>CM018697.1:24987101-26464218 GCA_009363875.1 Mikania micrantha
AGAACACCAAGAATGTCAAGAAATGGCTTGGGACAGTGATGGCATGGGGGTTGAGAAATGGTTCTTTGGTAGTGTTTTGGCAGAGAAATTTCGTGTGGAGTTCGAAAAAATGGGGTAGAAATGGTTCCAAACGAGCTGGGTGAGTTTTGAACAATGTTTGCGATCTGATGGTCTAGGGCGCATTGCTTGATGCCAACGTCTGGCCCCAAGCGCCACGCCTGGAATGTTGGTTGGGCGCATAGCCTGGTGCGAGGTCTGGCCTCAGGCGAGCCCCCGCCCGGATTGTTAGTTCCAGTTTTGTCTTTATTTCTATCATTTTCGCGTTCCGGTTCGACGTTTAGGCCTCGGTTATCGATTCGAGACTTGTTTTGGCTTGTTTTAGGGTTTATTTTATGTTTATAACTCATTGTTTAACCTTGTTTGAACTTTAATTATCGTTCAATTGTTTGTTAACCAACGTTTGTGAGACTCATGTGTGTTTCGACAATTTCTTGAATTATCAGTGATCATTTGTGTTCCTCATTACGAGATGTTTGCATGTTTGATTAATCATATCAACATGTCATGCACAATCCAATAATTCCAGAATTATTGTTTTGCTTTTGTGTTTGCCACACTTGGTTTCCAAAACCAATGTGCAATGCACGATTCGATAGCCTCGAACTATCGTTTCGTAGTTGTTTGTGTTTGACTCATCTAATTAAACATAATTAAATGAAATGTAACAAGTATGAATGTGAAACGCAAGGTTGTAAGAGTTGCAATTTACATGAAATTGCCGGATGTCACAGTTGTTTCCTAGTTTGTAGTATGTAGTTGGCATGTTTAGCCAGTTATGTATAGTGGAGTAGTGGATCAATATTTTATGTTTTCTTTGTTTCCTATTTATGTACCGAAAGTTCTTCTACGTAATGAATGAATGTGTGTATTTTCTTATCACAATATTTTCACTATATTTGAAAGTTTGGTGAGGGAGATAGTTATCTGCACCGACACCTCATACAAGCGAATCGTTCATATAACATGCTATGATCTGTACTTTCTTCAAGTTTGAGAGCAAAGATGTAATTTATGTAAAGCACAAGAACTATCTGTGTAATTTACTCATTATCTTATTTAACAAGCTCCACTTTTATAGCTTAGATAAAATTTGTTGTAAACAAAATGGTAAACAACAAACATATAAGAGGTTATTACTCGTAACTCTTATTCAACCCACTCCCAAAACATTTAATGGACCCTCTATTATTTGTACTAAATGTACGTATATCGTGTAAATTAATAAATTCAAATAACAAATAGGATAAACTAGGAAATACAATCCTAAACAAACCTAAACTTATCTCTTACTTCCTCTCCAAGCAACCATAAATCGAAAATATGCTAACATTAAGGCGAAGTCAAGTACACAGTCTGAACACCTCAGGCTGAAAAGATCATAAAGATTGCCTATTATTTTCCTTCACAGTTAGTTATTCAGTATAAAAAGGGTGTACCTGATGCTTAACTGAGTTCTTGCTTTGCAGGATTTAGAGAGGGGTCAGATCGTCTATCTAATGTACGTAATATTACCCTACGCATTTGTGCAAGAGCGGCCATACGACACCTTTTTTTGGCAACTAATATATTTAAGTAAACTTGTTCAATAGAATACTAATTAAATAGAATTTAAGAAAAATCTAATTAGTTATGAATCATAACTAACTTATGATTGTCTATAACTTCTTAATTTGTGTATTATAGGATGTAGAGAAGATGATGCCGCCTTATTTGAGGGAAGCAAAGAACAATGATGGTCAAACACCATATGAGTTATTCGCCAAAGAAAACGAAGATCTTGTTTCCAAAGGATTAAAATGGATGAAAGATTGCATGGTCGTTGCGACACTCATAGTAACGGTTGCATTTTCTGTAGCCTTTACGGTTCCAGGTGGCTACAACCAAGATCATGGATCTCCTATTTTCATTCATAACCGCACCTTCTTAGTTTTTGTTATCGCAGATGCCGTTTCTTTAATCAGTTCTTCAACTTCACTCCTAGTGTTCTTGAGTGTACTCACATCTCAACACGATCAACGTGATTTCATGTATTCATTACCCAGAAAGTTGATGATAGGTCTACTAACACTTTTCATATCCGTAGCAGCACTGATGGTGACGTTTAGTGCCAGTTTCTTTGTTCTATACCACAAGGGGTTGAAATGGGTATCGATCCTTATTGCTGCATTTGCTACGATACCGGTCATTGTGTTTGCACTACTACAATATCATCTTTTGGTGGATATGTTTCGGTCTACGTATGATTCTCACTATCTCTTTAATCCCAAGAAACGTATACTTTACATCACAAAACCGAGCTTGTAACTATGGTTCCATACAAAAGCATCATGAAACGGATATTTTTCAAAAGATGTTGATGCACCCTTGGATTGTACTCATTTGCTTTTACAGCTTATTGTATTGTTAATGTATGAATCTGCCTTAAATTAATTAACTAGGTACTTTGGTTTATATGTTCGGATTTTTTTATTAAACAGTTTCATATAATGTTTTTAAGTACATTAATTGGCCTTTTCAATTATTTCCATGATATCTCTTTTGATATATAAAAAGAGGAATAAATTGTAAATCACAATGATCATATATTAATTTGTAAATCATTTTTCTGATAATATTACCCATAACATATATCTGTTTTGCTTAGTGGTGCAAAGAATCATGACGATGACTGGAATCTTATATATATATATATATATATATATATATATATATATATAATTATTTCATGTTGTTATTGATTTCTCCTTGAACGATGTTAATTATTTCTTGAACAGTTAACACTTAATTTAGTGATAAAATTACGCCAGAACTCATACACTTTGCACGTAAAAAAGTTAATAATAATAATAATAATAACAATAATAATAATAATAACAACAATAATAACAATAATAATTTTATGTTATATTAAACACTTGAGACCTTTTGTGTAGTTAAAATTTTTTTTAAAAAAAAAAAAGTGTACCAAAAATCTAACTCTATTAGTAATATGGACTCAAATGATAATAAAATTGATAAGTCTGGCCACTAATCGAGGTTTTTTAAACGGAGAAGACCAGCATAGTTAAAATTTGTAAAAAAAATTGCGAACGCTATATTGGTAATCAAAGCAAACAAAACGACAATATGTTGGAACAATTTTCTCTTCTTCTTGAAAAAAACAAAATACGAATTGCAGATTACAAAGAAACTTAAAAAGGAAAAAAGGAAACTGACAATACTATTCAGCCATAGTACTAGAACTATTTTAAAACTAGAATAAACAAATAAACTGAAAACCCATAAAATAATGAGCCACTTTCTCACATGTTCCCATGGTGAGCACCAAACCACATTCTTACTTTTTATCGGTCAAAGCTTTGCTGCCATACCAAAACTTGAAACCAAGTCAACCATTAATCAACACGTTATCCCACGTCGACTGGTCTCACGATCAACATAAGGGAGGTAAATCACGTGACCTAGAGAAAATTGGATAGTGCCAAACTTTGAAAATTGTAAGCAGGGAGTTGAACAGTAATTTACTTCAAAGATCATTTACCAAAGAGTTTAACTTTAATTGCACATAATCGGTCCCTATAAAAAGAAAAGTTAAAACTTTGACCTACCAAATTTACCATTTCAGATATAGTTTGTTAAATATTGTACATAATTAAAAAATTAGATTATAAAAAATTATATACCTATATTACAAGGAGTTATGATATAAAAAATATATTCTTAAGGAAGGCCCACTTTAGCTATTATAAAAAAAAATGAAGGGTGTAATAAAAAACCAATAAAAAAATAAAAACTTAACCAAAAAATCAATGAAGGGCGTATATAAAAACAAAAAAGGTGCAAAGAATTAAAAAGAACAATAGAGTGCAGCCGTGCAGGTGAATCAAGGGGGGAGGCGGGACTCGAATCCGTGCAAAATCGGTGAGAAGTGAAGGGCTTTGCCACCGAGCAAAAGCTATTTTTGTTTAACAAAGGCCAAGTAGTTTTATTGTATTTAGAGGTGGGCAAAAAACCCGGTTTTGGAACCGGAACTGGGAACCGAAAAAAGTGGAACCGGTTTCACCTTTACCCAGTCAAACCTGAACCGGAACCGGTCAAAAACTGATTGAAACCGGCCAAAAACCGGAACCAGTTGTTGACTTTGTTGACCAGATCGGTTTTAAAAAAAAGCGGTGTGCCCACCTCTGATTGTAGTCCCGTGACTTTTCAATGAGAGGTCATTAATTAGAGTCTCGTCTAAAACAAATTTTGCGTTAGGTTGAGCCAAGGGTTTTACTAGTGGGTTTTTACCTTGGCAGGTGAGTCGGGTCACCACTCTTTGTTTTTCGGGCGGAATGATGGTCTATTTGCCAAGTGATTCCGGTCACATTTGCTATTCAGGAAAAAAAGCCATTTTTGTTTAATGGTTTGATTTTCAACTTATTTAACGAGAAAAAAAAAGTATAAAAATCAAACTATTGCTAAACATGTGTGTGTATATACTAGTCAGTAACCCGCGCGATGCGGCGATGTTGTCAACTTCCAACAAGGAACTTGCTTTCTATTAATTTATGAATGACACGAGTCTTACAAACATATTAACTAATTTATATAGCTTAGATTACACATACAAAATCTAGAACATTTAAGTGTTCAGAAGTACCTTTGCTTGTTTTATGTCAGGAGCTATTGTCATCAATGTAAGTAAAAGTTGTCCTCTTAACATGACAGACTTCAAGCATTTAAAAATTACATGCTTCGTCTCTTGAATAATAAATAAAACATACCTTGATGTCATCTAATGTCACAACAGGTAAAGGATGTAAAAGTGCTGAAACTTGTATTTCAGCATCCTTTGTCAGCTCAACAACTACCCTAACTATTAAAAACAATCAAGTTAACAAATATCATATAGTTTAAGTAAAAAAATATTATAGACCAACCGATGTATATATTAATAAAATACTTCTTAAACTGGTTATCTATTCTTAACACTCCAACAAAAACCTAGAGGCTGCCCCAATTTTAGTTATACCATTTTCTTTAAGATCCTACAAAATTGGCTTATCAAATTCAACGCCTCAATGGCTTGTTCCTACGAAAACATGAATAAATTAAAAAAAAAGGTGCTTAAATTTCTATATAAATATTCAAAAATGATTAACTTAAATCTCTAGAACTGTAAGTAGACTTTGACTTCTAAAAGTCAATATGGCACGTATGTTGCTTATGCTTATGCTTTGCAAACAATTTTTTTAGTATATGAAGTAAATTGGCAGAAGAAAAATGACACCTCAATTTTAGATGCTACTTCTAAAAATCACATTAGATTTATCTAAAATTATTTGTTTAGTTATAACAATAGCATCAGTTCTTCTGCGACTGCAACAAAGGCATGCAATCAATGTTCAATCAATTTATAATAATGTAGATATTACCTTGATCCGTTTTCATCTATGTGCCTTGGTTGAAGCCCAAATTATTAGTTAGACATTCCTTTCAAAACAAAAATAATAAAAGAATATTGAGCCTTTGAAAGTACGAATCCAATTCAACCAGTTCTCATTTTCAAACTAACAATCTTGTAGCAAAGCAGCAGATAAAAACAAAAACTGAAATTGTTTTACAATACTTCCAAAATGACATGATTTTACAAGATTATCATCATTCACTTAAAACAAAATCAAATTCAAATGCATCTCACTATACGTCTTGTGTGTGCTTATGTGTAAAAGTCATTAAATAACATATGATTAACTCACCTTTGAAGAACACGACCTGCTATCATAGAGAGTAAGCATACCAATCGCAATATGTTTTGGTGCAATGAATTGGTACATGTAACCATTATAGTCCATCTTGCAATTTTTCTTCTCCTTTTTTCATTAAACAATGATGCAGAAAAGTCAAAAAAATCCATTAACTGGTCAAATTTTCTAGTAACATATGGGTCTATATGAATGCTATAAAGTCTCAATTACAAACCTTGAGTTGCTACTTTAGCAATTAGAGGCTATTCAACTCATATCTCTCCATAAACACCAGCTTGACAATTGCTGAATTCCAATATTAACTAAATTCACAAAGACAAACCAACAATACATACATCAATTGCTGAATTCCAATATTAACTAAATTCACAAAGACAACCCGACAATACATACATCAATACATATGAATGCTATAAAGTCTGACTGACATATGCAAACATAGACATGTACAACAATACATACATCAATCTCTTATCAACTAATATTCTAAACCTACAAACTGAATTCCAATATTAACTAAATTCACAAAGACAAACCAGAAATTATGCCTGGAAAAATGGGCAGGTTGGGTCGGGTTGGATAACGGGTCAAAATGGGTTCGGGTCAGGATGGGTGCGGGTCAGAATGGGTTTTAAGCAAATTAGTTCGGGTCTAAATGGATTGTTCTTAAATAACATCAATTTAGTTTAATTTAAGATGTGTTATAAGTAAACAAATAGTCCATTTGGATAATTTTTAGTGATTTTCTCATCAAATATGTTATTAATCATTCTTTAATGTTTGAATCCATTGCATTTACATAGTTTTTTGGTTACCCATCTTGACCCGCATTGTGTTTAAGTGTTACCCATCTCAACCAATTCAATATTATGATGTTACCCATTTCAACCCATTATCCTACAATAGGGTAAAAATTGCCATCTCTACAAGCAATTGTAGTGTTACATCTGAAACGAAAAAAAAGACCAGAATCTAAGCACCTATATAATAATGACCAACAAATCAACTTATTGGTTCAAAAATGGGAGCAGGGCAGTGAATCACTTTTTTAACCACGATTTTTTCCAAGAAAAAGATTTACGCAACAACTACAAAACAGGGAGGAACCAACATTGAGTTAATGCCCAACTAAAAATTAGATGTAAGAGTCCTATCTGATAGTAATGGTGTGGAGCCACTTGGCAACAATGCAGTGAATGTTTCTACTTGAGAGCGTGAGGAGATTTTACTAGGAAGCAATGGAGTGCATTGTTGTATTTCTTTTTTAATACAGATGTATGTTGATACTAAGGCAAGATTGAAAAAGAAATTTATATCTTCTATTAGAAATTAAGAACAGTTAGTTTTTTAAATGAACCCAAATCACCCCAAAACCCAAACTATCAAGTTATATGTACTTTTTAATTGCTCTGTAAATAATGAGCATGATCTGTTTTACCATTCTAAAACATATTAAAAAAATAAATAAAAAAACCATGTTGCATTCGTAAAGTTACTAAAAGTCAAAAATAAATTCAAAATAAAGCATATTGTTCATGTTGCTATGACCAATCCCTTCACGCATCTGCAACAATCATAAGAATTTCAAAACAAATCATCAGCATGTCGAGGACTGCCAAAAAACAAAGCGGAAAAAACAAAATGTAACTATATTACAATTTTATGAAGTACGTGCAACAATAATAACAACCAAAGCTACGCTTTCCCCATCATACCAACCTTCTCTGATCCCCTGAAAATATGAAAATATCATGATTACAAAAAAACCAAAAAAATACTATGTAGTAAGTGTTAACCTGTTTTTAATTCACTGACTTTTGTGTTTTTTGCCTTGAACCAAAGAAGCAGCTGAAGCTACAATCAAGATGATCAAGGTTGTATCATGATATGCATCCAACAAAATTTGATAGCAATATAACTACAACTTTAAGAAGCAGAACTCAAGCAGGAGGCTTCTTTAACACAAATGTGAAGTTTTTTATCCTGTAAATTCAAACATCCACACAATTCTTGTAATAGCAGAAAAAACCCTAAAAAGGGGAATGCAGTAAAACTAAAAACCAACTTCATAGACGGTGGTTACAATGGGACTGTTGATTTGATTCCTTTGATTAAGTTTTAATCATGAATAATGATATGAGATTATATGAAACCTGTAAATCCAGTGAATGCGTTGTTGATTCCTGACATGGTTCCTGAGACGAATCTGATCGGTTCCTCATTTAGGGTGTACAATTAGGATGGTTGTAGAGAGGCTCGGTTGGAGGTTCACGAATTTTCTTAGGTGAGGATAACTTGATTATGATGTTGTGTAACCTAATAATGAGCCTTAATCTCTTATTTATATATACACCCAAGTAGAAACCCTATTTAAGATAAATAAGGATAATTATGTTCATCAAATAATTATCTATCTGCTAGGGGTATTTGGTAATTGATCTATTTAATTAAATAATCATGAGGGCCATATATTATTTATTTATTTATTTCTAACATTCTCCCACTTGGCCAAGTGATTATTTATTATGAGCATTAAATAAGTTTGCAGATTGATAATACTCATTTTAGTTCTAAATTGTAATCATTGCAGAGAAATTCAAGACCCTCATTAATCATACTACAATACATATTTAAAACTGAAGATAGGATCAATTAACAAGTAAGCCTTTAACGAATGATTTGTGTTATTAGTATCTATATGTCATTAGGTATGCATAAACATATACTTGGAGACAAACAAATCAAATAAGTGAGTAAATTTCATTAATCATAAGTAAGTACATTATGCAATAAGGTCTTTACATAAGCCCATCTTCGAAACATGTTCTTCGAATATCTTAGGAGGGAGACCTTTAGTCATTGGATCCGCAAGCATAACTTTAGTACTTATATACTCAATACAAAGGTTATTTTCCACAACTCGCTCGCGAACGAACAAGTACTTTGTATCAAGATATAAACTAGCACCTTAGAATCCCCAAGGAAATAAGCATGATTTGTTTCTACAATTCGAGTGACATGAGGATGAAAATAAAATCTATAACGCTTTGAGTGATTAGGATACCCGATGAAGTAACATGTAACAGTTTTCATGTCAAACTTCTTTAAGAAGGGATTATAGAGTTTAGCTTCGCCAAGACAACCCCATACTTTCATATATCTATGACTCGGTTTCCTTCATGTCCAAAGTTCATAAGGAGTTTTAGGGACAGATTTCGAAGGAACTCTATTGAGTATATGAACTATTGTCTTTAAGGCCTCGGTCTAGAGGAATGAGGGTAACTCTGAATTGGCTAATATTATGCGCACCATGTTCATTAGGATTATATTTCTCCTTTCAGCAACACCATTTTGTTAACGAGTACTGGGCATGGTGTAGTCGTTCATGATTCCTTGGCCTTTACAAAACTAATAAAATGGACCAAGACCCACATCAGTATGTATACCATAATATTCACCTCATCCATATGATCTCACAACTTTTATTTTAAGATTTAGTTGATTTTCAACTTCAGTTTTATAATCTTTAAAAGTTGTAAGTGATTCAGATTTATACTTAAGTAGATACAAATACATGTAACGAGAATAATCATCAATGAAAGTGATAAAAGAAGTACGTCCAATTATTCCAGGAATGGTGTAAGAGCCACTAATATTAGTGTGAATAATTTCTAATAAATTAGCACTCCTAGTGGCACCTTTTTTAGTTGCTGTTGTCATTTTGCCTTTTAGGCTTTTGACACATGTTCCAAAATCAGTGAAATCAAGAGAAGGTAAAACTTCATCCTTCACAAGTCGAGACAAGTGATCCCGTGAGATGTGGCCTAAAAGTTGATGCCACAACATGGATGAAGTTTATAAGTCTCTTTTCCTTTTAGTCTTTGTTGAGTTCACATTAATGTTATATTACAACAAAGACCTAGAGAAATCATCATCTAGTTCTAATTTATAGAGACCACCATCCAGAAGACCAGTACCAAATACTTGAGAATTAGAACTAATAGTAAGTCTCCCACTAACATGAGAAACATAAAAACCATCCATGTCTAACTTTGATCTAGATACAAGATTCCTAGAAATTTCAAGAATATATAAGGTATCATAAACTTTAATACATAGACCGGTTTTCATTATTAATTCTAAGGTTCCCACGACAACAACAGATAGTTCCTTTCCATCTCCAAGCTTAAGTGTTTTTTGGTTTCTTTCCAGCCTCCGGATTGTAAGGAATCCCTGAGTAGAATTGGTCACATGAGCCATAGAACAAGAATCAAACCACCATGTGTTAGTTGGAACATTTAAATTAAAAGACTCAGTTATCATATTACGATGATTACCTCCCTTAGCCAACCATTCCCTGAAATCAAGGCAGTCTTTCTGCTTATGTCCTACATTTCAGCAGAACTTGCAGTAGGGCTTGCCATTGGAATTGTTAGAGCTGGAAGAAGCACCTGCATTGGATTTATGGACCTTAGAAGCTTCCTTGTGAGTAATGTTCTTCCTTTTCTTCGAACCAGCAGCCATCAGGTAAGCAACATCAGGTTTCTAGAGCTTCTTACGCTCTTCCTCTTGTACGCACATGGCAATCAACTCGTTTATCATCTACTTCTCTTTCTGAGTGTTGTAGTTGATCTTGAAAGCCTCATAAGATGCAGGAAGAGAAGTCATAATGAAGTGGACTAAGAAACCATCACTGATCTCCATGTCTAATCCCTTAAGTTTACAGGCCATGTCGTTCATCATCATGATGTGCTCACGAATGCCACTGATCCCATCATACTTTGTGGACACCAGCTTCATGATTAGGGTGCTAGCATGTGCCTTGGAGGTTCCTTTGAATTGATCCTCCACAGAGTTAAGGTAAGCTTTAGCATTATCCAAATCAGGAATGGCTCCTCTGATGAATGGGCATATAGAGTTCTTGATAAACATGAGAGCCATCCGATTAGCCTTCTCCCATTTCTTATGCAGCAACTTAGCTTCAACGGTGCTCTTGTCAGTAACAGCAGGAGGTGCAGGCTCTCTCAGTGCGAAGTCGAACTCAGTAATTCCAAGAGTCAGCATCAGTGAATCTTTCCAAGTAGAGTAGTTCACACCAGTAAGGGTTTCAATTCCCATATTGGGAGCTGTGGATTAAATTATATGAGAAAGAGTAATATACTAAGGCTGTAGAAGAACTTAGAGTGATCTATGGGGTAACTCAGATCTAAGGCAAGCATATGTAAGAACCATTATAGTAATGAAGTTATGATAAAAGTCTACTATAACATCAAATCAATAGACTAGATTAGGTTCTACTTAAACAAATGGCTTTCACTTTGTGCATTAGGAACAATTTAGTTAGAAAATAAAATGTATCACATCACCTTTGGGCTGAAGTGAGACATTGTAAGTATTATGCACATGTTAGGTTTGCAAACATAGATGTAACACATCACCTTTGGGCAGAAGTGAAACATACATGTTTTAAGGCAAATGATGTCATGCGAATTTCTAATTTTTAAGGATATACACAAGTAAGTGACAATGCTTAATAAGATTCAAATAATAAGATGTAACATCACCTTTGGTCATAAGTGAAACACTTGTTATTGAGTTTAAGTTCGTGTACTTTTAAATTTTTGTGTACATATATATTTCGTGTACTTTTAGATTTTCGTGAACTTTTATTTTCGAGAACTTTTACGTTCGTGAACTTTAATTTCGTAAACTTTTATTTTCGAGTGCTTCAAATTTCGCGTACTTTAAAAATCGTATACTATTAATTTCGTATACTTTTATTTTCGAATACTTTATAGTCCGAAAATTTCTAGGTTTACGAAAAACGCACCAGATTCACGTTTTACGAAAACGAACCAGTTTAAGGTTTTGTGAAAAACCGAACTACTGTTCATACTCGTTTTCAGAAAACCTTTTTGGTTTTTATATCAATTTCGGATATATAAGGAATCAATTAAACAACATATATCTCTGATGCCACATGTTGATTTGATTCATTTGATTAAGTTTAAACATGAATACGAAATCAATAACAATTATATGAGATTACCGGTGAATGCGTTATTGATTCCTAACATGGTTCTTGAGACGAATCTGACCTGTTCCCGTTTAGGGTGTACGATTAGGATGGTTATAGAGAGGCTCGGTTGGAGGTTCATGAATTCTCTTAGGTGAGGAGAACTTGATTATGATATTGTGTAACCTAATAATGAGCCTTAATCTCTTATTTATATATACACCCAAAGGGAAACCCTAATTAGGATAAATAAGGATAATTATGTCAATTAAATAATTATCTATCTTCTAGAGGTATTTAGGTAATTGATCTATTTTATTAAATAATCACGAGGGTCATATATTATTTATTTATTTCTAATTACATGGATAACAAAAAACCTTAATGTACACTCCCTTAGAACCCAACGCCAAACCACTAGTGGCGACGGTATTTCCTTCCCTACTTCCAACGACAACATAATTACTTCGGTCACTGCACAAACTCAAACCTAACTAAATTACATCGAAATTTGCGGTCAAATCTTTGATTATGAAGAAGAAAATGAGTACCCGTTTTGGATTTTCCACCGGGTTTATTAGGATCCATGTCTTTACCTGTTAGTGGTCTGAGAATTAGAAAGAGATGTTTGAGTTGGACGACAAACGGATTGTATAAGGGTATGATACAAAGGAAGATGAGAGCTAGTTGAGACACTTACTTTGTTAGTGGGGACCAGAAGCATGAAGTCACCACCACTGCTACTACGGATGGTGGTGTTTTGATGTCGATAAGAAGCAGAAGCCATGGATAGAGAACCCTCGTCAGTGAGGAACTTGGAAAAAAACTCGGAAGGGGCCGAAGGATTTTTAAGAAGAAAACGGAGGGGGCCGAAAGATTTTTAGGATGAAAACGGAGTGGGCCGAAGGATTTTTATGATGAAAACGAAGAGAACTGAAGGATATTCCGATGAAATACTATTATATCAACCATTCTGAGAGAAAAAACATGGGGGCCGGGCACCCCCGGGTCCCTTATAAGCTTCGTCCCCGGGGCCACACAACTCTCTCCGATTTTAGGGTTTTAAGTGGGATTTAGGTTTAAATTTGGGTGTTAATCGAGCTTTCCTTCACCATCGGTGGATCAGGCCATGATTTACCTTCAGCTAGGGCTTGAATCTTGTCTCCATAAACCGAAGCAACATTAGTATTATACTTCGATAGAATATCCGCCTCTTTCGAGATTCCGTACTTCAATAAAAACTTGTTTAGATTTTCATTTCCGCCTGACTCCATTTTCCGGAGCTGGATCTCCGACCACAAGTCCATGGTTATAGATTGGAGGAACGAAATGTGAACGCTTAGGCCACGACAAGAGCGATCGTTGATGCTGGAGAAATCTTCTAGGAGAGAAACGAGAGAGAATCACATACATGTATGGTTTGAATTTTGAAATGAGATTTTAGGGTTTTGAAATGGTGGATTTATCCGCTCACGGTTTTCGGATCCACTACAAAAAAACAAGGGTATTTAGGACTAAAAAATTAGTCTCTCGTACTCCTCAATTAGTACCTAATGGTTATCTCGGACTCATTTCACCAGTCTTGAGTAAGTGACGAATACTCAGTCCTAGATAGTGATTTTAGTAACTGAAAATCATTCCCATTGTAAATTTCTCCAACGAAGACTAACAGTTAGTCCGTGATACGTAGAAATTCAGTCCCTCAATTTATCACTCTATATTTCGTCATGTTAGTCCTTAATACATCTCATTAGTGACTAAAAATTAGTCTCAAATACTATGATATTTCAATCCCAATTGTATAACTTTAAGGACTAAAATCAATCCTTTAAACATGTTTATATAGTCCCTAATACATTTCATAATGTCCAAGATTAAATATCAAATCAGTCTCTAACAAGACGTTTTAAAGACTGAAAATTAGTAATAGACACCGTACGATTTCAATCCTTAATATGCTTGTTTTAGGTACTGAAATTTAATCTCACATATGATGTTAGTTTAGTCTCTAATTTGTGGTTTTAGAGTCTAAAGATCTATTTAAAATAACACACTACTAGAAAAAAAAATTTCCGACGAAAATTTCCGACGCAAATAATTGCGTCGCAAATTCCGACACATTTGCGACGCAATTCCGACGGGAAAAAAAACCCTGATTTTCTAACAAACTTTGCGACAAAAAAGCGACAAAATCAAAAAGTATTAGATTTTTGTCACAAATTCATTGCAAACAGCGACACATTTCCGACACAATCAAAAAAAATTTGTTTAATTATGCATTGTGTAGCAAATGTGTTAAAAATCACCTATTTATTCCTTTTAATTTATTTATTAATCACAATATATTAATAATAATACACATAAAAGATTCTATAAAAATAAAAACGTAAAATTTTACGACACATTTGTGACGCAAAACGTATTTTTCAAAATGGGTCACAATTGCGAAGCAATTTCCGACGCATTTCCGACAAAATGTTGTAAGATTTACAATTTTTTGCTTAAAAATATGTTGTGTCACAAATGTGTCGGTATTTCCGACGCAATTCCGACAATAAATTAGATGAAAATAATGTATTCTGTTGAAAAGATATTGCGTCACAAATGAGTCGGTATTTCTAACAAATTATCGACAAATTCTTGGAAATTTAATAAATTCATTTTTAAAAGTAAATTGTGTCACAAATGTGTCGAAATTTCCGACACATATCTGACAAAAAGAAGGAATAAAAAATAAATACTTGAATATTTGCGACGCATTTGTGACGCAAAAGGTAATTCTTTTAAATTGCGTCGCAAATGTGTCGAAATTTCCGACGCATTTTCAACTAAATCTTCAAAAAATAACAATTTTCATCTTACATTTACATGTGTCCCAAACTCTTTTTATTATAAACTTTTGGATGCATATGTGTAACATTACATGCATGCTTTTTAATTAATAGAAATGTTATTACTGATTAGTTTTAATATTACATATATACGTACATATGTGTATTTTATGTACAGGTTTATGAAACTAAGTCATTCACATATATTGAATTGAGTAAATTACTGTTTTGGCTCCTGTAGTTTGTGTGTTTTAACTATTTTGGCCCAAAATAGAATGTTATATCAATTCAGCCCTTGTGGTTTAGACAAACTAACATTTTTGGCCTCCAACCATATTTAGGCTTTGGGCCAAAACCGTTATAACAATTAAGTTTTAGGGGCCAAAATCGGTAGTTATCTAAACCACAGGGGCTGAAGTGACAAAAGATTCTATTTTGTCACCAAAATAGTTAAAACACATAAAGCACATGGGCTAAAACCGTAATTTACTCTATTGAATTTGTATAAAAGTTGCCTGAAAAAACCTACGTTTGAGGCTCAAAAAACTTAAGAATCGATTATAGGCACCAATATGTGTTTTGTTTTCTAATACGCAAACATTTTTTTCATTGTATCTGTTTTATGACTTTGTAATGCACGAAATATTTTCATTTCACAGTTTTATACACATCTTTGGATAAACATTTAAGCATTAGGTTATAATGATATATACTACATAAATAAGTTTACAATGTGTATAATTTTGTAAAATGAGTTTATTTTCCTTAACAGTATGTTGTAAAAAAACATATAAAATAGAAAAACTATCGTTTAAGGCTCGAGAAACAAAAAAAAAGTGTTAAGCGTCGATAATTTTCATCATCTTACAAACGTATTATCCGATGATTTTTTTGTTATTCAAATTAATCCTTTCTGAAAATATATTGGGTTGAAAATTTGTCGGTATTTCCGACACAATTCCGACGCATTTTATTTTATATAATTATTCTTTTTTGATTATGTATATTGTGTGGCAAATGTGTCGCTATTTCCGACACAATTCCGACGTTTTTTATTTTAAATCATTATATTTTTTTGTTAATGAGTTGTGTCGCAAATGTGTCGGTATTTCCGACACAATTCCAACGCATTTTATTTTATTTAATTATTCTTTTTTGATAACGTTTTGTGTGGCAAATGTGTCGGTATTTCCGACACAATTCCGACGTTTTTTATTTTGAATCATTATTTTTTTTTGATAATGTTTTGTGTGGCAAATGTGTCGGAATTTCCGAAACAATTCCGACGCATTGTATTTTATATAATTATTCTTGTTTGGTAATGTTTTGTGTGGCAAATGTGTCGGTATTTCCGACACAATTCCGACGTTTTTTATTTTAAATCATTATATTTTTTTTTGTTAATGAGTTGTGTCGCAAAGGTGTCGGTATTTCCGACGTTTTTTATTTTAAATCATAATATTTTTTTTAATGAGTTGTGTCGTAAATGTGTCGGTATTTCCGACACAATTCCGACTCTTAAAATATGAAATAATTATTCATTTTTAATAGTGTATGGTGTCACAAATTTGTTAGTAATTACGACACAATTCCGACGCCTGAAGTTTACTTTAAAACATTTCTATATTTATTTTAATTATTCTTTTATTTAAATTTTAAATAAGAAACATAAAAGAAACCCTAATTACATTTCTCCGTCTTGTTCCCAATCTCCAAAACTCGATCCACTTTCAGCTCACGCCTTACTGTCACCATCGTCTTCCACCAGCCAATCGAGCACCCCCACCGTCACCACCATCCGTCACCTTACGCCATTGACTTGTGCGTACCAAACCAGCAGGTCCGGTTAACCGTTAACCACTTTCAGCTGACACCGTTAACCGACGCCTTCTTCCAGCCGCCCCTCACGGCCGTCCTCCCTCACCGGCCGCCGCTCGCTGGTCCCCTCCTCTGCCGCCTCTCACTGGTGGCCCCTCCTGCTCCCTTGGAGCTGTGAATTTCAGTAAGGTAAAAACCTTTTAGTTGCTTGTTTTGGTCCTTTTTAGAAAAACAAGAATGAATAAATTTGGTTAATAATGTATAATTTGGATTCATAGTTAAAGCAATCGATCATGTTTGGAGCATAGGTTTCCATGGACCCAACTTGAAATTAGCTTCTGATATACACTTTGTCTCTTTTTTTTTATTTGTTTCTTAGGTTGTTTATAGAGAATTGTAAAACTGATGTGTATGAGGAGTTATTCGGGGTGTAAATGACTCGCAAGATTGAATCAGGCAATCAAGATTTTTGTTTGTTTCTTAGTATTTGTATTTGATGATACACTTTGATCTGCTCTAAAAATTAACAAGAAGTTAACTAGAACAATGAGATTTAACATTGAATAGAGTGTTTGAATCTTCATATTTGCTGCTTGTGTTACAACAATCAAGATTTTTGTTTTCTTATTGCAACTTGTAGGCTAAGTGGAACATTCCCACAAGAAACTGCAATTTGGAATGAAAGTTGAATAAATAAAACATCAAAAAAAGCGTTGACTTTGATGGTTTTAAGGCCATTTTAGTCCTTGAAATTAAGCCATAACGATCTGCATTTTCTTAGTTTAGTTTTAGGTCTTCTTTTTCAAAGTGCATCTTCCCTTTGTCTCTTTTTTTTATTTGTTCTATTTGCTCTGGTTGACCTCACTGCAGTTCAAGATAAATGACTAATTGTTGAAAATATTTGAGATGCAGTCTATGAAAAAGGAAAACAGTAGAGCCGTCCATGTTTTCTTGAAAATGAGCCAGTTTGATCAAACTTAGGTGAAAAACTGAAAATGTAACAGGTCAAGCTGGTTCAAAGTAACAGAATGTTTATGAATTTTCTAAATTTCTTATTATTTATACTTAAAAGCAGTCTTATAGCAATTTCAGAAGCTGGAGAAAATTTTAGAACAACTTCCAATTATATTTTAATACTTTTAGGTGGTGATAAAAAACATCAAACATAGTGTCTTTATTTTGTCCTACCATGCGTATTATTAGTATGACATCTTTGTGTCACTTGTAAACGAGTTGGGTTAGGCTTTAAGTTTAGGGCTGATTTGTGTGCTTAATCAATACGGGTTTTGTAGTTATTCTTTTGGATTGTTTTTGCAGTTTTTAAGAGAAGTCATTATCATGTTTGATTGCTTGTTTAGTGTTAGGGCTTGTAATTGTAAACAGACAATTTCATGAATTAAGAAATTAATCTATTGAATATATCATTATTAAGGTTTATTAGTATGTGCACATGGGTCCTTGTTTAGGTTTCTAGGGTTTCTTAAAATTTCAATATTAGTATGTGCACATGGGTCCTTGAATTTTACCCAAGATGATGCTCGCGTTTGGCAACGCTTGCATGGAAATGGTGGCCCAAAACGGGTATTTGGAATAGGTTCATCGGACTTAGATTTCGTGGTGACCGGGACACCATCCTCATCTTATGGGAGTACACTTTCATATGTTGACAAACAAGCACAACAAAAAGTATATTGTTATTATTATAATTGCTAACTATAATAATTATTATTATTATTAACTAATTTTGCGTATGTTTTAACCAATATGTAGTTGGAAGATTTGGAAGCTCGGTTGGAAGTTGAGCGAAAAGCGAGGGAAGAGTTGGAAGAACAAATGAAGAAGATGAATGAATTCATGAAAAAATTTACTCCTCCCGATAATTAGCAGTAGTTAGTATTTTATTAGACTTTTCTTAGACATTGTTTACAATTATTTTGGTTTGGTAGCATACACTTTACAATTTGGTTTTTGGTTGTATTGGTTATTATAATTGAATTATGTTAGTTAAGTTTCGCTTGTAAAACAGGTTTTGGATACTTTTTTTGATTTTTTTTAGCTGGAAAATTTTTTGATTATTTTGATTTTTTGGAAAAATTGAAAATTTTTTTTAATTTGCGTTGCAAATGCGTCGCAAATATCTAAACTGGTTTGTCGCAAATGTGTCGCAATATTAGGAAAACAGGAAAAATATTTGTGTCGCAAATGTGTCGGAAAAAAAATGGGTTGGAAATGCGTCACTGATCGATTTATCAATTTGTCACAAATGTGTCGTAATATTACGTCAAATGGAGAAAGAACTTTCGTCGGAAATGTGTCGCAAATAAATGTGTCGGAAATGTGTCACAAAAATATTTTTCGATTTGTCGGAAATGTGTCACAATATTAGAAACTGAAAAAAAGATTTGTGTCGCAAATGTGTCGCAAAACATGAGTCAGAAATGTGTCGTAAATTTAAAAAAAAAACAAATACGGTTTTGTCGGAAATGTGTCGTAAACTTTTAAAAGATTGTATACGGTTTTGTCGGAAATGTGTCATAAAATAAAATTAGTTGTATTCGGTATTTTTAATTATTGTTATTTTGTATATATAACATGCGTCGAAAAAGCGTCGGAATTTACTACGCATTTTTTCTGTCGTAAACGTGTCGGAAATTGCGTCGGAAATGTGTCATAAACATTTTCCTACGGGACTTTTTCCAACAAAAAAAATGCGTCGGAATTGACTGTTTCCTACGCATTTGCGACGCAAATAGGCGTCGGAAATTTTTTTTTTTCTAGTAGTGTGTACATTTAAGAATTAATCCCTAACACTACTATTTCAAAATCACATAAATATATAACAAATATATTAAACTAAAAATTATATAAGTTTACAATGTTGTACAAATAATAGCTCAAATTTATACAAACACAAGTGCCAAGATCACATAGATTTCGTAATTCAAGTATTTAATAGAAGCTACATACATAGCATAGGGATTCTCCTCACAAACATCTATATATTACTACAAATCAACTTGGATACTTCTACTTGTTGATTCATCTCTCTTCCAATTTCTTGGCTATCTGATTAAAGAAAAAAAAAAAGATATGTAAAAAAGAATGATTTTCAAAACATCATCAAAGAATTGCCAAGACACAAGACTAAAATTATATTCAACAAAAAAAAATTGTTAGTTTAGAAAATAAAACAAACCTGGCAAACCGATGATGAAAGGATAATGAGTATACCCGCATAACCAAATTAGCAATGCCTGGATGAATTAAGAATGATACCGCAAAAGTAAAAATAACAATTTTTTGGTTAGCAAAGTGGCTTGGTATGACTGGTAATTAGATACAAAGCATGCTTACCAAGGAAGAGATACACTAAATACAACAACCTTTCAAATTAATTGTTTATTAAGTATGCATATTGTTAGTTTAGCCCAGATCGAACACACACAAACTTACGTTCTTTCTAATTAATTGAATTGATAGATACACATACAAAAGCAAAACTACTCTTATAAATAATAAAACTAATTGAATAAAACAAACTAATGAAAAAACATGGAAACACAAACGTGGCTTTCCTCCCATATTCTTCCGTACCCACAACGTAATATCCTCCATGTTCGCAGCAAACCCGGTCATACCTTTTACCGAGTCAATAACTTGCCAACTCTTGCTCAAGTTAGGATCCAAATCTGACCCATATTTGAAACCCAAAGCCCATGACTCGTCTGACTCGCTGAATCACCCGTTAACTAACTCGTGAACAATCGATTAACCCAACACATATCACCATTTCAAATAACCTGTAGCAACATCATCGGAACATGTAGTTGGAATATATGTGTTTTTATGAGTTTTTCAAGTAATCCTTTAGCTTGGTATCAAGTTTTTCACACTGTAAAAATTCTTGTTTTTCCTAAATCAAGCAACAATGGATAAAACCTTGATACATTTACAAGTATGTTTGACAAGAAAAGAACTCACTGAATATGGAAATTGGAGTAGAAGATGGAATAGTAGATTCTTCAAGTGAAGATTAAACCATTTTCCTGATTAAAGAGTTGAAGATGAAACTGAGAACTGTATTTTTTAGAAGTATTTCCCAACTGAAGACGAAACTAGATGATTCATTGGCATTCATCAAATTTTGTTTAAGCCAGTTGATTTTCCTAACAGTAAATGAATAATTAGCATGAATGCAGGAAACGATCAAAATTACTTCCCCATAAGAGACGTGATCATTGCAACTTTTCATCTCGACCAACCCAATCAAAATTGTGGTATAATGAAAAGCAACGTTACAAAATTTCCATGTACACAACAAAACACATAATCTCGTAAACAAAAATCATAAAAACAATTAACATGACATGAAACATCATATATATATGCTTGAGGAAATATTCACAAGGCTATCCATTTAGTTATAAATGTTTAATCACTAACATTATATATACTTTTACTGTTTTTTATTATCTATATTTAAAATATTTAGTCATTACATAAAGAAAAACTCACACAAACATTTATTTTAGTTTAATTTTTTACTTTTAACATTATAAATAGTTATAAACATTTATTGTTTTTAACGATAACTTTTAAAATATAATGTGTTTATACATTATGAATATACCATTACGATGTTATCTTTAGTTATGCTTCCATGTAATTTTCTTCAAAACTGAGTCTGTTCAAATATATATCTTTTTACTTTTTTCTTAAAACCATTGCAAGGTGGTTATTTTTTATTTACATTTTGATATATTTTAATTCAAACCCGAGTTGGGTCAAATATAATATATTTTTAGTTTTGCTTTAAATTCAATTTGATGATCCTTTTTTAAGTGAAATTTTATCTTAATACTAATTTGAAACTATTCTAAACTAAATTACACCTCTTTCAGGTTTGAGCATTGGAGATAAAATATGAGTCCTCAATATGATCTTTTGAAAGAAATGAGAGAACTAGTTTTATGTCTTTATTATCTTTCCTTGAAATTATAGAATATGAGTTGATTATCAGAGACTAAAAGACCACTTCTTTATTCTTTCATATACAAAACATCTCGAAGACTGAATACGAGTTTTGGATATGGTCACTTGCAAAATCCGTAAGACTTATTTTTGGTATATGATACTTCATTTAAAATGGTAGAATTTGTTTAAAAAAGTCTATTACAATAACTATAAAGAGACTGATTTTCAGGTTGTCATGTCGGTTTTTAAAATACTAAATTTGTGTCAGTTATAATAGACTAAAGATTAAAACACATTGGAGACTAAATATCAGCTCCTAATAAGGTTTCAAAAAGATCTTTAAGAATGATTTTCAGCCCCTTATACTTTCCATTTGATGATAGAATTTGCTTAACATAATCACACACAAAAAATCAGTTACCGGCCATTTCCTGTACCAAAAGGCATTTAAAATGAATATCGGTCTCTAATTCTGTTTGTGTTGAAATTATTTACAACTAATATTCAGTCTCTAATATGTTCCTTCTATTTCAGACACATAATATTAGTCTCTAACACATTTGTGTCATTTTTATTACGCATGAAACATATTTGAAACTGAAATTCAGTAGCTAATAAGTTTCCCTCTAAATAGCTACATGGCACAAACATATTTGCAACTGAAATTTAGTCTTAAATAAGGCGTCAATATATTAACAACTGATAATCACTCACTTAAATTTGTCACATAGAAATCAGTCACTAATATTATCAGTACATGATAAATCAGTCCTAGATAATACCTATTTTTCAACACTTTATTTCTTAAAGGTATTAATGTGTGACAAGGTAAAAAGAAAAAATTTCTTTTGTTTATGGTTTTTAAAGCTTTGTAAGTTATACTTCATGCTATAAGGGTTGTAAAACTCTTAATTTTAAGAGTTTTTGGTAAAAGACGATTGTATCCTTCTAAAATGTATTATATAGTATTATAGATTATAGATGATATAAATAAATTATTGATTTGTATTTTTGACGATTATAAAACAAGTATGTTTGGAGCAAATCTTGGTTTTGCTTTTTAATTGCAAGTAAATTTTCTTTCTTTTGAGACTTAATGTTATACATTTTGATGATAGTTTAGAAAAAGTGACGCCACGTAAACGTCATATTGAAAGAGGGTATGATCATCACTACACTCACTAAAACAGGTTTATTAATTAGTGATGTTGAAGAAAAAAAAGACAGGAGAGACATACTAACTTGGTTGGTAAATAAAAATTTGAAAAAAAAAATAAATGCCAAACTCTCATGACAACATTTAGGCCATATAGGTCATGCCCCTCATCACCCGAGGCGACGAGGAGGGGTGGTGTTCTCCTTATGACCAGCCTATGTGAAACTTTCTCATCTTTTTCATGAGGTATAACATTATAAAAAAGACAAGAAGATGGACCACGCCTTGTTATTAGTATTTCTTTTCCGTGTAACCAATTAAAGGTTTTAACAATTTATAAGTTTTTTTTAACAATTAGATAAAGTAAGTCGTTAATTGATTACTACAAATGACTTTAACTCTTTTGAATTATGATCTATTAATTGGTCAATTTTATGGAATACCTAGTTAATTTTTTTTTAATCTAATCGTCCTACGAATCCACTAAATATTTATATATTTTCATTTTTATCTTTCCAATTAGGTCATTAAAGATGGTCTATAGGGAACTGATAGAGTTTCTTGTGCATGTTGTGCCGGGAACATCGACAAGGATTTGATGCAAATAAAAACATATGGTGATCGAACCAAAGGCATCAAACAAAGGGAAGAAAACCTAGAAAAAAAATGCAAACCTAGTTTCATTTTAGACGTTCTATTAAGGGATAACTTTATGAAAATATATACAATTTTTACAACCAGTTAAATTAAGTCACTAAAACTTTCTTTGTTTCGATTTAATACTTAACTTGAAGGTAATGTGATAATCCTATATAATTTACCAGTTTAACAGGTTAAAGTGCTTACATGACATTATACATACATACATACATACATACATACATACATACATACATACATACATACATACATACATACATACATACATACATACATACATACATACATACATACATACATACATACATACATACATATATCAATTGTTAACACTTTCTTATTGTAATAACCGAATAATTACATATTATTACTTTGTGGCCCACATTAAAGTAAATATAAAGGTTTCATTTTTTTTCTTTTTAATCATAAGAATTTAAAAGAATTTAATCATAAGAATCATACAATCAAGTAAACATTAACTTTCTTTATAGATAGACATCTCACTAATTAAATTGTAATCATGTTTTTTATATTATTTTAAGTTTTTTTAATACTACAATTGCTTGATTGTTCTTCGCTTGAAACTTGTTTGTTTTCAGCATTTAGATATTTTCGTATGAAAACACAACTTGTAGCCGAAGAAGATGTTGTTGATGCACGGAAAATACTAAAAATCATTTGGGGACATGCTACCAAAACAATGCGTAATGATGAAATTGAAGATATACTTAGAAGGCCTCCTACTTTCTCCGCTAACGGAATGATACCAGATTCTTTTGGAATATTACGTGCATCTGGCTGCAAAAATGGGCAACACTAGATTCATAGTCGAGTTGATCCGAACCTATCCTGATTTAATGCTTTTAGAACACGAGGATGGGCTCACTGTATTTCATATAGCTGTTATGCACCGTCATCAAGGCATCTACAACCTGTTGTATGAGATAACTAGGCAGCACAAGGAGCGATATATATATGCACTTGTAACGATAAGTCGGACAATAATATGCTTCATTTAGTTGGGAAGACTTCAAAGGAGATGGCAACTAAGACGTGTGAAACATCTCTGCTAATGCAACGAGAGCTATTATGGTACAAGGTATATCTTTGAGTATATATATATGCCCATTAGGCCATTAATTATATATTTATGTTGTTTGCAAGCACAAACTATAAAACTATTTCTAGCGTTTCTTCAACCCATGAGTTTTCGAAACAATCAAAACAAGAAATGCACCAACATAAAGAGTTTTGTGATGACCATCAACGGTTTATTGAACATGTGGTTTTGTCTCGTTTATAGTTAAGATTTTCTCCAAGGTCCAAATCATTTAATATTTATGATCATATGTTAGCAAACTTGTTCATTACAACACTAATTAAATAGAATTCATGAAATATTTTAATTAGTTATGTTTGTCGATAACTTGTTTGCATATTGTAGGACGGTAGGACGTAGAGAAGATGATGCCACCTTATTTGAGGGAAGCAAAGAACAAAGATGGTCGAACACCATATGAGTTATTTGTCAAAGAAAATGAAGATCTTGTTTCCAAAGGATTAAAATGGATGAAAGACTGTATGGTGGTTGTGACACTCATAGTAACGGTTGAATTTGCTGTAGCCTTCACGGTTCCTGGTGGCTACAACCAAGATCATGGACCTCCTATTTTCATTCACAAGCCCACTTTCTTAGTTTTTGTCGATGCCGTTTCTTTAATCTCTTCCTCAACTTCGCTCCTAATGTTCTTGGGTGTGCTCACATCCTGTCACGATCAACGTGATTTCATGTATTCATTACCTAGAAAGTTGATGATGGGTCTACTAACACTTTTCATATCCGTAGCAGCACTGATGGTGACTTTTAGTTCCAGTTTCTTTGCTCTATACCACAAGGGGTTGAAATGGTTACCAGTCTTTATTGCCACATTTGCTACAATACCAATCACTGTGTTTGCAGTATTGCAGTATCCTCTTATTCTGGATATGTTTCGTTCTATGTATGATTCTCACTATCTCTTTGAGCCCAAGAAACACATACTTTACACCACAAAACCCAGGTTGTAGCTATGGTTCCATATATATATATAAAAGCACCGTTAAACATGTATATATTTTTCAAAAGATGTTGATGTACCCTTGGATTATGTTGGTAAGTTTAGTGTTATTGGATTAACTTGGTGATCGAGATAATAATATTAATGATTAATCGAGTTAGGTGACGCAAGAGTACGGGCTCGTTTAACATTAATATTATGTAGGTTTATTATAATAATTTAATTGGGCTTCCTAATTAATTAATGGGCTTCCTAATTAATTAATAGACTTTTAATTAGTTAGATAATTGAGCATGTGGGCTTTAATGTGGAAACTGTTTTTTTCCGATCTCCCAAATTTTGCCAATTATATATGAAGCATTTTTTTGGTTTTTTCCTAAAAAAATCTCAATCACAAAACACATATTGGCGTACGGTTCTTCTTGCACAAACAACAATTCAATTTCAATCTTTAACATCTCTAAGTCTAATCCGTTCAAACATTTGATTCGTACCATCAAATAGTTTGATCCGATAGTGGTTCACGATTCTTAGAGATTATCCAAGTTGCGTTTGTTCAAGGTTTACAATTGTGATTTTATGATGTTTAATGAATCTCAAGAACAATTCCGGTTAGTGATTTTAATTTCGTTTCATAATCAATATAGTGATTATATATTTTCAACAAAGATCAAACTATTTATTTGGAATTATCCGTCGATCTTATTTGGGTTAGTGAATTTCAAGTTAGTATTTTGTTCGCAATAAATGATTGTTGTTATTCACTGTTTATTGCCGTAAAGAATTAAAGATCAAATAATTTTGATTTTGGGTGTTAATCGATGTATTTTAAATCACCCATATGTCTATTTTGAATGTGATAGTTAATTTAGGATTATTTTGTCAGTATCATCGATAAATCCCACCGATTGACTTTGAGTAATATATAATTGTAATTTGGATATACTTGATGTTTCGATTATCAATGCAATTGAAACTATGATATAATAATTAAATCTATAATGTGAAATCAGTTTTGTTGATTTAAATAATCAATTATACATGATCCATTTAATTTGAAATCAAAGTTTTGATTTTGTGTATGGTGCATGCTACTGTTAATTGAAATCAAGTCTTGTGATCAAATTAATTTACTAAACATGCAATATTAGTTGTTTGTTTGTTTGATCAATAATTCGGTTTCTATTTATGTTTTAATGGATTAAGAATGGCTAGTGGTGAATCTGTTCGTGACATGACTAGTAAATTTGATAAACTTGAAAAATTTAACGGACAAGACTTTAGGCGTTGGAAGAAAAAGATGCACTTTTTGTTAACAACTTTAAAAGTTGTTTATGTGTTATCCACACCGTGTCCTGAAATCATGGAGGATGAAACTCTAAAACAAACTAGAAGACGTCTCAAGTGGGAAAATGATGACTATCTATGTCGTGGACACATCTTGAATGGGATGTCGGATGCCTTGTTTGATGTTCATCAAAATGATGAACCGGCTAGGCAATTGTGGGATGCTTTGGAATCTAAGTACATGGCAGAGGATACTTCAAGTAAGAAATTTCTTGTTAGTAATTTCATGAATTACAAGATGTCAGATTCCAGGCCAGTAATGGAGCAATACAATGAGTTATTGCACACTTTGGGTCAATTCTCACAACATGACATGAAAATGGACGAGTCAATATCTGTCTCTAGCATCATTGATAAGCTTCCACCATCTTGGAAGGACTTTAAGCATACTCTTAAACATCAAAAGGAGGATCTGAATTTGGTTCAATTAAGGAGTCATCTCAGAATTGAGGAATCACTTCAGTCTCAAGAAGTTGATAAAACCAAAGGTAAAACCCAAGCTTCATCATCGATTAATGTTGTTGAAGATGATGGAAAATTCAAAAAGTTTAACAAACTGAAAGACAAAAAGCGCAAGTTTAACAATGATAACAATCATTCCAACAAGAAAGTTAAAAAGGCTTGTTGGAGATGTGGAAAACCATGACATTTCAAGAAAGATTGTCGGGTGAAATTATCAGGAGGAAACAAGGCTGATGCAGCCGGTCCAAGTGGGTCTAAGGACCCAAATGTGAAACCTGGTTCGTTCCTTGTTTCTGATTTTAATTCGGTTAAGAATTATGTTTCCTTTATTTCTGAATCATTCTATGTACAGGATGATGAAATGCCATGGTGGGTAGACTCGGGTGCTACCAGTCACGTGTGCAAGGATCTAAGATGGTTTGAGAAATTCAAACCAGTTGAAGATGGATCTGTGTTGAGAATGGGAAACGTGGCAACCGAGCCTATCAAAGGAATAGGAAAGTTAAACTTGTATTTACTTCTGGGAAACAATTATTGTTAGATTGTGTATTGTATGTACCGGGGATTCGAAAGAACCTCTTGTCTGGAATTGTGTTAAACAGTTATGGTTATAAGCAGGTCATCGAGTCAGATAAGTTTATCTTATCTAAACATGGAACCTTTTGTTGGATTTGGGTATTTATTTAATGGTATGTTTAAACTTAACATTCATGTCCCATTTGCTAGTGAATCTGTGTGTATTGCATCTTCCTCTTCTAGTAAAGTAGATCATGTTTCTAGTTTATGGCATGCTAGATTAGGTCATATTAATTTTGTTAGAATGAAAGATATGTCTAAAATGAGCTTAATACCTGCCTTTGATATGCATGAAAATAAATGCCATACTTGTAAACTAACTAAGATTACAAGAAAATCATTTAAAGATGTTAAAAGGGATTTAAGGTATTAGAACTTATTCATTCAGATTTATGCGACTTTCATAGCACACCATCCCTTGGTAAAAAGAAATATGTAGTAACCTACATAGATGATGCTACAAGGTATTGCTATGTATATCTTATTCATACTAAAGATGAAGCACTTGAGAAATTCAAGATTTATAAACAAGAAACCGAATTGCTTCATGGTGATCTGATTAAAACTCTTCGAACTGATCGGGGAGGGGAGTATTATGATCCAGTATACTTTCAATCTACTGGAATAATACTTCAGACCATAGCACCATACACTTCACAACAGAATGGTGTGACTGAAAGAAAGAATAGAACCTTGAAGGAAATGGTCAATTCTTTGTTATCTTATTCAGAGTTGAATGATGGATTCTGGGGAGAAGCTATGTGTAACATCTAGGGGTGTAAATGAACCAAGACAGCTCGTGAAATACTCGAGATCGGATCGTTAAAAAGCTCGAACGAGCCGAGCCTTAACGAGCCCGAGCCCGAGCCCAAAAGTGTGGCTCGTTTAGTTATCGAGCCCGAGCTCGAGCTTTACTTATCGAGCTCGAGCCGGCTTGCGAGCCTTAACGAGCTTTTTGTTTATATAATTTTTATTTATTATATTAAGTGTTTATTTATTATATTAAATGTTTATTTATAAAATTAATTATTTTTATATATAAAATTATGATAAATATATTTAAATTAAATATTTTATGTTAAATTTAAAAATATATAGTTATAAATATAATTAAATTAGTAATTAAAGTAAATAAATTAAATAAATAAAATCTAAACGAGCCGAGCTCGAGACTAAAAATTTTCAAACGAGCCGAGCTCGAGCTCGAGCCCTAATTTATCTTAACAAGCCAAGCTCGAGCTCGAGCCTTAATTTTTCTAAACGAGCCGAGCTCGAGCTTTAACGAGCTCGGGATTGGCTCGGCTCGTTTACACCCCTAGTAACATCCGTTAAAAATCCGAGAAACCAGTTAACGCATCAACCAGACGTGTAACCGAAACGACATATATATATTTAAAACGATATGAAATAAATATTGTTGTTAAAATATGATCAGATAATAGAACCGAGTTTTGATTCGCGAAAACGAGTCATAACGGTTCCACGCGTTACATACACATAACAATTCATATTAACGATTTATTCACAAGAACCGCATATACTGACAAAATAAATACTTCGCGAATATTTATGTTATCCTCAAAACATTCCGGTCTCGAAAACATAATCGTTAGATTTACATGAGACTAGCTGGGTCCGATTACGTGATCTGGACATGACACGAACACGCGCACGACCGACACTATAAATACGGGAAAGTTTCCATTCCTCCTCATTTGAAAACAAAAACACACACTTAAGGTGTGAGAGGTTAGAGAGAGACTGGCCTGGCCGGAATCCGGCCACCGTCCGGCGGCGGTCAACGACGGCGATAGGTCAAGTGGGATATATGTCCGGATTCGTCTCGGAGCGACTTACAACTTTCTCTAAAGAACCATAGCTTGGATCAAACGTTTGGAGGTCCAAAAAGCCTGTCAAAGGTGTTGAAAACCCTAACTTTCACCCAAACGACGACGGCGGTTTCCGGCTGGTTTCCGGCCACCCACAACCTCCCCATCTCCCCTCTAGGCAGCGCCTAGGCCTCTCTCATCCCTTCCCCGGCCGTTCGAGCTCCGACGAGCAAGAAACCACCACCGACGGTGGTGGTGGTGGTGCGTGGATGACGGTGGTGTGCAACGGGAACGACAAGGGTCACAAACCCAACTGTTTTGGCTCGTTTTGAGGTCTTCGGTCAGTTCCCTTTCAAATCTGGCAAGTCCGGTAATGTTTCCAGCGACTGACTACGTTTCCGGTTAAAAACCAGTGGGTAAATCTCGTTATCTTTCAGATCTAATCATTTTCGGGTTATAAATCTTAGATTCGTTGGTTGTAATGATTGAATCAGTTGTGTTTGGGTGTGATTTGTTGATTAGACGCGTTTAGGTTGGAAAACCGAGCGTTTTCCGGCGACCGGAGCGCTGGTCAAAGTTGGAAACGGGCTGGTCAAACATGGTCAAACCTGGTCAAACGGGTCAGATCTGGTCAACATCAGTTTTCATGTATTCGGTTATACTCGGGACGCAAAACCGGAATCAACGGTGTCTTCGGATCTTCAAACGGACGCACGGTTATCGAAACCGGTTCGCGAGCGTGTACCGTATCGGAATGTATAACCACGTAACATAATTAATATCATTTTGAACAACCCGAGTGTGTCGTGAATATTCAACGAACCGGTTGACGGATTAAAACAACATAACAAATATCTATATATATATAATTAACTAAACCAACTTGATTTGAACGTTTCTACAAGTCCTGATCATCGTTTTCATACGAGAAATCCGTTCTAAAGGGTAACGATTCGACCTCTTCTGTAACATCTGTGCCGGAATCGTTATCGGAACAGTAATCTGTACAGTAACTTGTACAGTAACTCAGATACAATCAAGGAGAAATACTTAGAAACTATTAACACTCGATGCTAAACATAAACTATGACACGTTGTTTCTGAAATTCTGATTTAAACCTCATGGTTTAAACAGTCAGAAACATATCAGACAATCATGAACAGATGCATACATGTTTAAATTTTGTGTAATTAAGTTAAATGTGTGGGAGGATAACCAGAACAAAACTATAGCAGCTGCTGTTACAGAATGCTAGACTGACGAACTATTCGTATAGGTGACAATCTGTACGAATAGATCTGATAGTTTAACGATCTGAAACGATGACTGAAAAGTAGAAAACAAAATCAGAAAGTGAAACGTACTAGCGTGTTCATACAGTTAGCGCTCTATACGAAGACGTGCGTAAGTGACGTTTTCTGACGAAACGAAAACGAAAACGAGACGAACGATAATAAATCTAAGGAAATATAATATTTCCTGTTATACAATTTGGAAACTCATCTTAAATAAATTAAAACGAAACTATTTTAATTTAAGGCGCGTAAAACAAAATACGCGAACGAATACATAAACGCGAAAAAAAATAATAATAATTTACGACAAATAATTCGAATAAATGATTTGAAATATTTAATAGAAATAATAAGTTCTAAACAATTAAAATAAAGTCATTTTATTTAAGTGACGTAATTACGCGCGTTACGATCCGGAAACGCAACGGAGACGAAGATCGAGCAATCGAAACGAACCCGGATACCCTCGGGCTATTTAAAGCTTAAATGAGGCTTTTATTTTCATTTTCATCATCTTTTTCTCTCTCTAAACTCTCTCTCCCGAGTTCTCTCTCTCACTAGGAATTCAAGACTTCAAACGATCGTATCTTCTTCATTTCTTAACGGATTTGGACGTTCTTGGTGTCCATTTGAAGCTCTTGATCCCCTCTATCAAGAAGTACAACTGATCTGGAAAATTTCCCAGCCAATTTTGAGGTATGAGGCTTGAAACTCACGATAAAATAGGGTTTTCTCACTTTTTGTTCAACACACACGAAACCGGTTCATGGGCTTCACCTTCGAACAGCCACCATATCGAGCCTTTGTCCACATGTAGTAACAGCATGGGAATGGCAAGAGTCAAGTTCGAAGCTGGATGGGATGATGAAGGTGCACAGGTTCGGGTGAAGGCAAAGCCGGCTGAACCCCTTGGTTCACTGGCCGAACCTTCTTTCATGGCTGACGAACCCTGTCGACCCAACTGGAAACCGACGAACCTTCTGCAAAGGCTGAACGAACCATGGGTGCTGCGAACCTAGCATCTTCAGCGAACCCTCCCTTTGGCAACGAACCTTTAGAGACCAACGAACCTGCATACAGCTACCGAACCCTCACCTAGCAGGGAACCTTAGGTTCGCCAATCCCTATTCCCGAACCTTTCAGCAAGACCCAGCCGAACCCTCTCAAACATGGCCGAACCTTCGATCTGAAACCAGTTGCCGAACCCATGCATGACTGCATGGGTGAACCTTAGCCGAAACTAGCCAATTGCCGAACCCTTTGATGGCTGAGACGAAACTTACCTGCTACGAATCATCTCTCACGAACTTAGTTACGTCCATGAACCATAGCAGTTAACCGAACCCTCCATGGTTACCTTTGGCTGAACCTAGTCTCAATAAAACCAAAGGTTCGCTGGCATAAATTGTTGTGGGATGCGACACTGTGAAACTGGCCCAAGACATAGATTGTTCGGCCCATGATGGCCCATTTAGTCATATACGCATATTCGGCCCAAGTGATATTAGCCGGCCCATTAGTAGCCGACACAAGCCATGACCTTCGGCCCAATCATTTACCCAATCCAAGGCCCAAACCAATTGGCCTAAACTCCTTAGTGAAGCCCACCTCATATTCGGTCCAATAGGTTGGCCCATTAGCCCTCATTATTAATGGGTCTGGCCCAAACACACAAAATGAACCCATTTAACTAGTGGACCCACGAAAATCACTCATAGTCCAATTTGGTTTAAGGTCAAATAATTGGGCCCTAAAATCCATTCGGCCCAAAGATTTCAGGATTTAGCCCAACACGATCTAGTTTGGCCCAAGTAAATTCTTGGACCATTTGATCAAGAGTACAACCTAATACGATTAAAGCGCTTAAAGTATTAAGTTGTACAAGAAAAGGTTAAGACTATTTATTAACTAAGAAAAACACCTATTTAAGGACTTATAAGTGTAAGGATTTATAATCCTTAGGCTAAGACTTAAATGACATGGTTATGAAATATACAAGTTCATTTTCACACTTCATACAAACATTCATGTCAAGCCAAACAATAATATATGATGAAACTTATTTCATGCAACTTAAATGGATTGAGGGCTAACAGGATTGACAACAATAAAACCTAAGGTCGAAGAGTGACCAAGACTTACGGGGGTTAGCCTACCTTAAGGCTGACACGCATACACGTACACAAATCAACTATAACAAACACTTATAAACTACAAACGTTCTGAAATCGATACAGGATTCTAAAGACAACAAAAGAATACTACAAAGAGCGCGTGCATTCTAGTTTAAGCTAAGTCAACCACTTCAAACACAGGTGAGTTCATTGTCCCTTTTCAAACCTTTTGTTTTACTTCGGGACTGAGAAGCATGTTAAACAATTATTGAAATGTTTATTAAATGCCTTTACACATATTCAGAATGCTTATACAAATGCGTGAATTTGAATTGCTTGGGTGGGAAACCAAAGACTAATGTTATAGTGTAAATAGCAAATGCTATTTACTTTATACTTATTTACATTATACAAACACTTTGTGATCAAACTGGAAACTATTATACTTTGAGAAACTATAAACTTAATACTTAAACTTTGAGCTAAATACTTATGTTATAAGCTATGTGTTTAAACTATACAATGGGGGTTTAACTTATAAACTCTATGTTTAACTATATACAAAATCTTAAGGCTTTGAAATACTTAAACTAAACACTAATGCTTTATACAATTATTTCAGAAAGTTAATGTTCTACACCTTTAGTAAAGTATTAAATTACTTTACACTTACAACGATTTGCTTAAACTTAACTTGAAAACATATATGCTTAGAAATACTTATATACGTGAGATGCTTGAAACACTTGAATGCTTATTACACTTGAAATACTTGAAAACATGTGAATACTTGTTATACTTTGAGATACTTGAAAACACGTGAATGCTTGATACATTTGAGATACTTGAATACTTGAATGCACGATATACTTGGGATACATGAACACTTGGAATGCTTGATACATTTGGATGCTTGAACACTTGAATGCTTGAAACATTGGATGCTTAAACAAAGGACTGATTGACCGCCGCGTGTTGACCTGTGTGTCAACCCCTAGTAGTCATCAGTGAAACTATGTGAATGCTTGAGACTTATATGCATAAACTATTGGATATTGTAAGACAGACTGTTGGCCGCCGCGTGTTGACCTGTGTGTCAACCCCTACTAGTCATCAGTGTTCTTCTTTGTCAGAGTCATGTAAGACAGACTGATTGGCCGCCGCGTGTTGACCTGTGTGTCAACCCCTACTAGTCATTCAGTGTTCTTCTTGATTCATCCATGGTTATGACAAGTGACTAGAACGATTGGGTTCTTCTAGGTGACTTTGTGTTAACTTGAAGGTTCCTCCATCAGAACATGTCACAAGTCATATTTAGGATCATTATGGATGGATGTTGAATTCCTTAAAGTTTCAACTGTCCATAATGGTGCCTCTTAAACTTAATACTCATACGTTGTGGAATCAATAGTGTGGAGTGAAACGCTTAATTATCATTAACAACAATATGTTAAGCAGCCCGGTATGTGGTGGGACGGTGGCTGGGGCTTGTCCCCTACATATGCCCTATATATAAGCATACTTGGTTGGATAGCATAGGTGGTTGTTAGTAAGGTTAAGGTTGTCATTTCAGGGGAAACAAAGTAAACATGGGCAGGGAAAACAAATGCTAAGAATCATATGTCATGGAATCAAAGTAGTGGAATGAAATGCTTAATTATCATTAACAACAATATGTTAAGCAGCCTAGTATGTGGTGGGACGGTGGCTGGGGCTTGTCCCCTACATATGCCCTATATATAAGCATACTTGGTTGGATAGCATAGGTGGTTGTTAGTGAGGTTAAGGTTGTCATTTGGGGAATCAAGGTAAACAATTACAGGGTAATCAAATTCAAAGAATCAAACATTTGGAATCAAACATTTGAAATCAAACATTTGGAAATCAAACATTTTGGAAATCAAACAGGTAGGATGAGACGCTTAATTATCTCAGCCCCGAGCTTTGAAATCAGTAAAGATTAAGAAAAAGGGGCATATGAACTCACCTTGTTGTTGCAGGGTTGACTTAGCTTAAAAGGAAGAAATGCACGCGCTCTTGATTGCTCTTGTAGTTGTGTTCACGATCCTGTATTGATTTCATGTTATATATAACTTAAGTATTGAGTGTAATTGTTTTGTGTGCGCGTATTCGTGTTAGCCTTAGAGTTGGCTAACACTCGTGGGTTGTGGGCTATATTCGGCCCTGATTTTGCTTATGAAGGATGTTACTACCACTTAATTGTTTTAGAGTAACTTAAATTCCCTCATTACTTATTCCATGTTTGCTTTGTTTTAATCCTGTCCCGTTGTAAAAATTGAATTCATTTGTCAAAATATTATGTTTCAGTCTTCATAAGACTTTTCGAACTAAACTTGTCACCTTTGCATTAAAATGTGATCTCATGTAAACTACATCTTGAAATAATTGTGTTCGAGTTGGTATATTATATCGTATTAAGTTAAGTTATTAATTCGGGCCGAATAATTTCATTGTGGGTCGACTAGAATTTCGTTGGGCCTGAAATTGGGCCTAACAATGATGTTGTGGACTAGTTACTTGGGCCAAGACAGCCCCCCCCCATGGGCCGAATGATCTGGGCCAGCACAACCATCAAGGGCCGAAGTAGTGTAATGGGCTGCAAAATCAACAGTGGGCCGAAGGGTTTAACTGGGCCTAGGGAACCTGTGGGCTGCACAAGATGGGCCGAGATTCTAGTGTTGGGCCGAAGGTTGTAGGTGATCCAATATGAGATTGTGACATCTGGGCCAAATTTCATAATCAATCCAATCCCCATGGAATGAATTGGGCCTGTTACTCATTGATGGGCTTGTTGCCTAGACTGGACCAACAAAATTTTCAATCAGCCGTGAATGCTTCAGCGAACCCTAAGGTTCGTTCGGCTCCATCATGGTCTAGCCTCGCTAGGTTCGCTTGTTAGTGACAGGTTCGTCTAAGGCTCGTTCAAATAAGAGGCACAGGTTCGCAAGCCCTTGAGTACCTAGCAAGGTTCGGTGAAGATAAGGTTTCTCATGCATGGTTCGCCTAGGGGTGTAGGGTTCGGCAACTAGTTAAATGGTTCGGCTAGCAAGCTGACTGAAGGTTCGGTGGCCTAAGACCCGAAAGGTTCGGCCATGGGTTCGGGACACCCCCTGGTTCGCCTGACGAGTGAAGGTTTGGTGCATGCTAAGGGATCGGCTGTCTTGCACTGTAAAGGTTCGGTGAGGTGCCATTGATTCGCCTCTACAAGCAAGGTTCGTGGCATGCTTCGCATGAAGGTTCGTCGGCTGAGGTGAGTAGCAGGTTCGGCGACAACCAGCAGCTCCTCGAAAACTGTAATGTTTTCCCTCCCCATCATCGAACCATGGTGATGGTGGTTAGGCTAGTAGGGTTGTTTGTGGTCGTGTGGTTCCAACTAAGGGAGTGGTCGGCCGGCTATGTGTGTTGTTCGAACAAGGAGGGTGTAGAAAACCCTAATATTCAGATTATCCACACTCAAATACCTCAAATTTCAGCGGTTATTTTCTCAGATTCGTTGTACTTTCATGTAGAGGGCTTCGAGAGCTACGCGTGGGTTCAAGAATCACCGATTTTCGTTGAGAAACGAAGAAGTTGTGGGGTTTTGAAGGTGGAAAATGGTGGTGGATGGTGGTGGCCTGAAAAGTGAGGTAGAGAGAGAGAGTGAAAATGTGATAAATGAACAAATGGCCTCAACTTAGGCTTTAAATACCCCACGGGTGTTCGGGTTCGTTTCGGTTGCTAGGTTTGCGATTTCGTCGCGTATCCGGAAAATTACGCGCATTTACTTGTAATAAATAAAAAGAAGTTATTTAATTATTTTGATGAGTTTCAAAATTGTAAAAATGTTATTTAGTTTATTTCATTAAATTAATTTCGTTCGCGTCGTGTTTTCGTTGTCGTTTCGTCAGATCGCGTCACCATCGCGCGTATTCGTTCGAATCGTCATTCGAACGAACACGTCGATGGTTTGGCTTTCCGACTTTGGTTTTCTACTTTCCAGTCATCATTTCAGAACGTTAAACTCACAGATATGTTTGTGTGAATCGTCACCCACGCAAACACACTGTCAGTTCGTTATTTTGAAACGAAACTGCGATTAAACTGTGAATTGTAATTCCTCACTGTCGAACTCAACTAGACATCTTGTTATCACGTTGTTTTCACACTGATTTGTCGGCCATCTAATTCCTGTCATCTATGGATATCAGATTGCAACCGATTTGTTTTCGTTGTTTGTTTGCACACTGCTGTTTCTCTTGAGTTGTTGTATTTACTGTATTTAAGTTTTCGCTTAAACACATACAACTGTGGTTTGTTTTCTGAGTTTTGTTGTCACACAACTGTTTAAGCACTGTATTTACATACAGTAGATGGTGAAAGTACACACACCGTAAGGACTTGCCGGACGGTTTGGTACTGGTTGTCACAGTCTCCCCTTGTTAAAGAAATTTCGTCCCGAAATTTAAGTGTCATTGTCGGTACTATTTTTTCTTTGTATAGATGGAGATGCTTTGATATCATGCGTTTCTTTGTATGTTAGTTGTTCTCATTGAACCTAAGCTTTGTGTCTATTTATGAAATGAGCAGACATATCCCGACTGCTTATAGTGATCCAATAGTCATTAGATTCACTAAGAGTGTTTGGATAGCTTGGCATTTAATCCATAGTTGTTTGTGTACACTCCCATAGTGGCATCTCGAGTTGTTACACAACTTCATGCTCTATAATGTTCGCTATGATTCCTATGATCGCGTTCTATTCTTGTCAGGAGAAACCTCTCGTTTCTCCCCTTGTTAGAATGGATTCGTATATTGTCTGATAGGACAACATTGACGGATCCAATAATGAGATTTATGAATGTATCTATGTCGTTCATTGTAATGACATGAAAAAAGGTTTTATTGAATTAGCTGACTTCATCCCTACCAGGGACAAAACATCCATTCTGATGATGGTATTGCCATCCCTCGTGTCCATCATTTTGAATTCCATGGTATGTATTTGTTCACTCAAGATAAGTGAACAATAAGTTCATGTCATTTAGCGTAAGAGATATCCGAGTGTTGCCCCAATTGCGAGTAAGTTCTAAACTAACTCTGAAGAGGCAACGATAATCTATGCTAGTATTAAATAATACAACTGCAAAGATTTGGAATGAAAGCGTACCAGTGTTGGTGTCAGTGTCCTGACGTGCGGCAGCTGCTCCAATTTGAAATGCACGTCCCCTCGGTGCTGGCCCTCTCGGTAGCACCCTCCTTGGGCAGTCCTTCGCATAATGTCCTGGTTCCCCGCAGGTGTAACAAGAAATGTGATCGAGGTGTACAGCGGTCTGTGCCACTGCTTGGTTTGCCCTGTGTTGTGTAGCCTGCCCCTTGCAGAATTTGGCCCAATGCCCCATTTTTCCACAATAAGTGCATTGCCTGCACCCGGTGTTAGGTTGATGATGATAGTTGCACTTATTGCAGAACGGAGCCGTGCCCGAGTAAGACTTGTGGGCCAGTTGTGGTTGTGTAGGCAATGTTTGTTTGGTATTGGTGGTCGTTGCGAAATTTTTAACGACCTTTCGTTTCTTGGAGGAGGGTTATTCTAGATCCTCAGTAGTTCCAGATTCCCTCTTGAGTGCACCAGAGGCAACCATTACATCAGTCGGTGAAGATGATAGCGTGACAGCCATCTCTAGTGTGGTTGGGTGTGCGGCCATCACATGCCCTCGAATGCATGGCGGTAGTCCACCAACATACCGTTCAATCCTTTTCTCTAGTGTGGGCACTATATCCGGTGCCAGTGTTGCTAGTTCATGAAATCTGGTGGTAAATGCTAGATGTTCAGCTCCCACCATCACGTGGTTCAGTAGTTCTGTTTCTACATTCTTCAGTTCGTTCCTCGGGCAAAACTCGCCCCCTAACAAAGTCTTGAAATCCTCCCAAGGCATCGCCAATGCCACGTCTCTTCCTCGGGTTTGAACCTGGGCATTCCACCAGGTTAATGCTCGTTTCTCAAATGATCCCGCAGCGTACCTCACTCTGTGTTGGTCAGGACATCCACTGATGTCTAAGGTTGTCTCCATTTTCTCATTACATTGGATTAAGCCCACATCACCTTTGCTTCCATCGAAACTAGGCGGGTTGCATCCCACGAAGTTCTTGTAGGAGTAGTCCGTTTGATTTTTGGTGTTTCCACTGCCCTCTCCAGATGAGTTGGCAATGTTGCTACTGTTATTGTTGTTAATTCGGTTCATCATCTCGGGAATCACATCCCTCAATTGGCTAGTCAGCAGGGTGGCCAGTGCCACAGTAGCAGGATCCACCTGATGAATAGGTGGTGGCGGTGGAGGAGGTGGAGGTGGTGGTAGATGTGGAGGAGAATCAGGCGGTGTCGGTGTGGAAGAGTGAGGTGCAGAGTCCTGTGGTGGTAGTGGTAATAAAGCATGTGGTTGTCTTCTCGGCGGCATTATGATCATAACCGAAAGAAAATCGGTTAGTGCAGTGATCAGACGCAGAAGACATATGCAAATAGAATCCTATGTCACATGATCTCTATATGAGGGTCCCTAGGTTATAGTCTAGGCCAAACCGTTTAAGTAAGATGACCTATATTTCTCTATAACCATGGCTCTGATACCAATCTGTCACACCCCGGGCCGACGGGAACGGATCGGGTTTTCCCGTCGGGCGGAAGGTTCCCGGGGCGCGATATCGTTGTGATAATCGTGATGATCAGATTGTTTGTACGGCACATGATATATAATGAGAAATGATAACATGACATATGATGTAGAATTACAAAGTTAAATTACAATGTAAGTTCATAATTTAACTAAGTAAATCTATCCGAAAGAATCAATGAGTTCATATCTTGTATATGTACAAGATATACAAAAGATGATTCATGGTTTTGTCATCCAAAAGTATGCAACTCAAAAGTAGCTAGGTCTTCTTAAAGTCCCTTAGCTAAGTCCCTGTAATCCTGGTGACTAAACTTGTTCGTCACCTGAGAAAACATGCATTTAAACAAAGTCAACACTAGGTTGGTGAGTTCATAAGTTTAATAATTGAAAACCATTGAATTTATGTCAGTCGTGTTCACAATGTTTCACACAAGTTGTATTGCTAATTGATTCCCATGTTTCACACAATATCCTCTCCATGGTTTTATTTACAGATAGTGTATCATCCAATCAGCATGCTTATATATAGGGCATACGAAAGGGTCAAGCCCAGACGCCATCCCACCACATGCTTAGCTGAATTCAACACTACCTGTAATACAACGATGGATACCCATTTCATTTCACCCATGATTTCCCGGTATGTTTATCCCAATAATGTAAAAGAGAGAGAGACATAATTACCTCTGTTAACCATTCCTTATGGAATAGTCGGCATGTAAAATAACCCAATGAATAAAGTAAGAGACGTAATCATCTCTGTTAACTAATCATTACAGATTAGCCGGTGTGTAAGATATCATCCTCGATATCTAGAGCGAAACTTAATAGTTCTGTAGCTAATCATTATTGATTAACCCGGCGTGTAGAATACCCAAACAATTGAATAAAGAGACTTAATTGTCTCTGTTAGCTATTCCTTAAGGATTATCTCGGCGTGTAAGATATCATACTCGATATCTAGAGCGAGACCTAGTAGTCTCTGTGACTGTCAGTACTAACCAGTCCGGTGGGTAAGATATCATACTCGATACCTAGGTAGAGACATAGTAGTCCCAGTAGCTGTCACCCCTATCCAGCCCAGTGTATAAAGTGTCCTACTCATGATTCCTAGTTTGAGACGTAATAGTCTCAGTAGCTGTCATTTCTGACCAGCCCGGCGGGTAAGATATCCTCCCACAATATCTATTGGAATGAACACGTTTCCTAGATTTTCAGCATGATATTAATTAGAATGATAGCACCTCTCGTGCCCGGTGTGATTTCGTTTGATTACCCCAAGCCCTAGTGATTAATGTTCGTGATTACCCGACTGATCTATGGTTGTGTAACCGTCATCCTCTGACGGTTATAAGATGAGCTCTAAATAGAGTCTTAAATAGTAGTGATAGTATGTGTGGGGAATACCATCCCGAAAGCTTGTGCTCATAATATCCTCCTCGATATCACAAGTAACTGTCTCAACTGTTATCTCGATGTTGAGTGTTCTAACTAACTTGAACAAAGAGTTATAAGAACTTGTCTTATACACAATGTTAGTAATGTGTGAATGATCTTGTTATCATGAAATTACATTATCATGATTATCATTCTTGTTATTTGTAATTGTTATTGGCATGTTATCCCTTGATTTTCCCGTTGTTCTATCGTGTAGGAACAATAAACAGTTGTAAGATATATTGTTAACAATTTGTATTATTCTAGTGCATACATGTGTCAGGAAGCTATAATGGCATGTATCTTCCTAACTGTCTCAAATATGATAATATCAAACAATCAAGCATGTAATGATAAACGAAATAAAGATAAACAATTATTATCTAAATCATGATATAAGCAATATGTTAATAGAAACTTTTAAGTAGATAAAAGTTTAGCATGTTTCTCAGCCCCGAGCTTTGAAATCAGTAAAGATTAAGGAAAGGGGCATATGAACTACCTTGTTGTTGTAGGGTTGACTTAGCTTAAAAGGAAGAAATGCACGCGCTCTTGATTGCTCTTGTAGTTGTGTTCACGATCCTGTATTGACTTCATGTTATATATAACTTAAGTATTGAGTGTAATTGTTTTGTGTGCGCGTATTCGTGTTAGCCTTAGAGTTGGCTAACACTCGTGGGTTGTGGGCTATATTCGGCCCTGATTTTGCTTATGAAGGATGTTACTACCACTTTTGTTTTAGAGTAACTTAAATTCCCTCATTACTTATTCCATGTTTGCTTTGTTTTAATCATGTCCCGTTGTAAAAATTGAATTCATTTGTCAAAATATTATGTTTCAGTCTTCACAAGACTTTTCACACTAAACTTGTCACCTTTGCATTAAAATGTGATCTCATGTACACTACATCTTGAAATAACTGTGTTCGAGTTGGTTTATTATATCGTATTAAGTTAAGTTATTAATTCGGGCCAAATAATTTCATTGTGGGTCGACTAGAATTTTGTTGGGCCTGAAATTGGGCCTAACAATGATGTTGTGGACTAGTTACTTGGGCCAAGACAGCCCCCCCATGGGCCGAATGATCTGGGCCAGCACAACCATCAAGGGCCGAAGTAGTGTAATGGGCTGCAAAATCAACAGTGGGCCGAAGGGTTTAACTGGGCCTAGGGAACCTGTGGGCTGCACAAGATGGGCCGAGATTCTAGTGTTGGGCCGAAGGTTGTAGGTGATCCGATATGAGATTGTGACATCTGGGCCAAATTTCATAATCAATCCAATCCCCATGGAATGAATTGGGCCTGTTACTCGTTGATGGGCTTGTTGCCTAGACTGGACCAACAAAATTTGAAATCAGCCGTGAATGTTTCAGCGAACCCTAAGGTTCGTTCGGCTCCATCATGGTCTAGCCTCGCTAGGTTCGCTTGTCAGTGACAGTTCGTCTAAGGCTCGTTCAAATAAGAGGCACAGGTTCGCAAGCCCTTGAGTACCTAGCAAGGTTCGGTGAAGATAAGGTTTCTCATGCATGGTTCGCCTAGGGGTGTAGGGTTCGGCAACTAGTTAAATGGTTCGGCTAGCAAGCTGACTGAAGGTTCGGTGGCCTAAGACCCGAAAGGTTCGGCCATGGGTTCGGGACACCCCCTGGTTCGCCTTACGAGTGAAGGTTTGGTGCATGCTAAGGGATCGGCTGTCTTGCACTGTAAAGGTTCGGTGAGGTGCCATTGATTCGCCTCTACAAGCAAGGTTCGTGGCATGCTTCGCATGAAGGTTCGTCGGCTGAGGTGAGTAGCAGGTTCGGCGACAACCAGCAGCTCCTCGAAAACTGTAATGTTTTCCCTCCCCATCATCGAACCATGGTGATGGTGGTTAGGCTAGTAGGGTTGTTTGTGGTCGTGTGGTTCCAACTAAGGGAGTGGTCGGCCGGCTATGTGTGTTGTTCGAACAAGGAGGGTGTAGAAAACCCTAATATTCAGATTATTCACGCTCAAATACCTCAAATTTAAGCAGTTATTTGCTCAGATCCGTTGTACTTTCATGTAAAGGGCTTCGAGAGCTACGCGTGGGTTCAAGAATCACCGATTTTCGTTGAGAAACGAAGAAGTTATGGGGTTTTGAAGGTGGAAAATGGTGGTGGATGGTGGTGGCCGGAAAAGTGAGGTAGAGAGAGTGAAAATGTGATAAATGAACAAATGGCCTCAACTTAGGCTTTAAATACCCCACGGGTGTTCGGGTTCGTTTGGGTTGCTCGGTTTGCGATATCGTCGCGTATCCGGAAAATTACGCGCATTTACTTGTAATAAATAAAAAGAAGTTATTTAATTATTTTGATGAGTTTCAAAATTGTAAAAATGTTATTTAGTTTATTTCATTAAATTAATTTCGTTCGCGTCGTGTTTTCGTTGTCGTTTCGTCATATCGTGTCACCATCGCGCTTATTCGTTCGAATCGTCATTCGAACGAACACGTCGATGGTTTCGCTTTCCGACTTTGGTTTTCTACTTCCCAGTCATCATTTCAGAACGTTAAACTCACAGATATGTTTGTGTGAATCCTCACCCACGCAAACACACTGTCAGTTCGTTATTTTGAAACGAAACTGCGATTAAACTGTGAATTGTATTTCCTCACTGTCGGACTCAACTAGACATCCTGTTATCACGTTGTTTTCACACTGATTTTTCGGCCATCTGATTCCTGTCATCTATGGATATGAGATCGCAACCGATTTGTTTTCGTGGTTTGTTTGCACACTGCTGTTTCTCCTGAGTTGTTGTATTTACTGTATTTAAGTTTTCGCTTAAACACATACAACTGTGGTTTGTTTTCTGAGTTTTGTTGTCACACAACTGTTTAAGCACTGTATTTACATACAGTAGATGGTGAAAGTACACACACCGTACGGACTTGCCGGACGGTTTGGTACTGGTTGTCACACCGCCCAACCGGGACTTCGATCCAATCTCGCCGGCTCAGGGTGTGACATCTTCTATTAGTTTGATAATATATGAATTAGATCGAGATTTTAAAAGTGATATCATGGTTATTGTTGTTGATTATTGCCTAGATGATGGCTAGGAATAGTTATAAACGAAGAACTCAACAGGTTAACGGTGAAATATTTGTTTTGATCCGTTATAATGTCCGATTATCATGAAACCATATCATAGATCATAATGGTTTTAACCATTTGATTATAACAATGGTTGTGATTGTCCTGATCATTCATTGGAATGATCAATGACAAGGATTAACTATTCCTAAACCTGAAATCCATCAAGAAACTATTTTGATGATAAAATCAACAACAATACTAATTTGGTTAATCTGGGAATGTCCTGATTACACCAACAAGTCATAAGTTTGTTAATAAGAACCTTGTCACACCCCGGGCCGGCGGGAACGGATCGGATTTTCCCGTCGGGCGGAAGGTTCTCGGGGCGCAATATCTTGAGTGATAATCGAGGTGATCAGATTGTTTACATGGCACATGATAAATAATGAGAAATGCTAACATAACATATAATATAGAATTACAAAGTTAAATTACACAATACGTGTTCATAATTTAACTAAGTAAATCTACTCCAAAAGAATCGTGTAGTTTCTATCTTGTAGCTGTACAAGATAGGCAAAAGAGATTCATAATGCCATCACAATGTATGCATCCCAAAAGTAAGCTAGGTCTTCTAAAAGTCCTCTAGCTTAATCACTGATGCTTGATAACTAAACCTGTCCATCACCTGAGAAAACATGCATTTAAACAAAGTCAACACTAGGTTGGTGAGTTCATAAGTTTAGTATTGAAAGCTATTGGAATTATGTCAGTCATGTTCACAATGTTTCATACATTTGTATTGATAGTTGATTCCCATGTTTCACACAATGTCCTCTCCATGGTTGTATTTACAGATAATGTCTCATCCAGCCAAGCATGCTTATATATAGGGCATACGAAAGGGTCAAGCCCAGACGCCATCCCACCACATGCTCAACTGAATTCAACACTACCTGTAATACAACGATAGATACACATTTCATTTCACCCATGATTTCCCAGTATGATTATCCCACAATGAAAAAGAAAGAGACATAATTATCTCTGTTAACCATTCCTTATGGAATAGCCGGCATGTAAAATGACCCAATGAATAAAGTAAGAGACGTAATCATCTCTGTTAACTAATCCTTACGGATTAGCCGGTGTGTAAGATATCATCCTCGATATCTAGAGCGAAACTTAATAGTTTCTGTATCTAATCAGTACTGATTAGCCGGCATGTAAAATACCCCAACAATTGAATAAAGAGACATAATTTTCTCTGTTGGCTATTCCTTACAGATTAGCCCGGCGTGTAAGATATCATACTCGATATCTAGAGCGAGACCTAGTAGTCTCTGTGACTGTCAGTACTAACCAGTCCGGCGTGTAAAATGTCATACTCGATACCTAGGTAGGAACATAATAGTCCCCGTAGCTGTCACCCCTGTCCAGCCCGGTGTGTAAAGTGTCCTGCTCATGTTTCCTAGTTTGAGACGTAATAGTCTCAGTAGCTGTCATTACTGAGCAGCCCGGCGTGTAAGATATCCTCCCACAATTTCTATTGGAATGAATATGATCCCTAGATTTTATGAATGTTATCATTTAGAATGATAGCACCTCTTGTGCCCGGTGTGACTTTATTAGATTACCCCAAACCCCAGTGACTAGTGTTCGTGGTTTAGCCAATTGCCCTATGGTTGTGTAACCGGCATCCTCTGATGGTTATAAGATGTGCTCTAAATAGAGTCTTACTAGGTGATGATAGTATGTGTGGGAATGCCATCCCAAAAGCGTGTGCTCATAATATCCTCCTCGATATCACGAGTAATTGTCTCAACTGTTATCTCGATGTTGAGTGTTCTAACTAACTTGAACAAAGAGTTATAAGAACTTGTCTTATACGCAATGTTAGTAATGTGTGAATGATCTTGTTATCATGAAGTTACATTATCATGATTATCATTCTTGTTATTTGTAACTGTTATTGGCATGTTATCCCTTGGTTTTCCCCCGTTGTTCTATCATGTAAGAACAATAAACAATTGTAAGATATATTCTTAACAACTCGTATTATTCTAGTGCGTACATGTGTCAGGAAGCTATAAGGGCATGTATCTTCCTAGCTATCTCAGGTATGATAAATCAAACTAGCAAGCATGTAATGATAAACGATAATAAAGATAAACAATTATTATCTAAATCATGATATAAGCAATATGTTACTAGAAACTTTTAAGTAAATAAAAGTTTAGCATGTTTCTCAGCCCCGAGCTTTGAAATCAGAAAAGATTAGAAAAGGGGCATATGAACTCACCTGATGTTATAAGTGGTTGACTTAGCTTAAAAATGAGAAATGCACGCGCTCTTGATTAAACTTGTTGTTGATTTCACGATCCTGTATTGATTTTCACGTTGTATGTGACTCATAAGTACGAATTATTGTGATTTGTGCGCGTGTATGTGTTATTCCTAACCTTGTTGTCCCCTCTTGATCTCGATCCTCATTCGGCCTCGCGTAGTTGTTGTGTATTTGCTACAGTTATCCCACTAGGTTTAAGTCACTTTGTTTGATCATTGATTATAGGTTGTCATCAAATTCATTATTTTGCCAAATAAAATTCTAAGTTTAAACTTAGGTTGTAGATCAAATGTTATAACCTTTTGTCGCATAATTACACCATTTCTTTCCTAATTATGTTAATACTATTGTAATATGATATTGCCCACACCATATATGTCCTTCTTCGCCACGTGTTTCTTCGTATTATTAACCATTACACCTAGTGGGCCTCATGTTGGGCCGAATACATGTAAGCGGGCCGAATTAATCAAGTCTCTTGGGCCTATTAAAGGGACTTGGACCAAGATGAGCTATATGGGCTAAACAAATAGAAATGGGCTTTCCCCCCTTGGGCCGAGACATAATGAAAGTGGGCCGGATAAACAGCCTTGGGCCAATGCTCCTATTGGGCTGTTTCAATGCATTGGGCCTAATTGTACAAGATTTCTGGGCCTGTTGGGCTGCGAACGTTTTGGACCATTAATGGGCTGAATTTTACATGGTTTTGGGTGGGCCTAAGGTAGATGTGGGTCATCTGAAATGGATTTGGGCCTACTGTTGGGTGGCCTTCATGAGATAATCCAATCGGTGGTGTGGTTCTGATCTGATCGAACACAGTGGAGTCCCATCCCCTCCCCAGCGAACCTATAGTTTCTTCAGTCAAGGTTCGTGAGTCCTGAGGCTAAGGGAGGCTTCGGCTACATGATTCAGGTGCAAGGGTTCGTCACCAAGGTAAGGTTCGGCCATTATCACAAGGGTTCGTGGCTACTATGAGGTTCTTGGAACTAGGGTTCGGCTGTGGTGGCTTGAACAGCATGGGTTCGCCAGGAGCTAAGGGTTCGTCTGATGTATGTGGGTTCGGCTGACCAAGATGGTTCGCCGACTGATGAGGAGGTTCGGTCAAAGGGTGATGCCTCCAGGGTTCGTCTCCTTGCAGCCCAGGTTCGGGACTTTGGAAATGTTACAGGGTTCGGCCGCATCTCCTTTGCGGTTCATTTTGCTCACGAACGTGCGCCCCTTCCCACCAATAACTCGAACCTTTGTTCTAGCCATTTTACTGGTGTTATCACACGCGTATTGTACCTCGAGGGGGCTGGGTTCGAGCAACAAGAATGAGGAACCGGCCATGGGTGTGTGTGTGTTAACCATAGAAAACCCTATTTTTCTATGCTTTTCTCGTGATCATACCTCGATTTCTAGTGGCTAACTTTCCAGATCCGTTGTACTTTCTTGAAGAAGAGATCGAGAGCTACGCATGGGTTCAAGAATCACCCAAATCGGTTAAGAAACGAAGGAGTTATGGAAGCTTGAAGGTGGTTAATGGTGGTAGAAGGTGGTGGCCGGGATTTGTAGGTAGAGAGAGAATGGGGAGATGTAAAATGAGAAAATCTCTCTCATTTAGCCTTTATATACTACACGGGTATTCGGGTTTGTTTCGGTTGCTCGGTTCGCGTTTTCATCGTGTATCCGGAAAATTACGCGTAATTTAGTTGTAACAAATAAAAGAATGTTGTTTAAATTATTTTGATGAGTTTCAAAATTGTAACATGTTTAATATTTTAATTTATTAATTTAATTTCTTTCGTGTCGTGTTTTCATTTCCGTTTCGTCAGAAAACGTCACTTACGCGCGTTTTCGTACAGAGCGCTAACTGTACGAACACGATCATACGTTTCACTTTCTGATTTGGTTTTCTACTTATCAGTTATCGTTCAGAACGTTAAACTCACAGATATGTTTGTGTAAATCGTCACCCACACAAACACGCTATCAGTTTATTATTCTAAAACGACACTGCAATATGATTTGAATTGTGTTTCCTCACTGTCGGACTCAACTAAACATCCTGTTATCACATTGTTTTCACATTGAATTGTCGGTCATCTGATTCCTGTCATCTATGGATATCAGATCGCAACCGATTGGTCATTGTTATTCGTTTGAACACTGTTGTTTCTCTTGAGTTGTTGTAATTACTGTATTTAAGTTTTCACTTAAACACATACAACTGTGGTTTGTTTTCAGAGTTCTGTTATCACACGACTGTTTACGCACTGTATTTACACACAGTAAGTGGTGGAAGTACACACACCATACGGACTTGCCGGACGGTTTGGTACTAGTTGTCACAGTCTCCCCTTGTTAAAGAAATTTCGTCCCGAAATTTAAGCGTCATTGTCGGGTACTACTTTTTCTTCGCATAGGTGGAGATGCTTTTATATCTTGTGTTTCTTTGTATGTTAGTGGTTCTCATTGAACCTAAGCTTTGTGTTTATTTGTGAAATGAGCAGACATAACCCGACTGCTTATAGCGATCCAATAGTCATCAGATTCACTGAGAGTGTTTGGTAGCTTGGCATTTTAATCCATAGTTGTTTGTGTACACTCCCGTGGTAGCATCTCGAGTTACTACACAACTTCATGCTCTATAATGTTCACTATGATTCTTATGTTCGCGTGTTGTTCTCTGTCAGGAGGAACTTCTCGTTTCTCCCCTTGTTAGAATGGATTTGTATATTGTCTGATAGGACAACATTGATGGATCCAAAAATGAGATTTATGAATGTATCTCTGTCGTTCACTAAAATGACATGAAAAAGGCCTTATCGGATTGGATGACTTCATCCCTATCAGGGACAAAGCATCCGTTCCAATAATGGTATTGACACCACTCGTGTCAATCACTTTGAATTCCATTGTATGTGTTTGTTCACTAAGGTAAGTGGACAGCAAGTTCATGTCATTTAGTGTAAGAGATATCCAGGGGTTGCCCCAATTGTGAGTAAGTTCTAAACTAACTTTGAAGAGGCAACGATAATCTATGCTAGTATTAATTAATATACTGCAAAGATTTGAAATGAAAAGCGTACCAGTGTTGGTGTCAATGTCCTGGCGAGCTGCTGCAGCTCCAATTTGAAATACACGTCCCCTCGGTGCTGACCCTCTCGGTAGCACCCTCTTTGGGCAGTCCTTCGCGTAATGTCCTGGTTCCCCGCATGTGTAACAGGAAATGCGATCGAGATGTGCAGCGGTCTGTGCCACTGCTTGGTTTGCCCTGTGTTGGGTCGCCCGCTCCTTGCAGAATTTGACCCAATGCCCCATTTTTCCACAATAAGTGCATTGCCTGCACCCGGTGTCAGGTTGATGATGATAGTTGCACTTATTGCAGAATAGGGCCGTGCCAGAATAAGATCCGCGGTTCTGTGGTGGTTGGGTGAGCACAGCTTGTTTGGTAGTGGTGGTCGTTGAAAAATTCTTAACGACCTTTCGTTTCTTGGTGGAGGGTTGTTCTAGATCCTCAGTAGTTCCAGATTCCCTCTTGAGTGCACCAGAGGCAGCCATTACATCAATCAGTGAAGATGATAGCGTGACATCCATCTCAAGTGTGGTTGGGTGTGCGGCCATCACATGCCCTCGAATGCATGGCGGTAGTCCACCAACATACCGTTCAATCCTTTTCTCTAGTGTGGGCACTATATCAGGTGCCAGTGTTGCTAGTTCATGAAATCTGGTGGTAAATGCTAGATGTTCAGCTCCCACCATCACGTGGTTCAATAGTTCTGTTTCAACTTTCTTCAGTTCGTTCCTCGGGAAAAACTCGCCCCTTAACAAAGTCTTGAAATCTTCCCAAGACATCGCCAATGCCTCATCTCGTCCTCGGGTTTGAACCTGGGCATTCCACCAGGTTAATAATCGTTTCTCGAATGATCCTGCAGCATACCTCACACGGTGTCGGTCAGGACATCCACTGATGTCTAAGGTAGTCTCCATTTTCTCAATCCATTGGATTAAGCCCACAACACCTTTGCTTCCATCGATACTAGGTGGGTTGCATCCCACGAAGTTCTTGTAGGAGTAGTCTGTTTGATTCTTGGTGTTTCCACTGCCCTCTCCAGATGAGTTGGCAATGTTGTTACTGTTATTGCTGTTAATGCGGTTCATCATCTCGGGGATCACATCCCTCAATTGGCTAGTCAGCAGGGTGGCCAGTGCCATAGTAGCAGGATCCAACTGGTGAAGTGGTGGTGGGGGAGGATGTGGAGGTGGTGGTAGATGTGGAGGAGACTCAGACGGTGTCGGTGTGGAAGAATGAGGAGCAGAGTCCTGTGGTGGTAATGGCAATAAAGCAGGTGGTTGTCTTCTCGGCGGCATTCTGATCATAACCGAAAGAAAATCGGTTAGTGCAGTGATCAGAAGCAGAAGACATATGCAAATAGAATCCTAAGTCACATGATCTCTATATGAGGGCCCCTAGGTTATAGTCTAGGCCAAACCGTTTAAGTAATATGACCTATATTTCTCTATAACCATGGCTTTGATACCAATCTGTCACTCCCCGGGACGGCGGGAACGGATCGGGTTTTCCCGTCGGGCGGAAGGTTCCCTGGGAGCGATATCTTGAGTGATAATCGAGGTGATCAGATTGTTTACATGGCACATGATAAATAATGAGAAATGCTAACATAACATATAATATAGAATTACAAAGTTAAATTACACAATACGTGTTCATAATTTAACTAAGTAAATCTACTCCAAAAGAATTGTGTAGTTTCTATCTTGTAGCTGTACAAGATAGGCAAAAGAGATTCATAATGCCATCACAATGTATGCATCCCAAAAGTAAGCTAGGTCTTCTAAAAGTCCTCTAGCTTAATCACTGATGCTTGATAACTAAACCTTTCCATCACCTGAGAAAACATGCATTTAAACAAAGTCAACACTAGGTTGGTGAGTTCATAAGTTTAGTATTGAAAGCTATTGTAATTATGTCAGTCATGTTCACAATGTTTCATACAGTTGTATTGATAGTTGATTCCCATGTTTCACACAATGTCCTCTCCATGGTTGTATTTACAGATAATGTCTCATCCAGCCAAGCATACTTATATATAGGGCATACGAAAGGGTCAAGCCCAGACGCCATCCCACCACATGCTCAACTGAATTCAACACTACCTGTAATACAACGATGGATACACATTTCATTTCACCCATGATTTCCCAGTATGATTATCCCACAATGAAAAAGAAAGAGACATAATTATCTCTGTTAACCATTCCTTATGGAATAGCCGGCATGTAAAATGACCCAATGAATAAAGTAAGAGACGTAATCATCTCTGTTAACTAATCCTTACGGATTAGCCGGTGTGTAAGATATCATCCTCGATATCTAGAGCGAAACTTAATAGTTTCTGTATCTAATCAGTACTGATTAGCCGGCATGTAAAATACCCCAACAATTGAATAAAGAGACATAATTTTCTCTGTTGGCTATTCCTTACAGATTAGCCCGTCGTGTAAGATATAATACTCGATATCTAGAGCGAGACCTAGTAGTCTCTGTGACTGTCAGTACTAACCAGTCCGGCGTGTAAAATGTCATACTCGATACCTAGGTAGGAACATAATAGTCCCCGTAGCTGTCACCCCTGTCCAGCCCGGTGTGTAAAGTGTCCTGCTCATGTTTCCTAGTTTGAGACGTAATAGTCTCAGTAGCTGTCATTACTGAGCAGCCCGGCGTGTAAGATATCCTCCCACAATTTCTATTGGAATGAATATGATCTCTAGGGACGCAATTAAACTTGAGTACAGCTTATCATCCACAAACGGATGGTCAAAGCGAACGTACTATTCAGACCCTGGAGGATATGTTAAGAACTTGTGTTCTAGACTTCGGTGGTAATTGGGATTCTCACTTGCCACTAATCGAGTTCTCCTACAACAACAGTTATCACAGCAGCATCGGTTGTGCCCCATTCGAGGCTCTTTATGGTCGCAAATGTCGGTCACCGATCTGTTGGTCGGAAGTAGGAGATAATCGTATCACTGGGCCAGAACTTATTCAAGAAACTACAGACAAGATTGCTCAGATACAGCAAAGACTACAAGCAACACGAAGTAGACAAAAGAGCTATGCTGATAAACGGCGCAAGCCGTTGGAATTCCAAGTGGGAGATCGTGTTATGCTAAAGGTTTCCCCATGGAAGGGCGTAGTTCGATTCGCAAAGAAAGGCAAACTCACACCACGATACGTGGGACCGTTCGAAATCATCGAACGTATTGGTCCTATGGCGTACAGATTAAGCTTACCGGATGAACTTAGTGGTGTACATGACGTGTTTCACGTCTCAAACTTGAAGAAGTGCTTGGCCGATGAAACTCTTATCATACCAGTTGAAGAAATTCAATTGGATGAAAACTTACGCTTTGTTGAAGAACCGTTAGAAATCATGGATCGCAAAGTCAAGAAACTGAGGCGAAGCCGTATTCCTATAGTTAAAGTTCGTTGGAACTCAAGGCGCGGACCCGAGTTTACTTGGGAACGTGAAGATCACATGAGGAACAAGTATCCCCAACTCTTTGCCGAGGAAGTCGTACCGAATAACGAGTCTTAAATTTCGGGACGAAATTTCTCTAAGAAGGGGAGACTGTAACATCAGTGCCGGACGCGTGCCGGAACAGTGATCGCTACAGTAAACATGTACAGTGATTCAGGTACACATTTCGAGAAACTATGTATAGATTATTAATGCATTTGATTAAACATGAAACTATTATACGATTGTCTGAATCTGAATTAAACTTTCGGGTTTAACAGTCAGAAAACATGTCAGACAACACAGTGTTGAAACATAAATACTTGATGTGATATTAGTTTACATAAACGTATGTGAGGTGAAACAAAACAAAATCTTTACGGTTATTGTTGCGGAATGCTAAACCGACGAGTTATTCGTATAGGTGACGATCTGTACGAATGATTCTGATAGTTTAACGTTCTGAAATAATGACTTAACAGTAGAAAACAAGAATCAGAAAGCCAAACCATCGACGTGTTCGTTCGAATGACGATTCGAACGAATACGCGCGATGGTGACGCGATCTGATGAAACGATAACAAAAACGAATAACGACACGAACGATCATAAATTTAAAGAAATATAATGTTTCTTATTTTACAATTTTGAAACTCATCATAAAATAATTTAAACCAAACTATTTTATTATATCGCGAATAAATTTAACGAAACGAGAAAAATTAATTAAACGCGTAAATTATCTTAAATCGAAAAAAATAAATAAACACTACGATATTTAGAATAATTATTATAAATAAATAACCATTAACTGATTAAGAATAAACTCTTTTTATTTTGATTACAAATTATACGCGTAAAAATCCGGTTACACGACGAAAACGCGAACCGAGCAACCGAAACGAACCCGAATACCCACGGGGTATATAAGCACCAAATGAGGTCAACTACCTCATTAAAATTCAGCTCTATCTCTCTCTAAAACCAGATCCACGAACCCTTCTTCTCCAAAGAATAATCACCCTTCAAATCCTCATAACTTGCTCGTTTCTTGACGAAATCAGGCGTTCTTGGTGTCCATGCGTAGCCCTCGACAAGCTCTACCTAGAAGTACAAGGGATCTGAGGATTTCACCGGCCGAAATCAAGGTATGAACGAGAGAAGGGTACGGTTATTAGGGTTTTCTACCCCAATGTCGGCACACACATAAAAACCGGTCCATGGTCCACACCCACGCAACCATTACATCACCGAGGACTAACCATCACGTAGGGAACATCGTGGAGCAGCCTTGCAAACCCACAAGGATGATGATGGTGATGCGGCTGAAACAGGTTCGGGACCTGTGTACTCAAACAGCCGAACCCTACGTGATTAACGAACCAATGGCGAGCCCATGCGAAGCTCTGGCTTACGAACCTCCTGCTGCCAACGAACCCTTGGTCACCGAACCTTGATGTCTGAGTCTGAGTCACGAACCAGCATGATGACTAGCCGAACCCTAGCTGCTTCTTTTCTCACGAACCCTTGTTCTTTTCCAGTCGAACCCTACCGCACAAGTCACGAACCATTCAAACTCAGGCGATCCCATACCTGCATTTTTGGTCACGAACCTTATAGATAGAACGTAGGGTTCGCTGTTAAGGGTGCCTCGTTTTTGAATTATTGAGCGGACAAGAAGCTGGTCCAGTCTTCGGTGTAATCAGCCCACAGCCTAAGTGCACCGACCCCATTTCCTTTAGTGGCCCAACAGTAGACCACGTCCATTTATTTCAGCAACATTTTTGGCCCAAGAAAATTTGATTATGCCACTTTTCAACTGGCCCAAACAGCCACCATCTTTAGCCCAATTTTAATACCAAGGCCCAACCCAAGGCGTGTACCCATGGAATGGTCTTAGCCCAAACAGCCCCATTAGACCCATGATTATTTATTGGCCCAACACTATATTTGAACAACCCACCTTGCTATTCGGCCCATATCACCTAGGGACGGCCCAACATAAACCTTTGGCCAAATTGGAGCATTTCGACCCAACACACATAACCGGCCCACCCACATACCCATGATGGGCAAAATTCACAATTACTAGTACAATGGGTTGTCCGGCCCAATAGAATTGAATACACGTTAAATGTTTGAATAACTAGTAGAAACAATAAAACAAAGGATAAATACAATTATGGAATATTAAAGCTATGGTTAAGATGATGACTAGTTCAAAGCAAATTGCATTATGGAATAAAAGTCTTGTACATTAAATGAAAGCTTGAGCATAAATGAACAAGTAGGAAACCTCTAACGATGATGAATTGGGGCCGGATAACAAACAAGAAATTCAAGTGTTAGTCAATTTTAGGACTAACACTTACACGCACATCAAATTCTTATGAACTTACACTTATAAAATACAACGTTATGAAATCAATACAGGAGCGTGAACATTACATCAAGAACAAATCAAGAGAGCGTGCATTCTTATTTAACTTAATCAAGCACTTCGGACATAAGGTGAGTTCATTGTCCCCTTTCAAACTTATTTGTTTTACTTCGGGACTGAGAAGCATGTTAAACATTTTTATTGAAATGTTATTTAATGCTTTAAACATAAACATGATTTCTTATGATGGAAACCTTTACTTTAAGCTAGATGCTTAAAATCAATTGTTGGTTATTTGATTCAATTACATGATACTTGATGCAAATACATGAGACTAAATGCAAATACATGAGACATGATACAAATACATGATACTTGATTCAATTACATGAGATGTGATTCAATTACATGAAACATGGTACAGATACATGATACTTGATTCGATTACATAAGACTTGATACTATTACATGAGATATGATGTTTAGAAACTATTACATGCTATTAGGCCATCATACATGTATCTAACCATAGACTACGTAATTGCAAAACGTCTGGTATTCCAGAGCTTGTAACTATGGGGTGAGATACATGTAATATCATAAACATAATGATACTAAGCTATTACCTGGTTATAAGGGACATGTAATTGCTGAACGTCTGGTATTCCAGAGCTTTTGTCGGCTTATATGAGGTATGTAAAGGCTAAACATGAAAGTATCGATTCTAAGCTATTACCTGGTTATAAGGGACACGTAATTGCTGAACGTCTGGTATTCCAGAGCTTGTGTCGGCTTATATGAGGTATGTAAAGGCTAAACACAAACGTAACGTTACGGAGCTATTACCTGGTTATAAGGGACATGTAATTGCTGAACGTCTGGTATTCCAGAGCTTTTGTCATCTTATAAGAGGTATGTAAAGGCTAAACATGAACTTGTTGAATGCTAAGCTGTTATCTATATAAGAGACATGTAATTGCTAAACTTCTGGTATTCCAGAGCTTTTGTCTGCTTATAGGAGATATGTAATTGCTAAACTATGTGTGTGTGAATCTATGATGCTTAATAAACATGATGATAGCTAACACTCACAAATACAATAGACATGAAAACCTTGAAACAGATAACAAAGGCTTTGATGAGGATTGAGTTGTTTGGTAGGTAAAATGCTTAATTATTATTAACAACAATGTCATATCCGGGTTAGTATGTGGTGGGATGTTGGCTAGGGCTTGTTCCCTTACATATGCCCTATATATAAGCATACCGACTTGAATATTACAGGTGGAGTTAATGAGGTTAAGGTTTTACCGAAGGGGGTTTGTGAAACTATTTTTAAACTTATAAACTATATGAACTCACCAACCGTTGTGTTGACTTGATCTTTTTACATGCTTTCTCAGGTGAAGAACAGGTTTAAGCATAAGCACTTGGATTTACATACTAGGATGTCCAGATAGAGGACCTAGTAGACTTTTGGGAAGCACAACTTTTGTTGATGACACATATTACTTTTGATATCTTGTACATATACAAGATATATACATTATTCTTTTGGTTAGGTTTACTTAGTTAAATTGCAGAACATTGCTATTGTAATTTAACTTTGTAATCCTACATATCATTTGATTGTGCTTTAGATATTCTTAAACGTTGATGCTATGTAAACAATCTGATCATCATGATTATCATCCGCGATATCACTCCCCGGGAACCTTCCGCCCGGCGGGGACTCCGATCCAACCCCGCCGGCTCGGGGTGTGACAGATTGGTATCAGAGCTCAAGGTTATAGAGAATAATAGGTCATTTACTTAAACGGTTTGGCCTAGACTATAACTTAGGGACCCTCATGTAGAGAACTCAAGACTTAAGTTTGCATTATGTTTTCTGCATTCGATCATTGCACTAACCAAATTCTTTTGGTTATGATCAGAATGCCGCCGAGAAAACAACCTACTCCGCAAGTCTCTGCTCCTCACTCTTCGACTCCTACACCCCCGGATTCACCACTGCCACCTCCACCTCCTCCGCACTCTCCACCACCAGGCTCAAGCAATACACCGACACTGGATCCTGCTACTATCGCGTTGGCTACGCTACTGAGTACTCAACTGACAAGCCAACTGAAAGAGGTCATCCCAGAGATGATAAATCGGATTCAGGGGCATGGCAACACCTCTGCCCATACCACCGGAGAGGCTAGTGGAAACACTGGTCATACGTCTGATTGCTCCTACAAATCCTTTGTAGGATGCAAACCTCCTAGTTCACTGGAGTTGAAGGAGCTGTTGGATTAATCCAATGGCTAGAGAAAATGGAGAACACTCTGGACATTAGCAGCTGTCCAGAACACCATAAGGTTCGCTATGCAGCTGGCTCATTCAGCAAGCGAGCTCTAACATGGTGGAACGCACAGATCAGGGCTAAGGGAAGAGATGAAGCAATGGCGATGCCCTGGGCAGAATTTAAGCTTCTTCTAAGGAATGAGTTTTGCCCGAAACATGAACTACAACAACTGGAGATTGAGCTCTCGAATCATGAGATGAAGGGAGCTGATCATATGACTTTTACCAACCGCTATCATGAACTGGTAGCCCTGGTGCCAGAAATGGTACCAACCTTGGAGAAACTAATTGATCGCTATGTGGCAGGATTACCTTCATGTATACAAAGCATTGTACTGGCTTCATATCCTGCTACTTTGGAGTCAGCCATTTCCCTCTCTGCTAAGCTAACCAAAGTAATGGTAAAGTCTGGAGTTTTAAAAGATGAAGCTGGAAAAGCCAAGGAGACAACATCAAAGAAACCCGAGTACCACCAGAAAAAGAAACAGAAGGTCGTAAAGAACTATGCGGCCGTCACTCCTTTGAGACAGGCACCTGCAACACCTGTCAACCCTCCTACTAGGGGTTATGGAGGGGAATATCCCCAGTGCACAAACTGCAAGTATCATCATCCTGCTGGTGCTCAATGCAGGAAGTGCACGAATTGTGGCCGGTTTGGCCATTGGGTGAACAATTGCCGCTTTGCGGTGAATCAGGCTACCAACACTGCAACAAGAGCACTACCACCACCACCACAGAACCCAGGCAACAACAACAACAGAGGCTGTTACAACTGCGGGGAAACAGGTCACATCTCCCGCAACTGTCCAAAGAAGGTGCAAGCTGGAGCACAAGCACCTCGTGGACGAGCTTTTGTCATCGGAGCCAATGCTGCACGTCAGGACCCTAATGTGGTCACTGGTACATTTCTTTTACATGACTCTTATGCATCCATACTATTTGATACTGGTGCAGACCAGAGTTTTATTTCATCTGATTTTGCACGACAACTTAGTCTTACTGAGGATACTTTAGACTCCCCTTACATTATTGAAGTAGCTAATGGGAAACAAGTTACAGTTAGCACTATACTTAGGAACTGCCCACTTACACTTATAGATCATACATTTTCCATCGACTTGTTGCCGATGGAGTTGGGCAGTTTCGATATCATCGTGGGGATGGATTGGCTCTCACTCAATCGAGTTGAAGTCATCTGTTCCGAGAAGCTACTTCGGATTCCAGTAACGGATGATCGTGTATTGGAAGTTCGTGGGGATCAAGCCAAGAGAAACGTAAAGATCATATCATGCATAAAAGCGCGTAAGTGTCTGCAAAAGAAGTGCATAGCATTCTTGGCTCATGTGGTGGAGAAGGACAAAGACAAGAAAACAATACAAGACGTACCGATAGTGAAGGAATATCCTGAAGTATTTCCAGAGGATTTACCTGGTTTGCCACCTGGGCGACCGGTAGAGTTTCGTATCGATCTGATTCCTGGAGCAACGCCTGTTGCTAAATCTCCTTATAGGTTAGCACCTTCGGAGATGCAGGAATTATCTAACCAACTACAGGAACTACTTGATAAAGGTTTCATCCGACCGAGCTACTCGCCTTGGGAGCTCCGGTTCTGTTTGTGAAAAAGAAGGATGGATCCTTTCGTATGTGCATAGACTACAGAGAGCTAAACAAACTAACCATCAAGAATCGGTATCCGTTACCGAGGATTGATGATTTATTTGATCAATTGCAAGGAGCTCAGTACTTTTCGAAGATCGATCTACGTTCCGGATACCATCAGCTTAGAGTGCAAGACGAAGACATACCGAAGACGGCGTTTCGTACCAGATACGGACATTACGAGTTCATGGTGATGCCTTTTGGTTTAACGAATGCACCCGCGGTTTTCATGGATCTCATGAACCGTGTGTGTAATCCGTACTTAGATCAATTTGTTATTGTTTTCATTGATGACATATTGATCTATTCTAAAAGCAAAGCAGAACACGAGCAACATCTGAGAACGATCTTGGAACTGTTAAAAGAAGAGAAACTCTATGCCAAATTCTCTAAGTGTGAGTTTTGGTTAAAAAAGGTTCAATTCCTAGGCCATGTTGTTAACAGTGAGGGAATTCACGTTGATCCTGCCAAGATAGAGGCAATAAAAGACTGGGACACTCCGAAGACACCTACGGAGATACGTTATTTTCTAGGCTTAGCAGGTTATTACAGAAGGTTCATCTCGAACTTTTCTAAGATAGTTCTGCCACTCACGAAGCTAACACAGAAAAGCGAGCCGTTCATTTGGGAACAAAAACAAGAAGAAGCCTTTCAGACATTGAAACAAAAGCTATGTGATGCCCCGATCTTATCTCTCCCAGATGGTTGTGATGACTTTGTTGTTTATTGTGATGCATCTCATCAGGGACTTGGCTGTGTACTTATGCAGCGGGACAAAGTCATTGCCTACGCTTCGAGACAACTAAAGATTCATGACAAGAACTACACAACTCATGATCTGGAATTGGGAGCAGTGGTGTTTGCACTGAAGATCTGGAGGCATTACTTATATGGAACCAAGTGTACCATATTTACAGACCACAAAAGTCTGCAACACATATTCGATCAGAAGGAACTCAACATGCGACAGCGACGTTGGGTTGAGCTTCTGAATGACTATGACTGTGTGATTAAATACCATCCGGGCAAGGCAAACGTTGTTGCTGATGCCTTGAGCCGGAAGGAACGGGTCAAACCCTTGCGCGTCAGAGCAATGGGAATGACTGTGCAGACAAGTTTACACGATCACATTAGGCAAGCACAACAGGAAGCAATTGAACGAGGAAACTTGAAGAAAGACTTAGATTGCGGTGTGGAGAAACAATTGGAAACAAAACCCGATGGACTTGTTTACTTCAAGGATCGTATCTGGATTCCTGCAGTAGATAGTTAAGGAAACTTATTTTTGATGAAGCACACAAAACCAAGTACTCTGTGCATCCCGGTGCTGATAAAATGTACCAAGACTTACGTGCATTTTATTGGTGGCCGGGTATGAAGAAAGACGTAGCTGAGTATGTTGGTAGATGCCTTACGTGTGCTAAGGTGAAGGCGGAACACCAGAAACCATCTGGTTTGCTGGAACAGCCTGAAATACCACTATGGAAGTGGGAACAGATAGCTATGGACTTTGTTACCAAGCTACCCCGCACTTCCAGTGGACATGATACCATTTGGGTTATCGTTGATCGATTAACCAAATCTGCTCACTTCTTGCCGATGCGAGAAACGTACACGATGGATAAACTAGCAAAGCTTTACATCAACGAGATAGTGGTACGCCATGGTGTGCCATTGTCTATCATTTCAGATCGTGATAGCAGATTTACATCAAGGTTCTGGCAATCATTGCAGAGATCTCTAGGGACGCAATTAAACTTGAGTACAGCTTATCATCCACAAACGGATGGTCAAAGCGAACGTACTATTCAGACCCTGGAGGATATGTTAAGAACTTGTGTTCTAGACTTCGGTGGTAATTGGGATTCTCACTTGCCACTAATCGAGTTCTCCTACAACAACAGTTATCACAGCAGCATCGGTTGTGCCCCATTCGAGGCTCTTTATGGTCGCAAATGTCGGTCACCGATCTGTTGGTCGGAAGTAGGAGATAATCGTATCACTGGGCCAGAACTTATTCAAGAAACTACAGACAAGATTGCTCAGATACAGCAAAGACTACAAGCAACACGAAGTAGACAAAAGAGCTATGCTGATAAACGGCGCAAGCCGTTGGAATTCCAAGTGGGAGATCGTGTTATGCTAAAGGTTTCCCCATGGAAGGGCGTAGTTCGATTCGCAAAGAAAGGCAAACTCACACCACGATACGTGGGACCGTTCGAAATCATCGAACGTATTGGTCCTATGGCGTACAGATTAAGCTTACCGGATGAACTTAGTGGTGTACATGACGTGTTTCACGTCTCAAACTTGAAGAAGTGCTTGGCCGATGAAACTCTTATCATACCAGTTGAAGAAATTCAATTGGATGAAAACTTACGCTTTGTTGAAGAACCGTTAGAAATCATGGATCGCAAAGTCAAGAAACTGAGGCGAAGCCGTATTCCTATAGTTAAAGTTCGTTGGAACTCAAGGCGCGGACCCGAGTTTACTTGGGAACGTGAAGATCGCATGAGGAACAAGTATCCCCAACTCTTTGCCGAGGAAGTCGTACCGAATAACGAGTCTTAAATTTCGGGACGAAATTTCTCTAAGAAGGGGAGACTGTAACATCAGTGCCGGACGCGTGCCGGAACAGTGATCGCTACAGTAAACATGTACAGTGATTCAGGTACACATTTCGAGAAACTATGTATAGATTATTAATGCATTTGATTAAACATGAAACTATTATACGATTGTCTGAATCTGAATTAAACTTTCGGGTTTAACAGTCAGAAAACATGTCAGACAACACAGTGTTGAAACATAAATACTTGATGTGATATTAGTTTACATAAACGTATGTGAGGTGAAACAAAACAAAATCTTTACGGTTATTGTTGCGGAATGCTAAACCGACGAGTTATTCGTATAGGTGACGATCTGTACGAATGATTCTGATAGTTTAACGTTCTGAAATAATGACTTAACAGTAGAAAACAAGAATCAGAAAGCCAAACCATCGACGTGTTCGTTCGAATGACGATTCGAACGAATACGCGCGATGGTGACGCGATCTGATGAAACGATAACAAAAACGAATAACGACACGAACGATCATAAATTTAAAGAAATATAATGTTTCTTATTTTACAATTTTGAAACTCATCATAAAATAATTTAAACCAAACTATTTTATTATATCGCGAATAAATTTAACGAAACGAGAAAAATTAATTAAACGCGTAAATTATCTTAAATCGAAAAAAATAAATAAACACTACGATATTTAGAATAATTATTATAAATAAATAACCATTAACTGATTAAGAATAAACTCTTTTTATTTTGATTACAAATTATACGCGTAAAAATCCGGTTACACGACGAAAACGCGAACCGAGCAACCGAAACGAACCCGAATACCCACGGGGTATATAAGCACCAAATGAGGTCAACTACCTCATTAAAATTCAGCTCTATCTCTCTCTAAAACCAGATCCACGAACCCTTCTTCTCCAAAGAATAATCACCCTTCAAATCCTCATAACTTGCTCGTTTCTTGACGAAATCAGGCGTTCTTGGTGTCCATGCGTAGCCCTCGACAAGCTCTACCTAGAAGTACAAGGGATCTGAGGATTTCACCGGCCGAAATCAAGGTATGAACGAGAGAAGGGTACGGTTATTAGGGTTTTCTACCCCAATGTCGGCACACACATAAAAACCGGTCCATGGTCCACACCCACGCAACCATTACATCACCGAGGACTAACCATCACGTAGGGAACATCGTGGAGCAGCCTTGCAAACCCACAAGGATGATGATGGTGATGCGGCTGAAACAGGTTCGGGACCTGTGTACTCAAACAGCCGAACCCTACGTGATTAACGAACCAATGGCGAGCCCATGCGAAGCTCTGGCTTACGAACCTCCTGCTGCCAACGAACCCTTGGTCACCGAACCTTGATGTCTGAGTCTGAGTCACGAACCAGCATGATGACTAGCCGAACCCTAGCTGCTTCTTTTCTCACGAACCCTTGTTCTTTTCCAGTCGAACCCTACCGCACAAGTCACGAACCATTCAAACTCAGGCGATCCCATACCTGCATTTTTGGTCACGAACCTTATAGATAGAACGTAGGGTTCGCTGTTAAGGGTGCCTCGTTTTTGAATTATTGAGCGGACAAGAAGCTGGTCCAGTCTTCGGTGTAATCAGCCCACAGCCTAAGTGCACCGACCCCATTTCCTTTAGTGGCCCAACAGTAGACCACGTCCATTTATTTCAGCAACATTTTTGGCCCAAGAAAATTTGATTATGCCACTTTTCAACTGGCCCAAACAGCCACCATCTTTAGCCCAATTTTAATACCAAGGCCCAACCCAAGGCGTGTACCCATGGAATGGTCTTAGCCCAAACAGCCCCATTAGACCCATGATTATTTATTGGCCCAACACTATATTTGAACAACCCACCTTGCTATTCGGCCCATATCACCTAGGGACGGCCCAACATAAACCTTTGGCCAAATTGGAGCATTTCGACCCAACACACATAACCGGCCCACCCACATACCCATGATGGGCAAAATTCACAATTACTAGTACAATGGGTTGTCCGGCCCAATAGAATTGAATACACGTTAAATGTTTGAATAACTAGTAGAAACAATAAAACAAAGGATAAATACAATTATGGAATATTAAAGCTATGGTTAAGATGATGACTAGTTCAAAGCAAATTGCATTATGGAATAAAAGTCTTGTACATTAAATGAAAGCTTGAGCATAAATGAACAAGTAGGAAACCTCTAACGATGATGAATTGGGGCCGGATAACAAACAAGAAATTCAAGTGTTAGTCAATTTTAGGACTAACACTTACACGCACATCAAATTCTTATGAACTTACACTTATAAAATACAACGTTATGAAATCAATACAGGAGCGTGAACATTACATCAAGAACAAATCAAGAGAGCGTGCATTCTTATTTTACTTAATCAAGCACTTCGGACATAAGGTGAGTTCATTGTCCCCTTTCAAACTTATTTGTTTTACTTCGGGACTGAGAAGCATGTTAAACATTTTTATTGAAATGTTATTTAATGCTTTAAACATAAACATGATTTCTTATGATGGAAACCTTTACTTTAAGCTAGATGCTTAAAATCAATTGTTGGTTATTTGATTCAATTACATGATACTTGATGCGAATACATGAGACTAAATGCAAATACATGAGACATGATACAAATACATGATACTTGATTCAATTACATGAGATGTGATTCAATTACATGAAACATGGTACAGATACATGATACTTGATTCGATTACATAAGACTTGATACTATTACATGAGATATGATGTTTAGAAACTATTACATGCTATTAGGCCATCATACATGTATCTAACCATAGACTACGTAATTGCTGAACGTCTGGTATTCCAGAGCTTGTAACGATGGGGTGAGATACATGTAATATCATAAACATAATGATACTAAGCTATTACCTGGTTATAAGGGACATGTAATTGCTGAACGTCTGGTATTCCAGAGCTTTTGTCGGCTTATATGAGGTATGTAAAGGCTAAACATGAAAGTATCGATTCTAAGCTATTACCTGGTTATAAGGGACACGTAATTGCTGAACGTCTGGTATTCCAGAGCTTGTGTCGGCTTATATGAGGTATGTAAAGGCTAAACATAAACGTAACGTTACGGAGCTATTACCTGGTTATAAGGGACATGTAATTGCTGAACGTCTGGTATTCCAGAGCTTTTGTCATCTTATAAGAGGTATGTAAAGGCTAAACATGAACTTGTTGAATGCTAAGCTGTTATCTATATAAGAGACATGTAATTGCTAAACTTCTGGTATTCCAGAGCTTTTGTCTGCTTATAGGAGATATGTAATTGCTAAACTGTGTGTGTGTGAATCTATGATGCTTAATAAACATGATGATAGCTAACACTCACAAATACAATAGACATGAAAACCTTGAAACAGATAACAAAGGCTTTGATGAGGATTGAGTTGTTTGGTAGGTAAAATGCTTAATTATTATTAACAACAATGTCATATCCGGGTTAGTATGTGGTGGGATGTTGGCTAGGGCTTGTTCCCTTACATATGCCCTATATATAAGCATACCGACTTGAATATTACAGGTGGAGTTAATGAGGTTAAGGTTTTACCGAAGGGGGTTTGTGAAACTATTTTTAAACTTATAAACTATATGAACTCACCAACCGTTGTGTTGACTTGATCTTTTTACATGCTTTCTCAGGTGAAGAACAGGTTTAAGCATAAGCACTTGGATTTACATACTAGGATGTCCAGATAGAGGACCTAGTAGACTTTTGGGAAGCACAACTTTTGTTGATGACACATATTACTTTTGATATCTTGTACATATACAAGATATATACATTATTCTTTTGGTTAGGTTTACTTAGTTAAATTGCAGAACATTGCTATTGTAATTTAACTTTGTAATCCTACATATCATTTGATTGTGCTTTAGATATTATTAAACGTTGATGCTATGTAAACAATCTGATCATCATGATTATCATCCGCGATATCACTCCCCGGGAACCTTCCGCCCGGCGGGGACTCCGATCCAACCCCGCCGGCTCGGGGTGTGACATTATAGGTTGTCATCAAATTCATTATTTTGCCAAATAAAATTCTAAGTTTAAACTTAGGTTGTAGATCAAATGTTATAACCTTTTGTCGCATAATTACACCATTTCTTTCCTAATTATGTTAATACTATTGTAATATGATATTGCCCACACCATATATGTCCTTCTTCGCCACATGTTTCTTCGTATTATTAACCATTACACCTAGTGGGCCTCATGTTGGGCCGAATACATGTAAGCGGGCCGAATTAATCAAGTCTCTTGGGCCTATTAAAGGGACTTGGACCAAGATGAGCTACATGGGCTAAACAAATAGAAATGGGCTTTCCCCCCTTGGGCCGAGACAGAATGAAAGTGGGCCGGATAAACAGCCTTGGGCCGATGCTCCTATTGGGCTGTTTCAATGCATTGGGCCTAATTGTACAAGATTTCTGGGCCTGTTGGGCTGCGAACGTTTTGGACCATTAATGGGCTGAATTTTACATGGTTTTGGGTGGGCCTAAGGTAGATGTGGGTCATCTGAAATGGATTTGGGCCTACTGTTGGGTGGCCTTCATGAGATAATCCAATCGGTGGTGTGGTTCTGATCTGATCGAACACAGTGGAGTCCCATCCCCTCCCCAGCGAACCTATAGTTTCTTCAGTCAAGGTTCGTGAGTCCTGAGGCTAAGGGAGGGTTCGGCTACATGATTCAGGTGCAAGGGTTCGTCACCAAGGTAAGGTTCGGCCATTATCACAAGGGTTCGTGGCTACTATGAGGTTCTTGGAACTAGGGTTCGGCTATGGTGGCTTGAACAGCATGGGTTCGCCAAGAGCTAAGGGTTCGTCTGATGTATGTGGGTTCGGCTGACCAAGATGGTTCGCCGACTGATGAGGAGGTTCGGTCAAAGGGTGATGCCTCCAGGGTTCGTCTCCATGCAGCCCAGGTTCGGGACTTTGGAAATGTTACAGGGTTCGGCCGCATCTCCTTTGCGGTTCATTTTGCTCACGAACGTGCGCCCCTTCCCACCAATAACTCGAACCTTTGTTCTAGCCATTTTACTGGTGTTATCACACGCGTATTGTACCTCGAGGGGGCTGGGTTCGAGCAACAAGAATGAGGAACCGGCCATGGGTGTGTGTGTGTTAACCATAGAAAACCCTATTTTTCTATGCTTTTCTCGTGATCATACCTCGATTTCTAGTGGCTAACTTTCCAGATCCGTTGTACTTTCTTGAAGAAGAGATCGAGAGCTACGCATGGGTTCAAGAATCACCCAAATCGGTTAAGAAACGAAGGAGTTATGGAAGCTTGAAGGTGGTTAATGGTGGTAGAAGGTGGTGGCCGGGATTTGTAGGTAGAGAGAGAATGGGGAGATGTAAAATGAGAAAATCTCTCTCATTTAGCCTTTATATACTACACGGGTATTCGGGTTTGTTTCGGTTGCTCGGTTCGCGTTTTCATCGTGTATCCGGAAAATTACGCGTAATTTAGTTGTAACAAATAAAAGAATGTTGTTTAAATTATTTTGATGAGTTTCAAAATTGTAACATGTTTAATATTTTAATTTATTAATTTAATTTCTTTCGTGTCGTGTTTTCATTTCCGTTTCGTCAGAAAACGTCACTTACGCGCGTTTTCGTACAGAGCGCTAACTGTACGAACACGATCATACGTTTCACTTTCTGATTTGGTTTTCTACTTATCAGTTATCGTTCAGAACGTTAAACTCACAGATATGTTTGTGTAAATCGTCACCCACACAAACACGCTGTCAGTTTATTATTCTAAAACGACACTGCAATATGATTTGAATTGTGTTTCCTCACTGTCGGACTCAACTAAACATCCTGTTATCACATTGTTTTCACATTGAATTGTCGGTCATCTGATTCCTGTCATCTATGGATATCAGATCGCAACCGATTGGTCATTGTTATTCGTTTGAACACTGTTGTTTCTCTTGAGTTGTTGTAATTACTGTATTTAAGTTTTCACTTAAACACATACAACTGTGGTTTGTTTTCAAAGTTCTGTTATCACACGACTGTTTACGCACTGTATTTACACACAGTAAGTGGTGGAAGTACACACACCGTACGGACTTGCCGGACGGTTTGTTACTAGTTGTCACAAACCTTAATCATTATAGGTTCTCAGTTAAGACACGTTGTGAGATGTTAAACTAAGGAAAGTTCTGAGAGCCAGATTAAGCTTAAGTAACTCATAGAACTCTAATGACATACAGGTTTAGAGTTCAAGAACTAGTGATACGAACGTTGTGCATTGTTATTGATGTGAATCAACTCAGGTGAGTTCACGAACCCCTTTTTTGTATTTTGGCTTTTGAACTCGGGGAATGAGAAAACACAAAAACTCATTTGAAACATCTTGATTATTATGAAGCTTTGAAATGCTTTTGATACATTTGTGAAACATGAAAACTTATTTGCATCATGTAAAACGCTGAAACACTTTTGATACACTTTGTGAAACACGAAAACGAAAGCGTTGTAAAACATTTGGTTGAAACACGTGACAGTGGGGTGAAACATATGACCAAACTTGTCATTATTTCACGGGTTACACATTTGTCGCTAAGTCCCCTATTCTGTAACCGTTAACCGTGGGGGCGTGATTATTGAGAATAGATTGTAGTTGTGATTGACAATCCTCGCCCGTCGTTCGTAGCTAAAACCCTGACTGGATGTCGAGCGGGCGCTCAATAAGGCTAAACACACAATGTCTTGTGACAAGGACATTGGGAAGGGGCAAACACTGAACTCGTCAGCTCGGTTACGGGAGCCCAGGAGTTATATTTGGACATTTGGTCGGGGAACTAATACACGACATTGTTGGAAGGAACAATGTTCGCACGGGATACCAATGTTTTACTCCCATTTTGGGACATAAATATTATTTAACGTTTTTGTATGAAAACATTTGATTCGTTCGGGATACACAACATACATTTTTGATAAATAAACTTGTGAACTCACCGGCAATATGCTGATTGTTTAAAATCATGTTTTCTCAGATACAAAATGATACAGAGAAAGTGGAGCTAGGAGCTCAATCTTTGGAGACAAATAGTAGAGTCTATGAGAGTTAGACTCAACAGTATGATCCATAGCATAGTGCATATGTGAAGCTCAGTTATAGCTGTTGTTACATTAGGTTTGGAGCTAATGTAGTAGTAACATTTCTCTGTAATATAGAAACATATGTGTCTTTTGTTGTAAACAATGACTGTGAAACCTTGAAAGTCACGCGGTACGCTTCCGCAACGACAAGGGTGTGACACTATGTTAACTGCATGTTATCTATTGAATAGATCTCCAAATAAAAAAGAATAAGATAACTCCTTATGAGTTGTGGAAAAAGAAACCTCCAAATCTGAACTATTTGAAAGTTTGGGGTTGTAGGGCTGTTGTACGCCTTATTGAGCCTAAGAGAAAGAACTTAGGTGAGAGAGAAATAGACTGTATTTTCATAGGCTATGCTGAAAATTCTAAAGCTTATAGGTTCTATGTATTAGAACCTAATAACTATGTTTCCATAAACACTGTCATAGAGTCTAGGGATGCTATCTTTGATGAAGATAGGTTTACTTCTATGCCTAGACCAAAGGATGCTATTCAGAATTCTCAAAGTGGGATTTATAATCCTGTTGAGAATATATCATCAGAAAGAAATGATAGTGCAGTTGCTTGTACTGAACCTAGAAAAAGTAATAGAGCCTGAAAAGCTAAGTCTTTTGGTCCTGATTTTCATCTTTATTTAGTGGAAGGAACCAGGAATGTGGTTGAATATCAATATCAATATTGCTTCAATATTGAAGAGGATCCAAAGACATATAATGAGGCAATGGCATCTAGAGATGTGGCTTTCTGGAAAGAGGCCATTCAAGATGAGATGGATTCTATCATGCATAATAATACATGGAAATTAACAGATTTGCCTCCTGGCTGCAAACCATTGGGTTGCAAATGGATCTTTAAAAGAAAGATGAAAGTTGATGGGAGCATAGATAAGTTTAAAGCTAGATTGGTTATCCAAGGCTTTAGACAAAAGGAAGGCATTCATTACTTTGATACATATGCTCCAGTTGTAAGGATTTCCACTATAAGGCTTCTTATAGCTCTTGCTTCAATTCATAAATTATTAATTCATCAAATGGATGTGAAAATTGCATTCTTAAATGGTGAATTGGATGAAGAGGTATAAATGAAACAACATGAGGGTTTTGTATTACCTGGACAAGAAAACAAGGTGTGTAAACTCATCAAATCATTGTATGGTTTGAAACAAGCACCTAAAAAATGGCATCAAAAATTTGATGATGTGATATTATCTCATGGATTTCTTCTAAACCAAGCAGATAAATGTGTCTACAGTAGATTTGATCCTTCTGGTAAAGGAGTAATTATTTGTTTATATGTAGATGATATGTTAATCTTTGGTACTGACCAAGATCAGATTGATAAGACAAAGAAGTTGTTATCTTCTAGTTTTGATATGAAGGATATGGGGGAGTCAGATGTGATCCTTGGAATAAGGATTAAACGGAGTAACAATGGTATAACCATGACTCAGTCCCATTATATTGAGAAAGTGTTGAAGAAATTCAATCACTTTAATTGTTCTCCTATTAGCACCCCTATTGATCCCAATATCAGACTAATTCCTAATCAAGGCAATTCTATTTCATAGTTGGAGTATTCCAAAGCAATTGGATGCTTGATGTATGCTATGATAAGCACAAGGCCTGACATAGCTTATGCTGTGGGAAAACTGAGTAGGTTTACGAGTTATAATACCTGTAATTAATTTACATAAATGACAACATAAACATAAAATTTAAAACTGTCAATAAATTAAAACTTAAATAAATGAGCATATACTTGATTTCAATCAGTTGCTATTAAATAGAATATAACCGATCAATTTGCTTCTTTCCGTTTTCATTTATGTGGGTGAACCAAGAGTATGAACCTTAACATTACATTAACCCACCATTGTATCACGTAGCCACAACTGTTATCACTAACTTCACGCCACCTCCTTTAACAACCGATGCATCACCGTCTTGATTCGAGGATCTTCAACCGGTGGCAGACAACATTTTGGTAAAACCTTAATCACACCGCATCATCATCTTTAAAACCACCGTCGGTGGCCTCTAACCTCCACCACCACCATCGCCGAGCACGTCATCATTGAACATAACATGAATGGAATATTATTAGATTGTGAACACGGTTTCATCTCGGCTACTAATCGCTCTCGTATTATGCTTAAGGTAAGTTCTCGCTAATTTAATCTGGTACAATTCGTTATGTTGATGCTCGATTCGTCGCGAATCTTGACAACTCTCGGATTCGGATCGATGCTAATTTTTATTTCATTCAAATCAATTTTTCAAAATAAACACTTTGTTTAAACAATATCAATCACGATTAGGAAATTTAGATTACATGTATATGTGGGTGTATATACACACATCTCGCATGATGACTGAAGTTCCCAAATATATATATACATACATAGATATATATATATATATATATATATATATATATATATATATATATGTAGTTAGAAACTTTCTGTTTAGTTTTGGTAATGAAGGCGATGAATCGGTTTAAGTTAAGTACCAAATAAACATTCAAGAACTAGTTTAAAAATTACAGAAGTGAAAACGATCAAATATAACAATTGTGAATGAAGCTTGACTAGTTGATTTTTTTTAGAAGTCTGCTCAAAGATGTTACTAGTTCAAATCCTTTTAAATACAACTATTTAATTGTGCTATGCTAAAATTCTTAAATAATATCATTTCTGATCGAAGACTAAAAACATTTATGAAATTAATGTCTATTTAAAATCGTTAATAAACGATTTGGTAAATAAACGATTTAGTAAGTAAACCGATTATGCCGAATTAACATTAAAAAGTCTAGATAGTCGAAATTAAGCGATTTTGTATACAAATACTAAAGTCATTAAACTAACATAGAATCGATTAACAAAACTACATATTTCTAAATTGTCAGAGATGTGGATTGCTTGTTATTTTCTGATTATTTGCTAAGGCTCAGGTACGGATTCTGTTTAAATATATCGCAGTATTTTTGTTTCTGTAATCGTTTAAATTCCGAAACTGTATTGTATTCTGATTCGTTATTGCCACGATATGATATCGTGTTTCTCTATTTCGTTTATCATGCAATAGATTTAGATTATGTTGTACTCATTATTGCATGATCCGATGATGACATTACTCGGTGGTTTAACTACCCCACTGAACCTACTGAACCTAATGAATCTACTGAATTTCTGTTCTATTACCCGAGCATGCCCCTACCTGTAAGGATGACTACAGGCCCTTCATGGCGGCAACCATGATGTGGAACCATCCGTGACGGTTAGTTGAGTTCACGGCGTCTCTATTTAGTACTCTGATAGTACACTTGTGCACCTACTGAATTCTGGAGAGGCGTATGGACTGGTCCTAGGATAATTATTAACTGTACTTTCTGATTTCTGGGGGATAGTGACGTGTATGCCAACACTAACTATCTCATGTGTCTGGCAAGCGGGAGTAGCTACCCGTGAACCTTACACTATTTTATGTACAGTCGGCTCGTGGTATACTCTGGGATTTTCCACTATTTTTGACTTACATTATAACCTGTATCGTTGCTTCTGAAGGTTATATTTTATTCAAGTCAGACCACTATTTATTGTTCTGTTACTATTACTGTTCTGTTTCTGGTATCTGTTTCTAATTATTATTTTCATTTCCTTCACCACTTTTTGAATTTCTTTTAATTACTGTTGTTTATCCGTTACTGAGCATTCTTTGGCTCAGCCGTATTTGTTTTTGTTGGTGTTTATATGTATTATATAGGTAATCCAGGAAATCAGGCTGGGAATTGAGGAACGAGAGACAAAAGATTATCAAGAATTTATTTTATAAATAATGTAATAGAATTTATCATAAGACTTTGAATTATGTTTTTGGGTGACTCATGTAAGACTTTTATTACATTTTAATCTATTTTGGATTGTTGCATTAATTCTGATCTCCGTATAAGTGACACGTCAGCCCTAATCAGGTTGGGGTGTTACACGAGTAATCCAAACACACAGCATTGGCAAGCAGTGAATAGGCTATTTAAATACTTGAAAGGAACCATGAACTATGGTTTATTTTATTCAGGGTCTCCTTCTGTCTTAGAAGGATACTCTGATGCAAGTTGGATAACAAATATGGAAGATCATTCTTCTACAAGTGGATGGGTATTTCTACTTGGTGGTGGTGCTATATCCTAGGCATCTAAGAAACAAACTTGCATCACTAACTCAACTATGGAATCTGAGTTTGTAGCTTTAGCAGCAGCTTGTAAAGAGGCTAAATGGTTAAGAAATCTGATCTTTGAGATTCCGTTATGGTCAAAACCGATATCACCAATCTCTATAAGATGTGATAGTGCAGCTACCTTAGCAAAGGCATATAGTCACATGTACAATGGGAAGTCTAGACACTTAGGTGTCAGACATAGCATGATTAGAGAATTAATCATAAATGGAGTGATATCTGTTGAATTTGTAAGATCAGAGCTCAATCTAGCTGATCATCTGACCAAAGGGTTAGGAAGAGATCTCGTGAACAAATCAGCTATAGGGATGTGTTTAAAGTCCATTTAATCTCATGTCAAGACACCCAATTTACATCTAATACAATGTTAGATCTTGAATTCAATGAGGCAAGATTGTCATGAAGATATTGGAACACATTAGCATAATCATCCCAAGGTATGTGTTCAGACTGCAAGATAAAGAAGGTTGAAATTAATTTCTTAATAGTTCATTGATAAATGGCAGTGCAGGTGCAAGAGTACTGAACTACCTATAAGAATATGAAGTTTTAGCTGCTTCAAGAAGCTTTGGACTTGAGCTTTGATATATTCTTTGAAGGATTAGGACACAGGCTGGTAAAACTTTTTGACAAGTGAAATTTGAATTTGTAAACTTATGTGTATGTTACCTACATGTATTTAAATCGATAGCAAGGGTTCAATCCTTAGTGACACCCCGATATTCTAATATTTGTAACGTGTAATATACTAAGATGAAAATTCAATCCATAGGACATTTTCATTTATGCATAAGTTTGTGTTTGTGTAAGAGATATTTAAGTTAATCATGGATATCACTAAAATGGGGGAGGAATGTTGGTAATTTTAGTGTTATTGGATTAACTTGGTGATCGAGATAATAATATTAATGATTAATCGAGTTAGGTGACGCAAGAGTGCGGGCTCGTTTAACATTAATAGATTGTAGGTTTATTATAATAATTTAATTGGGCTTCCTAATTAATTAATGGGCTTCCTAATTAATTAATAGACTTTTAATTAGTTAGATAATTGAGCATGTGGGCTTTAATGTGGAAACTGTTTTTTTCCGATCTCCCAAATTTTGCCAATTATATATGTAGCATTTTTTGGTTTTTTCCTAAAAAAATCTCAATCACAAAACACATATTGGCGTACGGTTCTTCTTGCACAAACAACAATTCAATTTCAATCTTTAACATCTCTAAGTCTAATCCGTTCAAACATTTGATTCGTACCATCAAATAGTTTGATCTGATAGTGGTTCACGATTCTTAGAGATTATTCAAGTTGCGTTTCTTCAATGTTTACAATTGTGATTTTCTGAACTTTAATCAATCTCAAGAACAATTCCGGTTAGTGATTTTAATTTCGTTTCATAATCAATATAGTGATTATATATTTTCAACAGATTAGCTATATACACATTTGTTTTTAGAGCTTAATGTATTGTTGATGTATGAATCTGCCTTAAGTTGTCTTAAAATAATTAAGTAGGTACTTTTACGTTTAATTATGTCCTCGATTTTTTTATTAAACAATTTCATATTATGTTTTAAGTACATTAATTGGCATTTCCAATCATTTCCATGATATATTTTTATCTATTATTATTGTTACTGTATTTACTATACCACTACTATCACCACTACAACCCACTTACGTACGTACTCATTTCGACACAATTTTTACTTAACTAAATACAATCTCTTTGTGTCAGAAATGCGTCGCAAAGGTGCAAAAAATTTGTGACAAAAATTAAATTTTTTTGTGTTTGTTGCTATTTGTTGCAAAATTTACCACAAAATTAGGGATTTTACTTTTCGCTTGAAATGTGTCGCAATTTTGTAGCTGTTTGCGATACAAATATTTTTGTCGTAAATTTCCGTAGGAAAGTGCTCATCTATAGTAGCGTCTCACCGATTCCAGATCTAATCCGGTCCGGCCCTAGTTAAAAAGTATTGGGTGACTACCAATTGTCGTGCAGGTTTTTAAAACCTCTACATGTTAATAAACAATTACTACAACCTCTATCACTTGTGGATTAGGTATGCAACATCTTACAGAAACTTACTAGCTATAAGCTTTAACACTATGGGAGCAACAACTTGATCAAATACCAATAGAATAAGATATGTCATCGATCATATTACAGTATAATTGTCACATCATTTGGTTGATAAATCCTATTGTTTCATAATATCATAGACAAAAAAAAACTATAAATCAACACTGCATCATTGACAAAATGACATACAATATATCATAATTACGAGTTGTACGCCAAAAAAGAGGTTGATTAAAACAAGGTTAATGAAGTAATGCTTTTAATCCGAAAGCCCTAATGACATTGAAGGTCACATGATTGCCAAAATGATACGTATTAACTATACATCGATCATATGAGAATATGTAAATATTTGTTGATGGAATACGAACAAAAGACTATTTTAGGAAATAGTAGAAAACTGGCCCTAACTCTCAAAAGCATCAGAAAAGTCAGGGTTCAAAGCGAAAGCCTGTAAATTTGTAAATAATGATCGTCTCTAAGTGAAGACGTGGTATATTAATTGGTATCATACAAATCCGTCTTGTTAATATATTCATCGTTGACTGCATGATACATGTTATTTTAAAGCGACATCATTCAAATTTTTACGAAAAGTTATAAAAGTCAAAAAATGAATGATATCAAGAAAAAATTTAAGGAATAAAATAAATAACGCCTATCGGTTTATGTAGTAAGTTTTGAAGGGCCTTAATCGATCATCATTAGACAATAGCTTTTATTGTCCATTATTGACCCAAATTGACTGATATTGATTATCATTGGTCATTATTGACCTATACTACCCTCGTTAACTATTATTAATTGTCATTGATGTACTTAGCACTAATTTTTGCAATTGGTACTCATTGCATCTAATCTAAATGTTCCTAATTAATCAAAAATTATCTTAATTAACCATGATTGGTGGTCCTTAGCCATAATTGTAAGCCTCAAAATCGACAAATGCATAACACGTGTTTTTAAAACACCCTCAGAGTTAGGTCCTAGATTATTCAAATTAAATAACAAATTTAAACACCCAAAATAACCCAACCCATCACCATAACCCATTTACAAATGTTTTGGTAACTAAACATGCTAACATCTTTATAAACATTTCAAAAAAAAAATGTTGGGTTATAAATCAAAAACACGTTCGATCCGAACCTTCGTGAGAAACCCGATCACATTCCAATCACCCTTTACGTTCACCTACAAAACACAGCGTATAAATCACCATTAGTTTGTTAGAATTAAGTAAGGACACCTAAGTATACTTTTTGGTTCATAACGGAAGGTTATTAGATCCTAAAACACGATTAAACGACCAAAACGGGCAATTTTGGATGGCCCTAGCTATACCCTATGGCCTTGCAATAGACTACGACCTTCTTAACAGAACTTCCCCAACGTAGGTTATGCCTAGGGCGTAACCTACGCCCACCTGTATGTAGAAAATGCGATATTTCACGTTTCGCACCCTTGTGGCCACCCTAGATCGTTCTAAGCCTTTCGTTACTCCCAAATACACCCCATAACACCTTTGAAACACAAACAAAAAAGTTTCAAACATAATTTAATGATAACATTCAAATTAAACACCACACTATTGGTTAAACAGGTCATTTTCTCTCATGCTAACACCTCAATTTTCACCCAAACTTATAGGGATTCTCTTTTCCACCAAGGATTCCCATTTGTACAATATTACCAACATATTCAGCACATGAGAATCATATTCATAGCACTTTAAAACACCAATAAAGTGTTAGAACATATAATTCACCATGTAAAAGTCAAATTTTTCACCATTTCCTTGAGACTTCCTTTTTCACCAAGGATTCTCAAGGTAGATAATCACACCACTTGTGATTTACCTAAACTACATATATTCATGATGAGAAGATCACACCACTTGTGATTCAACCCGTTTGGCATTCACACACCTTGTGAATTGTTTGACTATTTTCAATCAAACTTCAAATAAGAAGTTCACATCACTTGTGAATCATTCTTATTTCTCCATACCAATTATAAATATAACAAATCACAATAACTAAGCAATTTAAACACCTATGTCATGTTATTGTCAACACTAAGTAATTAAACACCAATTAATTTTACCTTCACACCTAAATCATTTGACCAATTTGAGTCAGATTTCAAATATAAAGTTCACACCTCTTGTGAATCATTCTTACTCTTCCATACCACTTGTAAACATACAAATTTTACAATAACTAAGCAAATGTAACACATATTGCATATTATTGACAAACACCAATTCACCCAATTTCCATATTCACACATCTTGTGATTTGTTTGACCAATTTCGGTCAAACTTCAATAAGAAGTCCACACCTCTTGTGAATCATTCTTATTATGCCACATCACATGTAAACATTCTACATTACAATAACTAAGAAAATATAACACATATTGCATGTTATTTTCAAACAACAAATATACAAACACCAATTCAATGTATATTCCACATAAATCTACATACATCTACAGGGATAGTTATTAACCAATCAAAATTTGTCAAGGACATTCTTGAAAGGTTCAACTTTACTTACTGCAAAGCTCTTGGGACACCAATGTCTAAAACAACATCCTTAGGACCAGACCTTGAGGGGGAGGAGGTTGATCAGCACCAGTATAGAGCTATGATTGGCTCTTTGATGTATCTCACAGCAAGTAGGCCTGATATCATGTTTGCAACTTGTCTATGTGCACGATTTCAGGACAATCCCACAAGTTCACATATGTTTGCTGTGAAAAGAATCTTCCGATATCTCAAGGGAGCACCCAGTTTAAGATTGTGGTATCCTAGGAATGCAGATCTTCAGTTCATGGCTTATACTGACAGTGATTACGGAAGTTGTAACATTAGCAAGAAATCCACATCCGGAGGATGTAAATTTCTTGTATCCAGAATAGTTTCATGGCAATCTAAGAAGCAGACATGTGTTTTCACTTCTAATGCAGAAGCAGAATACATTGATGCATCTAGTTGTTGTGCTCAAGTTATCTGGATCCAAAATCAAATGAAAGATTATTTAGTAGAACTTTCCAATACTCCTATACAGATAGACAACTCCAGCGCAATCGCATCACAAATAATCCTGTCAAGCATTCCAAGACCAAGCACATTGACATCAGATATCACTTCATAAGAGATTGTGCAGAGAAGAAGCCAATTCATATACTCAAAGTTGATACTGAACATAATCTTGCTGATCTTTTCACCAAGCCTTTTGATGATGGAAGATTCATGTTCTTAATCACAGCTATTGGTATGATCAATTTTGAATAAATGAATTTGTGTCAAGTTTTAAATAATCCTTCGGAAGATAAACTTAACTTATGTGACAACTAGTACCAGATCGTCCGGCAAGTCCGTACGGTACGTGTACTTTCACAATTCACTGTGTGTAATTACAATGTGTAAACAGTTGTGTGACAACAGGATTATGAAAACAATTAACAGTTGTATGCATTTTAATGAAAATTGAAATATAAATATACAACCACACACGAGAAATAACAACGGGGAAAACAAATGACAAAAACATATCGGTTGTGATCTGATTTCCACAAATAACAGGAATCAGATAGCCGACAATTTTATGAGAAAACAGTGTGAAAACAGTTATAACAATATGAAAATAGGTAAGTTTATTTGAGTCCGTTAGTGAGGAAATACAATTCAAAACAGAAGTTCAGTATCGTTTCAAAATAATAAATTGACAGCGTGTTTGCATGGGCGACGATTCACACAAACATATATGTGGGTTTAACGTTTGGAGCGATAACTGAAAAGTAGAAATAAAAAATCAGAAAGTAAAGCCGTCGTCGTGTTTGTTCGGATGACGATTCGAACGAATACGCGCGAAGGTGATACTATCAGATGAAACGTTAAAAATAAACGTTTCGAAACAGTGAAATAAGAAAAAGAAATTTAAAAGGATTTATTAGGAATTACAACCTTAAAAAGGTTTTGTCACACCCCGGGCTCTCGGCGGCCCGGGCGCTGCGACCCGATTGGTTTCATAGATAATACAGTCTCGGTCAGAGTTTATTATTCATTTTCATATGTTTCAGCGGAAGCGTTGTTTCATGAATTTTATATTTTTACAAATGATTCACATGCATAGATGTGAAAACCGCTTTTCATGATTTATAAACAGTTCATACGCATAGGTATGAAAATCACATTTCGTTATTTGTAAATAACTTTTCACTGGTAACTTTTCAGGATTTCATAAAATTTCATACTCATAGGTATGAATACCATCATTTCATATTATTGTAAACCGGATTTCACAAACACATAATTTTAAATCATTTTATAATATCCGGTTTATACATGACTTGGAGGCATAGCTCCAATAGCTCCATGGTCTCACCACAAGATCATATTCAAGGCATCATGGGCCAAGAATCTATAATCTTGCTTCTCTTTTACATTTCATTATTACCTGAAAAGTTTTTGAAAATAAAACGTCAACATAATGTTGGTGAATACAAATAACAGACTCGATATGTAAGCATAGCATGTTCGGTCCTTTAACCATAATTAATAATGGCAATACTACACATTTAGCAGGTTATTTCACTGATCGATACAACTACTGCATACACTGGTTTATAACTGTCACTGGTTAGGAACTACAGCGCAGCGCGTCTTACGTTTTGTTCCCTCCAGCCCACAGCTGGTCACTGGTTAGGTTGCCTGCGCAGTGCGTCTTCCGTTTAACCTTCCAGCCCACCTGTACCAGCCACGTATGGGAATTTCACCCATATGCGGATACGATTTGCAAATCATACGTATACTAGTAGCCTAAATGCTGGTCACTTAGTATTCCTTTATGCGTCAAAGTTTAAACAAACAATGCTCAAAAATGCATTTATATTTAAAAAGAAGTTAAATGTATTCACCTGGATTTTTGATTGGCTGGGTAACAGCTTAGAACTTCTTAGTGTAAATTGTGCAGCGTTTCTGCTTAATATATCTTTATATCTATCTCAAATGAATGATTTCTGATGCGTTTATTTTCTGTTCCTAAAATAAATCATAACTTCAATATATTATTTGTATACATAGGGTCGGATTTTAACCTTAACCCTATACAAAACCTTAAACTTATGATTAAATCAAAGGATAAAAATACATACCTAATTACGAACCAATTTCTTAATCCGAAGAACTTCTTAAACGATTGCATGCTCGCCTTGAATTTTTGTTCAAGAGTTTTACAGATTCTTGTTTTGTTTTGTTTTGATTGATTCTTTCTTCAAAAGAAACTATATACGTGGGTTTGATTGAATTAAAAATATGAACCCTTATCTGCTCTCACATGGGTATCCACGTATACCATTTAACTTCGTCATGTAATTATTAATTTTAATTTTTTTAAATTTTTTTTTTAGATAAATAGATGCTTATCTTTTGCCCACCAACACTTCACACGTGCACTTATTTGCTTAATTTTCTTTTATTATTATTTTTTATTTATTTATTTCCTTGGCATGCATACGTATTCTCAAAAAAAAATCTTTATTATTTTATTTGTTAATTTTACAATCACACGTATATTATTATTATTATTATTATTATAATTAATTAAAGTCAAATTTTTGTTTTACTCTTATAACTTTTCAAATATTGAGTTTTATAAAAGTATAAATATACGGTTAGAACCTAGTCATTTTTATCCACGTTTCGAACTAAGTTTCGTTAAAAACGGATCAAGATCAAATATAATATATTTTAATATTATTATTATTATTTAACCGAATCTTGATTAAACTTAATGTTTAGACATCAGCTCATTTCTAAAAAAATTATTTTATCCTACCTATTCGTTTAAACAAACGACGATTTCTAATTTTGAATCCTCGAATAACATATTTTATAAATTAAACTATTTTATTTATTAGACAGAATCTTATAATTCAATTGACCGTTTCTATTATTATATTTTTGAATAATAATATTTTAATTAAAAATGAAAGTACTTTATTTATATTTGAAAACTGGATGTTACATCCTCCCCACCTTTGTTTTAATCTCGTCCTCGAGATTGTTGAAATATGGGTAGATATATATATATATATATATATATATATATATATATATATATATATATTTGTTAGTCTCTGATATGAAATGGTTGTTTGATAAATTTTAAATGTTTCTTTTACCTCAGCATCTTGTCGAGGAGTTAACAATGATTCATCGGCCAAGCATTTTCGAAGATTAGAGACGTGAAACACATTGTATAGAGATACAATCTCACTAACGTATAATTGTGCGAATTTATCTATAGAATAAGTTTCTTTTTTTTTCTTTTCTTCTTTTTTTTTTAGGAAATAAGCAGATGCAGTCAGTTTATCTACAATAACGCATATCTTATCATTCTTATGACTTGTTTGAGGAAGTTTGCTTATAAAATACAGAGTTTTTATTTCCCGTTTTCAGAATGGTAATTCAAGTTTTTTTTTTTCATCATATTAGAAGGTTTTATGAGGTTCTGCTCTAACTTGAGAACAAGTTAAACATTTTACAACTTATGCAGCTATATTTCTTTTCATGCTGATCTACCAATAGTTTCTCTTAAGTTTTTATACTTTTTTTTTTTTTGGTGCATCATGTATTTGAATCTATGAACTTATTCTAATATGGTTTCTAATAACATGCAAGTGGGAAGCACCCAGATTCTTGCATTCATTCGACGAATTACATCGTCCCCTTTTTTTTTACTAATTGCTAGAACATGCTCATCCTTCATTCTTTTTCTTTATTTTCATCTTCTTGCGCTTGTCTTTGCGCTTCTTTAATCTGATTTATTAAATCTACTTGTATTTCAAGCCTTTAAGCACATGCTCTTTTTGTGTTCTCTTTGCCTTCTTTCAGATTAAGGCATTTACTACCACATTCGTATTTATTTTGTGATAGAGAATTTCATATTCATAGTCGTTTCATTTCTCTATCCTACTTTGTTGTCGCATATTTAATTCTTTTAGGATTTGGATTCAAAATTTGTTATGATTGTGTACATTGTCCCTTACAGTAGAATTCACATGTACTGCAAATTATCGTTTCGTGTGCACCCGTAACGGTAATTTACCTTGCATGATTATCCTACTTTATGAACGTGACACACAAATGAGTTAATTTAGAATTTCATAGGATTAAAATTGTCTTACAAAAGATATTGTGGTTTACAAGATGTTTGGTTTAACTAACCTTAGTCAAGTAGATTGAAGAAGTTCGTTCAGTAGAAATCATAAACATTGATTCGTTTATCATTTGCAGTAAATTGGGTTAGTTTTCGTATTCATATGACGTTTAAAGCGACAAGCTTTAACCTCCTGGGTTATTATAAGTCCGTAATATTCTTCTGACCAAAGATATGTTTTAAACTCTTATGGTCAGTATAAATTGTGAAGTGAACTTCATAAAGGTAATGCCTCCACAACTTCAACGCAAATATAATGACGCCCAATTCCAAATCAAGAGTTGCATAATTTTTCTCATTTTTTTTTAACTAACGTGAATCATAGGCAATCACTTTGTTTTGTTGCCTGAGTACACATCCTAATCCTAAATGAGAAGCATCACAATAAACAACAAAGTCTTCTACACCTTTATGTAATGCTAGGATCGGAGCATTAGCCAACTATTATTTAAGGATTTTGAAAACTTCACTTTGTTTAGGACCCATCCAAAATCTTCAAATTTTCGACTCAATGAGATGAGAGTATGGCTATTCATGACAAATTTTGCATAAATCGATGATAATAACTGGCTAAGACAAAGAAACTACACACGTCTGTTGGTAACTTGGGTTCTCCCATTTGGTTGTAGTCTCTATCTAAGATGGATCCACTTGAATACTTTGAGCATTAATAACATGCCCTATGAATTGTACTTCAGTCAGCCAGAAATCATATTTAGAGAATTTAACATACAATTTCTCTTGTCATAGTAACTCAAGTAGGGTTCTAAGATGTTTAGCATTATCCTCGGGTATTTTTTTTTTTGAATAAATAAGAATATCATCAATGAATACAATGATGAATTTTTTCATATAAGGTTTACATATCCGGTTCATCATGCCCATAAAGGCAATTGCAACATTATTAAGTCCAAAAGACATAATAGTTAACTTATAATGCCCATTCCTTGTACGGAATGTTGTTTTACGAACATCTTCCTACCGTCCTTTATGTTGATGATATCCTGATCGCTGATCACTTTTAGAAAAATGGCAAGCTCCCTGAAGTTGATCGAACAAATCGTCAATTCGTGGATGTGGATACTAATTTTTGATAGTCACCTTTATTAGCTTCCTATAGTTAAAGCACATCCAAATGGACCCATATTTATTCTTAACAAATAATATTGGAGCTCCTTAAGGTGATGAGCTAGGATGAATAAAACATTTTTACAATAGCTCATTTACTTGTTTCTTGAGCTCTTTCACTTTAGTCAATACCAATCTATAAGAAGATTTAGCAATCGGAATCGTAACTAGTAACAATTTGATATTAAATTCTACTACTCGTTCTAGTAGTACACCAAGCAATTCATATGGAAATACGTCAGGAAAATCTGATACAACATGTATGTCTTCCAGCTTCTTCTTTTCTTAATCATTACTAGTGATTGAGATTAGGTAAGCTAAACAACCTTTTTTTTTCTTCAGAAACTTATTAGCTTTGATCATATAAATGATTCCAACGTGATTCGTTGACTTATCACCCTTAATCCTCCATTTTCCTCCTGTTGGAACACATACTTCTGTGAATTTTGTATCGCACAAGATACATGCTTGGTATGTAGCTAAAAAAAATCTATTCCGATTTCCGTATCGAAGCTTGATAGTACCATAGACAATAGTTTCACTGGAATATCGTGTGTCAAAGAAAGTGATCCTACAGTTTACTAGAATCTCTTTTATCTTAACAAGATCATCATTAGCATTTTCTACCATATAAGGTTTATCTAGTTTCACTTGTGGTTCTTTTAAAAGCTTATAAAATTCATAATCAATAAAGATTTGATTTGCTCTTAAATCAAACAAAACCTTAACATAAACATTATTGATAAGAAACGTACAAGTAATGACACGTGTTATGTCTGTAGCTTCCTTAGCATTAAGAACCAAAACATCGAGTCATCTTCTTCTCATTTGAATCCTTTTTTTTTCCTCCTGAACCACCAATCCCGTTAATTCCACTTGCTTTATTCAATTTAGGATCCTGCTAACTCAACGGCTGAGTCAATGGTCCGAGGCATAACAACCTTTACCATGTCACTAATTTCACATACTAATTCCCAGATATAACGATTGATAAGTTTTGATTATGGTGTCACAAGATGTGACCTCAATCGAGCATATTTAAAATATCTAGAAGTAAATTCCTGAAGCCTAGCACCGACCATGCGATGGCTAAGGAATTTCCACTCAATCTTTTCTTTTTCATTCATTAGGCAAAATTTTCGAGTTACCAACTCCCAAAAACTTTCTCGAGTCATAGTGTATACTTGGCTTCTACCTTTGCTATAAATAATGGAATTCCACCATTATAAAGCTACATCTTTATATGAAATTCAAAGTACATACAACCATATCTTCATCGACACATTTGTTGAAATCAAGTACTGCCTCAATCGTTTCAATCCATCTTAAGACTAGGACAGCTCCTTTCGTTCTAGTGAACTTTGGAGGTTTACAAGATTGGAATGTTTTATACTAACATTCGTTAGTTTTGGATTGTTTCAAACTAAAAGATTCTTAATTTTCAATTTTCATTTTTCATTTTTGATGCATCGTTTTCTTTTGTTATTGTTTTCATGAGATCATTTTTTTTTAGCGATTATTGACATAATCGCATCTTTTATTCATTCTACAATCATTGATTGTATCTCAGTAGTATTCTGAGTCACGGTTTCAATAATATCCATGTGCTTTCTCTTTCATCCACGTTTTATTTTTATGGTTCGCTATTATTTAAATTTCTACACATTGTCTATCAAATATGATATTTGACAAAGTCTTAAAAATAATTCATCATAATTAGCTCATAGGCTATCATCAAGATTCACACTATTATTTCAATCATTCTTAGTATTTCAAGAATACTATTCCTTTGATAGGCACCTATCTCAATTCGGTTAAAGCTTAGATACTATCAATAGTACCTATTTTGCTAAAACCAGGAGCTCTGATACCAACCTGTCACACCCCGGGCTCTCGGCGGCCCGGGCGCTGCGACCCGATTGGTTTCATAGATAATACAGTCTCGGTCAGAGTTTATTATTCATTTTCATATGTTTCAGCGGAAGCGTTGTTTCATGAATTTTATATTTTTACAAATGATTCACATGCATAGATGTGAAAACCGCTTTTCATGATTTATAAACAGTTCATACGCATAGGTATGAAAATCACATTTCGTTATTTGTAAATAACTTTTCACTGGTAACTTTTCAGGATTTCATAAAATTTCATACTCATAGGTATGAATACCATCATTTCATATTATTGTAAACCGGATTTCACAAACACATAATTTTAAATCATTTTATAATATCCGGTTTATACATGACTTGGAGGCATAGCTCCAATAGCTCCATGGTCTCACCACAAGATCATATTCAAGGCATCATGGGCCAAGAATCTATAATCTTGCTTCTCTTTTACATTTCATTATTACCTGAAAAGTTTTTGAAAATAAAACGTCAACATAATGTTGGTGAATACAAATAACAGACTCGATATGTAAGCATAGCATGTTCGGTCCTTTAACCATAATTAATAATGGCAATACTACACATTTAGCAGGTTATTTCACTGATCGATACAACTACTGCATACACTGGTTTATAACTGTCACTGGTTAGGAACTACAGCGCAGCGCGTCTTACGTTTTGTTCCCTCCAGCCCACAGCTGGTCACTGGTTAGGTTGCCTGCGCAGTGCGTCTTCCGTTTAACCTTCCAGCCCACCTGTACCAGCCACGTATGGGAATTTCACCCATATGCGGATACGATTTGCAAATCATACGTATACTAGTAGCCTAAATGCTGGTCACTTAGTATTCCTTTATGCGTCAAAGTTTAAACAAACAATGCTCAAAAATGCATTTATATTTAAAAAGAAGTTAAATGTATTCACCTGGATTTTTGATTGGCTGGGTAACAGCTTAGAACTTCTTAGTGTAAATTGTGCAGCGTTTCTGCTTAATATATCTTTATATCTATCTCAAATGAATGATTTCTGATGCGTTTATTTTCTGTTCCTAAAATAAATCATAACTTCAATATATTATTTGTATACATAGGGTCGGATTTTAACCTTAACCTTATACAAAACCTTAAACTTATGATTAAATCAAAGGATAAAAATACATACCTAATTACGAACCAATTTCTTAATCCGAAGAACTTCTTAAACGATTGCATGCTCGCCTTGAATTTTTGTTCAAGAGTTTTACAGATTCTTGTTTTGTTTTGTTTTGATTGATTCTTTCTTCAAAAGAAACTATATACGTGGGTTTGATTGAATTAAAAATATGAACCCTTATCTGCTCTCACATGGGTATCCACGTATACCATTTAACTTCGTCATGTAATTATTAATTTTAATTTTTTAAAATTTTTTTTTTAGATAAATAGATGCTTATCTTTTGCCCACCAACACTTCACACGTGCACTTATTTGCTTAATTTTCTTTTATTATTATTTTTTATTTATTTATTTCCTTGGCATGCATACGTATTCTCAAAAAAAAATCTTTATTATTTTATTTGTTAATTTTACAATCACACGTATATTATTATTATTATTATTATTATTATTATTATAATTAATTAAAGTCAAATTTTTGTTTTACTCTTATAACTTTTCAAATATTGAGTTTTATAAAAGTATAAATATACGGTTAGAACCTAGTCATTTTTATCCACGTTTCGAACTAAGTTTCGTTAAAAACGGATCAAGATCAAATATAATATATTTTAATATTATTATTATTATTTAACCGACTCTTGATTAAACTTAATGTTTAGACATCAGCTCATTTCTAAAAAAATTATTTTATCCTACCTATTCGTTTAAACAAACGACGATTTCTAATTTTGAATCCTCGAATAACATATTTTATAAATTAAACTATTTTATTTATTAGACAGAATCTTATAATTCAATTGACCGTTTCTATTATTATATTTTTGAATAATAATATTTTAATTAAAAATGAAAGTACTTTATTTATATTTGAAAACTGGATGTTACAGGTTTAAATAAAACTATTTTTATTAAAATTTCGTAAATACGCGCGTTACGTTCGTAAACGTAACAAAAATGAAAACCGAGCAACCGAAACGAACTCGAAACAAGAACGGGTATAAAAACCCTAAACACATTTAATTTTTCATTAAATTCCCTCACCAACTCATTTCTCTCTCTAAAAATCCGTTTACCCTCTCTCTCTAGAATTTCTCCACAAAAACCTCAAGATCTCACTCATTTCTTAGCCAAATCGTTCAAATTTGGTATCAAAATGAAGATCTCGACATTCTCTACACAAAGGTACCAAGGATCGGCCATATCTCCATCTCAAACTCTTGAAATCTTAGAGAGAAGTTTCGGTTTTTAGGGTTTTCTACAAACCCGACAAAAACCGAAGTTTAACCAGGTTTAAACATCCCTTTTTCGACCCATACACTGTAAAGACATGATAGGACCGGCGATTTCGCCTTGGACGGAAGGTTAGGGTTTTTGACACACGAAGAAGATGAAGATGATGAACAAAATCATATGATAAATTGATAGAATCGAATGATTACATGATTGTATTCACATCATAAAAGAACATAGTGTTGCCGGGGAGAGATCGAGCATGATCTCTCCCCCTTTCGTGCTCAAACCCAAGAACACTCAAAAACCTTAAACCCTAAAATCTGGAAATCTGGTATTTATAGGGGCTGTAGCCCATTCGGCCGAATGGAGCCATTCGGCCCTTCATTCGCCGAATGGGTCCCTTTACATCATTTCCATTCGCAGATGCTCCTGCGAACGACTCAGTTTCCAGATAAACAACATACAAACACATACAAGTGATTACAAATAATCAAATACAGATCTAATCTATTCGAACAGCAGCGGACACCCAAAATATGCACCAACATACACCTTCTAAATGAGTTTACTCTCATAAACCCACTCAAAACGACTATATATACGACTAGAACTCGAAATCGTCGTTTCCCATGGCTGAAAACCCGTTCAGGCGAATGAGTCATTCGGGAGAATGAGCTGGGAGGGCGAATGACTCGTTCGGGGGACTGACTCTTTCGGGTGAATACCCATTAGCATGACTCATTCTTACGAAAATCACAAGAATAGGTCGTTTTCACTAAACGAACTCAGTTAACAACTCAGATTTCAAAAAGAACAATCAAATAAGGGATCATAGCTCATATAACATTTAATCAAACACATGACTATGAATACAACATCAGTACGACTTCAGTGAGCGCGCATTCTTGAGTCCTAGTCAACCACTACAACAACAAGGTGAGTTCATATTCCCTTTTTCTAATCTTTTGATTTCAAATGCGGGGCTGAGAAACATGCTAACTCTTTTACTTAAAAGTATTAGTACATTATTTCAAATTAAATGCTATTAAGATAATAAAGGTTTCATCTTTATTATCATATCTATGTATATGCATGTGTGTGAATGACAATTATGACATATGGAATTAATCAAGTGTGATGACAATTATATAACATATCAAGGATGATATCATCATGATATCATCAAACAATTTTATTAACAAGTGTAGTAAGACTAGTTCTTACAACACTATGTTAACAATATGGTAATGACTATAAGAGAACATTGAGACAATAACAAGAATGGCATCATGATAATATATAATTTCATGGTATCATTCAACACATTTACTAACATTGTGTATTAAGACTAGTTCTTATAACACACTGTTAAAGACATTGAGATAACATACCGAATGGAGTGCATATTTGGTAGTATAGTTTTAACTAACGTTAACCATGAAACCGGTCAATTAATCTACATCCATTCAATGAGTGGACTATCACCCCTAATTGGGAGTGAGAAATAGTAACCTCATTCAAGTGAGAACAGATGACACAGAGACAATAACAATGGGAGAACACACAACAACAACTAATTACTATTAAGCTTGTTTGTATTATATCACAATGATCATGTGTTCATGTACAGTCATAAGTCCCTTCAAGAAAATCATTTACCATTTATTTAGTGTGACTAAACCGACGATGGCGTAGTAGTACCATAGGTTTGACAAACCATCGGCAAGTGAGGTCGGTACGTTAATCGTAATATATTCATTGGCCGGTAACGTATGACCGGTAACAGGGCTGCATCAGTCAGGTTTGAAAAACAACACATGGTGATATTAATCTTTGAACACTGATTGTAATTAAATCCTTCGTTTTTGCTAACTGGTTGGCTGAGAAATTGATTTTCTCTCATGTCATATTGCTGGTAATAGTTGCGTTGAAGGCACTGATTCTTTTGAGACTACAAATGGGATAGAGGTAAATTAGGTGCATTGTGGTCTGATTTCGTGAGGACCACAATGGATCCCATTTAGGTTCTATACATTCAAGATTGTGAACAATATCAATAAGTTAACTGTCACTCCTATTATTAGAAGTGAATTACAGTTAACCTTACAATTGAGAGAACACTAATAAGGATAAGATTAAATTAATCTATTTTCCTTAAAACAATAAGGGATTACTATAACTTAGGTCTTGGTAATTTATTCCCTTCAAAACACTACTATTCTATACATATAACACTGTTGGATGAGAATACATCATATGGGATTAATAGGTTGGATATCAAATGAGACAAACACAATGTGAGATGAAATGGGTATCCATAGTTGCGTTACCAATGGTATTGAATTCCGTCTAGTATGTGGTGGGCTGGCGGCTTCATTCGTGAGACGTATGCCCTATATATAAGCATGCTTGACATGGATGACACACTATTTGTAAGGGTAACTATGGAAAGGACATTTGTTAGATAAGATATGACAATAACAATGAGACTTGTGTGTGACACAATGACATGTGAATGACAACTGTAAGCATTTTCAATTACTAAACTTATGAACTCACCAACCTAGTGTTGACTTGTTTTAAATGCATGTTTTCTCAGGTGACGAACATGTTTAGTCACCAGACATCGGGACTTAAGCTAGCGGGACTTTAAAAAAGACCTAGCTTACTTTTGGTTGTGCATATTTTGATGACATATTCATGAATCATCTTTTGTAAATCTTGTGCAGATACAAGATAGCTACTTTATGATTCTTTTGGATAGATACTTAGTTAAATTATGAACATGACAATGTAATTTAACTTTGTAATTCTATATCAATGTCACATAGCATTTCTCATTAAATATCATGTGCATTGTAAACAATCTGATCATGTCGATTATCACAACGATATCGCACCCCAAGAACCTTCCGCCTGACTCGAAAGTCGATCAAGCCCGCCGGCTCGGGGTGTGAAAACTTATCTTCTAAAAAGTGTTTACTCATGAGAAGAAATGTTAAGTCTTCATAAGTGTTCGTTAATCCTTCATTCGGAAGAAGTCACACTTCCTAAGATATCTCTTCTTATGCAAGTATTTTTCTTCTGATATAAATTCTTTGCTTATGAATACATCTTCTGTTGACTACTTTTCTTCATCAGAAGAACTTGTCTTCTGAAGAATACACTTCTCTGATGCACAGGCTTGCTCTCTTCCGATACTACACGACAAATTTCTCTTTTATTCTCGGAAGAATCTCTTTCATCTTCCGAAGTTCATTGTGCTACACAGCTGTCACGGAAGACCTTTTAATCTTCTGTAACTCCGGATCTCAAAAATTTAATGTGTCGTTATATTAATTTCCGACATCCGAAGGTATACAAGGTCTCCCGCCCATTCAAATTCTCACTTCCATCTTCTTCAATCGTCAGATTTTCTTTGAACTAAACCCTAACCGATCTCCAAATGGCTTTCCTTGCATTCAAACCTGCTCACAACCTTATCGCCGAATTGTCCGCTGATCATGACGCCGACTTCGCCCCGATCATCTCGTTCCTCCGATGGAGCATGTACTCTACCCCATTAACTGTCAACCCCGTGGTGTATGAATCTCAACACCAGCAGTTTTGGTGTTCATGTTCTATTGTTAATTCTCCAACTGGTAGATATCTCCCGGCTACCATTGACACTCATCTGATTTCCATTTCTGTGGAAACCGTTTGTCGACATCTTAATCTCAATGATGTCGAGGGCAGTGTTTCTTTCACAAGGGATGAGGTAGCAATGACCTTTCGGTCAACGGGGTACCAAGGTCCTCTTCCTTCAACTACCTATTTGAAGGCTAGAGTGTCCTATAATTACATGTACCTCCTACATGTGATTTTACATTGCCTTTCAAATAAAACCAATGGTTGGGATCAAATTCCTTCTGATTTGGCTTCGGCTATTCATGGGTTGATCTCCAATCACTTGTTCAACTTTTCATCGTTTGTTTTCAATAACTTGGCGGACAATCTGTCGTCACCAAAGAAATTTTATATGTATCCCAGGTTTTTGCAACAGATTTTTAGTGGTGAGTTGCTTTCTTCGCTCTCACTAACTGAGAACATTTACAAAGTACCCTTGGTTACAGCCAAGGTTTTTGTGCAATTAAAGAAGACGAATGCCCAGTTCTCTGGAACTTTCACTCCTCTTCTTCCGTCCATGGAGCCACCTGCTCCTGAAGTTGACAGCTCTGTCAAACCAACAGATGTTGAACCCACACCTTCCACTCAAATATCCCACTCCATCAAAGTCACCTATAAACGCAAACGAAACCTTGGACAGTTGTCTACAACTGTTCAGGCTCCTTTTTTTGAACCCAAAAAGAAAAAGGCAAAGAGACATGGTAAGGGCTCAGTTCTGCCTAAGGTGCAATCCATACATGCTACTCTACCATTGGATCTTCCTCTAGATCCAATAGCCGCCCTTCACCCATCCAACAGCCCTCAGTGTATGTCACCATACATACCTGAGAATATTCAAAGGGACGCCACTATACAGGAACCTGCTTCTTCAGAAGTAGCTCCTCTAGAACAAGGATTGTCTCCCAGGTCCTTAGGTCTATCTACCCCATCACAGCCCCCCACTCATCCGGATACCCAAGCTCAAGGTACCTCCTCGGCTACTCTGTACGACCCACTTGCTCCCACTTCCCAAACTTTATTGAGAGTGGTGACAGAGTTGCAAGAGAGGTTCCCCGACCCAGAGCTTACAACAACAGAGGTTAACCCTAGCAGTGTTGAAGGGGTTAATATAGTGGAGGATGCCACTACTTATGCACTATCTCTAAGTTATCAAGACAGTGGTAATGGAAATAGGACCTCTTCTGTGGCAACTCACATTGCCGATGACTTCTTTGAGGTCATCTTCAATGAGAGGAATCTAGGGTGCCAAGAAACCACATCTGGTGATGGAGGTGCAGGAGCAAGGCTCAGGACCCCATCTCCCAAGGACTCCACTCCGGTGGATGAGGGCCCACTATTCAGGAATTCACAGTCACCATTTCCACCTCACAAGCCAAGGTAACTGACCTGGAAGCTGAGTTTGCTTCCTTGAAGTTACAGATCCAACATAAAGATGCTACTGTCACACCCTGAGAAATCCCGTCCCTTTCCGGGGCGCGAGCGTCGGCATATTATCAAGATCGCAGTCTCCGGTCACACAACATGCGAGACCTATATGTCTGTTTATGTACACACATCCAAGAATTTGGATAAAATAGTTTAGTAATATCAGAGTTGCGGAAGTAAAGTATAAGTTATCCAAAACAGATGTAAAATTCATGATTAGCGGAAGCATTCGTAAAACGGTTTTCAAAACAAAACATAAGATTTCAGTTTGCGTAAACGTTAAAAGGTGTTTAATATTACATAACATGTCAAATAGATATATGTTCTCAAAATATACTAAGACATTTAAGCAGATGCATGCGACTCCAGCCTAGCATCCTAATCCTTGTGAGCGTGTCTTAGTTACCTGAGAAAACATGCGAGTAAAAGGGTCAACACAAAGGTTGGTGAGAGCACAGGTTTATCATAAGCAGTAAACATCCAATGTTTAAAGTAAGAGTTGTTATCTATGTATCATTACAATGCAGTATCGATTGATAGCTAGTCAATACAGTTATATTATATGCGGGGTCGTACTGAAGCTGACAGTTGTGCCTCCCGCCATGTCCATCACAAGACAATGGCAAAGTGTTGGTCAATATTGCACCCATTCCGACCTACAGTCGGGTTGGCCTCCCAGGCGCGATGGGTGGGGCTTGTCAGGCCCAAATAGTACTATTCAAGATTACCACGCTAGGCGCTACGCGCTACTAACGGTCCGTGGAGTATCGCGAGGACTTTTAGTTGTGATGTGGTCCACACATATACATATAGTGATAAAGCATGTCCATACATAAATGGAATAAGTTGTTGTTCATAAAACAATTTATCATGCAATGTTTTCTCCCCCAAAGGTAGAAAAAGTAAAAAGGGGCCGTGAACTCACCTGATTAGCAGTTCTGGTGTGTTTGTGTGTTCGCGTCTGCGAATGCTAGCAATCCTGCTAGTAGGCACCTATAACCATATAGGTGTGAGTATGTGTTTTGTGGTGTGTTGTATCCCATACAACTCCAAGTGTCGGTGTGCTCACCGAGTGTGTGCGTGTTGACTATTGAGACTCGACAAATCGTTGATGACACGATTGTTGTGTTTATGTGCCTTAATGCACATAAGTCACCAAAATGCACGCTACGATTCTAGTTGTATAAGTTACCATTTTTAGAAAGTTTCCAATTTAGGAAAGTGTAGTTATGAAATCCCATTTCATAAAACTAATAACTTCCAATAAGATTATAAAACACGTTTAAACTCTTAAAACATGTCGTTTGCGCATAAATCATCATTTATGCTGTTTTGCCCAAATAAAGTTTCCTTAAATAGTAATTACTTGTTCAAAAGCTTGTTTTTGACAAAATCAAATACCCAAATGTGTTTCTAAACACTTCAATAGGTATTGGACAACATCTAGACATGTCTAACATGTCTAGATCATCACAAATCTACAACATGCATCTAAAAAGTTTCCTAATATGGCAAGTCTAACAAAATCATCCTCAAAATCAACAAGACCCAATCCTAGATGATTTCTATCATCAATCTACTTCAAAATACATCCATAAACATTCTAGACCCATTAAAATTTCGTGCATGTGAGCGGATCGAAGTTGCATGTGAGTGGATCTTCATACATGTGGGTTTTCCCCATTTTATGAAGATCTAACTATGAATAAACATGTAAAGCTACCTTAGATGTTCTAAAACACTGAGATGGAGTTGAATCAACGATTTGTAGCTCTAAGAGTGGCTGGAAATAAGCTCTTAGTGGCTTCAAGTGGTGGTGTGTTGATGATGATGAGTTCCAAGCTTCTCTTCCAAGCTCCTATGGTTTCCCCAAGCTTCAAAGCTTCAAAAATAGGGTTTTCTTGGTGGAATAATGGTGATACAGAGATATTTGCTCGAGAATGGGGTTCTATGGCCGAAGAAAGAGGATAAGGATGATGAGAAATGAAATAGGTTGAGTGTAAATCAAGTTTTGGTATCTGGGTCTATCAGGCGCATCGCCTGACGTGGCACTTCGACATCAGGCGTACCGCGCAGATGCACCTCATCCGGCGACTTCCTTTCCCTCTCGCGCGTATCGCCTAAGTCAGCCTATTGGGCTTAGGCGTACCGCCTGGGCCTCCAGTCAAGCCCAATAAGCCTATTTTCATCGTTTCGATCCGTTTTTTGATTATTTCACACTTATAACTCATCGTTTAACATCGATTGACCTTGATTACTAATATTCGGTCATCTGTGACTCAATTGACATTCGATTGTTTGTTCACCAACTTCGTGAGACTCGTGTGTGTTTCGATAATTCCTCGAATTATCAGTGATCGTTTGTGTTTGTGTCTTACGAAGTGTTTGCACGCTTGATTAATCCCAATCAACGTGTAATGCACAATTCAGTAATTCCCTAAATTATTGTTTTGTGTTAGTGTTGTGTTTGCCACACTTGGTTTCCAAAACCAATGTGCAATGTACGATTCGATAGTTCCACGAACTATCGTTTCGCAGTAGTTTGTGTTCAACTCATCTAATTAAACATAATTAAATGAAATGCAACAAGTATGAATGTGAAATGTAAAGAATGTAAGAGTTGCAATTTACCTGAAATTGCCGGGTGTCACAGCTACCATCTTAGATCTTTAGCGCAGACCACCCATTGTCTGCTCCCCTTTCCATCCTGATCCCAGCCAGGTGTCCTCACTCACCCTTGATGCTACCAAAAAGGGGGAGAAGGAACAACCTATGGGATCACCATCACCTATGGGATCACCATCTCCAGCAGAAAGAGAGGAGGAAGCTGCTCTATCTCCAACATAAGGAGATGCGGAAGTGGCTCAAGAATCCACTTCATTCCTAACTAACTTCGATAGGAAATGGGATGAGTTCTTGAACACTTATTTCCACAACTCCAGTTCTCCCTCTTCCTCCTCTTCTGATGATGCATGGGCATCCATGGAGAAAGAACAAGAAAACATCTCCATAGAGCCCAGCTCCCCTAATGAGATCCAAAAGTCTCCTTCTGTGACTAGGTCCCCTTCTGGGACCACAGCCAAGGTTACCATGGAGGATCCTACTCAAGCAACAACCTCTATCTCCATGGAACCTAGGTCCCCTCTTGGGACAATGACTGATGAACCCATGTCCCCTCTTGGGACAACGGCTGCTGATGAAGACCTCTCCTCAAATCCTGAGCTCTCTAAGGGCACCACTAAGGAACCGTCCAATGTGGTTGGTCAACTAGAGGAGGCAGTGAATGCTAAGGTTAACTCCGAAGCTGCAGCTGCTTCCGAAGGCCCAGTCATATTTGAGGTATCCTCCTCAGATGAACTTTTGGCCAATGAACCAGCTGGTGAGGCTATAGGATCTATCTCCTCTGGGTTAAATACAATGGATAAAGGCAAAAGAAAATTGACCCTAGAGGAGGAAGCTGCACAGGAGGAGAGGATGCCAATCATGAAGAAGGACCGACCAGATACTTCCCTGGATGGAGAGATTCTAAGGCTCTCTGGTCTCCTCCAGGAAAAGGGTTTGATGTTGATGAGGTACTAGTCTGGTCAGTACCTGAGATGGTTGCTGAACTGGATAGGGTGCAACAACTTGAACAGGCTGCTGCTACATCCAAAGCTGCGGCATCTTCCAAGAAGAAACAAAAGGAAGATGCCTACCGAGAGAAGATGAAGCTGCTCCTTTTGAACTACAACTTCTCAAAGAGGTAGCTTGCTCCTATGAAGAACTCCACCATGGATCTACATGTAAGAGACATCATAAGCAAGATAGAAAGGGAGAATTACCTTAAGTGGAGCAGATCCAGGCACAGTAGGAGGTTCTAAACCTAGTCTTCCAGGGAAGAATAATCATTGATAGACCCCTCTCTCTCCGATGCAGCACTCAGAGAGAGTTTGGAAGTAATGTGTGATGCATCAACAAAGGAATTCTTCCCAAAGCAAGAGACTCCCTCTCCTACATCGAGTCCCTCATATGATGACATGCCCATATCCTCAGTGATCAGAATCAAAAGAAGTCACACAAAGCAACAAACCACTGATTCTGAGGAACAATCAAGGATGGAAGATATGAGAGAAGAAAAGAAAGTAGTGGCTTCCACTGAAGTAGCAGCGGCTTCTACTGAAGCCACAGCGGCTTCTCATGAAGCATAAGTCACTCCTAAAGCCACTGAAACTGAGGAGGATGAGAGAGAGCAAGAGGAATAGGAAGAAGAGAGTCAATCCTCAGGACAGATCATTCCTTATAGAAGGCGTGGACCTTTCAAATGATGGAAGTCCGTGGCAAGAAGAAAAAGACATGAGGAAATGCCTAAGAGTGTGTATTATCCTGTTGTTGAATGGAGCTACTCATCTCTGGAGAAGAAATTTGTATTAAAATACTGCAATGGGAATATAGTGAAGCTCTAGGAGTATGAGATTTGTGTTCTTCCTACTCCATACATTTTTTATCTGGAAAACCTACCTCTACTTAATCCAGATAACAATCCTGAAGGAAGACTCGCACCAAGACTTGTCCAGAGAAGAGCTGAAAACTTGAGAAATGAAGGATATAAGTTTTGGTAGCATCAGCCTAGGGAGAGACTGTAACGACCATTAAGACTGATGCTCACCAAAACATCTCCGGATCTAGTCTTGGACTCTCGGAAGACAAACATCCGTTGGAAGAGAAGAATTAACCTTTGGAAGAACTAATGCTTCCAAAGGATAATTCTCTTCTTCTAAAAGCTATACAACAACCTGAAGCTTCCAAATCCCTCCTCAGTACTTAGAAGTTCAAAACAATCAATGGTTCCGAACAATCATCAGTGATTTCCAAGACAAAGACTTCCGAAGACTTTCTCTAACAAAGATTCCGGACACTTATAGAAATAATCAGAGCTGCTTTCTCACATTCAGATCAACAAAGAAGACATTCCGATGTTAGTCAGCAGCAAAGAAGATTTGTCAGAACTACAAAGATACGAAACATTTATTGCCTTCTGTTGTTTATGTATTTATTGTAAAAGTCAATAGAGTCTTTTGTATTAATTGTAATTAATATGCCTTGGCATGTCAAGACCATAACAGATACTAGATTTAGCATACATTTGTTTCTAGTGTTTTGTCCAGCCGTGTATTCCTACGAGGATACAGCTGCAGGTCTTAGTATATAATCCTTCACTTGTAACTTAGCAAGGCATGAGTGTGTGCTTGAGCTGTTGAGTCTTGTTCACTTTGCAATTGAACGAAATATACTTTGACATTGAAATCAACTTTATTTGTGTATTACATTTGTTCTGCAAGTGTGAGTGAGTCGAGTTGATAGAATCTTCCGCATCTATCAAGCTTGGTAGAAGATCATTTGTGAAGTGTTGTGTTAAGATACACAACCCGATCCAATAGATGTATTTGTGATATTTTTGTGACTGATTTAATGTCAATTTTACCATTATTTTCAAAAATTAATAATTATATTTGCGATCAAATGAATGTCGGTAGCTATTTAATCGACTGATTTAATTTTTATTCTATTTTTCTTCTACTTTTTAAATCCATGACTGTAATTGTGGCCGAGATAATTTATGTAGCTAATTTTGCGTTTGTTTTTTAGACCAAATTTAGTTTCGTCTAATTTTAAAAATTAATAATTGTGTTTTGTGAGTGGATCAATTTTGGTAGCTTTATTTGCGACCAAGTGAATTGTAATTTTTTATATTTGCTCATTTTCTTTCACAAAATTGGCAACCGTCTTTGTGACCAAAACAATTTTGCCGCTATTTTTGCTACTATTTTTTTACCAAAACAAAAATCATCGCCTAATTTTGCGACCTATTTTACGTAAGTCACTAATTTTGCGACTGAAATAATATTTGTAGCTAATTTTCCATCCCATTTTTATGACAAATTAAGTTTTATATTAATTTTAAAACGTAACAATTGCATTTATTTGAACGGAATAATGTTGGTGGCTTTATGTGTGCCATTTTGAGACCAAATGAATTGTGTACTTTTTTCACAAAGTTAGCTTCCGTATATGTGACCTATACAATTTTGTAAGCTATATTTGCGACTATTTTGTGACCAAAACAAAAATCATCACTAATTTTGCGACATGTTTTATGTAAATCACTAATTTCGCGGCCAATTTTGATTTTGTAGCTATTTTCGTGACAACTTTGATTTTGGTCGCTATACATTCGCTAGTTTTGCATCAATTTTAGTGAGTCGCAAGTTTTGGTCGTTTTTGCCAATTTTTGTAGTTGTGCAAGGAATGTTATTTCGTGTTAAATAATTTGCATGAATATCAATGAATCTTATGTTGTATCAATATAACTTCATGCATATTGATGTCTTTTGTTGTTTCAACATAATTCGCTAGCATATCGAGGAGTCTTATACAAAATAAAATTAATCAGTGAAAACCTTTTTGTCATATACATATTGTATTGGGCAATAGTCTTAATCGAGCATGTATCATATCATTTAATCTTGTTAGTTATACGAGTTTTATAGATGCTTTGAAAGGAAGTAAAATAGGATCCTTACATACCTTTAGACAAAAGTGTTTCTTACTTTAATTGTATAGTTGTTTTTAAGAAGATAGGAAAAGAAATTCTAAAACCGTTGTTCAAGTTTTTTGTTGGGCCTGTTTGCATAATTTCCTTTCTTTAAACCATGGTAATGTCCAAGAATAGCTCCAGACTTGGAGTGAGAAGTAGCGCCAAGAATATTATGTTAATCGTGTAATCTTTTCCCTTTTTTCCCTTAACCCAAAATGCAAGAATGTATACATAGATGGAGCTTGTCTTGGTATAACACAAGGATCCGGAGGCGAACTCAAAAATTTAGGAAGGGCAAAATCTAACACATATTAAATTTTCGTGCGAAAAACGCATAAAATTACACTACGGTGCGAAAAAAATGGTATATAAGAATATTTTACTTCCTTTCAAACGAAAGATAATTCAAGACTTTGTATTTTTTTACTTTTAAAATATGATTTTTTTTTTTAATTTAAATGTCTTTATGACGTTTTTATATGTTTCAACGCAAGTGCGGGTTTACGACGTTGCTATATCCTTTTAAATTATATAAGTTGTATGAAACTCACAATTTTCAGAATCGGACTAGACCGCTCTCTCGGCCAGCTCAAAATCAGCATGTGAAACCACCTTCAATCAAATGCCGGTTGAGCCGCTTCACCGATAGGGCCGGGAACTAGTTCACATGTTGGACTGGGTTTCAATGTTTTTTTTAACTAAAATTCAATTAATGAAATATTAAAACAAAATCCTATATTTTTTTTCAACATGATTATGTTTGTTTGATATTAATTATGTTTGATTAATTTTGTTTATAATTATATAATTTTCTGGATTATTATATATATTTATTATGTCATCTAGTTCTTGAATCCGGTCCAACCGGCCGACCGGTGACCACTAAGACGTCAGGTTTAACATCCGATCCGGTTTTAAAAACACTCATAAAACTATTTCCAGTTGGTGTATTCTACGGCCCGATCTCATGTTTTTCTTTTTTCCCTCACAAAATTCTGGATCTGCGAATTATGTATAGGACTATAGGTGACGAATATTGATATGTAGTCAAGGGTTGGACATTGGCCCACAGCCTCACATTGTTTAATTTGATGAACGATTAATATAAAGTGTATATCTCTTAAAAATATATTTTTTCTAACAATAAATTTATGAGAATATTTACCTAATATTAATCAAGTTTTCTTAGTGTTTCATTAAAATTATTTAAAGTTTTTTTTTTTTAAAGTCACTCAACTTTCGGTATGTGTTTTAAAAATATGTAATTTTAGAAAAAAAATTATTTACTTAATTGGAACACTTGAAAAAGTTAATTACTATTTTACAAATTTACGCCTAAATTTATCTTACTTGTATTTATAAGTTAGGGTTAAGTTAAACTAAATATGTTGTTGAATCGGGTTGCTTAATCTAAACAACACTTCACAAGTATTTCTTTCTACAATCTAACAGATGCGGAATGCTCTGTTAGAATAATCTCACAAACACTCAAAATGACAAAGCAATAATCTTTGAACACTAATAGGAACACAAGAATAATTTCAAGCTCAAGGATATATTTCTCTCAAAGTAAGAAGCGTACAAGCCCTTTTTTAAGCAAACATACAATGGGAGGTTATATAGCCGAGGCTACAACCGTATACACTTAGGAATACAAGTTGGGTATACTAGACAAGTACATAAAGTAAAGCTTATTCTACTATGTTGAGTGTCTTAACAGGCTAAGACACTCGGTCATAATCATTATATTTGTCGCACCCCGAGAAATCCCGTCCCTTCCGGGGCGCGAGCGGCAACAGATTGTCAGGATCGCAGTCTCCGGTCACACAACATGCGAGACCTATATGTCTGGTTTCATACATACGTCCAATAACTTGGATAAAACAGTTTGTAAAATCAGAGTTGCGGAAATAAATGTATGTTAGCAAAACAGTTTAACATTCATAGGTAGCGGAAGCGTTAATTTAAAACGGTTTTCAAAATGTTAAGTAACAATAGTTGCGGAAGCGATTAAAGATGTTTGACAATACATAAGTAACATGATCAAATGAACACAATGTTTAATAGACTAAGACACTTAAACAGATGCATGCGACTCCAGCCTAGCATCCTATTCCTTGTGCGCGTGCCTTAGTTACCTGAGAAAACATGCGAGTAAAGAGTCAACACAAAGGTTGGTGAGAGCACAGGTTTGTAATCAGCAGTAAAGATCAAAATGTTTAAAGTAAGAGTTTTACAGATTTACATATCATTACAATGCAGTATCGATTGATAGCTAGTCAATACAGTTATATTATATTGTGGATGGTACCGAAGCTGACAGTTTGTGCCTCCCGCCATGTCCATCACAAGACTATGGCAAAGTGTTGGTCAATATTGCACTGTTCCGACCTCCAGTCGGGTGTAGTGGGGCTTGTCAGGCCCAATAGTACTATTCAAGATTACCATGCTAGGCGTTATACTATTAACGGTCCGAGGAGTATCGTGAGGACTTTTAGTTGTGATAGGGGCCCACACATATACATATAATGATAAAGCATGTCCATACGTAAATAAAATGAGTTTTTGTTCAAAAACAGTTGTAGTGAAATGTTTTCTCCCCCAAAGGTAGAAAAGATAAAAAGGGGCCGTGAACTTACCTGATGAAGTAGTTCCGGTCTTATGTGGTGTTCACGACTGCGAAGGCTAGCAGTCCTGCTAGTAAGCTCCTATAATCATATAGGTGTAAGTATGTGTTCTGAGGTGCGTTGTAGTCCATACAACTCCAAGTGTCGGTGTGCTCAACCGATTGTGTGTGTGTTGACTAGTGAGACTTGACGAATCGTTGGTGACACGATTGTTGTGTTTATGTGCCTTGATGCACATAAGACACCAACATGCATCCTATGACTCTAATCACATAAGTTACCATTTTTAGAAAGTTTCCCATTTAAGAAAGTGTGGTTATGAAATTCCATTTCATAAAACTAATAACTTCCAATATGTTTATAAAACACGTTTAAACTCTTAAAACATGTCGTTTGCGCATAAATCACCATTTATGCCGTTTTGCCCAAATAAAGTTTCCTAAAATAGTAAGTATTTGTTTAAAAGCTCGTTTTCACAAATCAAGGTTTCCAATATGCTTAGAAATCATTTCTAAACATATTTCAACAATCAAAGTTCATCAAGACCCTTTAAAACATCAAAAGCCCTCTTTTGATTTTTAAAAGTTTCCATTTTTAGTAAGTTTCTATAAAACCATGATTTTGACAAAATCAAATATCAAGATGTGTTTCTAAACACTCCAATACACATTTAACAACATCTAGACATGTCTAACATGTCTAGATCATCACAATCCAAGACTTTGCACATAAAAGTTTCCTTTTATGGCAAGTGTACCAAAACATCATCAAATCAACCAATAATACAACCAATCACAAATCTAACCTTCCTAGACTCTAAAATCAGTAATCTAACTCATCTAATACATCGAAGCACCAACAAATTTGAGCACAACAACCATAAGGAGTTGCATGTGGGTTTTAACCCATTGCATGTACGATCTAACTAAAGATAAACATACAAAAATACCTTAGAAGCTCTTAGACGACTGATTTCGAGTTAAACAGAAGGTGTGGAGCTGCTACGATGGCTAGATTCGATCTCCTCGTCGATTGAGAGCTCCTCGATCTTCCTTGATGTTCCTATGGCTCCAAATCACCAAGAAATAGCTTCCCAAGTGATTCCAGAGAGTTGAGATGTTGATTACCGAGTGTTTGAGTCGATTTACAGAGGAGAAGTTCGTTGGTGATGAGAGAAAACCAATCAAATGAGCTGGGTTGGGTTTTTATAAAATTTTCGATCTACATGGCCTTCGCGTACCGCGAAGGCCGATCAAAATTTCTCATCGCGTACCGCGATAGGATCCGGGAGTTTCGATTCCCGGTTTGCTTCGCGTACCGCGAAGATTTTCGCCGAAGGGGTATCGCGTACCGCGACGGGTCCATATACTTGTTTTTCGATTTGGTTGATACGATTTCGCTCGTACTCGATTCCCAACGTTTATCCAAAGCATCTAATGCATGTTTCGCGCATTAGCACATAAGGACACATAAGTTTGATTATTGTTTGATCACCAACGTTCGTGAGTCTCGTGTGTGAGTTTCGATAATTCTTTGAATTATCTTCGATAGTTTGTGTTCGTGTTTTACGAAGTGTTTGCACGCTTGATTAATCCTAATCAACGTGTGATGCACAATTCAATTGCGTTTGTGTTTGTTGCAGTTCATCTAATTAACCATAATTAAATGAAATGCAACGAGTATGAATGTGAAATGTAAAGTTGTAAAAGTTGCAATTTACCTGAAATTGCCGGGTGTCACATCATCCCCTTGTTGAAAGAAATTTCGTCCCGAAATTTGGTTGTTGTTGGTAGTGTTTGAGTAGCAAGAATGTTTGAGAAACAAAAATTTTTCGGTTGTCACATCATCCCCTTGTTGAAAGGAATTTCGTCCCGAAATTTATTCGTTGTTGTCGGCGTTCGACGTTGACTGTTTGAAGAGATGGGGATATTTGCGCATCATCTGATCTTCACGTTCCCTCGTGAATTCAGGTCCTCGTTTCGGGTTCCATCGAAACCTGGCAATCGGAATCCGACTCTGTTTAAGTCGTTTGACCTCTCGGTCCATGATCTCTACGGGTTCTCCCACGAACCGTAGTCGTTCATCCACCTGGATTTCATCTAGTGGAATCACAAGTGTCTCATCTGATAAACACTTCCTCTGATTTGAGACATGGAATACGTTGTGAACTCCATGGTATGCTACTGGGCCGATCCGCTTCAGGATTTCGAATGGCCCAATATACAGTGGATTCAGTTTTCCTCGTTCACCAAAACAGAGGGGTGCTCGGCATAGCTCTTCTGACGATCGCGAGCTGTTGCCATACGGTTTCTAATCTGTTCTATCTTCTCGGTTGTTTCATGTGTATGTTTTGGGCCAGTGAGCTGACTGTCACCCACTCCCGCCCAATAGATAAGTGATCAGCATTTCCTACCATAGAGTGCCTCATAGGGCGAAGCTTCGATGTTGGTGCGATAGTTGTTGCCGTAGCAGAACTCCACCTATGGCAGGTGAGTTTCCCAACTATTGCCGAAATCTACTACGCACGCTCGTAGTATGTCTTCAAGGGTTTGTATAGTACGTTCGCTCTGGCCATCGGTTTGTAAGTGGTATGTTGTACTCATATCCAACCGCGTACCAAGCGATTTTTGCAATGCTATCCAAGAGTTGGAAGTGAACTGAGCATCTCGATCCGAAATGATGGAGATTGGCACTCCATGTCGCGAGACTACATCCTTGACATAAATTCTGGCTAGCTCTTCCATCCTCTGGTTTTCCTTGGGTGCAAGGATATGTGCTGGCTTGGTCAGTCGGTCCACAATTGCCCAGATAGTGTCACCTCCACTAGGAGTACGGGGTAGCTTGGTAAAGAAATGCATTGACATTTGTTCCGGCTTCCACGTGGGAACAAAGAAGTGTCGCTCCTTTCACCATTGTTGTCTAGGGTTTCCCCACTAAGGAGAGATTTGCGCGCAACCTTGTCGTGGCAAGTGATTTTCAGCTTGGTCTTTAGACAACCAAACCTTGTCCACTACTACTTCAGAACTGCCTGGTGTAACTGGCATAAGGTCGATCTTAAATTTATGGTTTGCTATCTCTAAAGTGCATTCCCTTTGAATATGCTTAGTTGCAATCAGTTTATCATTAGCTAACTCTACGGTGTATTCATCCTTTAAGATATTGGGGTTGTGTCAAGTATTTACTAAAACGCATAAATATAAAACTTTTTCTCAGTTCCACTATCAAACAATACAGAAGTGTAATGATCGTTTAAGAGATATGTACCGGTTGCAAGGTTAAGATCATTTCTGTATTCTGTAGCCCCAATCACGAGGGCTCGTCCCATCGGACCGTTGTTGTTCCCGTTATTGTTTTTGTTCTCCAGGTATGGGCAGTCCTTCCTGAGGTGCCCTGGCTTTCCACATTCGAAGCAGCTCTTCGGTGCTTCATTCCCCTTGTTTTCCGCATGGGGCAGTCCTTTTTAAAGTGTCCTGGCTTTCCACATCCGAAGCAACCTTTTGGTGCTTTGTATTGTTGTGGTTGAGGCTGTGGAATTTTGGTCACTAGTTCACCCCTGCAGTTCTTAGCTGTGTGGCTAGCTTTCCGCACAGTTGGCATTGGTATTTTTCGCACGGTCCTCGTTTATGATGATAATCACAATTGTTGCACTTTGGGTTTTTGCCAGCATAGGCACCCTTACATCGCCTTGGTGATCGTAGAGTGGGGGTTTCGTTTTGAGAGTTATCCCATTTGCGTTTGTTGTCGGTGGTTTTGATTACTGTGCCACGTGGACGTAATAATCCTTGAACAACTGCCGTATCGGTCAGTTCATGAGCTAAGTAAACGGCCTGTCGTAAGGTGGTGGGGTCAGCGGATATTACCATATCCCGAAGCTGTGGTGTCAATCCCTCAATGTATTTTTCAAGGTGCTTGTAGGCTGGGGTCACCGTTTCTGGGCACATGCGTGCCAACTCATAAGATCGGGAAGTGTACGCCTCGATCTCAGAACCGATCATCCGGTGGTTCCGAAATTCCGTTTCCAATTTCTGAACCTTTTCGTGGGAGAAATATTTGTGTTTCATCATTCTTTTGAATTCTTCCCAAGGTAGAGCATCAGACGTTTCTCGTCCTAAAGTTTGAACATTTATGTCCCAATAAGTGAGGGCTGTTCCCTCTAAGGTTCCTGTTGCGTACTTCACGCGATCGTTAACCCTACAGTTGCTCATGATGAAAGCTGACTCCAATTTCTCAATCCATCGGAGAAGACCGGCAGTACCCTCCGTTCCATTGAAAGAAAGTGGTTTGCAGTCTAAGAATGTTTTGAATGTGCAGTGGGGTGGATTAGGGTTTGTCCCTTGAGTCAGTTGATTCTGGTTACGTGCAGCTTCGCGTGCAGTGATTTCTTGCTCAACTCGTTTGCTGATTAGTGCGTTTAGTTTCGTTGCGGTGAGGTTAATGCTTCCACGCCCTCCCGCGTTCTTGCATTCTCCGCGTCTTCCAGCCATGATCTTCATAGCGAGAATAAGCGTTAGTGTAGATCTAATGACTAAAGTAGCACATGATTGGTATGAGGAGAAAACATGTATTGATTGTCATAGACAAAATTTTCAATAACATATATTAGTCTCGATATATAATAAGTTGTACTGGTTACAATTTATTTAATACTCAAAACACTAAGGTTTCAAGATTTCTAGTATAGAGACACAACTTAAAACTCGTCCCTACCAGGTCTATGCTAAGTTAGTCGAGGGCATTATCGATAGTGGAACCAGAATCACCTAGCACCACTGGTTCCTCTTCCTCAGTGTCGGGTTCCTCGGAAATTGGATTCGGCGACCTTGTTTTCCTGTTTTTCGATAGTAGCTTTAGCGATGGTAACCCAGTCTTCGGCCACCTGGAATGGTGAAATCAACTGGGTTATATCCTGGTCCATCTTATTGACTATGCTACAAAGCTCTGTACGTCGGGTACTCGTATATCTTAGTTCCTCTGTAAGACACTCGATTCGGTCGTTTGCCCAGGTTAGGTCCCGAGTCAATCCGGCTCAAGACACTGTCCTTCAGGCTCAGGTGAGTCTAGTATGGATGATGCATTGTCGGGTGACTCCTCCATGGGGTCCTCCTTAGGATCCTTGGCGGGGTCCTCATCGAAAATTTGATACGTTGCATCCTGTGAAGTGCATAGTCGCAGCATGAGGTTTTCGTGGATACATGGTAATCCGGACTTTAGCCGGGAATTTGATGAACGTTATATTGAAATCTTGATACGTTGCTTGAATTCTGTTGCAACCATCAGAGTGAGGGATAAGCGAATATCAATGTATTTGTTTTCAGAAATAGGCTCATAATAGAATTTGCCAGAATTCATGCGTACCTGTAAATTCACGATTATGTTGCGCACCATGGTCGTCAATTTACCTTACATAAGGATTCTAGTTCCTCCTGCTTAGAGCTATTAGGTTTTACTGGATTCAGAGTTTATCCATGACATCAAGTTTCAAACAAGAGTCGTACGGGATATGGCTTATTAGCCTATCGAAGCTAATACTTGGGATAGTTATGTGAGTTGAATAATATTATAGGATCCTTCGTAGATCCTATAAGGATAGCTATGTGGCTTGAGTGTGGTTTTCTTATGTCACCGAGTGTTGAGACATTCATTGTGTGAATGTTAGGATGACTGATTGTAGATGACCTCCTGGCAGTCAGGGGGTTTCGCATGCACCGTAACGAGATCTCTCCGTATGGTTACTCTAGTTCTTCTTACTCAAGTGACATTGCCCATTCGGTGGTATTCTAAGAGTGACAAGGAGTTGAGTTCGGTACCTCCCCATGTTGTCCTTGCAAGTAGCAAGTGCGGTAGTACCAAAAGGGCTACGGGAATGTTCTTTAGGAGTTGGAAAGAGAATCAATCTTTTTCCAATCAAGGTTGAGCCATAGGGCCTATTTCATCCCTTGACTTGTTGTGGTTGCATCCCCGCTCAGCTTTTGTCGTCGCCTCTTCGATTCGGGCACCGGTGATGTAGCATATGTGTACCAGCTGCTCCTCCTGCGATGGCTCAGACGTGCTGCATTCGGGCGATAGTTGGTTCACTTCGGTAACTCAACTGCTACCGATAGTGTTGATACTGAAGGTGTAGGAACGATCTGTTCCTTCTCGTCGAATGGGAGTATAGGTTATGATGACAGTGACACCATATCAAAAATGTGTGTATTGTGTGTATGTACGATAATGTTTGTAAGTAGTACTAATACTAAGCACTATGTGTTGTGTGGAGACTAACAGTTATAGACTAAGTTCACTAAATGCAAACCTAATTCGCAATAACCGGAGTCTCTGATACCAATCTGTAACAGCCGGCCGTATTGGATATTGTCCGCTCTGCCCCACCGGGCTCACGGATTTGCTTTTGGTTACCCGGGTGAAAACTTCCCAGGGAGGTCACCCATCCCTGGATTGCTGCCACCTGAGCACGCTTAACTGTGGAGTTTTCATGTGCTCCACAGCCAACTAAGCCCAAAACGTGTCCAATAGAGAAGGTCTCCACTCCCTCTTATAAGGAAGTTTCGTTCCCCTTACTCAACCCATGTGGGATTAGCCAGCCGCGCTGGAGTGGAATTCCTCCCCCACTGGGGAATCAGTGTCCCCGCTGATCACATGGATTCGGCCCCTATCTTTGATACCAATCTGTCGCACCCCGAGAAATCCCGTCCCTTCCGGGGCGCGAGCGGCAACAGATTGTCAGGATCGCAGTCTCCGGTCACACAACATGCGAGACCTATATGTCTGGTTTCATACATACGTCCAATAACTTGGATAAAACAGTTTGTAAAATCAGAGTTGCGGAAATAAATGTATGTTAGCAAAACAGTTTAACATTCATAGGTAGCGGAAGCGTTAATTTAAAACGGTTTTCAAAATGTTAAGTAACAATAGTTGCGGAAGCGATTAAAGATGTTTGACAATACATAAGTAACATGATCAAATGAACACAATGTTTAATAGACTAAGACACTTAAACAGATGCATGCGACTCCAGCCTAGCATCCTATTCCTTGTGCGCGTGCCTTAGTTACCTGAGAAAACATGCGAGTAAAGAGTCAACACAAAGGTTGGTGAGAGCACAGGTTTGTAATCAGCAGTAAAGATCAAAATGTTTAAAGTAAGAGTTTTACAGATTTACATATCATTACAATGCAGTATCGATTGATAGCTAGTCAATACAGTTATATTATATTGTGGATGGTACCGAAGCTGACAGTTTGTGCCTCCCGCCATGTCCATCACAAGACTATGGCAAAGTGTTGGTCAATATTGCACTGTTCCGACCTCCAGTCGGGTGTAGTGGGGCTTGTCAGGCCCAATAGTACTATTCAAGATTACCATGCTAGGCGTTATACTATTAACGGTCCGAGGAGTATCGTGAGGACTTTTAGTTGTGATAGGGGCCCACACATATACATATAATGATAAAGCATGTCCATACGTAAATAAAATTAGTTGTTGTTCAAAAACAGTTGTAGTGAAATGTTTTCTCCCCCAAAGGTAGAAAAGATAAAAAGGGGCCGTGAACTCACCTGATGAAGTAGTTCCGGTCTTATGTGGTGTTCGCGACTGCGAAGGCTAGCAGTCCTGCTAGTAAGCTCCTATAATCATATAGGTGTAAGTATGTGTTCTGACGTGCGTTGTAGTCCATTCAAATCCAAGTGTCGGTGTGCTCAACCGAGTGTGTGTGTGTTGACTAGTGAGACTCGACGAATCGTTGGTGACACGATTGTTGTGTTTATGTGCCTTGATGCACATAAGACACCAACATGCATCCTATGACTCTAATCACATAAGTTACCATTTTTAGAAAGTTTCCCATTTAAGAAAGTGTGGTTATGAAATTCCATTTCATAAAACTAATAACTTCCAATACGTTTATAAAACACGTTTAAACTCTTAAAACATGTCGTTTGCGCATAAATCACCATTTATGCCGTTTTGCCCAAATAAAGTTTCCTAAAGTAGTAAGTATTTGTTTAAAAGCTCGTTTTCACAAATCAAGGTTTCCAATATGCTTAGAAATCATTTCTAACCATATTTCAACAATCAAAGTTCATCAAGACCCTTTAAAACATCAAAAGCCCTCTTTTGATTTTTAAAAGTTTCCATTTTTAGTAAGTTTCTATAAAACCATGATTTTGACAAAATCAAATATCAAGATGTGTTTCTAAACACTCCAATACACATTTAACAACATCTAGACATGTCTAACATGTCTAGATCATCACTATCCAAGACTTTGCACATAAAAGTTTCCTTTTATAAGTTTCTATAAAACCATGATTTTGACAAAATCAAATATCAAGATGTGTTTCTAAACACTCCAATACACATTTAACAACATCTAGACATGTCTAACATGTCTAGATCATCACAATCCAAGACTTTGCACATAAAAGTTTCCTTTTATGGCAAGTGTACCAAAACATCATCAAATCAACCAATAATACAACCAAACACAAATCTAACCTTCCTAGACTCTGAAATCAGTAATCTAACTCATCTAATACATCGAAGCACCAACAAATTTGAGCACAACAACCATAAGGAGTTGCATGTGGGTTTTAACCCATTGCATGTACGATCTAACTAAAGATAAACATACAAAACTACCTTAGAAGCTCTTAGACGACTGATTTCGAGTTAAACAGAAGGTGTGGAGCTGCTACGATGGCTAGATTCGATCTCCTCGTCGATTGAGAGCTCCTTGATCTTCCTTGATGTTCCTATGGCTCCAAATCACCAAGAAATAGCTTCCCAAGTGATTCCAGAGAGTTGAGATGTTGATTACCGAGTGTTTGAGTCGATTTACAGAGGAGAAGTTCGTTGGTGATGAGAGAAAACCGATCAAATGAGCTGGGTTGGGTTTTTATAAAATTTTCGATCTGCATGGCCTTCGCGTACCGCGAAGGCCGATCAAAATTTCTCATCGCATACCGCGATAGGATCCGGGAGTTTCGAATCCCGGTTTGCTTCGCGTACCGCGAAGATTTTCGCCGAAGGGGTATCGCGTACCGCGACGGGTCCATATACTTGTTTCGCACATTAGAACATAAGGACACATAAGTTTGATTATTGTTTGATCACCAACGTTCGTGAGTCTCGTGTGTGAGTTTCGATAATTGTTTGAATTATCTTCGATAGGTTGTGTTCGTGTTTTACGAAGTGTTTGCACGCTTGATTAATCCTAATCAACGTGTGATGCACAATTCAATTGCGTTTGTGTTTGTTGCGGTTCATCTAATTAACCATAATTAAATGAAATGCAACGAGTATGAATGTGAAATGTAAAGTTGTAAGAGTTGCAATTTACCTGAAATTGCCGGGTGTCACAATATTAATTGACATTGACTTTACAAAGGACTACTAAATACAAAAGACATTTAATGTTGTTAATATTCAAGGCTTCAGATGATCTTTTGCATTTAATGCAGCATGGGAGAAGTAAGGCGCTTTATCTGACTCATTACATGTTGTCTTTGTCTTTACTCAGACCAGCATGTCTTGTGTCAGTACCTTTTGTACCATGAGAGTAATCTGCTACAGTCTTTGTCAGAGGATAAACCTCGGAAGCCTTTGTCTTCAGTGCATAAGAAGATTCCTCGGAATATTTATGTCTTCGGAAGCTTTTAAGTCTTCTGAAGCTTTAATACCTTTAAGTGTTATTCTTCGGAAGCAATGCTGTCTTGTATAACCTTCGGCAGGAACCAGTTATCCTTCGGAAGCAATGCTGCTTCCGAAGTGTCACTTCTTCCTTCCGAAGGCTTTTATTCAATGAGGCTCCTATACTTAGACAAAATAAGAAGTTTGGTGAGCATCAGCCTTTATTAGTCTTTACAGTCTCCCCCTAGGCTGATGCTACCAAAACTTCTAAGGAAGGAACCTTGGCTTCCATGTACCCCTCAAAACCTGTGCCCTTCTTCTTATCAACCTGATGTCTGTTATCCCATCTGCTCCATTGTCAGGATTATTGAGAGGGAGCTTATCTAGATCAAAGATATAGGGTTTGGCCAACATCGTTAGATGCAAAAGATCCACCAGTTTTATATCTCCATTGTAGTCGGTGAGGATGAATGTCTTTTCTTGTGCATTGAAGCTCCAATATACTAAGGGGATATATGAATGCTCATGCATTAGTCTACTGATATCCCTTAGATCTTCTCGAGAATGTGTAGTATCTGGAGCTGCTTCTGATGTGACTTCAGGTACTGAGATTATTTCTTCAGACTCAGAGTCAGAGGGGATTGCAGATGCTCTCCTTTTCCTTCTGGCCATGCTCTATCTTCTTATGAATCTTGGTCTGTTTTGAGCAGTGGCCTGACTCCTCTGATCTCTGGCTTGTTGGGCTTCCATAGTTGATCCTACTGCTGCACCTGTTGTTGCAGTAGGCTGTGACCCAACATCCTCAGCACTTGAGGATTCTGTTCTCCTCTCATCAGCCTGTGTATGTCTCTCAGGATCAGGGTTTGGTGTTGATTGTTTCCTTGTAGTCTGCTTACCGTTTTTGATCTTGATCACTGTGGAGATTGGCATATTATCCATAGATGGACTTGATGGAGGAGGTATTTGTTCTTCTTTAGGGTTTAGGGGGAACATGTTGGGGAACATTGCTTTTGTTACTTCCCCACACATGACTTCTTCTCCTTCTCTGATCCCTGCACCAGAGAGGGGAAATTCTATTGTAGCTCCTCCCCCTAAACCTAAGCCTCTCATTAGGCTTGCCTTCTGAGCCCTTATCTGCTCAATTGGAAGTAACTCACCCCTGGCAACTTTAGCCTTGATGTCTCTTATATGCATATCCATGGTTGAGTTCTTCATTGGGCCTAGCTGCCGAGCATGGAAGCCGTATTCTAGAAGAAAGGCTTTCAGACTGTCTCTGTAAGCCTTATCCTTCTGTGCCTTAGTTTGCTTCTTTTGGGCTTTGGATGCAACAGCTGCCTGTTCTTGCTGCTGCACCTTGTCCAGCTCACCAGCCATTCTAGGTACCGACCAGCTAAGGACTTCATCAATATCGTACCCCTTTTCTTGAAGAAGGGCAGACAATCTGATGAGTTCATCATCCATTGCAGTATTTGGTCGGCCCTTTGTCTTCTTGGGAATCCTCTCCTCTTGTTCTGCTTCCTCCTCTGGGGTTAGCTTCCTTTTACCTTTGTCATCAGCAGTTATTTTTACCCCAGATGAGATATCTCCTGTAGCCTCACCAATTGGCTCATTGGCATGTAGCTCCTCTGTGGAGGAATCAACAAGAATGACTGGGCCTTTGGAAGCAGCTGCAGCTTCGGAGTTAACCTCAGCATTCACTGTTTCCTCCAGTTGACCAATCACCTTAGATGATTCCTTATTAGTTTCCACAATGGGCTCAGGAGTAGAGGAGAAGTCTTCGGCAGCCTTTGTCCCAGAAGGGGACACAGGTTCCATGGATATTGGTTCTTCTTGTGCAACTTCTTCCATGGCAACCTGGGCTGCAGTCTCAGAAGGAGACTTAGTCCTAGAAGGGGACTGAGATTCCAAAGAGACATTTGTTGTTTGCTTTTCAGTCTCTTTGGCAATCTCCCTAGTATCCTCAGAAGAAGAAGAAGAGGAAGTAGATGAAACTTGAAAGTAAGTACCCAAGAAGTCATCCCATTCAGCAGTCAAAGTGACTATGGATGGGTTGACCTCCTGTGCACCTTCCTCTTCTCTTGCTTCTGGTCCTAACCCAGCAGAGGGTGCATTCTCCCCCTAAGTATAAATGACTTTAGGATCTCAGCAGTTTCATCCTTGGTATTTAAGAAAAATACCCAGGTATACCGAGAGAAATCATCAGTGATCACCAAGCAGTATGACTTTCTACCAAGACTTTTAACACTTGTGGGACCAAACAAGTCCATATGTAATAAATGCAGGACTGTTGTAATAGAATTTATCTCTTTGGCATGATGAGATGACTTGTGCTGCTTACCCTTTAAGCATGCAACACATTTATCAACACAAATGAATTCCTTTGTTGGTAGACCAATTACTAAATTATTTTTGACAAGTTTATTCATATTTTTGAGGTTTACATGACAAAGTCTTCTATGCCAAAGAGATGATTCATCAAGTGAAGCTTTTGAGACAAAGCAGCTTATATTACTAAGAGGTGCAGCTGTGCTCATATCTAGCATATACATGTTGTTCCTTCTAGGAGCTCTGAGCAGAATTTGATCATTTGGTACCACAAATCCTGGTTTCAGGACAATGCATTCATGCTCAGTAAACAACATGTTGTGCTTTTGATCACACACATGTGATACACTTAGTAAATTGCAGTTATGTTCTTTTACAAAATGCACATTCTCAAAGCTTACCTTACCATTAGAGATTGTGCCCCTTCCTGTTATGTAACCTCCCACTGGATCACTTCCAAATGCAACAGACCCTCCAAAGAATGGTTCATATTTGTGCAGGTGAGTCTTGTTGCCTGTCATGTGCCTGGAACAGCCACTATCAACTATCCACAAGTTGCCTTTTCATTCCTGCTGTCCCTGCACATGACCAGAAGTGAGTTAGTTTCTGATGGGAACCCAAGCCCATGTGGTCTTGGGTTTGCCATTTGCATCATTGTAAGTAAATTTCTTTGACATCATCCTAGGTGGGACAGATGATGTGCTAGCTTCTGATGGGAAGGATGGCTTATCAGTTGATTCCTTCTTCTTCCATACTTGTTTTGCCTTTTGAGTTGTCGGAAGACTTTGTTTCTTTTGATAGTCATCGGAAGCTACTTTTCCTTTTCCTTCCGATGGTCTTCTTCCGAAGGAACAAGGTTTCTTTTGTTTGTTGAAAGCCTTCCTTTTATGAGCTTCCGAGGTTCCTTTTCTATCGGAAGCTTCTTTTGTCTTTACTTCTGATGCTTTCTTGAATGGCTTCCTTCCTTGTTCTTTCGAAGATGTAGATGACTTACTCCAACTATTCTTTCTACCTCTTCCCTGTATATTTGAGGAAATTCTGCTTCTTGGATTATAGAAGCAATCAGCAGCAAAGTGATTCTTCTCACCACACATCAGACATATAGTTTGAATATTGGGAGAGTGTTGCTGCTGATCCCTTTTTATGAAGGCTGAGCTTTGATCCTCGGAGAGTGATGAATTGGATGTTCCAACAGACTTATTGGTTTTAGGATTTGCCTGTTTTCCTGAAAAATTGACCTTTCTATCCTTTGATCTACCCCTTTTGGACTTGTCTGATGGACAAGTGACATATTCATCTGATGAGGTACTCCCTGTGTTTTTAGCTTTAACAAAAACTGTTGAATGTTTCTTAGTTTTATTAGTTCTTTTCTTGTTTCTTAAAGCTGTTTTTGTTGTTTCTGGTTTGATAGGGATATCACTCTCATCTGAACATGTTGAGTTATTTGGATCTGTATCAGATAGATCATCACTTTGATTTACCTTGTGCATGTCTAACTCATCATCATACACAAGATTTGTTACTGGTTTGCATCTGATTTCCACCATAGGAGTATATGCAGATGGAGGCTCCATTTTATTATAACCCAAACCAACTCCCTTCTTTCTTACAAGCTCAGATGTATCACTCATCATAAAGAGTTTTTCATATTTTTCACCTTGACTTAGAAACTTGTCTCTGTAAGACTCAGCCAATACAAGTTCAGTCTTGGCAGTGGTTAGTCTTTCTAAAAGATTTTTAATTTGACACTGTTTGTTAGTATCTTCATGTTTTAAACTTGAAATGGTCTTTTCCATTTCTTCAATCTTTTCTTTGTAATTTCTTTCAGCCTCAAAGAAATTTGCCTTGACAACTTGTAAAGACTCAAGCTCATTACAGAGTTGAGAATTTATCTTTTTATAAACAGTTAGAGTTTCTAAGCATTCAGGTGTGCACATGTTATTAGTTACCTTGCTTGAGGAAGATGAGTCATTTGCCATCAAATCACTGTTGGAGATAGAGGCATCCTCAGCTTGAAAGCTCCAGTCTGCAAAATCTTGTTCAGCAATGTTTGCATTGTTTGATGAGCTTGATGGTCTTTGTTGTGGTTGCCCAGAAGTTGTCGGCTGAGTTCCTGTGGACTTGCATTCTCTGGCAAAGTGGCCTAACTGTTGACAGTTAAAGCATTTGAGTTTAGATTTGTCAAGTCCAAACCCAGTCTTCATATTGTGCTTTTTGAACTGTGTGCCGGTTCTTTGGTAAAACTTCTTTGCCCTGTATGAAATCATGGCCATTTGATAATTTATATTCATCTCCTCAAGATCATCTGCAGGGATACCATCCAAGTCTTCTTGACACAGATGAAAGTAATTGGTCTCCTCAGCCATAAAAGCTCCTAGCCCAGAGGTTAGTAATGGGGTTGGGTTAGAGACAGGGTTTGATGAATTTGGAGTTTCAGGAAATGTGACAGTGGGTGTGGAGGTAGGATGGTAGATGGGTTGATAGCTTTGGTATGGAGGATTATTGATGGGTGCATAAAGAGCAGCTGAACCATATGGTAAGTGGGAGACTTTAGATTCTTGGGCATCTAATTCCATCTGATAGGCACTGAGAATACCAAACAACTCTCCTAAAGTTAGAGTTTTCAGGTTTTCTGTTCTTCTGATTGTTACTGAATAAATATTCCATGCCTTTGGAAGAGACCTCAGAAATTTTCTGAGCACATCTTGATTATCAAGAGTTACACCTGCAGTAGTTAATTCATCCACAAGTTGGACATACCTTAGGTACTGAGAAGACATATTCTCATTGTTTTGTTGACAAAAGTTTTCAAACTTCTGTTTCAGCATATCCTTCTTGTTTTCTTTGACATCTTCTGAACCTTCATACATCTGCTTCAAGGAGTTCCAAAGTTCTTGAGCAGACTTGCATTTCTTGAATGCATGTATAATGGAGTTCGGTATTGACATCTGAATGAGCCAAAGAGCCTTAGAATCCACTTCCATTTTCTTGTAGTCTTCATCTGAGTACATAGATGGATCTTTTGGTACTGCAGCTCCTCCCGCTCCAGCAGCAGCAATTGTAGGAATGTAAGGACCTTCTAGAACAGACTTCCAAAGTTTGAAGTCCTGATTTCTGATGAATCCTTCCATTCTGACTTTCCATGTGTCAAAGTCTTCAGGTGTGAACATCGGTGGCTTGTTGAGAGTGCCATTTTCTGTATCATGTTTGTTATGAGCAGCCATTTTGGACAAACACAGAAAATATGAGTGTTGAAACTTTGAGATTTAGAAGAAATAAAACTGGTAACTTGATGATGATGAGTCACTCAAGTTCAAGAGCCAACGCTCTGATACCACTTGTTGGATCGGGTTGCTTAATCTAAACAACACTTCACAACTATTTCTTTCTACAATCTAACAGATGCGGAATGTTCTGTTAGAATAATCTCACAAACACTCAAAATGACAAAGCAATAATCTTTGAACACTAATAGGAACACAAGAATAATTTCAAGCTCAAGGATATATTTCTCTCAAAGTAAGAAGCGTACAAGCCCTTTTTTAAGCAAACATACAATGGGAGGTTATATAGCCGAGGCTACAACCGTATACACTTAGGAATACAAGTTGGGTATACTAGACAAGTACATAAACTAAAGCTTATTCTAGTATGTTGAGTGTCTTAACAGGCTAAGACACTCAGTCATAATCATTATATTAATAGACATTGACTTTACAAAGGACTACTAAATACAAAAGACATTTAATGTTGTTGATCTTCAAGGCTTCAGATGATCTTTTGCATTTAATGCAGCATGCGAGAAGTAAGGCGCTTTATCTGACTCATTAAATGTTGTCTTTGTCTTTACTTAGACCAGCATGTCTTGTGTCAGTACCTTTTGTACCATGAGAGTAATCTGCTACAGTCTTTGTCAGAGGATAAACCTCGGAAGTCTTTGTCTTTAGTGCATAAGAAGATTCCTCGAAAGATTTATGTCTTCGGAAGCTTTTAAGTCTTCTGAAGCTTTAATACCTTTAAGTGTTATTCTTCGGAAGCAATGCTGTCTTGTATAACCTTCGGCAGGAACCAGTTATCCTTCGGAAGCAATGCTGCTTCCGAAGTGTCACTTCTTCCTTTCGAAGGCTTTTATTCAATGAGGCTCCTATACTTAGACAAAATAAGAAGTTTGGTGAGCATCAGCCTTTGTTAGTCTTTACATAAGTCTCTTTATGTAAAAAGCCTAAGAAAGATCTTGAAACATTAGATCTTTAATCAATGACTATAATTAAATCAAATTGTTAGAGAGTATTTTAGAATTAATTACTTTTGTTGACTTTTTATCAAGTTCGCCCATATTTTTTAATGTTCATAATTTTACATACAAAATTATTTGTTGAAAAATATACCATAAAAACGGACATTTTTTTAATCTTCCAAATTAGTATAATGTTGCTATATAATTTTTTTTATTTTTTTTAGTTCAATGTGTCTTTTGTACAGGTTATTGTGTCTTTTGTACATTGATTGTCTTTTATACATGACATTGTGTCTTTTGTACATGACATTGTGTCTTTTGTACATAACATTGTGTCTTTTGTACAGGTCATTGTGTATTTTGTGTTTCTGCTAAATATTGTGTTTTCGTGAACAATTTAAGACACAATGATATTGTAAAAAATACATTATGTCAAGCAATGATGACACAATGACGAGTATAAATAACACAATGATCTTTAAAAAACACAATTACCTGTAAAAAGACACAATGTCGAGTATGAACAATTTTATATAAGTTATTGTGTCTTTTATACAAATCATTGTGTCTTTTATGTTTCTGATAAATGTTCTGTTTTCCTAAATAATTTAAGACACAATGATATTATAGAATATATAATGTTAAGCAAGAATGACACAATGACGAGTATGAATAACACAATTATCATTAAAAAAACGCAATTACCTGTAAAAAATACACAATTACATATAAGAAAAACACGAAAGGGTAATTATACACAAACGTTTAAGATAAGAAGAATATTTAGTTGAACTTAATCTTTATAAGTTAAATCAAACAAACCTTTCAGAAATACAGTATCAAAGTTATTAAATGTGGACCTACGTACACAAAATACGTACAACTTTCGCAATATCAAAATCTATATAAACTGAAGCCCATATCATATCACAATTTAATTAAGACGACTCATTTCACAGTTCCTGAATCAGGTCATTGGGATTAATCAAAATGGAACTCTCTGACAATTATATAGAGATCGAGACGAAGCCTGATGATAACAAAATTGACATTCCAAATACTTCTTCTGATGCCTCCCCTCAACATCCCATTGGTAATATACATCTTCTTCAATTCTACCATACGTACATGTTTATACCATTAAATTTATTATGCTAATTAAATTCCCCTTGTGTCTGTTTATACTTGAGATGAGTTTTTCCCTGAAAAGAACATATTTTTTCTCGATCATCGAAATTTGTTTTGCTTGAATCTTATCTTTACATATAACGAGATTAAAAGTGCGATTTACTGGGTATGATTCTTATTATAGCTGAACAAAACTTCAATAGTTCGCATGAATAAATAGTTGATGACTGCAAGCAAAAGGATATATTTTTTTTTATTTTATTTTATATCCAACAGACATTTAAGAGGGTAGAAACCTGTCAAAAACTTTTGCACGAACACCAACTAATCAAAATAAAACTAAATATTATCATCATATGTTCTTACATATAAAAAAATTCAAAAGTAAATAACTAAATGTAGGATCAGTGAGCGGAATAGATCTACCTGATTTCGTGAATATCAATAACATAAAGAACAAAGTGAAAGACTTGAAGATCTATGAAGTGGTGAAGAACAGAAAGATAGATTTGAGATGGTAATGTAAAAGACTAACAATGAAATAATATACATGAACAAAGTTAATTAGTCAACAGGATTACATTACCTACCCCTCACATGCTCATAAACTCCATGGATTCAAGAACAAGAATCCATGGAGTTCTTGGGGAAAGCTCTCAAGATCACTTTGAAGTACACTCCCTTTCACACACTTAGCCTCCAGGATGGAGGCTACTATTCTAGTTATATGTCACATGACCCAAACCCTAGAAAATAAATAAAGTGCAAAAAATGATAATAAATAATAAACAAATAAATCGTATTATCATTTGCTAAAGTCTTCGGGTCATCTCGAGTGTCTTCATAATCTTGAGCTTTTCAGTGGCTTTTGCGGTGATTCCTTGCTCCCTAACCAAGGAATACACAATACTTTTTGTTTACGTTCCTTCTATCCAAATTAACCATTCGGTCTTGATTTCTCTAGACCCAACAATCTCCCCCTATTTGGTTAGATGAATGTAAACAAAGACCGAAGTAGAATGAAACAAATATTAATGATAATATGAACTTGTGTAGATGCAATTCAGATTTCTTTCACCACAAAACAAAGTGAATCTTCCTTTATCCGCTTCTTAAACCCAAAACAAACATCTTGAAGTTCCATGGCCTTCATTTATCTTCTCCCCCTACGATTAAGCTCCTCCTAAGATTAATCAATCTCAGTCTTCATCCCCAACACCAAGAATGTAAGAATATAGAGTGTAATCTTAATCTTCATCCCAACCCAAAAGATGTAAGAATGTAGGATGTCGGTTCAAGTGTAGGATTCCAACCAATCATTTTAATGAACATATGACAAATGCAAGTTCAAAGATAAAAGCAAACCATATCCCAACAATCTGAAAGTTAAGACTCTTTGAAGCAGAAATAAGAACTCTTCACTCAATGAAACCAAAGTCTTCACTGATAAACCACAAACCCAAATGGGTTTTGGTTCTCCCTAATTTTTGCCAATACCCCGTCCAAATCTGATCATAACTACATGATTTATCAAACTTTGTCACGTGAAATCACCATATTTTTTTAACGTATCGTTCTTTCTTTCTTTAATTCGTTTTAAAATGGAAAGAATCTAATTCATGTCCCACCCACGTGATATACAGCCTCGAAAACCAAAATGTTCCATGATCTATCATCATCACAATTAATTATTAGTTATCATTTAACCGATCAATTGTTGGACAGAATAATCCCGGTTGAATTTTATTATGGTCATGAATATATCGATTCTTTCGGTTTCCTTGCAAGATTGATGTTCACATAAAGGATTGATCATGAGAAAAGAGTTAAAGGTTGTTTTTATTTGGGATAGATGTGGATAATGGTGGCGGCATGTTTTCTAAAATTAGTGTTATCAGAAGGTGAATAGTCCTAGAGTTTCTGATGCGCCATCGGAAGAAAAATATCGGAAGCTTCATCATCAATTACTCTTCGGAAGCTTTATCATTATGATATATTCAAAAGTTCCAAGAAAATTCATCACCTGCAATCAATTTTTTAACTTCCGAGGAAGCTACTTCCGAAGATTGTTTCCGATCATCTCTCTGGTCCGACAAGCTGCTTCCGCTGTTGTTTGTATTCAGATGAACTCTTCTTCCGAACCACTGGCTCCTTCCTATTGATAGCATCTTCCGAAGATTCTATTCTAACTGGGCACCTATCTTCCGAAATGAAAGGAACTTAAGAACCGAAAATATCACTTCCGTTCAAAAGCTTTTCTTCCGATGTTACTTCTGAACAACTGGTATTTATGCATTATTTCTTCCAAACAAACTTCCGAAACACATGGCTGCCTACTTCCAATTAATACCACTTCTGATGAAATCTTATTGTTCATTAATTGCAAAAGAAAGCCACTTTGGATGAGATATTTATTCACTGGATATTAAATAATTTTTGGGGGTACAATATTCAATAAATCATATCACTAGATGGCATCTTGTCTTCTTCCAAAATTGTTATTACTTCTCAAGAGCCTAAGTCTTTTATCGATACTTAAAGAGGTTAGCTTCTAAATTGCTCATTTGTGATGTCCAAGTTCTAATGCATTTACATATAAGTACTTTCGGAGTTAACAAAATGTTTCATAAGTGACATCTTCTCTTGATATGCATTGTTTAATTCCAAAGTGTCAATTTGTGCGATGTCCAAGTTCTAATGCATCCTCAAAGTAATACTTTCGAAATAGACAACATATCACATCACTTTTGAAACACGTTAGACATTGGTTCACTTGTTCGGTCACATTATTGGAAGTACTTTACACTTTGGCATAATAGATCTGAAACTCATAATGGTCAGAAAATTAAAATGAGTTAATGATGTCTATTTTGTAAGTCCAATTGTTTGCAGCACATATTACCGGTTAGCAATGATTGCTTCCGAAGAACACTACTTGTTTTTCAAGACTTGATGAGTCTTCACATGTCAGTTATCTATAGCATCAGTTTAGGGGGAGATTGATGGATTGAAACTGATGGCAAGTGTGTTAACAGTGGTTTATCAGTGAAGACTTTGGTTTCATTGAGTGAAGAGTTCTTATTTCTGCTTCAAAGAGTCTTAACTTTCAGATTGTTGGGATATGGTTTGCTTTTATCTTTGAACTTGCATTTGTCATATGTTCATTAAAAGGATTGGTTGGAATCCTACACTTGAACCGACATCCTATATTCTTACATCTTTTGGGTTGGGATGAAGATTAAGATTACACTTTATATTCTTACATTCTTGGTGTTGGGGATGAAGACTGAGATTGATTAATCGTAGGAGGAGCTTAATCAGAGGGGGAGAAGATAAATGAAGGCCATGGAACTTCAAGATGTTTGTTTTGGGTTTAAGAAGCGGATAAAGGAAGATTCACTTTGTTTTGCGGTGAAAGAAATCTGAATTGCATCTACACAAGTTCATATTATCATTAATATTTGTTTCATTCTACTTCGGTCTTTGTTTACATTCATCTAACCAAATAGGGGGAGATTGTTGGGTCTAGAGAAATCAAGACCAAACGGTTAATTTGGATAGAAGGAACGTAAACAAGAAGTATTGTGTATTCCTTGGTTAGGGAGCAAGGAATCACCGCAAAAGCCACTGAAAAGCTCAAGATTATGAAGACACTCGAGATGACCCGAAGACTTTAGCAAATGATAATACGATTTATTTGTTTATTATTTATTATCATTTTTTGCACTTTATTTATTTTCTAGGGTTTGGGTCATGTGACATATAAATAGAATAGTAGCCTCCATCCAGGAGGCTAAGTGTGTGAAAGGGAGTGTACTTCAAAGTGATCTTGAGAGCTTCCCCAAGAACTCCATGAATTCTTGTTCTTGAATCCATGGAGTTTATGAGCATGTGAGGGATAGGTAATGTAATCCTGTTGACTAATTAACTTTGTTCATGTATATTATTTCATTGTTAGTCTTTTACATTACCATCTCAGATCTATCTTTCTGTTTTTCACCACTTCATAGATCTTCAAGTCTTTCACTTTGTTCTTTATGTTATTGATATTCACGAAATCAGGTAGATCTATTCCGCTCACCAATCCTACACTAAATATGTAATAATTCCGATCTTAACTTTTAAAATGACAGAGTTCATTTAATCAAAATTTTTATCATCTCCAATGGTAGACTCTTTGTGTGTTTTATCCCGTTAAATAAGTATAAAAATAGCTACATGTATATACATATATATATTAATTTTTGAAAAAGATTACAAATTCGATTAAATTTGGTTTTGGTTTTTTTCAGTTCGGTTTTTTTAGAATATGAAAAAACCGAAACCGAACCTAAAAATTTGGTTTTGCTTTTTTTCAGTTCGGTTTTTTTCGGTTAATTGTTCGGTTCGGTTTTTTCGATTAATTCGGTTACGGTTCGGTTTTTTCGGTCACCCCTACAGTTTTGACATGCTTCGTACAACCTATCATTCTATAATTCATTGACAATCATATCTTTTGATAAATGTCAAATAAAAGAAGTATGAGATTTCTCATGGATATACATGTAGGAACATCATTCATAATTTGTTATTTTTGTTTAACAATTCATAATACATAAACATAATAAGAAAGCAATAGATTACAAGTACAGAAAGAACATTCAAATTTTTATTCGAGCTAAAAATTACATATTGATAATTGAAATACAAAAAAGAAACAAAGAAAAATAAGAATTTTTGTGGCTAAAGATTTATGTTAAACAAAGACACCTTAAAACATATTTCGGGCTACCCAGGTAAAGCCATTTGTCTCCCAAAGTACAACAGCTTAAACAAATGCACTGCTGGAATTAACCTCAACCAGAAAATCACTTGAAAACAAGAGCGTAGTAGATCGATTGTTCGAGAGAAGATTGTTTCAATGGTAACCAACAAGACAACTCATGTCTTGTATTTATACTGTGGTTAACATTTCAAAACAGTCCCGGTTTTAAATTCTTAAACGTCTGGAATTTAAATAACTTGAAACAGCTGATTTAAAGTATAATAATAGAATGTTATTTACTGTTGAGCAGAAATACCCGCGGACAAGTTAAACCCGAACTGCCAACCTGAATCAGATCAAAAATAGTAAAATCGGCACTGAAGCAGCTTGCAACGATGCGAGCGTGCGAAGTGCGCCATTAAAACGCCACATTATGCCCATCGGCCTCGCCCCCGGGCGCGAGCGCGTCCGGTGCTTCGCACCCTCCTGACTGTCTTTAAGTGTATCTTATTATATTGGAATAGTATCTTATAACAACTCTTACTTATAAACCAACAAAGGATTTATCTTTAATTCAATGTGGGAATCCATTCTCGCATTTATTATAAAATTAATGTTAAACAACATAAAATTGAGTATCGATATCTCATTTATCTTAGCTGCGTTTTGGACCCCGTTCAATTCATTGCGATCCTCACACATAGTAGAACTTAAACGTAATATACAATAACCGAATTCGTAATATATACGAATAATTATTATGGTCCAAAATTAATAATAACTTATATTTATTATTAAAATTCTAACAATACATTCCATCAAAAACTTTTTTTAATTATTATTCAGTGGTAGGGCATCTTTTTTATCTTTCTAAGAAAACCCATTGAGTTATTATGCGGCACATAAATATTTGATGGAAATATTGTTTATAGAAAGATATAAAATGTTCAGATATCTTGTAAAAATTGTTGGAAAAAAGTTTTGATAAGAATTTTTCACAAAAATTAGAAAATGAATTTTTCTTCAATTTTGGACAAAATTAGTTATAAAGTTAATTGCATAAATGTTGTATATAGTTTAATCAAATTGCAGGTGTGATTTACATGCTTAAAAATTGTAAATTTAGTCTAAATATTTATGATAATATTACATACATGATTTATGTGGTTTGGTCGGATTGTATGATTGCTCCTCAATGTTAAAAAGTCACAAACTTAGTTCAAACATTTTTGATAGGATTGCATAAATGATTCCTATAATTTGATCAACTGATGTTTAATCTTCAGATAAAATTTCCATTTTATTTAAATGTTAGAACACAATTAATTAAGATCTATTAATATAATTAATCAGTGATTCCAAACCAATTATTTAAACGCTATTAAAATAATTAAACAATATTAAAATAATTCATTACTAATAAATTACATTACTTAAAATCGATTAATATAAATAATATGTGAATTCAAATTAATTATTCAAACACTATTAAAATAATTTGCAAATCGAAAAGTTTTAAAATATTGTCTACTTAATGTTCGTTATTCAACATTTTTTACTATTTTTTTATTTTTATTTAATGAAGTAATTTGAATACAACCATTGTAAGAACTTAATGAGATAATACAAATTAGTTTAATAGCATTTAAATTATTTTAATAGTGTTTAAATAATTGGTTTAGATTTATGAGTTATTTGTATTAATTGATTTTAATTAATTGGATCCTAACATTTAGACTATAATGTTAATTGAACTGGTGACTAAATGTGCAATTGATCAAATTATGGGAATAATTATGTAAACTTCTTACAAATATTTGAACTAAGTTTGTAATTTTTCAACATTATGGGACAAACATGCAATCTGTTCAAACCACAGGGACCATGTATTTAACATTTCCACAAATATTTGGACTAAATTTGTAATTTTTTAATCTTGAAAACCAAACCTAAAATCTAATTGAACCATAAGAATAATTTATGCAATTAACTCTTAATTGTATATGGCTAAGTTTAATATACTTATTAGATTATGAGGTTTGTGTTATACTATGTGAGAACTTTACAAAAAGCAAACTATGTTAAAAACAAAGTTACAATGAATAAGATGTCGATGTACACACAAAGTTATGTGTTTGAGTTTTTGCAAACCTATGAAAAACCATGTTTGGTACCTGTCAACAAGTTTTGCCACCCCTATCGTAGCAGAAGCGTACGGTGTGACGTTCATGATTTTACAGTCATTGCTTATAACAAAAGACACATATGTTTATATATTACACAACCATGTTACAACTACATTAGTTAGAAGCCATAATGTCTCAAAGGTTATAACAGAGTTTCATATAGCTACTAAACCATGCATCACACAACTGAGCCTAATTCTCTTAGACTCTACTATATGTTTTCAAAAGTTGAGCTCCCAACTGCACCCCTATGTCATCATGCATATGAGAAAAACATAGTTTTAAACAATCATCATATCACTGGTGAGTTCAGAAGTTTAAAATTTCAAAATGTATGTTACCAATGTATCCAATCAAATCAACTATTTTCGTAAATAGATTTAAATAATACTCATGTCCCAAACTGGGTATAAAACATTGGTTTCCAGTGTGCACATTGTTCTAACCAATAATGTCGTGGTGTTCTAACCAAATGTAAGTTATAGCTCCTACGCTCCCGAAACCGAACTGAAGATGTGAACTTGTCCATTCCCAATGTCCTTGCCACGAGACATTGTATGTATTGCCTTATTAAGCGCCCGCTCGACCTCCGGTCATGGTTTTAGCTACGAACCACGGGCGTGGATTGTAAATCTCAAATAGATCTATTCCCAATAATCGCGTTCCCTTCACGATTAATGGTTACAAAATAGGGGACTTAGCGACAAATGTGTAACCCGTGAAATAACGACAAGTTCCATTCATATGTTTCAACCAATTGATTTACAAAAAAATAGTTTATATGTTTCATAAAGTGTATCAAAAATGTTGAGAGTTTCACCTGATTCAAATCAGGTTTCATGTTTCACAATTTCCATAATTCATTATTGAATCAAAACATTATGTTCCACAATAATCAGGGTGTTTCAATGACATTTTATGTTTTCCCATTCCCCGAGTTGTGAATGCCAAAATACTGAAAAGGGGTCTTGAACTCACCTGAGTTGATATAAAATCAATAAACAACGGATAACTTTCGTAGTGTTAGATCTTGGAGTCCAAATTCGTAATTGATTAAAGTTCGGTGAGTTATTTGTACTTACTTTGATTCACCGGAACTTTCGTTGACATTTAACGAGCTGATCTTGAAATACATGCATGTTTTTAAGCAATTTGATACGATTATCCATTGATTTGCATTGTCAAAATTGCTGATTTTGATATTTATCGAGTTTCCAAATCAATTATGTTGAAAGTTGATAGAAATTTGACTTTCGTATCAAAATTGGAGTCTAAATCGGCTTCTAGCTAGAAATCTGATAACTGGATTGCAAAATAGATTGCACAACATAGTCCGACAGGCAAAATTGATTGAAAATATGTTTTTATATTGAAAACCGACGCGAAAACTTAACATCGTGTCGCAATTGGAATCATAATCAATTTCCAGACTGAAATCATATCACTAAATTGCGAAACAGATTGCAAAATTGAGTCCTGAACGCGAAATCGATTAAGAATATGTCCTTTTTATCGAAATCGGAAAACCGGATTGCGAATCGGATCGCGAAACGGAGTTAAGAACGCGAAAACGGAAAAATTTGGGTTTGGCTGGAATATTCGCCGGAGATTCACCGGCAGCCAACAGTGGTGGCCTCGCCGGTTGGTCTCTAGGCCGATGGTTCCCGGTGATGACTTGGCTGCTTCCAAGGAATGCCGATGGTTACCAAGTCACGATCTGAAGTTGTAACAACCGAAAATTTAGCACCTTTGATCGTGTTTAAAATCCACGTAGGGTCATTTCTAAGCCATTAATCTGTCTAGGAACCTGTTTTAGCAGTTCAATCAACAACATTAGCTATTTGATTAATCCAAGATTTATTCTGACTAATCAAGTGTGTTATCAACCTAATATAGGTTTGATGACTATCAAGGCAGTGTCTTTGACATTGAACGTTCAGAAAGATTTAATCTGTAAGTTAAAGTATAGATAGCTAATTAAACGCAAACCAATGCAGAGTTATACTGTTAGTACCAGTTACGAGGGATCTTGCTACAGTAAGGCATCAAGTGAGTTCTTATAGCCCTATTTTACATGTTTTATCATTTTGGGCTGATATACATGTTATAAAGTTATTTTATGTAAATGATGGCTTTACCTGACTACGGTCAGATAAAAGAGTATGTTAAAGTAAAGAATGTTTCATGTTATAAAATTATTGTATGAAAGTGATTGCAACCTGATTATGATGAGGTAAAGTATGTTTTCAGGTAAAGTATGTTTTCAAATAAAGAATGTTTTTATGTAAAGAATGTTTTAAGACTCAATTGCGGTTGAGAAGTAACTGATTTTAAGAGTCTCTCATGAGACATAAAGAGTGTTTGAAGTCTCAACTGTGGTTGAGAAGAAAATGATTTTTGAAAGACATTGACCGAGGTCGAGCAGGAAATGTGTTATGAAAGTCCCGGCTGCGGTTGGGCATAACATGCGCACTGCGGTGAAAGGAGCCGCTTATGCGTATGATGGTTTAAATGATTTAAACCATGTTATGATGTATGTTAAGAAGTCTTGTACCGGTATGAGCCGTCAATTTCGGTTGATGGTTTAAGAAGTCCTGTGAAAGAACAGGCCTGTCGACTGTGTGTCGCCAGTTCAGTTAAAGAAATCTTAGGCATGCTTGAGTTATTAGCTACGCGTTGATAGAGTTAAAGAAATCTTATACATGCATGAGTTATCAGCTGCGGGTTGATAGTTAAAGAGTCTTGTGTTGCACGAGCCGGTTGACTACGTGCGGCGGCAAAGGCTAAGGTTTTATGTACAGTATGAAATGTATTTATGTTATGATAACATGTATGCTATACGTGTGAATTATGTTATGTTCTACAAAGTTTTGAGACTGTTGACTTCGGTCAACAGTGAATGCTAACATTTTTATGTATAGAAAAGATTTTATGTTTATAGAAAGATTAACTTAGAACTCACCAGCGAAAGCTGACTTGTTTTAGCATGTATATCAGGTTGAATGATATTGAGAAAGAATAGCAGGAAGGCTTGAGGCATCCCCTGAAGACGACCCTGGCATAATGTGGCATAAACTGGCTATGTATAAACCATAGAGTGTGTGCTATGTCTAACGTTTGTATAATATGTTTGCCATGTTTTATGTAATCACCTAAAATTCCGCTGCCATATTAATTTAAATTTGGTTTAATGACTATGGGTTTGATGTTTACCAACCGAGGGAACTCCCGGGATTCGGGGCCTCACAAGTTGGTATCAGAGCCATAGTTTGAGAGATCCGGTTATCCCTAATGACTGGACTTAAACTGAAAATGGGACTGAATGATAAGAATGCCAGTCAAGGGTAGTTTGATGCCACGAGCTGAACGTTATGTATGAATTAAGACGTAGGTGCAAGGTTAGCAAAGTAGTTAGGGTCATGCACGTTGGGATGACGGGATGGGAAACGTTTAGAGCCTATGAGTTGGGTAAATGGTTAATAACACCTGATCAACGTCATTAACGATTTACGAAGCTTATTTCGTGCTAAACTGATCCTGTACTGACTTATCAATTGTTGCATCCTGTAGGTAGTTAGATGGCTGGACAAAGGGGTAGACCACGTAAGCAACCACAGGAACCTGAAGAACCACGTATCGAGATCGAAGAACCAATCATTGAGGAAGAAGAGTATGAGGAACGGCCAAAAGAGGAGCCAGAGTTCACACTTGAGCCTGTGGTGGTGAAAGCCATTTCTGATGAGGTCTCCAAAGTTTTGGATGATAAGCTACCAGCTTTGATTACAAAAATACTGAAGGATACTTTGAAAGACAAGTCTGAAGGAACTAAGGAGAGCACCAAAGAAGATGAAGTTGTGATCACCGGGACTAAGAACGGTGATTCTATGTCAGAGAAACAGAAGGGTTGTGATTACAAGGCCTTCAAAGGATGCAGTCCACCCTCCTTTGATGGTAAGAAGGATGCCGTGGCCACCTGCCACTAGGTTTCGGCTATGGAGGCGGTGATCGCTATCAGTGAATGCCGGGAAGACCAAGCTGTGAAATTTGCAGCTCATTCATTTACTGAAGAATCTCTACATTGGTGGAACACTATCAAGCAGTCAAAAACCACTACTGATGTGGAGAGCTTGAAATGGGAGGACTTGAAGGAATTAGTTATAAAACACTTCTGTCCAAGTAATGAAATTGATAAAATTGAGCGGGAATTTCTGACATTGAAAGTTGGACGTATGAATCACCGGCAATACACTTCAAAATTCAATGAAATGTCAAGACTGGTTCCTCATTTGGTAAACACAAAGGAACGCATGTTGAAGTTATATGTGGAAGGACTACCACCAAGGGTCCGAACACATGTGAAGGCGCATGCTCCCAGAAATTTTGAATCGGCTGTAGAGATTAGCGGCATTGTCTGGGATGATGTATTGGAAGCAGAACCGTTAAAGGAAGAACCGAAGCAAAAGTGGTCACCAGGATTCAAAAGAAATAGAAATGGTAAACCGGGACTCCCATGAAAAAGCTTAAAGTAGAAGAATTTGAAACGTGCACTAAGTGCGGAAGGAAGCATGGGGGAGAATGTCGCCTGGGGACTACTTTGTGCTACCGTTGTGGAGAAACTGGACACCTCTCGTATAATTGTCCAACTATACTAAAGTTTTACAATTGTGGTGGAATCGGTCACGTGAGCAAGAATTGTTTTAAACCAAAGACAATACCTACTGAAGTTAACAAAACTGAAAGTAGCAAGGTAGGTGAGAAGCAAAAGGCAAAAGCTTGTGCCTTTACTATGACTAAAGATCAGGCAGCTAAAGACCCTGATGTGGTGACAGGTACATTCTTGATTAATGATATCCCTGCTTCAGTGCTATTTGATTCTAGTGCAAGTATGAGCTTTGTGGCTATTGCTTTTTGTGATAAACTGTGTGCAAATGTTAAAAAGATAGAACATGTCTTTAACATAGAAACTGCTCTTGGTAAATCGACGAGAGTAACGGAAGCCATCGAGGATGATTGTTATATTGATATAGAAGGTCATAGATTCCCTGTTAAGTTGTTTTTGATTACGTTAGGAGGTTTTGATGTAGTTTTGGGCATGGATTGGTTGGCCAAATATGAGGCTAACATTGTCTGTCGACGAAATATGATTTTCTTAACGGATCTTAATAGGAGTTCAGTAACGGTTTACGGGGATAAGGTGTTCAACGTGCCTAAAGTCATTTCAATGACTAAGGCAAGTGAATTTATGAGGCGAGGGTGTCGGGCTTATCTAGCTTATGTTATCAATAAAGAATCTAAGGTAAAAGAATTGGAAGACGTATCCATGGTGTGTAACTTTCCTGATGTATTTCCTGAGGATTTGCCAGGACTTCCACCTGATCGGGAAATCGAATTCCAAATTGATGTTGTGCCAGGAGCTCAACCTGTCGCCAAGGCACCGTACCGTTTGGCTCCAACAGAGATGAAATAATTAATGACCCAACTACAAGACCTTCTAGACAAAGGTTTTATACGACCAAGTGTGTCACCTTGGGGTGCACCAGTGTTGTTTGTCAAGAAAAAGGACGGAAGCATGAGAATGTGCATTGATTATAGGGAATTGAACAAGCTCACGATAAAGAACAAGTATCCGTTACCAAGAATTGATGATCTATTTGACCAATTGCAAGGGGCAAGTTGGTTTTCTAAAATCGATCTCAGATCAGGGTATCATCAACTAAAGGTAAGGGAGCAAGACGTTCCAAAGACAGCATTTCACACACGTTATGGACATTATGAGTTCCTTGTAATGTCTTTTGGGTTAACTAACGCTCCTGCAGCGTTTATGGATTTGATGAATCGGGTGTGCAGACCCATGCTAGACCGATCAGTTATTGTGTTCATTGACGACATTTTAATATACTCAAAGAGTGAAGGTGATCATGTGTGTCATCTTCGGGAAGTACCTGAAATGCTAAGAAGAGAAAAGTTGTATGCCAAGTTCTCCAAATGTGCCTTTTGGTTACGAGAAGTACAGTTCCTAGGTCATGTTATTAGCCCAGAAGGCATTATGGTGGACCCAGCAAAAATAGAAGCAGTAATGAAATGGAATCCTCCGAAAACACCAACGGAAGTACGTAGCTTTCTCGGTTTAGCAGGATATTACAGAAGATTTATTCAGGATTTTTCTAGGATTGCTACACCGTTGACAAAATTGACGAGGAAAGAAGTAAAATATGATTGGGGTCCAACTCAGGTCCAAGCTTTTGAAGAACTAAAGAAGAGGTTAACCGAAGCTCCTATTTTAACATTACCGGATGGTAATGAAGACATGGTTGTATACTCAGATGCGTCTTATGTGGGCTTGGCTTGTGTCCTTATGCAAAGGGGAAGGTAATAGCATATGCCTCAAGACAATTGAAAAACCACGAGGCTAATTATCCAACTCATTATTTGGAATTGGCTGCTGTGGTATTTGCTTTAAAAATTTGGAGGCATTATTTATATGGAGTTAAATGTACAATCTACACAGATCATAAAAGCTTAAAATACTTCTTTGAACAGAAAGACTTGAATATGAGACAAAGAAGATGGCTGGAGCTGCTAAAGGATTATGACTGTGAGATCTTGTACCACCCGGGAAAGGAAAATGTAGTGGCCGATGCTCTAAGTCGCAAGACGGAACACCCTGCTATACGGGTTAAGTCTTACAGTTTGGTGATAACACCAGATTTCCTGAATGAACTCAAAGATGCACAGGAGGAAGGATTAAAGGAAGAAAATGTTGGGTTTGAAAGAAATTTTGGTCAAGTTAAGAACTTAGAAGAAAATGAATTTGGTGTTAACATCCGATTTGGTCGAATGTGGGTGCCACGAAACGGGGACATCAGGTCAAGGATTCTAAACGAAGCACATAAGTCACGCTACTCTATTCATCCTGGTGCAACGAAAATGTATCAAGACCTCCGAAGGGATTACTGGTGGCCAGGTATGAAGTTTAATGTGATGCAGTACGTGAACAAATGTTTGACCTGTGCGCAAGTAAAAGCTGAACATCAGAAACCTTATGGTTATGTGCAACCTCTAGAAGTCCCAGAATGGAAGTGGGAACATATCACCATGGATTTTATTACCAGGTTGCCTCTCACGGCGAAACGTCATGATGCTATTTGGGTGATTGTAGACTGATTAACGAAAAGTGCTCATTTCTTGCCTATACGTGAGACTTATACATCAGAGAAACTGTCCGAATTATTCGTGAAAGAAATAATTACAAGACATGAAGTTCCAGCTTCTATGGTGTCCGATCGTGACACACGATTTGTTTCAAAATTCTGGAAACAGTTTCATGAATCAATGGGTACAAGACTCAATATCAGCACTGCATATCATCCTCAAACCGATGGACAGTCTGAAAGGACTATCCAAACCTTAGAGGATATGATGAGAGCTTGTATTATTGATTTTGGTGGTAGCTGGGATGATCATTTACCATTGGTGGAATTCTCATACAACAACAGCTATCATGCTAGTATTGGCATGCCACCATATGAGGCGTTGTACGGACGACGCTGTAGAACACCTGTATGTTGGGGAGGAGTAGGACAGAAAGAAGTGGGAAGCAAAGCTGCAGTAATTGAATTGACTGAAAAGCTTCAATTGGTTAAAGCGCCAATGAAAGCTGCACAGGATCGACAAAAGTCCTATGCCAATAAAAGACGGAGACCAATAGAGTTTGAAGTGGGTGATCAAGTACTGTTAAAAGTTTCACCATGGAAGGGAGTTATTCGATTTAGGAAAAGAGGAAAGCTGAGTCCAAGATTTATTGGACCTTTTCGGATAATAGCACGAGTCGGTAAGGTAGCCTACCGATTAGATCTGCCAGGTGAACTGAGTGGAATTCATCCGACATTTCATGTTTCACATCTGAGAAAATGTTTAGCCGATGATGCAGCATATGTGTCGTTAAATGACATTGAGATTGATGAGAAGCTAAATTACATAGAAGAACCAGTGGCTATTGTTGATACGAAAGAGAAACAGTTACGTAACAAGATAATTAGGCAAGTTAAGGTTCAATGGAAATACCGAAAATGATATGAGGCTACATGGGAGACTGAAGAGGAGATGAAACGACTCTACCCACATTTGTTTGAAACGTAACAGGTTTCGAGGACGAAACCTATTGTAAGGAGGGTAGATTTGCAACAACCGAAAATTTAGCACATTTGATCGTGTTTAAAATCCACATTGAGTTGACAGTTGAAATTCTTATGGGATGATAGTATGTGGAAAATGATGAATGTGGGCGAAAACCGTGCGCGAAACGGAGTTAAGGATTGTCCGGAGTCGCGAAATGAAGTTTCTGTCGAAAAATGGACAAAATTGCCTTGGGGCGGTACGCCCCGGGCCATGTGACGGACCTAAGCGTTGCGCGCGGGTCACAAAGAAAATATCTGGCCTCCAGCTCTCGCGCGGTACGCCCCATCTCGGCGTAGGGGCTGGGGCGATGCGCCTAAGACAAAAAAATCGGGAAACTTGTTAAAAAGTCAAGATTTTCATCCATATCTCAAACCTCTATCTTCTTTTCGACGACACCAGCACCTTTCACGAAAATTTCACCCTTTCAACCATCAAATCTCTATTTTGAGGGTTTCTGATCACGGGGATTGCGTACGGAAGCGTTAAAACAAGATCTGATCATCATTTTACAAGCAAAACTCCGTCTAGATAGGTAATGGTTCACTTAAACCTTCTAGATTGATTATGATTGATTAAATCTTGTTTCTGAACGTGATGATACAGTTAGGGTTGTTGATTATTGCCTAGATGATGGCTAGGATTGATTATAGATGACAAACTTGAACTGTTAATGGGTAAATCCTTGCTTTGAGCCGTTGTAATGCCCGGTTTGCATGGAATCATAACAATGGTTATAATGGTTTAAACCATGTGATTATGACACTGTAGGTGATTAGTTTGATTAATCCTTGACATGCAACGTGAAATCCAGGTGTTTCAAACTAATCACAACCATTAACATACTCATTAGAATGGTTATCTGATGTTTATGATAACAGGCAGATTAGTATGTTAAATATGGTTGTTAAACCTATTCTAATGCTATGTTGTGATATTTCATGATATCTGGGTAATCAATAACAAGGATTGGTCATTTCTAAGCCATTTATCATGTCTAGGAACCTGTTTTAGCAGTTAAATCAACAACATTAGCTATTTGATTAATCCAAGATTTATTCTGACTAATCAAGTGTGTTATCAACCTAATATCGGTTTGATGACTATCAAGGCAGTGTCTTTGACATTATACGTTCAGAAAGATTTAACCTGTAAGTTAAAGTATAGATAGCTAATTAAATGCAAACCAATGCGGAGTTATACTGTTAGTACCAGTTACGAGGGATCTTGCTACAGTAAGGCATCAAGTGAGTTCTTATAGCCCTATATTACATGTTTTATCATTTTGGGCTGATATACATGTTATAAAGTTATTTTATGTAAATGATGGCTTTACCTGACTACGGTCAGATAAAAGAGTATGTTAAAGTAAAGAATGTTTCATGTTATAAAATTATTGTATGAAAGTGATTGCAACCTGATTATGATGAGGTAAAGTATGTTTTCAGGTAAAGTATGTTTTCAAATAAAGAATGTTTGTATGTAAATAATGTTTTAAGACTCAGCTGCGGTTGAGAAGTAACTGATTTTAAGAGTCTCTCATGAGACATAAAGAGTGTTTGAAGTCTCAACTGTGGTTGAGAAGAAAATGATTTTTGAAAGACATTGACCGAGGTCGAGCAGGAAATGTGTTATGAAAGTCCCGGCTGCGGTTGGGCATAACATGCGCACTGCGGTGAAAGGAGCCGCTTATGCATATGATGGTTTAAATGATTTAAACCATGTTATGATGTATGTTAAGAAGTCTTGTACCGGTATGAGCCGTCAATTTCGGTTGATGGTTTAAGAAGTCCTGTGAAAGAACAGGCCTGTCGACTGTGTGTCGCTAGTTCAGTTAAAGAAATCTTACGCATGCTTGAGTTATCAGCTGCGCGTTGATAGAGTTAAAGAAATCTTATACATGTATGAGTTATCAGCTGCGGGTTGATAGTTAAAGAGTCTTGTGTTGCACGAGCCGGTTGACTACGTGCGGCGGCAAAGGCTAAGGTTTTATGTACAGTAATGAAATGTATTTATGTTATGATAACATGTATGTTATACATGTGAATTATGTTATGTTCTACAAAGTTTTGAGACTGTTGACTTCGGTCAACAGTGAATGTTAACATTTTTATGTATAGAAAAGATTTTTTGTTTATAGAAAGATTAACTTAGAACTCAACAGCGAAAGCTGACTTGTTTTAGCATGTAGATCAGGTTGAATGATATTGAGAAAGAATAGCAGGAAGGCTCGAGGCATCCCCTAAAGACTACCCTGGCATAATTTGGCATAATCTGGCGTAAACTGGCTATGTATAAACCATAGAGTGTGGGCTATGTCTAACGTTTGTATAATATGTGTGCCATGTTTTATGTAATCACTAGAAATTCCGCTGCCATATTAATGTAAATTTGGTTTAATGACTATGGGTTTGATGTTTACCAACCGAGGGAACTCCCGGGATTCGGGGCCTCACAGAAGTTACCCAGGAATGACCGGGTGTTGCCGAGGATTGCCGGCGCTGGCTTGGTTGCGACTTGCTTATTCCCGGGAATTCTCGGGAATCGTCGGCTATTTCCGAGATCGAGCGACCTGGTCCAAGCCAAAAGTGGTTTTTCGAGTTTTTCTTCGATTCTAGACCACTTTTCTCGATCACCAAGTTCTAGATCTTAATATTTTACCCAGTTTTAGAGTTTGGTTAAAGAAATCTCAAATTGAGCAACTTTGAAAAATTTGGTTTTTGGACAAAATTGCCCTTGCCCTTTTGTGTTTTTGACATTCTGATGATTTCCAAACTTCAACCTACATTCAAACATGTTTGTTTAACCTCTTTGAAGCTATTAGAACCAAAGATTTGGCTTAAAACTTACTTGGTTGAGATTTGAGTTAAAAAGCCACCAAAATCCAACTTTTGGAGGTTGATTTCTTATTTTGATTGTTCTTGGCCTCAATTATCAGCTGGGACTTGTTAGATTTGATGATCAGATGTTGTTTGAGGCTCCAGGAGGTTCGTAGAAGGCTCTGGTCGAATTTGAGTGTGAAGGATGTGAAATGTTGACTTGAAAAGTCAACTCTTGGATATTTATAAATTTTCTGGCTTCTTTATCAAATTTGATCAGATATTTTACTTCAAAATATCTTTGAACCAGATTGATATGTTCTAATGTGAATGGGATTCACTAATTACTTAGTGATTAAGTTTTCGCGATTTAATTCTCTGCTATTTCGCGCGTATCTTTAGGAATTTCTACTTTTGATCAACCATCATTGTTCTACTCCCAGTTACATTCTATTAGGAATATAATGTGATTAGAAAGTTTGAGTTGTGATGATTTTTCAATTATGCATGCCCAATTGCCTTTTCACAAATTTTCACGATTTATGTTTCAAATGTGTGTCATGGTTCTTTCTTTAATTCAGGAGTTTTTATTTGATTCTAATGATTTGTTTTGATTATTTTAATCTTAGTAAGACTTAATTAAGATTAATGCACATTATTCTAACCTGGAGTTGCAAATTCTTACAAGTTTGGTACCATTGTGTAAGTTTGATATCGTGATACATAATAATTGAGTTGAAGAACAAAGTCAGTTTTGATCTGAGAAATTAAACAGTATAAAATGTGTTGAATAAGTTCACAACCATATAATTTTTATTTTTAATTCTTGATTGAATGTTTCAACTTTGTTTTGTTATAATGCTAAGAAATCCTTATTTAAAAAGCGCATGAAAACACACTTCCGAATCTCCAAGAGTATTTTAATATTTTCAACTCTTCTTGTTCAAGGTATACTTTTGGATGCTACTATCTTTAATGACAGTATATATTAACTGTTTTGACTCTTGGAATACTTGAAATTTGTTTTAAATGACCAATGCTAAACTAGAATCCACAGCCCCTAATTGACCCATAATGTTAGACTTTATCGGGTTTCGTTCTCATAAACCAAATGGGTCATGGGTTAAAGTTGTGGAGTTAGTTTGGTTTTATTGTTTAGGTTTATTATCATTGTTTTTTGCATAATATTTAAAATGAGTATTGTTTAGTATTTGTTAAGGTTTATTTTAGGGTATTGGTGTCAAGGAATAACTTCCCTAAATAGAATTAGGTTAACTTTGTTGTTAAAATACGAGTTATTGTATCATTGTAATGTTGTGTATCATTGTTTAAGATATACGTCAAAGGTTTCGTGTGTCCTTGTTATTTGCTTTTAGTTTCACGGTTAGGATCAAGGGGCATGTGCCATGACATTCTTCGTCTTGTTTATCTTCATTTTTGTATTGTATTTACTTCAAGTTGTCAAAGTTCTGTTTTGCAATTTGATTAAAGGTGTTATTTATATAATTACAAGAACAGCTTCCTACAAAACACTATCATGTTTTCCCCGATATAAGCAGGCTTAAGCACCTCAAACATACGCAAGACCACCTATTTATTCAAATGAGGCATGGGTAAGTGCCTTACACTCCCCTAAACAAGACCTATTACGATGACAAAAATCATTGCTATAGCTTCACAAAGTCCTCGCTGTAGGCTATGGCGACATATAGTCGTTGCGTGTTCGCCGCTATAGCTTTGTTGCAATAGCTCGGACATGTCGTCATTGCAGCTAGACTTATAGCGACAAAAAGTCATCGTCTCTATATGCTTAATGAAATTTTTTTATGATAATTTAAATAAATAATTATTAAAAACAGTTTTAAATTATTAATCTATAACAACACTAGCTTCATCCCTAAAAGTTGATTTTCTATTCTAATATTTTATTTATTTTTTTATATTTATACTAATTTTTATTTTAAAATATTAAGGATATACAGACGATACATCGTAATTATAGCATGATCAAGATTTTTTTTATTTATCTATTTTCTAATTTTTCCAGATTATAAAGTTTAATAAAAAATAAAATCTGCTGCATTCAAAATAAAAACTACAAATTTATCCAAAATAAAAAATAAAGTCCATGTTCGATTATAAACAAAACCAATTCAAATACGTATAATTGTTTAACATTTATCCAAATACATCCAACAAAGTCAAATAACTATTCACTTTTATCATTTTCTTCGTCAGTGCCATTGTACGATGAGCCGGTGCCTTTGTTATGCATTGAAAGACGTCAAGTATAAAAATTGATCTGTGATAATTTGCCTGATATATACCTTGTAGGGTTGACATGTCATTGCTATAAAAGGCATTTATACGACGCTATTTTGTTTCATTGTAGAGGAAAAAAGGGAAAAAAAACTAAAACTAAATATTTTAAAGTATTGCAAGATTTGTCATTGCTATAGGTGATATTAATTTTTTTTTATTTTTCTTTTCTAAAATTAATAAAAAGTTATAAAAAAAATAATTGTTTGCAACGACATGTCTTCGTTATAAGGACTTCATTAGGCGACAAATCTTTTCTTCTATCCCGCCAAAGGTATTGCGACGACATTTAGTCGCTATATATAAAAAGACAAAATATATAGGGTAAGTTTAATGTACAAAGCGATAGTTTTGTAAAAAAGTGTAAAAAGCAAAGTGCTATTATAATATTAACACAATGCTATTATAATATTTTACAGTTCCTTGTTTATAATAGCATTTTACTTTTTACACTTTTTACAAAACTATCAATTTGTATTCGGTTCGGTTTCAGTTTTTTTGGGTTATCGGTTCGGTATGCTCACCCCTAAGTGTAAGTTTAAGTTACATTGTACCGAAAAATATAAATAATGTTAATGTAACAAAAACTGACACCGATCTTAAATCTTAAACCGTTTTAAATTTACACATACATAAAAGAAGAAAGTACTATTTACGTGTAATAATGATATTTAAAAAAAAACAAAGATTTGGATTGATCTTGACGGAGTTATACGGGTTAACGCAATAAGAGTGAGTTAACAATGAAACCTTACCCTATATGTATATATCAATATATTTATGTGTATATATATACATGTGGGGAGAGGATCAAATGTTAACCTACTCTTATTGCAGTAACCCGTATAACTCCGCCAAGATCAATCCAAATCTTTGTTTTCTTTTTTTAAATATCATTATTACACATAAATAATACTTTCTTTTTTTATGTGTGTGTGTAAATTTATCACCGTTTAAGATTTAAAAGCATTGCAAGTTTTGGTTATATTAACAAGTTTTGGTTACATTAAGTAATGTAACCAAAACTTACATTGCTTTTAAATCTTAAATCGGTGACAAATTTACACATATACATAAAAGAAGAAAGTATTGTTTGTATATAATAATGATATTTAAAAAAAGAAAAAAAAAATTTGGATTGATGTTAGCGGAGTTATATAGGTTACCGCAATAAGAGTGGGTTAACAAAGGAACCATCCTATACGTGTGTATATACACACACACACCCGCGTGCACACACATATACGGTCCAGTCCGGTTTTTTACGACCCTTTTTTGTGAAAACCTGAAAACCGTAAACCAAACTGTTTATTATGGTTTTATACTTTTGAAACCGACCGATTGAATGTTTAAAAAAACCAACCATGAAACCGAACCGATGAATGGTTTGGACGGTTTCGCGGTTTGGAACCGGACCGTGAACACCCCTAGCTCTATGCCAACTTGTAGCGACGATTTTTTTTCGTCGCTATAAGTTTGTCATTGTTATAGGTTTCATCTTAGTAAATTACTTTTTTTGTAACGTCGTTCAAGGGTGCTTTTGCTTGGTTCCATCCAAGCACCAAAGCGGACTAAAACTAACATAAACCAAACTTACTAAGGTGTTGTTTGTTTTTTTTCCCAAAAAGCTCTTCGTGGTCTCTTATGTCTACGCCGCGCAGACATGGGCAGAGGTTGGAGGTATACAGCTTGTTTGTTTTTAGAAGACATTTCATTAAAAAAGGTATGAACCAAACTCTTAAAACGGTCAGAGTTTGATTTAGTGTTTTAGGACATCCTGACAGCTGTTGTGACCTTTTTTGGCTGCGTTTTGATATTTATGATGTTATCACCGCCTTGTGACCGAGTAGCCAAAATGTCCACGGGTATGGCTCAACCTTTTTTTATAAAATTTTAGTTGGATAGCAATATGTGACACGGGTTTTAAGACGTTTTTATTTTTTACTATTATTTTTAATAACTTTTGTACTTTACGTTTTAAGGTTTTAAAACGAAATGACAACTTATAACTGATATAAGGCTTTTGTTGGATCGGGTTGCTTAATCTAAACAACACTTCGCAAGGATTTCTTATACAATCTAACAGATGCGGAATGTTCTGTTAGAATAATCTCATAAGCACTCAAAATGACAAAGTAATAATCCTTGAACACTAATGGGAACACAAGAATAATTTCAAGCTCAAGGATATATTTCTCTCAAAGTCAGAAGTGTCCAAGCACATATACAATGGGAGGTTATATAGCCGAGGCTACAACCGTGTACACTTAGGAATACAAGTTGGGTATACTAGACAAGTACATAAAGTAAAGCTTATTCTAGTATGTTGAGTGTCTTAACAGGCTAAGACACTCAGTCATGATCATTACATTAATAGACATTGACTTTACAAAGGACTATTAAATACAAAAGACATTTAATGTTGTTGATCTTCAAGGTTTCAGATGATCTTTTGCATTTAATACAGCATGGGAGAGGTAAGGCGCTTTATCTGACTCATTACATGTTGTCTTTGTCTTTACTCAGACCAGCATGTCTTGTGTCAGTACCTTTTGTACTATGAGAGTAAGCTGCTACAATCTTTGTCATAGGATAAACCTCGGAAGTCTTTGTCTTCAATGCATGTAAGGATTCCTCGGAAGCAGTTGTCTTGTATAACCTTCGGCAGGAACCAGTTATCCTTCGGAAGCAATGCTGCTTCCGAAGAATCACTTCTTCCTTCCGAAGGTTTTATTCAAAGAGGTTCCTATACTTAGACAAAATAAGAAGTTTGGTGAGCATTAGCCTTTATTAGTCTTTACAGTCTCCCCCTAGGCTGATGCTACCAAAACTTCTAAGGAAGGAACCTTGGCTTCCATGTACCCCTCAGCACCTGTGCCCTTTTTCTTATCAATCTGATGGCTGACCTCCCATCTGCTCCATTGTCAGGATTATTGAGAGGGAGCTTATCCAGATCAAAGATATAGGGTTTTGCCAACACAATCAGATGCACAAGATCCACCAGTTTTATTTCTCCATTGTAGTCGGTGAGGATGAATATCCTTTCTTGTGCATTGAAGCTCCAATTTACTAAGGGGATGTATGAGTGCTCATGCATTAGTCTTCGAATATCCCTCATATCTTCTTGAGATTGTTTAGTCTTAGGAGCTGCTTCTGGTGTGACTTCAGTTATTGAGAGGGATGCATCAGGCTCAGAGTCAAAGGAGACAGTTTTTGTTTTCTTTTTCCTTCTAGCCATGCTCTTTCTTCTTATGAGTCTTGGTTTGTCTTGAGCAGTGGCTTGACTCCTCAGAACTCTGGCCTGTTGGGCTTCCACAGTTGATTCTACTGCTGCACCTGTTGTTGCAGTAGGCTGTGACCCAGTATCCTCAGCACTTGAGGGTTTTGTTCTCCTCTCATCATCCTGTGAAAGTCTCTCAGGATCAGGGTTTGATGTTGATTGTTTCCTTTTAGTTTGCTGACCCTTTTTGATCTTGATCACTGAAGAGATTGGCATGTTATCCATTGATGGACTTGATGGAGGAGATATTTGTTCTTCCTTAGGGTTTAGAGGGAACATATTGGGAAACATGGCTTTGGTAGATTCCCCACACATAACTTCTTCTCCCTCTCTGATTCCTGTACCAGAGAGGGGAAATTCTATTCTTGCTCCTCCCCCTAAACCTAAGCCTCTCATTAGGCTTTCCTTTCTTGCCCTTATCTATTCAATTGAAGGTAACTCACCTCTGGCAACTTTGGCTTTTATATCTCTGATATGCATATCCATGGTTGAGTTCTTCATTGGGCCTAGCTGCCGAGCATGGAATCCATACTCCAGAAGAAAGGCTTTGCACGTGTCTCTGTAAGCCTTGTTCTTCTGAGTCTTTGTTGTAGCAATCTGGACTTTGGATGCAGCAGCCTCCTGTTCCTGCTGCTGCATTTTGTCCAGCTCGGCAGCCATTCTAGGTACCGACCAGTTAAAGACTTCATCAAAGTCATACCCTCTCTCTTCGAGCAGAGCGGAGAGTCTAGCTCGCTCTTCATCTAGAGAGGTATTTGGCCGGCCCTTAATATTCTTTGGTCTTCTCTCCTCCAGTTGTGCTTCCTCCTCTGGGGTTAGCTTTCTTTTTCCTTTGTCATCAACTGTTACATTTATCCCAGAGGAGATTTCTCCTGTAGCCTCACCAATTGGTTCATCGGCAGATAGCTCCTCTGTGGGGGAGTCATCAATAATGACTGGGCCTTTGGAAACAGCTGCAGCTTCGGAGTTAACCTCAGCATTCACTGTCTCCTCCAGTTGACCAATCACCTTGGATGATTCCTTATTAGTTTCCACAAAGGGCTCAGGAGAGGAGGAGAGGAGGAGAGGTCTTCAGCAGCTTCTGTCCCAGAAGGGGACTGAGGTTCCAAAGAGACATTTGATTTTTGCTGTTCAGTCTCTTTGACAACCTCCCTTGTATCCTCAGAAGAAGAAGAAGAGGAAGTAGAAGAAGAATCTTGAAAATAAGTACCCAAGAAGTCATCCCATTCAGCAGTCAAAGTGACTATGTATGGAGTAACTTCTTGTGCACCCTCCTCTTCTCTTGTTTCTGATCCTGACCCTGCAGTTGGTACATTCTCCCCATTTTTGGTAGCATCAGGGGAGGTGAAAGTGGAAGTAGCAGGATCAGGATGAAAAGGATGTAGAATAACAGGTGGACGCCTCCTGAGATCCAGAATGGTTGCTTCTTTGGTCTGGATCTCAAGCCGCAGGGTAGCCACCTCAGCTTCTAACTGAGCTACCCTGGCTTAGAGGGAAGTTATTGTAGTGTAGAAAACCGGTGAGCTGAGGAGAGACTAACTTAACCAGGATCAAGAGCTTAGACAAAGCTTTTGATGTTTTGCTCCGTCTTGAGTTTTGCTCTTTAGTTATTTTAGTGTTTAGTTTTCATAAATTAGAAAAGAAGAGAAAACAGTAGGGCAACACAAAGAAGATTCAGAAAAGTGTTGTTCTAATTATTCAGTAGATGTTGGGGTATAAATAGCCCCGACATTTAATGTTTCAGGACAAATACAAGAAGAAGACAAACAGATAAGACTGATGACACTATTACAGACACTGTAGCATCAGAATAGTACAAGCGTAAAGTCAACATAGGATCTTTAAAGATCTTAGTTCAGACTTTTGTACTGATGCTAATACATTATTCTTTCGGAAGCTCTTTATAGAAAACTATCTAATGTAGACAGTTATCCAAAAGCAGGTTACATTTATTCTTTCAACAGAAGAAACATATGTCTTCTGAAATATTGTTTTTCTTCCGAGGCAGATGTCTTTGGAATTTTTCCGAAGTAAATGACTTTTATTCTTCGGAAGCAAGTGTTCTCTTCCGATAGTGTCTTCTGAGGTTTGTCTTCAGATAGAGTCTTCCGAAGCAACTTCTGAAGTATTGTCTTCGGAAGCATTTTTCTTTTATTTGTCTTCGGAAGCAGTTGTCTTTTATTTATTTCTTCCGAAGGTTCTTCTGAAGACTTGTCTTCGGAAGCTAGTGTCTTTTATTTGTCTTCGGAAGCAATTTGCTTTTATTTGTCTCTTCCGAAGGTTCTTCTGAAGACTTGTCTTCGGAAGCTAGTGTCCTGCAACATTTATTACAAAGATTATTTGAAAGGTGGTTTTGCTTTGTCAGTCCTTATTTTCCAACAATCTCCCTCTGGACTGATGAAGCCAAAACCACTTAATGTTAGATCCCAATCAATTTCTAGAACATCAGACTCAGTGGGGAAGGAATCATGAGAATGATTCAAATGGGTCTCAGTAAAGCAAAGGCTTCTTTGTTTATCAGAGCTAGGCTTCTTTTGTTTATTTAAGCATTAACCACCTTTTGAGAATAGTTTATGGATTATCTCCCTCTTTTAGGCTTAATCAGCCGGAGACAAGACAGGGAAGAAAGAAAGGCAGAGAGAAGTGGGAGAAATGCTCCTTGAAGGGCAGTGGAGGAAGGGTAGTAGTAGTGAAGGTGGTTGAGAAGATTAGAAAACCTTCAAATGAAGGTGCCTGCATGGGGTTGGATTTGGATTACAGGACTAAAGATATCCGTTAATTCCATAATGTGAAGAACTGATCCGTCCATCATTTTGTAGATGTCATCCGAATCCCTGACTAGAGAGTCAGTTTTATTATGACCTGAGTCCATCTCAGAGATGTCATAAACCCCTTTTTCTTGGTTCTGGGGATTTCCTAGCCTTAGTTTTTAAGAAAAACTTCATTGGCTGTTGCCATACCAGGAGTCTTATTGCCTAAGCCATTCAAATGAAAAGCCATTGGATTTGCATATGAAATGGATGCTTCTGATATATGATCAGGAGGTCAAGATGGACTTGACGACCGGATCTCATCCTCTTTTATAGGGTAGAGAAGTGTTGATGGATAGTGGGGGGGCTTTTAGAAACAGAGTTGTCCCTGGGAGAAAGGACGACCAACTGAAAGTCAACTGACATTTCAATGGTTAGTTAGGGTTCCCTTAGGAATACAACATCATCCTGTGAAGAGGATGAATGAGGAGCAGGATGGGAAGAGATGCTTGATATATCTGTGAGGATGAAACAGATGTATCCATGTGTTCAGTGGGAACACAATCATGTTCAGGGATCTCATCTTCCTGAACAGATTCTTTTGGGTTTATTAGGCTTGGAGGGTTTGGGAGAAGTATTGTATGGCCAGTACCTAATTTAGGTGTGGAAAAAGGGTGGATGTGGGTTTACTAAAGATGGGTGTTTCTTTAGTATCATCCATCATTTTGAACATCAGTGAGTCAAGTCCGTCATAATATTATGAAAATCAAAGAGACAAACTGAAGGCATAGCCGGAACTTATGAACATTTTGGATGATATACCAGGTTATCAAACAGATGTTATTTGAAATAGTTGCCTGTAAAGATCAAAAGGACTGACTTCTACATAATCAAGTTTTTCAGGTTAACCTAAAAAGTTCATAATTAAGTATGAAATTACAAAACTGAGTTAGAATAAGAGAGAGAGAGGTTGAGACTTACACATTTGGTCAAGAAGACATGTTCATGCACATCCGAAAAGTACAGACGAAGTTTTGTGAGGAATGAAGCCTGGTCCGAAGCCGTTACGCCATTATCATAAGCATGAAGCTTGCGACAAGGTAAGCATAAGTGCTTCGTGCCAGACGACATGCCTGACAATTTATCATCCGTAACCATGAGCATTACTTAGAGTCTTCACGATGAAGAAGAGTTTCTTGAAAAACCAGAGGAGGAATAGGGTTTAAGTAGAATTATGGAGAAGAAGATGATAAATAAGGAAAGTAATCCGAGAAGATTATTGGTTAAAAGAAAATGGCGGTAATAATCTTCTTGAGCCGTGAGAGTCAGTATTGAGACTCGGGTCTATCAGAAAGATTGACAACTGTCACATCAAATGCAAAGCTCAAGATTTTTATTGCAGAATCGGAAGAATCTTATTTTAGACACTTATGAAAGTTATCGGAAGAAGAAAATAGAAGAAGAGGATATCTTCGGAAGAAAAGACATCGGAAGGAGAGGAATGTAACAATGGAAAGTTTAAACATCAGATAGATATGAAGCATGATTATATTGCCACTGATCCTATCTGTGTATATAGATAATTACTGAAAGAAATCAAGAGTTCTTTATCAGTTGTTTATCCAATATCCATTGTTTGGATAAAAAAGTATCCTTTAATGTTTATTAACTCATATTTATCATGCCCAGTTTTGCTACAAACTTAGAGAAAGTTGAGGAGTCTAAGGGCTTGGTAAATATGTCAGCTATTTGATCACTTGTAGAGACATGTTCTGGAACTATTAGTCCTTTTTCAAAACAGTCTCTAATGAAGTGATGCCTTATTTCAATGTGTTTGGTTTTAGAATGATAGACATGATTTTTTATTATGTTTTTGGCAGCTTCGCTGTCTATCAGAAGAGGTGTTTTTAGTTCAGTTATTCCAAAATCTAGCAGTTGATATTGTAACCAAAGAATTTGGGTAGTGCAATGGGCTGCTGCAATGTATTCAGCTTCAGCAGTTGAATTTGACACTGATGTTTGCTTCTTGCTTTGCCATGACACTAAGCAACCTGCAAAGAACTGACAACCTCCTGAAGTAGACTTTCTGGTGAGCGAGCAGCCAGCATAATCACTATCTGTAAAACCAACAAGCTTGCAAATTTGATTAGCAGGATACCAAATACCTAGTACAGGAGTACCTTTAAGATATCTGAGTATCCTTTTCACAAATGAAAGATGAGATTGTTTGGGAGCAGATTGATATCTTGCACAGACACATGTTGCATACATGATGTCTGGCCTTGATGCAGTAAGATACATCAGAGAACCAATCATGCACCGGTAGAGAGTTTGATCTACAGGTTCACCATTGTTATCTGAACATATGCCAGGACTTGTTGCCATGGGAGTAGAAATTATTTTGCAATCATTCATATCAAATTTATTAAGAAGATCTTTTACATATTTAGATTGATGAATGAAAGTCCCGTGTGGGGTTTGTTTGACTTGAAGTCCTAAAAATGTTTTTAGTTCACTTAAAGCACTCATTTCAAACTTAGAAGACATTAATTTAGAGAATTGTTCACACATGGACTGTTTTGTTGATCCAAAAATGATGTCATCAACATAAATTTGGACTAACAAAAGTTCCTTATCTACCCTTTTTATGAACAAAGTCTTATCAATGGTTCCCCGTGAGAAATTATTAGAAAGAAGGAATTGAGAGAGAGTGTCATACCATGCTCTTGGAGCTTGTTTTAGGCCATAAAGTGCTTTGTCTAGTTTGTACACCCAATCAGGATGATGAACATCATCAAATCCTGGTGGTTGACAAACATAGACTTCCTCTTTTATTGTCCCATACAGGAAAGCACTCTTTATGTCCATCTGGTATACCTTTATGTTATGTGAGATGGCAAATGCTAGGAAGAGTCTAATGGCTTCCAATCTTGCCACAGGAGCAAAAGTCTCATCATAGTCAATACCTTCCTCTTGACAGTAACCTTGCACAACTAACCTGGCCTTATTTTTTATTATAATGCCTCTGTCATCTGTTTTATTTCTGAATACCCATCTGGTTCCGATGGGATATTTTCCATCAGGCAAGGGACATAAAGTCCAAACATTTTGCCTTTTGAACTGCAACAGTTCATCTTGCATTGCCTCTACCCAATTATTGTCTTTAAGAGCCTCCTGATATTTAGACGGCTCAATTTGGGATAGAAAGGCTGCATGAAGACAAAAGTTTGAAATCTGGCTTCTTGTTTGAACTCCTTTACTTAGATCACCTAAGATTTGTTCTAGAGGATGATTTTTGTTGAAAGGAATGATATCCAAACAGTTATTTGAGGAGGCAGCATCGGAATAAGATAAGTTTTCGATGGGGGTGAGAGAGTTTGGAATGTGATTTGGAACATCTATGGATGCATTATCCAAGACAGGAGATGGAGGAGTAGATGGTATATCGTCTTGGTTTTGAGAATTTGCTTCTTGAGAATTTATTTGATAAGATGGAAAAGAAGTGAAGAACTTTGAAACAGAATCGTCCTCAATAGAAGATAGATCTTCAGAAGTTTGACATGACTCTGATGAAGGAGAAGAAGAGGGGATGGAAGGGATGAATGAGAAGCTTTCAAGATCAAAAAGATCATCAGGTGCAGAAGGAAAGGATGAGGTTGATGCTAATTCATTGAATTTTACATCAATAGATTCCTCAATTATTTTTGTTCTGAGATTGAAAGCTCGATATGCTTTAGAAGTCTGAGAATATCCAACAAAGTATCCAGAATCAACTTTAGCAGCAAATTTGGACAAAGAGTCTTTTGTATTTAGGATAAAACACGGACATCCAAAGACTTTGAAGAAGGAAATGAGAGGCTTTATTTTATACAGAATTTCATAGGCAGTCTTGTTATGTCTTTTTACAATGTGAACTCTGTTCAATACATAACAAGCAGTGTTTACTGCCTCAGCCCAGAATGATAAAGGTAATCCTGAGTCTGCAAGCATGGTTCTTGCAGCTTCAATCAGTGTCCTGTTCTTTCTTTCAACAACTCCATTTTGAGCAGGAGTTCTAGGAGCACTATATTGTCTAAGGATTCCTTTAGAAATACAAAATTTATCAAGAACTTGATTTTTGATTCTGTGCCATTGTCGCTCCTTATCATTTTAACAGGAAGACTGAATTGTCTTTCAAGATGAGTGACAAGAGCAATTATTTTATCAGAAGTCTCATCTTTGCTGAAAAGGAAGAAGGTCCAGCAAAATCTTGAGTAATCATCTACAACAACTAGACAATATCTTTTTCTTGCCAGACTAGCTACCTTCACTGGACCAAACAGATCCATATGAAGCAGATTAAGACAGTTAGTTGTTTTGGATTCCTCAATAGACTTATGTGAAGTTTTATGTTGCTTTCCCTTTAAGCAAGATTCACATTGACCTTCAAAATGAAATTCTTTAGAAGGCAATCCTCTTACTAAGGAAAGGGTGGAAAGCTTATGAAGAGTTTGGTGATTAAGGTGACTAAGTCTTCTGTGCCAGAGAGTGGTTTCAGAAGATGATGCTTTGGCTATCAAACATGTAGAAGAAGATGTTTGAGAATCAGTAGTCATGTCTACAATATAGACGTTTCCACTTCTTTTAGCCGTTAGCAAAGTGTGTTGATCAATCAAGACCTTTATTTTTTAGTTTATTTCTGGAGAAAGAATTTTGCAACTATCTTTAGTGAAAAATGAATTAAAATTTTTGTCAGCCAGTTGAGAAACACTCAAGAGATTAAACTTGAGGTTTTCAACTAAGCTAACATCTTTAAATTTCAAATTTCCTCCTGAGACAGAACCGGATCCCACTATCCAACCTTTTGCATTATTTCCGAAAGAAACAGATCCACCATTATTTGGAATGAAGTCATTTAGAATGGATCTGCATCCAGTCATGTGCCTAGATCCTCCACTATCCACATACCAGAGATGATTTTGGTTTGAAGAGGATTTCTGCACATGAGAATTATGTACAAAAGATTAGACATGGGGTATTTTATTTTATTTATTTGTTTGGTTTATTTTGTTGTGTATCTTTCATCAATTTCTGCATCATTAACAGCAGTTGTTGCTGATTTTGTTGGAGAAGATTGATTTGAGAATCCACGGGAGAAGAGTTAGCACCATTATTAGAGCAAGAAACTGGGTTCACCGTAGAGTAAGGAGGTGGTGTTCCCAAAATGGAAGGTCTGGAGTTAGTTCTCAAGGAAGAGGGTAAGATAGAGGAAGAATGAGGATGTGTCCCAACAGATTTGTTACTTGATGTTCTTACTTTCTTCATCTTATTTGGGAGGTTCCCTTTAGATGAAGAAGTATGATCAGCTTTCAACTTATTAGCCTTTATCCTAGCTTTCTCCAAAGGTGTTTTTGTTCTGCAGTTTTCAGTAGCATGATTGTACTTAAAACATTTTAAGCAGGCTGGGGAAAGAGAGGAATAATTTAGGATGAAAGGTCTGTTTGCTTTCATTGCGGGATAAGGAGGATGAGGATGAGAAGGAGGAAACAGGATATTTATCATAGGTTCTTTTCCTTTATCAAGATTTGACTTGATATTAGAAGTGAATCCAGACTTTATTGTTTCTTCTGAACAAGGAGTAGGGCTCATATCAGGAGCAATCTCACTTTGTTCTAAAGAGTTATTGTGTTGAACTGAGTTCAACTGAGATTTTTCTATTCTTGTCAGATTTGTATTAGTGGGATATAGAAACTTAGAGAAATAGGTTGGCTGATACACCAACGAAGGTGTATCTTTTATTGAAGGAATTTCATCAGGAAGAAAGGTTGGTGAAACAGGTTCAGGAGTAGTTTCTTCCTTATTATTATCAATGGGTGTATAATCATCTGGTTGAGCAGTATGATTATACCCAATTCCAAATCTTGCCTTGCTGTGAACTTACTTTTGTAAAAGCATCTTGAATCCTTTGCAAGATTCAACCCACTTTTCACAGCTTACTTGAGTTTGAGATAGTTCATCTTTACAAGCATAATATTTTTCTCTTTGTAGATCAAAAGATGCTTGTAAATTGATTTTCTCAGTTTTCAAGGCACATAGTTCATTATCTTTTATTTTTATTAATTTTTCCATTTCAGAATTTTTATTGTCTAGAAGTTGTTCCAAATCCTGATTTTGCTTTTGAAGCAACATATTGGCTTTCTTTATTTTTGCAAAAGCCTCTATGCAAGCATTGGAACATAATTTTTCTAAGGTGGAAGAGGATACCTGAGCATCAGAAATATCTGCTTCAGGTTGATCAGAAGAGCAAGAATCTTCACCAACAGCCATAAGAGCAAAATTTGTTGGTTCAAAAGTGATGAGGGCATGGCCAACATCTTCAGGCAAGCTGCTCCAGTCTATGTACTCTTGAGAGAAAAGAGCCTGTTGACCAGATGATGAAGATTTGACAGCATGTCCGGGAGCATTTATTTGTGAAGAAGGAGCTGTAACAACTTGAAGTGAGGCAGGAGTAAGTTGGTACATGTTTCCATTTGCAGTTTGTACATATTGCACATTGTTAGAAGAAGAGTTTTGTGCAATGTGTGCTGATTCTTGAGGATTATTGGACCTTTTGAAAGAAGAAAAGGTGGATGAATGTGGTGTTGAAGAGGTGTGTGAAGGTATGTTTGGATAGGTCACATAAGAAGAAGGGTTAGAGTTTGAAGCATTAGTGCATTCCTTGGCAAAATGTCCAGTGCCATGACATCTATAACATTGGACAGTAGCCTTATTTAGACCAATCCTGGTTTTTCCATGGATACCGGGAAATTTTCTTCCTGTCCTCTTGTAGAACTTGTTAGTTCTTATGCTCAAGAGAGCCAGTTGATGGAGAATATCCATCTCTTCCAAGTCATCACTTGGAACTTGATGAAGATCGTCCATGATAAAACAAGGATGGTCAGAGGGGAGAGAGTGGTCATCACATGAAGAGAATAAAGAGGTGATACCAGTAGTTATGTCAATATGTTCATCATAACCCTGATCATTTATCATAGAGTTATGACTAAGGAGAGCAGTGTTCCCTTGAACATACTCTTCAGTTGATTTTCCAGATTTTATTAGTTTTCTTTTCTTGTCAATCTCTCGCTCAAAAGTGAGTAACTTACCATGAAGTTGGGTAAGTGAGAGTTTACCAAAATCTGGTGAAGATCTCATGACTATAGAGTAAGTTTCCCATTTTTCAGGGAGAGATCTTAAAAATCGATTTAGAACTGAGACAGGAGGATACACTTGACCAGCTAATTTTAGTTCACTTAAGAGAGAAGTGAACCTTTCAAATTGCTGAGTCAGTGACTCATTATTTAGTTGGCAGAATGTCTCATATTGTTGAGCCAATATCTCTCTAGTATTGGCTACAACATCATCAGTACCACCGAATTGCTCTTTTAGAGCATCCCATAAGTCCTTAGCAGACTCATGGTGAAGAAGACCCGAATAGATTTCATTCGGAAGGGCCATGGCCAGCTGAGCATGTGCCTTGGCATCAAGCTCCAATTTATGAAAGTCTTCTTCAGTATAGTTTTGGGGATCCTTAGGGACATCATCTCCAGTCTCTGTGTCCAAGACCATTGGTTTATGAGGTCCGAACATGACAGACTTCCAACATCCTGTATGATTATTTGACAGGAAATGTAACATCCGTCTCTGCCAAATATTATATTGATGCCTAACCAGAATTGGTGGCTTCGTGGCAGAACCAGTGTTATGTGGGTCTAAGGTGAATTTTTCTGCCATTTGTTTAAACCGTTTTGAGTAAATCAATAGTGAGTACTCAAGATAGTTTGGTTGAAGGATTTTTGAACACTTTAAAGTTTCAAAAATCAATCTTTAGTAGATTTTGAAAAGAAGATGATAATAGAAAACTAAACACAGATATTAAAGCGAGCTTTGAATTTTAGCCTTGATGGTTAAACCAAGACTAATGAACAAGGCTCTGATACCAATTGTAGAAAACCGGTGAGCTGAGGAGAGACTAACTTAACCAGGATCAAGAGCTTAGACAAAGCTTTTGATGTTTTGCTCCCTCTTGAGTTTTGCTCTTTAGTTATTTTAGTGTTTAGTTTTCATAAATTAGAAAAGAAGAGAAAACAGTAGGGCAACACAAAGAAGATTCAGAAAAGTGTTGTTCTAATTATTCAGTAGATGTTGGGGTATAAATAGCCCCGACATTTAATGTTTCAGGACAAATACAAGAAGAAGACAAACAGATAAGACTGATGACACTATTACAGACACTGTAGCATCAGAATAGTACAAGCGTAAAGTCAACATAGGATCTTTAAAGATCTTAGTTCAGACTTTTGTACTGATGCTAATACATTATTCTTTCGGAAGCTCTTTATAGAAAACTATCTAATGTAGACAGTTATCCAAAAGCAGGTTACATTTATTCTTTCAACAGAAGAAACATATGTCTTCTGAAATATTGTTTTTCTTCCGAGGCAGATGTCTTTGGAAGTCTTCCGAAGTAAATGACTTTTATTCTTCGGAAGCAACTGTTCTCTTCCGATAGTGTCTTCTGAGGTTTGTCTTCAGATAGAGTCTTCCGAAGCAACTTCTGAAGTATTGTTTTCGGAAGCATTTTTCTTTTATTTGTCTTCGGAACCAGTTGTCTTTTATTTATGTCTTCCGAAGGTTCTTCTGAAGACTTGTCTTCGGAAGCTAGTGTCTTTTATTTGTCTTCGGAAGCAATTTGCTTTTATTTGTTTCTTCCGAAGGTTCTTCTGAAAACTTGTCTTCGGAAGCTAGTGTCCTGCAACATTTATTACAAAGATTATTTGAAAGGTGGTTTTGCTTCGTCAGTCCTTATTTTCCAACATGTAGCCGTCAATTCCTGTGTGGTTGTGCCCTCTTCTACCGGAGTAGAGTCATGGGGCGATGGAGTACTGAGCCGAGCTCCTGCACCTCCACCACCAGATGTGGTTTCTTGGCACCCTGGATTCCCTTCATTGAGAAGAACCTCAAAGAAGTCCTCCCCAACATAGGTTGCCGCAGGTGAGGTCCTAGTGCCTGTACCACTGTCCTGTGGATCTTGATTAAGATCAACAGTAGTGGCAGCCTCACCTGCATTGACCCCTTCAAAACTACTGGGGCCAACCTCTGATATGATAGGCTCTGGGTCAGGAAACCTTGCCTGTAACTGTGTCACCACTCTCATTAAAGTTTGGGTAGTGGGAGAGAGTGGTTCCTCCACAGGTACGGCAGAAATTCCAAGAGCCTGGGTAATAGTATGGGAGGGGGGCATATCTGGGTGATAAGAACCTGGAGACCTGGGAGACAGTCTCTGAGCTAAGGGAGTTGCTTCATGAGAAGCAGACTCAACTATGGGTGTATCCCTTTGAATATTCTCAGTTATGTGTTGTGACATAAGCTGAGGGCTTGCAGGCTGGTTAAGGGCAGCCACAGGTTCCAAAGGAAGAACCTGTGGACAAACAAGGGGTGTGGCTTTCACCTTAGGTAGAACTGTGCCCTGAGCAGTTCTTTTAACCTTTTCCTTTTGGGTTCAGTAGAAGGAGCCTGAACAACTGTAGAGAGTTGCACAGGGTTTCGTTTGCGTTTGTAAGTGATTTTGATGGGGTGAGAAACAAAAGTGGAAGGTGTGGGTTCAGCATCTGTGGGGTTAACAGAGCTGTCACCTTCTGAAGTATGGGACACCATAGTGGGAAGAAGGGGAGTGAAGTTCCCAGAGAACTGGGCACCCTTCTTCTTAAGTTGTACAAAAACCTTGGACGAAACCAAGGGCATTTTATATGTATTCCCAGTTAGAGAGAGGAAAGTGCCCAATTCCTCATTGAAAATCTGTTGCAAAAACCTGGGAAACATACAAAATTTCTTTGGTGACGAAATATTGTCAACCAAATTATTGAAAATAAAGGCAGAAAAATTAAACAGTTTGTTAGAGATCAAACCATGAATAGCCGAAGCTAAGTCAGATGGTATTTGATCCCAACCACCAGTTTTATTGGAAAGACAGTGTAGGAACAAATGTATGAGGTACTTGTAATTGTAGGACACTCTACCCTTCAAATAGGTTGTTGAAGGGAGAGGACCTTCGTACCCCATCGACTGAAATGTCGATGCTACCTCATCCTTTGTGAATGAGACCTTTCCACCGGCATCATGTAGTTTGAGATGCCGACAGATGGTCTCCACAGAAATAGCAATAGGATGAGCATCAATGGTGGCAACAAGAGACCGACCATTGGGAGATGAAGAAACAGAACAAGATGCCCAAAACTGTTGGTGATGAGATTCATACACCAAGGGCTGAACGGTTAGTGCAAAGAAATACCTGCTCCTTTGAAGAAAGGAGATTATTGGGGCGAAGTCAGCATCATGTTCCACTGATAACTCCGCTAGTACGTTGTGAGCAGGTTTGAAAGCAAGAAGAGCCATGGCAGTTGGTGATTTTAGGGCACGATTTGGGAGAACAAAGAAAAGAAGAGTTCAAAGTGAAACAGTTTGTGAGAATTTGAATGAGCGGGAGACCTTTATATACCTTCGGATTTCAGCATTAAATATAGAAACACATTTAATTTTGAAATCCGGATGTCAGAAAAAGGTCTTCCGATGACAGCTGGTTTTATAATAAATGTAGGAATTTTCATTAAGTTCAGAATTGCTTCCGAAGATGTGGCTTTCGGAAGGTGTGAATTAGACCAAAAAGTTTTCTGAGGAGTTTTACTTCCGAAGAATAAAATTTATACTATCGGAAGCACTGCTTCTGAAGATCAGAAGCAATAATTTAGAAGTATAAATTTAATACATCGGAAGCAAGTGCTTCTGAAATGTTAGATAATTCATCAGGTAGAATGTTCTTCGGAAGACACCTTCTTCTGAAGAGTACCTTGAGAAGCCTATGCTTCCGAAGATAATGTATCGGAAGAGTATTACCTCAGAAGGTAATTTAGCTTCTGAAGTGTGAGATCTTCCGACTAAGGAAGAAATAATGCTTCCGAAGACTTAACCTATCTTCTGCTGAGTAGTTACTCATCGGAAGATAATTTAAGTTTATCTTCCGAAGGATTATATATTCCTTTTCAGTTAATTTATTCAAAGTTAATCATCCCAATAGATGTTATTAAGTACCTGAATCTTCCTTCATCAAATGCCTTGGTGAAGAGATCTGCCAAATTATGTTCTGAATCAACTTTGACCAAATGAATCAACTTCTTTTCTGCACAATCTCTGATGAAATGGTATCTGATGTCAATGTGCTTGGTCTTGGAATGCTTGACAGGATTATTGGTGATGGAGATTGCACTGGAATTGTCTATCTGAATGGGAGTATTGAACAGATCTACTCCATAATCCTTCATCTGATTCTAAATCCAGATGACTTGTGCACAGCAGCTAGAAGTAGCTATGTATTCAGCCTCTGCAGTAGAAGTAGAAACACATGACTGTTTCTTGCGTTGCCATGACACAATTCTGGATCCAAGAAATTGGCATCCTCCTGATGTGGATTTCTTGCTGATGTTGCACCCTCCATAATCACTGTCAGTGTAGGCCATGAACTGAAAGTCTTCATTTCTAGGATACCATAATCCTAGACTTGATGCTCCTTTGAGGTATCTAAAGATTCTTTTCACAGCTAGCATGTGTGAGACTTTGGGATTGGCCTGAAATCTTGCACATACACAAGTTGCAAACATAATATCTGGCCTGCTTGCTGTGAGATACATCAAAGAGCCTATCATTGCTCTGTACTGGTGCTGATCAACATCCTCTCCCTCAAGATCAGGGCTAAGAGATGTTGTTTTGGACATAGGAGTTCCCAGAGCTTTGCAATCAGAAAGCTTGAATCTTTCAAGAATGTCCTTGACATATTTCGATTGACTAATGAAAATCCCTGTAGGAGTTTGTTTCACCTGTAATCCAAGAAAGAAGGTGAGTTCTCCCATTGAACTCATCTCAAATTTGGATTTCATTAGAGATTCAAATTCCTTGCAGAGAGATTCATTAGTAGAACCAAAGATAATGTCATCAACATAGATTTGAACTAGCATGATGTGTTGATTAGACTTCTTGAAAAAGAGAGTTTTATCAATTGTTCCTCTCTTGAATTTGTTTGCCAACAGAAAAGAAGATAAAGTTTCATACCATTTTCTGGGAGCTTGATGCAGCCCATAAAGAGCCTTATCAAGCTTACAGACATGATCAGGAAACTTTGGATCTTCAAATCCTGGAGGTTGACGCACATATACTTCTTCATCAATTTTTCCATAAAGGAAGGCACTCTTAACATCCATCTGAAACACTTTGAAATCTTTTGCAGCTGCAAATGCCAAAAATATTCTGATAGCTTCAATTCTGGCAACCGGTGCAAAGACCTCATCATAGTCAATGCCTTCCTCTTGAGTGTATCCCTGAACAACCAATCTTGCTTTGTTCTTGATGACAACACCTTTGTCATCCTTCTTGTTTCTGAACACCCATTCGGTTCCAATGGCATACTTTCCCTTAGGCAAAGGGCAAGTCTTCCAAACTCCTTGTCTTTGAAACTGAAGAAGTTCCTCTTGCATAGCTTCTACCCAACTGTTATCTTTTAATGCCTCTGCAACCTTCTTAGGTTCTATTTGGGATAGAAAACAGGAGAACAAGCAAACATTTGCTTCATGCATAGAACTTCTAGTTCTTACACCCTCTTCTACATTGCCAATGATATTCTCAACTGGATGAGTGTTGTGAATTCGAGTTCTTGGAATCACATCCAGTTGAGAAGCTTCATCCATGTTGAGTAACTCAAGATTAGGCAATACTACCTCAAGATGGATCTCTGGCAGATCTTTTGAATTATGAATTTGGACTGTGGACGGTTGGTTTTCTCTGGGAATGATGATCTGCTGAGTATTTGCCTCTGCTGAAGGGCTTCCTACTTCTTCTGAATGTTGTAACTCAGAAGTAGATTCAGTTGACTGACCTACCTGAGATGTAATTACTGTTTCAGATTGTGACATATCATTTTGTGCTGAAGCGGATTCTGCCAAGATTTGTCTTGAAGCTATTGGCAGTTCAACACGAAAGTCATCTTCTCTTGAGTCTTTGGAGGTGTCTGTGGTAGCTGACTGTGAAACTGGAACATACTCTTTCACCAGATTAAATACAGATGTAAAACTATCAAGATCAAACAACCAATCAGGGCCTGTTCCAGGTTTATTGAGAGTATGTTCATTGAACTGAACATTTGCAGACTCTTCAATAACTCTGGAAGCTTTGATGTATACTCTATAAGCCTTAGCATTTGAAGAGTACCCAACAAAGTAGCCCTCTGCTGATTTCTCAGCAAACTTGGCTAAGTAATCTTTAGTATTCAAGATGGTGCATTGACATCCAAATGGTTTGAGAAATCCAATGAATGGCTTTCTCTTATGCCAAATTTCATAAGGAGTCATACCATGTGACTTAACTACCAATATTCTGTTTTGGACATAACAGGCAGTGTTGACTGCTTCTGCCCAAAAAGTTATTGGAAGTTTGGCATCTGACAGCATGGTCCTTGCAGCCTCAATTAGTGTCCTATTCCTTCTCTCAGCAACACCGTTTTGTTGTGGAGTCCTAGGAGCACTAAATTGTCTTGTGATACCCTTAGATTCACAAAATGAATTTAAAATCTGATTCTTGAATTCTGTTCCCTGATCTGACCTTATTATTTTTACATGATGATCAATTTCATTCTCCACCCTAAGTATAAATGACTTTAGGATCTCAGCAGTTTCATCCTTGGTATTCAAGAAAAATACCCAGGTATACCGAGAGAAATCATCAGTGATTACCAAACAATATGACTTTCTACCAAGACTTTTAACACTTGTGGGACCAAACAAGTCCATGTGCAGTAAATGCAGGACTGTTGTAATTGAATTTATCTCTTTGGCATGATGAGATGACTTATGTTGCTTACCCTTTAAGCATGCAACACATTTATCAATACAAATAAATTCCTTTGTTGGTAAACCAGTTACTAAGTTATTTCTGACAAGTTTATTCATATTTTTGAGGTTTACATGACAAAGTCTTCTGTGCCAAAGAGATGATTCATCAAGTGAAGCTTTTGAGACAAAGCAGCTTATATTACTAAGAGGTGCAGCTGTGCTCATATCTAGCATATACATGTTATTTCTTCTAGGAGCTCTGAGTAGAATTTGATCATTTGGTATCACAAATCCTGGTTTCAGGACAATGCATTCATGCTCAGTAAACAACATGTTGTGCTTTTGATCACACACCTGTGATACACTTAGTAAATTGTAGTTAAGTTCTTTTACAAAATGCACATTCTCAAAGCTTACCTTACCATTTGTGATTGTGCCCCTACCTGTTATGTACCCTCCTACTGGATCACTTCCAAAAGCAACAGATCCTCCAAAGAATGGTTCATATTTGTGCAAGAGGGTCTTGTTGCCTGTCATGTGCCTGGAGCAGCCACTGTCAACTATCCACAAGTTGCCTTTTGATTCCTGCTGTCCCTGCACATGACCAGAAATGAGTTAGTTTCTGATGGGAACCCAAGCCTATGTGGTCTTGGGTTTTCCATTTGCATCATTGTAAGTAAATTTCTTTGATTTCATCCTAGATGGGACAGATGATGTGCTTGCTTCTGATGGGAGTGATGGCTTATTAGTTGATTCCTTCTTCTTCCATACTTGTTTTGCCTTTTGAGTTGTCGGAAGACTTGGTTTCTTTTGATAGTGATCGGAAGCTACTTTTCCTTTTTCTTCCGATGGTCTTCTTCCGAAGAAAAATGATTTCTTTTGCTTGTTGAAAGCATTTTTGATGAGCTTCCGAGGTTATTTTTCTATCGGAAGCTTCCTTTTTCTTTGCTTCCGATGCTTTCTTTTCAAAATACCTTTTATTTTGTTTCTTCCTATTATTGGAGGTACTTGCTTCCGACACCCTTTTGACTGAATTTCTTCTCTGTTCTTCCGAAGAAGTAGATGACTGACTCCAACTATTCTTTCTTCCTCTTCCCTGTAATTTTGAGAAACTTCTGCTTCTTGGATTATAGAGGCAATCAGCAGCAAAATGACCCTTTTCACCGCACATCAGACATATAGTTTGATTGTTGGGAAAGTGTTGCTGTTGATTCCTTTTAACGAAGTCTGAGATTTGATCCTCAGAGAGTGATGATTTGGATGTTCCAACATACTTGTTAGTCTTAGATTTTGCCTGTTTCTATGTAGAATTGATCTTTCTCTCCATAGACCTACCTCTTTTTGACTTGTCAGATGGGCAAGTCACATATTCATCTGATGAGGTACTCCCTGTATTTTTAGCTTTTACAAAAACTGTTGAATGTTTCTTAGTTTTATTAGTTCTTTTCTTGTTTCTTAAAGCTGTTTTTGTTGTTTCTGGTTTGATAGGGATATCACTCTCATCTGAACATGTTGAGTTATTTGGGTCTGTATCAGAAAGATCATCACTTTGATTTACCTTATGCATGTCTAACTCATCATCATACACAAGATTTGTTACTGGTTTACATCTGATTTCCACCATAGGAGTATATGCAGATGGAGGCTCCATTTTATTATAACCCAAACCAACTCCCTTCTTTCTTACAAGCTCAGATGTATCACTCATCCTAAAGAGTTTTTCATATTTTTCACCTTGACTTAGAAACTTGTCTCTGTAAGACTCAGCCAATACAAGTTCAGTCTTGGCAGTGGTTAGTCTTTCTAAAAGATTTTTAATTTGACACTATTTGTTAGTATCTTCATGTTTTAAACTTGAAATGGTCTTTTCCATTTCTTCAATCTTTTCTTTGTAATTTCTTTCAGCCTCAAAGAAATTTGCCTTGACAACTTGTAAAGACTCAAGCTCATTACAGAGTTGAGAATTTATCTTTTTATAAACAGTTAGAGTTTCTAAGCATTCAGGTGTGCACATGTTATTAGTTACCTTGTTTGAGAAAGATGAGTCATTTGCCATCAAAGCACTGTTAGAGATAGAGGCATCCTCAGCTTGAAAGCTCCAGTCTGCAAAATCTTGTTCAGCAATGTTTGCATTGTTAGATGAGCTTGATGGTCTTTGTTGTGGTTGCCCAGAAGTTGTCGGCTGAGTTCCTGTGGACTTGCATTCTCTGGCAAAGTGGCTTAACTGTTGACAGTTAAAGCATTTGAGTTTAGATTTGTCAAGTCGAAACCCAGTCTTCATATTGTGCTTTTTGAACTGTCTGCCGGTTCTTTGGTAAAACTTCTTTGCCCTGTATGAAATCATAGCCATTTGATAGTTTATATCCATCTCCTCAAGATCATCTGCAGGGATACCATCCAAGTCTTCTTGACACAGATGAAAGTAATTGGTCTCCTCAGCCATAAAAGCTCCTTGCCTAGAGGTTAGTAGTGGGGTTGGGTTAGAGACAGGGTTTGATGAATTTGGAGTTTCAGGAAATGTGACATTGGGTGTGGAGGTAGGATGGTAGAGGGGTTGATAGCTTTGGTATGGAGGATTATTGATGGGTGCATAAAGAGCAGCTGAACCAGATGGTAAGTGGGAGACTTTAGATTCTTGGGCATCTAATTCCATCTGATAGGCACTGAGAATACCAAACAACTCTCCTAAAGTTAGAGTTTTCAGGTTTTCTGTTCTTCTGATTTTTACTGAATAAATATTCCATGCCTTTGGAAGAGACCTCAGAAATTTTCTGAGCACATCTTGATTATCAAGAGTTACACCTGCAGTAGTTAATTCATCCACAAGTTGGACATACCTTAGGTACTGAGAAGACATATTCTCATTGTTTTGTTGACAAAAGTTTTCAAACTTCTGTTTCAGCATATCCTTCTTGTTTTCTTTGACATCTTCTGAACCTTCATACATCTGCTTCAAGGAATTCCACAGTTCTTGAGCAGACTTGCATTTCTTGAATGCATGTATAATGGAGTTCGGTATTGACATCTGAATGAGCCAAAGAGCCTTAGAATCAACTTCCATCTTCTTGTAATCTTCGTCTGAGTACATAGATGGATCTTTTGGTACTGCAGCAACTCCAGCACCAGCAGCAGCAACTGTAGGAATGTAGGGACCTTCAAGAACAGACTTCCAAAGTTTGAAGTCTTGGTTTCTGATGAACCCTTCCATTCTGACTTTCCAGGTATCGAAGTCTTCAGGTGTGAACATTGGTGGCTTGTTGAGAGTGCCATTTTCTGTATCATGTTTGTTTAGAGCAGCCATCTTAGATAGACACAGAAAATATGAGTGTTAAAACGATGAGATTTTATAAGAAATAGAATTGGTAACTTGATGATGATTAGTCAGTCAAGTTCAAGAGCCAAAGCTCTGATACCACTTGTTGGATCGGGTTGCTTAATCTAAACAACACTTCGCAAGGATTTCTTATACAATCTAACAGATGCGGAATGTTCTGTTAGAATAATCTCATAAGCACTCAAAATGACAAAGTAATAATCCTTGAACACTAATAGGAACACAAGAATAATTTCAAGCTCAAGGATATATTTCTCTCAAAGTCAGAAGTGTCCAAGCACATATACAATGGGAGGTTATATAGCCGAGGCTACAACCGTATACACTTAGGAATACAAGTTGGGTATACTAGACAAGTACATAAAGTAAAGCTTATTCTAGTATGTTGAGTGTCTTAACAGGCTAAGACACTCAGTCATGATCATTACATTAATAGACATTGACTTTACAAAGGACTATTAAATACAAAAGACATTTAATGTTGTTTATCTTCAAGGTTTCAGATGATCTTTTGCATTTAATGCAGCATGGGAGAGGTAAGGCGCTTTATCTGACTCATTACATGTTGTCTTTGTCTTTACTCAGACCAGCATGTCTTGTGTCAGTACCTTTTGTACTATGAGAGTAAGCTGCTACAATCTTTGTCAGAGGATAAACCTCGGAAGTCTTTGTCTTCAATGCATGTGAGGATTCCTCGGAAGCAGTTGTCTTGTATAACCTTCGGCAGGAACCAGTTATCCTTCGGAAGCAATGCTGCTTCCGAAGAATCACTTCTTCCTTCCGAAGGTTTTATTCAAAGAGGTTCCTATACTTAGACAAAATAAGAAGTTTGGTGAGCATTAGCCTTTATTAGTCTTTATAGTTTTGATATTTGAGATCGTATAATCTTGGTCAATGCGAAGTTAACGCCATAAAGTACGAGTAAACCTCGAGTTGTAACAAAAACTCCTACCTTCATCTAGCTTTTTACTCTAAAACTTCACACTATGTTGAACTTTAGAAAGTTTAATAAACTTCACACACACACACACACACACGAGAGAAATATGCTACAAATCGTTTTAGTGCTGGGTAATTTTAACATGGCGTATTTATGGTTTTTTTGATACCAAAAAGAACACCATCTATACATTAACGTTTAAACGTAAAACACAATGTGTAAAATACTAAAACTTCATGTTAAGAGAAAAAAACACTTGTACAGACTATAAACAATATGGACAGAAACAAATAACACCATTTACGTATTTAAAACACTATATACATACTTAATAAAACATATACATACTAAATATATCATGTAGAGACTTAAAAATACTGTTGATATGAAGAACTACCGATGAAGACCAAGAAGAGCCGAAGAACAATTGTTGAGATAGAAACATCTGATCAATACTTGATCAGTTGTTTATATGATCAGCATAGTTTTAATAGGTTTCTTGTTCACTTTTTTTTAACCGACTATAAGTTTATAGCAGAGTTGCTTATTTTCTTATTTAGTGAAAAATACCATAAACGTTTAGTTACAAGAATATCCAAAACTTATAAGATGAATTACTTATTTTAGCATTTTTGAACACCAAACAGAATAGCATCTGATGCATTAATATCATGTGTTTATGTAAAAGATCATTTTTACTTTTATATAACATTAAAATGCCTTCGCTTTATAAAGGATTAAATTACCATATATATAAAGGAATAAAACATCATGAGTATTTGAAAAAAAAATTGTATTTATTAAACACCATGTGCATTTACTGAATAAAAAGACGATGCATATTTTCAAAATAAAAACACTATAAAACATTGTTATTCGAAGAAATATCATGATGATCCGAAGAAACATAAGGAAAAACACTATAAAACATTATTATCCTTTTCATTTATTCAGCGAAAAACACCATAAAACATTTAGTTTAATGAACATCTAACAAAACACCATAAATTGTTCAATTTGATGAATTCCTGAAAAAACATAAAAAAACACTCAGTTTTATAAACATCTTAAAAAAGACCACAGAAACAACATGTTAATTTCATGCAACACCCAATTCATAGTTTTTTACATACCAATACTATACTTGTTGGAAATATAAAAAAGTATCAATTCTATGATATATATATATATATATATATATATATATATATATATATAGGGGGATGTTCAATTAAGAACAAATATAAGTTAAGAACTAAAAGAACCATTTCTAGCCACATGTTTGAAGGGTATAAAGGTAATTTCCCCTATTTTTACAGGAAATTACTTTTATACCCTTCAAAACTTGTGGCTATAAATGTGGTTCTTTAAGTTCTTTACAATTTCTTAGTTCTTAATAGAATGAATCCCTATATATATATATATAGGGACTTATTCAATTGAGAACCACTAAATATGAAAGAACTAAAAGAACTAATTTTGAACCATATTTTTTAGGGGTATAAAAGTAATTTTACTTTAAAGTATGAGAAGTTACTATTTTACCCTTTTAAATAACCACTATATGTACAAAACTTAAAGCATAATGTACAAGTGTATTATGCAGTTCTCAAGTTCCTAATATAAAATTGGTTCTTAATAGAATACCTCCCTATATATATATATATATTTAAAAATAATAACGCATAAAAAGGTTATAAACTTTTAAAATAAAGTAGGAAGTTGTTAAAAATTCAGCAATCCGTTTTAGCCATTTTAATTTCCTTTTAAAACACACTCGTGAGGTGGCGCATCAACAACCTTTCATGTCACACCCCCACCCCTCGTCACCTCGTGTCTGGTCTGACGTCACCGAACCGGTTGCGGAAGCATAGTGGTGATGTCTCCGAGGTGGGGTGTGACTTACTTGAACCGATATCATAAGCACACAGATTAATTTAAAGTACATACATTACAAGGATGTCGCAATTACAAATACATTACAGCCATATTTATCTATTACAATATTTATTATACAAGTACAAACATCCCGAACGTGCATCCTCACCGACTATTACTGTTTACCTGCAAAAAGGTTTGAGTTTGAAACGTCAGCACAAAGCTGGTGAGTTCGACAGTTAAATTTAAACAATATGATATGATAAACAAGTTCTCAAAAGTTCAGTTCCGGATAACCATGGGACCTGTATCTAGTTCCTTTCGGACGTCTAGTTCAGTTCTCAAGATATTACCCGTCGGTACATATCTTAGTGCCTCATTATCTTAATGTCTATCATACCATTAAGAAGTTCAGGAAACAGATAACAAACATTCACACAAGGGGAGATGCAATCCTCCCAGCGAATGGGGTGTCAACCAATAGTACTATCAATGTTTTCTGTTCGGCCACACATGGGTTCACTAGATACAGTTCAAGAATGAGGACTTTCAGTTCCATGATAGAGTTCAGTCAACAGGCAAAATCCCATGAAATCCCACAAAAGTCAAATGAAATCACACAGATATCATTGATGCATATCATATGGTTCTCAAAAGTTTAGCAGATCTACCCCGAGGTTTATAAAAGAGTAAAAAGAAAAGGGGTTGTACGAAACTCACCTGATAATTCAGTAGTAGCAGAATATCACACCAATTGATGATAATATGATGATTATGCATTTAGTTATGTTTAATGAGTTATTAATGTTCCAACTCGCTGATTAAATCTCTCTGAACGTACAATGTCAAGGACATTGCTTTGAAAGTCATCAAATTGATGCTTAGTATTTAATTACATATTTTAATGTAATATCATACATTGTATGGTAATGTAGGAACCTATACTGACTCAGGTTCCTAATACTAAGTTGATGACTCCCTCGATTAATCAGTATAATCTCAGACTAACCAAATAGCTAAAGTTGTTGATTGTAATTGCTAAGATAGTCTCTAGACAGTTTGATGGCTTAGAAATGTTTAATCCTTGTTATTGACTACCCAAATATCATGGAATATCACAATGTAGTATTCGAATAGGTTTAATAACCATGTTTAACATACTAATCTAACTGTTATCAGAAACATTAGATAATCGTTCTAAAGAGTATGTTAATGATTGTGATTAGTTTAAAACACCCAACTTCCACGTTGCATGTTAAAGATTAATCAAACTAATCACATACATAGTCACAACCAAATGGTTTAAACCATTATAACCATTGTTATGATTCCATGCAAACCGGGCATTACAACGGCTCAAAACAAGGATTTACCCGTTAACAGTTCGAGTTTATCATCCACAATCAATCCTAGCCATCATCTAAGCAATAATCAACAACCCTAACTATATCATTACGTTCAAAACTAAGATTTAATCATTTATAATCAAACTAGAAGGTTTAAAATGAACCATTACCTAATCTGGAAGAGTTCTGCGGATAGAAAGATGATCTGGACTCGTATAAACGTTCCTGGATGCGATCTAAACGTCTCGGCGGCTTTAAAACAGAGATTTAAGAAGTTGGATGATGAATTTTCGTGAAAAGAAGCTGGTTTCGTCGATGGCTGAGGATAAAATGAGATAGGAATGAAAATCTAGATTTTTATGCAAGTTGCCGGCAAATTAGACCCCAGGCGCATCGCCTGACGCCCGACGCCCAACCTAGGCGTACCGCGCGCGTCAACCCGGCCTTCTAGAAACTCTCGACACCCGCGCGCATCGCCTGGCTCCAACGCATGACCTGAGGCGTACCGCCTCAGAGTAATTTCGCCCGTTTTTCGACGGAAACTTCGTTTCGCGATTCCGGACAATCCGTAACTCCGTTTCGCGCACGGTTTTCGCCTACGTTCATCATTTTTCACATACTACTATTCCATATTAATTTCGGCGACCAATTCAACACGGATTTTAAACACGATCAAATGTGCTCAATTCATTGATGACGTAATTCTTATTACACGATTATCACAGTCTCCTCAGCAGTCCATCGTCTTTGGTATTGAGTTTCTTATCTAATCCTCTCAGTCCCTCAGCAGAATAATTCGTTGCTTGTAAAGCTTGTTGCTGAGCTTCTTTAATTTGAGGAATTAGACTAGTTTGAATAGTCATACCTAACGCTTTCACTCGTAAAGGTTTGACTCGTTCCTTGCGACTTAAGGCATCGGCTACGACATTTGCCTTGCCTGGGTGATAACGAATTTCACAGTCATAATCGTTCAATAATTCCACCCATCGCCTTTGTCGCATGTTCAACATTTTCTGATCTAAAATGTGTTGAAGACTTTTGTGATCAGTGTATATAATACACTTGGTTCCATACAAATAATGTCTCCAAATCTTAAGTGCAAACACCACTGCACCAAGTTCTAGATCATGAGTAGTATAATTCTTCTCGTGTACCTTCAACTGTCGAGAAGCATAAGCAATCACCTTATCGTTCTGCATTAAAACACACCCCAGACCTTGGCGGGAGGCATCACAGTATACTGTGAAATTATCAGTACCTTCCGGTAATGCCAAGATAGGTGCGTTGCAGAGTTTGTGTTTCAACAGTTGGAACGCCTCTTCCTGTTGAGAACCCCATATAAACGGTTGATTTTTCTGTGTCAATGTAGTTAGTGGCATGGCTATCTTTGAGAAGTTCTTGATAAACCGACGATAATAACCTGCCAACCCTAAGAATTGACGGATTTCAGTTGGGGTTCGTGGTGTTTCCCATTGTTCTACAGCTTTAATCTTACTGGGATCCACCTGAATGCCATCTTGATTCACCACATGCCCAAGGAATTGCACTTCTCGTAACCAAAACTCACACTTGGAGAACTTGGCGTATAATTTTTCACGTGCCAAAAGTTCTAAGATTAGTTTCAAGTGTTGAGCATGTTCTTGTTGGCTTCGGGAATAGATAAGAATATCATCAATAAATACAATCACAAACTTATCCAAGTAAGGCCTACATACCCGATTCATTAGATCCATGAAAACTGCAGGTGCATTCGTTAATCCAAACGGCATTACTAGAAATTCATAATGCCCATATCGAGTTCGGAATGCAGTTTTAGGAACATCATCTTCATGTACTCGTAACTGATGATATCCGGATCTCAAATCAATTTTTGAAAAGTAAGTAGCGCCTTGAAGTTGATCAAACAGATCATCTATACGTGGTAGTGGATAACGATTTTTGATTGTTAATTTATTGAGCTCCCGATAGTCAATACACATCCTGAATGATCCATCCTTCTTTTTCACAAAAAGGACTGGTGCTCCCCAGGGTGAGAAACTAGGTCTGATAAAACCTTTGTCTAACAGCTCTTGCAATTGACCTGAAAGTTCTTGCATTTCGGATGGTGCAAGCCGATACGGGGCTTTAGCAACAGGTGCTGCACCTGGAATCAAGTCAATCCGAAATTCAACTTGTCTCACTGGGGGTAATCCTGATATGTCCTCAGGAAAAACTTCAGGAAAATCCTTGACTACTGGAATATCTGTGATTTGTTTGGGTGAAGAATTATGCTCAGTCACATGTGCCAGGAAAGCATACCAGCCTTTTCTTAAAAATTTCTGAGCTCGCATACAAGATATGATACCAAGTTTTCTACCAGCTCGTTCTCCTTGAACTATCAGTGTATTACCGTTAGGTAATGGAATGCGGATCACCTTGTTTTGACAGACAACTTCCGCTTGGTTATCAGAAAGCCAGTTCATGCCCACAACGACATCAAAGCTCCCAAGCTCAATAGGAAGTAAATCAATATTAAAAAGATGATCATTCAGATTCAAGGAACATCCTTGAATAACACTGTTAGTTTTGATCAACTTGCCATCAGCAAGTTCAATAACATAAGGAGTTTCTAGATCTACCGCAGGCAATGCAAGTAAAGATGCAAATTCAGGAGAGATAAAACTCTTATCTGCCCCCGTATCAAAGAGAACTGATGCATATAGATTATTGAGTAGGAACGTACCAGTCACAATGTTTGCATCATGTCTCGCCTCGGTCGCACCAATCTGAAAAGCTCTCCCCCTAGCTTCAGTTCCCGGATTGGTGTTATTGTTTGGACAGTTCCGCATGAAATGATCAGGACTTCCACATTTATAGCACGACCGATTAGTTTGAGTAGTTTGTCGTGGTGCTTGATTTCGAGGTTGAGCAGGAAAGTTGCAATATTTAGCATAATGTCCAACTCTGTTACAGTTCAGACAAACAGGACATGGTCCCGTGTGATGAAGCGGACACTTATTGCATTTGGGCGCCTGCCCAGTATAAGCTTTCCTCTCAGGAACATTTGCACCGTAGTTCTTCACCGTTGGTTTATTCTGACTGATTTCAGCCGGAGCCCTTGTTTTGCTCTTACCGAACCACTTTCGTTTGGTACCTTTTGACACATTCGAGGTACCGACATCCCCACTACTATGGACCGTCTGAGGCTTCAAAGACAAAGTACCACTCCTTACCGCCTCATTGGTAAGCTTAGTGGTCAAAAGAATCGTGTGTTTCAGCGTTGTAGGCTCAGCAGCAGTCACCATTCCTCGTATCTGAGGAATCAGACCCTTAATGTACTTCTCGATTAAAGCTGCTTCCGTTGGAAACATATCGGGAAGTAAACAAGTAAGTTCATGGAAACGATCGGTGTAAGCCAGACAATCAGCACCGATCATAGAATGATTCCAGAATTCCTCCTGGAGTTTTTGAATTTCGGTGATGGGACAGTACTCTGATCTAATCAGAGTTTTGAAATCATTCCAGCCCATCGAATCAACTGTGGCTGAACCCAAAGTCTTGGCCTGGGTATTCCACCAGGTCAAAGCTGAGTCTTTCAAAGAACAGGCAGCATAAGACACCTTATGCTCCTCCAAGCACTGACTAATTTTGAGTTTGGTTTCCATCCCCTCGATCCACCGTAATAGACCAGCCGCTCCTTCTTTGCCAGTAAAAGTAGGAGGGTTACAGGAAGCAAAATACTTATATGTACATCCCTGTCGTGGTGGATCAGGAGCAATTGTAGCCGTACCAGTGGTATGATGCGTTTCTGCGTTGCCACCAGTAACAGTATGTTCATTAGTATTGGGACCCCCACCCGAACCCGTAGTAACATGAGGCTGGTGTTGCACCAAAACACCACAAGCGGTTAACTGTTCGCGCACAATTCGTGCTATCATTGCCTCATTCGATTCAGATCCACTGGCACCAGCGAGTGAAATAGGGTTTGCTCCCGGGTTCACTGGTGGAGCTGTACCTGTGTCCCGATTTATCTGTGGGTCTGGATTCGTTTCTGTATTTACTGGTGGAACTTGATCAGGCTCTGGGTTAGTAATGTTCCTGATAGATCTCTTAGTCGGTCGACCTCGTTTGGGAGCCATTATTCTGCTCACAAACAGATAAACTCAGGTCAGTCAAGAACATTAATTATATAACCCATTCGATCCCACAATTTCAATCATATTCAGATATACTGAAAATTTATATTGAATTGTGAATATCAAAATATAGTATAACTACATGAATTTAGTCCAGACATGTTCACATTACACACAGATCACACCAATGTTCGTAGTTATACTTAGTCCTGTTATCTCAAAAACATGTTAGAGTCTTACCCAGCTCCTTGCATTGCAACACATGTTTTTAGATATATGATCATACAGGACTAGAATATGTTCTCACACAAGTTCTCATATATACTCACAGTTCATGCACTAAATTCTCATACAAACAATAGACATGTCCTCGTACAGTATGGCTCTCGTACTGTACTTTAGTTACAGACACATTCACAAGAAAACACGTTCTCAGTTCAGACATGTTCTCGTACAGTATGGCTCTCGTACTGTACTTTAGTTACAGACACATTCACAAGTAAACACGTTCTCATTTCAGACATGTTCTCGTACAGTATGGCTCTCGTACTGTACTTTAGTAACAAATATATTCGCATACAGTATTGCTCCCGTACTGTATTTCAGCAAAATATATTTTAGTTCGACATAGTCGCATACAGTATTGCTCCCGTACTGTATTTCAGCGAAATATATATTTTAGTTCGACATGTTCTCATATAGATACATTCGTATACAATTATGTTCTCACAAAGCAACATTTAGTTATAATTCACACACAAAGTTCATTATACAAACAGACATACAAAAACACCCATATTATTATAATACCATAGTTTCATACATACAGAGTTTTAATACAACCAAAAGTCCTGCTACTCTAAACCCACAACATCATACACTACCTCTCACAAACTCGGGATCTGTCTATATCAAAATATCCTGTTCTTACAACTACTGATCACACTATCACACATCCCCCAACCTATCCGCATACTACTAATGAGATTTACAATGACGATCCCAAAATAACCATCTGAACATACTCATCGTATGAAATACAATAAACAAGAAAATATAATGGCTACAGCAGCCATAGTCACAGCCAGAACTATCATCCTGGTCTCGAAACTAACTGTCTCCAACCAAACCAAAAACTCTCGAACTCGCACTAAACCTGCCCTCATCACCTCCACCTGCTGCCAAAACGCAGCAACTATCCTCTGCCTCAAAGTCCTACTAAAACGCTCCTCAACGGTAGTCCTCCAAGCCTGGTTGTCAATACCCATGAGATTCACCTGCTCCATCAGAGTCAGATGTGAAGTGAGGATCTCCAATATAATGTTACGAGTATCCTCAAGGAGCGTATGGTGCTGATGTACCTCCTGCCTCAGACCCTGCAAGTCCTGAGCGACTTGCTGCACCTGGCCCCTCAGCTCTGCTTGGCGAGAGGATTCTCCCGCCTCATGAACGGTCGGAGGCTCATCCCGCTGAACCATCTGATGTCTGGGAGGTAATCCAGTGGTCTTGCGGGCCTGCCCCCGCATCCTCCTAAGTCCATCCCATGCTGGGGCTCTCGGTGGAGATGGCATAGGTGCTGGTTCATGTGCTGGTGCTGGTGGTGGCGGCGTAACTGGTCTAGGAGCTGACGGTGTACGTGGTGCTGCAGGTGTCACCTGTGAGGCTACCGACAAAGCCTCGTCAGGATCTGAGTCTGCTCCCGAACTGTCACTCGGAGTATCATCCAACACCACATAGGGGAATCTCTGATAAATATACCTCTCACCCTGATCATCCATTGCTGTACAATCAAAATCTTTAATCAGTATCATGAAGTAAATATTAAATAACAATATTCAACATGTACATGATATGATGCTTCTCCCTATCTTAAATCAACAATTCGTTCCTATTATTATTAAAGTTTTGCTTGAGTTGAATCAAACTAAAATGCACACGTGTTGCGAATTTCAGTTATGCTGGCCACTCATAACTGAGATCCGTACCACCTGATTATCCTGGCCTAATTCAAAACAAGTTTTGTTCGTTAATAGCGTGTCGGTGCTCTCTGTGTCACTATTCGAGCCTATGGTTATAGTCTAGGTCTCTAAGTCCACCTAATTCTCTATAACCTGTGGCTCTGATACCACCCTGTCACACCCCCACCCCTCGTCACCTCGTGTCTGATCTGACGTCACCGAACCGGTTGCGGAAGCATAGTGGTGATGTCTCCGAGGTGGGGTGTGACTTACTTGAACCGATATCATAAGCACACAGATTAATTTAAAGTACATACATTACAAGGATGTCGCAATTACAAATACATTACAGCCATATTTATCTATTACAATATTTATTATACAAGTACAAACATCCCGAACGTGCATCCTCACCGACTATTACTGTTTACCTGCAAAAAGGTTTGAGTTTGAAACGTCAGCACAAAGCTGGTGAGTTCGACAGTTAAATTTAAACAATATGATATGATAAACAAGTTCTCAAAAGTTCAGTTCCGGATAACCATGGGACCTGTATCTAGTTCCTTTCGGACGTCTAGTTCAGTTCTCAAGATATTACCCGTCGGTACATATCTTAGTGCCTCATTATCTTAATGTCTATCATACCATTAAGAAGTTCAGGAAACAGATAACAAACATTCACACAAGGGGAGATGCAATCCTCCCAGCGAATGGGGTGTCAACCAATAGTACTATCAATGTTTTCTGTTCGGCCACACATGGGTTCACTAGATACAGTTCAAGAATGAGGACTTTCAGTTCCATGATAGAGTTCAGTCAACAGGCAAAATCCCATGAAATCCCACAAAAGTCAAATGAAATCACACAGATATCATTGATGCATATCATATGGTTCTCAAAAGTTTAGCAGATCTACCCCGAGGTTTATAAAAGAGTAAAAAGAAAAGGGGTTGTACGAAACTCACCTGATAATTCAGTAGTAGCAGAATATCACACCAATTGATGATAATATGATGATTATGCATTTAGTTATGTTTAATGAGTTATTAATGTTCCAACTCGCTGATTAAATCTCTCTGAACGTACAATGTCAAGGACATTGCTTTGAAAGTCATCAAATTGATGCTTAGTATTTAATTACATATTTTAATGTAATATCATACATTGTATGGTAATGTAGGAACCTATACTGACTCAGGTTCCTAATACTAAGTTGATGACTCCCTCGATTAATCAGTATAATCTCAGACTAACCAAATAGCTAAAGTTGTTGATTGTAATTGCTAAGATAGTCTCTAGACAGTTTGATGGCTTAGAAATGTTTAATCCTTGTTATTGACTACCCAAATATCATGGAATATCACAATGTAGTATTCGAATAGGTTTAATAACCATGTTTAACATACTAATCTAACTGTTATCAGAAACATTAGATAATCGTTCTAAAGAGTATGTTAATGATTGTGATTAGTTTAAAACACCCAACTTCCACGTTGCATGTTAAAGATTAATCAAACTAATCACATACATAGTCACAACCAAATGGTTTAAACCATTATAACCATTGTTATGATTCCATGCAAACCGGGCATTACAACGGCTCAAAACAAGGATTTACCCGTTAACAGTTCGAGTTTATCATCCACAATCAATCCTAGCCATCATCTAAGCAATAATCAACAACCCTAACTATATCATTACGTTCAAAACTAAGATTTAATCATTTATAATCAAACTAGAAGGTTTAAAATGAACCATTACCTAATCTGGAAGAGTTCTGCGGATAGAAAGATGATCTGGACTCGTATAAACGTTCCTGGATGCGATCTAAACGTCTCGGCGGCTTTAAAACAGAGATTTAAGAAGTTGGATGATGAATTTTCGTGAAAAGAAGCTGGTTTCGTCGATGGCTGAGGATAAAATGAGATAGGAATGAAAATCTAGATTTTTATGCAAGTTGCCGGCAAATTAGACCCCAGGCGCATCGCCTGACGCCCGACGCCCAACCTAGGCGTACCGCGCGCGTCAACCCGGCCTTCTAGAAACTCTCGACACCCGCGCGCATCGCCTGGCTCCAACGCATGACCTGAGGCGTACCGCCTCAGAGTAATTTCGCCCGTTTTTCGACGGAAACTTCGTTTCGCGATTCCGGACAATCCGTAACTCCGTTTCGCGCATGGTTTTCGCCTACGTTCATCATTTTTCACATACTACTATTCCATATTAATTTCGGCGACCAATTCAACACGGATTTTAAACACGATCAAATGTGCTCAATTCATTGATGACGTAATTCTTATTACACGATTATCACATTTCATTTCTAAGATTAGTAACCGAAATTTCTTTCTATACTTTTTAAAGTTGTGACCCTTTGCAATGAAACCAAAAGCTACACACGCACACAAACTTTCATTTCCAAGATTTGTCACCGATATTTCTTTCTATACTTTGTAAAATTCTTTACCTACTTTAATAAAAGATTATTTTTAGGGGGCATGTGGCATTTTTCAAAATCCTTATTTTTTCATTTTCTTGCCTATTATTAAATATGTGTTTAATTAAGGAAAATTATTTTATCAATTTTTACAATTTTCTCTTATTTATTTTATTATCTTTTTCAAATACTTTCTTAATTTTAGTCGACATTTGCTTTCACTTCTAATTGAAATTGAAATTTTATTTTTCAAAATTATTTAAAGTTCATTAATCGAAAAACTAACAAAGTTGAGTTTTTTATTATTAAATTTTTACATTTAGTTTAACAAGAAAATATGTATCATTTTAATGTGTATTATAATCACTTGCATCACTATCATCAAAACATAATAAATCAAATATATACATGCTCTAATAAAAAACTATCTTTTTGACACGTGTAATACATGTGTTTCTAGGATATACATATACATATATATATATATATATATATATATATATATATATATATAGCGGGCAGTTATTGTACATAGGGTCTGGAACGTACAAAGCGTAAGAAGGAAATATAACCGTTGATCCGTCTTTTTTAATGGACAGGATTAACGCGGTGGCATAATTGTAATTAACTGTATTGTTTATTTGTTTCAAAGAGTCCGGATTGTTAAAAAAGGGAAAAAACGTAAATTTCTTTTTTCAAATAAGTAACCTAATCCTAAAAACAAGGGAAATTAACAAAATCATCCCATAATCAACGCTACTCTTCGATTTTGAATTTCTTAGTAACTGAAACGATATTCGATTTCGAATAACAATGGAGAAGACGACTAACATCAGTACAAAGCGTAAGCATGTTTTTTCCTTCAATCTTTCGTTTTTTATAAGTATTTGTTTAAAATGTAGTTTTTTTATATGTAATCACGCTCTTTATGTGTTCTTCGATGTCGAAATAGGGAGCATTTTGATTGCTGCTAACACAGATACTTCAAGAGTCTTAAGCAAACGAAGATCAAAGACTAATAACGATAGGCGAGCTGCTAGGAAGAAGAAAGGTTTGCATGTAGTTTGTCTGGTCTGTAATTTATTTATTTTGGGGTAATCCTTTTAATGGTTCGTAATTGTCCTTCCTATTTAATTAAATGTAATTTTATAAATTTAAATGTTATTCGATTATTATCAATGAGTATTTAGTTGTAAATGAATAACTATGTGTGATTTTTTTTATCAGTCCGTAATTTGTGAATGCTAATTGTAATCCATAATTTGTAACCTATTGTAATCCGTAATTTGTAACCCGTATGTGTGCTTTTTCTTATCAGTCCGTAAATATTACATGTAGTACGTAAATATTGTATTTAGTTGTAAATGACTAATCAATGAGTATTTGTGGTTTCTTATTTCGTCCGTAAATATTATACATGTTAGATTATATTTTTCTGTCTTTATTAAACATGTAAATATTTAGTCCGTGATAATTATGTTTCAGTCTGTAAATATATGTTGTTTTACCATTCCTTAGATAACATGACTCCAATATCTATCCAAAGTTATGATACTTCTGATGATGATGACTTCGTTCGTCCACCAAAACGTCAAAAACAAACATCCAAAACAGTTGATCAAACAAATGAAGATATACGTCCACCATTTGTTGATTATATGGATAAAAAATTGAAAGGCAGGGTAGGTGTTGTTAACCTAAAACACAGTGTCACCGGTTTATCAAAACAACAAAAAAAGGCTATTATTCATATGGGTTTCAAGCCATTCTTGTCAATTGCTGTTGATACAATACCAACAAGACTTGCACACTGGTTAGTTTCAAATTATGACTGTGAAAGAAATGAGTTGAATGCTGGTAATCATATTATCAAAGTAACATATGTTACTGTTAAAGATGTTTTGGGGGGTGCCTCTTGGGAAAATAACAGTTAATGAGAAAAACAAACCACGGATTGGGTCATCAGATACTTTAAAAACCTGGAAGGACCAATATGGTGGGAAATCAAGAATAACAGTGAAAGATGTTTTGGACCAAATGAAGAAAGGAGATAACGGGGATTATCTATTCAAGCTTAATTGGCTAGTTGTCTACAACACAGTGCTAGGCTGGACAACTAAGAGCACCACAGTAAACCAAAGATTTTTGAATTCTATAACAAGCGAATCAGACATTCCCAAAATCAACTGGTGTGATTATTTGATTACTTGTCTTAAGAGGACAAAACAGGAGTGGAATAATGAAGAAACTTTCAATGGGCCTCTGCTTTTCCTTGCAGTACGTGATACTTTACAAATATCAATTATATATTTTGTATTACTAGTATTTGTTGTATGTGAATTTTAAATTTACAACTCATGTTTAACTATTTACAGCTTCTATACGTTCATCAAAAGCGTAAACGATATATTGAAACACCACCACCAATTCCAACAATTACAAAGATTACAGATAAGTTTCTCATAGAGCTTGATACTCATCTCTTTGAAAATGGTCCATTCACGGACTATGAGAAAGATGGTAATGATGAAGATGCATCTGAAGATGATGTGCATGCTGTTATTGAAAGTTCTGCTGATGGTGATGAAGGTGATGGTGGTGATGAAGCTGATGGTGATGAAGCTGATGGTGTTGAAGCTGATGGTGATGTTCATCATGATGTTGATGGTGATGAAGATGGTCATACAAATGATTATGTTGTTGATGAAGATGTTGATGTGGTTGGTTGTAACTCCCCCTTACCACTCTCTATTGGTATAGCCCAGGATGAGGTTTATGTTCAACAAACTTCACCAAATGTTCCCATCACAACATCATATTCTGTAAGTAAAATCTTGACTAACAAAAATGTTAAAATTACGTTCTAAATTAAGTTAATTACGTCCCAATCATAACATATATACTCTGTATGTTATGACATAAAAATTAATAGTAATTACGTCCTAATCATATATTTACATATTATGTTCATATAATTACGTTATGTATACTAATAATTACGTACTGTATTTATCATTTCCAGGAAAATATAAAAATAATCAACCAAAAGATCTCAGCTTTTGAAAGTTTGGGCAAAGAAATTCATTCTTTTTTCACAGAGAAATCATCTAAAGTTGCAAATAATGAGGAGATGACAAATATGAAAAAAAAATGGGATGATACAATTAATGTTATCTCAACACTTGCATCAGTTGGAAATCTAGGATCAGATCATATTCCACAGGAATACCATCTTGATGATTGTGCAAGAGATGGTCCAAGCATGTCAACAGGTTGAAATATCAAGATCTATCTCTAAAACAGTCCACCCTGTATCTGAAAATGTTGATTTGGCTGTAAAGATAGACCCCAATGTTGATTTGGCTGCAAATATAGACACCGTGATCGCAACCATCCCATTTTTGCAGCCTGTCAGCATTGAAAATAAAGATCAACAAAGTGATCCCCTTGAAAAAGATGATACCAACCAAACTCCAGCCTTCCTATTAAACACACATAAAAACGACCCCCAAGGGAAAAATTTGTTAGTGAATCCTTAAGATCACCCTTTGTTGAACGTTCAGTAGTTTTGGGTAGCAAACTAACAAAAGAAGAAACTGTATTATCAAGATATATGTTTGACCCCAGAAATGATCCATAGTAAGTGATTATATGTTTTATCTTATTTGTAAAACTTATAAAAAAATCCCCTTATTGTTTATTTATACATTTTTTTGTTTAAACACAGCACACTTGTGTTCATGACACAAAGTGAAACTGAATTCTACAAGGTCATATTTGAGAGCCTATTCCCTGGCATTTATGTACATATTGGTGTTTTGGAATCATGGATGCATATACTTAATGCTGATGAAAAACATCGTGGACCTGGATGTAACACCCCAACCCGGCTAAAGCTGACGTGTCACTTTTACAGATATCAGAACAAAACATAATACAAAGTTAAATAAATTTATCGTTAAACTAATAAAATAATACAAATAACTAATTACATTAATAATTTTCTTAATCTATTGAAATTTCTGAATCTCTTGTTTCTCTTCACACATCCCTAGATTTCCCCTAGCACCTGGCGTTTAGGGAAAAAACAACACAAGAAAATACGGCTGTGCCAAAGAATGCTCACTAACGGAAGGACGAATAGTAATAATGACGAGATTGATAATAGGGAAACAAAAATATAACGAACTGATGTTTTGATGTCAATGCGAATAACAAAGAAAACTATAACACAAATTGTAACAACAGTACCACAATAGCAATGTGTAGCGGAAACAATATAGTCATAACAATCAAGACAAGCATGTAATCTATAAGCCACACCATGTGGAGAGATACCCATTGAGCACAATACAATACAATAGGTGTGAGTAAAGATGTCGGCACCCACCTTTAACTCACCAATACAATGCAACACAATAGGTGTGCATAGAATCCGTAGACCCAAATGCACTAGTGTGAATTAGGATGGTGTCCACATCACTAACCCACCAATACAATACAATACAATTAGGTCTCCCGTAGGAGGCTTTGCTCGGGTATCGGAATAGAAACAAAACATAGGTTCAATTTATAGCAATTTCTAATAATAAGATGTATAATAATCAATTTTCTATCAAAAATCGGAACATGTGATAACGAGTACAACTAGTTAACAATATCACATGCATAGCAAAGTCGAAAAAAAAACAAAACAAAACAAGAAGCAAGGCAAATAACTATGATGAAATAAATGAAGTCCGTGCAGGAAGAACAAAATATAAGTTATACTATGATACAAAGGAAGAAAAATCCGTACCACAAACGAATCAAAAATATACTATGATAGTAAAGAAGTGAAATCCGTACCTTAGCCTTAGCAAATAATCAGCAATTGTTATCAAATAATAAGCAATCAATCCAAATCTCAATGAGTAAGCTTAATCGTAGTTCAAAGTTATCCAGTGACCAATCGTGTGTTGACCAGAAATTCGTGGGTTGTCGGTTGCCGGTTTACACACGTGCTTGTTTTCTCTTCATGTTGCACCCGATAATTGTGGGGTTGTGTGGATGTGTTTAAACAGAGCCGCTATTCTAGACGACCAAAGGATGCAATATAAGTTATCGTATGTCTTCGGTTAACTGATGATAACGACCTACGACATCGTTTCCGGTTACAAAGAAGTTGGCGTGAATGGTTTGAATCAAGAGTTGAAATACCAATGGCTTCCCATGACCCAATCTTACGTTCTTGTGCAGGTTGTTCAAAGTATATATGGTCGTCCAGTTAGGAGTGCACCATTTGATAGTTTATGTTAGTCGATACTTGAGATGATCGGGAGTTGTAACAATTGGTAATAGAAATCGTGTGAGACATTTATTAGCAATTAATTTTGTCCGATCATTTTCTCCTCATTAGTTATTTTCAGTTCAAGTTCATAACTAGTCCCATAGAGACTTCTAAGGCGGTTACAATTATGTGCAAAAAACCATGGAGCGAATTTTATTTGCGTACAGGTCGGTTTCGATTCAAGTTTTCAATTCGGTCATATATCAGTTATAGTTGTTAATCGAGTCTTATTTAGAGAGAACTATAACACTTATATTTTGAAAATGTAAATAGCTGAAATATTTGTTTCAATGGTTAAATAACTGAATTGACGGTAATTAAATAAACCGGTTATATATATAAATATATAAATCAAATGTTTTTTATATTTAACTCGGTGGTTAATTCATCATCACTTGAAAGTAATTAAATTTATCAGAATATTTTTAATTTGATATCGTTTATTTAGTTTTAATTTATCATGTATCTATTTTTTATTATTATTTGAGTATGTAATTTGCATGCCTATATATTTATTTACCTATTTTATTTACTTTCGTCCTCGAAATTATACTGTAGCTAATTACCATCCTCTAAAAAATCCTTAAATTATATTTACAAATAAAATAAAGTTTATGCATTTGTAAAAGAAACCTTCTATGATTTAAAATTTATTGAATTTTAAAAGCATGGATATACAATATCACGTCTTGAGCATTAAACAAAACAGGAGTAACAAAACTTCATATGCCTTTAAATAACACTTATTGAAAGAAAAAAACTAGTTTAAATAACAATTCATCTAAGCAATTTCAAACAATAAAACCGGTAGCTATGATTGCAATTAATTCTCATTAGGGAATATTCTATTTCAAATATAATCTCATCATGTATTTTTATTTGTATCGTTAATGCTCTCGTTAGTTGTCAATGCTAAAACTCTTCCACCAGTAGGCACAATTGCTCCTCTAGCATTTTCATCACGCGGCTTCCTCGGATTCTTACAATCTTTAGCGAAATGTCCCACTTTTCCACACTGAAAACACGCACCCGTCACGTAATGACATTCACACTTATGTTGTTTACCACAATGTTTACATGCAAGAGACAAATCATTAGACTTGTTTCCTCCTTGATTTGATAATTGATACGGCTGCATCTGGGTCTGACGATTAAAATTAAGGTTTGATTGAGCTTTCTTATTTTGAGTAGGGGTTTGATCATCTTCATCACGATCTCTCTTTCTGTTATCCACAGTTGGAATCATCTTCTTTGCCAACTCTAGTGTCTGAACTGCATCGGCAACCTCGGTGATATTGTTAAACTTACTCATTACAATTAATTTCCTGAACCTTTCACATACAGCCCACTTGATCTTCTTAGCTTGGACTATTTGGTTTCCCACAGCCTCTCCCATAAAACTAGCTAGTTTTGTGAATCGAGCCATGAATTCTATCATTGGTTCGTCATCTCTCTGAGCTATGTAGCATACTCATGATAATACTTTTCCTGATGCGAGGTTGGAAAATATTGGCGATAAAATATTTCTTTAAATTCGTTTCAAGTAAGCATGGCTGCAAAAGAATCTCCACCTTGTGCATGCTTGATTCCCCTCCACCAGGATTGTGCGTCATCCTCCAGCTTATACGCCGCTAGCCTCACCTTGAACTGTTCCTTGACTCCTAGAACCTCAAAGATTTTCTCAATGTGCATAATCCAATTACATGCATCCATAGGGTCAGGTGCGGATGTAAAAGACCGTGGTTTTTGTTTCTGAAATCTTGACAACCACACATGAATTTCGTCTGAATTATACGGTGGAGGGTCAGGAATAGGAGGTGGTGGATACAAAGGAGGAGGAGGTGGTGGAATATTCCGGGTAGTGCTCAATAATTGCACAATTGTTTCCATAATATTCGAAAGTTGTTCATTAAATACTCGGTTTATGGCGGCGGTAATCGCGGAGTCGGTTTGCGTATTCTCAGAAGACATCTGAAAAGAACTTATTCGATTTAGGAAAACAATAATGATTTATCAGAGAATTGAAATACTAACCCGTTGTATACCCATAAATTTCACATTTCTTATTTATTATGTTAAAGTTTTCAGCAAGACAGAGCTTTTGCTCTGATACCAAAATTGTAACACCCCAACCCGGCTAGAGCTGACGTGTCACTTTTACAGATATCAGAACAAAACATAATTCCAAAATTTAAATAAATTTATCGTTTAACTAATAAAAAAATACAAATAACTAATTACATTAATAATTTTCTGAATCTATTGAAATTTCTGAATCTCTTGTTTCTCTTCACACATCTTTAGATTTCCCCTAGCACCTGGCGTTTAGGAAAAAAACAACACAAGAAAATACGGCTGAGCCAAAGAATGCTTAGTAACGGAAGGACGAATAGTAATAATGACGAGATTGATAATAGGGAAACAAAAATATAACGAACTGATGTTTTGATGTCAATGCGAATAACAAAGAAAACTATAACACCAATTGTAACAACAGTACCACAATAGCAATGTGCAGCGGAAACAATATAGTCATAACAATCAAGACAAGCATGTAATCTATAAGCCACACCATGTGGAGAAATACCCATTGAGCACAATACAATACAATAGGTGTGAGTAAAGATGTTGGCACCCACCTTTAACTCACCAATACAATGCAATACAATAGGTGTGCATAGAATCCGTAGACCCAAATGCACAAGTGTGAATTAGGATGGTGTCCACATCACTAACCCACCAATACAATACAATACAATTAGGTCTCCCGTAGGAGGCTTTGCTCGGGTATCGGAATAGAAACAAAACATAGGTTCAATTTATAGCAATTTCTAATAATAAGATGTATAATAATCAATTTTCTATCAAAAATCGGAACATGTGATAACGAGTACAACTAATTAACAATATCACATGCATAGCAAAGTCGAAAAAAAACAAAACAAGAAGCAAGGCAAATAACTATGATGAAAGAAATGAAGTCCGTGCAGGAAGAACAAAATATAAGTTATACTATGATACAAAGAAAGAAAAATCCGTACCACAAACGAATCAAAAATATACTATGATAGAAAAGAAGTGAAATCCGTACCTTAGCCTTAGCAAATAATCAGCAATTGTTATCAAATAATAAGCAATCAATCCAAATCTCAATAAGTAAGCTTAATCGTAGTTCAATGTTATCCGGTGACCAATCATGTGTTGACCAGAGATTCATGGGTTGCCGGTTGCCGGTTTACACACGTGCTTGTTTTCTCTTCATGTTGCACCCGATAATTGCGGGGTTGTGTGGATGTGTTTAAACAGAGCCGCTATTCTAGACGACCAAAGGATGCAATATAAGTTGTCGTATGTCTTCGGTTAACTGATGATAACGACCTACGACATCGTTGCCGGTTACAAAGAAGTTGGCGTGAATGGTTTGAATCAAGAGTTGAAATACCAATGGCTTCCCATGACCCAATCTTACGTTCTTGTGCAGGTTGTTCAAAGTATATATGGTCGTCCAGTTAGGAGTGCACCATTTGATAGTTTATGTTAGTCGATACTTGAGATGATCGGGAGTTGTAACAATTGGTAATAGAAATCGTGTGAGACATTTGTTAGCAATTAATTTTGTCCGATCATTTTCTCCTCATTAGTTATTTTCAGTTCAAGTTCATAACTAGTCCCATAGAGACTTCTAAGGCGGTTACAATTATGAGCAAAAAACCAAGGAGCGATTTTATTTGCGTACAGGTCGGTTTCGATTCAAGTTTTCAATTCGGTCATATATCAGTTATAATTGTTAATCGAGTCTTATTTAGAGAGAACTATAACACTTATATTTTGATAATGTAAATAGCTGAAATATTTGTTTCAATGGTTAAATAACTGAATTGACGGTAATTAAATAAACCGGTTATATATATAAATATATAAATCAAATGTTTTGTTTTATTTAACTCGGTGGTTAATTCATCATCACTTGAAAGTAATTAAATTTATCAGAATATTTTTAATTTGATATCGTTTATTTAGTTTTAATTTATCCTGCATCTATTTTTTATTATTATTTGAGTATGTAATTTGCATGCCTATATATTTATTTACCTATTTTATTTACTTATTTAATTATTACATTTTTACGGGTATTATAATTATACCCTTCTTAGAAAAATTTCGTCCTCGAAATTATACTGCAGCTAATTACCATCCTCTAAAAAATCCTTAAATTATATTTACAAATAAAATAAAGTTTATGCATTTGTAAAAGAAACCTTCTATGATTTAAAATTTATTGAATTTTAAAAGCATGGATTTACAATATCACGTCTTGAGCATTAAACAAAACAGGAGTAACAAAACTTCATATGCCTTTAAATAACACTTATTGAAAGAAAAAAAAACTAGTTTAAATAACAATTCATCTAAGCAATTTCAAAACAATAAAACCGGTAGCTATGATTGCAATTAATTCTCATTAGGGAATATTCTATTTCAAATATAATCTCATCATGTATTTTTATTTGTATCGTTAATGCTCTCGTTAGTTGTCAATGCTAAAACTCTTCCACCAGTAGGCACAATTGCTCCTCTAGCATTTACATCACGCGGCTTCCTCGGATTCTTACAATCTTTAGCGAAATGTCCCACTTTTCCACACTGAAAACACGCACCCGTCACGTAATGGCATTCACCCTTATGTTGTTTACCACAATGTTTACATGCAAGAGACAAATCATTAGACTTGTTTCCTCCTTGATTTGATAATTGATACAGCTGCATCTGGGTCTGACGATTAAAATTAAGGTTTGATTGAGCTTTCTTATTTTGAGTAGGGGTTTGATCATCTTCATCACGATCTCTCTTTCTGTTATCCACAGTTGGAATCATCTTCTCTGCCAACTCTAGTGTCTGAACTGCATCGGCAACCTTGGTGATATTGTTAAACTTACTCATTACAATTAATTTCCTGAACCTTTCACATACAGCCCACTTGATCTTTTTAACTTGGACTATTTGGTTTCCCACAGCCTCTCCCAGAAAACTAGCTAGTTTTGTGAATCGAGCCATGAATTCTATCATTGGTTCGTCATCTCTCTGAGCTATTGTAGCATACTCACGATAATACTTTTCCTGATGCGAGGTTGGAAAATATTGGCGATAAAATATTTCTTTAAATTCGTTCCAAGTAAGCATGGCTGCAAAAGAATCTCCACCTTGTGCATGCTTGATTCCCCTCCACCAGGATTGTGCGTCATCCTCCAGCTTATACGCCGCTAGCCTCACCTTGAACTGTTCCTTGACTCCTAGAACCTCAAAGATTTTCGCAATGTGCATAATCCAATTACATGCATCCATAGGGTCATGTGCGGATGTAAAAGACCGTGGTTTTTGTTTCTGAAATCTTGACAACCACACATGAATTTCGTCTGAATTATACGGTGGAGGGTCAGGAATAGGAGGTGGTGGATACAAAGGAGGAGGAGGTGGTGGATTATTCCGGGTAGTGCTCAATAATTGCACAATCGTTTCCATAATATTCGGAAGTTGTTCATTAAATACTCGGTTTATGGCGGCGGTAATCGCGGAGTCGGTTTGCGTATTCTCAGAGGACATCCGAAAAGAACTTATTCGATTTAGGAAAACAATAATGATTTATCAGAGAATTGAAATACTAACCCGTTGTATACCCATAAATTTCACATTTCTTATTTATTATGTTAAAGTTTTCAGCAAGAAAGAGCAACCATAATTGTAACACCCCAACCCGGCTAGAGCTGACGTGTCACTTTTACAGATATCAGAACAAAAACATAATTCCAAAATTTAAATAAATTTATCGTTTAACTAATAAAATAATACAAATAACTAATTACATTAATAATTTTCTTAATCTATTGAAATTTCTGAATCTCTTGTTTCTCTTCACACATCTTTAGATTTCCCCTAGCACCTGGCGTTTAGGAAAAAAAACAACACAAGAAAATACGGCTGAGAATGCTCAGTAACGGAAGGACGGATAGTAATAATGATGAGATTGATAATAGGGAAACAAAAATATAACGAACTGATGTTTTGATGTCAATGCGAATAACAAAGAAAACTATAACACCAATTGTAACAACAGTACCACAATAGCAATGTGCAGCGGAAACAATATAGTCATAACAATCAAGACAAGCATGTAATCTATAAGCCACACCATGTGGAGAGATACCCATTGAGCACAATACAATACAATACAATTGGTGTGAGTAAAGATGTTGGCACCCACCTTTAACTCACCAATACAATGCAATACAATAGGTGTGCATAGAATCCGTAGACCCAAATGCACAAGTGTGAATTAGGATGGTGTCCACATGACTAACCCACCAATACAATACAATACAATTAGGTCTCCCGTAGGAGGCTTTGCTCGGGTATCGGAATAGAAACAAAACATAGGTTCAATTTATAGCAATTTCTAATAATAAGATGTATAATAATCAATTTTCTATCAAAAATCGGAACATGTGATAACGAGTACAACTAATTAACAATATCACATGCATAGCAAAGTCGAAAAAAAAAACAAAACGAGAAGCAAGGCAAATAACTATGATAAAAGAAATGAAGTCCGTGCAAGGAAGAACAAAATATAAGCTATACTATGATACAAAGGAAGAAAAATCCGTACCACAAACGAATCAAAAATATACTATGATAGAAAAGAAGTGAAATCCGTACCTTAGCCTTAGCAAATAATCAGCAATTGTTATCAAATAATAAGCAATCAATCCAAATCTCAATAAGTAAGCTTAATCGTAGTTCAATGTTATCCGGTAACCAATCGTGTGTTGACCAGAGATTCGTGGGTTGTCGGTTGTCGGTTGCCGGTTTACACACGTGCTTGTTTTCTCTTCATGTTGCACCCGATAATTGCGGGGTTGTGTGGATGTGTTTAAACAGAGCCGCTATTCTAGACGACCAAAGGATGCAATATAAGTTGTCGTATGTCTTCGGTTAACTGATGATAACGACCTACGACATCGTTGCCGGTTACAAAGAAGTTGGCGTGAATGGTTTGAATCAAGAGTTGAAATACCAATGGCTTCCCATGACCCAATCTTACGTTCTTGTGCAGGTTGTTCAAAGTATATATGGTCGTCCAGTTAGGAGTGCACCATTTGATAGTTTATGTTAGTCGATACTTGAGATGATCGGGAGTTGTAACAATTGGTAATAGAAATCGTGTGAGACATTTGTTAGCAATTAATTTTGTCCGATCATTTTCTCCTCATTAGTTATTTTCAGTTCAAGTTCATAACTAGTCCCATAGAGACTTCTAAGGCGGTTACAATTATGAGCAAAAAACCAAGGAGCGATTTTATTTGCGTACAGGTCGGTTTCGATTCAAGTTTTCAATTCGGTCATATATCAGTTATAATTGTAAATCGAGTCTTATTTAGAGAGAACTATAACACTTATATTTTGATAATGTAAATAGCTGAAATATTTGTGTCAATGGTTAAATAACTGAATTGACGGTAATTAAATAAACCGGTTATATATATAAATATACAAATCAAATGTTTTTTTTATTTAACTCGGTGGTTAATTCATCATCACTTGAAAGTAATTAAATTTATCAGAATATTTTTAATTTGATATCGTTTATTTAGTTTTAATTTATCCTGTATCTATTTTTTATTATTATTTGAGTATGTAATTTGCATGCCTATATATTTATTTACCTATTTTATTTACTTATTTAATTATTACATTTTTACGGGTATTATAATTATACCCTTCTTAGAAAAATTTCGTCCTCGAATTTATACTGTAGCTAATTACCATCCTCTAAAAAATCCTTAAATTATATTTACAAATAAAATAAAGTTTATGCATTTGTAAAAGAAACCTTCTATGATTTAAAATTTATTGAATTTTAAAAGCATGGATATACAATATCACGTCTTGAGCATTAAACAAAACAGGAGTAACAAAACTTCATATGCCTTTAAATAACACTTATTGAAAAAAAAAAAAACTAGTTTAAATAACAATTCATCTAAGCAATTTCAAAACAATAAAACCGGTAGCTATGATTGCAATTAATTCTCATTAGGGAATATTCTATTTCAAATATAATCTCATCATGTATTTTTATTTGTATCGTTAATGCTCTCGTTAGTTGTCAATGCTAAAACTCTTCCACCAGTAGGCACAATTGCTCCTCTAGCATTTACATCACGCGGCTTCCTCGGATTCTTACAATCTTTAGCGAAATGTCCCACTTTTCCACACTGAAAACACGCACCCGTCACGTAATGGCATTCACCCTTATGTTGTTTACCACAATGTTTACATGCAAGAGACAAATCATTAGACTTGTTTCCTCCTTGATTTGATAATTGATACAGCTGCATCTGGGTCTGACGATTAAAATTAAGGTTTGATTGAGCTTTCTTATTTTGAGTAGGGGTTTGATCATCTTCATCACGATCTCTCTTTCTGTTATCCACTGTTGGAATCATCTTCTCTGCCAACTCTAGTGTCTGAACTGCATGGGCAACCTCGGTGATATTGTTAAACTTACTCATTACAATTAATTTCCTGAACCTTTCACATACAGCCCACTTGATCTTATTAGCTTGGACTATTTGGTTTCCCACAGCCTCTCCCAGAAAACTAGCTAGTTTTGTGAATCGAGCCATGAATTCTATCATTGGTTCGTCATCTCTCTGAGCTATTGTAGCATACTCACGATAATACTTTTCCTGATGCGAGGTTGGAAAATATTGGCGATAAAATATTTCTTTAAATTCGTTCCAAGTAAGCATGGCTGCAAAAGAATCTCCACCTTGTGCATGCTTGATTCCCCTCCACCAGGATTGTGCGTCATCCTCCAGCTTATACGCCGCTAGCCTCACCTTGAACTGTTCCTTGACTCCTAGAACCTCAAAGATTTTCTCAATGTGCATAATCCAATTACATGCATCCATAGGGTCAGGTGTGGATGTAAAAGACCGTGGTTTTTGTTTCTGAAATCTTGACAACCACACATGAATTTCGTCTGAATTATACGGTGGAGGGTCAGGAATAGGAGGTGGTGGATACAAAGGAGGAGGAGGTGGTGGATTATTCCGGGTAGTGCTCAATAATTGCACAATCGTTTCCATAATATTCGGAAGTTGTTCATTAAATACTCGGTTTATGGCGGCGGTAATCGCGGAGTCGGTTTGCGTATTCTCAGAAGACATCTGAAAAGAACTTATTCGATTTAGGAAAACAGTAATGATTTATCAGAGAATTGAAATACTAACCCGTTGTATACCCATAAATTTCACATTTCTTATTTATTATGTTAAAGTTTTCAGCAAGAAAGAGCCTTTGCTCTGATACCATAATTGTAACACCCCAACCCGGCTAGAGCTGACGTGTCACTTTTACAGATATCAGAACAAAACATAATTCCAAAATTTAAATAAATTTATCGTTTAACTAATAAAATAATACAAATAACTAATTACATTAATATTTTTCTTAATCTATTTAAATTTCTGAATCTCTTGTTGCTCTTCACACATCTTTAGATTTCCCCTGGCACCTGGCGTTTAGGAAAAAAACAACACAAGAAAATACAGCTGAGCATAAGAATGCTCAGTAACGGAAGGACGAATAGTAATAATGACGAGATTGATAATAGGGAAACAAAAATATAACGAACTGATGTTTTGATGTCAATGCGAATAATCAGAATGATCTCAGATTAACCAAATAGTTAATGTATTTAGTTATGTATTTAGTTAATTTAATGTTATATCATACAATGTATGATAATGTAGGAACCTACACTGCATTAAGTTCCTATTACAAGGTTGATGACACTCTTGATTAATCAGAATGATCTCAGATTAACCAAATAGTTAATGTTGTTGATTATGATACTGTAACAGTTTCTAGATAATTTAATGGCTTAGGAATGATCAATCCTTGATATTGATTACCCAATTATCATGAAATATCACAATGTAGCATCAGAATAGGTGTAATAACCAAGTTTAACATACTAATCTGACTATTATCATAAACATCAGATAATCGTTCCAATGAGTATGTTAATGGTTGTGATTAGTTTGAAACACTTGGATTTAACCTTGCATTTCAAGGATTAACCCAACTAATCACCTACATTTTTATAATCAAATGGATTAAACCATTATAATCATGGGTATGGTTTCATGCAAACCGGGCATTACAACGGATCAAAACAAGGATTTAACCGTTAAAACTTCGTGTTCTTTGTTTATAATCAATCCTAGCCATCATTTAGGCAATAATCAACAATCCTAACTATGTCATTACGTTCAAAATCAAGATCTAATCAATCAAAATCAAACTAGAAGGTTTAAACGGATCATTACCCAATCAGACGGATATCTGCGGCTAAAACTACGATCAGAACTTGTAGAGATGATCCCTGGTGCGATCCTTACGTTCAGAGGGCTTCAGATATGAATTTAGATGGTGAAAGTGTGTGTTTTCTTCGTTTGGTGGTGGAACAGACGCAAGAAGAAGAAGAAATATCTTCTGCATGGAAATCTGATGAAGTAGATCAGATTGTTGCACCGCCACATCCGTCGCGTACCGCGGCGGGGAGCCCAAAAGGCTTCGCGTACCGCGAAAATTTCCGGAGGAATCTTTGATATTTTGCAAGCATCGTGTACCGCGGAGGATTCTCAATCCCTTCATCGCGTACCGCGATGGGTCCAGTCGACCAACACTTGGTAATTTTTCTTCATTTTTCGATTCCGGGCAATCCAGGACTCCGTTTCGTGCACGGTTTTCGCCTACTTTCATCATTTCTCGCATACTATCAATCTGTAACAATTGAAATCATTAATTCAACGTGAATTTCTAGAACGATCGAATGTGCCCACGTCATTGATGACGTAATTCTCGTGTACAACTGTCACAGTCTCCTCCCGTTAGAGAAATTTCGTCCCGAAATTTAGTGAAGAGTTACATTACGACAATCGTTTATGAGAATAGATGTGGGTACTTTGATTTCATTTGATCTTCACGTTCCCAAGTATATTCGGGTCCACGTTGCGAGTTCCAACACACTTTAACGATTGGTATACGACTACGTTTTAACACTTTCGTTTCTCGATCCATTACCTCTGCTGGTTCTTCACTGAACTGAAGTTTTTCATCAATATGAATCTCTTCTAGAGGTACGATCAATGATTCATCTGTTAAGCATTTCTTCAGATTAGATACATGAAAGACATCGTGAATATTACTGAGTTCAAGAGGTAATTCAAGTCTGTAGGCTACTGGTCCAATTCGTTCCAGAATCTTGAATGGCCCTACAAATCTGGGTGAAAGTTTACCTCTCTTCCCGAATCTGAAAATGCCTTTCCAAGGTGACACTTTCAACATTACCCGATCACCTACTTGAAATTCGAATGGTCTACGACGATTATCAGCATAACTCTTTTGACGATCGCGAGCAGCTTTAATTCGTTCCTGAATGAGTGCGATCTTATCAGTTGTTTCTTGAATAAATTCTGGGCCTATGATTTGGTTTTCACCTACCTCTGACCAACAGATAGGTGATCTACACTTGCGTCCATAAAGTGCTTCGAATGGTGCGCATTGAATACTGGTATGGTAGCTGTTATTGTATGAAAATTCGACAAGTGGAAGATGAATATCCCAGCTACCTCCAAAATCAATCACACAGCTTCTAAGCATGTCTTCAAGAGTTTGATTTGTTCGTTCAGTCTACCCATCAGTTTGTGGATGATAAGTTGTGCTCATATTGATTTGCGTGCCCAGAGCATTCTGGAGAGTTTGCCAAAATCGAGACATAAATCGACTATCTCTGTCAGAAATGATAGAGATCGGTACTCCATGTCGAGACACAATTTCATTAACATAGAGTTTAGCGAGTCAATCCATAGAATAATCTTCTCGGATGGGTAAGAAATGCGCAGATTTCGTAAGGCGATCAACGATAACCCATATAGAGTCATGATTATGTGATGTTCTGGGTAATTTAGTGATGAAATCCATAGAGATCTGATCCCATTTCCAAATGGGAATTTCAGGTTGTTGTAATAACCCAGAAGGTCGTTGATGTTCAGCCTTAACTTTGAGATATGTTAGACATCGATCCACGTATTCAGCTATGTGTTTCTTCATTCCAGGCCACCAGTAAAAATCTTTGAGATCTTTATACATTTTATCAGCACCTGGATGAATAGAATACCTGGATTTGTGCGCCTCATCCAAGATAACTGTTCGAGATTTACCGAATAAAGGAACCCACATTCGGTCTTTCAAATACAACAGTCCATCATTTTTGATATCGAGTTTCTCATCTAATCCTCTCAGTCCCTCAACAAAATAGTTTGTGGGTTGTAAAGCTTGTTGCTGAGCGGCTTTGATTTGAGGAATTAGACTGGTTTGAATAGTCATACCTAACGCTTTCACACGTAAAGGTTTGACTCGTTCTTTGCGACTTAAAGCATCGGCTACAACATTCGCTTTACCTGGGTGATAACGAATTTCACAGTCATAGTCGTTTAGAAGTTCAACCCATCGCCTTTGTCGCATATTCAGCATTTTCTGATCTAGAATGTGTTGGAGGCTTTTGTGATCAGTGTATATAATACACTTAGTTCCGTATAGATAATGTCTCCAAATCTTGAGTGCAAACACCACTGCACCAAGTTCTAGATCATGTGTGGTATAGTTCTTATCATGTACTTTCAGTTGTCGAGAAGCGTAAGCAATTACCTTATCCTTCTGCATTAAAACACACCCAAGACCTTGACGAGAAGCATCACAATATACTGTGAAATTATCAGTACCTTCCGGTAATGCCAAGATAGGTGCGTTGCAGAGTTTGTGTTTCAACAGTTGGAACGCCTCCTCCTGTTGAGAATCCCATATAAACGGTTGATTTTTCTGTGTCAATGTGGTCAGTGGCAAGGCTATCTTTGAAAAGTTCTTAATAAACCGTCGATAATAACCTGCCAACCCCAAAAATTGACGTATTTCAGTCGGGGTTCGTGGTGTCTCCCAATGTTTCACCGCCTGAATCTTACTGGGATCCACTTGAATACCGTTCTCGTTTACAACATGACCAAGAAATTGAACTTCTCGTAACCAGAACTCACATTTGGAGAACTTGGCATATAATTTTTCACGTGCCAAAAGTTCTAGGATTAATTTCAAGTGTTGAGCGTGTTCATGTTGGTTCCGAGAATAAATGAGAATATCATCAATAAACACAATCACAAATTTATCCGGATAAGGTCTACATACCCGATTCATCAGATCCATGAAAACTGCTGGTGCATTTGTTAAACCAAACGGCATTACTAGAAATTCGTAGTGTCCGTATCGGGTTCGGAAAGCAGTTTTTGGAACGTCCTCATCATGTATACGCAACTGATGGTATCCAGATCTTAAATCGATTTTTGAGAAGTAAGTAGCTCCTTGTAGTTGATCAAACAGATCATCGATACGAGGTAGTGGATAACGGTTCTTGATTGTCAGTTTATTGAGTTCCCTGTAGTCAATACACATCCTGAATGAACCATCCTTCTTTTTCACAAAAAGAATAGGTGCTCCCCAGGGTGAGAAACTAGGTCTGATAAAACGTTTGTCTAATAGTTCTTGCAATTGACCTAAAAGTTCTTGCATTTCGGATGGTGCAAGCCGATACGGGGCTTTAGCAACAGGTGCTGCACCTGGAATCAAGTCAATTCGAAATTCAACTTGTCTCACTGGGGGTAATCCTGATATGTCCTCAGAAAAACTTCAGGAAAATCCTTGACTACTGGAATGTCTGTAATTCGTCTGGGTGAAGAATTGTACTCAGTCACATGTTCCAGAAAAGCATAACAGCCCTTCCTTAAGAATTTCTGAGCTCGCATACAAGATATGATACCAAGTTTTCTACCAGCTTGTTCTCCTTGAACTATCAGTGTATTACAGTTAGGTAATGGAATACGGATCATCTTGTTTTGACACACAACTTCCGCTTGGTTATCAGAAAGCCAGTCCATACCGATCACAACATCAAAGCTTCCAAGCTCAATAGGAAGTAAATTGATATTAAAAATATGATCATTCAAATTCAAGGAACATCCTTGAATAACACTGTTAGTCTTGATTAACTTGCCATTAGCAAGTTCAATAACATAAGGAGTGTCTAGATCTACTGTAGGCAATGAAATTAATGATGCAAATTCAGGAGAGATAAAGCTCTTATCTGCTCCTGTATCAAACAGAACTGATGCGTAAAGATTATTGAGAAGAAACGTACCAGTGACAATATTTGCATCATGTCTCGCCTCAGTCGCACCAATCTGAAAAGCTCTTCCCCTAGCTTCAGTTCCCGGATTGGTGTTATTGTTTGGACAGTTTCGCATGAAATGATCAGGGCTTCCACATTTGTAACATGACCGGTTGGTTTGAGTGGTTTGTCGTGGTGCTTGATTTTGTGGTTGAGCAGGAAAGTTGCAATATTTAGCATAATGTCCCACTCGGTTACAGTTCAGACAAACAGGACATGGTCCTGCGTGATGGAGTGGACACTTATTGCATTTGGGCGCCTGCCCAGTATAAACTTTCCTCTCAGGAATAGCCGCACCATAGTTTTTCACAGTCGGCTTGCTCTGGGTGATCTCAGCCGGAGCCTTCGCCTTGGTTTTGCCAAACCACTTTCGTTTGGTACCTTTCGACACATTCGAGGTACCGACATCACTACGGATGTGAACCGTCTGAGGTTTCAAAGACAGAGTACCACTCCTTACCGCCTCATTGGTAAGCTTATTGGTCAAAAGAATCGTATGTTTCAGAGTCTTAGGTTCAGCAGCGGTTACCATTCCCCGAATCTGGGGAATCAAACCCTTAATGTACTTCTCGATTAAAGCGGCTTCCGTAGGAAACATATCGGGAAGTAAACAAGTAAGTTCATGAAACCGATCGGTATAAGCCAAACAATCAGCACCGATCATAGAGTGATTCCAGAATTCCTCCTGGAGTTTTTGAATTTCAGTGATTGGGAAGTACTCTGATCTAATCAGAGTTTTGAAATCATTCCAGCCCATCGAGTCAACTGTGGCTGAACCCAAAGTCTTGGCCTGGGTATTCCACCACGTCAAAGCTGAGTCTTTCAGAGAACAGGTAGCATAAGACACCTTATGCTCCTTCAAACACTGACTGATTTTGAGTTTGGTTTCCATCTCCTCGATCCACCTTAAAAGACCAGCCGCTCCTTCTTTGCCAGTAAAAGTAGGAGGGTTACAGGAAGCAAAATACTTATAAGTACATCCCTGTCGAGGTGGATCAGGAATAATGGTAGTCATACCGGTAGTGGTATGAGTTTCAACGTGATCGTGTTCCCCACCAGAACCTGCGGGGATATGTGGTTGGTGTTGTGTCAGAACACCACAAGCAGATAGTTGTTCACGTACAATTCGAGCTATCATAGCTTCATTTGTTTCAGATCCGCTTGTACCAGCAGGTGGAACGATGCCTGCTCCAGGGTTCACTGGTGGAGTAGTATTTGTGTCCAAGTTCCCAGGTGGAACTACGTTCACTTCCGGATTAACATGCGGATCCGGATTTGATTCAACATTCCCAGGTGGGATTTGATTCGGTTCAGGGTTGGTAATGTTCTTAGCAGCTTTCTTAGCTGGTCGACCTCTTTTAGGAGCCATTGATCTGCTCACAAGCAGACAACTCAGGTCAGTTTAAGAACATTAAAGATATAACCCGTTTTATCACATAAATACAATTACATTCAGTTACACTGAAAATTTGCATTGAAATGTGATATAAGAATACAGTATAACTACATGAATTTAGTCCAGACATGTATTCGATACACACAGATCACACAAATGTTCGTAGTTATACTTAGTCCTGTTATTTCAAAAAAACATGTTAGAGTCTTACCCAGCTCATTGTATTGCAACACATGTTTTTAAAGATATGTTCATACAGGACTAGAATATGTTCTCATACAAGTTCTCTGATATGTTCTCAGTTCATGCACTAAGTTCTCATACAACCAATAGATATGTTCTCGTACAGTATGGCTCTCGTACTGTACTTAAGTAACAGACATGTTCACAATTAGATACGTTCTCGTACAGTATGGCTCTCGTACTGTACTTTAGTTACAGATATGTTCACAATTAGATACGTTCACAATTCAGACATGTTCTCGTACAGTATGGCTCTCGTACTGTACTTTAGTTACAGACACATTCACAATTAGACACGTTCACAATTCAGACATGTTCTCGTACAGTATGGCTCTCGTACTGTACTTTAGTTACAGACACATTCACAATTAGACACGTTCACAATTCAGACATGTTCTCGTACAGTATGGCTCTCGTACTGTACTTTAGTTACAGACACATTCACAATTAGACACGTTCACAATTCAGACATGTTCTCGTACAGTATGGCTCTCGTACTGTACTTAAGTAACAGATATATTTGCATACAGTATTGCTCCCGTACTGTATTTCAGCAAAATATATATTTTAGTTCGATATATTCGCATACAGTATTGCTCCCGTACTGTATTTCAGCGAAATATATATTTTTAGTTCAACATATTCGCATACAGTATTGTTCCCGTACTGTATTTCAGCGAAATATTTATTTTTAGTTCAACATATTCGCATACAGTATTGTTCCCGTACTGTATTTCAGCGAAATATATATTTTAGTTCGATATATTCGCATACAGTATTGCTCCCGTACTGTATTTCAGCGAAATATATATTTTTAGTTCAACATGTTTTTGATACATGATCACTCAGGACTTTGAAACGTTTCCACACAGGATTTTGAGATGTTGTCACACAGACAATTGAAAGGTTGCCACACAGGACTTTGATATGATGCCACAAGGGACTTTGATATAGTACCACACAAAGTATTTACGATATACCGCACAAGGTATTTTATGAAATAGCACACAAGCTATTTTATGAGATAGCACACAAGCTATTTTACGATATTAGAATACCTCACTAGGTATTTTACGAGAACAAAATACCTCACTAGGTATTTCACGATGACAGAATACCTCACTAGGTATTCAGAGATGATACCAAACAAGATATTCAGAGATAAGCACTGAGATCACAATATACTCCATAATCTGCCTCATCCTATCCTTTATAATTCTTGTATAAATCAGGATTCTCTGAGGTGATGGGCTTCTAGCCTGTCTGTCGGTAGAGGTAGCGTCATCAGATACCTGTGGATGTGATGGTGATGTATGTGATACCAGTGGTGGTGTGTGTAGAATCTGAGGTGCTAGTAAGAATGCTGCAGAAGATACTTCTGACAGGTCTAAGTTAGAACTTGAGCTGAGCCTCAGCGTAACTGTAACATCCCAAATTTTCTAATACAAGTTACTTGAACTTACGAATGCGTAACAAACAATTAACTTGATAGAAAAGGGACGGAAAATAACCAAGTGAAGCTTAGAAATCGTGTACTCGAATTTCAGAATTCGTGTACACCAGAATTCGTGTACACCATATTTCGTGTACATGAGGGTTCGAATACAGGGACCCTACCTATAAATAGTGGGGTCTTGGGAAACGTGCTAACCCTTGGCTGAAGCAAATCCTCTCTCGAGTACACGAAGTTGGAACCAAGAAACTTCAAGGATCGAGCTTTGATCGATCAAACGGAAGAGGATACACACGAGAATCTGCAGGAGGGATCATCTACCTTTAAGTAAGTGTTCTAGAATGAAAAGTTAGGATTTTTATACAAAAGTTAGGATGGTTAAACAAAGAGTGAACTTATGCATAAAGCTCACACCTTTATGCATAAAGTTCGTAACTTTGAGGTTCCAATACGTTGGTAACAACCTAAGGAACCTAGAACTAGCTCCCCAAAGTCTTGGATGAATTTCTGAGGTGTTTAATGACAGAATGATGAGTACACGAAATCATGTACCGAGGGTACTCGAAATCATGCATGTATTTCGAGTACAGTGTATTTCGAGTATGCCTATTTCGAGTACAAAGTGCCATTTCGTGCACATGGCCATTTCGTGTACAAAGGTTACTTCGTGTACACTAATTTCGAATACAGGGATTTCGTGTACATGGGTATTTCGTATACTATCCAGGTCGAGGACTTGAAGTTATGAGGGGGGGAACTAGTAGGCTATGAGGACTTAGGATATATCCTAAGTCTAAGAATGGTATGTGATGAGACGATGTAATGATGTAGGTTCCCAGGTCTTAACTAAGGAGTTCGGTTAAGAAGATAAGGAGCCATATTCAGGTGAGTTCTAGACAATCTATTTTATGCTTAATGTTTTGGGCTGGTATACATGCTTATTGTTATGTTTATGATGTTATGTTCTTATGATGATGATGAATGAATGATGATATGCCCTGACTATGTATGCATGTTTATGTGATAGCATGATTTATGCATGAAAGTATGTTAAGTATGACGAATGCATGATAAATGAGTTATGATGATGAATAACATGACATGATAATGATGCTAGCATATGATATGACGATGACTTTATGATAACATGCTTCATGATGATAACTATGAGAATAGTTATAGGAGTATGAAAAGGTCCTAGGTTGCTAGGATGAAAGTATGATATGTATACATGATGCCATGATGTTATGATATGATAATGATGCTAGTATGTTATGATGGTATGATGATATGATGCTAGTATATCATGCATGATGAATGAACGATGATCCTATAAGTGTTATAGGATATGTATGAGGGATGTACCAGTAATTGTGCTGGGTAGGTATGATAGTCAACCACGACTATAACTGGGTATGATAGTCAACCACGACTATAACTGGGTATGATAGTCAACCACGACTATAACTGGGTATGATAGTCAACCACGACTATAACTGGGTATGATAGTCAACCACGACTATAACTGGGTATGATAGTCAACCACGACTATAACTGGGTATGATAGTCAACCACGACTATAACTGGGTATGAAGCCTTGTGCCGGCATGAGCCCACTGTTCGTACGGTGACAGTGGAACGTATGATGATGTTAAGGATGTTATGTGTTAAGTGTATGGACTATGTGTATGAAATGATGTTTATGTTAAGTATGTTTAACGTTGCTTTATGAAAACTAGAACTCACCAGCGTAAGCTGACTTGATTTAGCATGTATGTCAGGTTGAAGGTACGATAAGAGAAGGCATGGAGCTCGGGCATCAAGTCAGACGATCCATTGGTTTTGGCAATCTGATGTGTTTTTAATGCAGACACTTTATTGATTTCTGTTTATCAAACTATGATTACATTTCCGCTGCATGATTATGAAAGTTTTTAGTTTAAGAGCTATGTGTTATGATGAAAACCAACCTCTGCGAGGTGCCCGGTTTCGGGGCCTCACAGTAACCTCCAGAATCACATCTGGAATCTGCCTGTAAATGCAGCGTTCATGTGGGTTTGCCATTGATGTACAAACAAAATTTACAGATCAATCTCATGAAATACATATTGAATAATAGTATTCCACAAAAACATGATATGACATATCCTCCTAACTTAAAGCAGCTAATCGTTCTTATAGTTATTACTGTTCTACTTGCTTTGAAATTTACTACAACATACAAGTGACGCAAATTCCAGTTGTGCTCGCCAGTCAAAACTGTAATTTGTACTACTTGATTATCCTGGCTTAATTCCAAAACAAGTTTTGTTCATTAGCCATGTTCGGTGCTCTCTGTGTCACTATACGAGCATATGGTTATAGTCTAGGTCTCTAAGTCAACCTAAATTCTATAACCTGTGGCTCTGATACCACCCTATCACACCCCCACCCCTCGTCACCTCGTGTCTAGTCTAACGTCACTGAACCGGTTGCGGAAGCATAGTGGTGATGTCTCCGAGGTTAGGGGTGACTTACTTGATCCGATATCACAAGCACACAAATTAACTTAAAATAAATACATTACAGGGTTCGTTATTACAATTTACATTACAATGTTAACTTATTTAACTACAAGTTTGTGAAGTGCATTCTCCCCGGGAGTCATGGTCTACCTGCAAAAATGTTTGATTTAAAAACGTCAGCACAAAGCTGGTGAGTTCAACAGTTCAATTTAAAACAATATGATATGATAAGCATGTTCTCAAAAGTTCAGTTCCGGATAACCATGGGACCCGTATCTAGTTCCTTTCGGACGTCTAGTTCAGTTCTCAAGATATTACCCGTTGGTACGTATCTTATTGCCTCATTATCTTAATGTCTATCATACCATTAAGAAGTTCAGGAAACAGATAACAAACATTCACACAAGGGGAGATGCAATCCTCCCAGCAAATGGGGTGTCAACCAATAGTACTATCAATGTTTTCTGTTCGGCCACACATGGGTTCACTAGATACAATTCAAGAATGAGGACTTTCAGTTCCATGATAGAGTTCAGTCTAAGAGGCAAAATCCCATGAAATCCCACAAAAGTCAAATGAAATCACACAGATATCATTGATGCATATCATATGTTCAGACAACAGTTTGCAGAGTTACCCCGATGTTTATAAAAGATCAAAAATAAAAGGGGTTGTACGAAACTCACCTAATGATATAAAGGTAGCAGAATATCACCAAACTGGTAGTACAGAGATGATTCTGCATTAGTTATATTTAATGAGTTATTTATGTTCTAGTTTACTGATTAGATCTTTCCGAACGTTCAATGTCAAAGACATTGCTTTGAAAATCATCAACTGATATTAGTTATGTATTTAGTTAATTTAATGTTATATCATACAATGTATGATAATGTAGGAACCTACACTGCATTAAGTTCCTATTACAAGGTTGATGACACTCTTGATTAATCAGAATGATCTCAGATTAACCAAATAGTTAATGTTGTTGATTATGATACTGTAACAGTTTCTAGATAATTTAATGGCTTAGGAATGATCAATCCTTGATATTGATTACCCAATTATCATGAAATATCACAATGTAGCATCAGAATAGGTGTAATAACCAAGTTTAACATACTAATCTGACTATTATCATAAACATCAGATAATCGTTCCAATGAGTATGTTAATGGTTGTGATTAGTTTGAAACACTTGGATTTAACCCTGCATTTCAAGGATTAACCCAACAAATCACCTACATTGTTATAATCAAATGGATTAAACCATTATAATCATGGGTATGGTTTCATGCAAACCGGGCATTACAACGGATCAAAACAAGGATTTAACCGTTAAAACTTCGTGTTCTTTGTTTATAATCAATCCTAGCCATCATCCAGGCAATAATCAACAATCCTAACTATGTCATTACGTTCAAAATCAAGATCTAATCAATCAAAATCAAACTAGAAGGTTTAAACGGATCATTACCTAATCAGACGGATATCTGCGGCTAAAACTACGATCAGAACTTGTAGAGATGATCCCTGGTGCGATCCTTACGTTCAGAGGGCTTCAAATATGAATTTAGATGGCGAAAGTGTGTGTTTTCTTCATTTGGTGGTGGAACAGACGCAAGAAGAAGAAGAAATATCTTCTGCATGGAAATCTGATGAAGTAAATCAGATTGTTGCACCGCCACATCCGTCGCGTACCGCGGCGGGGAGCCCAAAAGGCTTCGCGTACCGCGAAGATTTCCGGAGGAATCTTTGATATTTTGCAAGCATCGCGTACCGCGGAGGATTCTCAATCCCTTCATCGCGTACCGCGATGGGTCCAGTCGACCAACACTTGGTAATTTTTCTTCATTTTTCGATTCCGGGCAATCCAGGACTCCGTTTTGTGCACGGTTTTCGCCTACTTTCATCATTTCTCGCATACTATCAATCTGTAACAATTGAAATCATTAATTCAACGTGAATTTCTAGAACGATCGAATGTGCCCACGTCATTGATGACGTAATTCTCGTGTACAACTGTCACAGTCTCCTCCCGTTAAAGAAATTTCGTCCCGAAATTTAGTGAAGAGTTACATTACGACAATCGTTTATGAGAATAGATGTGGGTACTTTGATTTCATTTGATCTTCACGTTCCCAAGTATATTCGGGTCCACGTTGCGAGTTCCAACGCACTTTAACGATTGGTATACGACTACGTTTTAACACTTTCGTTTCTCGATCCATTACCTCTACTGGTTCTTCACTGAACTGAAGTTTTTCATCAATATGAATCTCTTCTAGAGGTACGATCAATGATTCATCAATTAAGCATTTCTTCAGATTAGATACATGAAAGACATCGTGAATATTACTGAGTTCAAGAGGTAATTCAAGTCTGTAGGCTATTGGTCCAATTCGTTCCAGAATCTTGAATGGCCCTACAAATCTGGGTGAAAGTTTACCTCTCTTCCCGAATCTGAAAATGCCTTTCCAAGGTGACACTTTCAACATTACCCGATCACCTACTTGAAATTCGAGTGGTCTACGATGATTATCAGCATAACTCTTTTGACGATCGCGAGCAGCTTTAATTCGTTCCTGAATGAGTGCGATCTTATCAATTGTTTCTTGAATAAATTTTGGGCCTATGATTTGGTTTTCACCTACCTCTGACCAACAGATAGGTGATCTACACTTGCGTCCATAAAGTGCTTCGAATGGTGCGCATTGAATACTGGTATGGTAGCTGTTATTGTATGAAAATTCGACAAGTGGAAGATGAATATCCCAGCTACCTCCAAAATCAATCACACAGCTTCTAAGCATGTCTTCAAGAGTTTGATTTGTTCGTTCAGTCTACCCATCAGTTTGTGGATGATAAGCTGTGCTCATATATGGAGACTTACATGGGTGGAGGACCCAAGAAATGGAATTCTGAATTGTTGAATGAATCTGAAGGACAGAATAAACCACTAAACCAACTAAGATTCAAATATCTTTGTAAGATCCTTATGTCAAATGTCAACTTCTTGAAAGAAGATATACTTGCACTATCCAGAAAGCATGATGAAATGGATGAAAAGAAGAAGAAATGGCCAAAAACCATTACAAATATGATAAAGAGTAGGCAAAGAAAATACTTATGAAATGTATTCACGTACCAATTACTTATCCAATCCTATGAATTTAGTTATTTTGTTATTTATATTCATCATTTTTTTATATTTTGCTAGCATCTTATCATTATATGTACAAATCTTTTCCATGCATGTTAATATAACCAAACAATAAAAATGAAATACCAGATTAAAACACATCAAAATCAAAATTTTTATATATACATATTTATATTTAACATCATATCATCAAAAAACATCTTTCACAAACCACAATCACCCAAAAAAAACACAAAAAACACCACAACCAACACCACCACCACCTAAAACTTCTTAATCTCTTCCACCCCCTCCTTCCTCTTCTTGGTCTTGTCAATGGTGCCGTCTACCAGCTTCTTGACAACACCATGGATTTCTTCGTTCATCATTATTTGGTTGATCAGGTAGTCTTGTGCCAAATCATCGCCTTCATTCAACTGATCATCCACAAACTCACCAAGGGTTGCAATGTTGGACCGGATATCAAAAATGACTAACCCATTCAACATACCAAATGAATTACGCATTCCCCCTATCCGTTTTCTTTTCTTTTTCGGTATTTTTCTCCAGAATCTTCATTACTTTCTCGTCCTTTGCATACTTGTAACTTGAAGACGAAGATGCCATTTTTCTTTTTCTCTATATTGTTTTGTTGAATGTGAATATTCATGCATGCTTTTGTTACATATATATAAGTTATAAAAAGTTGATATCTAAACTTATTAGCCGTTCCGTATTCCAATACTGGTTGTTGAATAGCATTTACTCCGGTTTAAACCGATTAATTATCCAAATTAAATTCGGTGGTTGAGAAGGTGGGAAATCGTCCGTAATTAATAACCAGTAATAAATGTCTACCATATAAATATTGACGCTCTCTATAGCAATCAAACACCCTACTCCTATTTTTCCAAAAAATAAAAAAAATGTCTTCTTCCTCATCAACACCCGAAAATGACAAGAAATCAAGGCTTACATCAGAAATACTAAAACAATACAATAAAGATGTCCTGTACATGGACGTCTTGAAGCAAAGCTTTGAAAGTCTTGATGAAAGTATCAAGAAAAGAGACAAACTCAGTAAAAAATTGCTTCAACTCCCACCCACTGCTATACGTGATCTTGTCATTTTGTTCATGATCGATGAAGATGCAACCGATGTTCAACAACTTCATTTAATTGCTGACATCATACAGAAGTTACATTGTTCAATGAAGCTAAAAGTTGATTTCCTAGATGCTTATATGTAATTTTAATGTTTGTAATTTTTTATCTATGTGTGCCTTTTTAAATTATTGCATTTTAATCTTTTGTGATCTTAATTTTGTAATGTTTAATCTATGTTTTATCTATGTTTGTTTTTTTTTAAATTAACGTACCATTCAATATATATAACCACAATAAACATAAAAGTACCATGATCTAACATACATAAAAATATTCACTTATTACTTATAAAAATAATCACGTACAAGTAAAATAAATCCTTTTCATATAATAGCGTTCTGTTAATCACGTCCCAACACGAAAACGTATTGTTCAAATGAAAATGTATAGCAAGTGTAATAAATCATGCACAACAAAAATAACGTACCAATAATCACGTACCAATATTCATACATCTTAAAATCACGTACCATTTCAATTATTTCACAAAAATCATGTCATATAGCTTATCTCATGTAACTATCTAGTCTTCTGGGGTCCTCTTAATGCAGGACATGTGCGCCTGTCATGTCCAGCTTGTCCACAACTATGGCAACCTCTCGATCTTTTTCCCATCCTACTTATTGCTTGTTCACGCTTTGACTAAAACCTTTTGTGTGATCCTGAACCTTTGTTTCTTATACCAGATGGCACACGAACATCAGACGTTGATTCTTTATTATTTGGAACAAAAGAAGACACAATGTCCTTCTGTTTAACTGATGGCTTGTCTCTAGTATCAACATCTGTTTGTTCCATTAAGTTCTTTAAAGTGTCTCTGAAAATAGACAACTTACTCATGTCCGTTACCAATTTGTTTACAATATACTCACCGGATGTCATTGTATCACGCACCATATTGTCCACCTCTGGGTTTATTCCGCTTAAAATATGTGGGTTAATTATGGAATTATTTGACATGTTTGGTACCACATCTTTTGTCCATCTGCGTGTAATATATTTTTCTGGGACAACCTTTACATCACATAACCTTAAAACATAAAAACAATGTCTGCATAATAACCCATAACACTCAAACCGTTTGCAACTACACCTCACTGTTATCTCATCCTCATCCTGACCATATAACACCTATGAAAAAAAAATTTACAACATTAATGAAATTACGCACCTTACTATATAAAATCACGTACTACATTCAAAAAAAAAGGAGAAAAGAAAACATACCTCCAAATACCCATTTCCATATGCTTTCAAATCTTTGATTAGAAATTTTGTAAAATCACCTGATTGTGATGTACACACGGACAAACAATTATGAACAGAATCATATATTTCTTCTTGCACGTCAAAAAATATACTTCTTGTGTATATTTTATGGGCCTGCTCTTCAAGAGGATAATATGTCCACAAATCAGCATTTGTGTTCCTTGATGCATGGTCATTTATACTATGCATATGCCTCTGAGCCTCCATAGCAGTGTCAAAATGTGTGAAAAATTCAAGAAAGGTTAACTGGCAATTTGAAACTTGTCCAAAATAATGATTTTCGCTCTCGGATCTTGATGTTGTTCGCATAAGGTCTGACATTGGCTCATCCCTATAAAAAGCAGGAATCCACAAATCCCTAATCTCAAACATGTATCCAAACCAATCAACATTGCTCAACTCATAATCATCCATAATTGATAACCATTCTCTATCAAAGTCTTCAGGTGAAAAATTCGGCATTAATGACATGAGCAAATTTTGTCGTGCTTGAAATCCACAAGGATTTAGCAATTTTTGGTTATTAGAGATTGATAGTATGTGAAAAATGATGAACGTGGGCGAAAACCGTGCGCAAAACGGAGTTCGTATGCTCCCGGAATCGCAAAACGAAGATTAACTCAAAATTGGAAGAAACCCCCGTGGGGCGGTACGCCCCGGGCCATGCACCCAGTTGGGGCGATGCGCCCGGGGTCACTATGCCGGCAAAATTGCTTTAATCGAGCAGATGGCTTCCAGAAGTTAATTTTTTCTTCTGTTTCGAGCATAATCGACCTCCAGACGAAGAAAATCAACTTTCTATCATCCTAACTCCATTTTTGAACCATCAGAAGCCATAAATCGCACCAACAATCATATCTGCAAGTCCCGATCGCTGTTTTAACCGCAGAACTTCGTTAGATCAGGTAATGGTTCGTTTTAACCTTCTAGTTTCATAATAATTGATTAGATCTTGATTTTGAACGTAATGACATAGTTAGGATTGTTGATTATTGCCTAGATAATGGCTAGGATTGATTATAAACAAAGAACACGATGTTTTAACGGTTAAATCCTTGTTTTGATCCGTTGTAATGCCCAGTTTGCATGAAATCATATCCATGATTATAATGGTTTAATCCATTTGATTATAACAATGTAGGTGATTAGTTGGATTAATCCTTGAAATGCAAGGTTAATTCCAAGTGTTTCAAACTAATCACAACCATTAACATACTCATTGAAATGATTATCTGATGTTTATGATAACAGTCAGATTAGTATGTTAAACCTGGTTATTACACCTATTCTGATGCTACATTGTGATATTTCATGATATCTGGGTAATCAATAACAAGGATTGATCATTCCTAAGCCATTAAATTATCTAGAAACTGTTACAGTATCATAATCAACAACATTAACTATTTGATTAATCCGAGATTATTCTGATTAATCAAGAGTGTTATCAACCTTGTATTAGGAACCTAATGCAATGTAGGTTCCTACATTATCATACATTGTATGATATAATACTACTGTAATCAATTAAACATTTAATATCGGTTTGATGACTTACAAAGCAATGTCTTTGACATTGAACGTTCAGAAAGATCTAATCAGTAAACTAGAACATAAATAACTCATTAAATATAACTAAATGCAGAATCATCTCTTTGTTATCAGCTTCGAGATATTTTGCTACCATTATATCATCAGGTGAGTTTCGTACAACCCCTGTTCTTTTTAATGTTTTATAAACATCGGGGTATAACTGCTGAACTTTTCTTGATCATATGATATGTGTCACTGTTATCTTTGTGATTTCATGTGATTGTTTAGAACTTGTGGATTTCATGGGATTTTGACTGTAGAACTGAACTCTATCATGGAACTAATAGTCCTCATTCTTAAACTGTATCTAGTGAACCCATGTGTGGCCGAACAGAAAACATTGATAGTACTATTGGTTGACACCCCATTCGCTGGGAGGATTGCATCTCCCCTTGTGTGAATGTTTGTTATCTTTTTCCAGAACTTCTTAATGGTATGATAGACATTAAGACAATGAGGCACTAAGATATGTACCGACGGGTAATATCTTGAGAACAGAACATATCGTCCGAAAGGAACTAGATACGGGTCCCATGGTTATCTTGAACTGTGAATTTTGTTGAACTTAACTGTTATATCATATGATTTAACTGAACTTTGCGAACTCACCAGCTTTGTGCTGACGTTTCAAACTCAAACCTTCTTGCAGGTAAACAGTAATAGCCGGTGAGGATGCACTTTTGGGATACCTGCACTTGAATAAATTAGTTTGTAATTAAATAGACTTAGTTGTAAACTATAATGTGGATTTTAATGACGAACCTTCTAATGTATTTACTTTAAGTTAATCTGTGTGCTTATGATATCGGATCAAGTAAGTCACCCCTCACCTCGGAGACATCACCACTATGCTTCCGCAACCAGTTTAGAGACATCATGCACGAGGTGACGAGAGGTGGAGTGTGACAGAATCCGTCCATACTATGTTACATAAACGTGACTTGAATTCATCATTGTTACATAACGCAGTCCCAACCTGTAATATGTAATAAATAAATATGTAAAATCATCTATAAACTACTTAATTTATAAAATACGCACCATATACTATAATTACGTACCATAATCATTTCTACTTATGGGTTAAAACAAAAAAAGAAAAATAATACGAAAATTATACAAATACCTTGTCAGACACCTTTGTCATGATGTGCCACATGCATAACCTATGCCTACTAGAAGGCCAAACAGATTCTACTGCTTGCTTTATAGCAGCATCTTGATCCGTCACTACAACCTTTGGCACCATACCAAATGCATTTGTAAAACATTCTAGTAACCATTTGTAAGATGTTATACTTTCAGAACCTAAAAGTGCGGCTCCAAAACTAATGTTGCAATGATGATTATCAATACCAGTAAATGGAACGAACACCATTTTGTATCTAAAGAAAAAAAAAATATGTGTATATACAAAAATATTAAAAAAACATTATCAACTAATATTGTAACATTGAATGACATATTAAACAGAACTTAAAATTCTTACTTGTTGGTCCTGAATGTTGCATCAAATGAAACAACATCACCGAATATGATATAATTCTTTTTCGCATGCCCGTCTGCCCAAAACAAACACGTAAGTTGGTCTTTATTATCCTTCGTATACTCAAATGAAAAATCTGGAACAAACTCCTTCTTCTTAAGCAACATACTAACAACCATATCTGCATCATATTCACCAACAAACAAATTCAATTGTTTCTTAAAATTCTTACAATCAACAGATGTAATTCCCACTTGATCAAAACCACCATACTTGGTACGCATTATATTAAACGCTCTAACAGGTCCAATATTGTGTTTAGACATCGAACACATCATCTGCATTTGTTCGTACGTTAATTTCCTACATGGTGGCAACATGTGAATATCTTCTTGTGCCACAAATCCATGGTTATGCTCCTCAACAAATTTGTTAACTTTAAATATAACTCCATCATCAGATTTCAAAACAACATGAGCTAAGCATCCCGTCCTTTGTGTTGGCCTATTCCTCGTTTTAATTTTCTTTTCATTATCCATATTATTATCACTATAATTACAACTTTTTATAGGTTTATGTCCCTCCTTTGAACATACCAAATATTTAAGTTTTATAATGTTACCCAAACAATACTGAGATCCTCTGCGAGCAACAAAACCACTGGTTTTAGCATATTTTTGATAAAACTCAAATGCATGTTCAATTGAATTGAAAACCATTCCTTCCAAAGGTTTGCATGATATCGGAACATCAGGTGTGTAAAACTTCTTTCCTGATTTGGGTGAAATACGTTGCAATCCAATAGTAATTTCCTCAATAATACAACCTGCATCGATTGTACAAATTATTACTTACTAGTACAATTATTACGTACTTATAATAACGTCCTTGCAATTACGCACTTTGCAATTGCATACTATAAGTTATAAGATATTAGACATGTAACCTGCATCGATTGTACAATTTATTACTTACTAATACAATTATTACGTACTGATTCTAACTCTCTCAGAATTACTCATTGATAATTAAGTACTTATATTAACGTACTAGTAATTACGTACTATATTTATCATATTTTCTCTTTAAACAACAAAAGTTGTTATTAGCGTACTATTTAATACGTACTGCTAACTCATTATCACGTTCTATGTTTGATTCTTTCTTTTTTTTTAATCAAATCATAACTTGTCATTGTTTTGATATTTCACCATTCAACAAAATTCAAAAAAACAACTTTTAATGCTTTTATAATGCCTTTAATCAACAAATTTAACTCTAATACAAATTCTGCATAAATCTATCGACAATATATCAATAACCAAACGCTTTGGAAACAAAAACATGCTTGTAAAAACAAAACATACATATGTATATTCAAAAAAATATTTAATCAACGTACCTTCTCGATCTCTAACGTCGGCCATTGATTTTGTATATATGTATAAACGACGGCTTCAAATACTCTTAATTTATCAAAATACGAACAACCCAATTCTATATACTAATATCAATTATAATTAATATAATAAAATTAAACAATAAACTGAAACCGTATAATTCGGTCCTATATTAATTTTTTTAATCATATCCTTAAATAACCAACTCAATTTTTACCGAAAATGACCCTCCGTCTAATATACTAATTGTACACGTGTCCTTCTTTAAGTGGCTTCCTACGCTTTGTACGTTAAACCTCCTTTGTATTATATCCGCCTCCTATATATATATATATAACCCATTTTAATTGAGGTAACCCATTAACCTTAACAAAATTCACCCAAATCTTTGAATTTTTTTTCACGGTCTTTATTATACATAAATAAGAGGGTTTCTTTTTTGTGTTTTTGCTAATTCATCACCGTTTAGGATCTTACGTCAGTGTAAGTACCGTAAAAATAAATATAACTTGCAGTGTTACGCAAACTTACCCAATATCATGAAAACTCGTCCCAAGGGTTGATAATACGAAACCCTAGGTTTCGGGGCTTAAATAAGTGTCAAAAATCGTCAAAACACGACTTTTCCGAGCCGCCGACGTACCATACGTCGGTAACTAGCGTATCATACTCAAGCATCAGCTTGTACGCCATTTTGGCTCAATTTTATGCCACGAATACGCCAGACTGATACGCCACCTCCGGAAAAACTTTGTTTTCTTCCATTTTAAGCTTCCGGACTTCCTTTTTCACGTAGCCTTCAATCCTTGTCGTTCCAAAATATATAAACTCCATCTGAGCACCTGAAATCATTAAAACATAACAACAATCATTGTATTCCATGCAATTGTTTAATAAAATCGCGCAATTACCTACATAAAACACATGAAAATACCCAAATCATCACATCCCCACACTTGTCTTTTGCTGGTCCCAAGCAAAGTTCTTTGCACACAAAAGCAAATAATTCAACAAAAATGTGAAAACATCTCTTTACCGATTAATAGAGTAAATCCAAGACTATACCCAATTCACAAGACTTACCACGTGCAATAGATTTACATCCAAACAAGCAATATGACATATTTAACATGAAAATCACTAATCGAGGACACCTGGCTTCAAGCGGTTCACATACGTGCATTCACACCTCTCACAATGAACACTCCACTCGGTTTTGTATATGGACTAGCAATGATGCATTAGTATTTCTGAACTCTTAATCCACTAATGAGGCATCATTATCATATACTTATAAAGTAATTAAATCTCAACCATTATGCACAAAATTATACATAAATCTAGAGGGCTTTCAAGGTTGTAGTGTGGGCTAGGGTTAAGGTGTGAAAGGGGTGTAAAATGACTAAAATGGGTGAAATCCAAACTAATTAGGTTAACACAAACGAAGATACTACACATGATCACTAGGGTACATTTTGACCCATAATTGATTACTTTGTAATTTTGAACACTACTAAGGTCACTGTTAACAATATTTTCTTTTTTTTTTTCTTTTCCTTTTCTTTTCTTTTTTTTAACACATCAAAACATTTACTCTACTCAACTTGGATTCATCACATGGGTTTAAAAATAAAAAGGCTAGTAAGGCTATTTTTGGCTAATGTCATGGGTTTAGCAAACGAATGTTTAATCGGCTTAACATGGATACAAAGGGATTCTATCAAGGGTTGGTAAAACAAACGAAAAAGCTAAAAACAATGGTTTATTCTTGTGACAGTTGCATACGAGAATTACGTCATCAATGATGTGAGTACATTTGATCGTTCTAGAAATCCACGTTGATTTAATAATTGTAATTGCTACAGGTTGATAGTACACAAGAAATGATGAACGTGGGCGAAAACCGTGTGCAAAACGGAGTCCTGGATTGCCCGGAATCAAAAAACGAAGAAAATTTTCTAAGTATTGGATTTCTGGCCTCGCCGCGGTACGCGAAGGATGGGATAAGGGTTCTCCGCGGTACGCGATGCATGAAAAATATCTGAAATTCCCGAAAATCTTTGTGGTACGCGAAGCCTTCTTTGGCTTCTGGTCGCGGTACGCGACGGGTGAGGCGGTGGAATGATCTGATCTACTTCATCAGATTTCCATGCAGAAGATTATTCTTCTTCTTCTCGCGTCTGTTTCATCTTCAAACGAAGAAAACACACAAATCTCCATCAAATCACCATATCAAAGTCACCAGATCTCCTATTTGAAACCAGGGATCATCTCTACAAGTTCTGATCGTCGTTTCAACCGCAGATATCAGTCAGATTAGGTAATGATCCGTTTAAACTTTCTGGTTTGATTTTGATTGATTAGATCTTGATTTTGAGCGTAATGACATAGTTAGGATTGTTGATTATTGCCTAGATGATGGCTAGGATTGATTATAAACAAAGAACACGATGTTTTAACAGTTAAATCCTTGTTTTGATCTGTTGTAATGCCCGGTTTGCATGAAATCATATCCATGATTATAATGCTTTAATCCATTTGATTATAACAATGTAGGTGATTAGTTGGATTAATCCTTGAAATGCAAGGTTAAATCCAAGTGTTTCAAACTAATCACAACCATTAACATACTCATTGAAATGATTATCTGATGTTTATGATAACAGTCAGATTACTATGTTAAACCTGGTTATTACACTTATTCTGATGCTACATTGTGATATTTCATGATATCTGGGTAATCAATAACAAGGATTGATCATTCCTAAGCCATTAAATTATCTAGAAACTGTTACAGTATCATAATCAACAGCATTAACTATTTGATTAATCCGAGATTATTCTGATTAATCAAGAGTGTCATCAACCTTGTATTAGGAACCTAATGCAATGTAGGTTCCTACATTATCATACTTGTATGATATAATACTACTGTAATCAATTAAACATTTAATATCGGTTTGATGACTTACAAAGCAATGTCTTTGACATTGAACGTTTAGAAAGATCTATTCAGTAAACTAGAACATAAATAACTCATTAAATATAACTAAATGCAGAATCATCTCTTTGTTATCAGCTTCGAGATATTTTGCTACCTTTATATCATCAGGTGAGTTTCGTACAACCCCCTTTTCTTTTTAATGTTTTATAAACATCGGGGTAACTCTGCAAATATTTTCTGAACATATGATATGCATCACTGTTATCTGTGTGATTTCATGTGACTTTTGTGTGATTTCTTGGGATTTTGCCGTTAGTATCAAAAAGTCCTCATCTCTCGAACTGTATCTAGTGAACCCATGTGGGGCCGAACACGAATCATTGATAGTACTATTGGCTGACAACCCATTTGCTGGGAGGATTGCATCTCCCATGGTGTGAATGTTTGGTACCTGTTTTCAAAACACTTTCTTAATGTTAGTGAAAGACATTAAGATAATGAGGCAATAAGATAGTTACCGACGTGTAGTATCTTCATGAACGAACAACTGTCCGAAAGGAACTAGATACGGGTCCCATGGTTATCCGGAACTAAACTTTTGAGAACATACTTATCATATCATATTGTTTTAAATTTGAACTGTCGAACTCACCAACTTTGTGCTGACGTTTTAAACTCAACATTTTTGCAGGACAACGGTGACGACTCGGTGAGGATGCACTTCACTTAGTTGAACTTAAATGTATTAGATTATGTAATTAAGCAAACTTAGTTGTAATGTAATTGTGATTGTGACATCCTTGTAATGTATTTACTTTAAGTTAATCTGTGTGCTTGTGATATTGGATCAAGTAAGTCACCTCTCATCTCTGAGACATCACCACTATGCTTCCGCAACCAGTTCAGTGACATCATCATACACGAGGTGACGAGAGGTGGGGGTGTGACAATTCTAGTGCCTCTATCACTTTTGTGCACATCTTGGCTCACGGTCTTAATTTTTATTGGCTATGCAAGTTCTGAAATGAATGTAACATTATGGTAATCACACATCAAAAGAAAATGAGCACTCAATCCTACACATATTTCATGCTAAATATAGGCTCAATTTCTCATAAAAACGATGGTTACGGGTTTTGGATGTAAAGCATACATGTTTAACCACTATCTAGCCTTTTATCTCCTGTTGGAACTTATTTGCCAAATTATCATATAAACTTGCTAAGAAAACTTTATTCCACAACTTAAAGAACTGAGCATAACTAAGGACCTAATCTATACACCGGTTAAAGATGCCTTCATGATTTCCCTTGAAACAATTTTGTTTTTTGTGCACAAAAAGACCTCATTTGAAACAATTTTGAAATTTTTTTCTCTAAGTTTTCCCCTCATCCCCACACTTAAACCTTACATTGTCTCCAACGTAATTTTATTCTTAGCATGAGCACCCTAATGAGAGTAATGGGATGATCCACCTGAATCTGTTTCGCATATACAAATATTAACTCATCAACCAAATCATAATAAAAGTGAGTAAAAAAAAAGACATGATAAGTTATACATTCAATGATTAGCAAACTCTGGTGTATATTTCTTCGTCGCGAGGCACATGATGAATATGTCAAACTCATAGTCCATTGCTCTTCCCCACACTTGGGTGTTTGAACGGAATAATTAAACCTATAAAAAACAAGACAACAAAAAACAAGAAAAACAAAACAAACAAAGAAAACCGAACTCACTTTCGTCGGTTGCATTTAGCATATGTGACAAGCCTTTTAAACCTCCACGTAGCCCAGATGGACGAGCGAAGTCTTATGAGGTTTTTAGTAAACACACCCACAAAGTTCTCGAGTTGCCTCCCTAATAGCGCTAAGTTATAGGTGTTCAGCCAGACCGTACCTGAGTTTTCTCTCATGGTAGTTTAAGTGAACATTTACCTACCATATTCCTGATAAAATCTCGATAATTGACATGTTGACCCTCAATGTGTTTTCTCATGATCATCCTATTACTTGACTCACTGCTTGATAATACAAGTCCACATTTACTTATCAAGTTTCTGAGGCATGTGAAGTAGTTGATATGTTTTGTACACACTCGTTTCGTCGAAATTGACATGTATGTTGAATGAGTTTTGTTGCGGAGGCAATTGATAATAAATAATCCAATATCTTGTAGTACCACCTGCCTAATCTTTATCCTCGAACCATCATCATGACAACATACAATCCTCTCATTCAACGGTGACTTAATGGATGTTATCTCCATAGTCGGGTCTAAACATTTTGTTGTATGCCTTGACATATGTGTAATCTCTTCTTCCAAACCATCATCATTATCAATTACAACTTTTTTCGCATGTGGCTCTTCAACAAATGAGGGGCGTGGTGTAGTATTAGTCTCCGTGAGTTCCTCCCTGAATTGAAAATATAATGAGATAGATTCTTCGATTTGTATTTTCAGCAATAATGTCTCACACTTGATACTTAAGTAGTCAATTCTTTGTTGATTTGAAAGATGGTGTTGTGATAGAAACTTATCAATTTTGGACAACATCATCTCCAATCTAGCAATATATTCCTCATCCTCATATTGATAAGTAACTTCAAACGACTCAACATTCTGGATAACAATATTTTCTTGTCCCTGAGTAATAATATGACGTTGATTAGAATCATAATCTTGGGAAAAATTTGATTTGTTTGAGTAAACATAACAATCCCCTTAATTACACATTCTAAAATCCTTGTATGCCGACTGAGAGTATTCATAATGATAGTTATTATACTCTACCCGGTGAGTTGAGTTGTGTGTCATCTACGGTTCATACTTGCTGCAATTCCAATTTTGTCTTAAGTAATTATCAATTGGGAATTGAGAATATATTTGAGTGTTGGACAAAGGTGTTTCATAGTTTGGATAATATAAGGGTGTATGTTCATCTACATCATCTACCATCATATATCCATGTCTCAGCCCGTACTAAAGAGAAAATCTCTCAACTTTTCCATATTTTTGTTTGAACATTGGACAATCTTGAACCAAATGACAGTGACTCCCACAACAAATACATGGATCGCCATCTCATTCCCAGTCCATTATTTAACCAAGCCTGTAAAGAAATTAACCAACATGTGCAGCTAGATACCCACGGTAACGACGCCATTTTGATGACATGTCGTGATCATGCAAAAGCTTTTTAACGTAGATAGCTAGGGTAAGTCAGGTATCCTGTCCACAAGGAACACGTGGTTAGTGTTATTTGTTGTGTTGATTATTTAACTAAATTACCTAAAGAATGAAACCAAAACTAAAAAAAAATGAGAATTTTGATTTGGATTGCAAAAACCAAACTTGATTATGAAAACAATTAAAAACTAATTGACTTGTAATTCAAACTTAAAAGCGAATCACACACTTGGTTTACTAAGGAATTAGGCATTCTTGTGTTTTCACCTGTTAGAAATTACATAAACATAACCTGTTTAGAATTCTCATTGAAAAATAATTGAAACTCAGTTTTCTGATTTTGTAAATTAATTCATTTAAACCACCTAATGACAAAACATAGAATCCCAATAACAGTTATCAATTAGGTTTATTAATCAATTGACATTCAACGTTTAAAGATATGTGACATGAATCTTCAATTGAACTAATCAATCCAAATCGTTCAATCCAATACGAAATCAAACGTACGAACATATAAAGATCCACAAATATATCAATGTTTGTTACCATTCATATTGGAAACAATAAGAAAACCTAACCCTAACTAACTGTTCACCTGGTATGATTACAGAGAGTTTAGCCATAAATATGCGTTATAAACTGATTGGATCTTGATTTAAGAATCTAGGATGCGATCGGATGGGTTAATTCTTTATTTCCTAAGCCCTTGAACTCACCCAATAAACTCGTCCCAAGGGTTGATAATACGAAAACCTATGTTTTGGGGATTAAATAAGTGCCAAAAATCGTCAAAACGCGACTTTTGGGCCCCGGCGTACCATACGCCAATAAATGGCGTATCATACTCCAACATCAGCTTGTAAGCCATTTTGGCTCTGTTTTACGCCACGAATACGCCATACTCATACGCCACTTCTGGAAAAACTTCGTTTTCTTCCATTTTAAGCTTCCAGACTTCATTTTTTATGTATCATTCAATCCTTTTCATTCTAAAATATATAAATTCATCCAAGCAGCTGAAATCATTAAAAATAACAACAATCATTATGTTCCATGCAATTGTATAATAAAACCGTGCAATTACCTACATAAAACACATGAAAATACCCTAATCATTAGTTACATACACTGAAAACTAATTTGTAGATTTCAGAAATTAAGATTTATTTATAATTCATAACATTTAATTATTTTTATGTGTAGGAATATTATTAAATATTTGTATATAAATGTTTTTACTTATTCAACAAATTATATAACAAAATATGAAATTTAAATGGTTATTATATATTTATAACTATTAATACACATAACTAAAAATAATTAGGGACACTTGCCATCATTATATGTGATCTACCTTTTAGTTTTCCAGTTGTATTTATTATTAATTTAATTATTGATACTTATTATTTAGTTATGCATTATGAATTATGAATATGAATTATTAATTTAATTATGAAGTTTATAAATAAACTTATTTTCTTATCTAAAGCATCTATATAAGTCCTAAACATCATTTAGGTCAAATTATGTTTATTAAAATATTCAGAAAAATGAAAAGTAAAAATAGTTACTATTTTTTATGTCTAAAAATTTTAAAATATTTAACTTGATTTGATGATTTGAATGTTAAAATACAATATGTAAAATAATAAAAATAAAGTGATATTAAAAAGATCCAAGTTTTAATTTTTAATTTTTTTATATGTATTAATATTAATTGCAATTCAAGTTATTCAATTATGCTTAAAAGATATTTAAAGGGCAAATTATACTTGAATAAAGTTAATATTTATCAATTATATAAAAAAACTTAATCCACAGTTAAAAAATATATGATAATAATTAACTTAACTTAGTTTATAATTATCACATTAAGGTTAATTTTTTTAATGATATATTTTAACGACTCTAAATGTTAACAAGTTATATTGTATTTTTATTCAATTTTTGTAACGTACATTTTTATTCAACTAATGTAAAACACATATTTTTTAAAGACATAACTTTTTATTATAAAATATATAAGATTTCATTTATTAAACTCGTGTAGCACACGAGATTTAAACTAGTATGTATTATAATATAGTATGTGTGTGTATAGTATATATAGGTTAATTTACAATTATCTTTCATTAATCAATATATTAACTGACATGTGGTTGTGATTATTTTGAAGGAAAAGAACAAGAATACAGCTTGCACATGCTTGTTCCATTTTATGAAGCATCAATTGTTGGTGACTGGGAAACTGGAAAGATAATCCTTGACTAACGCCCAGATCTTTTAAGGGTTATTGATCGGTTATCGGACAATTTCTGCACAGCACTTCATATGGCAACAATGGCAGACGAGACCAAGTTCACCTTAAATTTTATGAAGAATCTGGTGCATATGATGCCAATGAAGGATCTTGAAATTCAAAATGGTAATTCCAACACCGCCTTCTGGATGGCATGTTTGTCTGGAAAAACGAAAACGGCTATGATTATGATGAAAAAGAATCCCAGGCTACTAGACATTCGTGGTAACCATGAATATTTGCCCCTGTGTGCCTGTGCTAGAGCGGGGACACACGACTTAGTGAAGATTTTATACAATTATTCTCAGAAGATGAAAGGCATTCATTGGACAAATAAAGATAGGAGTATGACGCTCTTCAACTGTGTGGATCGTGATTTCTTTGGTAACTAATTATTTCTTAATTAATTTGGTGTTGAAATGTATTAATTTTTCGCTTCTATTATGTATCTTAACGAGAAGAAGCAGCCTTTTAAGATTTAAAATCAATGTTTTCATAACCGGACCGGACGTCGAACCGGTCTCGTTACCGGTCAGAGGTCGGACCGGTCGAACCGGATTTAAGAACCGGATGATTTTATAAACATTTTATAAATATATATATAAAAAATCAAAAAAAAAATTAAAAAAAAAATCAAAAAATCAAAAAACCGGTTCAACCACCGGTCCGACCGCCGGTTTTCCGGTCCGACCGCCGGTTCACCGGTCCGACCGGCCGGTTCACCCAAAAACGGTTCACCCAAAGACACTTAAATGTCTAAATATATATTATTTTAATATTATTATTATTTAATAAGAAAGAGAAGTAAGTGAATAAGAAATGTGATATCTAGCTTGAACTATTATTTTATTATAATAGATGTATGTTGTTTATTATTTTCTATTTCAATTGTTTTCTAAATTTCATATCAGTAAGTAAAGATTTTCATTTATGTATCTTGTATAGATGTTGCCCTCCAAATACTAGAGGACCATCCAGAACTTGCTGATGATCAGCATATACTTGCAATTTTGGCTGGTAAACCTGATGCATTTAATAGATTAGAAAAAAATTCCAACACAAGAATCATACAATCAAGTAAGCATTAACTTCTTTACAGATAGACGGAGTTTTTTTTTCTTTCAAAATAGTGTAGTTAAAAAAATATTTAATAAACAGGTGTTTTTAAAAACTTATTTATCAAAATGGATATTTTTTATTTCATTATTTTTAACTAATCAAAAAAGAAAAAAAAAGAAAAACACCTATTTTGATAAATAAGTTTTAAGCTACACCTATTTGGGAATTGTTTATTCAACTAAACCCATTTGGAAAAAGAATTCTACATAGACATCTCACTAATTAAATTGTAGTTATGTTTTTTTTTTTTTGAATTTTAATACTACTAGCTTGATTGTTCTTTGTTCAAAACTTGTTTGTTTTCAGGATTTATATTTTTTGGAATGAAAGCACAACTTATAACTGAAGATGATAGTGATGATGCACTGGAATTACTAAAAATCTTTTGGGGACATGCTACCAAAACAATGACATACAATGAAATTGAACGTATGGTTAGTGATCCTGTTTCCGGAATAAGACAAGATTCTTTTGGAATATTAGGTGTTGCTGCAAAAATGGGCAACACCAGATTCTTAGTCGAGTTGATCCGAACCTATCCTAGATTAATGGTTTTACCAAACGAGGATGGGCTCACTATATTTCATATAGCTGTTATGCACCGTCATCGAGATATCTACAACCTGTTGTATGAGGTAGGCATCAGCAGGAACGATGTATGCGTTGTTAGTGACAAGTCAGGTAATAATATGCTTCACTTAGTTGGGAAGACTTCAAAGGAGAGGGCAGCTAAGACAAGTGGAGCATCTCTGCTAATGCAACGAGAGTTGTTGTGGTTCAAGGTATATCTTTGAGTATGCCCATTAATTATATTGTTTGCTAATACAACCTATAAGACTATTTCTAACGTTTCGACAACAGATGATTTTTCGAAACAATCATAACATGAAATGCAGTAACATGAAAAGTTTCTAGACGACCATTAATGGTTAATTGGACATGTTTTGTCTCGTTTACAGTTTTGACTTGTCTCCAAGGTCCAAACCAGACCATCTTTTATCCATTGTGGAATCTTTTACAATTTGGAAAATCCTTTAACATTATATCTACCATATAATATTTATGATTATAACGTTCCTTTGCTTCATTCAACAACACCTCATTTGTTTCTCTTGCTTGCATTTAGTTAACACTAGAACAAGCTCTTGATGTTCAACTTGAGCAAACTGTACTTCTTTTTCTTTATGTTCCCGATTTAGGCACTCGAATGCGTAGTGCCTGTGTTCTTCATGGTTAAAGCATTGGATGTGTAATTTGTCTATGTTCCCTTCGTGTTCATTGCAGTTTGTTAAACAAACCTCATCTAAATCCTTAGTCTTGGCCCCTTCCACGACCACGATGATCACAACCGGTAGAACCATGAACATGTCCAAATTAATCACCATTGCAATTGTTCTACGGTGTGTTTCATTCCAATATGGAAAAGTATAGCTTACCATAAGTTTCACTCGGTCCGACTCAAGTTCGAATGCATTTTTCATAGGTTTTGTTGGATCGGGTTGCTTAATCTAAACAACACTTCACAAGTATTTCTTTCTACAATCTAACAGATGCGGAATGTTCTGTTAGAATAATCTCACAAACATCCAAAATGACAAAGCAATAATCTTTGAACACTAATAGGAACACAAGAATAATTTCAAGCTCAAGGATATATTTCTCTCAAAGTAAGAAGCGTACAAGCACACTTTCAAGCAAACATACAATGGGAGGTTATATAGCCGAGGCTACAACCGTATACACTTAGGAATACAAGTTGGGTATACTAGACAAGTACATAAAGTAAAGCTTATTCTAGTATGTTGAGTGTCTTAACAGGCTAAGACACTTAGTCATAATCATTATATTAATAGACATTGACTTTACAAAGGACTACTAAATACAAAAGACATTTAATGTTGTTGATCTTCAAGGCTTCAGATGATCTTTTGCATTTAATGCAGCATGGGAGAAGTAAGGCGCTTTATCTGACTCATTACATGTTGTCCTTGTCTTTACTCAGACCAGCATGTCTTGTGTCAGTACCTTTTGTACCATGAGAGTAATCTGCTACAGTCTTTGTCAGAGGATAAACCTCGGAAGTCTTTGTCTTCAGTGCATAAGAAAATTCCTCGAAAGATTTATGTCTTCGGAAGCTTTTAAGTCTTCTGAAGCTTTAATACCTTTAAGTGTTATTCTTCGGAAGCAATGTTGTCTTGTATAACCTTCGGCAGGAACCAGTTATCCTTCAGAAGCAATGCTGCTTCCGAAGTGTCACTTCTTCCTTCCGAAGGCTTTTATTCAATGAGGCTCCTATACTTAGACAAAATAAGAAGTTTGGTGAGCATCAGCTTTTATTAGTCTTTACAGTCTCCCCCTAGGCTGATGCTACCAAAACTTCTAAGGAAGGAACCTTGGCTTCCATGTACCCCTGAGTATCTGTGCCCTTCTTCTTATCAACCTGATGCCTGATCTCCCATCTGCTCCATTGTCAGGATTATTGAGAGGGAGCTTATCTAGATCAAAGATATAGGGTTTGGCCAACATCATTAGATGCAAAAGATCCACCAGTTTTATATCTCCATTGTAGTCGGTGAGGATGAATGTCTTTTCTTGTGCATTGAAGCTCCAATATACTAAGGGGATATATGAATGTTCATGCATTAGTCTACTGATATCCCTTAGATCTTCTCGAGAATGTGTAGTATCTGGAGCTGCTTCTGATGTGACTTCAGGTACTGAGATTATTTCTTTAGACTCAAAGTCAGAGGGGAGTGCAGATGCTCTCCTTTTCCTTCTGGCCATGCTTTTTCTTCTTATGAATCTTGATTTGTCTTGAGCAGTGGCCTGACTCCTCTGATCTCTGGCTTGCTGGGCATCCACAGTTGATCCTACTGCTGCACCTGTTGTTGCAGTAGGCTGTGACCCAACATCCTCAGCAATTGAGGTTTCTGTTCTCCTCTCATCAGTCTGTGTTTGTCTCTCAGGATCAGGATTTGATGATGATTGAGTTCTTGCAGTCTTCTTCCCCTTTTTGATCTTGATCACTAAAGAGATTGGCATGTTATCCATAGATGGACTTGATGGAGGAGATATTTGTTCTTCTTTAGGATTTAGGGGGAACATGTTGGGGAACATTGCTTTTGTTACTTCCCCACACATGACTTCTTCTCCCTCTCTGATCCCTGCACCAGAGAGGGGAAATTCTATTGTAGCTCTTCCCCCTAAACCTAAGCCTCTCATTAGGCTTTCCTTTCTAGCCCTTATCTGTTCAATGGAAGGTAACTCACCTTTGGCAACTTTAGCTTTTATATCTCTGATATGCATATCCATGGTTGAGTTCTTCATTGGGCCTAGCTGCCGAGCATGGAAGCCATATTCCAAGAGAAAGGCCTTGTTCTTGTCTCTGTAGGCCTTTTCTTTTTGCTTCTTCGTAAGTACAATCTGGGCCTTGGATGCAGCAGCAGCCTGTTCTTGCTGCTGCACCTTGTCCAGCTCGGAAGCCATTCTAGGTACCGACCAGCTTAGGACTTCATCAATATCATACCCCTTTTCTTGAAGAAGGGCAGACAATCTGATGAGTTCATCATCCATTGCAGTATTTGGTCGGCCCTTTGTCTTCTTGGGAATCCTCTCCTCTTGTTCTGCTTCCTCCTCTGGGGTTAGCTTCCTTTTACCTTTGTCATCAGCAGTTATTTTTACCCCAGATGAGATATCTCCTGTAGCCTCACCAATTGGCTCATTGGCATGTAGCTCCTCTGTGGAGGAATCAACAAGAATGACTGGGCCTTTGGAAGCAGCTGCAGCTTCGGAGTTAACCTCAGCATTCACTGTTTCCTCCAGTTGACCAATCACCTTAGATGATTCCTTATTAGTTTCCACAATGGGCTCAGGAGTAAAGGAGAAGTCTTCGGCAGCCTTTGTCCCAGAAGGGGACACAGGTTCCATGGATATTGGTTCTTCTTGTGCAACTTCTTCCATGGCAACCTGGGCTGTAGTCTCAGAAGGAGACTTAGTCCCAAAAGGGGACTGAGATTCGAAAGAGACATCTGTTGTTTGCTTTTCAGTCTCTTTGGCAATCTCCCTAGTATCCTCAGAAGAAGAAGAAGAAGAAGAGGAAGTAGATGAAACTTGAAAGTAAGTACCCAAGAAGTCATCCCATTCAGCAGTCAAAGTGACTATGGATGGGTTGACCTCCTGTGCACCTTCCTCTTCTCTTGCTTCTGGTCCTGACCCTACAGAGGGTGCATTCTCCCCCTTTTTGGTAGCATCAGGGGAGATTGTAGCAGAATCAGGATGAAACGGAGTGAAGATCACTGGGGGACGCCTCCTGAGGTCCAGAATAGTGGCATCTTTGGTCTGGACCTCAAGCCGTAGGGTAGCCACTTCAGCTTCCAAATGAGCTACCCTGGCTTGGAGGGATGTGATAGTAGCCGTCAATTCCTGTGTGTGGGCGCCCTCATCTGCTTGAGTAGAATCATGGGGCGATGGAGTACTGAGCCGAGCTCCTGCATCTCCACCACCAGAAGTGGTTTCTTGGCTCCCTGGATTCCCTTGATTGAGAAGGGCTTCAAAGAAGTCCTCCCCAACATAGGTTGCCGCAGGTGAGGTCCTATTGCCTGTACCACTGTCCTGTGGATCTTGGTTAAGATCAACAGTAGTGGCAGCCTCTCCTGCATTGACCCCTTCAAGACTACTGGGGCCAACCTATGATAGAATAGGCTCTGGGTCAGGAAACCTTGCTTGTAAATGTGTCACCACTCTCATTAAGGTGTGGGTAGTGGGAGAGAGTGGTTCCTCCACAGTTGCTGCAGAAGCTCCTTGAGCCTGGGTAATAGTATGGGTGGGGGGCATTTCTGGGTGATAAGAACCTGGAGACCTGGGAGACAGTCTCTGATCTAGTGGAGTTGCATCAGCAGACTCAATAATGGGTGCATCCTTTTGAGTATTCTCATATATGTTTCGTGACATAAGCTGAGGGCTTTCAGGTTGGTTAAGGGCAGCCACAGGTTCCAGAGGAAGAACCTGTGGATCAACAAGAGGTGTGGCTTTCACCTTAGGTAGAACTGTGCCCTGAGCAGTCCTTTTAACCTTTTTTCTTTTGGGTTCAGTAGAAGGAGCCTGAGCAACTGTAGAGAGTTGCACATGGGTTCGTTTGCGTTTGTAAGTGATTTTTATGGGGTGAGGAATAGAAGTGGAAGGTGTGGGTTCAGCATCTGTGGGGTTAACAGAGCTGTCACCTTCTGGAGTATGTGACTCCATAGATGGAAGAAGGGGAGTGAAATTCCCAGAGAACTGGGCACCCTTCTTCTTTAGTTGCACAAAAACCTTGGACGAGACCAAGGGCATTTTATATGTATTCCCAGTTAGAGAGAGGGAAGTGCCTAACTCTTCATTAAAAATCTGTTGCAAAAACCTGGGATACATACAAAATTTCTTTGGTGACGAAATATTGTCAACCAAATTATTGAAAATAAAAGCAGAAAAATTAAACAGTTGGTTAGAGATCAAACCATGAATAGCCGAAGCTAAGTCAGATGGTATTTGATCCCAACCACCAGTTTTATTTGAAAGACAGTGTAGGAACAAATGTATGAGGTACTTGTAATTATAGAACACTCTACCCTTCAAATAGGTTGTTGAAGGGAGAGGACCTTCGTACCCCATTGACTGAAATGTCAATGCTACCTCATCCTTTGTGAATGAGACTTTTCCACCGGCATCATTTAGTTTGAGATGTCGACAGATAGTCTCCACATTGATAGAAATAGGATGAGCATCAATGGTGGCTACAAGAGACCGACCATTGGAAGATGAAGAAACAGAACAAGATGCCCAAAACTGTTAGTGATGAGATTCATACACCAAGGGCTGAACCGTAAGAGCAAAAGAATACCTGCTCATTTGAAGAAAGGAGACAATTGGAGCGAAGTCAGCATCATGCTCTGCTGATAGCTCCGCTGGTACGTTGTGAGCAGGCTTGAATGCAAGAAGATCCATGGCAATTAACGGTTTTTAGGTTACGAATTGAGAGAGAGATGAAAGGTGATTTTGGAGTGAAACGGTGAGAGAAAATGAATGAGCGGGAGACCTTTTTATACCTTCGGATTTCATCATTTAATATATAGACACATTAAATTTGGGATCCGGATGTCAGAAAAAGTTCTTCCGATGACAGCTGGTTGCACAATTAATTTTCTCTAAGGACTGAGTTGCTTCCGAAGAAGTGGCTTTCGGAAGGAGTTTATTAGACCAAAAGAGCTCAGAAGAGTATCTTGAGAAGCCTATGCTTCCGAAGTTAATGTATCAGAAGAGTATTACTTCAGAAGACAATTTAACTTCTGAAGTGTGGGATCTTCCGACTAAGGAAGAAATAATGCTTCCGAAGACTTAACCTATCTTCTGCTGAGTAGTTACTCATCAGAAGGTAAGTTAAGTTTATCTTCCGAAGAAATATTCATTCCAGATTATTTTATTTACTCTAAGTTAATCGTTCCAATAGATGTTATTAAGTACCTGAATCTTCCTTCATCAAATGCCTTGGTGAAGAGATCAGCCAAATTATGTTCTGAATCAACTTTGACTAAATGGATCAACTTCTTTTCTGCACAGTCTCTGATGAAATGATATCTGATGTCAATGTGCTTGGTCTTGGAATGCTTGACAGGATTATTGGTGATGGAGATTGCACTAGAATTGTCTATCTGAATAGGAGTATTGAACAGATCTACTCCATAATCCTTCATCTGATTTTGAATCCAGATGACTTGTGCACAGCAACTTGAAGCAGCTATGTATTCAGCTTCTGTAGTAGAAGTGGAAACACATGACTGTTTCTTGCATTGCCAAGACACAATCCTGGATCCAAGAAATTGACATCCTCCTGATGTGGATTTCTTGCTGATGTTGCACCCTCCATAATCAATGTCTGTGTACGCCATGAACTGAAAGTCTTCATTTCTAGGATACCATAATCCTAGACTTGATGCTCTTTTGAGATATCTAAAGATTCTTTTCACAGCCAGCATATGTGAGACTTTGGGATTAGCCTGAAATCTTGCACACACACAAGTTGCAAACATGATATCTGGCCTGCTTGCTGTGAGATACATCAAAGAGCCTATCATTGCTCTGTATTGGTGCTGATCAACATCCTCCCCCTCAAGATCAGGGCTAAGAGATGTTGTCTTGGACATAGGAGTTCCCAGTGCTTTGCAATCAGAGAGCTTGAATCTTTCAAGAATGTCGTTGACATATTTTGATTGACTAATGAAAATCCCTGTAGGATTTTGTTTTACTTGTAATCCAAGAAAGAAGGTGAGTTCTCCCATTGAACTCATTTCAAATTTGGATTTCATCAGAGATTCAAAATCCTTACAGAGAGATTCATTAGTAGAACCAAAGATAATATCATCAACATAGATTTGAACTAGCATGATATGTTGATTAGACTTCTTGAAAAAGAGAGTTTTGTCAATTGTACCTCTCTTGAAGTTGTTGGACAACAGAAAAGAAGATAACGTTTCATACCATTTTCTGGGAGCTTGATGCAACCCATAGAGAGCCTTATCAAGCTTACAGACATGATCAGGAAACTTTGGATCTTCAAATCCTGGAGGCTGGCACACATAAACTTCTTCATCTATTTTTCCATACAGGAAGGCACTCTTGACATCCATCTGAAAAACCTTGAAATCTTTTGCAGCTGCAAATGCCAAAAAGATTCTGATAGATTCAATTCTGGCAACAGGTGCAAATACTTCATCATAGTCAATGCCTTCCTCTTGGGTGTATCCCTGAACAACCAATCTTGCTTTGTTCTTGATGACAACACCTTTGTCATCCTTCTTGTTTCTGAACACCCATTTGGTTCCAATGGCATACTTTCCTTTAGGCAAAGGACAAGTCTTCCAAACTCCTTGTCTTTGAAACTGAAGAAGCTCCTCTTGCATAGCTTCTACCCAACTGCTATCTTTTAATGCCTCAGAAACCTTCTTTGGTTCTATTTGGGATAGAAAGCAAGAAAACAAGCAAATGTTTGCTTCATGCATAGAGCTTCTCGTTCTTACCCCTTCTTCAACATTACCAGTAATGTTTTCAACTGGATGAGTGTTATGGATACGAGTTCTTGGAATCACATCCAGTTGAGAAGCTTCATCCAAGTTGATTGACTCAAGGTTAGGCAATACTACCTCAAGCTGGATTTCTGGCAAATCTTGTGGATTCTGAATTTGGACTGTGGAGGGTTGGTTTTCTCTAGGAATGGTGGTCTCCTGAGGATTTGCCTCTGCTGAAGGACTTCCTACTTCTTCTTGATGTTGTAATTCAGAAGTAGATTCAATTGACGGACCTGCCTGAGATGTATTGACTGTCTCAGACTGTGACACACCATTTTGTGCTGAAGAGGATTCTACCAAGATTTGTTTTAAAACTATTGGCAGTTCAACACAAAAGACATCTTCTCTTGTGCCTTTGGAGGTGTCTATGGTAGCTGACTGTGAAACTGGAACATACTCTTTCACCAGATTAAATACAGATGTAAAGCTATCAAGATCAAATAACCAATCAGGGCCTGTTCCAGGTTTATTGAGAGTATGCTCATTGAACTGAACATTTGCAGACTCCTCAATAATTCTGGAAGCTTTGATGTATACTCTATAAGCCTTAGCATGTGAAGAGTACCCAACAAAGTAGCCCTCTGCTGATTTCTCAGCAAACTTGGCTAAGTGATCTTTAGTATTCAGTATGGTGCAATGACATCCAAATGGTTTGAGAAATCCAATGAATGGCTTTCTCTTATGCCAAATTTCATAAGGAGTCATACCATGTGTCTTAACTACCAATACTCTGTTTTGGACATAACAGGCAGTGTTGACTGCTTCTGCCCAAAAAGTTATTGGAAGTTTGGCATCAGACAACATGGTCCTTGTAGCCTCAATTAGTGTCATATTCCTTCTCTCAGCAACACCATTTTGTTGTGGAGTCCTAGGAGCACTAAATTGTCTTGTGATACCCTTAGATTCACAAAAGGAATTTAAAATTTGATTTTTGAATTCTCTTCCCTGATCTGACCTGATTAATTTTACATGATGATCACTTTCATTCTCCACCCTAAGTATAAATGACTTTAGGATCTCAGCAGTTTCATCCTTGGTATTTAAGAAAAATACCCAGGTATACCGAGAGAAATCATCAGTGATCACCAAGCAATATGACTTTCTACCAAGACTTTTAACACTTGTGGGACCAAACAAGTCCATATGTAATAAATACAGGACTGTTGTAATAGAATTTATCTCTTTGGCATGATGAGATGACTTGTGCTGCTTACCCTTTAAGCATGCAACACATTTATCAACACAAATGAATTCCTTTGTTGGTAGACCAGTTACTAAATTATTTTTGACAAGTTTATTCATATTTTTGAGGTTTACATGACAAAGTCTTCTATGCCAAAGAGATGATTCATCAAGTGAAGCTTTTGAGACAAAGCAGCTTATATTACTAACAGGTGCAGCTGTGCTCATATCTAGCATATACATGTTGTTTCTTCTAGGAGCTCTGAGCAGAATTTGATCATTTGGTACCACAAATCCTGGTTTCAGGACAATGCATTCATGCTCAGTAAACAACATGTTGTGCTTTTGATCACACACCTGTGATACACTTAGTAAATTGTAGTTAAGTTCTTTTACAAAATGCACATTCTCAAAGCTTACCTTACCATTAGAGATTGTGCCCCTTCCTGTTATGTAACCTCCCACTGGATCACTTCCAAATGCAACAGACCCTCCAAAGAATGGTTCATATTTGTGCAGGTGAGTCTTGTTGCCTGTCATGTGCCTGGAACAGCCACTATCAACTATCCACAAGTTGCCTTTTAATTCCTGTTGTCCCTGCACATGACCAGAAGTGAGTTAGTTTCTGATGGGAACCCAAGCCCATGTGGTCTTGGGTTTGCCATTTGCATCATTGTAAGTAAATTTCTTTGACATCATCCTAGGTGGGACAGATGATGTGCTAGCTTCTGATGGGAAGGATGGCTTATCAGTTGATTCCTTCTTCTTCTATACTTGTTTTGCCTTTTGAGTTGTCGGAAGACTTTGTTTCTTTTGATAGTCATCGGAAGCTACTTTTCCTTTTCCTTCCGATGGTCTTCTTCCGAAGGAACAAGGTTTCTTTTGTTTGTTGAAAGCCTTCCTTTTATGAGCTTCCGAGGTTCCTTTTCTATCGGAAGCTTCTTTTGTCTTTACTTCTGATGCTTTCTTGAATGGCTTCCTTCCTTGTTCTTCCGAAGATGTAGATGACTTACTCCAACTATTCTTTCTTCCTAAGGCTTTTATTCAATGAGGCTCCTATACTTAGACAAAATAAGAAGTTTGGTGAGCATCAGCCTTTATTAGTCTTTACAGGTTTTTAATCTTCTAATAGCTCTTTAAGAGGCAACACATCTATATCTTAGTACTGCTTAATTAATGCCATAATATGGATGGATTTGTCTTGCAGGGAATGAAGTAGCTTCCTTACCTAGCTTGCATCATTGAAAATCGATATGAGACCGTTAGCCTTTGATACCATACCGCTTATTTCCTCGGAAAATTGATCACTCATATTTTCATTTATCATCGGCAACATCTCGAGTCACTTCTTGAAGCTTTGTAGACAATCCTTTTGTACACAATCTACATTAACATAATGTACCTTTAATCCATCCTAAATCTATTTTGTGGTTATATAATTGGTAAAATATAGCAACAAAGCTTTTAGTATTGCTTGCAGAATGATTTCCCTTGCCATCTTCTTTTTCGGATTAATAGTTGCCCTGATTATTAATTTGATCGCTTCCCAAACACCTTGGCATCAATGATCGCTTCCATATTGATTATTGATGTGGTGTGGTTGACGTCAACAATGGGCATTGAAGTACCATCTATTGAGAATAATTCAAAGAGTATTTCAAGTATGGTTGAATAAGGTGGTTCCTAGACTATAGGAGATTACCGACTCTTAAGTCTTAGGAGTTAGTTTCCAGATTTTATGTAAAAGTAGTTTTGATATCTTGTTTACCGTTGCATGTAACAACTATATATAGCAGACTTAATGTTTAATAAAATATCGAAGTTTTCTGGCTATTTTTGCTATCACAATTAACATTGTGGTATCAGAGCCTGAGTCTATGATCTGTGAAAGTGTGCAAAATACCTTACAACAAGAAGAAGAGTCATGGTGTCTGTTAGTACTACCACCAAGCTTCAACACATTCTCCCTGTGTTTAAAGGGGAAGGTATGAATTATGGAGCATAAGAGTCAAGACGGTGTTGCGATCACAAAATCTCTGGGATCTTGTCTCCAAAGGGTTCTCGGAAGAAGGAAATGATGCTGAAGTTCGAGAGAACCAAAAGAAAGATGCTCGAGCCCTTGCGCTTATTCAATAAGAAGTTCATGACAACATTTTCTCTCGTATTGCTGCCTCATAAACTGCTAGGGTGAAGTTGCAAGGTTTGTGAAGGGAGTTTGAAACCCTACAGATGGATGATGAACTGATTGCGGATTACTAGTCCAAGGTAATGTGCATTGTGAATCAGAAGCGGTCTTATGGGGATAAAGTGTCTGACCAACAGGTTATCGAGAAAGTTTTGCGTAGTCTTCCCACCAAGTGGGATCACGTGGTTACAAAAATTGAAGAATCAAAGGATTTGACTACACTCACGTTTGATCAGTTGATGGGCTCTCTCCAGTCACATGAAGCACGAGTTAACAGGAATTTTGAGCGTGTTGAAGATGAAACGAGCATTCCAAGTCAAGGATGGTGAGAGCACCTTTGGGAGAGTTCAAGGACGCCTTTCTGGTCGATGTGGTCGTGTAAGAGGAGGTGGAAGATCATTTGGACGAGGAAAGAGAAGTGTACAGTGTTACAACTGTAACCGTTTCGGTCATTATCGATCTGAATGTCAACCTGAGCCACAAGCGAATGCTGTTGTAGAACAAGATGATGATGAAGACGAATGCAGATTGTTCATGGCTCATTGTGATACCAAAGTATGGTTCATTGGGAGAAAAATGGGTGCAGCTTTATTTATGAACAAAGAAGATTCAATGTTGTGGCATTGTAGATATGGACATCTACATGAACAAGCTTTGCAGCAACTCAGTAAAGAATTCATGGTGACTGGTCTCTCATCAATAGGCAGTATACAACAGTGTGAAGGGTGTATTTTTGGAAAGCAAACTCGGCGATTGTTTCCTACTCGAACATGGTGCAGTAGTTATCCTCTTCAATTGGTCCATGAAGATCTAGTTGGGCCCATGTAGACTAAATCAATGGGAGGTAATTTTATTTTATTATATTCACTGATGACTACACAAGAATGAGCTGGGTATATTTTTTGAACAAGAAGTCTGAAAGTTTTGAAATGTTTAAGAAGTTTAAAACTAAAGTTGAAAATGAAAGTGGTCATTTTATTAAAAAGCTATGAACTGATCGTGGGGGTGAATTTTTTGGGAAAATTTTTAATGATTTTTGTTGAGAACACAGTATACATCGTGATCTGACGACTTCCTATACACCGAAGCAAAACGGGATTGCCGAAAGGAAAAATCGGACCATAGTTGAAATGGCTACATGTATGCTCCAAGCCAAGGTTTTATCGAACCAATGTCGGGGTGAAGCTGTCTCGACTGCTGTATATCTTATCACATTGTCACCAACTGCAAATCTTATTGGAAAAACTCCATATGAAATGTAGTTTGGTGACAAACCTTATGTGAGTCATCTACGGATATTTGGCTGTGTAGCATATGCCTTGGTCCATTCTCAAGTTCGAAAGAAGTTAGATGCAAAGTCAAAGAAATGTATCTTTGTTGGGAACTCAGCAGACTCAAATGCCTATCGTCTTTTTGATCCAGTTCACAAACATATTATAACCAGCAGGGATGTGGTGTTCAGTGAACAAAGTGTATGGAATGAAGCTATGGAGGATGACACTAAGACTGACGATGTTACATTTGTTAAGGGATTAGTCTTTTCTGATGGTGAAGGAAATAGTTCTGGTGCTCAAAGTGGAAGTTCAAATGGTTTCACAAACAGTAGTGGAGGTGATGAAGACTCTATTGGTCATTTGGAAGAAGGAAATCATCAACAATTTGCTGATGAATCAATTCATCTACATCAGCTCAAGATCCAAGTAGTAGTGGGTCTACTTCTGAGCAGACTGAAACTTCATCCGGCTATAGTGATTCGGCTCATCGGGTAGGTGACATCAATCAAATCTATAATAGCACTCCAGCTGTTCTTGGGTTTGAATCATGTCAGTTTGCTCTTTCGGTTGTTGAGCCGAATTCACATCAAGAAGCTATCAAAAGTGTTGAGTGGAAAAATGCTATGAAAGAAGAAATTGCAGCTCTTGAACATCACATAACCTGGTCTTTGACTCATTTACCTCCAGGTAAGAAAGCAATTGGTCTTAAGTGGGTTTATAAACTCAAATTTCATGCAGATGGTAGTGTGAAAATATATAAAGCTCGAATTGTAGCAAAAGGATATGCTCAACAAAATGGGATAGATTATGAAGAAACTTTATCACCAGTTACACGTTTTTGATATTGTACGAATGGTACTTGCACCGGTTGATCAAAAAGGTTGGGTAGCATATCAATTTGATGTTAAATCTGCTTTCTTGAATGGTGTTCTTAATGAAGAAGTTTATATTTTACAGCCACCGGGTTCCGAGAAAAAAGGTCAAGAAGAGATGGTGTTTAAGCTTCATAAATCTTTGTATGACTTTAAACAAGCTCCTAGGGCTTGGTATTGCATAATTGATGGGTTTTTGGTGCGACATGGTTACATAAGAAGTCAGAGCGTGCCCATGTTATATAGCAAATGATCTGGAGTTGGAGAAGTAATCATAGTATGTTTATATGTTGATGATATAGTGTACACAAGTTCATCAACAAAACTTGTAGCCGAGTTCAAGCAAAAGATGATTGATGAGTTTGAAATGACAGATATTGGAGTGCTAAATTATTTTCTTGGTTTAGAAGTATGCCAAAAATCATATGTTTTTTTTTGTCTCAACAAAAGTATGCTCGTGATCTGTTAAGGAGGTTCGATATGGAACAGTGTGAACCGATAAATACTCCAATGAGTGCTAATGATAAATTGCAGGCTAAAGATGGTGGAGCAGGAGCTGATGCTTATTAGTTTATAAGGCTAGTTGGAGGCTTAATATATCTTACACATTCGTGGCCATATATCGCATTTGCAGTTGGAGTGGTTTCAAGATGCATGCAACAACCATGAGTGTATCATATGGGAGCTGCCAAAAGAATTTTGAGGTATATTTCAGGTACGCTGAATCTTCGTTTGTGGTACGTGAAGATTGATGAACTAGCATTGGTTGGCTACACTGATAGTGATCAGGCAAGTTCATTAGAAGATAAAAAAGCACATCTAAATATGAGGCATTTGTAGATGACCACAGTAGAATGACATGGGTGTACTGCATCGCATCCAAATATGAGGCATTTGGAAAATTCAAGATATTTAAAGCAGAAGTTGAAAATGACGCCTGAAGCAAGATTGTCTCTTTAAGAACAGATAGGGGAGGAGAATTTAGGTCCAAAGAATTCAATTCCTTTTGTGAAGAAAATGGCATTCATCGAGCTCTCACTACTCCTTACACGCCCGAGTAAAACGGCGTGGCAGAGCGAAAGAACCGAACCGTAATTGAGATAGCTCGAAGTATGTTAGAAGAAAAAGGTTTAAGCAAAATATTCTTGGGAGAAGCAGTAAGCACAGCCGTACGTGTATGTGCTAAATAGGTCTCCAACAAAGAAACTGGAAACCATCTGTTCGACAGTTCAAAATTTTTGGAAGTGGCATATGTTTTATAGCTGAAGCAACTCGGAAAGAAACTGGATTCAAAATCAAAGCAGTGTGTGTTTGTTGGCTATTGCAAAAGGGTAATTATTATAATTAGAGATGTTGTTTTTGATGAGAAATCAACGTGGAAGTGCAAAGAAAAGGAAGATAGTGGAATACCCAGTGGTATAATCGATCCTCCTGTTGAAAAAGAAAAAGAAGACATGGAAATGTCTTTTGGAATGTGTACAGATTGTAGTAACAGTGATGAGACAATTGGTTTTACACCTATTTTTAACCATAGCACTAGTACCTTTGGTCAAACCTCTAGTGAAGCTAGTTCTAGCTCCAACAGTACACCTACATCAAAAAGTTCACAAACTCCTATGCCTCGACAAATGAGATCTTTAGAAGATCTATATGCCAATGTCGGGTCCTGCTAAATATATACCCCCATTGTGAGACACTATTCAGCTGTCTTCTATACGACCGTATAGGCCCTATACGTCCGTATAAAGTCAGTCAACCCGACAAAAGCTGCTACTGCTGACGTATTAGGTTTGAAGTGAAGCTATACGACCATATAGGCCTTATACGGGCATATAGTTCATCTCTATATGGCGCCATATAGGCCCTATACGGGCATATAGTTCATCTGTATACGACCTTAAAGGCCCTATACGAGCATATAGTTCATTTCTATATGACCACATATATATATTTCTATATGTTATGTGTTTGTGTATTAATTATTTGTTTCTTATTTGTTTATATGTAATTTATGTAGTTGTTATATGGTTGTGTATTTATTTATGTGGTTCTTTAATAGTTTATATAATCAAACGTTTGTGAAATTACCGGTTTTTTTAAAAAGATAGTAATACAAATTATTTTTACACTAGTTTAGTCATAACATTTTTTAAATAATAACATATGTCATATCAATTTATAAACAATTTTCGTAACGAAGCAAGTTTAAAAAAATATGCGTATAAACTTATATAAAACGTATAATATCCGTGATAAAATCGTACAAAATAGTTAGCGTTAAAATTGATTTTCCTAAAATAAAAAAGTATATATATACGCCTGTATAGGGCATATACGCCCATATAACATCTTCTATACGCCCGTATAGGGCCTATACAACCGTATAAGAGGGCCCTGGTGTATGAATAGAAGTGGGTGGTGTGTAGATAGTGGGAGCCATGCCAATACCAAAGAAATTACTGAAGAAAGCCATGCATGTTAGTTTGCTTTGTCCCTAGTTGAATCGGTTACGTATAAAGATGCTATGACTCAAGAAGCATGGGTCACAACAATGAATGAAGAACTAAAGTCTCTTGAAACACACAAGACGTGGTCTTTAACTGATTTGCTAAAAGGCAAAGATGCTATTGGGTTAAAGTGGGTCTTTAAAATAAAGACTGATGCAGCAGGCAAAGTTAATCGGAATAATGCAAGGCTGGTTGCTAAGGGATATGTTCAAGAGCACGAGATCGATTTTGAGAAGACGTTTCCTTCGGTTTCTCATTTTGAGACAATCAAACTTATTTTATCTCTTGCAGCTCAGAGTGGGTGGAAAGTGCATCATTTTGATATCAAGTCTGCATTCTTAAATAGTGTTTTGCAAGAGGAAGTGTATGTTAGACAGCCTCCCGGGTTCGAGGTCAAAGGAAAAGAAAACCAGGTTTATCGACTTCACAAGGTCTTGTATGGGCTAAAACAAGCCCCACGGGCCTGGTTTAGTCTAATAGATGGGCTTTTCTCTGATAATGGATAATTGGATATAATCGAAGTGTCAGTGAGCCAACAATGTATGTGAAGAGGTGTCAAGGTAATAAGATGATGATCGTTATATGTGTATATATTGATGACATAATTTACACAGGTACATTTCAAGAATTAATGGCCGACTTTAAGAGCAAGATGGTGAATGAATTCGAAATGGCAGACTTAGGTTTGTTGCAGTATTTTTTTTGGGCCTGAAAGTTTCACAAATGAAGACTGGTATTTTCTTTGTTGGTTTTGAGCTCAAAGCTCACGAACAGAAAGCTTTTAAGAAAGTAAAGAACTGTAGTAAATTAAGTTGCAGGAATAAAGAAACCAAAAAGGATTGCAATTTATACATCAAACAGGTTGCTATAAATAGTCATACACATAAGAAAATGGAACATGAAAATAGCAATAAAATACTGGTACACCTAAGGATCAGGTACCACTTGCTACTGACCTATTCCTCTAACGTCTATCACCAAGAAATTCGGTCAAACTATTACCAATTCAACAATAAATTATTAGCTAAAAAAAAAATATAAAAACACAAAAGCTAGTCTTCAAGTTTCCATCCAGTAGTATACTCCACGTGAACACTTGAGTCTCTTATTCCATGCATTCAACTAAAAGTAAATAACTTCTAATTTTATTGACCCGTTAACCACTAAACCGTGACCCGTAAACAAACGATTAATCCAACATTCTTATCTCAAAAAATATATACAGGAGAGCTTCTAAAGAAGTTTGGTATGACTTCATCTAAGTTTGCTGCCACACCAATGAGTTCCAGGTGAACGTCTCATAGTTAATGATGGAGCCCAAGAGATAGATGGATATCGGTTCAGAAGTGATTCATGCATTGTCCATCTCATCATCATTTTGGTGCTAGTAAGAGAATTATTTGTTATCTTACGGGCACCATAGGATATGGTCTGTGGTATGGAAATGGCTATGATGTGAAACTCATGGGATATACAGATAGTGATTGGGCTAGATCGTATGAGGATATGAAAAGTGTATCTGCAAATATGTTTTCAATTGGATCAGGAGCGGTCTCGTGGTGTTCAAAGAAGCAACCTGTGGTAACTACAGATGCACAAAAAAACCGGTTACCCGAACCGGTACCGGTTCGTAACCGGTTATCGGTTTTAAGTTTTCAAAAAAAACCGGTCGTTTGGGACCGGTTTGAGGTTTCAAGAGACCAAACCGGTTAACAGGTCCTTCTCATTAAAAAATCGGTTATTTGGCGGTTAACCGATTCGGTTAACAGGTTTCGGTTATATATCGGTTTCGGTTTTTGAGCTCGAAAAACCGATTATTTACCAAACCGGTTATTGATAAAAACCGGTTTCCAGACTTTGAACGGTTAACTGGTTCGGTTATTCCAAAACCGGTTTTCGACTGGTTAACCGATCTGTGCACCTCGAGTTGTAACCTTGTCAACAACAGAGGCTGAGTACATCTCTGCTGCAGTTGGAGCGTGTCAGACAATCTGGCTGAGGAAGATGTTGTGCGAGTTATGCTATGAACAACAAGATGCCACATCTATCTTCTGTGATAATCGGTCTGCAATATTTCTTACAAAGAATCAAGCATTTCACAGCCGTACCAAGCATGTTAGCATCAAATTTCATTATATTCGATCCTTGACTGATAGCAAAGAAGTGATACTGGAGCCTTGTGATACGGATGAACAAAATGCAGATATTCTTGCTAAGGCCTTGGGTGAAGAAAAAATTTGTTATTTTCGAGCTAAGATGGGAATTGTTATTATTTGAATTATGGAGAGGTATTAGAATAATTCAAATTTTAGTACGTGCGTGGCATGGTGTCGTGGCATGATAGCATGCAGAGTAGTTAGTTTCTATTTCGTGTTTGTTTCCTAGTTTGTAGTATGTAGTGGGCATGTTTAGCATGTTATGTGTAGGGGAGTAGTGGATCAATATATTATGTTTTCTTTGTTTCCTATTTATGTACCGCAAGTTCTTCTGCGTAATGAATGAATGCATGTGTTTGATCACAATATTTTCACTAAATTTGAAAGTTTGATGAGGGAGATAGTTATCTGCACTGACACCATATGCAAGTGAATCGTTCATATACCATGCTATGATCTGAACTTTCTTCAAGTTTGAGAACAAAGATGAAATTTATGTAAAGCATAAGAACTATCTGTGTAATTTACTCGTTATCTTGTTAAACAAGGCTCTGTTGTCCCAAAATAATTTGATGATACACATAGAGAAGAAGAAAGAACTTTCTAAAAACACAAATATGATTCGAATAGAATTTACAGACATTTGATCTTGTATATATACTACCTATATTTACACATATAACCCTTCAAATTCAAGGGTATTAACAAACTAAACTAATTACAATATTGACACAACTGGACCCTATATTTTACTTTGGAAAATGATTAAGATTAACCCTTTCATTCACCCCTTAATCTCGATCATGTTGATTTGCTTATGGATCTTATACATTCTCTAATGAAGTGATAACGTGTATCAATATGTTTACTTCTTCCATAAAATACTGGATTCTTCATCAATGCAATTGTTGATATGTTATCAACGTATAGTGTAATTCTCCTTTCTTTCCATCCAGTAATTTCACCAAGTAATCGCTTCAACCATAGTGCTTAACATGCCGCAGCTGTTGCAGCCATAAACTCAGATTCACATGATGATAATGCTACAGTTTGTTGCTTCTAAGTGCACCAAGTTATGGGTAAATTCCTAAAGCAGAACACTATGCCAGTAATGCCTTTACCTTCTTCTGTATTAACCTCATAACTGCTATCACTTTAACCAGTTATTTCACAACTACCATTCCTTTTGTAAGTTATACCAAAATCTTTAGTTCCTTTGATATAACGCAACACTTGTAGAATGGCTTTCAGATGATGCTCTTTAGGTTCTTGCATAAATCGGCTAATCAACCCAATAGAATAACTTAAGTCTGGTCTGGTATGAAAAAAATACAATAGACATCCAACCTGACTTCTATATTCAGTAGCATCTACTGTTTCACCCTCAAATTTTGTTAACAGTGTTCCTGGGTTCATTGGGATTTTACTTTCATTACTATCTTGCATTCCAACATTTTTCAAGATCTTGGTTATGTAACCAAATTTCTTGATAGATTTTTCACCCCCTAATTGGATAACTTCTATCCCAAGATAGTACGCTAAGAAAACCAAGTCACTCATTTCAAATTTCTCTTCCATTTGAGATTTGAAATGTTCTATTTCATTCTTTGGAGTTCCAGTAGCTATGAGATCATCCACATAGACTCCAATAAGTAAAATAGATGTTTTATTTCTTTTAATATAGACTACTTGCTCCAAAGTGCATTTCTTGAAATCAAGAGATTTCAAAGTTTGGTCTAAACTTCACATTCCATTCACGTGGTGTCTGTATCAGTCCATATAATGCTTTATAAAGTTTATAAATCTTTTTAGCATTTCCTGGTTTCACAAAACCCTCTGGTTGTGACATAAACCTCCTCTTTCAGTTCGCCATGTAGGAAGGCTGATTTTACATCAAGATGATGTACTTCCCATCCATTATATGCTGCTAAAGAAAGAATAAGACGAACTGTTTCTATGCGATATACATGAGCAAAGTCTTCATCAAAGTCTATTCCATGTTGTTGTACACAACCCTTTGCAACTAAACGAGCTTTATGCTTGATTATGTTGCCACTCACATCTCTTTTGGTTTTAAAAACCCATTTTAGGCCAATTGCCTTATGATCACTTGGTAAATCAGTCAAATTCCAAGTATTATTCTTATCGTTTGAATCTATTTCAGCTTGCATATATTCAATCCATTTCTTATCAATTGATGCTTCTTTATAATTTTGAGGTTCTTCTTCGGTAAATAGAAGTTCAGTTGTCTCTATTTCAGGAGCGCTTTCATACACATTATCCAAGGGTCTAAAACCCCTTATTGGTGTATGATCATATGGTTTTGCTGAAATATAAGAACTAGAAGTATATTCAGCAACTTCCATTGAGTTTGGCTCAAATGTGTAAGTTGGTGGAGTGAATGGTGTATTTGGTGAAATAGGAGATGAGATTTGTTCAGGCTCATTAATCTCATTATTTCAGATTCACCTTCAAAATTCCATTTGTAGGAATATGACTTTGATTAATAACAAAGTCTATTTCATTCATGTAATCTTTCCAATTCCATGAATCCTTTTCAACAAATTTGACATCCCTAAAATTTTCTTTATTATTGGATCAAACAACCTATATGTGTTTGATCCTTCTTCCATTCCTAAATGTACCGTTTTGATGCTTCTATCATCTAACTTTGTTAGATGTTGTGATGGTTCTTTGGAATAGGCTATACAACCAAAAACCCTTAGAGAACCCAAAGTAGGCTTTTTACCTTTTAAAGTTTCATAAGGTGTACAATCAGTTAAAGCTTTGGTTGGTACTCTATTAAGAACATATATGGTATGCCTCACAGCTTCAACCCAAAATTCTGAGGCATTGACATAGCCTTTAACATGCTACGAGTTGTTGACAACATGGTTCTATTCCTTCGTTCAACCACACCATTCTGTTGTGGTGTATAAGGTGTTGTGAGTTGTCTTTCTATACCATTATCTTTTACAGAACTGTGTGAATTCATTAGATGTGAATTCACCACCTCTATCAGTTCTTAACATTTTTAATTTAATTCCTACCTCATTTTCAACCTTTAGCTTAAATTCCTTAAAGGTTTTAAATGCTTCATCCTTAGAGGTAGGGGTGTTCAAAAAAATCCGTATCCGAAATATCGAAATATCAGAAAAAATCGGATATCCGAAAGTTCGGATATCCGAAAGTTCGGATATCCGAAATTTCGGATTCGGATACCTGTTTTGAAAATTTTCGGATAGTTCGGATATCCGATATCCGAAATAGTTTTTTATTTCGGATATTCGGATATTTTTTTCGGATAATTTTTGGGATATCCGAATATTTTTTGGATATTTCGAATAATTTTCGGATATTTATCGGATATCCGGATAATTTTCGGATATTTGGATATCCGAAATATATTTTTTTTCTGATTTCGGATATCCGAAGATCGGATATCCGAAAATGAACACCCCTACTTAGAGGTTAGGAAATAAACCCACATGTAACGTGTACAATCATCCACAAGTAAGAATATTTACTTCTTACCTGAAAGAGTAGGTGGGGAATATAGGACCACATAAATCTCCATATACCAAGTCTAGAGGTTCATCATATATGAACTTAGCTTGATTTGGAAATGGAGTTCTACTATGCTTACCCAATAAGCATGCATCACAATTTTGATTTGTATGATTATGTGTGGAATCCCTTGCACCATTTTATTACGAGCCATTAACTTGATTGGATCAGAGTTCAAATGACCCAAACGTGCATGCCACAACCATGCTTCATCTTCCAATTTGTTTAACAAACAAATGGGTGTGCCAACTTTTAAGTTGATGTTGTAAAGTCTATTTGTTAATCTTTTAACTTTCATAAGTAAAGTTTGATTTTGATCATACAGATACAACAAATCATTTTCAAGAATGACTTACATCCATTCTCAGTTAGTTGTCCAAAACTGAGTATATTATTTTTCAAACTAGGAATGTAATAAACGTGAGAAATAATTCTCTGTTCTTGATTTTACATTCTAGTAGAATTGAACCTTTTGCCTTTGATTTTCACATATGAACTATCTCCAAAACGAACTTGTCCAGTGACATTTTCGTCTATTTCCTTGAAATGTTCATGATTTCCAGTCATGTGATTACTTGCACCATTATCCAAATACCAAAAAGTATTATTTGAATTTGTGCAAAGTTTAGGTTCAATCTCTTTCTCATTTAAGAGAATTTCCTCATCCTTAACATCCTCATTAATCACAGCCATTAACAAAGTAGGCTCCTCATCCTCTTTTATGAGGTTAGATTGTTCTTGTACTTTCTTTTCTTGAGTACAATCATTTGCATAATATCCAAAATTTTGGCAATTTCATTTCACTTTGCTCATCTTGTTTGAGCCTTTTGGTTTGTTAGGATTGTTCTTATGTGAGGAATTATCATCACTTTGTTTATTATATTTATTATGCCACTTCTTTCGTGACGGATTAACCTTCTTTTGATCATGATTTCCAAACTACCTTCTCTGGCCAGTTTTATTATCATGCTTAGTGAACAGAAGTTTATCATGATTGTCACATGTATTTGCTCTTCTTGACTTAATCCTTTCCTCAAAGGTTTTAAGTCTACCAATAGTTTCATCTAGAGTCACGGTATCTAGATTTGGGAATTGCTCAATTGGAGCAATTATTTGAATGAATCTTTCAGGTATAGAGTTTAAGAGCTTTCTAACTAGTGTTGGTTGATCAAATGTAAAATCACAACTAGTTGCTCTAGTGACAATACTTGATAACCTTGCAGTGAAAGAGTCAATTGTTTCATCCTCTTTCATTTGCATTCTATCAAACTCAATTTTGATAGTTTGTAAACGTGCCTTTTGCTCTTGGTCTATATCAACATGCCTTATTTTAAGTGTATCCCACACTTCTTTGGCATTTTTACAACTTGCAACTGTGTATAATAAGTTCTTCAGGCAATGCCTGAAACAAGTATGCAATTACAGCTTTGTCCCTTTTACCATCTTCAACTGTATTAACAGTTGGTTCTATCATTTCCCACAAACCATTTGTCTCTAAAATGGTTTTCATACGAATTGCCAACACAGTGTAATTTATAAATTTTAACATTGGACATTGGAAACTTGATAGAGAAGGACTAACTTCTTTGTAAGTAACAATAGTATTAGTACTGTTATAATTGTTATTATTTGGTGGTGGAGTTGTCATGGTAATTAAACTATTTTAATTACACAAAAAAAAAACTTTGATATAACCAAAAATTTCAAACTTTGCTTCAAGTTTGGTTTTGAATAATCACCACAGTAGAATAAAACAAATACAATAAGTCTTATATATTTTGTTTAAGAATTAATTGTTTTTTTTTTAATTTTTTAAACAATGATGATATAATTAGTAATCAAAAAATATATATACAATTAGAGTAATTTAAGATAGACAAAAATTACTTACTTGATTGATTGCGTAAACTTAGTCCAATATACTTTTGATTTTTAACATCAACAGTAAATTCTCAATAAAGTCTTCAACAATTGAACCCTATGGTTGTTTTAATCAAAGAGAAAGAAAAAAAACAAATTGAACCCACAATGGTTCAGGCCTTTGTTTCTTTAGTTATAATCCAAACTTAGCCTCAAAAAACTGTAATGTAGAAAACACCTTCAATGGTGAATCTCAAGGCAGCTATGATGTCTGAATGGAATCAACAATAAAATGTTAATTTTGACCAAAAACCAATGTTGTAGAAATCGCTATTCACTAGTCGGTCGGTGATGTGGGAACTAAGGATTAATCGGCCAACTAATCGGTCTAATCGAATAGTCGGGCCTAATCGGCCTTAGAGGACTTACGATTAATTGGCCTAGTCGGGGATTTTTACAACCATGCCAAAAATCGGTCAAACTAAGGCTTTATGTATTCAGGCCTTACAACATCAAAAGAACCACAGATTTGATTCTTGTTTTGAGTCTCTTAGCCTCAATATCAAAACAAATAACGAATTGCTTTTGACCAAAAATAGTCAAAATCAAAATAAAAATATATCAGCCCCTTCTGTTTTCATTTTGATCGCAAATCGAAAGAAAGAATATCCAGGCCTCAAGTGCCTTTAATCTAATTTTGACCAAAGATGGGTCAAAATAGTACTCACGTTCTAGATCTAGAGAGTAAAAAATGAAGCACAAATTGTTTCCAATTTTGACCACAAAGAGTCAAAATAAAGACCTTATGTCTTTCGGCCTCAATTATCCACAGAAAATAACGAAATGCTTTTGATTTTGACTACGAAAGACATAAGGGTAGTCAAAATAAAACCTAGATATCCCCCCCCCCCCCCCCCGGCTGGAATCCAAGTTTCAACAAAAACTTCACGAATTGATCAGAAGAACAAAACACAAACACTTTTTGCGTGTCAGGAATTGATCAAAAGAACGAAACACAAACATCTTTTGTGTCAGGAATTGATCAGAGAATACCTTAATCAATCTGATTTTTGATTTCACTGGAATCCAAAGTTTTTGCAACGTGCTTTGAATGGGATTCCAAAATGAAAAGACACAAACACCTTTTGTGTCACGGTGTGTTTGACAATACCTTTAATCTAAAACTGATTTTGATCACGGAGAAAGAACTTGAACCCACAGTGGTTGGTTCTTTGAATGTCGATACACACAGAAACGATAATCAAACCTTGAATCGTCACCATTGTTAATTTCAGTTTGCTTGCCTGTGATGTTTTCAATCGGAAAAGAGAAAAAACCGGCGCCTGCTTTTATCCTCTTCGATTGAATAGACGAACAAAACTTCAACCACGATTGGGATGGCTTCTTGGCTCTGATGCCAAATGTTGTCCCAAAATGGTTTGATGATACACATTTGATCTTCTATATATACTACCTATATTTACACATATAACCCTTCAAGTTCAAGGGTATTAACAAACTAAACTAATTACAATATTGACACAACTGGACCATATACTTTTCTTTGGTAAATGATCAGGATTAACCCCTTCAGGCTCCACTTTTAAAGCTTAGATAATATTTGTTGTAAACACAACGAAACAACAAACAAATATGGTTGCTAGGTTAAATCTCTTATATTACATGGGTTGAAAACTGAAATGTTATGTATTTTGTAAAAAATATGTTATACAAAAATTGTTTTTGAAGAAAACTTATTTTTACATAACTTTTATTTTTCCTAAAGCTACAAATTTAAAATAATTTTTTTTTCTAAAAAATTGATTTTTTAGAAAATTTTCATATTTTGTAAACTTTGTTTAGTGTTTTTTAATAAAAAAAAGATTTCATTTTTTATTTATTAAAACTATTTTTTTAATATGAAAAAGACATATAAAGTCATTAAATTTAAAATTCTTTAATAAATTGAAGAATATAATTATAATTATCATTTAATATGAGAGTGATTGATTGAAAGATTAAAAAATGACATGTGGCAATAATTTTTTAAAAAATGATATGTGACAATAACTGTATAATAAATTGACATGTAGCAAAAAAATTATTTATTTATTACAATAGTAAGATTACTTATAACTCTTATTCAACCCACACCCAAAACAATTACTGGACCCTCTATTATTTATACTAAATGTACGTATATCGTGTAAATTAATAAATTAAAATAACAAATTAATAGGATAAACTAGGAAAGACAATCCTAAACCAACCTAAACTTATCTCTTACTTCCTCTGCAAGCAACCAAATATCGGAAATATGCTAACATTAAGGCGAAGGCAAGTACACAGTCTGAACACCTCATGCTGAAAAGATCATGAGAAGATCGTAAAGATTGCCTATTATTTTCCTTTGCAGTTAATTATTCAGTATAAAAAGGATGTACGAGGTACTTAACTGAGTTCCTGCTTTGCAAGATTTAGGGAGACGATCTTATGTACGTAATATTACCCTACGCATTTGTGCAAGAGCGGCTATACCACACCTTTTTTTGGCATATATTTAGGCAAACTTGATCAATACAATACTAAATAGAATTCATAAAAAGTCTAATTAATTATGATTGTCTATAACTTCTTAATTTGTACTGTGTATTGTAGGACGTAGAGAAGATGATGCCGCCTTATATGAGGGAAGAAAAGAACAAAGATGGTCAAACACCATATGAGTTATTCGCCAAAGAAAATGAAGATCTTTGTAAAGACTAATAAAGGCTAATGCTCACCAAACTTCTTATTTTGTCTAAGTATAGGAACCTTTTTGAATAAAAACCTTCGGAAGGAAGAAGTGATTCTTCGGAAGCAGCATTGCTTCCGAAGGATAACTGGTTCCTGCCGAAGGTTATACAAGACAACTGCTTCCGAGGAATCCTCACATGCATTGAAGACAAAGACTTCCGAGGTTTATCCTCTGACAAAGACTGTAGCATCTTACTCTCATAGTACAAAAGGTACTGACACAAGACATGCTGGTCTGAGTAAAGACAAAGACAACATGTAATGAGTCAGATAAAGCGCCTTACCTCTCCCATGCTGCATTAAATGCAAAAGATCATCTGAAGCCTTGAAGATCAACAACATTAAATGTCTTTTGTATTTAATAGTCCTTTGTAAAGTCAATGTCTATTAATGTAATGATCATGACTGAGTGTCTTAGCCTGTTAAGACACTCAACATACTAGAATAAGCTTTACTTTATGTACTTGTCTAGTATACCCAACTTGTATTCCTAAGTGTATACGGTTGTAGCCTCGGCTATATAACCTCCCATTGTATATGTTGTAAAACACTTCTGACTTTGAGAGAAATATATCCTTGAGCTTGAAATTATTCGTGTGTTCCTATTAGTATTCAAGGATTATTACTTTGTCATTTTGAGTGCTTGTGAGATTATTCTAACAGAACATTCCGCATCTGTTAGATTCTTTAAGAAATACTTGTGAAGTGTTGTTTAGATTAAGCAACCCGATCCAACAATCTTGTTTCCAAAGGATTAAAATGGATGAAAGACGGTATGGTCGTTGCGACACTCATAGTAACTGTTGCATTTGCTGTAGCCTTTACAGTTCCAGGTGGCTACAACCAAGATCATGGATCTCCTATTTTCATTCATAACCGCACATTCTTAGTTTTTGTTATCGCAGATGCCATTTCTTTAATCAGTTCCTCAACTTCACTACTAGTGTTCTTGAGTGTCCTCACATCTCAACACGATCAATGTGATTTCATGTATTCATTACCCAGAAAGTTGATGATAGGTCTACTAACACTTTTCATATCCGTAGCAGCACTGATGGTGACGTTTAGTGCCAGTTTCTTTGTTCTATACCACAAGGGGTTGAAATGGGTATGGATCCTTATTGCTGCATTTGCTACGATACCGGTCATTGTGTTTGCACTACTACAACGTCATCTTTTGGTGGATATGTTTCGGTCTACGTATGATTCTCACTATCACTTTAATCCCAAGAAACGTATACTTTACACCACAAAACCGAGCTTGTAACTATGGTTCCATATAAAAGCATCATTAAACGGATATTTTTCAAAAGATGTTGATGTACCCTAGCTTGGATTGTACACATTTGTTTTTACAGCTTATTGTATTGTTGATGTATGAATCTGCCTTAAATTAATTAACTAGGTACTATCGTTTATATGTTCGGATTTTTTTATTAAACAGTTTCATATAATGTTTTAAGTACATTAATTGGCCTTTTCAATTATTTCCGTGATATCTCTTTAGATATATAATAAGAAGAATAAATTGTAAATCACAATGATCATATATTTGTAAATCATTTTTCTGATAATATTACCCATAACATCTGTTTTGCAGATTTAGACTTTGGATCTGTTTTTCTGATAATATTTGTTAACTCATATTTATTGCGTTAACATAATAACTACATCTTGTTACTTTGGGACACACATTAAAGAAAATTTAAATTTGTATGTTTTTCTTCTTTTTTTATTAATGTAAGTGAACCCTATATTAATTAAAACAGAAGAAAAAACCTAAACTTTTAAATTTACTTTAATGTGGGCACCAAAGTTATAAGATATATTTATTAGGTTAACGCAATAAGTAAGGGTTAACAATTGATCATTCCCCTATGTATTATATAGAAGGTTAGTATCCTGTGTATTACACGGGTTGAATAAAAAAATATAATAAATAATAATCAATGAAAATTTAAGCAATATAAAAAGAATATGAAATATTATTAAAATTTTGTATAATTTAATACATTAAATAATATAATTATTATATCATTTCTTTAAACATTAAGTTTTCAAAGTTTGTTTCTTTAAACATTTTATTTAAAAAAAATTAATTTTATATTTTATAATAATTTGATTTTTTAATAAAGTATGTTTTTTTAATATTAATACATTTTAAATGTATTAAAAAAATCTTTTAATTAATTTAAAAAAGTATAAAAATATATATAATATAAATGTAGTTAATAGGAGAGAGATGTGGAAAACCAAAGTTAATGTGTTATAGGAACATGACAAGTGTCCATATAAACTTTATTTAATAGAATATATATATATATATATATATATAGGATTGTGAACAAATAGTAACCCACCTTTATTGCAATAAACCAGATAACTTTGCTAAGATGAAGCCAAATCTTGGTTTTTTTTTTGAAATCATTGTAACACATTTAGAACATTATTTCTTTTATAAGTTTGTGAAAATTGATCATCGTTTGAGAGTATACATCATTGTAATTTTTTAGACTAAAACAGTTACAGTGTTGTAATTTAAAAACTTACAACGATGATATATCTTAAAACAATGATGAATTTACACAAACTCATAAAAGAATGTAGTGTTCTAAATTTGTTACAATGATGTTTAAAAAAATCCAAGATTTGGCTTCATCTTGACGAGTTATTTCGGCTTGTTGCTTTAATAGTAGGTTATTATTTGAACACTTCCATATATATACATATATATACACACACACTAATATACGGTGTGTTACATGGGTTTAATATACAAAATGTTATATATTTTTTTTATAAAAATTAAAGCTATGTCTATAAAAAAATAAGAATTACACTTGATTTTTTTATAATTATACATATTGTATTTTAACATTCAAATCATTCTATCAAGCTAAATATTTTAAAATATTTAAAACAATTCATGGAAAATAATTACTATTGTTTTTATTAATATTGAATATTTTAATGAACATAATTTGAAGTTAATGATAGTAAAAGACATAAATAGAAGTTTAGATAAGAAAATAAGTTTAACTAAAAACTTTATAACTAATTGGGGTTTAAGTCCATTTGCTTAATAATATATTAATCATTTTTCATATCTATACTTCACAATACGTGATTAAATAATGGATATCAATAATTAAATAATAGATACATATTGAAAAACAAAACTAAATGACTACAATGATAATAAATGTTACCAATTATATATGTTTTTTAAATTAAGAGTTATAAACTGATAATAACAATTTAAAATAAGTTGTTGTCAAAAAAAAATATGAATATTAAAGTTGATTTTCGTATTTTATTATATAATTACCTTAATAAGTAAAAATATTTATATACTAACATTTAATGATATTACAATGCATAAAAATAATTAACTTTTATGAATTATAATTATACCATAATTGGTAAAATATATAAATAAGTCCTTAGTTTTTGTAACTTACCTAAAAAATGAAAAGATTTAAAAGTTTTATATTATTTAATGAAAATAGTATGTTAAAATATAAAAATATATGAATATACATGAAATCATTTAGGTTTTTAATAAAATCATTATTTTTATAGTTTACAATTTGTTTTATAATGTATCTATTTTATTTTATTTTGTTTAGTTATTTGCTTTTTTTAATATATTCTAAAAATATTATTAAATTTCTACATTGAAAGTGTCAAAGTGTAAGATATTCATCACTTAGTTATTTATTTGTATACATAATTTATTAAATATAAGAAAATAAGTTAAAGTAATAATTTGTCAAATTTATTAATTATCACTATTAATTAAGAAATGTTAATAAATGATTTAATGCTCCAAGTTTAGGAGGGAAACAAAAATGAAACATGCTCCATTGCATAACATGTGGCAAACAAAAACGTTGATTTATTATATAAGATAGATTAGAAGGGCACAATGGTTTAAAAACCATAAACAAAGGTTTTTTTTTATTTTTTAGCTTGTCTCATTGATACCTTTAAGAAATAAAGTGTCAAAGAATAAATATAAAAGAAACCATCTCAAATCAAATGAATCACTTCTTAATATTTATGTCACATTTGTCATACCATATTTGGCTTTTAAATAATGATTTTTATCATAATAGTTTTTTAGTTAAATATTAATATTAAATTTAATTAAAAGAGTTGATTTTATGAAGATGTGGTGATTTATAATTTTTACGAGTCAAAATCAACATCTTAAATGCTTTGTTTTCCGTCGCATCGCGCGGGCATCTCACTTGTGTGTATATATATATATATATATATATATATATATTTATAATTATATCATGGTGTTATTGATTTCTCCTTGAACGATGTTAATTATTTCTTGAACAGTTAACACTTTATTAAGTGATAAAATTACCCCAGAACTCATACACTTCGCACCTTAATAATGATAATGATAATAATTTGTAAAATTGAGAAGTCTGGCCACTAATTAATCGAGGTTTTTAAACTTAGAAGACTCACATAGTTAAAATTTGTAAAAAAATGTGAACGTCACCATTAGGCGCCCCTCACCGACCGGTTCTTACGGCTAACATGAAGGAGGTAAATTACGTGACTTAGGGAAAATTAGGTAGTGCCGGACTTTAAACACATAGTTAAAATTGTAAGCAGGGAGTTAAACAGTAATTTACTCGAAAGATCATTTACAAAAGAATTTAACTTTAATTGCACATAATCGGTCTATAAAAAAAAAGTTAAAACTTTGACCTACCAAATTTAGCATTTCAGATACAGTTTGTTAAATATTGTACTTAATTAAAAAATTAGATTATAAAAAATTATATACCTATATTACAAGGAGTTATGATATAAAAAATATTTTATTAAAGGAAGGCCCACTTTAGCTATTATAAAAAAAATGAAGGGTGTAATAAAAAACCAAAAAAAAAAATAAAAACTTAACCAAAAAATCATTGAAGGGCGTAAATAAAAACAAAAAAGGTGCAAAGAATTAAAAAGAACAATAGAGTGCAGCCGTGCAGGTGAATCAAGGGGGGAGGCGGGACTCGAATCCGTGCAAAATGGGTGAGAAGTGAAGGGCTTTGCCACCGAGCAAAAGCTATTTTTGTTTAGCAAAGGCCAAGTAGTTTTATTGTAGTTAGAGGTGGGCAAAAAACCCGGTTTTGGAACCGAAACCGGGAACCGAAAAAAGCGGAACCGGTTCCACCTTTACCCGGTCAAACACGAACCGGAACCAGTTGTTGACTTTGTTGACCGGAACCGGAATCGTTTGGAACCGGAACCTGTTTAAAAAAAAAATCGGTGTGCCCACTTCTGATTGTAGTCTCATGACTTTTCAATGAGAGGTTATGAATTAGACACTCGTCTAAAACAAATTTTGCGTTAGGTTGATCCAAGGGTTTTACTAGCGGGTTTTTACCTTAGCAGGTGAGTCGGGTCACCACTCTCTGTTTTTCGGGCGAAATGGTGGTCTATTTGCCAAGTGATTCTGGTCACATTTGCTATTTAGGAAAAAAAAGCCGTTTTTGTTTAACGGTTTAATTTTCAACTTATTTAACGAGAAAAAAAAATATAAAAAACAAACTATTGCTAAACATGTGTGTATATATACTAGTCAGTAACCCGTGCGATGCGGCAATGTTGACAACTTCCTACAGGGAACTTATTTTCTATTCTTTCCACTCCAACAAAAACCTACAGGCTGCCCCAAATTTAGTTATACCATTTTCTTTAAGATCCTACAAAACTGGCTTATCAAATTCAACGCCTCAACGGCTTGTCCTTACAGAAACATGAATAAATTAAAAAATTGGTGCTTAAATTTCTATATAAATATTCAAAAGTGATTAACTTAAATCTCTAGAACTGTAAGTAGACTTTGACTTCTAAAAGTCAATATGGCACGTATGTTGCTTATGCTTATGCTTATGCTTTGCAAACAATTTTTTTAGTATATGAAGTAAATTGGCAGCAGAAAAATGACACCTCAATTTTAGATGCTACTTCTAAAAATCACATTGGATTCATTTAAAATTATTTGTTTAGTTTTAACAATAGCATCAGTTCTTCTGCGACCGCAACAAAGGCATGCAATTAATGTTCAATCAATTTATAATAATGTAGATATTACCTTGATCGGTTTTCATCAATGTGCCTTGGTTCAAGCCCAAATTAATAGTTAGACATTCCTTGCAAAACAAAAATAATAAAAGAATATTGAGCCTTTGAAACAATCTTGTAGCAAAGCAGCAGATAAAAACAAAAACTGAAATTGTTTTACAATACTTCCAAAATGACATGATTTTACAAGATTATCATCATTCACTTACAACAAAATCAAATTCAAATGCATCTCACTATACGTCTTGTGTGTGCTTATGTGTAAAAGTCATCAAATAACATATTATCGATTAACTCACCTTTGAAGACCACGACCTGCTATCATAAAGAGTAAGCATACGAATCGCAATATGTTTTGGTTCAATGAATTGGTACATGTAACCATTATAGTCCGTCTTGCAATTTTTCTTCTCCTTTTTTCATTAAACAAGGATGTAGAAAAGTCAAAAAAATCCATTAACAATTTTCTAGTAACATATGGGTCTATACGAATGCTATAAAGTCTGAATTACAAACCTTGAGTTGCTACTTTAGCAATTAGAGGCTATTCAACTCATATCTATTTATCTAATAAATGAGAGTTAAGACAACTAATGTGTCAAAGTCTAAGGCAATTGATGAGTTTGATAAGATGGACAAGTCAGATAGAACTGCCATACATGAAGTCATGGAACAGCAGACTGTCAGTATAGCCAAGGCTGGAATTACAACTTCCTTGAATGCAAGAACTGCAGTTCTTGATGCTGCAAATCCTGCCTGCTAACACATAAAACACAATTTCCATTTCACATATATTATGTCACCCATTTTTTTTAAAATTTTGATGTTTTATTTTGTTAAAAAGGGGAAGATATGACAGCCGGAAGTTAATTTTCTTGGTGATCTCTTGCATCCTAATTTGGTTAAATTGATTGGTTTTTGCATCGAGGATGATCAAAGGTAAAGATTGCCAAATAGTAAATAGGGCTGGTAAAGATTGCAAATATATATATATGAAAAAGGTTAAATTCAGGTTGTATTTTATTAATAATGAATGCAACGGGCAAAACAGAAGTAGTGCTAGCTTCAAAGAAGTGGGTCAAGCGGCTCAAAAGCTGTCTAAAATGCACTCAAATTTGTGTAACTTATCAATGCTACCTCACTAAAAACATCATCTTATATTTTAGGAGCACATGCATTCATGTATTCATTTCAATTATATTAACATAACAAAGAAATAAAAATCAAATTATAATACATCCCCGTGTATTACACGGGTCCAAAGCTAGTCTCTCCATAAACACCAGCTTGACAATTGCTGAATTCCAATATTAACTAAATTCACAAAAACAAACCAACACTACATACATCAATTGCTGAATTCCAATATTAACTAAATTCACAAAGACAAACCAACAATACATACATCAATACATATGAATGCTATAAAGTCTGACTGACGCATGCAAACATAGATATGTACAACAATACATACATCAATCTCTTAACAACTAATATTCTAAACCTACAAACTGAATTCCTATATTAACTAAATTCACAAAGACAAACCAACAATTGTAATGTTACATCTGAAAAGAAAAAAGACCAGAATCTAAGCACCTATATAATAATGACCAACAAATCAACTTATTGGTTCAAAAATGGGAGCACGGCAGTGAATCACTTTTATAACCACGATTTTTTCCATGAAAAAGATTTATGGAACAACTACAAAACAGGGAGGAACCAACATTGAGTTAATGCCCACCTAAAAATTAGATATAAGAGTCCTATCTGACAGTAATGGTGTGGAGCCACTTGGCAACAATGCAGTGAATGTTTCTACTTGAGAGCATGAGGAGATCTTACTAGGAAGCAATGGGGTGCATTGTTGTATTTCTTTGTTAATACAGATGTATGTTGATACTAAGGCAAGATTGAAAAAGAAATTTACATCTTCTATCAGAAATTTAGAACAGTTAGTTTTTTAAATGAACCCAAATCACCCCAAAACCCAAACTATCAAGTTATATGTACTTTTTAATTGCTCTATAAATAATGAGCATGCTCTATTTTGCCATTCTAAAACATATTAAAAAAATAAATAAAAAAACCATGTTGCATTCGTAAAGTTACTAAAAGTCAAAAATAAATTCAAAATAAAACATATTGTTCATGTTGCAATGACCAATCCCTTCACACATCTGCAACAATCATAAGAATTTCAAAACAAATCATCAGCATGTCGAGGACTGCCAAAAAACAAAGCAAAAAAAAACAAAATGTAACCACATTACAATTTTATGAAGTACGTGCAACAATAATAACAGCCAAAGCTACGCTTTCCCCATCATACCAACCTTCTTTGATCCCCTGAAAATATGAAAATATCATGATTACAAAAAACCAAAAAAAAAAATACTATGTAGTAAGTGTTAACCTGTTTTTAATTCACTGACTTTTGTGTTTTTTGCCTTGAACCAAAGAAGCAGCCGAAGCTACAATCAAGATGATCAAGGTTGTATCATGATATTCATCTAACAAAATTTGATAGCAATATAACTACAACTTTAATAAGCAGAACTCAAGCAGAGGCTTCTTTAACACAAATGTGAAGCTTTTTATCCTGTAAATTCAAACATCCACACAATTCTTGTAATAGCAGAAAAAAACCTAAAAAGGGGAATGCAATAAAACTAAAAACCAACTTCATAGACGGTGGTTACAACGGGATTGTTGATTTGATTCCTTTGATTAAGTTTTAATCATGAATACGAAACTAGTAACAATGATATAAGATTATATGAAACCTGTGAATCCAGTGAATGCGTTGTTGATTCCTGAGACGAATCTAACAGGTTCCGTTTAGGGTGTACAATTAGGATGGTTGTAGAGAGGCTCGGTTGGAGGTTCACGAATTTTCTTAGGTGAGGATAACTTGATTATGATGTTGTAACCTAATAATGAGCCTTAATCTCTTATTTATATATACACCCAAGTGGAAACCCTATTTAAGATAAATAAGGATAATTATGTTCATCAAATAATTATCTATCTGCTAGGGGTATTTGGTAATTGATCTATTTAATTAAATAATCATGAGGGCCATATGTTATTTATTTATTTATTTATAACATTCTCTCACTTGGCCAAGTGATTATTTATTATGAGCATTAAATAAGTTTGCAGATTGATAATACTCATTTTAGTTCTAAATTGTAATCATTGCAGAGAAATATAGTCATTGAATCAATTATTCAATTCAAAACCCCCATTAATCATACTACAATACATATTTAAAACTTAAGGTAGGATCAATTAACAAGTAAGCCTTTAACGAATGATTTGTGTTATTAGAGTCTATATGTCATTAGGCATGCATAAACATATACTTGGAGACAGACAAATCAAATAAGTGAGTAAATTTCATTAATCATAAGTAAGTACATTAAGCAATAAGGTCTTTACATAAGCCCATCTTCGAAACATGTTCTTCAAATATCTTAGGAGGGAGACCTTTATTCATTGAATCCGCAAGCATAACTTTAGTAATTATATACTCAATACAAAGGTTATTTTCCACAACTCGCTCGCGAATGAACAAGTACTTTGTATAAAGATATAAACTAGCACCGGTTGAACTGTTACTGTTCAAGAAGTTAACGGCTGTTGAGCTGTCACAGTAAAGCTTCAATGGTCTAGAGATAGAGTTAACGATTTTAAGTCCAGTGACTTGCTTTGCCAAGTCAGCATCATCCAACACTTTCCCCCTTAATTTTGACTTGCTTCTTTTACATGCTTCACTCCAATAAGCTCCTTTGCTTCACAAAATTTAATTCTTGGCAATGCTTTAGCTAAAATATTAGCTTTCTGCAGTTCTCCACTAACATGTGCAACACAAATCTGATTGCGTTCCACACATTCATGAATGAAATGAAACTTAGTATCTATTTGCTTGCCACGACCATGAAAAAGTGGGTTTTTCATTAAAGCAATTGCAGATACATTGTCAATCAAAAGTGTTAATTCTGAGCTTCTTTTTCCGTCAGATCACTAACCAGATTCCGCAACCACAATGCTTGACATGTTGCCACGGTTGCAGCCATAAACTCGGCTTCACATGATGTAACAACCGAAAATTTCGGTAACCGTTTATGTTTAAAAATTTATGTTAACGTTCGTAAAGTAATTACGATCAAAAAGATATGAACGATACAAATATCTGAGAAGGTATGAGTTCATGATCCTCATCTCGTGTTAGTTTAGTCTTGATTGATTAAAGAGACCAACAATGTGATAGTTGCGTTCGAAGAACTACGTCATCAACAAAATGGGCACGTTTGATCGTGCTTGAAATCCACGTTGAGTTGACAAATTAAATTATTACAGGATAATAGTACGCGATAAATGGTGAACGTGGGCGAAAACCGTGCGTGAAACGGAGTTACGGATTGCCCGGAATCGCGAAACGAAGATGAAATCGAAAAATGGACGAAAATGGCCTAGGGCGGTACGCCCCGAGCCACACGTCGAGCTTAGGCGGTACGCGCGGAAGGAAACGAAAATGATCTGGAACCTCTACTCGTGCGGTACGCCCCATCCCAAAGTTCCATGTGGGGCGATGCGCCTTACGTCAGCGAGTCGGAAAATGGGATTAAAAAGTCAGATTTCATCTAGAAGAGGATAGTTTCTTCTTCTTCATGACGCCTCAGCCACCACACACGAAAAATCCACCCTTCAATCTATCAAAACCCAATTTTGAAGGCTTCTCAAAGTTTAGATCGCACCAGGGAACGTTTCTGCAAGTCCGGATCATCTTTTTACGCGCAGAACTTCGTCTGATTAGGTAATGGTTCGATTTAACCTTCTAGATTGATTATGATTGATTAAATCTTTCTTTTGAACGTAATGATATAGTTAGGGTTGTTGATTATTGCCTAGATGATACGAAGAAGTTGAACTGTTAACGGGTAAATCCTTGTTTTGATCCGTTGTAATGCCCGGTTTGCATGAAATCATAACAATGGTTATAATGATTTTAACCATTTGATTATGACAAGGTAGGTGATTAGTTTGATTAATCCTTGACATGAAACGTGAAATCCAAGTGTTTCAAACTAATCACAATAATTAACATACTCATGGGAACGATTATCTGATGTTTATGATAACAGGCAGATTAGTATGTTAAACATGGTGATATTTTATGATATCCGGGTAATCAATAACAAGGATTGATCAATTCTAAGCCATTAATCTGTCTAGGAACCTGTGTTAGTGTTATAATCAACAGCATTAACTATTTGATTAATCCAAGATTATTCTGACTAATCAAGTATGTCATCAACCTATTATTAGGAACCTGAATCAGTATAGGTTCCTACATTATCATACATTGTATGATATGACATTAACATGAATAATTAAAAATCTAATATCGGTTTGATGATTATCAAGGCAATGTCTTTGACATTGGACGTTCAGAAAGATTCAATCAGTAAGTTTAGCAACGCCCTAAGACGAATTGATTAAATAAGAGAATACGTTTATCTAAGCCGAGTAAAGAAGTAATCTTTAAGCATCGCAAGGATAAAGAGATAAAAATGATCAAGATGAGTGTAAACGAAATTTTGAAACAAAGCTCCGAATGAAAGTTACGACATGCCGAAGTTTCGAGCGGTAATCGTAAATTTGAGCACCTTCATGGTAAGGTTATAATTATGATAATATATTTATATTAATAGGATATCATTCTGAAGTGAGAAAGTAAGGAAAGGAAGAAAAGTTAGCAAATTGTGCTTTAGCTCAGATGAGTTCTTTGTAGCCCTATTTTAAATGTTTTATCATTTTGGGCTGATATGCATGTTATAAAGTTATTGTATGAAAGTGATTTTAACCTGATTAAGGTAAGGTAAAGAATGTTTTCTGATAAAGAATGTTTTCAGGTAAAGAAAGTTTCAGATAAAGAATGTTTCCAAGTAAAGAATGTTTACAAGTAAATAATGTTTTAAGTCTCAACTGCGGTTGAGGAGCAAATGATTTTAAGAGTCTCAGCTGAAGTGTCAAGAATGTTTCAAGTCTCAACTTCTTTGAGAAGTAAATGATTTTAAGATTCTCAGCTGAGATGTAAAGAATGTTTTAAGTCTCAACTGTGGTTGAGAAGGAAATGATTTTGAAAGTCTCGACCGAGGTCGAGTAGTAAATGTGATGTTGAAGTCCCGGCTGCGGTTGGGCAAAAGTTGAGCACTGAGAAAGTTTCAACTAGTAAAGTACGGATGAAAGCTGCAAGGGATCGACAAAAGTCCTATGCTGACAAAAGGCGAAGACCAATAGAGTCGATGTAGGCGATCATGTATTGTTTAAGGTTTCACTATGAAGAGGAATTATTAGATTCAGAAAAAGAGGAAAACGGAGTTTGAGTTTATTGGACCTTTTTGAATAATGGTACGAGTCGATAAGATAGCTTATCGATAAAATCCTCCGGATAAGTTAAGTGAAATTCACCAGATATTTCACATTTCACACTTAAGAAAATGTCTAACAGATGATGTAGGATATGTGCCATTAAACGATATTGAAGTTGATGAAATGTTAAACTACATGGAAGAACCTGTGGCAATTGTTGACACGAAAGAAAAACAATTGCGTAACAAGACAATTAGACAAATTACGGTTCAATGGAAACACCGAAAAGGATCCGAGGCTACATGGGAGACTGAAGACGAGATGAAACGACTCTACCCACATTGTTTGAGACGTAACAGGTTTCGAGGACGAAACCTATTGTAAGGAGGGTAGATTTGTAACAACCGAAAATTTCGGTAACCGTTTATGTCCAAAAATTTATGTTAACATTCGTAAAGTAATTACGATCAAAAAGATATGAACGATACAAATATCTGAGAAGGTATGAGTTCATGATCCTCATCTCGTGTTAGTTTAGTCTTGATTGATTAAAGAGACCAACAATGTAATAGTTGCGTTCGAAGAACTACGTCATCAACAAAATAGGCACGTTTCGTCGTGCTTGAAATCCATGTTGAGTTGACAAATTAAATTATTACAGGATGATAGTACGCGAAAAATGGTGAACGTGGGCAAAAACCGTGCGTGAAACGGAGTTACGGATTGCCCGGAATCGCGAAACGAAGATGAAATCGAAAAATGGACGAAAATGGCCTGGGGCGGTACCCCCCGAGCCACACGTCGAGCTTAGGCGGTACGCGCGGAAGGAAACGAAAATGATCTGGAACCTCTACCCGCACGGTACGCCCCATCCCGAAGTTCCATGTGGGGCGATGCGCCTTACGTCAGTGTTGGAAAATAAGGACTGACGAAGCAAAACCACCTTTCAAATAATCAATTTGAATAAATGTTGCAGGACACTAACTTCCGAAGACATGAAGAATAAGGCTTCAGAAGATGCTTCGGAAGACACTAAATAAAAGTCAATTGCTTCCGAAGACAAAACTTCAGAAGATGCTTCGGAAGACACTAAATAAAAGTCAATTGCTTCCGAAGACAAAACCTCAGAAGATGCTTTGGAAGACTCTATCGAAAGACAAACCTCAGAAGACACTATCGGAAGAGAACAATTGCTTCCGAAGAATAAAAGACAATTACTTCAGAAGATATCTGCTTCGGAAGAAAAACGCTAACTTCGGAAGACTTATGTGTTTACATCAGCTTCCGATGAAAGAATAAATGTTTCCTTCTTCAGCTTCCAATAGTATAGCTGATTCCTTTAATCAGTTTCCTATGAAGAACTTCCAAAAGAATAACTCCTTAGCATCAGTACAAATGTCTGAACCTCGGAAGACTTCAAGATCTTTGAAGATCCTAAGTTGACTTTACACTTGTACTGTTTTGATGCTACAGTGTCTGTAATAGTGTCATCAGTCTTATCTGTTTGTCTTTTTCTTGTATTTGTCCTAAAACATTAAATGTTGGGGCTATTTATACCCCAACATCAACTGTATAATTGTACAACACTTTTCTGAATCTTCTTTGTGTTGCCTTACTGTTTTCTGTTCTCTCTTTTCTTTAAAACAAGAAAACTAAACACTAAAAATAACTTAAGGGCAAAACCCTAGAGGGAGCTAATACCAAAGGCTTTGACTAAGTATCTAAAGCTCTTGTTCCTGGTTAAATCAGCCTCTCTTTAGGAGGATCTGACTTTCTACAATTGGTATCAGAGCCTTGTTCATTAGTCTTGGTTTAACCATCAAGTCTAAAATTCAAAGCTCACTTTGATATCTTGTGTTTAGTTTTCTGTGTTCATCTACTTTTCATAATCTGCTGAATATTGATACTTGAAACTCTAAAGTGTTCAAGAATCATTCAATTAAACTACCTTGAGTACTCATTCCTTGTTGATTTACTCATAACTGTTTGAACACATGGCAGAAAAATTCACCTTAGATCCCCATAACACCGGTTCTGCCACAAAGCCACCAATTTTGGTTAGGCATCAATACAATATTTGGCAGAGACGGATGTTACATTTCCTGTCAAATAATCATACAGGATGTTGGAAGTCTGTCATGTTCGGACCTCATAAACCAATGGACCTGGACACGGAGACTGGAGATAATGTCCCTAAGGACCCCCAGAACTACACTGAAGAAGACTTTCAGAAATTGGAGCTTGATGCCAAGGCACATGCTCAGCTGGCTATGGCCCTTCCGAATGAAATTTATTCGGGTCTTCTTCACCATGAGTCCGCTAAGGACTTATGGGATGCTCTAAAAGAGCAATTCGGTGGTACCGATGATGTTGTAGCCAACACTAGGGAAATATTGGCTCAACAATATGAGACTTTCTGCCAACTAAATAATTAGTCACTGACTCAGCAATTTGAAAGGTTCACTTCTCTCTTAAGTGAACTAAAGTTAGCTGGTCAAGTGTACCCTCCTGTCTCAGTTCTTAATCGATTTTTAAGATCTCTTCCTGAAAAATGGGAAACTTATTCTATAGTCATGAGATCTTCACCAGATTTTGGAAAATTCTCACTTATCCAACTTCATGGTAAGTTGCTCACTTTTGAGCGAGAGATTGACCAGAAAAAAAAAACTAATAAAATATGGTAAATCAACTGAAGAGTATGTTCAAGGGAACACAGCTCTTCTTAGTCATAACTCTGTGATAAACGATCAGGGTTATGATGAACACATTGACATAACTACTGGCATCACCTCTTCATTCTCCTCTCGTGATGACCATTCTCTCCCTTCTGACCATCTGTGTTTTATCATGGACGACCTTCATCAAGTTCCAAGTGATGACTTGGAAGAGATGGACATTCTCCATCAACTGGCTCTCTTGAGTATAAGAACTAACAAGTTCTACAAGAGGACAGGAAGAAAATTTCCTGGTATCCATGGAAAAACCAGGATTGGTCTAAATAAGGCTAATGTCCAATGCTATAGGTGTCATGGCACTGGACATTTTGCCAGGGAATGCTCTAATGCTCAAAATTCTAACCCTTCTTCTTATGTGACCTTTCCGAACATATCCTCACACACCTCTTTAACACCATTTTCTTCCACCTCTTCCTCCTCCTCTTTTAAAAGGTCCAATAATCCTCAAGAATCAGCACACCTTGCACAAAACTCTTCTTCCACCAATGTGCAATATGTACAAGCTGCAAACGGTAATATGTACCAACTCACTCCTGCTTCACTTCAAGTTGTTGCAGCTCCTTCTTCACAAATAAATGCACCAGGCCATGCTGTCCGGTCTTCATCATCTAGTCAACATGCTCTTTTCTCTCAAGAGTACATAGACTGAAGCAGTTTGCCTGAAGATGTTGGCTATGCCCTCATCACTTCTGAACCAACAGAATTTGCTCTCATGGCTGTTAGTGAAGACTCCTGTTCTTCTGTTCAACCTGAAGCAGATATTTCTGATGCTCAGGTATCTTCTTCTACCTTAGAAAAACTATGTTCCAATGCTTGCATAGAGGTTTTTGCAAAAATAAAGAAAGCCAATATGTTGCTTCAAAAGCAAAATCAGGAGTTGGAAAAACTCCTTGACAATAAAAATTCTGAAGTGGAAAAATTAATAAAAATAAAAGATAATGAGATCTCCACTTTAAAAACTGAGAAAATCAACTTACAAGCATCATTTGATCTACAAAAAGAAAAATATTATGCTTGTAAAGATGAATTATCTCAAACTCAAGTGAGCTGTGAAAAGTGGGTTGAGTCTTGCAAATGATTCAAAATGCTTTTACAAAATCAAGTTCACAGCAAAGCAAGATTTGGGATTGAGTATAATCACACTGCTCAACCAGAGGATTACACCCCAATCGATAACAATAAGGAAGAAACCACTCCTGAACCTATCTAACCAACCTTTCTTCCTGCTGAAATTCCTCCAATAATAGATACACCTCCATTGGTGTATCAGCCAAACTATTCTTCTAAGTTTGTATACCCCATTAATACAAATCTGACAAGATTAGAAAAACCTCAGTTGAACTCAGTTCAACACAAGGGGAGACTGTAACATCAGTGCTGGACGCGTGCCGGAACAATGATTGCAACAGTAAAACGTACAGTAACTCAGGTACACCTTACGTGAAACTATGTTTATACTATTGATGCATTTTGATTTACATGAAACTATTAAACGATTGTCTGAATCTAACTGAAATCTTAGGATTTAATAGCCAGAAAACATGTCAGACAACACAGTGTTGAAACATAAATACTTGATGTGATATTATTTGGTGTAAACGTATGTGAGGTTAAACAAAACAAAACCTTAACAGTTATTATCACGGAATGCTAAACCGACGAATTATTCGTATAGGTGACGATCTGTACGAATGATTCTGAAGGTTTAACGTTTTGAAATAATGACTTAACAGTAGAAAACAAGAATCAGAAAGCCAAACCATTGACGTGTACGTTCGAATGACGATTCGAACGAATACGCACGATGGCGACGCGATCTGACGAAACGAATAACGATTCGAACGATCATAATTTTAAGGAAATAAAATATTTCCTATTTTACAATTTTGAAACTCATCATAAATAGAATAAATTAAAACTATTTAATTAAATCGCGAATGAATTAATAAAACGCGTAAAAATATTATGTTTTGAAAAATAATAAACGCAACGATATTTAAAATAATTTCTAATGATATTCGTATTCTAAACATTCTAAAATACTTCTTTTTATTTTTATTACGAAAAACACGCGTAACGACCCGGATACACGACGAAACTACGAACCGAGCAACCGAAACGAACCCGAATACCCACGGGGTATATAAGCACCAAATGAGGTCAACTACCTCATTAAATTCAGCTCTATCTCTCTCTAGAAACCAGATTCACGAACCTATCTCTTTCACTCTAGAAAACCGACTTCAAAACGCGATATCTTCTTCGTTTGTGGACGAAATTCAGTGATTCGTGCGCCTAAACGACCATCTCGAAGCCCTCTACAAGGAAGTACAAGCTATATGTTGATTTAACCAGCTGATTTTGAGGTATGATCGAAAGAAAAGTCATGAGATTAGGGTTTCTTGGTTTGTTTTTACACACACCCACATGACCGGTTGTAGGGGTCAATATTTGAACCCCTACCTCTGCGGGAACATATCTATATGCAGCAGCAACGTGTGAATGCTCAAATTGTCGGTTGAAGATGCATGATGGTGACGAGAATGGTACAGGTTCGTGAGAACCAAACCAGCCGAAACCGTGTGAGGGTGGCGAACCCTCACCCCCCCTTGGCCGAACCCTACTACCTTTCATCTACCCCCGAACCCTATGACCAGCATGTTTGATTTCAACTAGCCACGAACCCTTCTACAATCACCGAACCTTAGACCCCCACGAACCATAAAGGAGTAGCGAACCATCAGACAGAAAGCATGGGAGCCGAACCCTCAAGAGGTTGCGAACCTCTCCCCAGTTGGCGAACCTATGTACACTAGGCGAACCCTGCATGAGTTGCTGAACCCTCATGCAGCCCCGAACCTAGGGGGTCACTTAGCCGAACCCTCGAACCTGAAAAAGAACGAACCTTGGTCCAGTGTACCCTGCCGAACCTTTAATTGTTTCAGGTCCCGAAACTTGAGTGAATAACTAGCCGAACTCATTCATGTCCTTGGACTAGCGAACCCTTGAGCTAGAGTAACAAGGTTTGCTGGAAACTACATGCAGCTTTGGCTGGGATTAACTAAACGTGTGTTTGATCAAACCAATCCATTTACTTGGCCCGCGATTTTGTTCCTTAATACAGTTTCGGCCCACAAGCTTCCAGGCAACCCAATAAGCCCAATAAAGCCTAGGTTCCTTCGGCCCAAATTCCCTTGCTTGGCCCATTCCCTAGTTCGGCCCACACACTTCACGGTTCATATGGTTTTATTTTGGCCCAAATTCTTTTGATTAGCCCACGTCACGATCGGCCAAGCCCAAAACGAATACGGCCCATGGCCACTTGGGTAACTCAAGGACTTGTTCGGTCCATACTCATGTTCGGCCCAAGTCAAAAGGCCCACAGAAGGGTAAATGGCCTAATTTAGGATTTGGTTGGCCAGCATCCTTAACATTTGGCCCACGTGATCCATGGCCCAATAGTGTACACCCGACCCACGAACTTGGCCCCTAACCACATTGCGGGCCACTTTATTTAGTTTGGACCCATAATCCAATAATTCGACCCACATTTCTAATAAGGTGAACAAATGCTTAATAACGATTATAAGGATTTTATCAATATACTTATCAACACATAATGACAAGAGATGAAACTACAAGAGCGGTGTTTGATTTAAACATAGAACACAAGGATATGTCATAACAAGGAACCATAATAACAAAATGTGGGTTGAATGAGGATTGAAACCACGGGTGTTAGCCAATATTATGGCTAACTCATACACACACACAAATCAATTATACTTAATGTTTATACGATAAATTCAATGTGAAATCAATACAGGAACGTGAATATCATAGCAATTGCAAACAAAGAGAGCGTGCATTCTTATCATACTTAGTCAATCACTACTGACACAAGGTGAGTTCATTTGTCCCTTTTCAAACTTATTTGTTTTACTTCGGGACTGAGAAGCATGTTAAACATTTTCATATAATTATTGAAATATTGTTTAATGCTTTAAACTTAAACTTGAAACTTATGTTGAAACTTATGATTGAAACTTAGTATTCTTTGAAAGACAGTAGACTTGCAACTTATACATTAAACTTGTAGCTTGAAACCACATGTTAGATGCTTATGAGACTTGATGCTTATACTTGGAGAAACATTATACTTTAAACAGGAGACTTGATGCTTATACATATGAAACTTTATACTTTAGACATGAGACTTGAGACTTATACTTGTGAAACTTTATACTTTAGACATGAGACTTGAGACTTATACTTGTGAAACTTTATACTTTCAACATGAGACTTGAGGTCTATACTTGTGAAACTTTATACTTTAAACAATGTGTGAGACTTGATACAAACTTATGGGATTCATGATGAAACATTGTGTGAACACTTGAAACTTTATGCTTGAAACTATTACTTGCGCATGAAACATGGTACATATATCTAATCATAGGCTACGTAATGGCTAAACTACTGGTAATCCAGAGCTTGTACCTACGGATTGAGATATATGTAAAACATAAACGTAACGAGACTAAGCTATTACCTATATAAGAGACAAGTAATTGTTAAACTACTGGTAGTCCAGAGCTTTTGGTCTGCTTATATGAGGTATGTAATTGCTAAACATAAACATTACGATGCTAAGCTATTATCTATATAAGAGACATGTAATGGCTAAACTACTGGTAATCCAGAGCTTTTGTCTGCTTATATGAGATATGTAATTGCTGGAATTACTTGTGTATGCATGGCTTGTGTCTATGTATGAGATATGTAATTGCTAAACTACTGGTAAACCAGAGCTTTTATCTTGTATAGGAGACACGTAATCGCTAGACTAAGCTTAACTAATCTGTGAGCTACGTAATTGCTAAACGACTGCTAGTGCAGAGCTTGTACTCACGTACGGGATTAGGGACAGCTAAACTATGTGCGTGTGAAACTTGATGCTTGATAAACATACATTGAAACTAACACTTGTAAACAATATAGACTTGTAAACTTTGAAACAGACAACAAAAGCTTTGATGAGGAATGGGTTGATTGGTAGATAAAATGCTTAATTATTATTAACAACAGTGTCATATCTGGATTAGTATGTGGTGGGATGTTGGCTAGGGCTTGTCCCTTACATATGCCCTCTATATAAGCATACCGATTTGGATATTACATGTGGAGTTAATGAGGTTAAGGTTTTACCGAAGGAGGTTTGTTAAGACTATTTTAAACTTATAAACTTTATGAACTCACCAACCATTGTGTTGACCTTGTTTTCTTACATGCATTCTCAGGTGATGAACATGTTTAAGCTAAGGCTTCAGGATTTGCATACTAGGCGGCCCAGATAGAGGACCTAGTAGACTTTTGTGAAGCACATCTTTTGTTGACGATACACAATATTTTCGATATCTTGTACATATACAAGATATAGACATGTTATTCTTTTGATAGGTTTACTTAGTTAAATTGCAGAACATTGATATTGTAACTTAACTTTGTAATCCTAGTTATCATTTGATTGTGCTTTAGTTATTCTTAAACATTGATGCTATGTAAACAATCTGATCATCTTGATTATCACCCACGATATCACGCCCCGGGAACCTTCCGCCCGACGGGGACTCCGATCCAACCCCGCCGGCTCGGGGTGTGACAGATTGGTATCAGAGCTCAAGGTTATAGAGAATAATAGGTTATCTACTTAAACGGTTTGACCTAGACTATAACTTAGGGACCCTCATGTAGAGAACTTAAGACTTAAGCCTGCATTATGTTTTCTGCATTCGATCACTGCACTAACCAAATTCTTTTGGTTATGATCAGAATGCCGCCGAGAAAACAACCTACTCCGCAAGTCTCTGCTCCTCACTCTTCGACTCCTACACCACCTGATTCACCACCGCCACCTCCACCTCCTCCACACTCTCCACCACCAGGTTCAAGCACTGCTCAGACACTAGATCCTGCTACCATCGCCTTGGCGACGCTGCTGAGTACCCAACTGACAAGCCAACTGAAAGATGTCATCCCAGAGATGATAAATCGGATTCAGGGACATGGCAACACCTCTGCTCATACCACCGGAGAGGCTAGTGGAAACACTGGTCATACTTCTGACTGCTCCTAAAACCCCCAAGCTTTACTGGAGTCGAGGGAGCTGTTGGGCTGATCCAATGGCTCGAGAAAATGGAGAACACTCTGGACATAAGCAGTTGTCCAGAACACCATAAAGTTCGCTATGCAGCCGGGTCATTTAGCAAGCGAGCATTGACATGGTGGAATGCTCAGATCCGAGCAAAGGGAAGAGATGAGGCAATGGCGATGCCTTGGGCAGAATTTAAGCTTCTTCTGAGGAATGAGTTTTGCCCGAAACATGAACTGCAAGAACTGGAGATTGAGCTCTCGAATCATGAGATGAAGGGAGCTGATCATATGACTTTTACCAACCGCTATCATGAACTGGTAGCCCTGGTGCCAGAGATGGTGCCAACCTTGGAAAAGCTAATTGATCGCTATGTAGCAGGATTACCTTCATGTATACAAAGCGTTGTACTGGCTTCATACCCTGCTACTTTGGAGTCAGCCATTTCCCTCTCTGTTAAGCTTACCAAGGTAATGGTAAAGTCTGGAGTCTTAAAAGATGAGGCTGGAAAAGCCAAGGAAACAACATCAAAGAAACCTGAGTACCACCAAAAGAAGAAACAAAAGGTTGTCAAGAACTATGCCGCCGTTACCCCTCTGCGACAGGCACCTGCAGCACCTGTCAATCCTGCTACTAGGGGCTATGGGGGAGAACATCCCCAGTGCACTCACTTCAAGTATCATCATCCTCCTGCTGCTCAATGTAGGAAGTGCACTAATTGTGGTCGGTTTGGCCACTGGGTTACTAAGTGCCGTGTTGCTGTGAATCAGGCTACCAACACTGCAGCAAGAGCACTACCTCCACCACCACCACCACATAATCCAGGAAACAACAACAACAACAGAGGATGCTACACCTGCGGGGAAACGGGTCATTTCTCCCGCAACTGTCCAAAAAGAGTGCAACCTGGAGCACAAGCACCTCGCGGACGAGCTTTTGTTATCGGAGCCAATGCTGCACGCCAAGACCCTAATGTGGTCACTGGTACATTTCTTTTACATGACTCTTATGCATCTATACTATTTGATACTGGTGCAGACCAGAGTTTTATTTCATCTGATTTTGCACGACAACTTAGTCTTACTGAGGAAACTTTAGACTCCCCGTACATTATCGAAGTAGCGAATGGGAAACAAGTTACAGTTAGCACTATACTTAGGAACTGCCCACTTACACTCGTAGATCACACATTCACCATTGACTTGTTGCCGATGGAGTTGGGCAGTTTCGATATCATCGTGGGGATGGATTGGCTCTCACTCAATCGAGTTGAAGTCATCTGTTCAGAAAAGCTACTTCGGATTCCAGTAACGGATGATCGTGTATTGGAAGTTCGTGGGGATCAAGCAAAGAGAAACGTAAAGATCATATCATGCATAAAAGCGCGTAAGTGTCTGCAAAAGAAGTGCATAGCTTTCTTGTCTCACGTGGTGGGGAAAGAGAAAAACAAGAAAACAATACAAGATGTGCCGATAGTGAAGGAATATCCTGAAGTGTTTCCTGAAGATCTACCTGGTTTGCCACCTGTGCGACCGGTAGAGTTTCGTATTGATTTGATTCCTGGAGCAACACCTGTTGCTAAATCTCCTTACAGGTTAGCACCTTCGGAGATGCAGGAACTATCTAATCAACTACAGGAGCTGCTTGATAAAGGTTTCATCCGACCGAGCTACTCACCTTGGGGAGCTCCGGTTCAGTTCGTGAAAAAGAAGGATGGATCTTTTCGTATGTGCATAGACTACAGAGAGTTAAACAAACTAACCATCAAGAATCGGTATCCATTACCGAGGATTGATGATTTGTTTGATCAATTGCAAGGAGCTCAATACTTTTCGAATATCGATCTGCGTTCCGGATACCATCAGCTCAGAGTACAAGACGAAGACATACCGAAGACGGCGTTTCGTACCAGATACGGGCATTACGAATTCATGGTGATGCCTTTTGGTTTGACGAATGCACCCGCGGTTTTCATGGACCTCATGAACCGTGTGTGTAAGCCGTACTTGGATCAATTTGTTATTGTTTTTATTGATGACATATTGATCTATTCTAAAAGCAAAGCAGAACACGAACAACATCTTAGAACGATCTTGGAATTGTTAAAGGAAGAGAAACTCTATGCCAAATTCTCTAAGTGTGAATTTTGGTTAAAGGAGGTTCAATTCCTAGGCCATGTTGTTAACAGTGAGGGAATACACGTTGATCCTACCAAGATCGAGGCAATAAAAGATTGGGACACTCCGAAGACACCTACGGAGATACGTTCTCTTCTAGGCTTAGCAGGCTATTACAGGAGGTTCATCTCGAACTTTTCTAAAATAGCTCTGCCACTCACGAAGCTAACACAGAAAAGCGAGCCGTTTGTTTGGGAACAGAAGCAAAAAGAAGCCTTTCAGACTTTGAAGCAAAAGCTATGTGATGCTCCGATCTTATCCCTCCCAGACGGTTGTGATGACTTTGTTGTGTATTGTGATGCATCCTATCAGGGACTTGGCTGTGTACTTATGCAGCGGGACAAAGTTATTGCCTATGCTTCAAGACAACTAAAGATTCATGAGAAGAATTACACTACTCATGATCTGGAATTGGGAGCTGTGATATTCGCTTTAAAGATCTGGAGGCATTACTTATATGGAACCAAGTGTACCATATTCACTGATCACAAAAGTCTGCAACACATATTCGATCAGAAGGAACTCAACATGCGACAGCGACGTTGGGTGGAGCTTCTGAATGACTATGACTGTGTAATCAAGTACCATCCGGGCAAGGCAAACGTTGTAGCTGATGCCTTGAGCCGGAAGGAACGGGTCAAACCCTTGCGCGTAAGAGCAATGGGAATGACTGTGCAGACAAGCTTACACGACAACATCATACAAGCACAACAGGAGGTTATTGAACGTGAAAACTTGAAGAAAGAACTTGATTGCGGTGTGGAGAAACAGTTGGAAACAAAACCTGATGGACTTGTTTACTTCAAGGATCGTATCTGGATTCCTGCAGTAGATGAGTTAAGGAGACTTATTTTTTATGAGGCACACAAAACCAAGTACTCGGTGCATCCCGGTGCTGATAAAATGTACCAAGACTTACGTGCATATTATTGGTGGCCGGGTATGAAGAAAGACATAGCTGAGTATGTTGGTCGATGCCTTACGTGTGCTAAAGTGAAGGTAGAACACCAGAGACCATCTGGTTTACTGGAATAGCCTGAAATACCACTTTGGAAGTGGGAACAAATAGCTATGGACTTTGTTACTAAGCTACCCCGTACTTCCAGTGGACATGACACTATTTGGGTTATCGTCGATCGACTTACCAAATCTGCTCATTTCTTGCCGATGCGAGAAACTTACTCAATGGATAAACTAGCGAAGGTTTACATAAATGAGATAGTGGCATGCCATGGTGTGCCATTGTCTATCATTTCGGATCGTGATAGCAGATTTACATCAAGGTTCTGGCAGTCATTGCAGAAATCTCTGGGGACACAATTAAACTTGAGTACATCTTATCATCCACAAACGGATGGTCAAAGCGAACGTACTATTCAGACCCTGGAGGACATGTTGAGAACTTGTGTTCTAGACTTCGGTGGTAATTGGGACTCTCACTTGCCACTAATCGAGTTCTCCTACAACAACAGTTATCACAGCAGCATTGGTTGTGCCCCATTCGAGGCCCTTTATGGTCGAAAATGTCGGTCACCGATCTGTTGGTCAGAAGCGGGAGACAATCGTATCCCGGGGCAGAACTTATTCAAGAAACTACAGACAAGATTGCTCAGATACAACAAAGACTACAAGCGACACGAAGCAGGCAAAAGAGCTATGCCGATAAACGGCGCAAGCCGTTGGAATTCCAAGTGGGAGACCGTGTCATGTTGAAGGTTTCTCCATGGAAAGGTGTAGTTCGTTTTGCAAAGAAAGGCAAGTTAACACCACGATACGTCGGACCGTTTGAGATCATCGAACGCATTGGTCCTGTGGCATACAGATTAAGCTTACCGGATGAACTTAGTGGTGTACATGACGTGTTTCACGTCTCAAACTTGAAGAAATGCCTTGTGGACGAAACTCTTATCATACCAGTTGAAGAAATTCAATTGGATGAAAACTTACGTTTTGTTGAAGAACCGTTAGAAATCATGGATCGCAAAGTTAAGAAACTAAGGCGAAGCCGAATTCCTATCGTTAAAGTTCGTTGGAACTCAAGGCGCGGACCCGAGTTTACTTGGGAACGTGAAGATCACATGAAAAACAAGTATCCCCAACTCTTTGCTGAGGAAGTCGTACCGAATAACGAGTCTTAAATTTCGGGACGAAATTTCTTTAACAAGGGGAGACTGTAACATCAGTGCTGGACGCGTGCCGGAACAATGATCGCAACAGTAAAACGAACAGTAACTCAGGTACACCTTACGTGAAACTATGTTTATACTATTGATGCATTTTGATTTACATGAAACTATTAAACGATTGTCTGAATCTGACTGAAATCTTAGGATTTAAAAGTCAGAAAACATGTCAGACAACACAGTGTTGAAACATAAATACTTGATGTGATATTATTTGGTGTAAACGTATGTCAGGTTAAACAAAACAAAACCTTAACAGTTATTATCACGGAATGCTAAACCGACGAATTATTCGTATAGGTGACGATCTGTACGAATGATTCTGAAGGTTTAACGTTTTGAAATAATGACTTAACAGTAGAAAACAAGAATCAGAAAGCCAAACCATTGACGTGTTCGTTCGAATGACGATTCGAACGAATACGCACGATGGCGACGCGATCTGACGAAACGAATAACGATTCGAACGATCATAATTTTAAGGAAATAAAATATTTCCTATTTTACAATTTTGAAACTCATCATAAATAGAATAAATTAAAACTATTTAATTAAATCGCGAATGAATTAATAAAACACGTAAAAATATTAAGTTTTGAAAAATAATAAACGCAACGATATTTAAAGTAATTTCTAATGATATTCGTATTCTAAACATTCTAAAATACTTCTTTTTATTTTTATTACGAAAAACACGCGTAACGACCCGGATACACGACGAAACTACGAACCGAGCAACCGAAACAAACCCGAATACCCACGGGGTATATAAGCACCAAATGAGGTCAACTACCTCATTAAATTTAGCTCTATCTCTCTCTAGAAACTAGATTCACGAACCTATCTCTTTCACTCTAGAAAACCGACTTCAAAACGCGATATCTTCTTCGTTTGTGGACGAAATTCAGTGATTCTTGCGCCTAAACAACCATCTCGAAGCCCTCTACAAGGAAGTACAAGCTATATGTTGATTTAACCAGCTGATTTTGAGGTATGATCGAAAGAAAAGTCACGAGATTAGGGTTTCTAGGTTTGTTTTTACACACACCCACATGACCGGTTGTAGGGGTCAATATTTGAACCCCTACCTCTGCGGGAACATATCTATATGCAGCAGCAACGTGGGAATGCTCAAATTGTCGGTTGAAGATGCATGATGGTGACGAGAATGGTACAGGTTCGTGAGAACCAAACCAGCCGAAACCGTGTGAGGGTGGCGAACCCTCACCCCCCCTTGGCCGAACCCTACTACCTTTCATCTACCCCCGAACCCTATGACCAGCATGTTTGATTTCAACTAGCCACGAACCCTTCTACAATCACTGAACCTTAGACCCCCACGAACCATCAAGGAGTAGCGAACCATCAAACAGAAAGCATGGGAGCCGAACCCTCAAGAGGCTGCGAACCTCTCCCCAGTTGGCGAACCTATATACACTAGGCGAACCCTGCATGAGTTGCCGAACCCTCATGCAGCCCCGAACCTAGGGGGTCACTTAGCCGAACCCTCGAACCTGAAAAAGAACGAACCTTGGTCCAGTGTACCCTGCCGAACCTTTAATTGTTGCAGGTCCCGAAACTTGAGTGAATAACTAGCCGAACTCATTCATGTCCTTGGACTAGCGAACCCTTGAGCTAGAGTAACAAGGTTCGCTGGAAACTACATGCAGCTTTGGCTGGGATTAACTAAACGTGTGTTTGATCAAACCAATCCATTTACTTGGCCCGCGGTTTTGTTCCTTAATACAGTTTTGGCCCACAAGCTTCCAGGCAGCCCAATAAGCCCAATAAAGCCTAGGTTCCTTCGGCCCAAATTCCCTTGCTTGGCCCATTCCCTAGTTCGGCCCACACACTTCACGGTTCATATGGTTTTATTTTGGCCCAAATTATTTTGCTTAGCCCACATCACGATCGGCCAAGCCCAAAACGAATACGGCCCATGGCCACTTGGGTAACTCAAGGACTTGTTCGGTCCATACTCATGTTCGGCCCAAGTCAAAAGGCCCACACAAGGGTAAATGGCCTAATTTAGGATTTGGTTGGCCCGCATCATTAACATTTGGCCCACGTGATCCATGGCCCAATAGTGTACACCCGACCCACGAACTTGGCCCCTAACCACATTGCGGGCCACTTTATTTAGTTTGGACCCATAATCCAATAATTCGACCCACATTTCTAATAAGGTGAACAAATGCTTAATAACGATTATAAGGATTTTATCAATATACTTATCAACACATAATGACAAGAGATGAAACTACAAGAGCGGTGTTTGATTTAAACATAGAACACAAGGATATGTCATAACAAGGAACCATAATAACAAAATGTGGGTTGAATGAGGATTGAAACCACGGGTGTTATCCAATATTATGGCTAACTCATACACACACACAAATCAATTATACTTAATGTTTATACGATAAATTCAATGAGAAATCAATACAGGAACGTGAATATCATACCAATTGCAAACAAAGAGAGCATGCATTCTTATCATACTTAGTCAATCACTACTGACACAAGGTGAGTTCATTTGTCCCTTTTCAAACTTATTTGTTTTACTTCGGGACTGAGAAGCATGTTAAACATTTTCATATAATTATTGAAAGATTGTTTAATGCTTTAAACTTAAACTTGAAACTTATGTTGAAACTTATGATTGAAACTTAGTATTCTTTGAAAGACAGTAGACTTGCAACTTATACATTAAACTTGTAGCTTGAAACCACATGTTAGATGCTTATGAGACGTGATGCTTATACTTGGAAAAACATTATACTTTAAACAGGAGACTTGATGCTTATACATATGAAACTTTATACTTTAAACATGAGACTTGAGACTTATACTTGTGAAACTTTATACTTTAGACATGAGACTTGAGACTTATACTTGTGAAACTTTATACTTTCAACATGAGACTTGAGGTCTATACTTGTGAAACTTTATACTTTAAACAATGTGTGAGACTTGATACAAACTTATGGGATTCATGATGAAACATTGTGTGAACACTTGAAACTTTATGCTTGAAACTACTACTTGCGCATGAAACATGGTACATATATCTAATCATAGGCTACGTAATGGCTAAACTACTGGTAATCCAGAGCTTGTACCTACGGATTGAGATATATGTAAAACATAAACGTAACGAGACTAAGCTATTACCTATATAAGAGACATGTAATTGCTAAACTACTGGTAGTCCAGAGCTTTTGGTGTGCTTATATGAGGTATGTAATTGCTAAACATAAACATTACGATGCTAAGCTATTATCTATATAAGAGACATGTAATGGCTAAACTACTGGTAATCCAGAGCTTTTGTCTGCTTATATGAGATATGTAATTGCTGGAATTACTTGTGTATGCATGGCTTGTGTCTATGTATGAGATATGTAATTGCTAAACTACTGGTAAACCAGAGCTTTTATCTTGTATAGGAGACACGTAATCGCTAGACTAAGCTTAACTAATCTGTGAGCTACGTAATTGCTAAACGACTGCTAGTGCAGAGCTTGTACTCACGTACGGGATTAGGGACAGCTAAACTATGTGCGTGTGAAACTTGATGCTTGATAAACATACATTGAAACTAACACTTGTAAACAATATAGACTTGTAAACTTTGAAACAGACAACAAAAGCTTTGATGAGGAATGGGTTGATTGGTAGATAAAATGCTTAATTATTATTAACAACAGTGTCATATCTGGATTAGTATGTGGTGGGATGTTGGCTAGGGCTTGTCCCTTACATATGCCCTATATATAAGCATACCGATTTGGATATTACATGTGGAGTTAATGAGGTTAAGGTTTTACCAAAGGAGGTTTGTTAAGACTATTTTAAACTTATAAACTTTATGAACTCACCAACCATTGTGTTGACCTTGTTTTCTTACATGCATTCTCAGGTGATGAACAGGTTTAAGCTAAGGCTTCAGGATTTGCATACTAGGCGGCCCAGATAGAGGACCTAGTAGACTTTTGTGAAGCACATCTTTTGTTGACGATACACAATATTTTCGATATCTTGTACATATACAAGATATAGACATGTTATTCTTTTGATAGGTTTACTTAGTTAAATTGCAGAACATTGATATTGTAATTTAACTTTGTAATCCTAGTTATCATTTGATTGTGCTTTAGTTATTCTTAAACATTGATGCTATATAAACAATCTGATCATCTTGATTATCACCCACGATATCACGCCCCGGGAACCTTCCGCCCGACGGGGACTCCGATCCAACCCCGGCGGCTCGGGGTGTGACACGTGGATTCTCAAATCAATCTTCTCCAACAGAATCAGCAACAACTGCTGTTAATGATGCAGAAATTGATGAATGATACACAACAAAATAAACCAAACAAATAAAATAAAATATCCTATGTCTAACCTATGGTACTTAATCCTCATGTGCAGAAACCCTCTTCAATCCAAAATCATCTCTGGTATGTGGATAGTGGAGTACCTAGGCACATGACAGGATGCAGATCCATTCTAAATGACTTCATTCCAAACAATGGAGGATCTATTTCCTTCGGAAACAATGCAAAAGGTTGGATAGTGGGATCTGGTTCTGTCTCAAGTGGAAATTTAAAATTTAAAGATGTTAGCTTAGTTGAGAATCTCAAGTTTAATCACTTGAGTGTTTCTCAACTAGCTGACAAGAATTTTAGTTCATTTTTCACTAAAGACAGCTGCAAAATTCTTTCTCCAGAAATAAACTCAAAAATAAAGGTCTTGATTGATCAACACACTCTGCTAACGGCTAGAAGAAGTGGAAATGTCTATATTGTAGATATGACTACTGACTCTCAAACATCTTCTCCTACATGTTTGATAGCCAAAGCATCACCTTCTGAAACTACTCTTTGGCACAGAAGACTCAGTCACCTTAATCACCAAAATCTTCATAAGCTTTCAACCCTTTCTTTAGTAAGAGGATTGCCTTCTAAAGAATTTCACTTTGAAGGTCAATGTGAATCTTGCTTAAAGGGAAAGCAACATAAAACTTCACATAAGTCTATTGAGGAATCCAAAACAACTAAATGTCTTAATCTGCTTCATATGGATCTGTTTGGTCCAGTGAAGGTAGCCAGTTTGGCAAGAAAAAGATATTGTTTAGTTGTTGTAGATGATTACTCAAGATTTTGCTGGACCTTCTTTCTTTTCAGCAAAGACGAGACTTCTGATAAAATAATTGCTCTTATCACTAATCTTGAGAGACAATTTAGTCTCCCTATTAAAATAATAAGAAGTGACAATGGCACAGAGTTCAAGAATCATGTTCTTGATAAATACTGTATCTCGTTAAGGCTCGCAACATGGCTGCAAGATGGTTGGCCTATTGATATTTATTAATGTTTTTAAATAACTTGTTATAGTGTGTTTGTACATTTATGTAGGCAAATCTTCAGCCTACACATGTTGATCCATAAGTTACAAGTACTTGTAGCGAGCTTTCAATTGAAGAAACTGAATACTTGGTCATCATTGTTAACGAATACTTCAATTGAAGATTTAAAGACAAAGGCTTGATTAATTATATTTTACTTAAACTTGTTAATGGGTCAAATGTGTCATGAAAACCAGCACCGATTACAAGAAGTTATGTAAGAATTATTAAAAACTTAACAAACATCTATTAAAATTTAGAGAAATGATATATTATGGATGAATTGAATAAATCTATGCTTTGCTATCTGATTTGGTTGTTTTTAAATGAATGGTGTAGAGTTTAAAATTCAGTTTTTTAATCATTATATTATCATATGTTTTTTTTTTTTTACTTTTGGTATTAGTTGGGTTATTTTTTGACACGAATCGTTTTGACTGTGTATTTTTTTTGTTGAAATCCGTTTTAACCCAAAGCAAACAAGACGATTACCTTAGTGTGATTATTGATTTTCAGTCTTTAATAACTTAACTTAAAAAGCTAGAATGTGTGTTTAGTAGAGACTATATACTTCTTCTAATATCAGTAACCCTGTAGAGACTAAATATTAGTCTCTAATAAACTTTCAATAAATATTTGCTACTTATTTTCAACCTCAGATACTACTTATCAAATGAAAATTTAGCGTAATATAATTAACTACCGATCATTTGCTATAACAGCTTTATATTTATAGCATAATATCAGTCTCTAATTCTATTCTTTTTGAAAATTTTAGTAACTGAAATTTAGTACCTAATATTTTTCGATTATATTCAATACAAAAGTTTGGCACCCAACACATTTGCATCATCCGTCATTACAAAGTGTACATATTTGAGACTGAAATTCAGTAGCTAAGAATTTTACCTCAAAAAATTTTTTTGGCACAAAAAAATTAGCGACTGAATTACAGTCCCAAATAATTATCAAGTTATTAGGGACTGATTATTAGTCACCAAAATTTACCAAAAATAAATCAGTCCTTAATAAAATAAGGACTGATAATTCAGTCCTAGATGCTATATATCTAAGACTGAAAAATCAGTTACCAACAATTTAGTCTCTAACGACCACTTTTTTTGTAGTGTCCTGCTCAGAATGGAGTTGTAGAAAGAAAGAACAGGACACTAATTGAAGCTGCAAGAACCATGCTTGCAGACTCAGGATTACCTTTATCATTCTGGGCTGAGGCAGTAAACACTGCTTGTTATGTCTTAAACAGAGTTCACATTGTAAAAAGACATAACAAAACTGCCTATGAAATCTTGTATGACATAAAGCCTCTCATTTCCTTCTTCAAAGTCTTTGGATGTCCTTGTTTTATATTAAACACAAAAGATTCCTTGTCCAAGTTTGCTGCTAAAGTTGACTCTGGATATTTTTTTGGATACTCTCAGACCTCTAAGGCATACCGAGCCTTCAATAACAGGACCAAAATCATTGAGGAATCCATTGATGTTAAATTCAATGAATTAGCATCAACCTCATCGTTCCCTTCTACTCCTGATGACCTCTTTGATCTTGAAAGCTTCTCCTTCATTCCTCCCATCTCCCCCTCTTCACCTGCTTCAGAATCGTGTCAAACATCTGAAGATCTATCCTCTCTAGATGAATGTTCTGCTTCTAAATTCTTTACTTCCTTTCCTTGTTATCAAATAAATTCTCAAGAAACAAACTTTCAAAACCAAGACAATCAAATATCTACTCCTTCATCTCCTGTCTTGGATAATCTACCCGCAGACATTCCGGAAAATACTCATGTCTCTCTTCCAGAAAACTCCATGAGCCCCATTGAAAACTCACCTACTTTTGAAGCTGCCTCCTCAAATAATTGTTTAGACATTATTCCTTTCAACAAAAATCATCCTCTAGAGCAAATCTTAGGTGATTTAAGTAAAGGAGTTCAAACTAGGAGTCAAATTTCAAACTTTTGCCTTCATGCCGCCTTCTTATCCCAAATTCTGCCTTCTAAATATCAGGAGGCTCTCAAAGACAATAATTGGGTAGAGGCTATGCAAGACGAACTCTTACAGTTCAAAAGGCAAAATGTTTGGACTCTATGTCCATTGCCAGCTGGAAAATATCCCATCGGAACCAGATGGGTGTTCAGAAACAAAACAGATAACAGAGGCATTGTAATAAAAAGTATGGCCAGATTAGTGGTACAAGGTTATTGTCGAGAGGAAGGTATTGACTATGATGAAACCTTTGCTCCTGTGGCAAGATTGGAAGCCATCAGACTCTTCCTAGTATTTGCCATCTCACATAATATAAAGGTATATAAAATGGACATAAAAAGTGCATTCTTGTATGGGACAATAAAAGAGGAAGTCTATGTGTGTCAACCACCATGATTTGATGATGTTCGTCATCCTGATTGGGTGTACAAACTAGACAAGGCACTTTATGGTCTGAAACAAGCACCCAGAGCATGGTATGATACTCTTTATCAGCTTCTCCTTTCTAATAAATTTTCTCAGGGAACCATTGATAAGACCTTGTTCATCAAAAGGGTAGATAAGGAACTTTTGCTTGTCCAAATCTATGTTGATGACATTATTTTTGGATCAACAAAACCTTCTATGTGTGAACAATTCTCTCAATTAATGTCTTCTAAGTTTGAAATGAGTGCTTTAAGTGAACTAAAAACATTTTTAGTACTTCAAGTCAAACAAACCCCAAATGGGACTTTCATTCATCAATCTAAATATGTAAAAGATCTTCTAAATAAATTTGAAATGAATGATTGCAAAATAATTTCTACTCCCATGGCAACAAGTCCTGGCATATGTCGAGACGACAATGGTGAACCTGTAGATCAAACTCTCTACAGGTGCATGATTGGTTCTCTAATGTATCTCACGGCATCAAGGCCAGATATTATGTATGCAACATGTGTCTGTGCAAGATACCAATCTGCTCCCAAACAATCTCATCTTTCATTTGTGAAGAGGATACTCAGATATCTCAAAGGTACTCCTGTGCTAGGTATTTGGTATCCTGCTAATCAAATTTGTAAGCTTGTTGGTTTTTCAGATAGTGATTATGCTGGCTGCTCGCTCACCAGAAAATATACTTCACGAGGTTGTCAGTTCTTTGCAGGTTGCTTAGTGTCATGGCAAAGCAAGAAGCAAACATCAGTGTCAAATTCAACTGCTGAAGCTGAATACATTGCAGCAGCCCATTGCACTGCCCAAATTCTTTGGTTACAATACCAACTGCTAGATTTTGGAATAACTGAACTAAAGACACCTCTCCTAATAGATAGCGAAGCTGCCAAAAACATAATAAAAAATCTTGTCTATCATTCTAAAACCAAACACATTGAAATAAGGCATCACTTCATTAGAGACTGTTTTGAAAAAGGACTAATTGTTCCAGAACATGTCTCTACAAGTGACCAAATAGCTGACATATTTACCAAGCCCTTAGATTCCTCAACTTTCTCTAAGTTTGTGGCAAAATTGGGAATGATAAATATGAGTTAATAAACATAGTTAAGATTATGTTTGTTGACCTTTATACACATACATATAAAAGGATAATTTTTTAAATTGTCCTAACAATGGATATTTGATAAACCACTGTTAAAGAAATCTTGGTTTCTTTCAGTGTTTATCTCAACACATGGATAGGATCAGTGGTAATATGGTCACTGCTTCATATATATCCGATGTTTAAACCTTCCATTGTTACATTCTATAACCACTTTGGTTTCTTCTCCTTCCGATGATCTCTCTTCCTTCCAAAAATCATCACATGTTCATTTAACTTGCTTCCGAGGATAAGATTCTTCCGATCTGCAAGTAAAATTCTTGAGCTTACCGTCATCTCAATGTTGTCAATCTCTCTGCAAGATCCGATTCTCAATGCTGACTTCCACGGCTCGAGAAGATACTTACCGTCATCTTAATATCCAATAATCTTATTTAAATCAATAATCATCTCTTTCATTTCTCATCTCTCTCACCATTAATCTATTTTAACCTTCTTACTCCTCTGATTATCAAGAAGCCTTTCATCATCTTTAAAATTCTAAGTAATGCTCATGGCTACGGATGATAACTTGTCAGGCATGTCGCCTGGCACGGAGCACTAACACAAAATTTGTCTAAGCTTCAAGCTTATGATAATGGTGTAACGGCTTCGGACCAGGCTTCATTCCTCACAAAGCTTCGTCTGTACTTCAAGGTGTGCATAAACATGTCTTCTTGTCCAAATGTGTAAGCGTTAAACTCTTTCTTCTTCTCAAAAGGTTCTGTCATTTTATTAATCATGAAACTTTCGACTCATTCATTTTCGTGATTATAAGGTTAACCTGAAAAACCTGATTGTGCATAAATATTTCTTCTGCTCTATATATCATACGACTTTACAATTTTAGGGAAAATCATTTCAATAACATGCGATATGTTAGCATATCCTTGATCATCTGGTACATTACCAGAAATGTCCCTAATCCCCACCGTGCTTTTAGTTTGTCCCATTGACACTCATAATAATATGAAGGTTTTGACAAACTAGTGTTCACAAGTTTGAACACTGATGGATGACACTGAAGAAACACCCATCTTCAGTGAACCCACATCCACGTTTCTTTCACACCTATAACAGGTACCGGCCATAAAATAATTTTTCTCACAACCCTTTAATCCTAATAAACCCAAAAAGTCTGTTCAGGAAGATGAGATCCCTGAACTTGACTGTGTTCATACTAAGCACATGGATACATCAGTTCCATCCTCACAGATGAATCAAGAATCTCTTCCCATCCAGCTCCTCATCAATCCTCTCAACAGGATGATGTTGTATTCCTAAGGGAACCCGCACTAACCACTGAAATGTCATTTGACACTTAGATGGTCGTCCTCTCTCCCAGGGACATCTCTGTTCTTTCTAAAAAGCCCCCCACTCTCTCTTGATAAATCTCTTACCCATAAAAAGGGGATGAGATCCGGATGTCAAGTCCATCTAGACTTCTTGATCATATATCAGGAGCATCCATTTCACATGAAAATCCAATGAATTATCATCTGAATGGATCAGGCAATAAGACTCCTGGTATGGCAACAACCAATGAAGTTTTCTTTAAAAAACTAAGGCTGGTAATCCCCAGAACCAAGAAAAAGGGGTTCATGACATCTCTGAGATGGACTCAGGTCATGATAAAACTGACTTTCAAGTCAGGGATTCGGATGACATCTGTAACATGATGGACGAATCAGTTCTTAACAATAAGGAATTGACGGATTCCACTTTTCATATTCAGATTGCTCTGACCACACTCATTGTGTTAAGTCACACCAATTTTGAATATCCAAAGTCCTGCAATCCAAATCCATCCCAATGCAGGCACCTTCATTTGAAGGTCTCCCAAACTCTTCAACCACCTTCACTACTCCCACCTTTCTTCCACTACCTTTCAAGAAGCATTTAGCTCACTTCTTTCTGCCTCTCTCCCTTCCCTGCCTTGCCTCCAGGCTGATAAAGCCAAAAAGAGGGAGAATACATAAACCATTCTCAAAAGAGGCTGAAGCTTAAATAAACAAACAAATATTTGCTGAACTAAGACCCCATTTGAACCATTCTCAAGTACCTTCCCCACTGAGTTTGATGTTCTAGAAATTGATTGGGTTCTAAGACTTAGTGGTTTTGGCTTCATCAGTCCAGAGGGAGATTGTTGGAAAATAAGGACTGACGAAGCAAAACCACCTTTCAAATAATCAATTTGAATAAATGTTGCAGGACACTAACTTCCGAAGACATGAAGAATAAGGCTTCAGAAGATGCTTCGGAAGACACAAAATAAAAGTCAATTGCTTCCGAAGACAAAACTTCAAAAGATGCTTCGAAAGACACTAAATAAAAGTCAATTGCTTCCGAAGACAAAACCTCAGAAGATGCTTCGGAAGACTCTATCGAAAGACAAACCTCAGAAGACACTATCGGAAGAGAACAATTGCTTCCGAAGAATAAAAGACAATTACTTCGGAAGATATCTGCTTCGGAAGAAAAACGCTAACTTCGGAAGACTTATGTGTTTACATCAGCTTCCATGAAAGAATAAATGTTTCCTTCTTCAGCTTCCGATAGGATAGCTGATTCCTTTAATCAGTTTCCTATGAAGAACTTCCGAAAGAATAACTCCTTAGCATCAGTACAAATGTCTGAACCTCGGAAAACTTCAAGATCTTTGAAGATCCTAAGTTGACTTTACACTTGTACTATTTTGATGCTACAGTGTCTGTAATAGTGTCATCAGTCTTATCTGTTTGTCTTTTTCTTGTATTTGTCCTGAAACATTAAATGTTGGGTCTATTTATACCCCAACATCAACTGTATAACTGGACAACACTTTTCTGAATCTTTTTTGTGTTGCCTTACTGTTTTCTGTTCTCTCTTTTCTTTAAAACAAGAAAACTAAAAACTAAAAATAACTTAAGGGAAAAACCCTAGAGGGAGCTAATACCAAAGGCTTTGACTAAGATTCTAAAGCTCTTGTTCCTAGTTAAATCAGCCTCTCTTTAGGAGGATCTGACTTTCTACAGTCAGCGAGTCGGAAAATGGGATTAAAAAGTCAGATTTCATCTAGAAGAGGATAGTTTCTTCTTCTTCTTCATGATGCCTCAGCCACCACACACGAAAAATCCACCCTTCAATCTATCAAAACCCAATTTTGAAGGCTTCTCAAAGTTTAGATCGCACCAGGGAACGTTTCTGCAAGTCCGGATCATCTTTTTACGCGCAGAACTTCGTCTGATTAGGTAATGGTTCGATTTAACCTTCTAGATTGATTATGATTGATTAAATCTTGCTTTTGAACGTAATGATATAGTTAGGGTTGTTGATTATTGCCTAGATGATGGCTAGAATTGATTATAAACGAAGAAGTTGAACTGTTAACGGGTAAATCCTTGTTTTGATCCGTTGTAATGCCCGGTTTGCATGAAATCATAACAATGGTTATAATGATTTTAACCATTTGATTATGACAAGGTAGGTGATTAGTTTGATTAATCATTGACATGCAACGTGAAATCCAAGTGTTTCAAACTAATCACAATCATTAACATACTCATGGGAACGATTATATGATGTTTATGATAACAGGCAGATTAGTATGTTAAACATGGTGATATTTTATGATATCCGGGTAATCAATAACAAGGATTGATCAATTCTAAGCCATTAATCTGTCTTGGAACCTGTGTTAGTGTTATAATCAACAGCATTAACTATTTGATTAATCCAAGATTATTCTGACTAATCAAGTATGTCATCAACCTATTATTAGGAACCTGAATCAGTATAGGTTCCTACATTATCATACATTGTATGATATGACATTAACATGAATAATTAAAAATCTAATATCGGTTTGATGACTATCAAGGCAATGTCTTTGACATTGGACGTTCATAAAGATTCAATCAGTAAGTTTAGCAACGCCCTAAGACGAATTGATTAAATAAGAGAATACGTTTATCTAAGCCGAGTAAAGAAGTAATCTTTAAGCATCACAAGGATCAAGAGATAAAAATGATCAAGATGAGTGTAAACGAAATTTTGAAACAAAGCTCCGAATGAAAGTTACGACATGCCGAAGTTTCGAGCGGTAATCGTAAATTTGAGCACCTACATGGTAAGGTTATAATTATGATAATATATTTATATTAATAGGATATCATTCTGAAGTGAGAAAGTAAGGAAAGGAAGAAAAGTTAGCAAATTGTGCTTTAGCTCAGGTGAGTTCTTTGTAGCCCTATTTTAAATGTTTTATCATTTTGGGCTGAAATGCATGTTATAAAGTTATTGTATGAAAGTGATTTTAACCTGATTAAGGTCAGGTAAAGAATGTTTTTTGATAAAGAATGTTTTCAGGTAAAGAACGTTTCAGATAAACAATGTTTCCAAGTAAAGAATGTTTACAAGTAAATAATGTTTTAAGTCTCAACTGCGGTTGAGGAGTAAATGATTTAAGAGTCTCAGCTGAAGTGTCAAGAATGTTTCAAGTCTCAACTTCTTTGAGAAGTAAATGATTTTAAGATTCTCAGCTGAGATGTAAAGAATGTTTTAAGTCTCAACTGTGGTTGAGAAGGAAATGATTTTGAAAGTCTCGGCCGAGGTCGAGTAGTAAATGTGATGTTGAAGTCCCGGCTGCGGTTGGGCAAAAGTTGAGCACTGAGGTGCGGAGAATGGTTTATGATTATGATGGTTTAAATGATTTAAACCATGTTATGTATGAATGATGTATGTTAAGAAGTCTTGTACCGGTATGAGCCGTCAACTTCGGTTGATGGTTAAAGAGTCCTGTGGAAACACAGGCCTGCCGACTGTGTGTCGCCAGTTGAGGAAATCTTATGCATGTATAAGTTATCGACTTCGGGTTGATAGTTTAAGAGTCTTGTGTTGCACAAGCATGTTGACTTCGGTCAACAGGACATGCTACATTTATGCACAGTATGATTGATGTTATGATGTCATGTATGTTATGTATATGAAATATGTTATGCTATATAAAGATATGAATGGTTAAAGATATTTAAAGATTTTTATAAAAAAATTAACTTAGAACTCACCAGCGAAAGCTGACTTGTTTTAGCATGCATGTCAGGTTGAGCAAGTTAAGATAAGGACATGATGGCTCGTGGCAAGACATGAGGACTACCTACTCAAGAACTGGCATTCCTAAAGAGACTAAATATTATGTAATGAATTCCGCTGCCATAGTATACGATTATTCTATGGTTTAAGAGTTATGTTTTTGATGCTTTGCTAACCGAGGGGACTCCTGGGGAACGGGGCCTCTCACATGAACTGAGAGCTACTGTCTTTTGCTTCTGTGAGCACCAGGTTATCAAGTTTCCAAAGAAATAAAATGCCATCCTGTGGTGCATCTTCGATCATCCAAATTTGTTCCATAGTTGATATCACTATAGCCTATGAGTTTTGCATCTCCTCCACTGCAATATGTGAGCCCATAAACTGTCGTACCTTTCAAGTATCTTAAAATCTGTTTTACAGTAGCATAATGACTTTCTTTAGGCGTTTGCATGTACTTGCTTATGACCCCAACTGAGTAGCTTAAGTCACGACGTCTATGCACCAAGTAATGAAGACATCCTACTACTTTTCGATACTCAGTTGGGTCGACGTCCTTTCCTTCTTCATCTTTGAATAACTGCAACTTTGATTCCATAGGCCACTTGGCTTCATTGCAGTTCAACATACTTGTTGCTTCAAGAATTTTGATAGCAAACCTCTCTTGATTTAGAGTTATACTACCTTCAGCTTGACGTACTTCTATTCTCAAATAGTAACTTAGTTTACCTAAGTCACTCATATCAAAAACAACTTTCATTTTTCCTTTGAATTCAACATTATACACCAACAATGAGAATCGAACATGTCTTGTGCAACTTGTAAACTGCTTGCTCTTGAACACACTTGTGAAATCCCATATCTTTCAAGGACTTTCCTAAGCTCTTGGAGCCTGCCTCAACCCATAAAGTGCTTTATGTAGCTTGAATACCATGCTCTCTTTTATCTTTACTTCAAAACCTTTTGGTTGAGTTACATAGACTTCTTCTTCAAGAAAACGATTTATAAATGCAGATTTACATCTAAATGGTGAACAACCCATTTATCTTTTGTAGCCATCGCAAGTATCAATCTAATTGTTTCAATACGTGCGACAGGAGCAAAAGCTTCTTCGAAGTCTATTCCTTTCTTCTGCACATAGTCCTTTGCTACAAGGTGGGCTTTGTGCCTTGTGATATTCCCATTTGCATCCTTCTTCAACTTGTATACCCACTTCAGCCCAATAGCCTTATGATTTGAAGGCAACTGGACCAAAGTCCAAGTCTTGTTCTTGTGAATGGCTTCTATCTCGGCTTGCATGGCTGCTTTCCAGGACGGGCTAGCTGTTGCATCTTCATATGTTTTTGGTTCTTCACTAACCAGCAACAACTCATCCCACTTATCATATTTTTCTTGTACCTGTTCATCAGTAAGAGTCGTAGTTCTTTGATAAATTTGTTGCACCGATTTGAGCCCTTTTGGAGGAATGAGATCAAATATACTTGAATGGGGTACCTGTGTATTTGTCTCATATGGGGTACCTGTGGAAAAAGGTGATAGTATATTATCATTATTAAAAATTGGAGTATGGGAACTACCAAATGAGCTGCCGTCCTCTATTTCTTGTGTCTAAGCAAAGTCAGTCACATCACCAACTTTAATATTAGTCCAAGTTGATGGTGACCGGTCATCATTTTCTTTTTCAACTTTCCATGGCCATGACTAATCTTCATAGAAGACAACATCACGTGAAACCACCACTTTTTTCTCTATAGGATTGTACAACCTATATTTGCTTCCAGGTTCAACCCCTAAATAAATTACATGTTGACTTCTATCTTCCAATTTTCGAAAATGACCAGATAGTTTCATTGCATACCCACACATCCAAACACCTTTAAATACCTCAATTAGAGGTGGCCATCCAACTCGGTTCCAAGACCCGACCCGACGGACCCGACCTGGACCCGAACCGGTTCCTACCCGGTATTCTCAAGAACCGGTTGGTACCCGGTAGTACCCGAAAGTTAGGACCCGGTTCCACACTTTTCCCATTCGACCAGTTAGTACCCGGACCTGGTTGGAATCGGTTTGGAACCGGTTATAGCCGTTATAACCAATCTGAACGTTGGAGACCCATTTCTAGCCCTTTTTTTGACCGTTTGGAGCTCGAATCTAGCCGTTTTTAACACCCTAAACTAGTATAAATAGGTATTGGGTGGTATGGAGTGATCACACAACTCAAAACGCAATCTCGTAAGCGAAAAAACGCAAAAAAACGCTCTTTATACGTGCTTGTTTAGTCTCCATCTCTCGTTTTGGTTTTTCGTTTTCTTGTTTCCTACTCTCAAAGTCTCAATACTCTTTATACATTTCCCTTTGTTATCATGGATGCTTCACATTCTTCGGTCGATCAAGGTTCCAACACCGAACCATCATTTGTTCGTGTTATTGAACACAATCGGAACCCGGAGAAATGGTGCAATTGGGATTTGGTCGAGCTTAGTGATGGTTCTATAAAAGCTCGTTGCAAGTTTTCTGGAATATATTTAGGGAAAGAATCGAATTCGAATTTGAAGAAACACATCAACAAACCATTTTGCAAGGCGTTGAAAAAGGATCCCGAGTCCCAACAAATGCAAATGGATTTTCAAGGTGGAATATTTAATTATGACCTTGATCGGGTTCGGGATCGAATGACGAAGTTCGTGATTCAAGAGGCGTTGCCGTTTAGCCATTTCGACAACCCTCGGTTAACAAACATGAATCGGGAGACGCTTCAACCACGCTACACCCACGTAAGTCGACAAACTCTTAGACGTTATTGTTTAAAGATGTGGAAAAATGCCAAACAAGAACTAGTTGCATATTTTGAAAATTTAAATACGGGGTTAACTTAACTAGTGATGTTTGGTCAGCTCCACATAATCTACCCGAATCCTACCTTTGCGTCACCGCTCATTGGGTAGAACCGTCATCATGGATAATGATGAAACGCACCATTGCTTTTGAACTTTTTCCGTATCCACATACCGGTGACCTTTTATTTCAAATTTTAGATTATGTAATAACGTCGTTTAAGTTAGAAAAAAAAATTTTTAATGGCATTTGATAACGCTTCAAACAATACGAAGGCGGATGATAAATTAAAACTAAAATATTTGACGTTTTGTAATGGTGTATTTTTTCACTCAAGATGTGTTGCACATATAATAAATTTAATTGTGCAAGACGGTAATGGCACTGATGATGTTACAACATTTATAAACTGTTGTAGACAAATGCTACATGATATTTTTAAAAAGAGTAGGAAATGACATATGGCATATAGGAAATTTTGTAAAGATACGGGAAGGGTTGCTTTGGGTCCAAATTGGGATGTACCTCATAGATGGAATTCCACTTGCCTAATGCTTGAAAGTGCTTTACGACAAAAAGATACTTTGCAAATGTTTCACCATAGTCTCTCCGACCGGGGAATGGTCGACTCGTTTTTGGATATTTCTTGGGAAAATATCCAATTATTATCTGAATTTCTTGAAGTTTTTAAATCATCAACTACTAAATTATCATGGACTTATTACCCGACTAGTTCTTTGGTTCTTTCGGAGTTATTTTTAATGGTTACAAACTTTAAAAATTTTGAAGATAAAAATGAAATGTTTTCTAACATGATATTACCGATGCGAAATAAATTACTAAAGTATTTTCTTGACTTACCACCCGTTTTTACTTGCGCGCCACTTTAAACCCAATTTTAAATGTTACGGGGGTGGAATGCTTGATAGACGAAATTTATGACGCTCTTGACATACACGAGATATACCCAAGCTTTTCAACCGAAGCAAAAAAAGTTTTTACTAATAATTTACAATCTATGTATGACTTTTATTTGATTAAATATGGTTCCAACATACATATGCCCACCCCTGGTTCCTCATCAAGTTCGAGTGCTTCTCGACCACGAGATCCGATGGTTAACCTATTGAACACGGTTCGAAACATCACGGCTAAACGTCAAAGGGGTAATACCCCTTCAAGCGAACTCGGCCGGTATAGTGGTACGGATTACTCATCTGATGTGACGGCCGAGTCATATCGCAATTTTGATATTTTGGCTTGGTGGAAAGCAAAGGAATCCGAGTTTCCGATTCTTGCCGCCATGGCCCGTGATTTACTAACTGTCCAAGCTTCCACGGTAGCTTCGGAATCTGCATTTTCTCTTAGTGGCAGGGTCTTGTCGTTAAGAAGAACGAAACTCACTCCCGAGTCGGTAGAAATGTGCATATGTTTAAAGGATCATTTGGACTCGATCGATCGTATTCAAGATCAAACAACCCTTGAAGATGAAACATCCATTGAAGTAAAAGTACATCACGAAGAAGTTGAAGAAGGCTTATCACCCAGCATATCCGACGAAGAACTCGCATTTGAAGCTAACTTCGGTCGTTCGCAACAAAACGACACAAATCTTTGATTTTAATGTTATATTAGTTGTTTGTAACTTTTCTTTTGTTTTTAAACTACTTAAAATAATTAATGAATTTATGTTTGTTTTTAACATTTGTTATTATTAACCAATTCAAAACTTTTAATACAAAAAACAATTTAATTAATAAAACCCTAATAAAACCTTAAACAAATCAAACCTAAACCTTAAACAAATCAAACCTAATAAAAAACTAATCAAACCTTTAACTAATAATTAATTAAACCCTAATAAAACCTTAAACAAATCAAACCTAAACCTTAAACAAATCAAACCTAATAAAACCTTAAACTTATCAAACATTTAACTAATAATTAATTAATAAACCCTAATTAAACCTTAAACAAATCAAACCTAAACCTTAAACTAATCAAACCTAACACTATTAATTAATAAAACCCTAATAAAACCTTAAACTAATCAAATTAAATAATAGTTTAAGGTTTTATTTGTTTAAGGTTTTATCTTTGATTTGTTTAAGGTTTATTAATAAGTTTAAGGTTTTATTAGGGTTTATTAATTATTAGTTTAAGTTTTTATTAGTTTAAGGTTTGATTAGTGTTTAGTAATTATTAGTTTAAGTTTTAATTAGTTTAATGTTTTATTAGGGATTTAGGGTTTTACTAATTATTATTTTAAGGTTTGATTAGTTTAAGGTTTTATTAGGATTTTGTTCACGTATATTGGTCAACGAGGTAAAAAAAACAAGTGGAACCGGTTTGGAACCGGTTCTTAAACAGGAACCGGAACCGGACCTTACCCTAACCGGGTACACCGAATAGGGTTCTTTGTGAGTGGAACTGGGTACGAAACCGGTTCGGGTCTTGGGTGGAACCGGTTTGGAGGAACCGATGGGTCTCAGGAACTGGTTTGGAACCGGTTCCGGTTCTTGAAAAAAAAACCGGTTTGGCCACCTCTACCTCAAGTTGGGTTTTCTTTCAACCCAACCTTCATATGGTGTCATGTTCTTGACTGCTTTAGGTGTAACTCGATTCAGTATATATATTGAATGGCGAACAGCCTCTCCCCATAATTCAACAGGTACCTTCATGGCCTTTGAGAGAGATTGAGTCATTCCGAGTATGGTTCCGTTCTTACGCTCCACAACTCCATTTTGTTGTGGAGTGTATGGAGCTGTTGTCTGCCTTTTTATCCCCATTTGACCACAATAATCTATGAAGGCTTGTGAGTTAAATTCACCACCACGGTCTGTTCTTAACATCTTGATTTTATATCTGCTTTCTTTTTCCACATGTGACTTAAATACTTTGAACTTATCAAGAACCTCATCCTTTGTTTTGAGCAAAAACATCCACATATATCTACAATAATCATCAACTATGAGAAGAAAATACCGATTACCTCCCCATGTGTGTGGAGTGATTGGTCTGCTGAGGTCAGCATGCAGCAACTCTAACGGACTTGATGCTCTCCATTGAGATTCTTCAAGAAATTTTTGGCTTGTTTGCTTTGCTACAAGACAAGAATCACACACTCAGCTGGATGTGTTATGCATGGCAGCCCTCTGACTATTTTCTTCTTAGCCATACTTTCAATCACTTGAAAGTTCACATGGCCCAATCGTGCATGCCAGGCCCAAGCCTCGTCATCCAGTCGTGCTGATAAGCATAGAGGTTTTGATGTCTTCAAGTTGATCTTGAACAAACTGTTTGCTGATCTGGGAATCTTCATAACCAGCTGATTTCTTTCATCAAATATTCTTAAAAATCTGTCATGCATCCATGCATCATATCCACCTTCTGTCATCTAAACCAAGCTGAGAATATTTCTTGTTAAATCCGGAATGAAGTATACTTCTTGAAAACCGGTTAATCTACATTTTTACACTTAAACAAAATTGTGCCTTTACCCTTTATCTCCACCTTCGAGCTGTCGCCAAATTTCACCTTCCCAACAACTGTAGTGTGTAGCTCGGCAAAGGCTTCTATGTTTCCGGTCATATGGTTACTCGCCCCATTATCGAGATACCATATGTCTTTACTTTGATCATCCCGGTCTGCATGTTCGCTCGGAAACAACTTTTCTTCATTTAACAGTACCATCTTTGATGTTTCTTCACCACTAGGGGTCTAAACGAACCAAGGCAGCTCGTGAAATGCTCGAGATCGGATCGGTAAAAAGCTCGAACGAGCTGAGCCTTAATGAGCTCGAGCCCAAAAGTGTGGCTCGTTTAGTTATCGAGCCCGAGCTCGAGCTTTACACATCGAGCTCGAGCCGGCTTGCGAGCCTTAACGAGCTTTTTGAATATATATTTTTTATTTATTATATTAAGTGTTTATTTATAAAATTAATTATTTTTGTATATAAAATTATGATAAATATATTTAAATCAAATATTTTATGTTAAATTTTGAAAATATAATCATAAATATAATTATAAATATAATTAAATTAATAACTAAAGTAAATAAATTAAAAAATAAAATATAAACGAGCCGAGCCGAGCTCGAGCCTAAAAATTTTCTAACGAGCCGAGCTCGAGCCCGGCAAATAAAGCTCTTAACGAGCCGAGCTCGCGCTCCAGCCCGAGCTCGAGCCCGAGCCCGAATTTATCTAAACGAGCCGAGCTCGAGCCTTAACGAGCTCGGGATCTGCTCGGCTCGTTTACACCCCTATTCACCACAAACACTTAACAACAGAGTTGTTTCATCTTCTAACTCTTTTGTCAAGTGTACTTGTCGGTCATGTTTCTTCTCTCCTTTACACTCGGAGGCAAAATGTCCATATTGTTGACAATCGAAACATTTTATGTGGCTTTTGTCCCATGGTTTCTTATAGGAACTACCAGAAGCTTGAGAAGACTTGTTCCAATTTCGGTCACCTCTTCCTCTCCCGGTTCCTCGGCCACCTCTTGATCCATGTCGACCCCCTATTTCTCCATTCCACCCTTTTCCACAACTTGAGCTCTCTCCATTCCAGCCTCTACCACGACTTTTAGACCTTGTTGTTACTTTTGGCCTGCCCTTCTGCCTTGGTAAACAGTAAAGCTAAGTCACTCGAAGTGCCACCTCGCTTCAGCCGCAACTGGTCTTCAAATGCCTTTAGTCGACCAATGGCCTCTTCCAAAGGCATCACTTCTAAGTCTGAATACTGCTCCAAGGATGCCACCATGTGAATATACTTTTCTGTGACCGTATCAAACATCTTTCGAATGAGATCTTCGTCTTTTAACACTACACCCACACTGTTGTACTTGGATACCATCCCCGACAGCTTGCCGGAGTATTCATCTATAGTCTCATTGCTCTTCATCCTGAGCGCCTCGAACTCGCTCTTCAATGTATGTAACCGGGCCTTCTATACACATTCAGCGCCAATGAACCGTGTCCTTAATGATTCCCACACTTCCTTGGCAGTCTTCTTCTTCGCCACTTGTGTAAGGATTTCTTCTGGGAATTGCCTGGAAAATGAAAGCACGAGCAAGTTTGTTTTTCTTCTCATCCACTACCACACTGGTAGATGTCTCTATGGATTCCCACATGCCTTAAGCATCCATAATTGCTTCCATTTAATCGCCCAGGTCGCATAGTTATTCGCAGTGAGTGTAGGACATTGAAACGAGAAGGAGGGTTCTTTGAGAGGGGCTGCTGGGTTAACAACTGACATGATGTTAAATTTGAGATACTTTGGCATACACAGTGGATCAAAACAGTAGCTCTGATACTAAATGTTGGTTTCAAGAGCAATACAAAATTGATATAACAAATAAAGAAAGAACAAGAAGTGATATCTAAAAGCTTAATGTTTATTGAATGCTAATAGCTTACAACCAGATTGAAAACAAAAGAGATCGACAAGTACAATTAATCATAAAACATAAAAGCTATTTGAAACTAAACAAGCAAATACTCATTCAACCTATAAACCAGGTCAAGATCCAAAAAAATAACGAACTACTTCCAACGTTAACATAAATGCTTTATTCCATCCATAATACTCGGTCCACTTCCTTCCAAGTCAGCTTTGCCAAGTCAGCATTACCCAACAACATTTAGTTAACACTAAGAACAAGCTCTTGATGTTTTTATGTTCCCGATTTAGGCACCCGAATGCTTTGTGCCTGTGTTCTTTACGGTTAAAGCATTGAATGTGTAATTTGTCTATGTTCCCTTCATCTTCATTGCAGTTACTGTTAAACAAACCTCATCTAAATCCTGAGTCTTGGCCCCTTCCACGACCACGATGATCACTACCGGTAGAACCATGAACATGTCCAAATTGATCACCATTGCAATTATTCTACCGTGTGTTTCATTCCAATATGGAAAAGTACAGCTTACCATAAGTTTCCTCGAGTTTGAATGAAATTTTCATAGGTTTTTAATCTTTTAATAGCTCTTTAAAAGGAATCACATCTATATCTTAGTACTGCTTGATTAATGCCATAATATGGATGAATTTGTTTTGCAGGGAGCGAAGTGGCTTTCTTACCTTGCTTGCATCATCGAAAATCGATATGAGACCTTTAGCCTTTGATACCATACCGCTTATTTCCACGGAAAATTGATCACTCATATTTTCATCTATCATCGGCAACATCTCGAGTCACTTTTTAAAGCTTTGTAGACAATCCTTTTGTACACCATCTACTTCAACATAATGTACCTTTAATCCATCATAAATCTATTTTGTGGTTTTATAATTGGTAAATTGTAGCAACAAAGCTTTCAGTATTGCTTGTAGAATGATTTCCCTTTCCATCTTCTTTTTCTTCTGATTCATAGTTGCCCAGACTATTGCTTTGATCGCTTCCCAAACACCTTGTCATCCATGATCGCTTCCATCTTGATTATTGATGTGGTGTGGTTGACATCAACATTGGGTATTGAAGCAACATCTATTGAGAATAATTCAAAGAGTATTTCAAATATGGTTGAATAAGGTGGTTCCTAGTCTATAGGAGATTACCCAGTCTTAAGTCTTAGGAGTTAGTTTCAAGATTTTATGTAAAAGTAGTTTTGAAATCTTGTTTACCATTGCATGTAACAGCTATATATAGCAGACTTAATGTTTAATAAAATATCAAAGTTTTATGGTTATTTTTGCTATCACAATTAACATTGTGGTATCAGAGCCTGAGTCTACGTTCTGTGAAAGTGTACGGAATACCTTACAACAAGAAGAAGAGTCATTGTGTCTGCTAGTACTACCACCAATCTTCAACCCATTCTCCCTATGTTTAAAGGGGAAAGGTATGAATTCTGGAGCATAAGAGTCAAAATGGTGTTGCGATCACAAGATCTCTGGGATCTTGTCTCCAAAGGGTTCTTGAAGGAAGGAAATGATGCTGAAGTTCAAGAGAACCAAGAGAAAGATGCTCGATCCCTTGCGCATATTCAACAAGTAGTTCATGACAACATTTTCTCCCGTATTGCTGCCTCATCAACTACTAAAAACGCCTGGATGTTCTGCAGACCGAGTACCAAGGGGACTCTAAAGTGAAGAGGGTGAAGTTGCAAGGTTTATGAATGGATTTTGAAACCCTTCATATTAAAGATGATGAACTGATTGCCGATTACCGGTCCAAGGTAATGTGAATTGTGAATTAGAAGCGGTCTTATGGGGATAAAGTGTCTGACCAGCAGTTTATCGAGAAAGTTTTGCGCAGTCTTCCCACCAAGTGGGATCACGTGGTTGCATCAATTGAAGAATCAAAGGATTTGACTACACTCACGTTTGATCAGTTAATGGGCTCTCTCCATTCACATGAAGCACTAGTTAACATGAATTTTGAGTGTGTTGAAGATGAACGAGCATTCCAAGTCAAGGATGGTGAGAGCATCTTTGGACGAGGTCGAGGACACTTTTCTGGTCGAGGCGGTCATGGAAGAGGACGTGGCAGCTCATTTGGACGAGGAAAGGGAAGTGTACAGTGTTACAACTGTAACCGTTTCGGTCATTATCGATCCGAATGTTTTCCTGAGCCACAAGCGAATGCTGTTGTAGAACAAGATGATGATGAAGACGAGTGCTGACTGTGCATGGCTCATTATGATACCAATGTATGGTTCATTGAGAGAAAAATGGGTGCAGCTTTATTTATGAACGAAGAAGATTCAATGTTATGGCGCTGTAGATATGGACATCTACATGAACAAGCTTTGCAGCAACTTAGTAAAGAAGTAATGGTGACTGGTCTCTCATCAATAGGCAGTATACAAACATGGTGACATGGTGTATTTTTGGAAAGCAAACTCAGCAATCGTTTCCCACTCGAACATGGTGCAGTAGTTATCCTCTTTAACTGGTCCATGCAGATCTAGTTGGGCCCATGTAGACTAAATCAATGGGAGGTAACTTTTATTTCATTCTATTCACTGATGACTACACAAAAATGAGCTGGGTATATTTTTTGAACAAAAATTTTAAAAGTTTTGAAACATTTAAGAAGTTTAAAAACAAAAGTTGAAAATGAAAGTGGTCATTTTATTAGAAGGCTACGAACTAATCGTGGGGGTGAATTTGTTGGGAAAATTTTCAATGATTTTTGTTAAAAACACGGTATGCATCGTGATCTAACAGCTCCGTATACACCAAAGCAAAACGGGATTGCTGAAAGGAAAAATCTGACCATAGTTGAAATGGCTAGATGTATGCTCCAAGCCAAGGTTTTGTCGAACCAGTTTTGGGGTGAAGTTGTCTCGACTGCGGTGTATCTTATCACATTGTCACCAACTGCAACTCTTATTGGAAAAACTCCATATGAAATGTGGTATGTTGACAAACCTTTTGTGAGTCATCTACGGATATTTGGCTTAGTAGCATATGCCTGGGTCCCTTCTCAAGTTCGAAAGAAGTTAGATGCAAAGTCAAAGAAATGTATCTTTGTTGGGTACTCAGCAAACTCAAAGGCTTATCGTCTTTTTGATCCAGTTCATAAACAAATTATAACAAGTAGGGATGTGGTGTTTAGTGAACAAAGTGTATGGAATGAAGCTATGGAGGATGACACTGAGACTGAAGATGTTACATTTATTAAGGGATTAGTCTTTTCTGATGGTAAGAGAAATAGTTCTGGTGCTCAAAGTGGAAGTTCAAATGATTCCACAAACAGTAGTGGAGATGATGGAGACTCTACAGGTCATTTGGAAGAAGGAAATCATCACCAATTTGCTGATGAATCAATTAATTCATCTACATCATCAGCTCATGATCCAAGGAGTAGTGGGTATACTTCTGAGCAGACTGAAACTTCATCTGGCTCTAGTGATTCGGCTCATCGGGTAGGTGACATCAGTCAAATCTATAATAGCACTCCAGCTGTTCTTGGGTTTGAATCATGTCAGTTTGCTCTTTCGGTTGATGAGCTGAATTCACATCAAGAAGCTGTCAAAAGTGTTGAGTGGAAAAATGCTATGAAAGAAGAAATTGCAGCTTTTGAACATGACAAAACCTGGTCGTTGACTCATTTACCGATTACTATTTTCTGATTGAAGCAATAATTGAATTGCAATTTCTCATTGCCGATTACTATTTTCTGATCGAAATTTGGATTCCACTTGGAATTCTTTGAATAAATCAAACATAATCAATTTGGATTTTGTTTGTTAGAATCGTTTGTAAAATCAAACAGCAAAGAATAAATTCGTTCATTTGGATTTCATAGGAAGCTTTTTTGGCGTTCACAAATTCATTTTGAATATCCAACAGCAGTTTTTTTTTTTTTTGGTTCAGACTTGATTTGAATTCTATAGGCATTTGACCTTTGTAGGAATTGTTAGAGAAATTGAGCAACAAATCAAAATTGCACACTTGTGACTGTATTTTGAGGATCATCGGCTTCATATTGTTAACACACAATTTGTCTATGTTCTTATATTCTGGGAAAACATCTTGTGATTCGGATTAAGGAAGGCTGTGAAAGAAACTTGTGTGTGACGATGTAAGACCAGTGACCGGAAAAAGATTTATGTGATATGGATCCAAAAGGAAGAAAATAATCAATTTGTGAGGAATCGATTGGTCAAAAGAAACGAGTGTGATACAGAAATAACCTGTGAGGGGTGAAATAAAACAATCCAATGAGTTGAACAAAAGCAAGAATCAGGGTCATGTGTGATGCCCAAAATTTGATAATCAACAAGAATCAAAATAAGAATGTTGAGAGAATTTTGTAAGGAAATGAAATTGATATATGAAAAGTTATGATCGGAACATATTACATATTTAGAAGTTTTAACTTATAGTCCCTCTAATTCTAACACTTGTACATATTAAGCATAAACTACATCTATTTACTATTGACATAAACAACCCATTAACTTTTACTAAATAAACTCGGTCAAAGAATTATTAGTCTAACAATCACCCCCCTAATTTTTGACCCTAGTTTTGAGTCTTCATCTTCAACCTCCTATATCTCCAACAAGAACACGCTCCTCCATGTCTTCAAATTCCTTTTGAGTAACACCATCTTCAACTTGTGCCATTAGAAGAGTTGGTTCTTCGTCTTCTTGAATGAGATTTGTTGCTTCTTCTCTTTTGTTTGGTTTAGGACAATTTGAGGCATAATGTCCCATATCATTACAGTTAAAGCATCTCACTTTACTTATGTCAACCACGAACTTGCTTTGGTTTCTTAGGTATCTCCTACTTTTTTCATAGTTATCATGTGACACATTTTCTCTTTCTTGTCTGAATCTGCCACGGCCTCGACCTCGTGACAGATTAAATCTTCTTTTTTCATGATTGTCAAAGTGTTGTCCACGACCAATATTATTATCATGACTCGTAAACAACATCATTTGAATTGTTTACTAAGATGGATTTCTTTGCCTTGATCCTCTCTTCAAAGGTTTTTAGTCTGCCAATAACCTCATCTAGAGACATCGTGTTTAAATCATTGAATTGCTCAATGGATGCAACAATTTGAATAAACCTTTCTGGTACTGAGTTTAGTAATTTTTTGACTAAACTAGGTTGATCAAATGATGATCCTAGGCTATTTTCCTTAGAAACAATACTATTTAACTTTGTAGTGAATGAATCAACAGATTCTTCTTCTTTAATCTGCAACATCTCAAACTCATTTTTGAGAGTTTGTAATCGTGCCTTTTGCACCATGTCCACACCAACATGTCTAATTTTTAGTGCATCCCACACTTCTTTTGCACTTTTGCAATTTGCAACTTGTAATACAATATCCTCAGTTAGTGCTTGAAACAAATACGCAATTGCAGTCTTATCTTTCTTGACATCCGGTTGCGTATTAGCACTTGGTTCAATCATTTCCCATAATCCATTTGCTTCAAGTATGGTTTTAATTCGGATTGACCATATCGTATAATTCGTGGACTTTAGTATGAGACATTGGAAATGAGTCAAGGATCCTACATCGTTGTGTATTACAATTTCTATTATCTTTGATGATTCGTTTCCCATAACTAGTGTTTAATCTGAACACTAAATTTTATGACAATAGGGATTATCCACTCCAAGTTTTCTTAATAAAACTTTAAGTTTCACAAGCAATATTTACTAACAAAGAAATCCAAGTGGAATTAAAAGTTCAAAATATAGAAGTGTAGAATCTGGATCCTTTTGTGAATCCTTCTGAGGTTCTGAAATTGATCAATGCTTCCTTAATTGAACTTTGATTTCTTCTTACTTCTAAGTCTAAATCAATTTTAAATTGACTTCCTTCTTCTGGTTACGTGACAAAGGAAATAAACACAATTTCCTTTAATTATACTTTCAATCTTTTGTCAGTACACAACTAGCAACTTTGTGTTTTCTTTCGACTTTTCAACACTAAAGAAAAGTCCCTTCTTTCAAGAATTCACGCAACTTTTCTTTCCCGAACACCAAGTATAAACAACCCTTTTACTTTTTCAATCGAAGTTTAATAAATTTATGTTTCTCGGTGGTATTCCACAACCAAAAAAAATTGCTCTTTACCTTTTTTTTGTTCCTCACCCTTTCGTCGGCTAGATTCAAGTAGCAAGCACGAGAGGATGGATACCTCCTGACTTCGATCTTTTTCTTTCCCAGGTGCACAACACACACAAGAAACTGGGTTTGATTTTGTTCGAGCAAAACACGAGTAAACTTCTCTCAATCGGTTTTCTGAGTGTGCGTCAGAATTAACACAACAAGGTGTATTTCTCTTTCAATTTTGTTCTGAAATCGAATCCCTTTTAATCACTGAATCGATTTGAATGTTCTGAATCGATTTTGTTTACACTTCCTTTCAAGTATCTTTATTCGATTTTTGTTTCAGAAATCAATCATGTCTGGCTTCTGATTTTCTGATCGATTTACACAGAAGTCGATATTGATTGGCGAAGGTTAGTGAGGGCTAGGGGGGGCGACCGCACCCCTGTTTTTTCGTTCAGTGGTGTACATTTCCCGATTCGTAGTGCAAAATTTTTAAAAAATTTTTATTCCCCCCCCCCCCCCCGGGAAAAAAATATATACCCTATGTTCGCCCCCCTTGAAGTTTCGCCCCCCCTACGCTTGGGGTCAAGCTCCGCCATATTAAACTGAAACGATATGCTTCTCTTGTGAATCGATTTTAATGAATCGATACTGTGTCTAATCAGGTTGCAATACACACAATTAATTTGAACTTGATTTACGATTTCAATTTCTTCCTGGTATACTGAATCGATTTTGTTTCTAGAATCAATTTTGTATGGCCTCTGCTTTTCAGATCGTTTTTGAAGGTTCAGGGAAACAAAGAAGAATGATTTTTAGTGAGGAGTATGAACTTGACTTTATTATGTAAAGATCAATTAGTTGATTACTAACAATTACACTCTCCTTATATAGGAAGGAGTAGAAACAGACTAACAAACTCTTAACCAACATACCAGAACTAACTACAATATTAACTACCCTCAACCAACTCTTTTGAAGTAGTTTCATCAGTTTTTTGTCTTCTTTCTGAATCGATTTTACTGAACCGATTATGTTTCCTCTGATTCGTTCAAGACTGATCGATTTTTATTTGAAATCGATTTGTGGTTGCCACTTTTGAGTCTGAATCAATTTAATCTGAATTGATTGTGATTATTCTGAATCAATTTTCTTTCTGAATCGATTATACTGAATGGATTTTTTTTACGGTGGCTTTAAGAATGAATTGTTGAAACGAAATTGACTGAATAATCCTTGGCTCTGATGCCAATTGATGCCCAGAATTTGATAATCAACAGGAATCAAAATAAGAATGTTGAGAGAATTTTGTAAGGAAATCAAATTGATATATGAAAAGTTATGATCGGAATGTTCTCCGATGATGTATATATACATATTACTTATTTAGAGGTTTTAACTTATAGTCCCTCTAATTCTAACACTTGTACATATTAAGCATAAACTACATCTATTTACTATTTACATAAACGACCCGTTAACTTTTACCAAATAAACTCGGTCAAACAATTATTAGTCTAACAATGTGAAGTGATATAAATAATTAAAAGAATCATATCATATGACACAACCATAAAGAACATGTGATATGAGAATTGCGTGAGGCAATCAAGGTCTGTGATAAATCAAGTGGAAAAGTATGACACGAAATTGTGTGAGACAACTAAATAAGAAAAATAGAAGGCAATTTGTGTGAAACGAACCTAACTGCAACAAAAGAATGTGGAGATTAAATCATGTGATAAGACCGAGTGGAGCAATATCTGATAGATCAAAAGAAAAGGATTATCAAACCTATGATGATTTGTGAGGAATTGATTTTGTGTGAAGTAAAAAAATCTATTTTGGTGAAACACTTGAGAAATGATCAAGTATTTATTGGTGTTTGATTGGATTTTTCATATGTTTCAAGATCAAATGTTGTGAATTTGTTTTCTGATCTCGAACAAGGTTGTTCAGGTGGTGTTTCTGATCCAAACTTTTTATAGGAAGAGAGTCACGAGGGGTCGGTTTGGGCCTCGCACATGTTAATGCAGGAGTTGACTCTTATTTGGAGTTTTTGGACATAATGGGATCACAAGAGACCTTGCAGATTTAGACTTTGTATCTTGTTTTTGAAAGGAGACTATGATCAAGTTTTCACTTTATCATGGAGCTACACACTTAGATGATTTTTGACCTCCAAATGTAGCCAAAGCTAATGGAAATCAAGTCAAATTTGACTTTAGAAAAAGTCAAACATGGCTGCATTCAAGAAGATCTGAAGGCTGCAACAACTATTAAAAATTGAAGATTCAAGAAATTGTGAAGCATTAAGCATGGAAAATAAAAATTTTGAAGACTGAAACTTGGATTAACAATTAGAGGGTGATATTGCTTCCTCTCCAAGCAACCATAAATCGGAAATATGCTAACATTTAAGGCGAAGGCAAGTACACAATCTGAGCTCCTCATGCTGAAAAGATCGTAAAGATTGCCTATTATTTTCCTTTTGCAGTTAGTTATTCAGTATAAAAAGGGTGCATGTACCATGTGCTTGACTGAGTTCCTGCTTTGCAGGATCTAGGGAGGGGTTGGGTCGTCTCGCGATCTTATGTACGTAAGCTTATCCTACACATTTGTGCAAGAGCGGCAATACAACACCTTTTTTTTTGGCAACTAATTAATATATTTAAGTGAACTTGTTCAATACAATACTAAATAGAATTCACGAAAAATCTAATTAGTTATGATTGTCTATAACTTTTGTGTACATTGTAGGACGTAGAGGAGATGATGCCGCCTTATAAGAGGGAAGAAAAGAACAATGATGGTCAAACACCATATGAGTTATTCGCCAAAGAAAACGAAGATCTTGTTTCCAAAGGATTAAAATGGATGAAAGACTGTATGGTCGTTGCGACACTCATAGTAACGGTTGCATTTGCTGTAGCCTTTACGGTTCCAGGTGGCTACAACCAAGATCATGGATCTCCTATTTTCATTCATAACCGCACCTTCTTAGTTTTTGTTATCGCAGATGCCGTTTCTTTAATCAGTTCCTCAACTTCGCTCCTAGTGTTCTTGAGTGTACTCACATCTCAACACGATCAACGTGATTTCATGTATTCATTACCCAGAAAGTTGATGATAGGTCTACTAACACTTTTCATATCCGTAGCAGCACTGATGGTGACTTTTAGTACAAGTTTCTTTGTTCTATACCACAAGGGGTCGAAATGGGTATAGATCCTTATTGCTTCATTTGCTACGATACCAGTCATTGTGTTTGCACTACTTCAACGTCATCTTTTGGTGGATATGTTTCGGTCTACGTATGATTCTCACTATCTCTTTAAGCCCAAGAAACGTATGCTTTACACCACAAAAACCGAGCTTGTAACTATGGTTCCATATAAAAGCATCATCAAGCGGATATTTTTCAAAAGAAGTTGGTGTACCCTTGGATTGTACACATTTGTTTTTACAGCTTAATGTATTGTTGATGCAAGAATCTGCCTTAAATTAATTATCTAGGTATACTTTCGTTTATATATATGTTCGTGAGAATTTTTTTATTAAACAGTTTCATATAATGTTTTTAAGTATTTTAATTGGCTTTTCCAATTATTTCCATGATATCTCTTTAGATATATAAAAGAATAAATTGTAAATCACAATGATCATATATTTGTAAATCATTTTTCTGATAATATTACCCATAGCATCTGTTTTGCTTAGTGGTGCATAGAATCATGGCGATGACTGAAATCATTATGTGTGTATATATAGGGAATTAATAAATTGAAAACCCCATTTTAGTGTGAAAACCTTAAAAACTATGCAAAAATCATGTAAAAAACGTAATTTTTTTGAAATTTTTTTACAGGTTTGTAATATTATTGGACACATTTTATAAAAAAATCAAAAAAGCGACGATAAAATATTTTAAAAAAATATATTTTATAATTTTCTTACGTTGTAAAACATACGTAACGCTGCGTCAGATCTGACGAAATACGTTTACGTTTTGTTATGATTGTTTTACATGGTTTTATAAAATATTTTTTTTACGTTTTATTACGTATGTTTTACATGGTTTTCACGCTAAAAAGTGGTTCTCAAATTATCCATACCCTATATATATATATATATATATATATATATATATATATATATCTTACTATTATAATAAACAAAAATCTCTATTTGACACTTGTCACTCTCTAAGGCCATAATGCCACTTGTCAATTTTTTATACACTCATTTAATGTTTTCTTAATAAATAAATTATATTATCTCTCTTATTAAATAAATTATATTATCTATCATATTAATTTGTAATAGTTAGTTTTTGACATAAAACTAACTAAGTAGATTTTTAACTTTACTTAGTTTGAAGATCTCAATTATTACAATTCAAGAAGGTTAAACATATTACTATTGTTATTAAATTTTTAATAATTGTTTTATTATCTAAAGTAATTATTAATACATAATTTAATCCTTTTATATAAAAATATCGTTAATATAATTTTAAATATTCATTTTTAACTATTTAATATTTTGTATTAAATCCGTGTGTTCACACGGGGTAATATCCTAGTATATATATATATATATATATATATATATATATATATATATATATATATATATATATATATATATAGGGTGAAGATCAAATGTTAACCCACGCTTATTGCGGTAACCCGTATAACTCCGTCAAGATCAATCCAAATCTTTGTTTTCTTTTTATAAATATCATTATTACACATAAACAATATTTTCTTCTTTTATGTATATGTGTAAATTTATCACCGTTTAAGATTTAAAAACATTGTAAGTTTGGTTATATATTAACAAGTTTTGGTTACATTAAATAATGTAACCAAAACCAACACTGTTTTTAAATTTAAATTGGTGACAAATTTACACATACACATAAAATAATAAAGTATTGTTTATATATAATAATGATATTTATAAAAGTAAAACAAAGATTTGAATTTATCTTGACGGAGTTATACAGGTTATTGCAATAAGAGTGCAATAACAAAGGGACCATCCCCTCTATATATAGAAATAGTTCCATTGGTAACCCACTACAAGTGTGATAAACCATTAACTAATTTTGATTGGTTGTTTAAATAAAATGTTTTAAAATAAGTGGTCCATATTAATTCTGGAAAAACAAGTGGATGAGATTTGTTTAATGGTATTTTAGACATTTGGTGGGTGTACTTGATTCCATTTTTTTAAAAAAAAGTTTACCCCTAATTTTTTAAACCTTCATAACTTTTATATACATTATTATTTTTTTATAGAAATTTCACCATTAAATTTGTCACTTTTTTATCTTTAATTCAAGTATAGGTTTGTCAATTTTTTTTTTTCAAATTGTTCGTAATTTGCAGTGACGTAACGTAACGCGCTGAAGTTCTTCAAAGTGTCCGTAATTACACTTATGCAACAAGCTGTATTTTTTTAAAGTGTTCATAACGAGCTTGTAACTTATTATATTTTTATATTAAGTTTTTGATATTTGTTCAAAATTTTTTTCCCATTTTTAAAAAAATCTTTATTGAAAAAAATTATTCACTTCTAAAAAAACCACATAAATTTTTTATTGAAATGTTTTTAAGTACATAATTAAATACATAATCTTACATTAATTTAATGTAACAACCGAAATTTTAGCAACTTAATAGTAAATGTACGAGACTTCGGTTACTGTTGAAACTGTGACGATTGCGTACGAAAAATTCGGCAATTATGACGTGAGCACATTTGGTCGTGCTTGAAATCCACGAGGATTTAGCAACTTTTGTTATTGGGGATTGATAGTATGTGAAAAATGATGAACGTGGGCGAAAACCGTGCGCAAAACGGAGTTCGTATGCTCCCGGAATCGCGAAATGAAGTTAAAATCAAAAATGATGACGCTGGTGACGTGGGGCGGTACGCCTGGCGCGGTGCACCCAGTTGGGGCGATGCGCCCCCAGGCCATATGTCGGCAAAAGATGCTTTAAGACGATCAGAACGCATAGAAACCTTCAAAATCGCATTTCTTCGATCTAACTCGACTTCCAGACGATATTCTCTTCATCTAACACCTCTAATCTTCAAATCAAAGCTCTCTGAACATCCAGATCATCCTAGGAATCATATATACAAGTCCTGATCGCTGTTTTAACCGCAGAAATTCGTCAGATCAGGTAACGGTTCGTTTTAACCTTCTAGTTTGATTTTGATTGATTAGATCTTGATTTTTAACGTAATAACATAGTTAGGATTGTTGATTATTGCCTAGATGATGGCTAGGATTGATTGGAAATGAAGAACAAGATGTTCTAACGGTTAAATCCTTGTTTTGATCCGTTGTAATGCCCGGTTTGCATGAAATCACAACTATGGTTATAATGGTTTAATCCATTTGATTATGACAATATAGATGATTAGTTTGGTTAATCTTTGAAATGCAAAGGTTAAATCTAAGTGTTTCAAACTAACCACAATCATTAACATACTCATTGGAGCGATTATCTGATGTTTATGATAACAGTCAGATTAGTATGTTAAACATGGTCATTAAATCTATTCTAAGACTACATTGTGATATTTCATGATATCTGGGTAATCAACGATAAGGATTTATCATTTCTAAGCCATTAATCGGTTCAGGAACTGTGTTAGCATTATAATCAACAACATTAACTATTTGATGACTTTCAAGGCAATGTCTTTGACATTGAACGTTCAGAAAGATCTAATCAGTAGGTTAAAACATAAATGACTTATTAAGTATAAATTAATGCAGAATTATACTGTTAGTACCAGTTTACGAGGGATCTTGCTACAGTAATACATCAAGTGAGTTCTATGAGCCCTCTTTTACAATTTTAACGTTTTAGGGCTGATATGCATGTTATAAAGTTATTTTAGGTAAATGATTGTTTTATCTGGCTACGGTCAGATAAGAGAATATGTTAAAGTAAAGAATGTTTTAAATAAAGAATGTTTTAAAGTAAATAATGATTTAAGTCTCAACTACGGTTGAGAAGTAAATGATTTTGAAGAACCTCAGCTGAAATGTCAAGGATGCTTTAAAGACTCAACCACGGTTGAGAAATGAATGATTTTAAAAGTCTCGGTCGAGGTTAATTAGAAAATGTGATTTTGAAGTCCCGGCTGCGGTTGGGCAAATGTTGAGCACTACGGTGCGGATAATGATTTATGATTATAATGGTCTATGATTATGATGGTTTAAATGATTTAAACCATGTTATGTATGAATAATGTATGTCAAGAAGTCTTGTACCGGTATGAGCCGTCAATTTCGGTTGAGGGTTTAATAAGTCCTGTGAAAGAACAGGCATAAGTCCTGTGAAAGAACATGCAGAAGTCCTGTAGGCAGAAGTCCTGTGAAAGAACAGGCCTGCCGACTGTGTGTCGCCAGTCGAGGAAATGGTATGCATGCATAACGTGTTGACTTCGGTCACCAGAACAGGCTACATTTATGCACTGTATGATTGATGTTATGATGTTATGAATGTTATGTATATGAAATGTTTTATGTTTAGCATGATTGAGACTGTTGATTTCGGTCGACTGTGAAGGCTAATGTTTTATGTATATTAAATATTTTATTTTTATGAAAAGTTGACTTAGAACTCACCAGCGAAAGCTGACTTGTTTAAGCATGCATGTCAGGTTGAACGGTATTGAGGAAGAATGACAGTAAGGCTCATGGCATAAATTAAAGACTACCCCTGGCATAGACTGGCTGTATTATATAACTGATTAGAAGAGTGGGTTATGTTTAATGTGTAAAAGTTTGTTTAAATCTGTATGATATTTTATGTTTTTACCCTACATTCCGCTGCTGTGATAATGTAATTTTGGTTTAAGTATTATGGGTTTGATGTTTTGCCAACTGAGGGGCTCGGGGCCTCTCATTTAATTACACTGATGTAGCGAGCTGAATTTTTTAAGTGGGTTCGAAATTACATTGATGTAACGTGCTGGATTTTTTTTCAAAGTATTCATAATTACACTTATATAACGAGCTGAATTTTTTCAAAATCATCGTAATTACACTGATGTAAGGAGCTGGATTTTTTCAAAGTGTTCTTAATTTTTTCAAATATTAATGAAATAATTTTTATAATAAAAAATAATTTGTAATGTATATTTAAGATGAGGGAAAAAAAACATTTTAAAAATGGGAAAATTTTGAAAAAATGGGAGAAAATTATTGAATTTATTGCTCGTCATGTTGGTGTAATTACGAACGCTCGAAAAAAAATTAAAAAAGAAATTGGCATGACTATAATGAAATTAACGAGAAAAATATAACGAGTTTAGTGGTGTAATTTTATAAAAAGATAACATAATATAAAAAATTTATAAGTGTATAAAAATTAAGGGGGAAACTTTGATTTTAAAAAAAGAAAATTGATATATTTTTAAAAATGCGACATTTGTTACTCTCTCATTAAATCTGACATTTTCATATTAAGGAAAATGACTTAAATACACTTTTTAATTAAAAAATATTAGGTGACACATGACAACATCTTATTAAATATGAAAATTTTAAACAATTGGATTTGAGTTATTGGGTTGACAAAATTATGAAGGTTCTTATTTGAACCATATCCTATATATATACATATATATATATATATATATAGGGAAGGGATCACATAATAACCATTCCTTATAGCGTTAACCCGGTATTTTTTGCCCGAATCTTTGTTTTTTTTTCATGGTATTTATTATACATAAATATAGGGGTTTCTTTTTTGTGTTTTTTCTAATTCATCACCGTTTAGATTTTAAATCAAGTGTAAGTTTAAGTTACACTATCTTATGTAAGTAAGTGTAAGCAACCTACACTTACTTACACTTTGTTTCAATTTATAAACGGTGATGATTTAGCAAAAACACAAAAAAGAAACCCTCTATTTATATATAATAAAGGCCATGATACAAATATTTCAAAGATTCTGGCAAAAAATGCCCGGGTTAACGGGTTAACGCTAGAAGGGAAGGTTAACAATGGAACCATCCCCTATATATATATATATATATATATATATATATATATATATATATATAACACACTCTTAAAGCAATAACCCAGATAGCTTTGACAAGATGAAGCCGAATCTTGAATTTTTTTTTAACATCATTGTAATACATTTAGAACACTATGTTCTTTTATGAGATTGCGAAAATTCATCACCGTTTGAGAGTTTACATCGTTGTAAGTTTTGGGCCTAAAACAGTTACAATGATGTAAATCAAAAACTTACAACGATGATATCTCTTAAACGGTTATGAATTTTCACAAACTCATAAAAGAACATAGTGTTCTAATTGTGTTACAATGATGTTAAAAAAAACATTCAAGATTCGGCTTCATTTTGGCAAGGTTATCTGGTTATTGCTTTAACAGTGGGTTATTCTTTGAACACTTCCCAATATATATATATATATATATATATATATATATATATATATATCTACCTGCTATAATAAAATAGTATTTATAGGAGACACATGTCATCTCTTAATTAAATGTAAAAAAGTTTTTCTCCCGCCTCTCTCTCTTCTAAAAAAATTAATAATTTTTGTTGATTAAATTATACAATTAAATATTAATAATTATTAATTGTATTATAAAAATTTATCAATTTACTAAAAATTAAAAAAAATATATTAAAATTTTAATTATATCTTATATGTTTATATAATTTTAAAATTATTAAATAATTATAATTATTTGTTGTTTATAATTTTTAAATATCTATATTTCTTATAACCAACAATTGATAATGTAACATATAAATTTTTATATAAATCATTGTTTATAACATATTATATTTGTTCAACCTTTGTAATATATGGGTTTCTAGGCTAGTTTATATATATATATATATATAAATATATATATATATATTTATATATATATATAGGGAGAGGTTCAAATGTTACCCCTCCCTTATATCGTTAACCCGTGTTAACCCGGTATTTTTTTGCCCGAATCTTTGTTTTTTTTCATGGTTTTTGTTATACATAAATATGGGAGGTTTCTTTTTTGTGTTTTTGCTAATTCATCACCGTTTATAAATTATTTACAAGTGCAAGTAAGTGTAAGCTATTTACACTAAGTGTAGTGTAAGTAACTTACACTTACTTACACTTGTAAATAATTTCTAAATGGTGATGAATTAGCAAAAACACAGAAAAGAAACCCCCTATTTATGTATAACAAAAACCATGAAAAAAAAACAAAGATTCGGGCAAAAAAATGTCGGGTTAACACCGGTTAACGATATAAGGGAGGGTTAACATTTGAACCATCTTCTATATATATATATAAGGTGGATTAGAATCAACTAAATAGTCTCTTTATCCTAAAAAGCCAAAAAAAGATTATAAACCATTAGATCATAAGATCAAATTCAAAAGGGAAAATTTTAAAGGGAAAAGTTGTTAGAGGGTAACTTACTCATAACCACTTCCCCCCACATTTTTTAAACGTTCATAACTTTTGCATACGATATTACTTTTTCAAAAAAAAAATATATCATAAAAACAAGAATTTTTTTATCTTTAAAATGAGTATAATATTGCTGCAAAAAATTAAATTTTTTCAGCTCATTGTGTCTAATTATTATCATTGTGTCTTTTTAAACGTTTGTATATAAATATCTTTTTGTGTTTTTCTTAAAGATAATTGTGTCTTTTTTACTAGGTAATTGTGTCTTTTTTAAATATCAATGTGTTATTTATACTCGTCGTGTGTCATCCTTGCTTAACATTATGTATTATACAACATCATTGTGTGTTAAATTGTTTAGAAAAACACAAGATTGAGCAGAAACACAAAAGACATAATGATCTGTACAAAAGACACAATGTCTATACAAAAGACACAATGACTTGTACAAAAAACACAATGTATACACAAAAGACAATATTGAGGAGAAACACAAAAGACACAATGCCTATACAAAAGACACAATGACTCGTCATTGTGTCTTTTTTATAGGTAATTAATTATGTTTTTTTAAATATCATTGTGTTATTATACTCGTCATTGTGTCATTCTTGCTTGACATTATGTATTATGCAACATCATTATGTCTTAAATTATTTATTAAAACACAACATTGAGCAGAAACACAAAATACATAATTACTTACACAAAAGACACAATGACATGCACAAAAGACACAATGACCCGTACAAAAGACATAATAAACTAAAAAACAAAATTTTTCTAAAGCAAAAACTATTTTAATTTTGAAGATAAAAAAATTCTTGTTTTTATGGTATATTTTTTTTCAAAAAATAATTTCGCATGTAAAAGTTACGAACGTTTAAAGAATAAGGGGGAATTTGATAAAAAGTCAACAAAAGTAGGCATGACTAAAATGCCCTACAACGACTTGATTTAATAATAGCCATTGATTAATAATCTAACGGCTCAAAATCATTCTTAGGCTTTTTAGCTTGAGGGGCTTATTTAGTTTAACTTAACCCTATATAAGGTATGGTTTCTTTGTTAACCCATGTTTATTGCGTTAACCAAATTATTATATCTTATTACTTTAGGGCCCACATTAAAGTAATTTAAAGGTGTAGGTTTTTTCTTATTTTTTTATTAATGTAAGTGGGCCCAACAAGAAAAAGCCTACACTTTTAGATTTACTTTAATACGGGGCACAAATTAATAAGATATAGTTATACATTTTGATGATAGTTTAGCACGTCACGTAAACGTCATATTGAAAGAGAGTATGATCATCACTACACTCACTAAAATAGGTTTATTAATTAATGATATTGAAGAAAAAAAGACAGGCGAGACATAACTTGGTTGCTAAATAAAAATTAATAATAATAATAATAATAATAATAATAATAAATGCCAAACTCTCATGACAACATTTAGGCCATATTAGTGTAGAATTTTTTAGTTAATGTAATTAATATGGGCCTAACTTACATTAATTAAAAAATAAGAAAAAACTACACCTTTATATTTATTTTAGAGCAAACTTCTATTTTACTTCATGTGGTTTGACAATTTTAACTATTTTGTTACAAAGGTTTCAAAATGGCCTTTTTGCTCCCTGATGTACGCATTATGTCTCCATAAGCTCCAATCCCTTAACATCGTTACTATTTGTCTGTTAAATAAAGGGTATTTCAGACTTTTACCACTTATGGGTTAATTGTGTCATTTTTCTAGACTACTAAAAGCACAAAAGAATAAATAAAAGGACTAAACCTGTAAATTAGCCAACCACCACAAGTGTCCCCTTCTATACACACAATGACCACCTTCGTCCACCGCCATCACACTATCTTTGGTTATCACCTACCACTCTATGTTAATGAGTATCCCTTCTTGCATTTCTTCATCTTTGGTTATCATCATCCACTATTTTTCATTTCAAAACCCTAAATCCAGAACCACACCACCATCGTTAACCTTGTGCAAACCACACAACCACCATCGCGATTGAAACACTTTATGGCTAGAGTTCTTTAGCATTTGTAACTGGTTTGATTTCTGGATGAAGGTTGCGATGCAGTTTTGATTCGCAGATGAAGGGGTTTTAATCAAAGGATAAGGAATGGCCGGTCACCAGAGCAACACTTTTCTTTTCCCCATTAACATTTTCCCTCTTACTCAACACTTTACCTCGCCACCAAATTTCAGATCTGCAACACTCAACAATCGTCTCTGAAACCCATAAAGAAACCCTAAATCATAGACATGGAGGCGAATTATGATCTATTGTGGCCTGTGGTGTCGGAGAAAGAGGAAGACGTGGTTGATTTTGGGATGAAGTGGGTTGCCATAGGAGAAAGAATGGCTGTTGGGTTGCCGATGTGATGTTGCTGCCGGGTCGCCAGGGTTTCGGTTGAGAGGGTGGCCAGAGGTGTTGTGGTCGTCGCCAGAAGTGCTGTGTTTTCACCGGAAAAAATGCAGAGACGAGGTTAACTGGTTTGTGGTTGGAGGTGGAGGACGCGACATGTATATTGAATGTGATCATATTTACATAAATAGCCCCTTCATATTACACTTATTACATTAGGTGATAAATTACATAATTAGTCCATATATATAAAAAAGACTGAAATACCCTTTATTTAACAGAAAAATATTAACGGTGTTAAAGGATTGGAGCCGATGGAGACATAATGCATACATCAAGGAGCAAAAAGGTCATTTTGAAACCTTTGGAGCAAAATAGTTAAAAGTGTCAAACCACATGGAGCAAAAGAAAAGTTCACTCTTTACTTTAATTTGAAAACCCTTCTTAGTGTAAAAACTATGAAAACCATGTAAAATTAATGTAAAAAAAACCTTTTTTAAATAAAATGTACTTATTCGGTTATCACAATAAGAAAAGGTTAACAAATTGAACCCTTATATATATATATATATATATATATATATATAGGGGAAGGTTCCATTGTTAACCCTCCCTTATAGCGTTAACCGCTTAACCCTAGCGTTTTTTGCCCGAATCTTAAAAAAATTTTTCATGGTTTTTATTATGCATAAATAGGGGGGTTTCTTTTTTGTGTTTTTGCTAATTCATCACCATTTAGAGTTATTGTAAGTGTAAGTTACTTACACTTACTTACAATCCGTATCTGATGCAGTAAATGTAAGTAAGTGTAAGTAACTTACACTTACAATAACTTCTAAACGGTGATGAATTAGCAAAAACACCAAAAAGAAACCCCCCCTATTTTTGCATAGTAAAAACCATGAAAAAAATATTTAAGATTCGGACAAAAAACGCTAGGGTTAAGCGGTTAACGCTATAAGGGAGGGTTAACATTTGAACCTCTCCCTATATATATATATTGAAGGAGGAAGATAATTTGAAAACACTTTTTAGTGTGTAAACTATGAAAATCATGTAAAATTAATGTAAAAAACGTTTTTCTTTTAATTTTGTTACAGTTTGTAACATTATTTAGCATATTGTTATAAGAAATTAAAAAGGGCCAAGTAAATATTTTAAAAAAATATATTTTATAAAACTACGTAAAACATACGTAACGTTGCGCCCAGATATTACGTATGTTCGCAACGTTATACGTATGTTTTACAAAATATTTTTTTAAAAAATATCTACTTGTGTTTTTTTTTTGTTTTTTATAAAAATGTGTCAAATAATGTTACAAACCTATAAAAAAATTAAAAAAAAAGTTTTCTTACATGATTTTTAAATGGTTTTCATAGTTTTCACACTAAGTAGGGGTTTTCAAATTATCTATACCCTAATATTGAAAATAGTAAATATATATACATATAATATATAAATATATGTGTGTGTGTATACATTATATTGAATACTAAGTATTATATATAGTGAAAAATATGTGGTCCATTTTAGGGTTTTTGTGGTATTCGAAGAAGATAACGGTCATTTATTTGTTCTCTTATCAAATCGGTGTTTTGTTTAAAGATTTGAGTTTTTTTTTAATTCAACCAATTGGCTACCGGTGAGAAAAATTTTGTGACTAATTTTTTCTATTATTTTCGTAAAATATTTGTATAGATTTTGTATCATTTTATGAGATTTGTATAGAGTTAATCAAATGCATGGTCGATAGTGGAATCAGAATCAGCATCTGCTACCGGTTCCTCTAGGACTAGATTGATGACCATGTCCTCTAGCTCTGCGATTCTAGCTTCAGAAATGGCAGCTTGGTCCCCGGCCGCCTGAAATAGTGCAATCAACTGGGTCATATCACGATCCATCTTGTTGACTACGCTACAGAGCTCTGAATGTCAAGTTTTTGTATACCTAAGTTCCTCTGCGAGGCATTCAATACGATCGTCTGCCCAGGCCAGGTCCCGAGTCAATCTGGTAATAACATCCGACTCAAGACACTGCCTCTTAGGCTAAGGTGGTTCTAGCATGGGTGATGCATTGTCAGATGACTCCTCCACGGGGTCCTCATCAGGATCATCAGCAGGGTCCTCATCTAGGTCTTTCTCCAGATCCTCCTCGGGATATTCGTTGGAATCTTCCACAGGATCATCCGATGGTAAGGAATGCTCGTCGGGTGACTCCACGGTCAACTGTAGTGGTGATGCAGGTAGTGCTAGAGCTATCGGCTCCTCCTCGTCATGTGCAATCACATGCGGTGATGACGGTGACGCCATATCTATAATACACGTAAAAAGTGTAGGTACAATCATGTATGCAAGTAGTAATAATACTAAGCACTATGTTTTGTATGGAGACTAATGGTTATAGACTATGTTCCCTAAATGCAAACCTAATTCACATTAACCGAGGGCTTTGATACCAATCTGTCACACCCCGGCCTTCCCGGCCTTCTGTGGGCGCGACGGGAGGTCGGTTAGTGTCTTTACAGAATCGCAATCTCGAGTTACAGTTGCGAGACCTAAATGTCTGGTTGCATACATACATTCAATAACTTGGGTAAAACAGTTTTGTAAAATCCGAGTGGCGGAAGTTAATGCATGAGTTAACAAAACAATTTTGAATTCATAAATTGTGGAAGCTTAAGTTAAAACAGTTTTCATAATAATACAAGCAATAATTGTGGAAGCATTTAAATTTGTCTAACTTTACATGACAATTAAAATGATAAATGTATCAGTAGCCTAAGACACTAAGCAGATGCATGAGACTCCAGCCTAGCATCCTAATCCTCGTGAGCGTGTTACCTGAGAAAACATGCGAGTAAACGGTCAACACAAAGGTTGGTGTGAGCACAGATTTTTCATAAGCAATAAACCTCAAATGTTTAAAGTAAGTGTTTGCAGGAATACATATCATTACAATGCAATACCGATTGATAGCTAGTCAATACAGTTATATTATATGTGGGTTCGAAACCGAAGCTGACTGCATGCCTCCCGCCAAGTCCATCACACAAGACAATGGCAAAGTGTTTGGTCAATTTTGCACCCATTCCGACCTTCTTTCGGGTTGGCCTCCCAGGCATGATGGGTGGGGCTTGTTAGGCCCAAATTGTCTATTCCATCATGAAGAGATAATAGGTGCACTACAGAGCTTCTGCATGAGAAGTTGGAATGCAGCTTCTTGCTTGTCAGTCTAGAGATATTTCTTATCTTTATGGGCAAGAGCTGTGAGTGGTTGGGCTATCTCGGAAAATCCCTTAGTGAATCGTCAATAATAGCCTGCCAAGCCTAGGAATTGTCGCACCTCAATTGGGGTCTTCGGTGCTTTCCAGTTGTTGATAGCCTCTATCTTGGACTTATCCACATGTATTCCTTGTTCATCAACAATATGTCCCAAGAATTGGACTTCCCTAATCTAGAAGTCGCATTTGGAGAGCTTAGCATACAGTTTCTCTTCCCGTAAAAGTTCAAGAGCCAATTGAAGATGCTCTTTGTGTTCTACATGAGTCTTTGGGTAGATGAGGATATCATCAATGAATACGATGATAAATTTGTCGAGGTATGGTTTGCACGATCTATTCATGAGGTTCATGAATACAGCGGGTGTATTAGTAAGCCCAAATGGCATGACCAAGAACTCATGATGGCCATACCGAGTACGAAAGGCTGTTTTAGGAATGTCTTCCTCCTAAACCCTCAACTAATGGTACCCAGATCGTAGATCGATCTTGGAGTAGTAACTTGATCCTTGCAGATGATCGAACACATCATCAATGCGAGGTAAGGGGTAACGGTTCTTGAGTGTAACTTTGTTCAATTCATGGCAGTCGATGCATATGCGAAACGTGCCATCATACTTCTTCACGAACAATACTGGAGCTCCCCACGGTGAGAAGCTTGGTCTGATAAAACCCTTGTCCAATAATACTTGCAGTTGTTTGGACAGTTCCTGCATCTCTGAAAGTGCAAGTCGATAGGGTGCTTGTGCGACAGGTGTTTCTCCTGGCGTGAGATCTATGCAAAACTCGATCCACTTGTTGAGGTGGTGGTAGTCCTAGTAGATCCTCTAGGAATACGTCGGGATAGTCGCATACGACTGGATGTCTTTTAGTTTCTTCTCTTCTTCAGTCTTGTCGATGATAAGTGACAGTATGGTTGTGTATCCCTTTCATAGGTAATTGTGAGCCTTCATGCACGAGATGATGTTTAGAGGAGTGTCGTTCCTTTCGCCTTGATGTTTAAGGTTTCTCCACAAGAGAGAGTTATACGTACAACCTTATTGTGGCAAACTATTTCAGCTTGGTTTTCGGATAACCAATCCATGCCTACTACGACATCAAAACTGCCTAGTGTGACTGGCATAAGATCAATCTTAAACTTATGGTTTTCTAGCTCTAAAGTGCATTCTTTCAGAATGTGCTTAGTTACAATCAGTTACCAGCTAGCTCTACGGTGTATTCAACCTCTAATGATGTTGGGGGTTATGGCAAGTATCTCACTAAATTCCTTAGATATAAAGCTTTTCTCAGCTCCAGTATCAAACAATACAGAAGCGTATTGAGCGTTTAGGATATACGTACCTGTTGCAAGGTTGGGATCCCTTCTAGCCTCTTTCGCCACGATCACGAAGGCTCGTCCCTTTGGACCATTGTTGTTCCCATTGTTATTTGGTTGGTTGTTGTTCTTCAGATGTGTGCAGTCCTTTTTGAAGTGCCATGGCTTTTCGCATTCGAAGTAGCCCTTTGGTGCTTCGTGTTGCTGCTGTTGTGGCTGTGGAGTTTTTGTCAGTAGTTCACCTCTGAAATCTTTGGCTACTTGACCCCTTTGCCACATTGTTGGCATAGGATAGTGCCACATTTTCCCAAGGCATAGTGTAAATTGCATTTGTTTCACTTGGGGTGCTTGCCTGCATAGGCTCCTGGTTTATGGTTGGTTGGGATGAGTGGAGTGTAAGCTTGAGGTGGCCCAAACTTACGTTGCTGTGGTGGTGGTTGAAGAGTGGAAGGTTTGCTCAGTGTGTTATCCCATTTGCGTTTGTTGTCTGAGGTTTTGGCCATTGCACCACGGGGTGGTAGAAGTCCTTACGCCACAGCTGAATCGGTGAGTTTGTGGGCTAATCGCACTGCGTGTTACAGGGTGATGGGTAAGCAGAAAGCACCATTTCCTGAATTTGAGGGGTTAATCCCTCAATGTATTTCTCGATACGCTTGTAAGACGGTGTTACCATCTCCGGGCATAGGTGCCAGTTCATACGATCGAGCAGTGTAAGCCTCGATCTCGGAACCAACCATCTTATGGTTCCAGAATTCAGTCTCGAGTTTCTGCACTTCACCGCAAGGACAATATTCGTGGTTCATCATTCTTTTGAAATCCTCCCAAGGTAGGGCATTGGCTGCATCCAGCCCTAAAATCTGAACGTTCGTGTTCCACCAAGTGAGGGCAGCTCCCTCAAGTGGTCCGGCAGCGAACTTGACCTGGTCTTCGCTCCTGCAGTTGCTCATGGTGAAGGCTGATTCAGCCTTCTCCATCCAGCGCATCAGACCGACGGCACCCTTAGTACTGTTGAATGAGTGGGGTTGGCAATCCAGAAATGTTTTGAATGTGCAAAGAGGTCGGTTAAGGTTTTCTTCTGAGATATGCTAAGAAGAAATTGGATTCAGAATTTGATAAACGCGTTGTAATTGCAATGGGTGATTATTGTGCAAGGTGAATGTGAAACGAAGTCCGTCACCTTGGTTCAGTTGATTTTGATTGCGGGCAATTTCCCATGCAGCAAGTGCCTCCCCAACTCACGCGTTGATGAGTGCGTTCAGTTCAGCTATGGTGAGGCTGATGTTTCCACGTCCTCCCGAGTTTCTGTGTCCTCCACGTCTTCCAGCCATGATCTTTATAGCGAGAATAAGCGTTAGAGTTAATATAAGGACTAATGTAGTGTGTGTAGTTGGTATTGAAAAGGAAATATATATTGAGTTGCATTAAAAGAATTTTCAATAATAGCCAATAGTTTTTTTTATATATAATAAGTTGTACTTGTTACAATTCATTTAATATCAAAACACTAAGATTTCCAAAGTATTCAATACAGAGACACAACCCGTCCCTACTAAGTCTATGCTAAGTTAATCAAATGCATCGTCGATAGTGGAATCAGAACCAACATCCGCTGCCCATTCCTCTTCCTTAGTGTCAGGCTCCTCTAGACTGGATTGACGACCATGTCCTCTTGCTCTGCGATTCTAGCTATAGAAATGGCAGCTCAGTCCTCGGCCGCCTGAAACAGTGCAATCAACTGGGTCATATCACGATCCATCTTGTTGACTACTGTCACACCCCCAATTTTCAACTAATGGAATCATACCATTTGGGAACGTGACAAACCAGGATCTCAGATCATTAGACATAACGAAGACCTCTATATGATTTTCAAAACATACTTTGGTCTAAAACTGTAACATCAAAGTTTTCAAAGTTTGCGGAAGCGTTTTAAAACAATAACAAACATAACAGTTGTAAAATGTAAATTACAAAACAAATTCCCAAATGTTCAAATCTAAATAATAGAAATGTCAAATATGCATGCAACTCAATCTCCTAGTCCATGCTTGCTTTCTTGTGTACCTTAACGTCCTTAGAAAACATGTAAATCAAGTCAACACAAAGGTTGGTGCATTACACAGGTTTAAGCATTCGCAAATGATGACACCACAGTTTGAATATAAAGTTTGCAGATAACATAATCACACATGCATAGTCATGATAGCTAGTCATTTATACTATTTACATAAGTGGTCGACACCGAAGCTGACTAGTGCATGATATCGCATGTTTTGCCTTGCCACTATTGTCTAGCACAAACAATAGTAATGTGTGTTTGGTCAGTTAAACACCTGCGTAGATCCCATCTACCAAGTGAGGTTTGTCAAACCTAATAGATCTATTTCCAACTACCACGCTTTGCGCTACGGCAAACTAAACGGTTCGAAGTGTAAGGACTTGTAAATGCTATGTTGTCACATAATGTAAACAGCTAACTCATGCAAGTGATATGTATCTAAAAGTGTTTGTTGCACATGTTTTCTCCCCCAAAACAATTTAAAATAAGAAAGGGGCCGTGTACGCACCTTTGATTGTTGCAGAATGATCAAACACACTTAAACTCGTGTAGAAAGTCCTCCTACGAAGAACCTGTGTTGTAACAATAACCTAGTGTTATTTGGATTGTTGTTTTGTGCTTGAAATCACATACGTGTCAACACACGTATGTTTGACTTGATAGAAATATGCATACGAAAGTATGCATGCCTTTGAACTCGTTTAAATAAAACCATATATGATTTTATTTAAATGAACGTAATTATACGCGATTACGTTTTCGATCTAAAATGTGAATTTTATTATTCAAATGTGTTCGGGATTCCGTTACGGTTCCAACGCAATTTGAACGAGTTAAATTGGAGTTCAAATGAAGAAGTTATGGCCTAAAACCCAAAAATGATTTTTAAATACAAAAACCGGTTGAGCCGGGTTCGAACCCACGACCTCACGGATCACACCCACGAGCCCAAACCACCTGATCTACCACTGCTCTTGTGACTAAATTGAATCTCAATTAGTTTTAAACATGGTTCAGTCGGTTCCCATTTGTTTTATACTTAGCCGAACCAAATTGAGCTTCAATTGAGACCCTATTCGATCACGATCGAACCTGAAAACATAGGGATTATGTTCTTGGGATCCAACTGACCATGTGTATGGTTTTAATTCGAAAAATTATTCACTGTAACCCAATTAATCGAATATAACTATGTTCGAACTCAAGTTCTATAACCCCCAATTCAAAATTGTTCAATTCGTTAATGTGAGTCCACGAAATCATAGGGTTTTCATTGATTAAGTATTTTCGAACCTATCTGTGGATGTTAATCTGGTTTTTATAAGCATTTGCATAGAAATCCCCAAAACATTTTTACACCGAAAACCCTAGAATCGAAATCATATAATTCGTGATGTGATTATGAGATTGACAAAAGTTTTTCCATTAACAGAGAGTTCTGAATCTCTCTGTAATGTTTAATTTCATTTCTAAGCTCATTCAAATCGAAATCCCCAAAACGTTTACATTCAAGAACCCTAGAATTCGTATTCAATCGATTCTTGTCCATTTCATGAAATTGACACATGGGTTAGTTTAGTCGGAGATTTCTGAAACTACCAGCAACCTTTAATTTGATCTTAAAGCTCGTTTGATACAAAAACCCCAAATCATCCTAACCGAAGAACCCTAGAATTCGAATCCTTACAATTCGTGAATCTTAGGTTCCATATAGTTAGGGCTTCACTTAGGAATGTTACTAGGAATGTGTAGATGATAACACTTACCCGAATGAATCTTGAACTGATACAAATCGACTAGGTGCTTGTGTTTCGGCCTCCTCAAAATCGTATTCTTCAATCCCGCAGCCTCTGCTTCGAATTGTTGGATGCCAAAGGTACTAAAGGTGCCGAATAGATGTTCTGGATTGCGAATTTCTTGAATTATAATCGGGGCATACGGTTTTGATTGTGAAAGACTACGGTTTTAACATTTTGGGAACGGTTTTTAGCATAATTCGATGATTGATGTTCCCATAACGTATAATAACTATTAATCATCATTAATGTGATGATTTAAGTTGATTGATTTCAGTTATAACTTAGTTTTAATGGGAAATTCGAACTATATTTGATAAATCCCACGAATTTTGACTTTAAAAGTCAAACTAGTGTGTTTTAACCAATTACAAGTTCAATCTTTGAAATTAAGATTTCTTTGGACTGATTTTGTTTAATTTCAACTCTTGAAATTTGCTTTGGATCAATTACATAACATTTCGGTTAACAAAGTTGAACCAAAAATCCCGAATTGTCACTAATTGGGCCAATTGAACTATTATTGGCTAGGTTAATCCTTTTGGGCCTCATAAAATACAATTGGGCCTACCTTCCATCCATTTGGGCCTCATAAAGTACAATTGGGCCTACCTTCTATCCATTTGGGCCTCATATTTGTGATTTCGTTACTTTCGGTTAACGAGGTTAATTCGAAAATACTGGATTGTCACAACTACGCTACAGAGCTCTGAATGTCAAGTGTTTGTATACCTCAGTTTCTCTACGAGGCACTCAATACGATCGTCGGCGCAGGACAGGTCCCGAGTCAATCTGGTAATAACATCCGACTCAAGATACTGCCTCTTAGGCTTAGGTGGTTCTAGTATGGGTGATGCATTGTTGGGTGACTCCTCCACAGGGTCCTCCTCAAGATCCTCGTCAGGGTCCTCATCTGGGTCTTTCTCCGGATCCTCCTCGGGATACTTGTCAGAATCTTCCACCGGATCATCCGATGGTAGGGAATGCTCGTTGGGTGACTCCACGATCACCGGTAGTACTAGAGCTATCGGCTCCTCCTCGTCGTGTTCAATCACATGCGGTGATGATGTTGATGCCATAGCTATAATACGCGTAATAAGTGTAGGTACAATCATGTATGCAAGTAGTAATAATACTAAGAACTATGTGTTGTGTGGAGACTAATGGTTATAGATTAAGTTCACTAAACGTAAACCTACTTCACAGTAACCGAGGGCTCTGATACCACTCTGTCGCACCTCGGCCTTCCCGGCCTTCTATATGCGTGACGGGAGACCAGTCAGGGTCTCTGCAGGATCGCAGTCTCCAGTTACAGTTGCAAGACCTACATGTCTGGTTGCATACGTACATCCAATAACTTGGATAAAACAGTTTTGTAAAATCAGAGTTGCGGAAGTTAATGTATGAGTCAATAAAACTGTTTTGAATTCATAAATTGCGGAAGCTTAAGTTAAAACAGTTTTCATAATAATACAAGTAATGGTTGCGAAAGCGTTTAAGTTTGTCTAACATTACATGACAATCAAAATGATAAATGTATGAGTAGCCTAAGACACTAAGCAGATGCATGAGACTCTAGCCTAGCATCCTAATCCTCGTGAGCTGCCTTAGTTACCTGAGAAAACATGCGAGTAAACGGTCAACACAAAGGTTGGTGAGGGCACAGCTTTTTCATAAGCAATAAACCTCAAATGTTTAAAGTAAGTGTTTGCGGGAATACATGTCATTACAATGAAATACCGATTGATATCTAGTCAATACATTTATATTATATGTGGGTTCGAAACCGAAGCTGACTCCATGCCTCCTGCCATGTCCATCACACAAGACAATGGCAAAGTGTTTGGTCAATTTTGCACCCATTCCGACCTTCAGTCGGGTTGGCCTCCCAGGCGCGATGTGTCACACCCCCATCTCTCACTTTACCTGATATAGTCACTGAATGACGCATGAAGTCAGTAATTGTTGTAACGTGTCGCGGAAGCTTGATGGTGAGATCTTAGAGATGGGTGTGACTAATTGTTACATTGGTATCATACATCCATGGCAAACCATACACTATATATATTACATTGTAACTGAAATATTATACATTAAGTTTTAACATTCTTAAACAACATTAACTAGTAAGAGTAACTAAACATGTCTTGTGATCGTGCATCCTCACTTTCGCACTTGTTACCTTCTTCCTGAAAAGGTTTTGTAATATAAAAGAAAAGCAAGGATGCTGGTGAGTTCATAGATATGTTAACGTGATATGATAAGATATGATATGACATGTTGAATAGGTAGGCATACACAACTTTATGAATATGATTCACCATGAAAACCTATAACCAAAGCCTATGTGACTGTAATGTAATTAGCGGTAATACCCGAAGGTAAGACCTTAGCCTCACTCTTAATGTGTATCGTTGCATTAAGTTGTTATCTTGTAATGTAATAAATGGTAACAGGCATTCACACAAGGGTAGATGCTATCTACCCGTGAATGGGGCTGTCAGCCCGATAATACTATCATTGTTATCATCCGGCTCATCCATGAGTTTATGGGTTACAGTTGTTATGTGAGGACCTTTACAATAGCATGGTACAATTTTCATGTAATCATCATACAAGAGTTGAAATGCATAAGTAACATGCAAGCATATCGTTGTAATTGAAATATGCAACCATAATGTAATTGTAATGCAAATCCCGAGTTTTAGAAATCCGAAGATTTGAAAAGGGGTAATGAAATCATGTAAGTACATCACTATAATTGAAATATGTAACCATATTGTTATTGTAATTGAATCCCCAAGTTTTGGAAAACAAAACATTTAAAAGGGGGTCTATGAAACTCACATGTGTTGTTGCAATATTACACGCAGCTTCAATTGAATTCTGCATATCGTTAAGGTTTTATAAGTTCTTTGTATCCAATTTGGATTGCCAGAACATTCCGTGATATTAAATATCAAGGATAATGTAATTTGATTCATCAAGCTGATTCTGAATAACGTATTTATTCAGAATCAATGTATCAAGTTTTTCCGTTAATTTGTAATGTCAAAATCACTGATTCGTTTTGGTAATTGAGTTCTTATACTCATTTGATTGTAATTTAATAATAACTGCGTCCCGTTGTCAAAACCAGAATCTTAATCGATTTTCAGATCAAAAATCAGGTTTCTGGGTTATGAAATTGATTGCAAAATAGAGTTTGGAATGTGAATTCAATTGAGAATATGTTTTTGTATTGAATTTCAATGATTGAATTAAGTCCTATATTGAAACCGGAGTTTTAATCAGAAATCAGATAAAAATTGGGTCATTGGATTGCAAAATGGTTTGCGAAATCGAGTCCGGAACGCGAAATCGATTGAGAATAAGTTTTCGTATTGCAAACCAATGCTTAAATTGAGTTCTATATTGAAACCGGAGTGTTAATCAGAAATCAGATAAAAATCAGGTCACCGGATTGCAAAACGGATAGCGAAATTGAGTCCGGAACGCGAAATCTATCCAAAATATGTCCTTTTTACCGAAAACGGATCATTAGATTGCGAAACGGAGCGTGAAACGCAGTTCAGAACGCAAAACGGACAAAATTAGGGTTTCTGCTGGAATATTCCTTTTGGCCGGAATATTCCGCCGGAGGCAACCCTCGCCGGAATTTTTGGCAGGAATTTGGCGAAAGTCCGGCAGTGGCCGGCGGCGGCTCGGCGGCGACCAGTGGTCGCCGGTGGTGGCTCGGTAGGGCTGAGGTGGTGGCTCAGTGGTCGTGGCCGTGGCCGTGGCCTTGGCCTGGGCCTTGGGTGGTGTGGCTTAAGGATGGCCGAGAATGGCCCTTGGTCGTGATCAAGATTTACTCGGCAATGGCCGAGAATGGCCGGGAATAGGGGCCGCGTCCTGTGCCTTGTTGGGGCCGCTGCGGGCAGCAGTGAGCCATTCAAAGTTTTTGTGAGCAAATCAAATTTCGTTGCACTTTTTCCGGGCCAAAATCTCCAGATCCTAGTTTTTAACATATATCTAGTGTTTGGTGAAGAAAAATCTCAATTTGGACAACTTTGAAAAATCCGGGTTTTGAACAAAATCACCCTTTTAATGGGTTTTTGAATTCTAATGATTTTCAAACTTCACCAATCATTCAAACATGTTTATTTAAGTCATATGATGCTATTAGAATCAAGGATTGAGTTAGAAACTTACTTGGCCAAGAATTGGCTTGAAAATCACCAAAAATCTAACTGTTGGAGCTTGATTCTTGGTTCCACTTGATCTTGGGCTTGAATACCACTTGGAACTGATTAGGGATGATGTTTGAGATGGGTTTAAAGTTCCAGAAGTGATGAGGAAGGGGCTGGTCGAGTTTGGAGGCTTGGGGAAGGAAAGAATGGTGTAGAAACCTTGACCAAAGTCAAGATCTTTGTTTTTATATGGCACACCTTGTTTTCCAAGTTTAGACACATCATCTTGGCCATAGTTATCTGATTTTAATTAGATAGAATGGGATAAACATGGAACAATAGGATAGGGTTAGAACAAATCAAGGGTTTGTTTGATTTTTGCCATTTTCGCGATCGTTTGTTTGGCTTTTCGCGTATAATTTCAGGAATTGCTAATAATGATCATTTATCATTGTCATGCTTCTAATTACATCCCATTATGATTATAATGTGATTAAGAAGTTCAAGTTGTAATGAATTTGCCAATTACGCATACCGAATTGCCTTTCCACAGATTTTCGCAATTTGACTTATCGAATTTAGGGATTTTTTGATTTCGTTATGCTATCACTTATTTCACTTCAATTCATCATATAATTAATATTGATTTAGTTTTGGATAAGAAATTTTTGCGTAATTCGGCAATTCTGCGTTATGTCATTTGCGATTTGTTTCATCTTGTAATTTCCTTACATATATACACAAATTCACAAGTATATACATATTCAATCATGATTTGATTAATTAAAATATTAATTCATGAATTTAGGAAATTACCTTGCAATAAATTAAGAATGAAATGTCACACGATGGGTGGGGCTTGTCAGACCCAAATAGTACTATTCAAGATTACCACGCTAGGCGCTCCGCGTTACTAACGGTTCGAGGTGTGTTTGTGAGGACTTTGAGTTGTGATGTGTGCCACACATATACATATAGTGATAAAGCATGGCGATATGTATCCAAAATAAGTTGTTTAAAAATAGTTTGTCATGCAATGTTTTCTCCCCCAAAGGTAGAAAATATAAAAAAGGGGTCATGACTCACCTGATAAAGCAGTTCCGGTTTATATGTTCGCAACCACGAGTGTTAGAAACATGCTAGTGATCACCTATAATCATATAGGTCGTGAGTATGTGTTTTGTGGTGTCTTGTATCCCATACAACTCCATGTTTCGGTGTGCTCAACCGAGTGTTTGTGTGTTGACTTGTGTTAACTCAAAGAATCGTTGGCGACACGTGTGTTGTGTTTAGTTTGTTTATGTGTCAATTTAAACTTAAACGCTAGTAGGATGTCATCAAGCATCCTACGACTCTAGTAATAATGACGTTCACCTAAGTCAGGTATGAAATCGTATACGTTTCCATTTCTGGAAAGTTGCCACTTTTTGAAAAGTTTTTATTTTAGAAAACTTTCTATATTTAGAAGGTTTATATTTTTGGAAAGTGTGGTTATGAAATCCTATTTCATAAATCTAATACCTCTAATAAGTTTGTATAAACATATTTAAACACTTGAAATAAATCGTTTGTGCATAAATCACCACTTATGTCATTTTGTCCAAATAAAGTTTCCTTATTTAGAAAATGCTCGCTTTAAAAGCTCGTTTTCAAAAATAAAAGTTCCAAATATCTTGTAAATATTTTTAAACATATTTCAATAGTTACAAATCACCAAAACATATTAAAACATCAAAATCCCTCTTTTGATTTACAAAAGTTTCTAAACATGTTAAGAAGATTAGATTTACCTATTGTAAAGAGGGTAGATTTGTAATAAACACATTTCATATTACAACTAAAGGATTTGTTGAGTTGTTGGTCATTACATAATAAATATTTATTATGAATCAATTTGGTATCCATTTTGCACACCTTATTATCCACCCTGTATTATACTTTTAAACTTCACACAGAGACACATTCACAATTGCACACTATCACCACCGAACGTTGAATCCATCCCACAAAATTAGTTACCACCACCACAATGCCATAACGCCACGTTCTCCATCCATGTTTTCTGTAACACCAAAGCACTATAAACCCAATGGCACTAAAGAATGAGTAGGCTGATTATGTATATGTACGCTGAATATGATGTATAATTAAATAAACCCAAGTGAACAAGTAGGCTAACTATGAGTAAATGAAAAAAAAACAGGAAACAAATGTCTGATTGAATCAACAATCATTACAATAAAAACAAAACAAATATTGTCGCCTTAAGCTATTTATCTTAAAGATATCTGACACAGTCCTTGTAGAGGTAGTGTTTCAACCCTAACATAATCCTATTACAATTTATGTTACATTCCTTAAGATATATATTCGGTGACAATTATATTTAATAACTATTTATAGTTTTTGTAAAATACGACAATCTCCCATTCATGGACATTACATGCTCTGTAAACACATATATTAATCAAATTATACGCCTATAAACACAAATATTAATCAAACTAAATTCCTAAATATATGAAAGCAACTTTCGAAACCATTCAGAGTAAGATGCAAGGAACCGTTCAAAACTCCAGCGCAACCTAAAATCACATGAATTTGTGCTAAAATACATTGAAAATTACCAAGCACTCAATAGTCAATATTCAAAGCCACTACCAAAAGCGATAATGAAATCAAAAACAATGATATGGTTAAGTTAAACTAAATAAGACTGTTAACCTAAAAAGCATAAGAAGGATCTTGAGCCATTATATCATTAATCAATTGCTATTATTAAATCAAGTTGTTGGTGACTATTTTAATAATGATTACTTTTGTTTACTTTTTATCAAGTTCCCCCACATTTTGTTGGAACATCCAAATCATCACTCTCTGAGGATAAAAGCTCAGCCTTCATCAAAAGAGATCAGCAGCAACACTCTCCCAATAGTCAAACTATATGTCTGATGTGTGGTGAGAAGAATCACTTTGCTGCTGATTGCTTCTATAATCCAAGAAGCAGAATTCTCTCAGAAACACAAAGAAGAGGAAGATAGAAGAGCTGGAGCAAGTCATCTGTTTCTTCGGAAGAACCAGAAAGAAAATCAGTCAAGAAGGTATCGGAAGCAAGCACTTCAAATAACTGGAAGAAACAAAACAAGAAAGCTTCCGGAAAGAAAGCTTCGGAAGCAAAAGAAAAGAGAGCTTCCGATGGAAAAGGAACCTCGGAAGCTCATGAAAAGAAGGCTTCTAACAAACAAAAGAAACCTTTTTCCTTCGGAAGAAGACCATCGGAAGGAAAAGGAAAAGTAGCTTCTGATGACTATCAAAGGAAACAGAATCTTCCGACAACTCACAAAGTAAAACAAGTATGGAAGAAGAAGGAATCAACTGATAAACCATCTCTCTTATCAGAAGCAAGCACATCATCTGTTCCACCTAGAATGATGTCAAAGAAATTTACTTATAATGATGCAAATGGAAAACCCAAGACCACATGGGCTTGGGTTCCCATCAGAAACTAACTTACTTCCGGTCATGTGCAGGGACAGCAGGAATCAAATGGCAACTTGTGGATAGTTGACAGTGGCTGTTCTAGACACATGACAGGCAACAAGACTCACTTGCACAAATATGAACCATTCTTTGGAGGGTCTGTTGCTTTTGGGAGTGATCCAGTGGGAGGTTACATAACAGGTAGGGGCACAATCACTAATGGTAAGGTAAGCTTTGAGAATGTGCATTTTGTAAAAGAACTTAATTACAATTTACTAAGTGTATCACAGGTGTGTGATCAAAAGCACAACATGTTGTTTACTGAGCATGAATGCATTGTCCTGAAACCAGGATTTGTGGTACCAAATGATAAAATTCTGCTCAGGGCTCCAAGAAGAAACAACATGTATATGCTCGACATGAGCACAGCTGCACCTCTTAGTAATATAAGCTGCTTTGTCTCAAAAGCTTCACTTGATGAATCATCTCTTTGGCATAGAAGACTTTGTCATGTAAATCTCAAAAATATGAATAAACTTGTCAAAAATAACTTAGTAACTGGTTTACCAACAAAGGAATTCATATGTGTTGACAAATGTGTTGCATGCCTAAAAGGTAAGCAACACAAGTCATCACATCATGCCAAAGAGATAAATTCTATAACAACAGTCCTGCATCTGCTTCATATGGACTTGTTTGGCCCCACAAGTGTAAAAAGTCTTGGTAGAAAGTCATATTGCTTGGTGGTTACTGATGATTTCTCTCGGTATACCTGGGTATTCTTCTTGAGTACCAAGGATGAAACTGCTGAGATCCTAAAGTCATTCATACTTAGGGTGGAGAATGAAAGTGACCACCATGTAAAAATAATTAGATCAGATCAAGGAACAGAATTCAAAAATCATGTGTTAAATTCATTTTGTGAATCTAAAGGTATAACAAGACAATTTAGTGCTCCTAGGACTCCACAACAAAATGGTGTTGCTGAGAGAAGGAATAGGACACTAATTGAGGCTGCAAGGACTATGTTGTCTGATGCCAAACTTCCAATAACTTTTTGGGCAGAAGCAGTCAATACTGCCTGTTATGTCCAAAATAGAGTATTGGTAGTTAAGACACATGGTATGACTCCTTATGAAATTTGGCATAAAAGAAAACCATTCATTGGATTTCTCAAACCATTTGGATGTCAATGTACCATCTTGAATACTAAAGATCATTTAGCCAAGTTTGCTGAGAAATCAGCAGAGGGCTACTTTTTTGGGTACTCTTCACATGCTAAGGCTTATAGAGTATACATCAAAGCTTCCAGGATTATTAAAGAGTCTGCAAATGTTCAGTTCAATGAACATACCCTTAATAAACCGGGAACAGGCCCTGATTGGTTATTTGATCTTCATAGCTTTACATCTGTATTTAATCTGGTGAAAGAGTATGTTCCAGTTTCACAGTCAGCTACCACTGACACCTCTAAAGGCACAAGAGAAGATGACTTTCGTGTTGAACTGCCAATAGCTTCAAGACAAATCTTGGCAGAATCCACTTCAGCACAACATGGTGTATCACAGTCTGAGACAACAGACACTTCTCAGGCAGGTCCATCAATTGAATCTACTTCTGAGTTACAACATCAAGAAGAAGTAGGAAGTCCTTCAGCAGAGGTAAATCCTCAGGAGACCACCATTCTCAGAGAAAATCAACCCTCCCCAGTCCAAAATCAGAATCCAAAAGATCTGCCAGAAATTCAACTTGAGGTAGTACTTCCTAATCTTGAGTCGATCAACATGGATGTGGGTTCTCAACTGGATGTGATTCCCAGAACTCGCATCCATAACACTCATCCAGTTGAAAACATTATTGGCAATGTTGAAGAAGGTGTAAGAACAAGAAGCTCTATGCACGAAGCAAACATTTGTTTGTTCTCATGTTTTCTATCCCAAATAGAACCAAAGAAGGTTGCTGAAGCATTGAAAGACAACAGTTGGGTAGAAGCCATGCAGGAGGAGCTTCTTCAATTTGAAAGACAAGGAGTATGGAAAACTTGTCCCTTACCAAAGGGAAAGTATGCCATCGGAACCAAATGGGTTTTCAGGAACAAGAAAGATGACAAGGGTGTTGTCATCAAAAACAAAGCAAGATTAGTTGTACAAGGTTACACTCAAGAGGAGGGAATTGACTACGATGAAGTCTTTGCACCTGTTGCAAGAATTGAAGCCATCAGAATCTTTTAAGCATTTGCAGCAGCCAAGAACTTCAAAGTGTTTCAAATGGATGTCAAAAGTGCCTTTCTCTATGGAAAGATTGAAGAGGAGGTTTATGTGTGTCAGCCTCCAGGTTTTGAAGATCCAAAGTTTCCTGATCATGTCTGTAAGCTTGATAAAGCTCTCTATGGGCTGCATCAAGCTCCCAGAAAATGGTATGAAACTTTGTCTTCATTTTTATTGTCTAACAATTTCAAGAGAGGAACAATTGATAAAACTCTCTTTTTCAAGAAGTCCAATCAACATATCATGCTAGTACAAATCTATGTTGATGATATTATTTTTGGTTCAACTAATGAATCTCTCTGCAAGGACTTTGAATCACTGATGAAATCCAAGTTTGAAATGAGTTCAATGGGAGAACTCACCTTCTTTCTTGGACTACAAGTGAAACAAACTCCTATAGGGATTTTTATTAATCAATCAAAATATGTCAAGGACATTCTTGAAAGATTCAAGATGACTGCTTGCAAAGCTTTGGGAACTCCTATGTCCAAGACAACATCTCTTAGCCCTGATCTTGAGGGGGAGGATGTTGATCAACACCAATACAGGGCGATGATAGGCTCTTTGATGTATCTCACAGCAAGCAGGCCAGATATCATGTTTGCAACTTGTGTCTGTGCAAGATTTCAGGCCACTCCCAAAGTCTCACATTTACTGGCTGTGAAAAGAATTTTTAGATATCTCAAAGGAGCACCAAATCTAGGATTATGGTATCCTAGAAATGAAGACTTCCAGTTCGTAGCTTACACTGACAGTGATTATGGAGGGTGCAACATCAGCAAGAAATCAACATCTGGAGGATGTCAATTTCTTGGATCCAAGATTGTATCGTGGCAATGCAAGAAACAGTCATGTGTTTCTACTTCTACTGAGAAGCAGAATACATAGCTGCTTCTAGCTGCTGTGCACAAGTCATTTGGATTCAAAATCAGATGAAGGATTATGGAGTGGATCTGTTCAATACTCCTATTCAGATAGACAATTCCAGTGCAATCTCCATCACCAATAATCCTGTCAAGCATTCCAAGACCAAGCACATTGACATCAGATACCATTTCATCAGAGATTGTGCAGAGAAGAAGTTAATTCATTTAGTCAAAGTTGATTCAGAACACAACTTGGCTGATCTTTTCACCAAGGCATTTGATGAAGGAAGATTCAGGTATTTAATAACAGCCATTGGAATGATTAACTTTGAATAAGTGAAGAAATAAGGAATAAATGATTCTTCGGAAGATTAACTCAACTTATCTTCTGATAAGTAAATACTCAGCAAAAGATAGGTTCAATCTTCGGAAGCATTATTTCTTCCTTAATCGGAAGTGATCACACTTCAGAAGTTAAATTATCTTCTGAAGTAATACTCTTCCGATACATTAACTTCGGAAGCTAAATCTTCTGATAATACTCTTCAGAAGAAAGTTTCTTCCGAAGAACATTCTATATAATGTACTTATCTGATATTTCAGAAGCAGTGCTTCCGAAAGTATAAACTTTATACTTCGGAATCAAATCTCTTCTGCAAAACTTTTTGGTTCTTAAACTCCTTCCGAAAACAACATCTTCGGAAGCTCCTTTGTCCTTAATAAATTTTGAACATTTATTGTGAAACCAGCTATCATCGGAAGACCTTTTTCTGACATCCGGATCTCAAATTTAATATGTCTATATATTAAATGCTGAAATCCGAAGGTATAAATAGGTCTCCCGCTCATTCATCTTCTCTCACCGTTTCACTTCAAAATTGCCTTTCTTCTTTCTCTCAAATCGTAACCTAGAAACCGTCGATTGAAATGGATCTTCTTGCTTTCAAACCTGCTCACAACGTACCTGCGGAGTTATCAGCAGAGCATGATGCTGACTTCGCACCAATCATCTCTTTTCTTCAAAGAAGCAGGTATCTCTTTGCACTCACTGTTCAGCCCTTGGTGTATGAATCTCATCACCAACAATTTTGGCATCCTGTTCTGTTTCTTCTTCTTCCAATGGTCGGACTCTCAATGCCACCGTTGATGCTCATCATGTTTCTATCAATGTGGAAACCATCTGTCGGCATCTCAGACTAAATGATGCCGGTGGAAAGGTCTCATTCACAAAGGATGAGATAGCATCGACATTTCAGTCGATGGGGTACGAAGGTCCTCTCCCTTCAACAACCTATTTAAAGGGTAGAGTGTCCTATAATTACAAGTACCTCATACATTTGTTCCTTCACTGTCTTTCCAATAAAGCTGGTGGTTGGGATCAAATTCCATCTGACTTAGCTTCGGCTATTCATGGTTTGGTCTCCAACCAACTGTTTAACTTTTCTGCTTTTATTTTTAATAATTTGGTTGACAATATTTCGTCACCAAAGAAATTTTGTATGTACCCCAGGTTTTTGCAACAGATCTTTAATGAGGAATTGGGCACCTCCCTCAATCTAACTGGGAATACATACAAAATGCCCTTGGTTTCTTCCAAGGTTTTTGTGCAACTAAAGAAGAAGGGTGCTCAGTTTTCTTATGGAGTCACATACTCCTGAAGGTGACTGCTCCGTTAACCCCACAGATGCTGAACCCACACCTTCCACTTCTGTTCCTCACCCCATGAAGATTACTTACAAACGCAAACGAACCCCTGTGCAACTCTCTACAGTTTCTCAGGCTCCTTCTACTGATCCCAAAAAGAAAAAGGTGAAAAGGACTGCCCAGGGCACAGTCCTACCTAAGGTGAAAGCCACACCTCTTGTTGATCCACAGGTTCTTCCTCTGGAACTTGTGGCTGCCCTTAACCAGCCTGAAAGCCCTCAGCTTATGTCCCAAAACATATCTGAGAATATTCAAAGGGAAAACCCTATTCTTGGGTCTGCTTCAACTGAAGCAACTCAACTAGATCAGAGACTGTCTCCCAAGTCTCTAGGTTCTTACCACCCAGAAATGCCCCCCACCCATACTTTCACCCAGGCTCAAGGAGCTTCTGCAGCAACTGTGGAGGAACCCCTCTCTCCCACTACCCAAACCTTAATGAGAGTGGTGACACAGTTACAGGCAAGGTTTCCTGACCCAGAGCCTATTCTATCAGAGGTTGGCCCAGTGGTTCTGAAGGGGTCAATGCAGGTGAGGCTGCCACTACTGTTGATCTTAATCAAGATCCACAGGACAGTGGTACAGGCAACAGGACCTCACCTGCGGCAACCTATGTTGGGGAGGACTTCTTTGAAGCCCTTCTCAATGAAGGGAATCCAGGGAGCCAAGAAACTACATCTGGTGGTGGAGGTGCAGGAGCTAGGCTCAGTACTCCATCGCCCAAGGATTCCAATCATGTGGATGAGGGCACCAGAGAACAGGAATTGACGGCCACAGTTGCAACACTCCAAGCCAGGGTGGCCACCTTAGAAGCTGAGGTTGCTTCCCTGCAACTTGAGATCCAGAACAAAGATGCTGCTATTCTGGATCTCAAAAGGCGTCCCCCGGTGGACTTTTCTCCATTTCATCCTGATCCTGCTACAACCACATTCATCCCCCCTGATGCTACCAAAAAGGGGGAGAATGCACCCTCTGCGGGGTTAGAACTAGAAGCAAGAGAAGAGGAAGGTGCACAGGAGGTTAACCCATCCATAGTCACTTTGACTGCTGAATAGGATGACTTCTTGGGCACTTACTTTCAAGCTTCTTCTACTTCCTCTTCTTCTTCTTCTGAGGATACTAGGGAGGTTGCCAAAGAGACTGAAAAGCAAACAACAAATGTCTCTTTGGAACCTCAGTCCCCTTCTGGGACTAAGTCTCCAACTGATACTCACTTGTCCCCTTCTAGGACTAAGTCTCCTTCTGAGACTGCAGCCCAGGTTGCCATGGAAGAAGCTACATAAGAAGAACCAATATTCATGGAACATGTGTCCCCGTCTGGGACAAAGGCTGTCGAAGACCTCTCCTCCTCTCCTGAGCCCCTTGTGGAAACTAATAAGGAATCATCTAAGGTGATTGGTCAACCGGAGGAGACAGTGAATGCTGAGGTTAACTCCGAATCTGCAGCTGCTTCCGAAGGCCCAGTCATTATTGATGATTCCTCCACAGAAGAGCTAAGTGCCAATGAACCAACTGGTGAGGCAACCGGAGACACTGCCTCTGGAGTAAAATTAACTGCTGATGACAAAGGAAAAAGGAAGCTAACCCCAGAGGAGGAAGCAGAACAAGAGGAGAGGATTCCCAAAAAGAAAGTAAAGGGCCGACCAGACACCTCTCAGGACGAAGAACGAGTTAGACTCTCTGCTCTGCTTGAAGAGAGAGGCTATGACTTTGATGAAGTATGGGGCTGGTCGGTGCCTCAGATGGCTGCCGAGCTGGACAAGGTGCAGCAGCAAGAACAGGCTGCTGCTGCATCCAAGGCCCAAACTGTCCTTACAAAGAAGCAAAAGGAGAAGGCCTACAGAGACAAGAACAAGGCCTTTCTCCTGGAATATGGCTTCCATGCTCAGCAACTAGGCCCTATGAAGAACTCAACCATGGATATGCATATCAGAGATATCAAGGCTAAAGTTGCCAGAGGTGAGTTACTTCCAATTGAGCAAATAAGGGCTCAAAAGGAAAGCCTAATAAGAGGCTTAGGCTTAGGGGAAGGGGTAAGAATAGAATTTCCCCTCTCTGGAACAGGAATAAGGCAAGGAGAGGAAGTCATGTGTGGGGAAGCAACAAAAGCCATGTTCCCCAACATGTTTCCTATCAACCCTAAGGAAGAACAACCATCTCCTCCATCAAGTTCCTCTATGGACAACATGCCAATCTCTTCAGTGATCAAGGTCAATAAAAGGAAAAAGACTGCAAGAACACAATCATCATCAAACCCTGATCCTGAGAGACAAACTCAGGATGATGAGAGGAGAACAGAACCCTCAATTGATGAGGATGCTGGTCCACAGCCTACTGCAACAACAGGTGCAGCAGTAGGATCTAATGTGGAAGAACAACAAGCCAGAGATCAGAGGAGTCAATCTACTGCTCAAGACAGACCAAGATTTACAAGAAAAAAGAGCATAGCCAGAAGAAAAAAGAGAACATCTGCCATCTCCTCTGACTCTGAGCCAGACTCACCTCCCCCAGGATCAAAGGCCAAAACAGGAGCATCAATGCCAAAAGACAATCCAAAAGATCTATATGAGCTACAACACCATCATACCTATGTTCCTGTTGTGAAGTGGAGCTACAGTAGACTTCATAAAGAATTTACTCTCACTCTGAGCAATGGAGGAATAAAGCTTGTGAATTTGATGCAATTGTTTGCGCTGGCTGCACCCTTTGTCTTTGATCTGGAGAACCTTCCTCTTGAAAATCCAGATGAGGGACAAGAAGGGAGGCAAGCAATCAGATGGGCAAAGGCAAGGGCTCAGGTCCTGAGGGGAGAAAAGATGGTAAGGAGGATTCCATAGGAAGTTTTGGTAGCATCAGCCTAGGGGGAGACTGTAAAGACTAATAAAGGCTGATGCTCACCAAACTTCTCATTTTGTCTAAGTACAGGAGCTACATTGACCAAAAGCCTTCGGAAGGAAGAAGTAATTCTTCGGAAGCAGCATTGCTTCCGAAGGATAACTTATTCCTACTGAAGGTTTTACAAGACAACTGCTTCGGAAGAATAACACTTAAAATTATTAAAAGCTTCAGAAGACTTAAAGCTTCCGAAGATTACAAGCTTCCGAGGAATCTTCCTTTACACCTCTGACAAAGACTGTAGCTGATTACTTTCATAGTACAAAAGGGACTGACACAAGACATGCTGGTCTGATCAAATACAAAAAGAACATACCGAAAGTCAGACAGCAGCTTACTTTCCTTCCTCAGCATTAAATGCAAAAGATTATCTGAAGCCTTGAAGATCATCAACATTAAATGCTTTGTGTATCCAGCTAGTCTTTGGTTAAGTCAATGTCTATATTTGTAATAATTGTAATTGAGTGTCTTAGCCTGTTAAGACACTCCTCATACTAGAATAAGCTTTACTTTATGTACTTGTCTAGTATACCCAACTTGTATTCCTACGAGTATACGGTTGTAGCCTTGGCTATATAACCTCTCATTGTAAACCGACTAAGTGTGTGTGTGTGTGTGTGTGCTTGTACACTTATTACTTTGAGAGAAATATATCCTTGAGCTTGAAATTATTCTGGTGTTCTTATTGTTGTTCAAAGATTATTACTTTGTCATTTGAGTATTTGAGAGATTAATCTAACAGAACATTCCGCATCTGTTAGAGTATAGAAAGAAATACTTGTGAAGTGTTGTGTAGATTTAGCAACCCGATCCTACACAAGTCATTATGTCTTTAATATTGGTCATTTTGTCTTTTATACAGCTCATTGTGTCTTTTGTGTTTCTGCTTAATGTTGTGTTTTCCTAAACAACTTAAGACACAATTATGTTGCAGAATACATATTGTTAAGTAACGATGACACAATGACGAGTATAAATAAAACAATGATCTTTAAAAAAAGACACAATTACCTGTAAAAAAATACACGATGATGAGTAAAACAATTTTGTACAGGTCATTTTGTCTTTTGAACATGACATTGTGTCTTTTGTATAGGTCATTGTGTCTTTTGTGTTTATGTTCAATGTTGTGTTCTCTTGAACAATTTAAGACACAATAATATTGTATAATACATAATGTTAAGCAAAAATGACATAATGAGCAGTATGAATAACACAATGATCTTTAATAAAGACACAATTAGTTGTAAAAAAGACACAATTACTTGTAAGAAATACACAAAAAGATAATTATACACGAACGTTTAAGAAAGACACAATGACGATAATTAGACACAATGAGCTGAAAAATCTTCAACTTGTATAACAAAGTTATACTCATTTTAAAGATAAAAAAATTTCTCATTTTTATGATATATTTAAAAGAAAATAATATCGTTTGTAAATGTTCTGAACGTTTAAAAAATACGAGAGGAAGGTGGTTATAACTAAATTACTCTCTAACAACTTTTTTCTTTAAATTTTAAATTTCCCATCTTAAATTTGATCTCATGATCTAGTGGCCATAATCATTATCAGCCTTTTTAGGATAAGATGATTATTTAGTTAAACCTAATCTTACAATGATATCAAAACAAAAAAAATAAAAGAACCTGGAAGGCGAAACCACACGATTTCACGGTCTTGTCCCTAACAAAGAACGCCTCCCGATGAACAACGGAAATTTATCGTCGCAGATTTCAGTTCATGCCGAAAAAGGTGATTACCGACGATTTTGTAGTTCACAGGAGGATTTGTTTATGCTCGACGACGGCTAGGGTTAAAAGTGATGCATGAATTTAGTCGTGTGTCCCAAGTCCCAACCTTCTATTATATTATACTTTTTTTTCAACTGTTATTATGGGATCAAAAATTTTATTTTTTTTACCTATAAATTTTGAACCAAGAATAAAAGATGGGAAAATTTTTCACCATTTAGTTATTATCCTATCAAATATTTTTAATTTGCATTCGGTGGAAAATTGGTCACAAAATTTACTACCATTTACAATGATGATAAATTTTGTGGCAATTACTCAGTTTTTTAGTACTAAATATCGATAACTTTTGAGAACGCTCCATGCACAAACACATGTCTACCAATTGGAATCATTTATTACGTTTAAGATGTGATTAAAGTTTTTAGTGAGAATTTTGACGGTGAAAAGTATTGGCTAGATTAGTGGCATAAAAGTAAAAGTCATAAAAACTATTTGTCTAGTAAGTATGACATACTTAAAATGCCACTAAAACTATAATTTTGAAGCTTAATTGATAATATGCAATGTTTTCAAACCCAGACCGGCCGGTTGGACCGATGGGTCCGGGATTCGGAAACAATAAAGGTCCGGTTATTTGTTAAAATCTGATTATGAAGAAACCGGCCGGTTTGACCGGCGGCCGGTGGTCCAACCGCAAAAAGGTCTAAAAACCGGTTGAACCTCCAATCTAAATCCAGAATTGTGCCGCCCAAGTCCGACGCCCCAAATCCAGCTTCTGAGTTTCTTGGGTTCTCCCCTAGTCCCGTTTTGGAGTTTTGCTCCCGCGTCGGCGACCGGCTACCAGCGGCGACCATCTGCGCAACTTGCGCTCTGCACTAGTTGTAATCGTAATCAACAGTCCCTAAATGATATACAAACACACATTTCTTTATATATCAGTGAAGAATCAGATACAAAACTAAATATATAACAAATCTTAAAAATCAGAAGTCAGAACCAATCAAGACAATGAATCACGTACAACAAGAAAACCCTAGATCTGTTGAAGATAATATCGAAGATGAGAGAGAGAACTCTATGACATGAAAGTAAAAGTGAGGGCATGGGCGTAAGCTTCCAGAATACGCCATCTCTTTGATCTTCTTCCATATTTTCATTTTAGCCCTTCCGGATTGTTAAATGACTAATCTGCAGTAACATTTTCCTATGCAGTATAATTATATTATCTTAAATAACAAAAATAACCAAATTAACAAACTATCTTGAATACTACATAATTTAATTAATTATCTTTATAACATAAATTGTTCCATGATTTCACTCCTATCAATCTCACCCTGCAAGATCCCATCGATGTACATTGTGGTTCTTTATTATATATACATATGTGTGTGTATATCCGGTCCGACCGCTAACCAGTAAAGAGACAGGTTCAACGTCCGGTCCGGATTTAAAACATTGATAATATGACTAAAATGATGGGACCACCAAATATGACACACACAAAGTGCCACTAAAACCATATATCAGTGGCACAATAACTAAATACCACTAAAAATCCTGCCACTGAATGATATTTTTATAGTGTTTATACAACTTTCTACGCAAAACAAGCGTAAAATATAATTCGAATGACAAAAGATGAACAACCACATTTTCTATGTTACAACAAATTCCACTCGTTTTTTAAAAATTAAATAACTTTTACATGCTTTATTAATTTTATTAAAAAATTACACCATAAAATTGAGAATTTTATTATCTTTAATTTGAGTATAGTGTTTGTTATAGTTTTTTTACGTGGTCCGTGATTTTTATGCTTAATACGTGATTATTGGTATGTGATTATGCAATTGATTCTTTGATAATGAATGTAAAATGGCGGTCCGTGATTTTCATATAACGTGGTCCGTGATTATTGGTCAGTCATTATACATTTTATATTTGATTGTGTGTGTTAAAATACGGTCTGTGATTGTATATATGAGTCACGGTCTGTAATTTTATATAAACGATAATACTTCTTACCCAGATGACACATGACGCGTTCCTTTGGCTTCTTACGTTTAGCACGTTAATTTCATTTGTACGTTATATATGTATATATAGATATATCTATGTGTGTATATATATACATATAACTACATTTATATATACAAACACATACGGTCCGGTCCCATTTTTAAGACCAGTTTTTGATGAAAACGGTAAACCAAACCGTTTATCACGATTTAAAATTTTTTAAACCGATAGATCAAATGTTTGAAAAAAACCAACCGTGAAACCGGTGACCGGTTTGTACGGTTTCACAGTTTGAAATCAGACCGTGAACACCCCTACTGTGTGTGTTTGTTTTTTTTTATGTTATTATCATAATCATAATAGTCAATTTTTTTTTCACACAATCTGAATAGATGAGAGTGGGTCGTTGCTTGCGATACAATGTCAAACTATAAATAGAAATAACTAATTTGAAAATATGTGTGATAAACTTGATATCTTCAAAAATTACAGTCATAATTAATTGATCCATTCAATATACATAGCCAAACATACATGAAACAAGACCATACATAAAAGCAGCATCGTTTGTTATAATAGGTGGGTTTTTTTTTAGGTTAAAGGATTTTTAGATGTTTTTTTTTAACTCTTTGATTTCTAGGTAAGTTGCAACGGGGGGAAGCAACTTTCACTTTTATGTACCAAAGTCGCTGCTTTGGTGTAAGAAAGGTGGAAGTCGCTGACCCCCTTGCGACTTTGGTATGGAAAAAGTGAAAGTTGCTCCCCTCAATGCAACTTAGCTAGAAACACCAAGAATGAAAAAAAATCATCTAAAAACATTTAACATCCAAAAAATCACCTAATTCAACAAAAAGTTCTTAATTAAGCCATTCAATATACGTAGCCAAACATACATAAAAGTAGCATCGCTTGTTTGATATTTTAACGGTACATTCCACTGGGAGCCATAGGCGGCATTTGTACTCCATGTTGATGCCTCTCCATATTACCCTGCCATCCTGGTTTTATTCATAAACATCAAAATAAAATTTCCAAATTAATAAAAAAAAACGCATTGCATATGTTTCCATATAACCATATTGTTCAATAGTAACACATTTATGGAATCCATATGTATCCAGTCGCTAAATCCGTTGCGAAACGAGCAATCCAATCGCAAGATTTCTGAGCTTAAGTAACATAAGCTCAGAAAACAAGCTTATCAAGAGAGGTTTTGGTCACCACAATTTGGGTTGCAAAAGAGTATTATCACTGATTTGCGGCCAAAATTGCGAATGGAAATGCTCGGTTTTCTAGCAGTGAAACAAAATGTTACCTATGGATAAGTCAAATCCACGAATTTTAAGCTCACGATACTCTTGACACAAGGCACGACGTTCGCAACAGATATGGAGAAGGTAATCATTGCAAGGACTTTCACGCAACCCAAACTGGTTCCTCATCTTACTCCTATACATAGCCGAATAGATGCATGCACAACAGGTGAGATACTCGATTGAAGCATATATGGCCCCTTGTACTACACAAGCTATATTGCACGAACAACAGTTAATAACTTAATATGTATTAGAATTTTGCCCAAGCATGTGTACTTTTCATTTTTTATAAAAAAAATAAATAAATGGACTAAATATATAAAAATAATGAACCGGATAAAAAATGTGCCTCTTGTTTAGGTTATGTGGTTTTGAAACAAATTAGTCTTCCAACAACTTACTACTCTTAAAAACTATTTAATCTTACATTTTTTAAAATTTTAACTCTTACTAATTTTATCACAAATCCCACCAGTACGTCTAATGCCATTTATAATAGTCTAAAATTTAATTTTCAATTGCACAATTAAAAACTGAATATAGTGTAAAAAATAAAAAAAAACTAGTCGAGCCTATAACGGAATTAAAAAGAACAATGAGACGAGTATAATGGTGCAATTTTTATAAAAAAATAATATAGTGTAAAAAAGTTATGAATGTTTAAAAAAGAGGAGGTAAACTTTATATAAAAAATAAGATTTAATAAAATATATTAGATGGTGACACTTGTCACCACCATATTAAATCTAGCTTTTTTAATTGGTTACAAAATGTACAAAATGTCCTCACATAATAAAATATGAAAAATGACAAGTGACAATTTTATGCACTTACTTTTTAAATTAGCTATTGGATGATAGTTAATGGGTTATCTAATTTGATAAGTTATATTTTTTATTCAGGTTTAATGTGGACCACATATTTATTTTCAAGATTCAAAATGAGTGGCTCACATAGGGTTTAAGGGTTTTCTCTCTAAGGTTGGGTTTTAATTGGATTCAATCCCTATATATATATATGAGATTGCTTCCTCGATCTTCAAAGAAAACTGACTCCTCCTACTCATTCTTCTCCTTATATATATGTGTATATATATATGAGAATGATCGATTGTTGACCATTTCTTATTTCGAAAACCGGACTGGTTATTAGTTAAAGGTTATTAAATCGGTTTCGGTTTTAAAGGTTGAAAAACCGGTTTTTAACCAAACCGGTTCGGTTATTTCAAAACCGGTTTTCGACCAGTTAACCGGTTTGTGCACCTCTACCTTAAATTAATAAGATGTAATTATTCGGTTATCGCAGTAATGAAAGGTTAATAATGAAATCCTTCCCTATATGTATATTTATATTACAAAATATTTTTTATTTTTTTAAATAAAATGCTGATAGTGTGATAAAGAACTGTATGTTTTGTAGATCAATTGGCAATAAATCTCTAAGTCTTTTTTCCCTCGGTGGTCCATTGTTCGAAACCATGCGCCATCGGTCTAGGTTTTTTCTTTCTTTCTTTTTTTTTTTTTCTGGATCCCACACACATATATAAATAGGGTTAAGTTCAACTAAATAAGCCTCTTAACCTAAAAAGCCTAAGAAGAATCTTGAACTATTAGATCATTAATCAATGGCTGTGATTAAATCAAGTTGTTGGAGGATATTTTAGTCATGCCTACTTTTGTTGACTTTTTATCAAATTCTTCCATATTCTTTAAACGTTCATACTTTTACATGCGGAATTATTTTTTGAAAAAAAAAATACCATAAAAACAAGCATTTTTTTATCTTCAAATTAATATAATTTTTGCTATAGAAAATGTTTTTTTTAGTATATTGTGTCTTTTGTACAGGTCATTGTGTCTTTTGTACATAACATTGTGTCTTTTGTGTAGCTAATTGTGTCTTTTATGTTTCTACTCAATTCTGTGTTTTCATGAACAATTTAAGACATAACGATGTTCCATAATACATAAATTCAAGCAAAGATGACATAATGACAAGTATAAATAACACAATAATCTTGAAAAAAGACACAATTATCTGTAAAAAAGACACAATGATGAGTCATTGTGTGTTTTGTGTTTCTCCTCAATATTGTCTTTTGTATATACATTGTGTGTTTTGTACAGGTAATTGTGTCTTTTGTTTAGACATTGTGTCTTTTATACAGAATTGTGTCTTTTGTGTTTCTGCTCAATCTTGTGTTTTTCTAAACAATTTAAGACACAATGATGTTGCCTAATACATCATGTTAAGCAAGGAATGACACAACGACGAGTATAAATAACACATTGTGTTTTTAAACCACATAGACCATTTATGTAATATATATATATATATAATATTCTAGGAACATTTACATGTTTCCCCTTGCTAATATCATTTATTACATATATACCCAAATAAAAAAAAAATTACATATTTTTGCGGTTGTAAAATATATCTTCCCTTCCAAATAAACTAGTCAATTATACATTTTTTCCTTACAAGACAAAATATATAACTGATTTTAAGGGTAAAATAAATATGTAATAAAAGTTCTTTTTAAAGGATATATGTAAAAAATTCCTATATTCTAACATGGAGAAAAAACTTTGTAATAAATCACCAAACATAGTACAAAATTGTGGATATTTTCCTCAATATAATCCATGATATATAAACTATAAAGTAGCTAGTTCTAACCACAATGATAATTCACTTCCCCTTGGGTAATCCTCATATCAGTTTGCACGAGGGCATACAAGAAGTCGTAAGTACTATATGTATTTGGTAAAAATTGAAAGTTTCTTTGATTTAAATAAATTGATAATTTTCTAAATGTATGCATTATAGGTTAATTTTTAAAACAGAGAAGACAATTTATTTCTTTTACCAACTATAAAAATGTTGATGTTAATAATCCTGCTAGTTGGGTAGTTGCATATTCACCCATTTTCTTACCAAGTATAACAACATTCTTTTTTCAACCAACTTCCCACGCGTTGCGGTAGTAACCTCATATTGAACAGTAAAAAAAACGATATCTATCAAATTAAAATTTTTCAAAAAAAATATTAAGTCATATCAATCTGCCGATATGGGTATTCGATAACAATTGTGGTGACAACATCACGAATATTAATTGCCGAAAAATAAAACCGGTCGCAACGGCTTTTAAATTGTTTTGAAATAATAAATTCAACCGTCGCAAAAACAAGTGGCATTCACAAGGAATAAAAAGCCAAATATAATCTCGATGTGTTAAAATTTTATTTTGCCGATATGGGCATTCAATCACGACGGTGGTTACAACCTCACGAATATTGACGAAAAAACCGGTCGTAACGGCTATTAATCCGTCTTAAAACAATAAAAGAATTGTCGCATAAACAAATGTCAATCGTAAAAATACGAAAGCAAATATAAAATTACAATGTTAAAAATCAATAACTAAAACAACAAAAACATGTGTTCGCAGTCGTAAAATCTACATCAAGGTAAACAAATATGTAATTATTAAAATTATTTCTAATTGTTATAGTTATTTAATTACTTAATTTAATTTTTAATTTTAAAATCCATGTTTAATTAGTATAGTTAAATAGAATTAAGATCAACTAAATAATCTTTTTATCCTAAAAAGCTTAAGAAGGATTATTGATCATTAGATTATGAGATCAAATTTAAAAGGAAAAATTTAAAATTTTAGAGGGAAAAGTTGTTAGAGGGTAATTTAGTCAATACCACTTTCCCCTACATTTTTTAAACATTCATAACTTTTACATACAATATTATTTTTTTCAAAAAAAATATTTCATAAAAACAAACATTTTTTTTCTTTAAAATGAGTATAATATTTCTACAAAAAATTAAATTTTGTCAGCTCATTGTGTCTAATTATTATCATTGTATCTTTTTAAACGTTTGTGTATAATTATCTTTTTGTGTTTTTCTTAAAGATAATTGTGTCTTTTTTACTAGGTAATTATGTCTTTTTTAAATATCAATGTGTTATTTATACTCGTCGTTGTGTCATTCTTGCTTAACATGATGTATTAGGCAACATCATTGTGTCTTAAATTAGAAAAACACAAGATTGAACAGAAACACAAAAGACACAATTCTGTATAAAAGACACAATGTCTAAACAAAAGACACAATTACCTGTACAAAACACACAATGTATATACAAAAGACAATATTGAGGAGAAACACAAAACACACAATGACTCATCATTGTGTCCCCTAACGAGGCTTGAATATATGCAGGGCCGGCCCATTAGCATTACTGGGCCAAGCTAGGGCTTGGGGCCACCCAAAAAATAGGGCCCCCATTTTTAATATTTTTATTTTATATATATAGCAGAAATTAGAATTTTGTTAGTGGGCTGTAGCTTGTGGTGATAAACTATGAATTAAAATGTTAATGGGCTGCGTCAAAAAGGGTGGAAGGCCCATTAATTAATCAATATTCAATACTCTCTGAAAAAAGGAAATTAGAAACGGACGGAAATCACGAGATTCCCAATTTCTAGAACGAAGGGTCAAGCCGGCATCGTGATGATCGAAATATTGAATGGTGATGGCGATTGGCAGGCCGCGGGAGACGAAGCATCAAATCCGAAGACGAGGGGTCAGCTTCCGAATCTCCGATCGATCTATTTCACGATCGACTGCACGTCACAGTCTCATTTTGAACTTCAATTGCCTTCCAAATCTCCGATCGGTCATCTGTAAGTGGGTTGCAGACTTGCGGGTTGCCACTTAGGTGTTTTAATTTCAGTTGCCAGGTCCGGTCCGGTCCGGTCCTCCGGTCATCCTTTTGCCCTTCTCGGCTTATCACTTATCAGGGAAGTAGCTTCCGAACTTCCGAAGCTACTCAGTTATTTTAATTTTTAACTTTTGAGAATTAACTATAAAGCCTAAAGCCTTAATGTTTGCAACTTTTTTATTTTGTTTTCAGTTTGTGGTCGGCACTTCGCATCAAATCTGTTTTGTTCAAGACTTGATTGTGTTATGTGGTTAATGACTTAATAGCTTAATTGCTTATTGCTTAAGTAGTTACTTGTTAATTGCTTAGAATTTAGAAAGACTATGCTTATTGTTTAATTATGTTCTGTGTTTATTGGTTAAGAATTTGAGGTTAACTGCTTAGGACCTAGGATTTAACTGATTAATGCTGATAGCTCACTGCTTGTTTTATGTCCTTTTAGTAATCTCTGAATTAGATTTCAATATTACATGTCTATCCAAAACCGAAAGTATGAATCAGTTAGGGCCTCAAGTTTTACTTCGCTTAGGCCACAAGGAGTGGTACCACATTTCCCCACTTTTCCCCGTTGCCACATCAGTGCCACATCAGCTTTCCCCACTTTTCCCCATTTTGCACGGTGTCGTCCCACTTTTCCCCACTTTTCAAATCTTATTTTTAATTAATTATTTTAACAATAAATAATAATAATAATTAAATAGATTCATTAAAAATAAAATATAAAATTACATTAAAATTTAAAAAGATATTACATTAAATTAAAAAGATATTACATTAAATGAAAATACTAATTATTAGGGTTATTGGCGTGATATTGTTGCGATAAATGCTCCAAATGCTCGATAAGGTCGGCTCGAAGATTTTCGTGCGTTGTTCTTGATCGTAGCTGATAAAGAATGTCTTCTTCAGGCTGTTCATCGCTAGGAGGGTCCTCTATGTGTTCTGGTGATATTGCTGACCCATTCCATTTTAAAATCATATTGTGTAGAATGATACAAGCATACATAATTTTTCGTAAACTTCGTGGATGCATTTGCTTTGCGGGACGATGCAATATATTCCACCTTCCCTTCAAAACACCGAAAGTTCTTTCAACATCTTTTCGTGCAGCTTCTTGTGCTCTCTTGAATCCACGACGTTTTAAATCATTTTCGGGAGGATGCTGCAACGATTTCACTATAGTTGCCCAACTAGGATAAATCCCATCACCAAGATAATATCCAAGCTTGTATTCGACGCCGTTAACTATAAACGGGCACTTTGGAGCTGATCCATCAAGTATGTTGCTGAAAACATACGAACGATCAAGAACGTTGAGGTCATTGTTCGAGCCGGGAGGTCCAAAGAAAGCATGCCAAAACCAAGTGTCTTGTGATGCCACCGCTTCAAGCATCACCGTCGGAACCTTGTAATCACCCCGTGTGTATTGTCCGCGCCATTCAATCGGACAATTCTTCCAAACCCAATGCGTACAATCTATACTTCCCAACATCCCCGGGAATTTGTGTCTTTCAGAATGCGCTTGGTATAGCAACTGAACATCATTGTAAGTGGGTTTTCGAAGAAATTCTTTTGCATACAAAGAAATAACACCGTCACAAAAATGATCGAGGCTTTCACGCGACGTTCTTTCAGACATTTGTAAATACTCATCAAGAGCATCTGGAGCGTTACCGTATGCTAATTGTCGTATCGCGGACGTGCACTTTTGAAGTGCAGTAAAACTTTGATGACCTCTTGTATCAAACGATATTTGAAAGTATTGATAATTCATTTCAATATCGTCTACGATACGCAAGAATAAATCTCTAGGCAAACGAAATCTTCTTTCAAATAATTCATTGGTGAATGTTGGGTTGGTTTCGGTGTTAAAATAATGATCGACAAGCCTCTTGTGTGATTCGGCACGATCGTCCCGACATATATACCTTTTAAAAACATTGTAACTTATATATTGTAAAACACATATAAAAAAAATATATAAAAAAACAACTATACTAAATAAATTGTGTATACCTTCTCGAAGAGGATGCGGTGGATGCAGACTCGTTTAAACTCGTGGCGACGATGGTTGACAAAAACTCAAAGTTTCGTTTTTTGATAATGATCTCGTCTTCTTCTGAACTTGACGATTTACTTTCAAATGTGGGAAGCTTCAACGTAAATGGATCCATTGTTTTAAACTTTAAAAAATTTGAGTGAAGAATGAAAGAATAAAATGATAAAGAGTGTGAGTTGTGATTGTTTTGGAGTTGTTTAAATAGAATAAAAATTAGTTTTTTTTTTTTTTTAATTTTCCAACGGTCTCACGACCGTTACCTTTCCCCTCCATCGGTGCAAAACGGTGGAAGACTCCCAATTCACCCCACCCCACTTCCGGGGGGGTGGTGTTCCCGGTCGGGGCCGTTTTTTCCCGGCTCTCCCCTCCTTTCTTCCGGCTCCCACTCCGAGTGCCCTTAGGGCCACCAAAATAGTTGGGGCGCCCCTGAATATATGCCCCAAAGTACCTTCAAAATGATTGATATCCTATATTAGCTGTATGTGTTTCAAGTTGTTTAGGAAAAAAGAACTACTTATACTCAAAACTATATATATATATATATATATATATATAGGGGATGGTTAACGTACAAATGAAAATTAACGTACTAAATGTAGGAAGCCACATGAACGCGTCGTGTGTCATCAGGGTATGTGTATTATCGTCCATATAAAATAACAGACCGTGTATAAAATTACAGACCGAAATTTAACACCCATAATCAAGGACCATAGGGAGAATCACAGACCAATAATTACGGACCACATTATATAACAATCACATAACATATTTTAACACAAATAATCAAGAACAAACTGTATAATCACTAACCAATAATCACGTACCAAGTTATATGAAAACACGGACCAAATTATATGAAAATCACGGACCATCATTTAACATGCATCATCAAAAGAACAACTGCATAATTACGTACCAATAATCACGTACTAAGCATAATAATCACGGACCACGTAAAAAAAACTTAAAAAAACTATGACAATATTATACTCAAATTAAAGATAATAAAATTATCAATTTTATGGTGTAATTTTAAAAAAAATAAATAATAAAGCATGTAAAAGTTATTTAATTTGTGGAACTTGTTGTAACACAGAAAATGTGGTTGTTCATATTTTGTCCTTCCAATTATATTTTACCCTTATTTTGTGGAGAACGTTGTATAAGGTAGGGACCACTAGATCTTATCCATTCATTAGTTTGATCAAATGGTCCAGAATTCATCCTACGTTTTGTACGTTAAGAACCATATGTATTTGATCCGGCTCCTATATATATATATATATATATATATATATATATATATATTATATATATATATATATATATATATATATATATATATATAAAGAAAATCTAGTGAGTTTTTTTTTCTAATTACATTGAATATTACGACACTAAACCCTAACTTACATATTTTTCAAATACTCCCTATGGTCAGAGTTAGGGCTGTTAATCGGCTCAACTTAATTGGGTTTTGAGTTAATTAGGTTTTTCTTTAAAAAAGTTGGCTTGTAACCCGTCCCTAATAACGTTCAGGTTAGTCGGGTCATGTTAATATTAAATTGCTATAATCTTGACCTGTATTTAATTGCTATAAATAATTATTGTCTCAAATATATGACTTAATACATTTATCATTGAATCATATAATCTAGCCCACTTGATAGAGACTTGTCTCTTACAATGAAAGGTCATGAGTTCAATCTCATGTAAAGGTGTAACTATGATGTAATTTAAGTGGAGAGGAAGCTTAGTTGTTCAAAAAAAATACATATATTGATTAGCAACCTTAGTCATAAATAATTAACGTAATTAAATATTTAGGTGAAAAGTTAAATATGTTTTATATCTAATAATTAATATATATAAAAAAATTAATCCTCCTTCACCCGATTAACTTTTAAAAACATATCCGAAACTCAACCCTGTTAAAAGTTCAGGTTACTCATGTTGACCCAAATATTGATAAGCTCACACTAACCCGTCAATTTAGGATCCAATTCGCTAGTTTCCTTAAGAAGAAAGTTGTTTATTGGCAACAGGTCGACACGAAGTGATTCATCATCCTCAAACATGAGCCGATCGTTAGTTAGGGACGGTTTGGACAACTCAAAAGATAAAAAAGTATCGTTAATTTCTTCATGTTTGTTCCAAGTTCAAAGTACCAATATAAATAGAGTTTTCCAAAAAAAAACTGCTAGTGGAGATACTAACATTTTAAACTTGAATAACCCAACCATATTAAGCTTATAATTCCGGTTAGGGTATGTTTGCAACATAGTTACCCAATTCGCTAAACCCTACGCGTATTTCAGTTTGGTACGTGGTGTATCGGTTTTGCAATTCGGCAACGAACCCAAACGCTCTGGTATGGCGAGTTGGTTAATCTCCGGTAGAGATTTTTGGTTTAGTACAACCTAGGTTCGGCAAGGGGACCATGACCTAGCAAGGGGTTACATAAGCGGAGACTTTTGAAAATAAAAAAAGGATTATTTATCTTTTAAACAAAAGTCGATGCTCAACAGAGTAATTTACTTTTGATTTGGTTACGAGACTGCTGTCTTTTAACATATAATATAATATATTTAGGGTACTCATCCGTGTATTATATAAATAGATTCAAAATATTATAATATATAATACCAATTAGTAATTAACATTTAATACTTGTAAAATAATTTTGTATCCGTTAAGTTGTATAATCAATTTAATTGAAAAAAAACATAGTTAATGTAACTAATATTCAATGAGGAAATCTAATAAATAGAATATAAATATCCAACTAATTATTTTTATAGATAAATAAAAATCTTGAAGGACCTAGGGCATAAATCCAAGCATTTTCAAGTCAACTAGGATTATTCTCCTCGTGCGTTGTGACGGGTTATCACGATACATTCTCAAAAATGAGTATTATATATCATTTGCAGAAGCATAAATTACATAATAAAATCAAATCTCTTATCACGAACTGTATACAAATTTTTCATAAAAACATTAAATCATACAAAATCTTCACAAATATGTTATAAAAATAACAATTACCCACAAAATCCGTTTCACCGGTAATCAATCGTTTGAATTAAAAGAGAAACAAAAATCTCTAAGCAAATCTCTTAAATTTAATACCTTTATCTTTGTTTACGAATTTTCAAAGTTAAAAACTTTTATGATCTAATTATAAATTTTCAAAACGTCATCAAATAAATCGGACACCTAAATAATGTAATATATATATATATAATAAAAAATGGGGCACACATTATATAATAATAATATTATTACTATTCATGGATTTTAATTATATATAATAATTTTTCCATTTATTTCTTATATTAAATCTTTACTTTTTTTTTATAAAACAATAATACTTCAACATTAAATCATTTATACACTACAAAAAATCTTATTTTATTAATAAACACACTTAGAAAAAAAACAAATTTTCATAAAATACGAACATTTTTTTAAATGAGAAATATTTTTAATTTAAATAATATCTTTATAAAAACAAATTTTATAAAAAACATTAAAGAACTTAAAATAATCAAATTCGGACTTTTTTAATTTTTTTTTATATTTTACCTGTGTAATACACGCATTAGGTTGTTTGGATAGAATCATATTTGGATAAATAGAAAAAAAATAATTTAAAATTCACAAATGTTGATAATTTCAAATAATTGTTTATTTAATTGACTGAGATAACATTAAATGAGATAAAAATATAAGCATTTAAAATTAAATAATCAAAGCTAGGAGTATTTTGTTAAATTATTTCTTTTTTTTTTTTATAAAAAAAACTCCAATTTTAACTGGCAAATCATAACTAAAAAGATATATCAAATCTCGTTCTTTCTAATCATCTTGTTTGAAATACCAAGTTTTAATAATATAACATTATATTCAACATGCTATTTAAAAATATAGCGTAGTCATGAAGTATACTAATTAAATTAGAAGGTATGTTTATATCTTTAACCAAAGTTTTTATATCTAATAGATCTCATAGGATTATTAATAAGTGAAAAGTGAATATATGAGTTTGTTGAACATCTAACTTAGGTGTGAAAACCCATCAAAACGACGATGCAGTTTTGATTAAATGTCATTAATTATGATTATTTTTTTCTATTTCTATTTTCACTCTATTAACTTTGGACATATATAGTATAATTAATGAGATTTAATCAAAACTGTGTTGTTTTGATATGTTTTACACTTAAATTAGGTGTTTAACAACCTATATTCACTTCCCCTATTAATATAATGCAAAAAACATAATGTTAATATTTTGAAGTTAATATTAAAATTAATATTTTGTTCTGAAGATAACTTTTGTTATAAAACAGTAGAATTACTTGATCCAAATAAGTATCATTTAAAAACTAGATGTCACAAAATTTGATCTATAATTTCAATAAATATAATTGATTTGAGCTTAAATATGTTAAAAGGAAAATTGATTTTAATGTAAAAAATTATAAATAATGGTAAAAAACTAAAATTAATATTGAGCTTAAATTATAAAAATATATTTGTTATTATACCCTTAATGGTCTTATGATAAAAAAATAAAATTTAAGAGAGCAAATAAATGAGAATGGTTTAGAATTTTGAGAAGTGTCTATTCAAGCTAACCATCGAAAAGGAAGTGAAGCAAAGATTCATTTACACATCACCATACAATATTTGTCTGATTATTCAAATTCTAGACCAAGTTCGCTTCTATATTAATAATTAATATACAAATGACGAATTTAAATTATAAGAAAAGAGTAAATTACCGAGATAGTCAATCTGCTTTGTTAGGATTTCACTTTTGGTCTTTAGGTTTCATAAATTATCCATATGATCTCTGACTTTTGACATTTGTAACGCATATAATCATTATATGAGTGTAATTTGATCAATTATGTGAGGGTAATTTGGTGACCTAAGGACTATATGCGTTACTAATGTCAAAAGTTAGTGACCATATGTGTAATTAATGAAACCTAGATACCAATATTGAAATATTAGCAAAACACAAGGACTATATCGGCAATTTACTCTTGAAAAAATAATGTTTGCAATGTAACGAGGTTTGTATTAACTATACTCTTTCTTTTCACATCCTTTTTTGGAGCATTGGGAAGATGGTGTGTGTTGAGTTTCTTATTATTTTTAATTAAAAAGTAATTATATGAAGTTTTCTTTTAAAGTAATTAACTCAATAAATTTATAAAAGTTGCATAGTTGTATAAATAAGTTAACAAACCAGAAGTTGCATCTTTACAAGACACTAAGGCAAAATCATATTTGCTAAATATGAGTGTCGAGTTTGCTACATTGCCATCACATCAACACTATTATCTCTTACACTTGTTAACACTTCACATTGAAATAACAGAACCGGTTAACCGGTCAAAATCTAGTAACCAGTTTTTACTAATAACCGATTCGGTTACTAACCGATTTTTCAACCTTTAAAACCAAACCGATATAATAACCGAAACCGATTAACCAACCGGTTAACCGCAAAATAACCGATTTTTTAGTAAGATGGACCGGTTAACCGGTTTGGTCTCTTGAAAGCTAAAACCGGTCCTAAACCGGTGTCTAACCGATTACGAACCGGTGCCGGTTCGGTTAATCAATTTTTTTGTGCATCTCTACGTATAAGTATATAACATGTTTATATGGCATTTCAACTTTGATTTTTCACATACTTTTTATACATTTTAAATTTCATTTTTTTTAACACATTAAAAATATATAAAAATAAAATAACACTTTTTAAAAATCAAATTATTATAAAGCACAAAACTTGTAAAAACAATTTTAAAACGAAATATTTAAACAAACAAACTTTGAAAACTTAATATTTGAATAAATACTAATATTATTTTATTATTTAAAATATTAAATTATACGAAATTTTCATCATATTTTATGGTAAAAAATCGTTTTATATTGTACAAATTTTTATTGATAACTATTTATTATATTTGTTATTTAACTTTTGTAATATACGAGATACTAACCTAATAATTAAAAAGTATGATCAGAGTTGCCAAAAAACTGGTTTATAAAACGGAACATGCTTAGAAACTGGTAAAAGAAGTATTTTTTTTTTTTTTGCAAGCTAGTTTGAAAAAGATCAAAACCTTTACTTCTAACTGATTTGAAGTTTTCGTGAGGAAACTAGTTTTTCAATTAGTTTTAAAAAAATCGAAAACCGACCCTTTTAAAGGTTGTATAGTTGTTTTATCTGTTGAAACTGATTTTTTAAATATTTTGTCCGCATATGCAAGCATAAATACGTATTATGTTTATTGATGTGACAACTAGTACCCGACCGGCCGACAAGTCCGTACGATAAGTGTACTTTCAACAGTAACTATGTGTAATTACATTTGTATAAACATTACTTATATTAACAGAAATCTAAATACAAGAAACAGTTGTACGTATTTTCGTGTAAACTTAAATACTGTAAGTACAACACGCAATTGAAATAGTAGTTGTGTGTATTTAAGTGAAAACCTAAGTACATTTAACACAACGGATCATGAGAAACAACAATGTTCAAACAATTAACAAGAACAAATCGGTTGCGATCTGATATCCATAGATGACAGGAATCAGATGGGCCGACAAATCAGTGTGAAAACCATGTGATAACATGATGTTTAGTTGAGTCCGATAGTGAGGAAACACAATTTAAACAATATTGCAGTGTTGTTTCAAAATAACAAACTGACAGTGTGTTTGCGTGGGTGACGATTCACACAAACATATCTGTGAGTTTAACGTTCTGAAATGATGACTGAGAAGTAGAAAACAAAAGTCAGAAAGCCAAACCATCGACGTGTTCGTTCGAATGACGATTCGAACAAATACGCGTGATGGTGACGCGATCTGACGAAACGAAACACGACACGAACGACCTTAAATAAATAAAATAAAATAAATAACATTTTACAATTTTGAAACTCATCAAAATAATTAATTAACTTCTTTTAATTTAAAACATCTAAATTACGCGTAAAGTTCCGGAAACGCAACGAAAAAGCGAAATGAACAACCGAAACGAACCCGAATACCCGCGGGGTATTTAAGGCTTAAACGAGAGTATTTTTCTCATTTCTCTCATTTCTCTCTCTCTCTCTAAAACCCACAACCCGTCACTTTCTCTCTCTAGAAAGTCACCACCATTAATGACCTTCAAAGCTCCATAACTTCTTCATTTCACAACGAAATTCGGTGATTCTTGCACCTAAACGAAGCTCTCATTGTCCTCTTCAAGAAAGTACAACTGATCAAGAAAGTTAGCCACTGGAAATCAAGGTATGATCAAGAGAAAAGCCTGAAAAATAGGGTTTTCACTCTTGTTTTGATACACTAGCCATGTAACCGGCCCTTGACACGTCCCGAGCCTTGTACACCCTCGAACACCTCTCAACATCTACTGTGAACCGGGGAGAATTAGTGGCAACACTGGGTCGGTGAAGGTGAGGATGATGAACAACGTTCGTGGTTGGGAGGAGGCCGAACCTTTGGGTGCAGGCCGAACCCCCTCAATCTCCACTGCTCACGAACCAAGTATTCATCAGACGAACCCTACTCCTCAGCGAACCATCGTCAATCCACCGTAACTTCTAGGCACCGAACACTGCTGCCTCATGGATCACTGAACCCATAACACACAAGCCAAACCTTGGGTGGGTGTCACGAACCTATGTCCAACCGCAGGAACGAACCTTAATGTAACAAACCCTCATGCTGAAACCCTAGACGAACTTGTGGCTTTGAACGAACCAACCATGCACGAACCTTGTCATCAGCCGAACCATTATTCAACCAAGCGAACCCACCATGCAGGAGCAAACCTAGGCGAACCATTGGCAAGCTACAATCACCGAATCACCTAACAATAGCCGAACCCTAAGACTTTCGGTCGAACCTAACTAACTTAGTCACAAACCCTTCCGATGCAAACCGTGTGAACCTATGATGACTATTTCTAACCGAACCCTTGGCTATAGAACCACTAGGTTCGCTGATGGCATAACCCCTTCTCAACTGATCGGGAGGGATTCCTGTGTTGCGGCCCAACAAGGATGGTTCAGGCCCAATAATCATTTTTAGCCCAACTGCCGTCATATAGAATATACCATTCGGCCCAACACCATGAGTTCGGCCCAAGATTACAATCGGCTAAATTACATGATCTGACCATGTTGGCCCAATGGGCCCATGGTCCTTGTAATTCGATCCATACATTTGGCCTAGCCCATAAACACTTAATCCGGCCCACAGTGGTTCATGGGCCCATGATTTACCTAAACGGCTCACACACACATACACGGCCCATTTCGATGATCCACAACAATGGCTCGACCTAAGACAATTATTCGGTCCAATTAATAACCTTCGCGGCCCACATGATTTTGGTTCGGTCCAATAGGATCCTCGGCCCATTAGGGTTGTTTTGGCCCAGTTCATTCGGCCCAAAATTAGTACTTGGTTCACATGAGTGATGGTGTAGTCTAATTCCTAAATAAAACGATGATCATGAATGGTGTACAATAAAACCTTATCCTAAGTATAATTACTACAAAGATGGCTAGTTGAATGTGTTAACACAAGTTGAGAACCTATGAAACATAGTGAAACTCAAACCATTCAAGTTGATAAGCATGCATGAAAAGAATCTAAGTTTTATACTTAGAATTTTTTTTTACTAAATCATTGAGTTGAGAGGAACATAAAACCAATAACAAGTACACGGGCCGAATGAAGAACAATGACCAATACTCGCAAGTGTTAACCAATTTTAAGGTTAACACAAACACACACCCAAACACGTATTTAAGGGTTATACTTACAAGTCAAACATAATGTGAAATCAATACAGGAACGTGAAAACAAACTCAAGTTCAATCAAGAGCGCATGCATTCTTCATTTAAGCTAAGTCAACCACTTCTACAACAATGTGAGTTCTTATGCCCCTTTTCTTTAATCTTAACTGATTTTAAACTCCTGGGCTGAGAAACATGCCTTACTTTTAATTGTTTAAAAGTTTTGCTTACATATCACTTATACTTTGATTTAGATAATTTTAAACTGTTTATTATCGTTTATCATTGTATGCATGCTTGTATGATCATGTTATTACAGGAACAATCAGATGAATATGATAATGTAATTTCATAATTCATCAACACACAGGAATAACATAGTTGTAAGAGTTATCTCACAACACTTAGTTATTCCTACATAGACAAACATTGAGGAAATTCATACACAAACAAACAATGAGAACGATGACAGAGGAACATGATGACACAGCACGACACATGAATGATTAGAAGATAAAATATCTTCTTAATATCATTCCACGTTCAAATTGACTAAGTGTGATAAGTCAAGTACTTATAACACTTAGTTACAACTTAAAAACATACTATGTGATAGTATAGAGCATTGGGTATCCACCACCTGCGTCACTTAAGGGTAATAAGACTTGTTCTTACTACGGCTTAAGGACTACATGGTGAACATATGGATTACATTGAATGATAATCATGATAACGTAACTTCATGATAACAACATCATTCACACAATGATTAACATAACTTAATAAGACAAAATTTTATTTAACTTTGTTAATCACATGGAGAACATTCCCACATGGAGAACAGCAACAACATCGATGTACATCATCCATCGTTAATTGTGGACTAGTAGACTGAGGAATTTATTTTCTATCATGTCATGTTACTAGTAACAATTTCGATGAAGGCAATGGGTGCACACGGTGATAGAGGTAAATCGGATGTATTGCAATCTGATTATGTGAGGATTGCAATAGATTCCTTTTAGGCTCTATGCACAACAAGTTGAGAACAAATGACAACAGTTAACTAACACCTTTAATAATTATAAGTGAAACAACAGTTAACCACATACAATAGAATAATACAAGGAACAGATTAAGTAAATCTAATATCCTTACAACAAATAATGGTTATCAATACTTCGGTTTGATAACTACAACGCTATCATCATATTATTCTATACATGATATCACAGGTGATCAACAATGAGACAAACATGTGGAATGGGAATGGAAATCAATAGTTGTATTGCAAGTAGTGTGGAGTTCTAGTAGTGATGTGGTGGGATGTTGGCTAGGACTTAGTTCTCTTACATATGCCCTATATCTAAGCATCACTACTAGGATAATATAGTACTTGTGACTATAACTATTGAGGAGCCAATGGGAGAACAGATGAAACAAACAACATACAAGTAACAGTATCAACATTGTGAATGTGCATGTGAATGAATCATGGTTTTCAATTAACATACTTATGAACTCACCAACCTAGTATTGACTTTGATAAATGCATGTTTTCTCAGGTGACAAACATGTGTAGGTACTTACATGCAAGGATTAAGCTAGAGGACTCTTAGAAGACCTAGCTTATTTTGTGTTGTATACTTTTGGTGACAAGAACAACAAATCATCTTTTGTATATCTTGTACAGATACAAGATATAGTTACATTGATTCTTTTGATAGATTTACTTGGTTAAATTATGAACGATACATTGTAATTCTATATCATTGATGTGTTAGCATTTCTCATTTATTTATCATGTGCTATGTAACAATCTGATCATCTGGATTATCACTCATGATATCACGCCCCGAGAACCTTCCGCTCGACGGGAAAACCCGATCCGTTCCCGCCGGATCGGGGTGTGACAATTGATTTGATTACAACATTAAAATCGTAGAAAACATTAACAATAATACAAGAAATTCAGTTATAGAATTAAAGTCAAAAAGATTCCACACCATATGAACAATCATGAACGATTTGCAACATTCTTCAATTCTATTTTAGAGTGTGAGACGACTTCACTTCACAAAGGCGACGGAAATGACAACGAAGGCTAAAGACAATATTTAAAATTATTAAATAATTATAATTTTTAAATATTTCATATTTCTTGTTTAACCAACAACTGATAAATGTAACACACACACATATACATATATGTATATATATATATAGGGGATGGTTCGAATGTTAACTCTTCCTTATTTCGATAACCGAATAACTACATTTTATTATTATTTTGAGGCCCACATTAAACTAAATCTAAATGTGTATGTTTTTTCTTATTTTTTTATTAATATAAGTGTGTCTTACATTAATTAAAAAATAAATAAAAAAAACCTTTAGATTTACTTTTAGTGTGAGCCCCAAAGTAATAAAATGTATTTATTCGGTTAACGCAATAAAAATGGTTTAACATTTGATCCTCTACCAATATATATATATATATATATATATATATATATATGTTACTATTATAATAAACAAAAATCTCAATTTGCCACTTGTCACATTTTAAAGTCATTTTGCCACTTGTCAATTTTCTATGCACTCAGATAATTATATTTCTTATTAAATATTTATTACGAAAAAGGTTTTCAATTTCTATGGCGCATCGAACGACAGGTAATCATATTACTGTTTATGGCTAATTGCAAATAAATGAACCAATTTTGTGCAAAATTTATATTTAGGACTTGGTAACCAACTTCTATATATTTTGATTTAACTAGAAAGTTCCGTGGTGTCAATAACTTTGATCTTGTTAACTTTTTTTTTTCTTTATTGAAATGGCTTAAAGAAATGGTTAATATATAATTACCTTAAATATAAAATTTTGAGTCTTGATTGGTTTTTTTATGAGATAGAAAAATTGGTTATCTTTTTATGCAAGTTGAACTTATGTATAGCTCAATTTTGTTACTTCCATGATGTTCGATTGTTAATTTTTCTTGGTTTTAGAAAGTGTGTTGCATAAACACCCTGGACCTAGAGGCGGCGCTTCATGTACATTTGGATCCACATTGGTCAAATATAGGGTGGTCTCAAGGAGGCTAATATGTAAAAATGAGCAACCTGATGAAAGGATTATGATTTATGAATGATTTATCTGATTAAAAGGCTCATATGTAACGTAACGCCTTGTATATGTGAAACTCTAACCGTGCGCCTCAATCTTTTGGACCCAAACGCCTCTAAGCACCTAGTGCTTTTTGAAACCAAAAATCTTTGTATTATAGATGATGTTTAGCTTGCATTTTGAAAATGATTATCATTTTTTTCTTTGAACATATAATCCATCTACTTCCAATACTACAACATTGTCCACTACACCATCTACTCCCAGCCCATCTACACCATCGTCCACTTCAAGACTCAAACCCTCGACCTCATGTACTATTAGGCTACAAGCACTTCGGTCGAAAATGATTATCTGGTTAGTGGTTATTGCATTTCAAGTTACAGATAATCAGTGTCTAATGTTTGGGTTGCGCAACTGATTCAGATTATGTGATAATTTACGGGTCAAATAGTTACTCCATTATAATTTTGATGCCATGATTGAAAAGCAGGCATCTAGTGGTCATGTGATTGTTTTGTGTTTGTATGATTCTTTGATCGCAACAATTTAATGATGCAGGTTATAGCTCTGGACTGTCGGTACAGGCTATCAAAATCAAGAGATTACGAAGTGAAAGTAGCATTCCTTCAACTAGCAATCGGGTCAAGATGCAGTGAATACTACAATGTTGTGGAGAAAACATTAAAAGAAGTCGGGAGAATGAAATACCTCCGCCCATTATACACCGCGCTTGTGCAGGGCAATGCAGGGAAAGAAGAAGAAAAGATATTTGCTCAACGGGTTTTTGCAGAAGCTCGGGAAACTTATCATCCCATCGCTCAAGGTGTCGTCGAGTCCATCTTTTCCAAGCATCTCTAGTTTCTTGATGAAGACATCTTTTCCAAGCATCTCTAGTTTCTTGATGAAGAATTTGACTAAACATACTTGCTTAATTAGGGGTTTGACTTTAATGGATTTATGTTGATTGCTTTTAACTTAATGCTCATGTGTAGGTTCAGGGGTATGCTTTTTTTATTTTCTGGTTAATATTGTGTAAGCTAAACAAATTGTTAGATGATAATAGAAAAATCTAGAAATGCGTAAAGTTAAATAGAATATCGTTGTTTTTTAAGAATTTTCTTATATGAACATATAAGAAAATACCGGTTAACAGTGAGCAGGTGAGAACAATTCAGGCAGAGGTACATAAAAACAGGTTTCTGACCGAAATCTTTTCGGTTTTCAAACTGACACTCATCTAAACCGGTCTTAACCAGGTACATATCATCGTTTTGAGACTGGTTGTTAAACCCTGTGCTTGATATCTGAACCGGGTTCATCAAGAACCTACTTTGACTTTCTTTGACTTAAAACAGAAAGAAACCGAATCGGTTATAATTGAAAAATTGTTTCCATACCTCTAAGGGCAAAGGCTTTAAGGATCTAATTAATCTGGTGAAGCCGGAGCCCAGTTTTGCTCAGGCCCAAAACTGATGCTAAAACCAGGGCGGATTAGGCCCTGTGCCTGCTGGATTTAGTAATAAAAAAGCCTGGTCCATTCCAGCTAACCTGGTAACTTTTCTTATACCTTCTTTTTAGTGATGCACACTGCCACCGTTTCGGGTTAGGAACCAGTCCACTTTGGTCAATGATGGTTCTAATTTCTAAACCACTTTGGGGTGAAATCGGTTTTGTTTGGAAACCGGTTTGAGAGAAGGGGATGCCAAACCTATTGGAACCGGCTCGGGGGGTTGAAACCGGTTCGGAGGAGTTTGAAACAGGCTCGGGTCGGTTTGTAAACCGGTTTTAATGGAAACATCTCGAATCTACGCCAAACCGGCGGTTCGGACCGGTTTGGGAACCGGTTTGAGATCAACTAATATTGGTTTGTAAACCGGTTTGTAGACCCAAACCGGTTTTTTTGTTCAACTTTTCCTTCTTTTGGTGAGAATCTAATTTTGTACATGGCTTGGATTAGATGGTTGAAGAACTAGGTAGGTTATGCTGACACTAATATAATGTATTGTCATTTAAAATACCATATGTTGTCTTTGATTTTGGAATTCTACCATTGGGAAATGACTTTGATTATTTTTATTTATTTTTTATTTTTATATTTTTTTTGTGCTATACAAAGGCTTTCTAAGACAATGTTTTAATGCTTGTGTGTTATAGTTATAGAAAATTTTTATTAATGGTAATTAAGGGCATAAATTTATGACACGACATGAACCTAACATAAAATTAACAAGTTTTAATTTAATATGAATGAGTTTGACTGAGTTTTAGGTTGAACATGTAAATTTGTTTGGCTAAATAGGTTGGATTTATGTCAACCCGATCAGGTTTGAGAGTTGAAACTTGAAACGCTTTACCAATTTATATGTAGTTAGTTATTTTTAATTGTGTGTTATGTTAACTTAGGCGAGTCTTTAATACTATCAATTTAAAATAAAAAATAACATGAGATTTTATAAGTAAATGTCATTTTTTTTGTTGGTGCGTAAAGAACTCTCCCATATGAGGCTCAAGTAAAAAGACCGAATGTTGTATAAAAGTGTGAGAAGGATTCTAGAACAGGGTTCAAGACAAATTTTTATGTAACTTAAAATGTAATGTCAGTGGATTTTTGATCAAGGCTTGTTACCCTTAACTTTTCAAGTTTGCACTTTTAGCTTCTTAAATTTTACAAAAACTTTGCTAAAAATCATTTTTGTCTTACTTGTTCCACATTTTCTTTTGGGATTAACACTTTCACTCATAATTTTATAAAAACTTTTTAAAATACTATTTTGACCTTATTGAATTTCTAAACTTTTGAATTTACAACTGATCTTTCATGTGCCTAGTATTAGGGGTGTGCATGGGTCGTCGGTTTTTTAGTTTAGTACAAACCCAAAACCAAAATTTCGGTTTTTTCGGTTTTTAAGCCCCTTTGGCTTCGGTTTTTATCTTTTCAAAACTCATTTGGGTTCAGTTTGGGTTTCGGTTTTTTCGCATTTTCTACTTAGCCTCAAATTGTGCTTATAAAAAAACAAACTAAAATAACATATTTGCACTAAAAATATTTGAAGTACAACACAAATTAATATTTAAAAATATATACAAAAACATTTAAATTTAGTAAAATTCATACGTGTTTTTAGTATCCTAAACCAATAATAATAATAAAATATATGATTTTTATTTTTTTATTGATATCAAGAACTAAGAAAATAAAAATATACGGTTTATAAATAGTTGAAATTTTTGAAAGGTAAATATATATGCATAAATACATATGTATTCGGTTTTTTCGGTTTTTCTTTAAGGTAAAACCAAACCCAAACCCAAGCCTAAACTTTTGGTTTTTATTGGTTTTTAGAAAAACTTATACCAAACCCGTTGATTTATATTTAGGTTCGGTTATTTCGGGTTGAATTTATTGGTTTTTAAGTTTTAGATCGGTTTTTTCGGTTTTTTATGCACACCCCTACCTAGTTTTATGTACATGTCAATATCGATTAAAGTGACCCACGTTTCAATGTAAACTTTTTTTTGGAAATAACTCCGGTGAAATAAAATATGTTTTCATGCATTTCAGTTGATCACCTAATATCAATGTAAAATTTGTTAAAAAACGAGTTAAGTCAAATATAATACATTTTAATTCAAGTACATAAATTCAAGACACAGTCACAACACAACACGTATAAGGTAAAATTACTAGTTAATGATTAACATGAAATAAGTGTTCATGTGCAATAAAAGAACTGTTTTTATGGCTAGGAGTGATGATGAAAACATCACTTTTGTTTATTTTTGTCGTATTGTCTATACTACGGCTCTGTTTGAGATTATATTTAAAAATTACTTATTTACTTATTGATTTTTTCGAAAGGCCAATAAATCAATAAGATGTTTGACAAACCTAAAATGACTTTTTGTAAAAGTATAATAAGTTGTTTTTTTTTCAAAAGCTAAAAAATTTGACTTTTTAAAACGACTTATTATTTATTGACATAAATTAAAAATTTACCCTCACTATTTACCCTTTACCCAATTTACCACCATCACCGCCACCCACTGACACCGACACCCGCCACCGCCACCCACCACCACCTCCATTGCCCACCAACACCGCCATGGCGTTTTTCAAGCAGTTGGATTAACATTTAATGTTATTGTCTATTTTAATTGACGTTTGACTAATTCAAAATCCACCCTTGCCATTGTATTCTTAAGTCGTAACCATTACAAGAAGGGTTGAGATATTGGTAAACTGATGTACGAATAAAAATACTTTTTGGATTTTTTAATATTAAAAAATATTTAAAAAATATGTATAAGTAAAATTTATATAAGTATGATGTGATTGATTTGACTTAAGTATGATGTATAATGTATGAATATTAGGACACATAAATCAGATGCTTACAAAATCTATAGAGATGACTCATGTTGTAGGTTATGTTTACACTATGCTGATGACATGTTTTATATAATTATATATTTTAAATAAAAAGTGCTAAAGAATAGGAATTGGTTGATATAAATTTGATCAATTAATTTTACGCGTCACGCAGTCCCTTTCCCATAACTATTTTTTTTTCATGCTAATGTGGGAGTACCTCATTTGGTAGATGGTTGTCTCTTAGATTTGAAGGTTATGGGTTTAATCTCATTCAAAGGTGTAAATATGACCTAATTTAGGTGAGAGCAAGCTTAACCATTAAAAAAAACTATTTCTTTTTCATAATTATGACAGGATGTTTTGTTGATTTTTAAGGTTTAAATATATGTCAACAAAATCTTTTTAACATATTATCTTTCGCTATGTATCTTACTTTTAGGCTCGTATGGTTCCCGCAATCTTTAAGAATTGAAGTTGGATTTGTAAAATTCCGTCGAAAATCTTGTTTGGTTGACACATCATAGAATTGAAATAGAAAAAAAAATGGCTCTTTTATTTGGACACCCCACATTTATATTTTAACACCCTGCGGTTTAAGACAGGCCGTACTGGCCAGTACGACCCGTATTAACTAAACGTTATAATGTCGTTTTAACTAAATATTTCATTTTATAATTAGTTTGTTTACGTTAATTTAAATAATTTAAACGATATAAAGTTTGTCGCGCAAATTTTAAACAACACAAACAGAAACAATACAAATGCAAAAAGAAACATACATATATACACTGTGCGGTTTTATATACAAGGAAACAAAATACAAAAGTAACTACGATCCGGATGCTCCAGCGTCCGATCCGTCTTCTACGTAGACGCGTGGCTCCGGGAACGGTGGAAGCTGTGACCCGTCCCGTCACGCATGCTCTGACGCGACCGTCCACTGTACCAAATCCTCGTAACGATCGAGCCGTCGCTCGACGCGTGCCTCTCAGGCGGCCCGACGACGATCGGACTCAGCCATCTGCTAAGTCGTCTTGTCGCACCAGGCGGCAATCTGGTGCAACAACGCCTCGAGTGGCTCGGTCAGGCGCACCGCATGGTAAACGTGCGGTGGATGCTGTAGAGGCTCCTCCTCGCGACGGTGACTGAACCGGCTCCTCCCGAATCGGCTCGGGCTCCGGCATAGGGCCACCGTCCTGCTGCTGCTGGTCCGGCAATACAATAACCTGGACGGGCTGAAAAGGGCGGGCGTCCTGCCCAACAAACCGCAATCCCAGACCCGGGATGTCGGCGGCAAGTTTCATGCTGATGATCCTCCGCCGATCGAGCTTACGAGGCTCGATCACCAGCAGATCATCAATCATGTCAACCATGCCTCTTTTGTGAGCGATGTGGGTGACAAAGGCGCCACCCCACAATGTACCGCGCTCCTGTCGGTGGTAGAAGGAGGCGTAGTACAACGCAAAACACCGTGACAGGTTGCACGGCCTGCCAACAATGAGTGAGTGCAGATAAAACAGATATGTCGTCGTCACCCACTCCTGGCTCTGACCGTGACCTGAAATGGTCGTCACGATGCAGCGGTGGATGTAACGGATCAGAGGATCTCTGATCATCGTGGCTCGTACTCGGTGGCCGATGAACGGCGTATCAGATATCTGGGCCCACCAGGCCCTCAAAACCCCCTCCTCCCCCCTGCGTCAACTCCTGTGCGAAGTCGTCACGAACGATCTTCGGCTCGTAATATATGCCTAAGTGCATGGCGAACTGCTCGATCGACATCTCGAAGTGCTGGCCGCCTAAAGAGAACTCGATATCCGGAGGAAGATCCTTGTCATCCTCCTCCCGAACTGCTGCCTGGTGAGCGCAGTATCTAAATGTGGATAGAAACTCCACAGTAATAAGCATGTACGAAGGCAGCTCCGCGAGCTCGAACAAGCGAATCCACGGCGTGTCCTCGCCGAGGATGACTCTAGCACGCACCGCCTCCCCGCTATCTGCAAGAACCTCCTAATCTATACAACGGGGCGTCCCCATGCTCATCCGAAGAATCCGACGGCACCTCGCCGTCGTCGCTAACTGTGGCTCAAACTGCAGCCACTAGTGTTGTGATAACGCAAGTGTCTCCTGCTGGGCGACGTCCTCCTGATGTGGCATCACGACATCCATCTCGGTAATAAAAGTATAAGCTGAAAAACGAAAAACGAGCGAACGTTAAAAAAAAAATTCTGACCAAGACGTGCCATACAGCTCAGGACAGCCCGTACCAATGTTGCCCGTCTCAAACAAAACCAAACCGTCTTAGACCAAGACGGTCCGTACTGGTCAGGAAAGCATTATTTCGGTAACGTTTCCAAATAGGATTTACCGTTGGAATTGGATAATATCCTCGTAAGGTAACATTAATGAAATGGACGCCAAGATGAACTACTGATACGACGTTATGTCGCGGCAAACTGGGAACAGATGTCTACAAAGGAAAAATAGTTTGAGGACCTCCTCTGCTGAAAAGTGAACGATTACACCAAATCTTTGAGCAATTACTAAACCTGTGTGAGGCATAAACATCCAATGTTCGGCAGGAGCAGGTGTAATCTGTTGCCAATTTATTATGTTGCGTAGTACATCATAAGATCCTAGGTCGTAGGAGTTGAACACATATTTGTACAAATCTGCGTTGAAATCCAATTCATGCAAGAGTTGTATGTTTATCATGTAAGGTAGAAGCTGGGGAAGGATGTGACGACCGAAGCGATAAAAATTGTTTAATCCTTCTGGCTTCATGTTACGTGGAAAACAGAATTCGTTTTGACTTAGCGAGTCCGATGGTGACATTGCTTTTGATACCTATGTGGAACGACTGCGCCGAAATACGGGTTTCTGATTTTTCTCGGTCACAGCTGTAAACGAACTATGCCTCGAAGATTCAATGTACTTTCTTGGGACGCTAAATTATCTTTAACAACGTCTTGCTATTTTTGTTTATGTGCCTTTAAAGTTGGACGATCACGTGTATCTTTTTGAAATGAAGGCGCCTTTTTGTCGCTTTTATTTGGAAATACCTGCGCCAAGACCTTGTTTATTAGACTCTTTTTTATTTCAGGAGGTTTGGAATTTATTTCTTCTGTAACCAAACTCATTTGTCCTATAACATCTATTTCTTCTTCTTCTAACAGTGTTGGGTTAGCTGTGTTAAGTTTTGTCCAAAAAATATCTATATCTGAGAGCGGTATATTCTTATCTACATAATATATAATTAGAATTAATATAATAGTAACTATGTGACACCCCGTAATTTCCAGGTCAGCATTTTGATTATTTAAATGTTTATTTAAATGCTCATTGTACACGTGGCACTAGATTTAGTTTAATTTAGTGTGACACGTGGCACGACAGTACAAACGCTGACACACAACAGGATAATTCGTGGAATTATCGGCAAACAACACACACGTGTCAAAACACACGAACGTTGGTGAACGTCTAGCACATTGTGTAGCACAACACTCGAAACCTCACGAAACACTCACACTTTGAACTTGGAAGTTCAAACAAGGCCAAACGACAGTCCGTAGGCGTGAAAACGGCAACGAACGGATCAAACTAATGAAAATGGGCCTATTGGGCTCTTCAGTGGATGTGTCGCGCTACGCGACGGCCCACAAGGAACCTGTCGCGGTACGCGACAGGTGGGCGGGAGAAATTTGAACCCCGAATTCTCTCGCGCTACGCGAGACCCATCTTACATGTTGTCGCGCTACGCGACAATGCCCAGTTCGCAGAAAACTTTATAAAACCAAGAACAATCATTTCTTGGCCACTCTACACACTCTCTCCGAAATCTAGCCATCATATCTCGGCCTTATCTCTTCCAAAACCTCTGCTACACTCAAGATTCACCATTGGAAGCCATTGTTGAGGAGGTTGAAGCTCAAGAACATTGAAGCAAGCCTTCTAGACCACCACCCCTCATCACCACCTTCTTGTTCTTGACCCAAGACCACAAACCAGAGATTCCAGGAGCATCTTGAAGCATTCCAACTCGATTCCTTCACCATTTTGGTGTTCAAGGAGCCTTAGAAGGTAGCCTCTACACCTCTTGTGGCTTAAAACCACCATTACACACACATGCAACACTCCATACCCACATGCAAGCACCTATAGTGCACATGCACGAATTTATCTTCTGGGTTTGTTGATTTTAAGGTGTTTTATGATGATCTAACATGATTAGAATGCATTTGGTAATGATCTATGATGATGTGTTTGTGTACATTTCATGATTTGGTCACAAATGGGTGATTTACCCACATGCATGTATGATCTAAGGCATTCTAGATGATTTTGATTATGAATAAATGATTATTGTTAATGTATACATGTTCTTGCAAGATTAGATTATGATCTTAATGATTAAAATATGATTTCTATAAATCTTTCTAATTATAGTAACTTTTTATGGTCAAAATGTTGTTATGGATGAAATGGTGAACATGCATGTATCTAGATATGTTGTTTTAATGTATTTAGAATGATATTGATGATTAGAATGTGATTTTGATGATGTTCATAGTCATTTTCAACAAAGTTACTATATTTAGTAACTTTTCGGGTCGAAGTCTTGATAAATGATGATTTGGATTATGTAGACATGTTTAGATAATAGTAAATGGTTTATTATGATGAATGGTGATATGAAAATGGCTTAGAAATGTTAAGATGGTTATTTTTATGCAAAAACCACAAAGTTACTATTTATGGTAACTTTATTTTTACAAAAACCGATTTGCAAACATGTTGTATGATTTGAGCATGCTAAATGACTTATTATGTTATAACATGATGATTAGATGCTAAGTTAGATGGTTTCCGATGTCATGTATGCTAAAAATGGAAACTTTCCATTTTAGGAAACTTTATGTGCTAACATGTTATAAACGACTTATGTGAACCCGTATGATGATGTGCTATGTGTTAACATGATCACATAGGACAAATGAGCATGCTAGAACTATAAAACCGATATGCTTTGTGAACCTTCCATAAATGGAAACTTACTATAAATAGTAAGTTGTCCATAGACGCGACATGCGCGTCTTGCACACGACGAACACTTACACGATTGCTACACGATTCACAAACCGTCACACGGTTCACCAACGGGTCGTTGACTTGACACGGTCAACTTTGGTCAACACAGTCAAACACGGTCAATGTGGACCAACATAGGCAAACACGGTCAATGTGGACCAACACGAGCAAACACGGTCAATGTGGACCGACATGGACAAACATGAACAACCAAGGGTTGTTGGACACAAACACGAGCACAAACACAAACACTAGCACGGCCACTTACACGAACTCACGTACGGTATACGATATAGGTTGCCGGTGACCGACGTGCCTACTACATCAGGAGCTTACGCATACTTACGCTCATATCACCAAGGTGAGTTTACGGCCCCTCTTTACTCTTTTTCAAACGCTTTTAAATAGGGGGAGAATACTAGTTGCATCGAGTCAAACATTATTGCTATTACAAACATTTTATTGTGTATGCTGGTTTATTGGACAAACATTAAGTGTTGAACTCGTATTAAGCCCTCACAAAGTCTTACCGTTAATGTACGAACAACGTGGTAGATTTGGATGGATCCATTAGGGAATGACTAACCCCACGTGGCACCATGTTGACTGGATGTCATAACCCGTGCAAACTCTGACCAAACTTGCTATGCATACGAGGCATAGCGGAGGCAAGGACAAACAAGTCTAGTTCGGTAGTGACGCACTGACACTTTGGGCCTAGGGCTCGGTACTAACATTTGATAAACAGCATGACACACTTTCTTACTATATGTATATCAAAACCTGTGAACTCACCAACATTTGTGTTGACACTCTTTCTAACTTGTATTCTTAGGAAATTAGCATGGCAAGCACTTGGAACAGGAATGCACATAGGGGATTGAGCATAGGACCCCGCATTCATTTTGTTTATCTTTTTCGTTCGGTTTATGTATTAAACAATGTTATGTCTGACAACTACTTATTTCCGCTGCATATGTAAAACGTGTTCATTTTCCGCTGCTTAATTCATTATATCAATTTCCGCTGCAAACTATTTTATTAAGTGTATGTGTCAAACTTTGGATTTGTAAACGCATATAGAGGTGTTCTATATGACCTTGAGCTGTGATTCTGGACACGTCACATCCACGTGGACATACGCCACGAGTGGGAATTTGGGGTGTGACAGACTGGTATCAGAGCCTTGGTTATAGAGAACTAGGTTTGCATGTAGTAAACTTAGACTATAGCCATTGCTCAACTTTAGACACTACACTAGTTCCAAACGACATATTAAGTGCATAGTTTAACAATATGCTTTGCGATTTTATCGGATACTTACGAGCACACCTGTGGAACCCTTAGCGGGTGTTCATATCCGACTACGCTTGAGAACTGTGCGATGGGATTGGAACTCTTCAATGTTCTGAGGAAGACTACACTAGCACGATCTAACTCGAATCGAACGCTTTTCACAATCCCTATTCTGGTGCGTAAACCCAGTCACCTGACGTATACTTGCGGACTGGAACCCTAGTGACAGCACTCCGAATATGAACCTCGAGCGCTACTATGATCACTAGCTTAGGAATGAAGGAACTAGAATGACTGTGTAAGATAAATTGACGATTATGGTGGCCAACATAATCGTGAATTTATAGGTACATACGAGTTCTGGTAAATTCAGATGGTAAGCTACAATCATCAGGGAAATTGGGTAGCACACCGCTGCTAGTACAGACCTGAGCTCCGCTACTTACACCGAGCAGTTTATTTCCCTATTGTATTTAGTATTGTTAGAACCTACATGAGCGAGCTAAGCTCATACACATCACTTTGGTAATAGTGATCTTATGAAATCTATTACTGTACTTTTGAAGAAACTGGTAATTTTTCCCTCTGCACATGCTAACACCCTACTGTCTCTAACGATAGGTAATACAATATCTATTGTATATAGATATTACGAATGGCTGGTCAAGGAAAGTATGTGCGTACAGACAACCAGGCAATCAGTTCTGCGGCTATCGAAGCTATGGTAGAACAACGGGTTAGAAAAGCCATTGCGGATCACGAGACGGCACGCCTGAACAGTGAAACAAGAAACGTGACTCACAACAACAACTCGGAAGGATGTTCATTCAGAATCTTCACTAACTACAATCCTCATGTATTCAAGGGATCGGAAGGAGCGGTAGGACTGCTCCAATGGATTAAGAAGGTTGAGTCAACTTTCTGCTTGAGCGGGTGTTCTGAAAAGAATAAAGTAAAATTTGCTACCGGGACTTTTGAAGGACATGCACTCACTTGGTGGAATTCGCACATCCAGACAGTAAGTCTGGAGACTGCTAACTCAATCCCATGGGAAAACTTCGTCAAGATGTTGAAGAAAGAATACTGCCCTCAAAACGAAATCAAACAACTGGAGGGATTTTGGATTCACAAAATGGAGGGATCCGAGATTGAACAATACACCGCTCGATTCCACGAGATGTGTAGACTGTATCCAGAAATGGTGACCCCAGAATACAAAAAGATTGAACAATAATCAAGGGATTACCTGAACAGATCCAAGGCTTGGTTACCACGGAAGACCCCACACTCATTCAACCCACTATTTGTTTGGCTCATTGTCTGACTGAACAAGCGGTAGCACTGGGTAAGCTACCCAAGAGGGGTGAACACCTGAAGCCCCAAGGGGCCAAGCGGAAGTGGGAGCCAATCAACAACAGGACCTTCTCACCAAAACAAATAACCCAACGGTTCCCCGCACCAACAAAAGTCTTTACTACCACTCAATCTGATGTTCAAGGCAAGAAAGTATACCAAGGTAACTACCCCAAGTGCAACAAATGCTCATACCATCACTTTGGCCCATGCAATAGGATCAAGTGTACTAGATGTGGGAAAAATGGACATATTACAAGGGAGTGTCATGCCAACCCGAGGCCAAACACAAGTAAAGTGACACCACAAAGGCGATGCTTCACCTGTGGCAAGCCTGGCCACATACGCCGAGACTGCTCATGAAACAAGAAAGCATGAGGCAACGCTGCAAGGAGTAAGGCATTCGTAGTTGAATCCGGAAAAGCTAAAGATGATCCCAACATCATAACCGGTACGTTCCTTTAAATATGCAAGTGTATTATTTGATACCCTAGCCGATAGGAGTTTTTGTATCTAGTGAATTTGGTAAATTGCTTAATGTTACCTCAACACCACTAGATTATAAGTATGCCATAAAGTTAGCCGACAGCAAGCTGATCGAAATGCAACACGTTTTCCGAGGATGCGTCACGGTATTGGCGGATCACGAACCCGAAATCGACTTGATGCCGGTGACTCTCGGAAGCTTTGATGTAGTCGTTGGAATGGATTTGTTATCCGCTAACCAAGCCGAGATTGTATGCAACGAGAAGATCGTACGAGTGACGTTGCAAGACGGAGAACAGCTCTCGATCCATGGAGAACAACGGAGAATACCATTGAACATTACGTCCTGCATGAAGGCAAACAAGTACCTCCAAAAGGGATACACTGCAATACTAGCCCTCATCATGGAACAACTGAAGAAAGAAAGGAAGATTGAGGACATTGCAGTAGCCCGCGATTTTCCCGAAGTGTTTCCCGAGGATCTACCTGGACTGCCTCCGAAACGACAAGTCGAATTCCAGATAGACCTCATACCAGGAGCAACACCAATTGCTAAAGCTCCATACCGACTCGCACCAACTGAGATGCAAGAACTGTCTAATCAGTTGCAGGATCGGTTAGACAAGGGGTTTATCAGACCGAGCTTCTCACCTTGGGGAGCACCGATCTTATTTGTAAAGAAGAAAGACGGATCATTCCGTATGTGCATCGACTATAGAGAGCTGAACAAGGTGACGATCAAGAATCGATATCCCTTACCGCGAATAGACGATCTGTTTGACCAATTGCAAGGGTCAAGCTACTATTCGAAGATCGATTTAAGATCGGGTTACCATCAACTAAGGATACAAGAGAATGATATTCCTAAGACTGCCTTCAGAACCCGATAGGGACACTACGAATTTCTGGTTATGCCCTTCGGACTGACCAACGCACCAGCTGTATTCATGGATCTCATGAATAGAGTATGCAAACCCTACCTTGACAAATTCGTGATAGTGTTCATTGACGACATACTGATTTACTCAAAGAACCAAGAGGAACATGCTGAACACCTGAGACTAGTCTTGGAATTATTAAAGAAAGAGCAGTTGTACGCAAAGTTCTCCAAGTGCGACTTTTGGATTCGCGAAGTCCAATTCCTTGGACACGTGGTTAATGAGCAAGGAATACATATAGACCCAGCTAAGATCGAGGCCATTAAGAACTGGGAAGCACCCAAGACTCCGACTGAGGTGCGACAATTCCTAGGTCTGGCCGGGTACTACCGACGATTCATTGAAGGATTTTCGAAGATTGCCCAATCACTGACATCCCTGACACATAAAGACAAGAAGTTCGATTTGGGAGAAAAACAAGAGGTTGCTTTTAACTTGCCAAAACAGAAGCTATGCACTGCACCCATCCTATCCCTACCGGAAGGATGTGACGACTTCGTGGTGTATTGCGACGCCTCGAAACAAGGACTCGGTTGTGTGTTGATGCAACGCGAGAAGGTGATAGCATACGCTTCACAACAACTGAAGGTGCATGAGAAGAACTACACAACTCATGACCTTGAGTTAGGAGCTATGGTATTCGCTTTGAAGATCTGGAGACACTACTTGTATGGCACAAAATGCACTATCTTTACCGATCATAAAAGCCTACAACACATCTTCGACTAGAAAGAGCTAAATATGAGGCAACGAAGATGGGTTGAACTCATCGGCGATTATGATTGCGCCATCAAGTACCATCCCGGTAAAGCAAACGTAGTGGCCGACGCGTTGAGTCGGAAAGAGACAACAAAACGAGTGCGTGCTCTACAACTCACGATTCATTCTGAACTACCAAATCAGATTCGAATCGCATAACAGGAAGCCCTGAAAGCTGAAAATCCCACCCTTGAAGCCATGCGTGGTATGGATAAACAGATGAAAGTAAAGGATGACGGAGCCTATTACTTAATGGATCGAATTTGGATTCCACAATACGGAGGATTGAGAGAAGTAGTGATGGACGAAGCACACAAGAGTCGGTATTCCGTACATCCGGGCTCTGACAAGATGTATCACGATTTGAAGACAACCTACTGGTGGCCAAACATGAAAGCTGAGATAGCAACTTACGTGAGTAAGTGTCTAACGTGCTCAAAAGTCAAAGTTGAGTACCAAAAGCCATCAGGGTTACTTCAACAACCGGAACTACCAATGTGGAAATGGGAACAAATTTCCATGGACTTCATAACTAAACTACCTAAGATGACAAGTGGATGCGATACCATCTGGGTTATCGTAGACCGACTGACGAAGTCTGCCCATTTTCTACCCATCAAGGAGACTGACAAGCTAGACAAACTCACTCGGGTTTATTTGAAGGAAGTGGTCACTCGACATGGAGTGCCAATCTCGATAATCTCTGATCGCGACAGTCGCTTTACGTCGCATTTCTGGAAATCCTTACATAAGGCCTTAGGTACGAGATTGGACATGAGTACCGCTTACCACCCGCAGACGGACGGACAGAGTAAGCGAACTATACAAACTCTGGAGGACATGCTTCGGGCATGTGTCATTGATTTTGGCAGTAGCTGGGAGACTCATTTACCATTAATTGAGTTCTCGTACAACAATAGCTACCACACTAGCATCCAAGCTGCACCATTCGAGGCACTTTACGGATGTAAGTGCCGATCACCTATCTGCTGGGCGGAAGTTGGAGACAGCCAACTGACCGGTCCAGAATTTGTGCACGAGACGACTGAGAAGATCGTGCAAATACGCAAGCGGATGGCAGCAGCTCGAAACAGACAGAAGAGCTATGCGGACAAACGACGCAAACCGTTAGAGTTCCAGGTGGGAGACATGGTGTTACTCAAGGTCTCACCCTGGAAGGGAGTCATTCGGTTTGGCAAACGGGGAAAGTTGAACCCTTGATACATTGGACCTTTTGAGATCACCAAACGAATAGGCCCTGTAGCCTACGAGCTCAACCTGCCAGACGAGCTGAGCAGTGTGCACAATGTATTTCATATCTCGAACCTCAAAAAGTGTTTATCTGATGAAGCACTTGTCATACCTCTTGAAGAGATACAAATCGACGAGCAATTGAACTTCGTTGAGGAACCGGTGGAGATTATGGACTGGGAAACCACGAAGCTCAAACTTAGCAAAATACCGATTGTAAAGGTGCGATGGAATTCGCGGCGTGGACCGGAATTCACATGGGAACGTGAAGACCAGATGAAACAAAAGTACCCACACCAGTTCGCGGAACAGACAAACACTGGCAACGCAAGTTGAATTGCGGGACGAAATTCTTTCTAACATGGGGAGGATGTGACACCCCGTAATTTCCAGGTCAGCATTTTGATTATTTAAATGTTTATTTAAATGCTCATTGTACACGTGGCACTAGATTTAGTTTAATTTAGTGTGACACGTGGCACGACAGTACAAACGCTGACACACAACAGGATAATTCGTGGAATTATCGGCAAACAACACACACGTGTCAAAACACACGAACGTTGGTGAACGTCTAGCACATTGTGTAGCACAACACTCGAAACCTCACGAAACACTCACACTTTGAACTTGGAAGTTCAAACAAGGCCAAACGACAGTCCGTAGGCGTGAAAACGGCAACGAACGGATCAAACTAATGAAAATGGGCCTATTGGGCTCTTCAGTGGATGTGTCGCGCTACGCGACGGCCCACAAGGAACCTGTCGCGGTACGCGACAGGTGGGCGGGGGAAATTTGAACCCCGAATTCCCTCGCGCTACGCGAGACCCATCTTACATGTTGTCGCGCTACGCGACAATGCCCAGTTCGCAGAAAACTTTATAAAACCAAGAACAATCATTTCTTGGCCACTCTACACACTCTCTCCAAAATCTAGCCATCATATCTCGGCCTTATCTCTTCCAAAACCTCTGATACACTCAAGATTCACCATTGGAAGCCATTGTTGAGGAGGTTGAAGCTCAAGAACATTGAAGCAAGCCTTCTAGACCACCACCCCTCATCACCACCTTCTTGTTCTTGACCCAAGACCACGAACCAGAGATTCCAGGAGCATCTTGAAGCATTCCAACTCGATTCCTTCACCATTTTGGTGTTCAAGGAGCCTTAGAAGGTAGCCTCTACACCTCTTGTGGCTTAAAACCACCATTACACACACATGCAACACTCCATACCCACATGCAAGCACCTATAGTGCACATGCACGAATTTATCTTCCGGGTTTGTTGATTTTAAGGTGATTTATGATGATCTAACATGATTAGAATGCATTTGGTGATGATCTATGATGATGTGTTTGTGTACATTTCATGATTTGGTCACAAATGGGTGATTTACCCACATGCATGTATGATCTAAGGCATTCTAGATGATTTTGATTATGAATAAATGAATATTGTTAATGTATACATGTTCTTGCAAGATTAGATCATGATCTTAATGATTAAAATATGATTTCTATAAATCTTTCTAATTATAGTAACTTTTTATGGTCAAAATGTTGTTATGGATGAAATGGTGAACATGCATGTATCTAGATATGTTGTTTTAATGTATTTAGAATGATATTGATGATTAGAATGTGATTTTGATGATGTTCATAGTCATTTTCAACAAAGTTACTATATTTAGTAACTTTTCGGGTCGAAGTCTTGATAAATGATGATTTGGATTATGTAGACATGTTTAGATAATAGGAAATGGTTTATTATGATGAATGGTGATATGAAAATGGCTTAGAAATGTTAAGATGGTTATTTTTATGCAAAAACCACAAAGTTACTATTTATGGTAACTTTATTTTTACAAAAACCGATTTGCAAACATGTTGTATGATTTGAGCATGCTAAATGACTTATTATGTTATAACATGATGATTAGATGCTAAGTTAGATGGTTTCCGATGTCACGTATGCTAAAAATGGAAACTTTCCATTTTAGGAAACTTTATGTGCTAACATGTTATAAACGACTTATGTGAACCCGTATGATGATGTGCTATGTGTTAACATGATCACATAGGACAAATGAGCATGCTAGAACTATAAAACCGATATGCTTTGTGAACCTTCCATAAATGGAAACTTACTATAAATAGTAAGTTGTCCATAGACGCGACATGCGCGTCTTGCACACGACGAACACTTACACGATTGCTACACGATTCACAAACCGTCACACGGTTCACCAACGGGTCGTTGACTTGACACGGTCAACTTTGGTCAACACAGTCAAACACGGTCAATGTGGACCAACACAGGCAAACACGGTCAATGTGGACCAACACGAGCAAACACGGTCAATGTGGACCGACATGGACAAACATGAACAACCAAGGGTTGTTGGAAACAAACACGAGCACAAACACAAACACTAGCACGACCACTTACACGAACTCACGTACGGTATACGATATAGGTTGCCGGTGACCGACGTGCCTACTACATCAGGAGCTTACGCATACTTACGCTCATATCACCAAGGTGAGTTTACGGCCCCTCTTTACTCTTTTTCAAACGCTTTTAAATAGGGGGAGAATACTAGTTGCATCGAGTCAAACATTATTGCTATTACAAACATTTTATTGTGTATGCTGGTTTATTGGACAAACATTAAGTGTTGAACTCGTATTAAGCCCTCACAAAGTCTTACCGTTAATGTACGAACATCGTGGTAGATTTGGATGGATCCATTAGGGAATGACTAACCCCACGGGGCACCATGTTGACTGGATGTCATAACCCGTGCAAACTCTGACCAAACTTGCTATGCATACGAGGCATAGCGGAGGCAAGGACAAACAAGTCTAGTTCGGTAGTGACGCACTGACACTTTGGGCCTAGGGCTCGGTACAAACATTTGATAAACAGCATGACACACTTTCTTACTATATGTATATCAAAACCTGTGAACTCACCAACATTTGTGTTGACACTCTTTCTAACTTGTATTCTTAGGAAATTAGCATGGCAAGCACTTGGAACAGGAATGCACATAGGGGATTGAGCATAGGACCCCGCATTCATTTTGTTTATCTTTTTCGTTCGGTTTATGTATTAAACAATGTTATGTCTGACAACTACTTATTTCCGCTGCATATGTAAAACGTGTTAATTTTCCGCTGCTTAATTCATTATATCAATTTCCGCTGCAAACTATTTTATTAAGTGTATGTGTCAAACTTTGGATTTGTAAACGCATATAGAGGTGTTCTATATGACCTTGAGCTGTGATTCTAGACACGTCACATCCACGTGGACATACGCCACGAGTGGGAATTTGGGGTGTGACAAACTACGTGCGAAACATCTAAGATTTACATTTAATATTACGAACCTGAAATTCCATCAGGGTTACTTCAGCAACCAAAAATTCCAGTATGGAAATGGGAACAGATTTCCATGGATTTTATCACCAAACTGCCAAAGACGACGAGTGGTTGCGATACCATCTGGGTTATCGTAGACCGACTCACGAAATCGGCAGACTTCTTGCCGATTAAAGAAACTGATAAATTAGAGAAGTTAACGCGAATTTATCTAAAGGAAATTGTTTCCATACACGGAGTCCCAGTCTCCATCACATCCGACCGAGACAGCCGTTTCACAGCGCATTTTTGGAAGTCTTTACATAAGGCCCTTGGAACGAGGTTGGATATGAGCACTGCCTATCACCCGCAGACGGATGGTCAGAGTGAACTGTCACACCCCGACCGACGACGGAATACGTCGGGGCGCGATTTTGATTGTTCATAACTCATGGTTCTACTTTGTAAGTTTCAATGTTTCACTTAAATGCTTTTGCTAAATTTTGATATACTTAAGAAGAACATGAATAATCGACTCTCCCCTACGTTGGTTGTATTACTATGGTTACATGTTCTTCCAACATGATTATTTCTTAATTTATGGACTACTAAGAAGCCTTTGTTGTTATTTTAAATTCTAGTTTACTTGATTCTCATAATTTCTTGCTTATTATATTGACAATGTTTATATATATGGTATATGTAAGTCAAGCCGAGCCACTAACTCACCACATTATCAATACCGGTTAGCTTCCCCAATCAGGTATCATGGCAATTTTTGTTCTAGTGAATTAATTATTGTTTATATTTAGCTTGGGATTTCTATTTTTTTATATTAAAGTAAGGATGAATGATAAGTAAGATTTAACTAAGAGTCATTCATAATCTATAAAGGTCAATGGTCTTGCAAGTTCTTGGAATGAAGAATGTGTGAGACAATAAGGAGATTGGACAAAAATTTTCGGCATGGCATTTTCATAACACTTTCATGCCTATTATTGAATCCAACTTTTGAATTTCTTTGATAAAAGTCCATTGGAAAATCACGTTTGTTTAGATTTAACATATTCACATTTGATTGCTATATCATTGACAACTCCTATAGTAAATGGTTTATATAACCTAGCTCAAAGCATAATCATTGAGATTTAAATTGGTAAATGCAACATAGTGTTTATAATGTTGTTGTATGTTGGAACTTGATTTGTGTTAAGGTTGAACACAAATGCACTAGTTCTCAAATTCACCTTGGTCATGATATTGATAAGCACACTATGCTTGTTGAGCCAATGTCGGCAACTACAAACGAACTAACCTATGTCACAACATTCGCAACATGTCGGAATCACAAGAGGTGGATTTGAAGCAGAAATGAGCGATACAATGATTTGAATCATTTGTGCTCATGGTATCATTTAGTTTTGAGTATGATGACCAAACTATCACATTTTCAACATTACCAGTATCGTTTGGTAAAAAAATGATCGAATGTGAGATGGAAGTTGCATGATTTTTAATGACGTATCAGAAAGATCTTGTTGGAATAGAAACATTTTGTTTGAATTGAAAGAGTGTTTATGTATAATATTATATTGTATGACATACATAAGTTAAGTGATAGTATAGTACTTTTGATGTGATACTATTTATCACTAATTTTTTTAAGTTAATATTCTAATGAGTCATGGATTTGTAATATAAACCTCATGATTAATTATGTGACATTATAACTTTTTATATGTAGTGACAAATCACTAATCGTAGTTACAATATCATGAACCTTTAATTTGAGGTTGTGTATAAAAATGTACCTCAAATCATATTATATAAACAACATTTGATTTGACTAACAACTTTTCCTATTTACTACCCTACTTGGTCAAGCTTTTGGTTTTACTCCCAATGCATTATTGGTGCTTATATATAGGGTATACCACAGCGAACCCACCACACCAATAGTACTTTGAAAGCATACCAATCGCCAACCAATACTATCCTAAACTTTAAGTATACATAGCTTGAATAGGAGTTGAATGATTGATTTGATGTTGAATTTATACCAAGATATAGTGATGAATTAACTTCACTAATATTTAGGTATATTATTAATTTCTTGAATTAATACTTACACATTGTCCAAAACGGATAGTAACACCATAACCTTTGAGATATTGTGTTTTATCACAAATCTTGGGTATAATATTATTGTTTTCTTGAATCGTATATGTTAACAAACAAAGAATAATGAACACCATAACCTTTTAGATGTTTTGATGTATAACCATCAAACATTAGGTATGATGCTGTGAACTTCTTGAGTTTTATATATTATGAAACAAAGAGTAAGTAACACTACAACCTCTTAGATGTTGTGATGTATCACCATCACAAATCTTAGATATAATGCTATTGACTTCTTGAATCATAGGTGTTGTTAAGCAAAGGAGAATGACATCATATCTTATAATTTTTAGTGATGAATCACTATCAATGACCTTTAATACGTTGTCAAAAGATTTGAGGATTTGATTTAATGTCTTAAAAATCATTTGCATTTTGTCACACCCCGAGCCGGCGGGTTAGGATCGGGTTTCCCCGTCGGGCGGAAGGTTCCTGGGGCGCGATATCGTGAGTGATAATCATGATGATCAGATTGTTTACATTGCACATGATATAAATGAGAAATGCTAAAAATAATAGAATTACAATGTTAAATTACATCAGTATTGTTTATAATTTAACAATGTAAATCTACCATCAACATCATAAATTTCTATCTTGCATTTACACAAGATATACAAAATGATCTGTATAATGATGTTTACAAAAGTATGCAGGTCCAAAATACTAAGCCTTCTATTCGAAGTCCTAGTCCAGAAGTAATGACTTCCTAATTGACATGTTCGTCACCTGAGAAGTCATGCAAAAAGATCAAGTCAACACATGGTTGGTGAGTTCATATAGTTTTGTTATTGAAAAATAGATTTGTGAACCTTTTAGGTAAAACCTTAACCTCATTAACATCACCTGTATCATCCAGCTCGGTATGCTTATATATAGGGCCTACCCCTGAGTCGAGCCTACAAGCCCGCCCAGACGCCATCCCACCACATACTAAGCCACATAGGACATTGATATTAATGATAATTAAGCATTTTACCCAACCAATAACCCATTAATTCTTCAGTTCTTTGTTCCTGTAAATACCATAATTTGAAATCTCTATCGATCTCTACAGTTCATCACACAAATATGATCAACCATAACACATGTAGAAACAGTTATGAATGTTTAGTTAAACAATAAATAAACATTTAATAAAATCTAAGTCCTATTGATTGGGCCTTGGTCAACTCGAGTGGACTAGTCTAGCAATCAGGTACTTAGTAGTAAAGGAGATCTGTAAACCTCATCAAACATGCGACCTATAATCAATCAGTCTAGCTAGGACATCTTTTGATATATAGGCTTTTGTAGTTCTTTAGACCGTCCATAGTTCGTATAGTTCTTTAGTTCTTTGGCACATGTTATCTTTGAGCATTTCTCAGATGTTCCTCAAAACAGTTAGGGAATACTGTAAATATCATCAAACATGTGTCTCATATTCAATCAGTCTAGCTATGACATCTTTCAAACCTGAGAATGGCACATGCTATCTTTGATATTTCCCAGTTAAACCCTTGAAATAGTTCTTTGTACTTAGTTCTTTGAAATAGATCGTTAGTTCTTTGACATCACACCCTTGAAATAGTTCTTTGAAATAGACCGTTAGTTCTTTGACAACACACCCTTGAAATAGTTCTTTGAAATAGACCGTTAGTTCTTTGAAATAGACCTTTGAAAATAGTTCTTTGTTTTAGATCTTTAGTTCTTTGAAAATAGTTCTTTGAAAATAGTTCTTTGATTCGAAACAGTTTACCTAAACAGGAGTCTAGGATAACAGTTATACATGTAAAACATATAACCAGTAAAAGCATTCAAGTAAACAATTTAAATAAACGGTTTACGCATGCTTCTCAGCCCCGCGTTTTGAAACAAAAATGTTTAGAAAGGGGGCAATGAACTCACCTGTGTTGCTGTGTAAATGAATCACAAAACATAATACGCGCTCTTTGACTGTTGCTTATGTATCTTTAGCACCTGATTTGTTTTAAGAGAATTTGCATACGATAAGTATTTATAATAGACGTCGTAACTAGGGTTTGGTCTCGGTGTGCAACTAAGTGTCCTAGATTACTAGTGTGTTTCCAAGATTTCATCTAACTTAATTTAACTTATTACCCGTTAGTAACCCTAATCCCTTAACTCATTATCACAAGTTCTTACTTAAAACATCTTTAAATTATTCCATTTTATATTAAGGGTTTAGAAAACATAATTTATTGTAGTTTAACAAGGTTTAAAAATCATTTTCTTTACTAAAGCATAATTATTTAAAAGATGAATATAATTAACATGATGAGCTTAGGTTAAGCCCATTGGGCCAACCTCGGCCCATTACTCGCCTTTGATCTTTAAACTATTTCTTGATGGTTCTTTGATTAACTTTTCCTAGGTAATTCTAGTGAATCACTTAGGTTAGTTACATGTCCCTATGAGATTTCCTAAGGTGCAGGTGTTAATGATTATACTAACACTTCAAAACCTTAGCTTATTGTTTTTGGACTCACATGATTCATAACAAAACCTTGAATGTTTTAAGATAAAGTAATTAGCATTAACAATTCAAGTTAAGTTGTTAAGATATTTTAAGAAAATCCTTTCTATTACTTCCTTGTTTGCCTTATGTTGAAATCATAGTTGTAACCCCAACTATGCATACATCCATGTGAACCTCCCAATGCACACACATGCACGTATTTCCCATGCACTATCACTCATACATTCACACACCCCATGCATACCACGTATTCATCCCATGCCTATCCAACTAATCTGAATCAACTTGCTCGAGCTATCATGGGTCCGAATGTGGTGTTGGGACGAAGGAGTGCCGGGTGAATCAAGCTAGCCGATCGAATGGGGATTCCAGCTGAAGGGGTGGGGCGAATGAGTTGGGTTGTCAAATGGCTGTCGGCCGAAGGAGGGTCCGATCGAATAGCTTGAGCCGAATGAGAGGTGACTACCGAATGGGAGTTTGGCCGAAGGGGTTCATTCGCAGAATGTTGGGTCGAATGGGGTAGGTCTGGTCTTGGCCGAAGGACCCAGTCATTCGGCGATCTGGTGTGGAGCCATTCGGCCCTACGAACTCAACTAGCGCAGCCCTCCCAGATCGGGGTTTTAGGCTAGTTCTTGGCATCCCCTTTGTTCCTACTCTATCTTATAATGTTAGTGAGTGATTTCCCTAAGCTTTGAGTGGGTTTAACCGGCCACATTATGGGGTTCGAAATAGGGTTTTCGAAACCCTCAAATCGAATCAAAACTTGGTTCTTACCTCGAATCTGTTGGGTCACAACTCAGATCCTCTGTACTTTCGTGTTCTACTAGTGATGGTGGTAATTTTGACACCAAGAACACCCGAAATGGTGGAGATTTGAGCAAGAAATCTTAGAGAGATGTTGTGGGTTTTAGAGAGAGAAAGCTTGGGAGAGGGATGAACTAATTTGGAGGTTGGTGGCTGGTTGGTGGGGCTTGAATGCCTCATTAAATGGCTGAAAATAAACCGGGTCCGTTCGATTTTGCTCGGTTTTGTGTAGAAGCGTCGGGTTTTTCACCGTTTTCGTTACAAAACGACTCGGTTTTAAAATAGAATTAATTAAATTATTTTAGATTGTGATTCCTAATAAATTAACTAAATATCTTTTATTTATTTAAATTTCAAAAATATTTAATTACTGTTTAAATCGAATCGCGCAGTCATCGCGCGTATTCGTTCGAATCGTCATCCGATCAAATACGACAATACTACACTTTTCAATATGGTTTTCTAATTATTGGACATCGTTCAAAACGTTAAAATTCCAGACCTGTTCATACAGATCGTCACCTATACGAATAACCCGTCGGTTTAGCATTCACATAACGACATCCGTTGTTGTTTTGTTACGTAAAGCCTCACATATGTTTATACATAATAAAATCCTAACACATAATCACATGATGGTTCTGTACTGCCAGATAATTATCTGCCTGATGAACCATTATTCTGAACTTTGTTTTCTGCTCTGATTCTGTATTTATTCGTTGAAGACATGGAATGACAATGAAACATGAAATAAATAGGATAAACAATGAAACACATATAGTTCGTACCTGGTTAGTTCGTTTTACTGTAGAGATCACTGTTCCAGTTAGGGGTGTGTTTTTTACCCGAACCCGAAGAACCAACCCGAAAAACACGTACCCGAACCCGAAAAACCCGAACCTGAAAATACCCAACCCGAAAAAGCCTATTACCCCAACCCGAAAACTTAGAATGGTTCGGTCCCTGGGTACCCACGAGGTTTGTTCGGGTAAACCCGAATAACCCGAACTAGGGTTCTAAGGAGCGGTAACATTTTTTTTATTTTCAAATCCTCTATATGTTTTTACATTATTCAAGAAATGTATGTTTTGGTTAAACACGATTTAGTTATGTTATGGTTAAACATTTGAAATTTTAAAGGAAATATATGTTTTGGTTAAACATGTTTTAAATTTATTTGTTTGAAAAATAGAATATTAGTTTTTCACGTATTACCCGAGAACCGTTTAACCCAACCCGATTAAACCCGAGAACCGAAACCCGAGAACCAATTAAACCGAAGTTAAATGGTTAGGTTCTAGGTTCCAATTTCATATTACAAAAACCCGAATAACTCGACCCGAACAACCCGAAACCCGAGGAACCAACCCGAACGACACCCCTAGTTCCAGTGACGTTTCCGGCACTGGTGTTACACATTTGAATAAAATCACAAAGAGTGGTATCCAAATTGGATACCTTAGATTTGTTAGAATTTGGTTGCAAGATGAAATCATGCTTTGGCCTATAGGTAAAATATTCTCATTAAGATATCCCCAGGAAAGCTAGACTGGTCCCCCGTCGAGGATTATGAATCGCTTTCCTAGACAAGAGTCTCAACTACCGATATTCACCCTTCCAGTTAATACATGTTCATCTTAACAACTTAATTCTAACATAATTTTGAAATTCATTTTTTTAAAGATACATATAAAATTTGACATCATTAGATTATATATCTTGGGATTTATAAGAAAATATAAGATAGATGTTTAAAGAATTTGAGGTTTGAAATTTGTTTAGTCATTTCAAATAAGTTGAATAGTTAAGTGTGTATTAGGTGTTTAGATAAGAATTAGAATTTGAAGATTTAGAGAGTACATTGACATTGTGACATTTTTAATACCTTAGATATAGTAATAACTTTACTATTCTTAGATAAAAATGTCATGAAAAATAACACATAATAAATCATTTGGATTTGTTTAAAACAATAAGGAATGGTATTCAAAATTGAACACCTTTTACATATTAGAATTATATAGTTTGTAAAGTGTTTGGTGTGACATGCTTTGGTTTATAAGTGAAAAGACTCTCATCAGGAGTCCCCAGGAAAGATATACTGGTCCAACAGTACATCGGGGATACGGATATCTTTGCTAGACAGGAATCCTAACTACCGGTATTTCACTCTTCCAGTTACTACATGTCCACTTACAAACTGAACTAACGGGATTATAAAATCAATTTGAATGAATACATATAAACATATATATATATATATATGCATTGAAGATTTGATTAGGCATTTAGCCTAATGATTTAAATGCCTAATATCAAAAGAGTTGTCGCGTGTTTGTGAATATGTGATAAGAATTAACTTAGATAATTTCTAAGGTATTCTTAAACAAAAGAATAGTATATGATATAAACCTTATAATAGTCTAAGGTATTCTTCTATGGTTTACCTAAACTATAGGTAACATATGATTGCAATAATCTAAGTCCTTCTTTTATGGTATACTTAACTATGAATGTCATATGTCATTTGTAAGCTAAAGCATCATCTATGGTAACAATATATAGCATATAATAAAACATGTAACACATATTGTAAAGTTTAAATTGTAGCACATAAACACATACGTGTAGAACGTATAATATGAGATAAATCATATTTGGGGTTAACTTAGTTATAGACTAGGTCACCATTTCTAATACCCTAATTCCCTATAACCATGGCTCTGATACCAATCTGTCACACCCCGACCGACGGCGGAATACGTCGGGGCGCGATTGTGATTGTTCATAACTCATGGTGCTACTTTGTAAGTTTCAATATTTAAATAATCCAATTTCATTCAAAACTAAAATCCATTCAAACATTCATATTGTTCAAAACAAACAAAACATAATCCAACATTACAATCCAAAACCAAAGTAAATAACATTGTTTATTTTATTAACTAGGTCCAAAATAGCTTAAGTGTCTTCATCCAGGTAACTAACATGTTACACATGTAAAATAGAGTTTTGATCAACTATTTGCATAGTTGGTGAGATTCTCACACAGTTTGATATATGTATAATAGAAATAAGATACAACAATAAACTATTATACATATATCAAACTGTGTGATAATCTCACCAACTATGAAAATAGTTGATCAAAACTCTATTTTACATGTGTAATAGGTTAGTTGCTTGGATGAAGACACTTAAGCTATTTTGGACCTAGTTAATAAAATAAACAATGTTATTTACTTTGGTTTTGGATTGTAATGTTGGATTATGTTTTGTTTATTTTGAACAATATGAATGTTTGAATGGATTTTATGTTTTGAATGAAATTGGATTATTTAAATATTGAAACTTACAAAGTAGCACCATGAGTTATGAAAAATCACAATCGCGCCCCGACGTATTCCGCCGTCAGTCGGGGTGTGACATGAACAAACCATTCAAACCTTGGAGGACATGCTTCGAGCATGTGTGATTGACTTCGGTAACAGCTGGGAGACACACCTACCTTTGGTGGAGTTTTCATATAACAGTTACCACACCAGTATTGGATCTGCACCTTTTGAAGCACTTTACGTACGTAAGTGCAGATCACCGCTCTATTGGGCAGAAGTTGGTGAAAGCCAACTGACCGAACCCGAGCTGGTGCACGAGACAACGGAGAAGATTGTGCAGATACGAAACAGAATGGCAGCATCTCGGGATCGACAAAAGAGTTACGCCGACAAAAGGCGTAAACCTTTGGAATTCCAAGTGAGAGACCGCATACTTCTTAAAGTCTCGCCTTGGAAAGGAGTGATCCGATTCGGGAAGCGGGGAAAGTTAAACCCTCGTTACATCGGACCATTCGAGATTACTAAACGTATAGGCCCCGTGGCCTACGAGCTACATCTACCGCATGAATTGAGTAGCGTACATAACGTATTCCACGTATCAAACCTCAAGAAGTGCTTATCAGACAAAACGCTCGCAATTCCTTTGGAGGAAATTCAGGTTGACGAACAACTTCACTTCGTTGAGGAACCAGTAGAAATTATGGACCGGGAAGTCAAGAAGTTAAAACTTAGTCGCATACCGATAATAAGGTGCGATGGAACTCATGAGGTGGACCGGAATACACATGGGAACGAGAGGATCTGATGAAAAAGAAATACCCTCACTTTGTCACAATGTTGCTAAGAATGATGAATTTGATAAAGATTGTATGATTAACATGCTTAGTTAAAGTTGTCATGAGGATAATAAATGATTTTATGTCCTAAGATGGTTGAAATATGTGTTTTATCACAAGTTACTAAAAATAGTAACTTTATTATTGCAAAATCGTTAAACGGTAATGTGCAAGTGTAACAAACTTGATTAAATGCCTATTTAGGACTAAGATATTGATATTTACATGATGTTGGTTATTAAACTTGGCGAAACATGCATATTTTTACCACTTTCTAAATATAGTAACTTTTGAACACCAAACATGCTTAACCGACTAAGTGTGACTATGTTCTATGTGATAACATGCTCACTTAGGATAAATATGCATATTAGAATAATCAGAATATGATTTCTAGCATGTCTTGCCTAATGTGGGAACCTTCCCAAAATAGAAACTTACTATAAATAGTAAGTTTCCTCACGAAAGTGACTTTGGTATCCGCACATGTCACACGACACTATATCGCACATTACACGGTCACATGATCAAAAACCGTCACCAACCGGTCCTTAGGTCAAACACGGTCAACACGACCTACCCTACAACTTAGAGTTGTTAAACACTAACACGGTCCTGTGAGACCCACGTATATGTAAAAACAAACTTATGGCACATATGTGATATAGGTAACTGTTAGCCGGTGAGCTACACGATTTCTGTTAGAACGCACTACTCAAACTCAGGTGAGTTTACAGCCCCACTTTTACTCTTTAAACTGTTTTACATAATCTTGGGGTAAGAATACTATGCAACTATTTTAGATGTATGACTGGTATGTTGTAAAACTATTTTGAGTGTAACTATTATCGCATTAAGTCCTCACTTATCATTACCGTTAGTTATAACAAACGAGTCGTTATTACGTAGTACTACTGGGTTTGACTAGCCTCACTCGGCACCAATATTGAATGGAGGTCATAACGAGTGTAATATCAATGTTGATGTCAGGTTCAGCGATGACCCGCGGAGGCAAACGGAAACAGTCGAGTTTCGGTAAGATGAACTGACACACTCCACGGATCGCAGATCCAACTACTAAACTTAACATACCCAGTATACATCTGTTTACTATTTTTGTCTGTCTAAACTTGTGAACTCACCAACTTTTTAGTTGACACTTTTCGCATGTATTTTCAGGTAACTAAATGGATCTCAAGCTAGGATGCGCACTAGGAAACTTTAAGGAGTCTGACATGCATATAGACTCAAATCCTAGGCTTGATGTGTTATTTCTTAAAACAATTATCATGTTGTATTGATTGATACAATTTATGTTTTCCGCTGCAAACTTTTAGTTATTTATGCTTTTTAAAACATTTTTCGCTGCATATTAATGAAACTCGTATTATTTTACAAAATTGTGTGAGTGTGTAACTCATATAGAGTCGTTCTATATGACCGAGAGCTGTGATCCTGGCCACGTAAAACCCGCGCGGTCTAATACCGCATGTGGGAATTTGGGGGTGTGACAACGATAATATACAATCATCAACATTTATGTTTCATTTAAATTACCTCTTTGGTTTACCAGTTAACGTTTGAAGCCGCCGACTTTTTTTCATAACCCACCTCCAGGTTACTTTGTTTACTGTCGTCATACACGAACCCATACGATGCTTGACTGTCAAAACCGACATCAGCTTTACGTTCAGAATTTAGATCCATTGTGCCATATGAATACTCAACAGGAGGCTTTTCGTTCAAATCTGGCACGAAATAGTTGAAAAAACTCCATCCCATAATGACATCGTTACAGATATTAATTATCTTGAAATATATTCGAATTCGAAAGTTACGCATTCGTTTGAAACGATTCAAGCTTATATATAAATTTGAAGATGTTCAATAGGGCCCGTACTGGCCTATACGGCCATGTATTGGGTCAAATCAGTGTCCTTATGTCAGAATTAAAAAAGCAAGACGGGCCGTACGGGCCAGTACGGGCCGTGTTGCTGTCTAATCATTGTACTATGTTGCAGATAATGTCTGTACGATAAATGAGACAGGCCGTACTGGCCAGTACGGTCCGTCTTGCTTCCAATCATTGTCACATGTTGTCAGGCTGAATGTTTGACCAAATACTGAGACGGGTTGTACTGTGCAGTACAGACCGTCTCAAGAGTGTATTTTTTTAAAAAAAAGTTGATGTAAGAATAACACCACCCAACAAAATCTGTTTTATCACCTAAGGAATATTTTATTATTCAATGAAATGTATACACAATGACCATAATATCCCTCTTTATTTCTTCAAAGTAGATGATTTAGAGTAACTAAAATCAACTAAACGACAAATCTGCCAAAATCATTGTGAATACATCAAATCAACTGAACCAATCGGACTCGTCTTCGTCTTCCTTTTTTTTTTTTTTTTTTTTTTTAAATCAAGATATATATTCAAAAAAAAGATGGTGGTGTCGATGATGATAGAAAAGAATGATTGTGATACATCAATTTCCTCTTTTTGTTTATGATATGGTGGTGTCGATGATGATAGAAAAGAATGATTTTCAAAAACAAAAAAAAATTATTAAATTTTAATATATTAAAAAAAAGATTTTAACATTTTAATTCCATCCACAATTAAACCTGCCAACCAAACACATTATTAGTTTTCAAAAAATTTCAATTAAATTGCAACTTCAATTCCTCTATAAAACATTTCAACCAAACAACCCAAGTGACATTGAGTTCTAGTCTCATTTAGGAATTAAGACGTAGAGTATTAGTTTAAGGTTGTTCAAAAATCTTACTTTTAATGTCATTTAAGAAATCTTTGTCAAACTTCTTAAATGTATGATTGTGACTATGCCTCGCAAAATAGGCGGGTTGGGTCGTATTGGGTAACGAGTCGGAACGATTTTGGGTCAGGATGAGTGCGAGTCAGAACGAGTTTTAAGCAAAATCAGTTCGGGTTTAAATGGATTGTTCTTAAAAAACATCAATTTAATTTAACTTTAGATATGCTATAATTAACAAATAGTCTATTTAGATAATTTTTAGTGATTTTCTCATCAAATATGTTATTAATAATTCTTAAATATTCGAATCTATTGCATACATACTTTTTTGGTTACCCGTCTTGACCCGTATTGTGTTTAAGTGCTACCCATATCAACCTATTTAATATTATGATGTTACATATTTTAACCTATTATATTACAATTGTTTATCTAAACCAACTCATTTCCTTTAAAATTGGTAAAAATTGCCACATCTAATTGTGTCGTCACAAACATGCAAGTATTTATCTAATCTACTAAGTTGAGAGGAGTTTTGACCTCCAATCTTTATTTTGGTTTACGTGCTTTGAGAATTTGGTAGTTTGTGATCAGACTGAATCTCTCTATATTACGTACGTAATATTTATCACGTTAGCAAAAGTCTTCAAATACTTCGTTGTAACAAGATATAAAAGTCAGTCGATTGCTCTACCATACGGTCCATACATAAGATCTAGTGACTCACACTTGTCACATACGACCTTCATTTGGGCAGTAAGTAGAACATACACACTTGGAAATTGTATAGAACGTTACACAACAATGAACGCTTAAAACTATTGGATAACTTAAGCATAAACAAACAAACTTGCCCAGGGAAGAATGTACACAAATCTTACATCTATTTCAGTTGGGATAAAGAGGCTGCTCTGAACAAGTCCGCGGCCCAAATTGTCGTTTTAAGTTACTTATCCCAACGTTTTTAACATTATTTTCACAAAATAAATAAAATAACGTTAAAATTAGTGCAATTTTACTTTTGACCTTCAAGAACCCACACATATATAAATTACATATGCATGCACCGCAAAAGCACAAATGGGACTTGGGATAACTTAAGCATCATTCTATGTATATGTATGCACGTTGTTTGTCATCACTATTTTCACATCATTGGAGCAGGAGCAACGATTTCCATCTAAACGGTGTTATCAAAACCAACGTACCTACAGGCTTAGAAATTATAAGAATTTTAGGTCTAAAGAAGTTTCTCATAAGAATTGATAATTCCTACTAAACTTTCTTGACCTAACGAATTTTTAAGGATCCTAATATTCATACATCACCCATTATTTATACACAATATTTATGTCAAACAAATCACATCACACACATATAATTTTTACTTGTACATATTCTTTAATATTTTGAAATATAAAAAGCAAGCTAACAAAAGTCGCTAGACGCTCCTAGGTGGGAATAGCTTATTGGAGCGAGTAATCAGGCAGTATTTGGCCCTAAGTCGGAGTACTCAGGTAATACTCGGAAAATACTTGGCCTCAGAACAACTATTTAGAGCGAGTATTCAGCCTTGGAGACTGACTTTTGCAACAGTGATAAAAAGCCAGTGGAGTCTTAGAGCAAGTGCGGGAGGTGCGACCGCACATGACCCATTTTTTAGAAAATTTGTGTGTATTATATATATATATATATATATATATTAATTTATTTTACAACAAACACATATAATTTACATTCCAATTTTTTTAATTTATTTAACCTAGTTACGAATTTTATAAAAACCAAAAGAAATTTTTTTTCTTAAACACTTGACCCAATAACTTGTTACAATTTAAAATTTCGGTCAAAAAACAAATTAACTCACTTCATATTTAGTTACAAACTAATTACCACACACGTACACATAGAGGACTATTTTTAGCATTTGCACATGGCACATAATCTCTTAAAGACGGTCATGTAAAAAGCTAGTGTTATTGGCAGCTCTATGCATCAATAACAATAACCACTTTTAATTATGGAAAATATAAATACGACGATTGAAAAACTAAACCACAGAGAGTTCCCATCTGGGACGGGATGCGACGGATGCGGGGCAGGCCCGCAAGACCACTGGGCTACCCCCACGACACCAGATGGCTCCGCGGGATGAGCCACAGGTTGTTCATGAGGTGGGATAATCCTCCCACCAAGCCGAGCTACGGCCCCAGATACAGCAGGTCTCCCAAGACCTGCAGGGCCTGAGACAGGACCTACACCAACACCATACTACCCTTGAGGATTCTCGTACCACTGTACTGGAGATCCTCACCTCACACCTGACTCTTATGGAGTAGGTGAATGTTATGGGTATTGACACCCAGGCCTGGAGGATGACTATGTAGGAGCAACTTAGGAGAACTTGGAGGCAGGTATTGATTGCTGCATTCTGGCAGCAAGTTGCAGTTTTGAGAGAGAGACTGTAGGGATGGATCTGGATGCTCGGTATGATGAGCATCGAGGCTAGACTTCTATGTTTAGCTATAGTATTAGCTACTATAGCTATTGTGCTAGCCTGCTTACCGTATTTCTTACGGTAAGTCGGATCGTGCATCTTACATTTTTGGGACTCTTCATTGTATATACCGCTGACGAATAGGTTGTTATCAGTATGGTTGTTATTGTAACACTCTTTTGTATCGAAACTCTATGAGTGTATAAAACGATGATGCAATAATAGTGACGTGTTTTACTTTTGTGTACTCTGTTGTGTTTTGTATGTGATATCGCATCGTAAAATACCTGGTGAGGTATTCTGTCCTCGTAAAATACCTAGTGAGGTATTCTGTCATCGTGAAATACCTAGTGAGGTATTCTGTCACCTTAAAATAGCTTGTGTGCTATCTCGTAAAATAGCTTGTGTGTTATCTCATAAAATAGCTTGTGTGGTATACTAAAAATACCTTGTGTGGTATTACATATATGGTATGTATGACTCGTATCAAAGTCCTGTATAATAATATCTCAAAAACTCATGTTATTATAGATCGAAAAACTAATAATGTTGTATTTACATCTATATTAGTGTCACAATAATGTATGTGATGTGATACTATAACATGATTTTGAATTAACAGGACTGAGTATAACTACAAACAATTGTGTGATCTTTGTGTACTGAGAACATGTCTGAACAATATCAATGTAGTTATACCGTAGCCTCTTATAATCACATTTCAACATAAAATTTCAGTGTAACTGAACATGATTGAATTAATGTGATTGAACAAGGGTTATATTTTTTTATTATTATTCTTGAACTGACCTGAGTTGTCTGCATGTGAGCAGAACGATGACTCCAAAACGAGGTCGACCAGCCAAGAAAGCTGGCAGGAATAATGTTAACCGTGAACTGGAATAAGTCCCGCCTATGAACGTAGAATCGAATCCGGATCCACATGTTAATCCGAAAGTGAACATGGTTCCACCTAGGAATCTGGAAACAAATATTGTTCCACCTGCGGGCGCAAGTGGATCTGAAGCAAATGAAGCTATGATAGCACGAATTATACGAGAACAGCTATCAGCTTGTGGTGTATTAACAAAACACCAACATCATATCATTGCGGGTTCTGGTGGGGATCATGATGATGAGGAACATAATGCTACTGGTGGGCACGTAGAAACTCATAATACCACTGGTGCAACAACTAAAGCAACTGCTCCTGATCCACCACAAAAGGATGTACTTACAAGTACTTTGCTTCCTGTAACCCTCCTACTTTCACAGGAAAAGAAGGAGCGGCTGGACTCATAAGGTGGATTGAGGAGATGGAAACAAAACTAAAAATCAGCCAATGTTTGGTAGAGCATAAGGTGTCTTATGCTACTTGTTCTTTAAAAGAATCAGCTTTAAACTGGTGGAATACCCAGGCTAAAACTTTGGGCGCGGCTGCAGTTGACTCGATGGGCTGGAACGATTTTAAAACTCTGATTAGGTCAGAGTACTGCCCAATCACTGAAATTCAAAAGCTACAGGAGGAATTCTGGAATCACTCGATGATCGGTGCTGATTGTTTAGCTTATACCGATTAGGTTTCACGAATTTACTTGCTTACTTCCCAATATGTTTCCTACATAAGCAACTTTGATTGAGAAGTGCATTAAGGGTCTGGTTCCCCAGATTCGGGGAATGGTAACGGCAGCTGAACCCACAACTCTGAAACGTACAATTCTTCTGACCACTAAGCTTACCGATGAGGCGGTAAAGAGTGGCACTTTATCCACAAAAACACAGACGGCGGTGGGCCGTAGTGATGTTAGTACCTCTAGTGCTGTGAGATGTACCAAACAAAAGTGGTTTGGCAAGACAAAAATCAAGGCTCCGGCTGAGACTAGCCAGAGCAAACCAATTATGAAAAACTATGGTGCAGTTGCTCCTGAAAGGAAAGCTTATACTGGGCAGGCGCCCAAATGCAACAAGTGTCCATATCATCATACAGGACAGTGTCCTGTTTGAGCTAACTGTAATAGGGTTGGACACTACACCATATACAGTAATTTGCTTGCTCGTCAACCAAATCAAGCACCACGGCAAACCACTCAAACAAATCGGTCATGCTTCAAGTGTGGAAGTCCTGACCATCTCATGCGAAATTGTCCAAACAATAACACCAATCCAGAAAATGAAGCTAGAGGAAGAGCTTTTCAGATTAGTGCAGCCGAGGCAAGGCATGATGCAAATATTGTCACTGGTACGTTTCTTCTCAATAATTTATATGCATTAGTGGTGTTTGATACAGGAGCAGATAAGAGTTTTATCTTTCCTGAATTTGCATCATTACTTTCATTGCCTACGGTAGATCTAGAAACTCCTTATGTTATTGAACTTGCTAATGGCAAGTTAATCAAAACTAACAGTGTTATTCAAGGATGTTCCTTGAATTTGAATGATCATCTTTTCAATATCAATTTACTTCCTATTGAGCTTGGGAGCTTTGATGTTGTGGTCGGTATGGATTGGCTTTCTGATAACCAAGAAGAAGTTGTATGTCAAAACAAGATGATCCGTATTCCATTACCTAACGGTAATACACTGATAGTTCAAGGAGAACGAGCTGGTAGAAAACTTGGTATCATTTCTTGTATGCAAACTCAGAAATTATTACGGAAAGGTTGTCAGGCCTTTCTAGCACATGTAATTGAGAGCTGTTCTGTACAGAAACGTATCACATATATTCCAGTAGTCAAGGATTTTCCTGAAGTCTTTCCTGATGATATATCAGGATTACCCCAGTGAGATAAGTCGAATTTCGTATTGACTTGATTCCAGGTTCAGCACCTGTAGCTAAAGATCCTATTCGTTTAGCACCCTCAGAGATGCAAGAGCTTTCAGGTCAATTGCACGAACTGTTAGACAAAGGTTTTATCAGACCTAGTTTCTCACCCTGGGGAGCACCAATTCTTTTTGTGAAAAAGATGGATGGTTCATTCAGGATGTGCATTGACTACAGGGAACTCAATAAACTGACAATAAAAAATCGTTATCTTTTACCACGAATCGATGATCTATTTGATCAGTTACAAGGTGCTACTTACTTTTCAAAAATCGATTTAAGATCTGGATATCATCAGTTACGAATTCATGATGATGATGTTCCTAAAACTGCTTTTAGAACTCGATACGGGCATTATGAATTTTTAGTAATGCCGTTTGGATTAACAAATGCACCTGCAGTTTTCATGGATCTGATGAATTGGGATGTAGGCCTTATCTGGATAAATTTGTGATTGTGTTTATTGATGATATTCTCAATTATTCTCGGAACCAACAAGAACATGCTCAACACTTGAAACTAATCTTAGAACTTTTGGCACATGAGAAATTATATGCCAAATTCTCCAAGTGTGAGTTTTGGTTACAGGAAGTTCAATTCCTTGAGCATGTAGTAAATGAAAACGATATTCAAGTGGATCCTAGTAAGATCGAAGCTGGCATGTTATTATCCCTGATTCATTAAGAACTTTTCAAAGATAGCCTTGCCACTGACTACATTGACACAGAAAAATCAACCGTTTATATGGGGTTCCCAACAGGAGGAGGCATTCCAACTGTTGAAACACAAACTCTGCAACGCACCTATCTTGGCATTACTGGAAGGTACTGATAATTTCAGAGTGTACTGTGATGCTTCTCGTCAAGGTCTTGGGTGTGTTTTAATGCAGAATGACAAGTTAATTGCTTATGCTTCTCGACAACTGAAAATACATGAGAAGAACTATACCACTCATGATTTAGAACTTGGTGTAGTGGTGTTTGCACTCAAGATTTGGAGACACTATTTATACGGAACCAAGTGTATTATATACACTGATCATAAAAGTCTTCAACACATTCTAGATCAGAAAATGTTGAACATGCGACAGAGGCGGTGGGTAGAACTCTTAAATGACTATGATTTTGAAATTCGTTATCACCTAGGTAAAGTGAATGTCGTAGCCGATGTCTTGAGTCGCAAGGAACGAGTCAAACCTTTACGTGTGAAAGCGTTAGGGATGACTATTCAAACTAGTTTAATTCCTCAGATTAAAGAAGCTCAGCAACCAGCTTTACAAGCAACGTTGCTGAGGGACTGAGGGGATTAGACAAGAAACTTGAAACGAAAGCTGACGGAGTGTTGTGTTTCAAAAGCTGAATTTGGGTTCCTTTATTCGGTAACTATAGAACAATTATCTTGGATGAGGCGCACAAATCCAGGTATTCTATTCATCCAGGTGCTAATAAAATGTATAAAGATCTTAGAGATTTTTACTGGTGGCCTGGAATGAAGAAACACATAGCTGAATACGTGTATCAATGTTTAACATGTCTCAAAGTTAAGGCTGAACATCAACGACCTTCTGGGTTATTGCAACAACCTGAGATTCCTGTGTGGAAATGGGATCAGATCTCCATGGATTTTATTAATGTATCAATGTTTAACATGTCTCAAAGTTAAGGCTGAACATCAACGACCTTCTGGGTTATTGCAACAACCTGAGATTCCTGTGTGGAAATGGGATCAGATCTCCATGGATTTTATTACTAAACTACCCAGAACATCACATAATCATGACTCTATATGGGTTATCGTTGATCGCCTTACGAAATCTGCACATTTCTTACCCATTCGAGAGGATTATTCGGACCGACTCGCTAAACTCTATGTTAATGAGATCATATCTCGACATGGAGTACCAATCTCTATCATTTCTGACAGAGATAGTCGATTTATGTCACGATTTTAGCAAACTCTTCAGAATGCACTGGGCATACAAATCATTATGAACACAACTTATCATCCACAAACAGATGTGCAGACTGAACGAACAAATCAAACTCTTGAAGACATGCTAAGAAGCTGTGTGATTGATTTTGGAGGTACCTGGGATATTCATCTTCCACTTGTTGAATTTTCATACAACAACAGGTACCATACCAGTATTCAATACGCTCCATTCGAAGCACTTTATGGACGCAAGTGTAGATCACCTATATGTTGGTCAAAGGTAGGTGAGAGTCAAATCATAGGCCCAGAATTTATTCAGGAAAGAACTGATAAGATAGCACTCATTCAAGAACGAATTAAAGCTGCTCGCGATCGTCAAAAGAGTTATGCTGATAATCGTCTTTGACCGTTAGAATTCCAAATAGGTGATCGAGTAATGTTGAAAGTTTCACCTTGGAAGGACATTTTCAGATTTGGAAAGAGAGGTAAACTTTCACCAAGATTTGTAGGTCCATTCAAAATTATTGAACGAATTGGATCAGTAGCCTACAGACTTGAATTACCTATTGAACTCAGTAATATTCACGATGTTTTTCATATATCAAATCTGAAGAAGTGCTTAACTGATGAATCATTGATCGTACCTCTCGAAGAGATTGATATTGATAAAAACTTCAGTTTAGCAAAGAACCAGTAGAGATGATGGATCGAAAAATGAAAGTGTTGAAGCGTAGCCGCATACCAATCGTTAAAGTGCGATGGAACTCGCAACGTGGACCTGACTACACGTGGGAACGTGAAGATCGAATGAAAGCAAAACACCCACATCTATTCTCATAAACGATTGTCATCAAGTAAGTCTTGACTAAATTTCGGGACAAAATTTCTCTAAAGGGAGGAGACTGTGACGATTGCAATTGAGAATTACGTCATCGGTGACATGAGCACATTTAGTCGTTCTAGAAATCCACGTTGATTTGACGAATGAAATTACTACAGGTTGATAGTACACGAGAAATGATGAACGTGGGGGAAAACCGTGTACAAAACGGAGTTATGGATTGTCCAGAATCGAAAAACGAAGAAAAATTTCTAAGTATTGAACTTCTAGACTCGTCTCGGTACGCTAAGGATGGGTTGAGGGTTCTCAGCAGTACGCGATGGTCGAAAAATATCTGATTTCTCCGAATTCTTTCGCGGTACGTGAAGCCTTGATTTGCTTCTTGTCGCGATACGCGACGGATGTGGCGGTGGAACAAGTTGGTTTTCTTCATCAGATTACATGCAGAACTCATTTTCTTTAACTATCTCGAACTCTCTTCACTTTACAGACGAAGAACAGCCATTTTGGACCTCCAATTTTCATTTTAATACCATAAGATTGTGTGGATTGCACCCCAGGGAACATGTTTTCAAGTCTCGATCGTTGTTTTAACCGTAGAAATCCGTCTGATTAGGTAATGATTCGTTTTAACCTTCTAGTTTGTTATTGATTGATTGGATCTTGATTTTGAACGTAATGACATAGTTAGGATTGTTGATTATTGCCTAGATGATGGCTAGGATTGACTATAAACGAAGAACACGATGTTCTAACGGGTAAATCCTTGTTTTGATCTGTTGTAATGCCCAGTTTGCATGAAATCATAACCATAATTATAATGGTGTAAACCATTTGATTTTGACAATGTAGGTGATTAGTTTGGTTAATCCTTGAAATACAAGGTTAAATCCAAGTGTTTCAAACAAATCACAATCATTAACATACTCATTGGAACGATTATCTGATGTTTGTGATAACAGTCAGATTAGTATGTTAAGCATGGTTATTAAACCCATTATAATGCTACATTGTTATATTTCATGATATTTGGGTAATCAATAACAAGGATTGATCATTCTTAAGCCATTAATCTGTCTAGAAACTGTTTCAGTAGAATAATCAACAACATTACCTAACTGGTTAATCGGAGATTAATTTGATTAAACAAATGTGTCATCAACCTTTTATTAGGAACCCAAATCAGTATAGGTACCTACATTATCATGCATTGTATGATATTAGGTTAAAAAAACTCATTAAACACCTAATATCGGTTGATGACTTTTCATTGCAATGTCTGCGACATTGAACGTTTAGACAGATCTAATCAGCATGTTAGAATATAAATAAATAATCAAACATAAACTAATGCAGATTTACACTATTAGCATCAGTTTGCGTGTGATTTCACTACTTTTGTGACTTCAGGTGAGTTTCGTACAACCCATTTTTATTTTAGTGTTTTACAAATATCGGGGAATTTCTGTAAATCGATTTCTAAACATATGATATGTATCACTGTTATCTTTGTGATTTTATGTGACTTTTGTGTGATTTCATGGGATTTTGTCGTTAGTATCTCTATGACAGTATCAAAAGCCTCATTCTTTGAAACTGTATTTAGTGAACCCATGTGGGGCCGAACAGGAAGCATTGATAGTACTATTGTCTGACAACCTATTTGCTGGGAGGATTGCATCTCCCCTGGTGTGAATGTTTGTTACATGTTTCAGAAACACTTTCTTAATGTTAGTGATAGACATTAATATAATGAGGCATTAAGATAATTACCAACGGGCGGTATCTTCGTAAAACTGCCCGAAAGGAACTAGATACGGGTCCCATGGTTATCTAAACTGTATATCTTGAAATTTTGCATATCATATTGTTTAATTACTAAACCTTACGAACTCCCCAGCTTTGTGCTGACGTTTTCAAATCAAACATTTTGCAGGTAGACAGTGATTCCGGTGAGACTGCACTTCACAAACTTGTAACTGAATAAGTTAATGTTGTAATGTGAATTGTAATAACGAACCATGTAATGTAATTATCTTAAGTTAATCTGTGTGCTTGTGATATCGGATCAAGTAAGTCACCCCTCATCTCTAAGACATCACCACTATGCTTCCACGACCGTTTCATTGACATCATCAACAGGTGACGAGAGATGGGGGTGTGACAATTTAGGCTCGTTACAAATTAGGGATAAGCAAAAATCCAAAAAAAACCGAAACCGAATTAACCGAAAAAAAACAAAACCGACACTACTAGAAAACTTAGCAATTGCCACCAAAAATTGCCACCAAAATAAATGGTATGAAATTTTGTGACCAATTTCTCACCATATGCAAATCAAACACATTCTGAGTCAAAAAATTTACGAGCATTTATTTTTTGTGGCAAAATGGTGGGTAAAATCTGTAACTCTAAATTGCCACCAGAATAATGGTAGCAAAAATGAAATTTTAAATTGTATATATAGTAAACCTAACTTATATCTGCGATTTCCCCTATTCCCCAAATCAAATTAACCCTAATTTCACGTCGACCTCTTCTACGTCGCTTCCCGTCTCTTCAACACGGCACCTGCGGCTACATTTCGCCTACTCCTTTCGATTCAACAGTCCAAGAGCCGCTCAATTTCTCTTCTCCCTTCGCTAAGTGTCGCTGATTTTGCTCTTCATCTTGGAACAATCGCTCGATCTGTATTTGCTCATTGGCTGTATGTATTTGTTTTTCACCATTTTTAGAATATTTGATCATGATTTATATTTAGTTATTTAACTTCAACTAACATTAGGATTGATAGCACTTCATTTGATTCATCATTTATGAAACCGGGATGTGTGATTTGTTGTCGATGTTTGTTGATTTTTGAATTTCAATCTAAATAGGAATAGGAACTATAATGCTTTAAGTTTTGATTTGTGAATTGAGTAAATTAATTAATGAGTTTTTGCTGTCAATGTTCTGTGCCAATCGGATGCTTATTTTTTTGTTGGTAAATGAAGAACTCCTTGTCAAAATAGTAATCAATAAGATTTTGAAGCTTGAAAAACTTGATTGGCATTAACCTTTAACTTTCAATTGCAGCAGTTATATTGTGTTTTGACGCTGGTTTAATGCTGCATTTTACACTGATTTTTGCTACTGAAATTGAAACTAATTTTCTGCTGAAAATACAGTCAATTTGATGAAATTTTAACTCCACAAATGCTGTGCAATTCTTCCTGCTTTGTAGCCTATTTGCAGCCCTAATACTGAGTTACTGACACAATTTTGCTACTGCTTTGCTGTTAATTTAAATCATTTTGAGTTGATTTGAATCATTTTGAGTTGATTTTTTTCTTATGAAACTCTTGATTATATGCTGTTGGTTTTATGCTGTTTCATGATTCTTTTTTGCTGAAACACAAGGAACCAAGAGTCTGTGTTATGAACACTAAAAGCTGCATATACAGTCCCTTGAAATGCATCTTACAAAGAGAGAATAGGCAATAACTTTTGGCACCCAATTTGTTGAATTAACTCAAATGAAGTTGTCTTTGGAATTAAGCATGTGCTAGAATTCATTAGTAATTATAGTTCCTAGTCAATAGGAGAAGTCTTTGGTTGTTCCTTAATTCTCTGTTTTATTCAAATAAGTAAGTTTATGTAAAAGGCCTTTTCTGGTTATTAATAAGAATTGAATTCTTAGCTAGTGAATTATCAATTTATTGTGTGTTTCATTAATCAACAAAATTTCACTACTAGATAACAAGGCAATTGCCACCATAATTTGCCACCAAAATAAATGTATTAAATTTGACACCTATTGTAACTTGGATATCCAAGTTCTTATTTTACAAAAGCAAAAACTAAAAAAAAAATCTATACTAGACTACTAGTGTTATTTATAATAGTTATATTTCTTTTAGATAACTCGAGCAAAAAAAATACAAAAATAAAAACAAATTACTAGTTACCACTTGTTCAAGTCACTGTCAACTAGGTAAAACTTTACAGGTTTGGTATATTTAAAGATAATGTTTCTATTATACTACACACAATTAAAATATTTGTCAACTTTGATACACTTTTGTGCAATTAAGTCGTTAAAAAATAACCCAAATCAACACACTTGTAATTTATGTCAATTATGTTTTCTTGATACCATGAATTTGATTCTGAACAGTAGGAAATTGTTTGTAGTGATGATGCATGAGAATATGTTTCATATGATTTTGGGATGTTATGGTGCTTGATTTCGGGATCTGAAGTTCTGTGTGTTATGTGGATTGAAATGAAACTAAGTTAATCATCAACAATGGTTCAAATTGGGTGATTTTGGTGCTTGAACATAGCACAGAACTAAGGTATGATATAAATCCAACCCCGAAATAACTCAGAAAAAAACCAAACAGCCCAGCAGTAAAAGGGCAAGACCTGACTAAAAAACACAAAAGTATTCTGAAGGGGATGGGTCTTAGGATCAAAGTGGCTAAAGCACCACACTGTCTATGATGATCCAATAGAGAATTAGAGCAGGGTCCTAGATTCTATATCCAGTTCTTGAGTTTATTATTAGTTTCACAATGTACTAGGTAGACATTAGATCACACTGTCTATGATGATTCGTTGTTTATATATATTGTCAGTAAATGTAGTTGATTTTGATATGCTGCATCAGTTTTGATTTTTGAGTTTTTATTTCCTAATTATGTACTTGTTTTCCTTCTTCCTTAACATCATCTTTTGTATGACATCCCATCTATCGTTACATGTTATGGACATTAGATTAGTTATTCAATGCAATAGAAATGTTCTTTAAATGTTATCGTTTTGTTTTTTTTCATTTTTCTCAATTTATATCTTTAATTTGTGAAAGATTAGACAAGTTCTAAAAATTGATGTTTGGCTTGTTTATTAACTATATGAAGGGTTGTAAGTCAATAATTATATAAGATGTATGCATCACTTATCTATTCTATTATGTAGAATTAAATAAGACTTAATCCCTTATTAATTTTCATTGGTTGTTTTGTAGAATGAAAAATTAAACGAGATTATCAAGGAGCTTGTGAAGGAAAAAGAAAGATTAAATGGAATTATTGCAGAGTTGGAGGCTGAAAAGGAAAAACACAAGATAGAGAAAGATGCAATGAGCAATAGGTTGTAAAAAATTGAAGACATGTTGAAAACTATGGTCCGAAGATAAAGTATAGACGCTTTTATTTGATTGTTTTGGATTTTTTTCATGTTTGGATAGTTTGTATTCAGTTTGATGTTTAATCTGTTTTTGTTACTTGAGATATTATGTTTAGAATTTTACTATGTTTGGTTATTTGGTATTGGAATGGAATGATGATCATAACAGGTGGTTTTAGTATTAAAAATGATGTTGATACAGGCTAGGTTTATTTGGATTGGTGGGAAAATGTAGCCAATATTGGTGGGTATTGGTGGGAAAATGGTAGCTAATATGGTAGCAACCAAGATGGTAGGAAAATGGTAGCAAGAAAAATGGTAGCAAAATGGTAGCAACCAAGATGGTAGGAAAATGGTAGCAAGAAAAATGGTGGCAAAATGGTAGCAAGAAAAATGGTAGCAAAATGGTAGCAACAATTGTGACCTTTTTTGTGGTCGCAAGTTATGGTGGCAAAAAAATATAATGGTGGCAAAACGGTAGCAATAGGTCTTTTGCCACCAAGGTTTTACCCACCGCCTTTTTGGTGGCAATTTGGTCTCAAAATAGCAATTGCCACCATTTTGCAACCGAAATTCTGAAAGCAAATCCCTTGTTTTGTAGTAGTGCGAATTTTACGTCAATGTAAATTATATCACGGTAAATTACGTCAAGGTAAATTACATAACTATAATTTATCATTGTTTGAGAAAAATTTCAAATATATTTGTTATATTTAAGCTCGTTACAATGATGTAAATATATGGCATATAAAAAAAGTAAAAAAAATTAGTCAAGACTATAACGGAATTAAAGAGAAAAATGAGACGAATATAATTGTACAATTTTGTTTAAAAAATAATATATTATAAAAAAGTTATTAATGTTTAAAAAAGGAGAGAAATTTATAAAAGTAAAATGACTATGATATCATTTTTAATATTTTAATAAAAAACTTATGTGTAAATTTATTATTAATTGAAATGAGTTATTTAGTTGTAGCAATAAAAGATGGTTATTTTTATACCTTTCCCTATATATATATATATATATATATATATATATATATGATATGGTCTAAATAAAACCCACCATAATTGTGTTAACCCAATAAATCAAATCTAATGGTTTTAATTTTTCATATTTAATAAGATGTTAACATGTGTCACCTACCCTTTTTAAATTAAAAAGGGTATCTAAAAATAATTTAACTTAATATAAAAAAGTCAAATTTAATAAGAGAGTGACAAGTGTCACACCCTAACAAATCCATCCATTTTCCTTTTTTTTAAATCAAAGTTTTCCCCTTTATTTTTATACACTTATAACTTTTTATATTATATTATTTTTTTTATAAAAATTACATCATTAAACTCGTTATATTTTTCTCGCTAATTCCTTTATAGCCATGCCAATTTTTTTTAATTTTTTTCGAGCGTTCGTAATTATATCAACGTAACGAATAATAAATACAATGATTTTCTCTCATTTTTTCAAAATATTTCCATCTTTAAAATGTTTTACAAATTATTTTGAGCTTTCGTAATTTTTCTCTCATTTTTCGAGCGTTTGTAATTACACCGTCGTAAAATCTTTCCATCTCATTACAAATTAATTTTTATTACAAAAATTAGTTCATAAATATTTTAAAAAATTAAGAACACTTTGAAAAAATCTAGCTCGTTACATCAGTGTAATTACGAAAATTTTGTAAAAATTCAGCTTATTACATCAGCATGATTATGAATATTTTGAAAAAGTTAAGTTCGTTACGTCAGTATGAAACGCCGTTGCATCAGTGCAAATTACGAACATTTTAAAATTTTTTGACAAAACTATACTTGAATTAAAGATAAAAAAGTGACAAATTTAATGGTGAAATTTTTATAAAAAAATAATAATGTTTATAAAAGTTATGAAGGCTTAAAATTGGGGGGTAAACTTTTTTTAAAAAAGAAATCAAGTACATTAACCAAATGTCAAAAATACCCTTAAACAAATTTCATCAACTTGTTTTTTCCAGGGACTACTCGTTTTAAAACACATTATTTAAACAAACAATCAAAAGTGGTTAATATGTTACCACACTTGAAGTGGGTTACCAATGGACTATTTGTTGACTTATAATACATATTAAGTTATATTAAATTGATGTTTTTTTAAGAACAATCCATTTTGACCCGAACTTATTTTGCTTAAAACCCGTTCTGACCCGCACTCATACTGACCCGAACCCGTTTGACCCGTTACCCAACCCGCACATTTTGCCTTGCTTAGTTTTTAGTCGTCGTATTTAAATTTTACATAATTAAAAATGGTCATTGTTATTGGTGGATCAGCGTAACAAGGCAAGAGTGAGTTGTAGGATCTTTTTTATTTGTACTACCTGATTACAGGTCGTACCTGACAGCTCACGCAATAACTCACCGATTATTTCGCTAGTTATTACGACCGACAGCATTAGGGATCCATATATGGTGGGGGATACATCACCTTGATAGGTCGCATCGTGGGTCAGTTGCACCAGGACTTGATTGTGGGCCAACAGACATTGATTATATACATATATATAGGGAGTGAAATTTTTGATAACCCTTATATATTGTTATAATACATTAACTCAATCTCATTGAATCAAACTTTTGATCTAATGGTTGATATTATTTACACATTAAAAAAATATTTTATATTTGGTTTGAATGAGAAAATGGCATGATAGTCATTTTACCTGTGTAAGTTTACCCCCCGTCCTTTTTAAACATTATTAATTTTTTTATAATATATTATTTTTTTAAAAAAAATTGCACCATTATATTCGTCTCATTTTTCTCTTTAATTCCGTTATAGTCTCGACTATATATTTTTTTTAGTTTTTTTAGATGCCCTATATTTACATCATTGTAAGGAGGTTAAAGATTACAAATTTATTTGAAAATTTTTCTAACAATGATAAATTACAGTGATGTAATTTTTTCTTTTAATCCGTTTTAATCTAAACTAGTTTATTATTTTTTTTCAAATATCTCGCTTTACATCACTGTGAATAACGAAAATAACATAACAAATTATTTTAATTTTTTTTCTAGCAACGGTAAATTAAAGTGTTACATCACTGTAAATAATGTAAAAAATAAGTTACATCTCTGTAAAATAATGTGTTACATCACTGTAAATAATGTAAATAATAAGTTACATCACTGTAAATTACGTCACTGTAAATTACATCACTGTAATTTATAATTGTTTGAAAAAATTTCAAATAAAGTTGTTATTTTTAAACTCGTTACAATGATGTAAATATAGGCATCTAAGAAAAATTTAAAAAAAATGGTCGAGACTATAACGGAATTAAAGAGAAAAATGAGACGAATATAATGGTGCAATTTTTTTAAAAAAATAATATATTATAAAAAAATTATTAATGTTTAAAAAAGATGGGGATAAACTTACATATGGTTAATTGACTATCATGCCCTTTTAATTATTTTAATATAAAGCTTATGTGTAACTTTGTTATTGGCTTAAATAAGTTATGTAATTGTAGCAAAAAAAGAGAGTTATTTTTTATACCTTGCCGTATATATATATTATGTGTTTTGTTTTGATTGGTTGTTTATTTGTTTATATATATATTGTGTTTTGTATTATATGTGTATATATTAAAACAAGATAATATTATATTAATGAAATTGATAATAAAAACGACAAACATTGTTCGTTGTTTGCTTATTTGTTTGTTTATTTTGAAAATTTAGCGTTGGCAATTGATTACCGCAAATGACTCCATCATTCACCCTAGTGCCGTACCTCAAAAAAAAAAGGAGAGTCTACGCGGGCGTTGGTTTTTTTTTTATAAAAACCTCCTTTTCTCTTATATCTGCGCCACGCAGACATGAGAAGAGGTTAAAGGTCTACAGACTGTTTGTTTTTCGTAGACATTTCATTAAAAAAAGTCTGCACGTACTCTTCTTGACATATACATGAACCAACCTCTTTTTGAGCTCTTCTCACCTCTTCTTCCCTACCCAGATGACCCCACGATCTGATGACCAAGCTCCACAGCTACCACCGCCCCACCAGTCATCTTCGTTCACACCCACCACTGTCATCTCATCGGAAAAAGCTTCTCCGGCCACTCACAAATACTTGCTGGCATCAATCATTAACATATTAATTTATTAAATCATCAATAAAAAACCCTAAAAAAAGAATATTTGTGCTAATAAGATGGAAATGATGAAGGATTGTTAAGTTTGATGGCGAGTTCTTGGCCTAGATTTGGGCATGAAATCCGATCACCTTTCTTGATTTTTTCTTCAATTGCATGAAATCTGCACCAGAATCCCACAACGATAGAGACAATTGTTTGTGCGCGAGGCCAATGTCGAACAAAATCAGACCAGATTTCGGGTCGTCAATGATGATATCTTTCACTGGCAACCAGAGGAATAGCTCTTCCTGATAAAGACCTTCAACGCCGGTAAGACCACCGTATGTCAGGTTAGCTCTTCTTGGCGCAGAATGGATGCAGTGGTCGGTGGAGGAGGAGGTTGCAGACGGAGTGAACGAGGAAGAGGCCGGAGATGGTGAAGATGTTTTGAAAAAACAAACCCTCTTCTTGCAGAGGTTTTGACCAACTCTTCTGCAAAATAGTTTTGCATACATGGTTCGCAGACTGCAAACATTTTACCTCTAAAAAAACAAACATCAACTAAGGGAATAGGGATCTCTTCCTCGCCATTATATTCCCTCAGGCTCTTTCACCTAACCCTCATCTTCCACTAGTAAGGTAATTTTCTTTTCTTTTTCTTTTTCTTTTAAAAAAAAAAAAACTAGCATCTTCCTCTGTCATATTCTTGTTTAGAGTTCCTCATCTATCAAACAACAATCTACATACATTTGCTGTGACTGCTCAAGTGGCTTGGTTCAGGTGGCTTCCACTTTCAATACAAAGAGCGTACTGGAAACATACAATTATACAAAGCCCGTGCGTTATTATTATTTTTTATTTATTGTTCACATAACCCGGATAGATGAGACTGGGGCGTTCGATGTGATACAATGTCCAACTACAATTACAGATAATTAATTTGAAAATATACGTGATGAATTTAATTTCTTCACAAATTACAGTCACATAATTGATCCATTTATCATTGGGCTTATAGCCTAATGATACTCCTTGACCACCAGCAATGAGAGATCTTGGGATCGAGTCTCGTCTGCAGCAAAAAATGTTCTGAGTGAGCTAGAGGTTTTCTTAGTGTGAGTTTCCTCTTAGATGGTGTGACGGTTCCTCGATTTGGCTTTAAATGTTTCCGAGGGTTGATAGCGGTCTGTGGTCGTAGCGCGTTGGTTGTTGGGTCTGAAGACTTGTTTAGCTGTTAAAAAAAAACATAATTGATCCATTCAATTTACATAGCCAACCGTACGTGAAAGAAGACCGATATTAAAAAAGCATCGCCTGTTTCTCAGAGCTGGACCGACAGATTTAATAAATTCGTACGTCCACCAATTAACTCCCTTTAAACCATATTCAAATTAGTAGGTCCAAGCCCGCCAGATTTTTAAACGTGGGATCATTAAATTCTTAGCAGGCTTTTTCTTATTTTTTTTTTAATCAGCTAACGTCTAGTACCCTTCGTTTAAGTGTGTATCATGACACCTCCATCTAGGAGGAAATCCACATTGGGAAAACCCCCTAGCTCAGTCTGAGCAACTTTTGCTTTAGTCAAGACTCGAACCCAAGACCTCCCATTTGGGAAGTCAAGGGGGTAGTATTGGGCTATAAGCCTTTGGTAGGCTTTTTCTTATATAAAGGTGGAAAGAATGGTGTGTTTTTATTTATTTATTTATTTTTTCCCCTTTTTACGTTTTTTTTGAACAAGTTTTTTTTACTTTTGTTTACTATGGGACTAGAACTTTCAACCTATTTTAAGGAAGACATCTTTAACACACCTTGGTACCATTGAGACAAATGCCCTTTGGTTTTACATAACTACTATAATTTGTGGAAATCCGTAGAAAAATCTCTCGTGTCAAGCTCGTCATGATATCAAAGGTTGATTTGTTGCGGTCGCCACTTCATGGACATAAATTTTTAGTGAACAAATGAAACGAACATGAATTCCATATTCATAAAAAGATAGTCATGTGTGTGTATATAAGGGTTGGATCTAATGTTTTAAAAACCGGTATTTTAGGTGTACCGGATTTGGCTAAAAAATTGTTCAACTGGTTGAACTGGGTTGTACCGGATGGTTCAAGCGGAAACACTAATTAACCATAGAATTTTATAGAAATACAACTTATACTCAAATAAGTTTACAAAACGTATACAAATTCATAATATAACAATTCAAAACGTACATAAATTTATCCAAAGCAATATAAAAATATTCAAATTCTAGTAATTTTTTTTTAAATAAAAGTGCATAATAGGATTATGACATTGGCGTGTTAAACACATCAAGTTCACGATCGCTTAAAAGCCAAAAATTGGTTAAACACCGAAATTTTGTGTTTTTTTGAAACCGGAAATACCGGTTTTACCGGATTAAACCGCCAACACAATCGATCGAAGGAACCTGCATAAAACCGGAGTGTTTCGTATCGGATTAGTAACCGGCAACCGGTTCGAACCGGTTTTTAAAACATTGGTTGGATCTACTAAAAATAGATTTTTGCTTAAAAAGAGTAAGAATCAATAAGAGTTTGACATATAGCATGCTAAAAATATAAAAACTAAAATTCAGTATAAAAAAATTATCCAGTACAAAAAATAGATGTTATACCTAAATCATCATGACACATGTCAATTTTTATTAGTTCTTACTCTTCTTAGACAATTTTTTTATTTGATCTTTCTTCCACACATACATACATACATACATGCATGCATGCATGCATGCATATATACATACCCCCTGCGCCGCGTGAGGAATCCACGACGCGGTGACGAACAATGGTTGAATCATGCACAAGTATTAAAAGAAGAACAACCACAATGCATTACTAAGTTTCATAATGTTAGACATTTGTTTAGTTATAAGCTTCTAACTATCTACCAAAAGATTGACAACTACATACTCAAAAATATTGTTTACAAAATAAGACTCTGACAAGACAATTAAACAATCAGGAATAAGTGAGTTTCTAATCCATCCTATCTTGTTTCTTCATCTTGTTCTATCTTAAGTATGGTCTCTTTAGTTGTCCCTGTATTGCTCTAAAGCTGATTACCTGAAACACATGAAAAGTAACTGTCAACTATAATGATAGTTGGTGAGAACAATAGGTTTAACATTTAAAATCATGAATCTGTATTTGTAAACATATAAATAAAGCATTGTATAAATAAGTCATGGATAATTGTAACACAAACTATCATCAGGTAAGAATAACATGTGCAAACAGTCAAATGACTGTCTACTAGAAAAGCCAACATATAATTAAGTCCCAAATTACATTTGGAGTCAGAATAGTAGTCAACAACGCATTCAACACGAGCTGTACTAATGAGTTTACTCACAAGACAACTCCGTGTTGACGTAACCCGGTCAATATGACCTATGCTTGTAAAGTTAATTAACAACAAATCCATATTACCAAAATATGTCCAATTTGCAGTTAGAGTATAAAACATATTTAAACACTAACAACAGCCTTGGTGTAACCAAAACGTGTCACGCTTTCCCTTGTTGTGATCATCCAGTACTAGCGTTAATAGATTAAGAATAAGATTGAATGAACATGTCTTGATGTGTATACGTTTCTTCACAATGATGAACACCATGACATTCAGTTTCTGTTAAGATTGAATAAACGTTTAACTTGGTTGAATAATTGATTTGAAACCATGGTTGAATCCCTTGTTTTTGAAAACCATTGATTGAATACATTGAGTTCAAAACCTTTAATTGAATCTCATGAATGAATACCTTGTTCGTAAACCATGATTGAATACTGTGAATAAAGTCCTTGTATAATAACAAGGTTTGAAATGTAATATTTATTTGAAAACACAAGTTATAGTAAAAGAGTTTTAAAACTTATTGTTTAAAAGTGCTTTAACATTTTAACATTTATAAAACCATTTTGTATAAAGCAATTGTAAAACAATTTATAAAACCTTTTATAAAACTTTTAGTAGAAAAGTGTTTAACAGTTTGTAAATCCCTTAGAATAGAAAAGTAAGACTTGATTGATTAAAAAGAGATGAATACCGTATTTGAATTGTTCTAGTATGAAAGATGTATGGTCACGTGTTCCACCCCAAAATAGTTGTAAAACAGTAAAAGACGGGCTAATGTTCTCACCTGACAACAGTAGACTCAGATCCTGTACGAATAGCAAATCACACAAGACCTCTAGATGCTTCCTATATCATTGTAATAATACATATAATATAAGATTTATGTTATTGTACACCTTGATTGATTGATTGAATTGTGTTAATTGGTTGACTTATGTTAACTTGTTACTGTTTACCTCTTGTATAATTTGTTCTTATGCTTAAAAGTGTTGTATGAACTTGAACATCATAATTTAAACCTTTGAATGATGATTGAATTTATGAAAATGTATGTGTCATGTTACCTTAGGCACAAACTTGTCATGCACATAGGCAACATGTGATTATGACATTGAAACTCTTGTTCAAATGTTGTACTTGAATCTTTATGAGTTGTATCCTTATGATCAACTTAAGTGTTTTGAAAAGTGTTTAGGATCATTATTCATCGACCAAAAACTTAACCGATTCTACAACTCACCCATCGATACAATCAATATCGATGGGTGATCGTGATGGATTCTAATGACCATGTACTCGGTTCTTTGATCAATTCATCCTTGAATGACCCTAATATAAGTGTGGTAGATGGTTTAAGTTGGTTTTAAGACTTGAATGTTTGTCCACATCGAATTAGGGTTAAGCCATGACCAAAGGATGCCCATCGATATTAACACTATCGATGGGATCTAAGTTCGACGAACATCCTTCAATTTTGGCCAATATCGATGGAGTCTTTGCTTGATTACCTGTGGATATTCCCTAGTTAAATCAGTGTCGATGATTGTTAGTCCAACAAGGGCAGTGTCGACCGTATTTCTAGCAAAACAAGCTAGGTTTTTTAACCATAACCCGTCGATACTATAGTATCAACACTATCCTTGTTCCATCGAACCTAACATCTTCGACCACTTCAGTATCGATGCTTCTGATTGTGAACTCCTTGGACTTAGATGTTCTAGTAATGTCGATGAATTTGGTCAATTGGGGCCGGATGATATAATGGGTAGTTTCGATTAGAACTTGGCTCAACCAAAAATCTAACCCATCGATAGTATTACTGTCGATGGCCTTTAGTATCGACGAAGGCTCTTCCTTCGATTCTGGTAATATCAACGGCGCACATCCAGATCTTGGAGATCATCAATCTTGGCAAATCTGATCATGGAATGTCCCTTCATGCACGTCGAATCTACTCATTTTGGCTATCCATTTGTTGTAACCGTCGATACTAATAGTTTGGTTGGGTTCTATCATCGATACTAAATACCCGATTATATCACCCCATTATCCAACTTCTAAACGATGAATTTATATGCTCCAATTGTTTACAAAGCTTTCTAGGGTCCTCAGATCTTGAATTATTAAGTATTTAAATCTCCAAAACCGGTTTACAATGAAGAAGATGATGAATAGTAGAAAACCATGAAAATCCGAACCTTCTCTCTAAGAATCCGAGAGTTGGAAATTGGGCCAATCCATTGTACTACCAGCTTCCTTTCGTCGAGAGGATCGTTTTGATATATTATTTGCAAGATTTGATGAAGAATCGAGGGAGTTCTTGGTGAGTTTGTGGATGTTTTATAGTGAGAAGTGGGTTGAACGAAAATGTAGACTGAGAAAGAGAAAAGGGCTTTCATAAATGAAGAAAATGGGAGAAAATATGGGTTTTTATACCTCGAGTGGTTCCCCGCGCGTTCGGTCTTTTTTCGACTCCGGTTTCGCGTCTTTTTACGTAACAATTACGTAAACGAATAACTTAACTTGTAAATTAGATTTCTTAGGTTGTTTTTGATGAGTTTCAAAATTATAAAATGTAAAATATAATATTTTACTTACTTTTACTGTTCATTCGTTTTCGGACCGTTTAACGAATATAGTTACGTGTATACCCGTAATCACATACGTTTTTGTCCGTTTTATGAATTTAATTAACGTTTAATCGTAATTATATGTTCAACATTAATATCATTACGGATTGTCACCCATAATGATACTGAGTCTCACTTACGCATTATGATTTGTTTAAATGATTTGTTTGTCATAATATTCGTCATAACACTACGCACTAACACCATCCCATCACACCAAACGCTCTTTATGTATAGGGCATACGTAGAGTCCGACTACCTGCCTTATCAACCGCCAGCCCACCACCATTTCGATATAATACAATAGTGTCCTTGCCTAGCGTAATCGACAGTAAATAAATAATATATATACTTGTTCCTAACTAAAGCAAATCCTATAACATACACACATGAACACATAAGAATCACATTGACACATTGACTTATCGAATATGAATCACACTGACATATAGAATAACAAGTACACAATTGTTCTATCCTTGTCTATGACCACTATGGCTTACTGTACAGATGTTACAGATGGGGTATGAAGGTCTCTACTCTCCTACAGAAAAGAAGCTCCTTCACATATACTGAAGGTATCTGGCACATTTTGTGACACAATGCCTATCAGGAAGGAAGGGCAACTATGATGTTCTAAATCGAACACTTATCTCTTGCATGGCGGCAATTGCCCTTGGTGTGGACTTTAATTTCTCCCGGATGGTTTTTAGAGACATGTACGACAACATCAAGGGGAAGAGGAAGGAGAGATTTTTGGCTTTTCCATGTTTTATACATATCATCATCAATAAAAGGCACCAAAATCTTGTCCCTACTGTTGGGATGTTAGTGCAAAGAGGATGCCTCACGAAATATTTTCTTATATGGTGATGAATAAGAAAGGAAAGAAGATTTTTACTAGTGTGAGGCCACTGGAAATGTTTGGCAGATTATTTGCTCGCCTTGAAGACGAACATGTCGAGCCAACCTCTACAACAACTTTTGTTGCTGAAGAACACGGTCAAGCAAAAGCTACTGAAACTGAGCAAGACACATCATCTGACTCTTCAACTGAATATGTATTCGAGAAGAAATAAAGATTTTTAGTTAATCAGCATGAACGGGAACTAATGAAGAAGAGTAAAGCCTCTGATGCATCCAAGTCTACCGATGACAAAGATGAGGACTATGTCCCATCTCCTGAGTCTGCCCCTATAAGAAGACTTAAGATGGTATCAAGGAGATCAGGTGATCCGAGGCTCAAGAAGCAAAAGCCTACACCTCAAACCACTCAACCACTACCTACACCTAAAACCGCCCAAACACCACAACAACCACCATCACCACAAACAGTTCAAGTCACGCAAACACAACAAACATCACCATCACCAAAAAAACCTATTTCTTCTCCACACTCACCAATACCCATTCATTTCTCACAACCTCCGTCTCCACCCAAAACAAGAATCGATAAATGCAAAGATCCTATGGGGACGTCCTTCACTTATGTACCTGAATATGTGCTTATCGGTCTCGATGTCATTCAAGCTCGAGTTTTTGCTCTTGAACTTGATTCAACCAAGAAGGATCAGATAATTGGGAACTTGAGATCTAGCATTTAATCACAGTTGAACATATCAAGAGTCTAAGGAAAGACATATGATTTATGTTAAAGGAAAATTCCGATCTAAACAAATAAGTAGATGATCTTATGAGTGCAAAGCTTGCTGAACAAGAGAAAACGAAAGAAAATGGTGATGATGATGCTGAAAAAGATAAGAAAGACGATAATGATGACAAAAAGGATGATAATGATGGCAATGATGATGATAATGATAAAGGTGGAGCTCCTCAAAAGAAAGATGACAAAGAAAATGACAATGACAATGATGGAGACAATAAAGGAAACTAATCTTCTATCAAGCCCACTGACGAATTTGATGACTACCTTTTTAAAGATCTTCTTGATGATCTAACTTTAGAAGGGTTAGCTGAAGATATGGTCAATGAAGGATTTTTTGACATGTTCAAGGACGTGAGTATGGACTTAGTATTTGATGCCATAGTTGACAAAGAGCTAGAAGAAATTCTTTCCACTTCATTAGGATCATTTAATGAAGATGAACACGAAGATATCATAATTGGGAACGTCTCAACTGATCCATACTTGGACTACTTGTATGCTCACAAGTACGTCAACGCTTTGGGAGATAAGGTTACTGGTTTTGATCAAGTAATTGAGATCTGGTTTGATAAGAAGAAGGATTGGAAGCCAGCTCCTAACTCTACCCAGAAACCTTGGATTCCCTCCGACAAAGACGATGGCGTCGAGGATCCTGAATACTTGTACACTGCTAGCTCTCGAAACGTATATGCACTCCGCAATGACAGTTCGCGCGTCATCTGCTGGAGCTATGATGATGAGATGCAATTGTACGTGGTTAAAAGATTCAATGGGAAGCTGGAGTATTTTAAGTGTCGCACTCTGAAAAATCCCATCCCGAACGGGGCGCGAGCAAGACCAGTCAGGATCGCAGTCTTCGGTCACACAATGTTGCGAGACCTACATGTCTGGTTTCATACGTACATCCAATAACTTGGATAAAACAGTTTAGTAGAATCAGAGTTGCGGAAGTAAAAAGTTTAAGTTATCAAAACAACATTGTAATTATAAGTTGCGGAAGCCTAAGTTTAATCAGATTGAAAACTTAAAGAGTAGTAGTGTGGAAGCGGTTTAAGTATTTAACATTACATAACAAAACAAATGTCAATCATTATGAAATTGCCTAAGACACTAAAGCTGATGCATGGGACTCCATCCTAGCATCCTATCCTTGTGTGCGTGCCTTAGTTACCTGAGAAAACATGCGAGTAAAATGGTCAACACAAAGGTTGGTGACAGCACATGTTTGTATCAGCAGTAAACATCAAAATGTTTAAAGTAACTGTTTGTAGTTTTATATATCATATGCGGGTTCGCAACCGAAGCTAACATGCTGCCTCCCGCCATATCCATCCAACAAGATATGGCAATGTTTATTGGTCAATTATGCACTGTTCCAACCTCCAGTCGGGGTGGCCATACGGCGCACAACAGTGGGGCTTGTCAGGCCCAAATAGTACTATTTAGAATTACCACGCTAAACGCTACGTGCTATTAACGGTTCGAGATGTGTTTAATGAGGACTTATCAGTTTTGTGGATGAATGCCACACATATGTATATACAATATTAGCATGTACAAATGTAACCAAAAGTATGTATGTTGATCAAAATCAGTTGTATGCAATGTTTTCTCCCCCAAAGGTAGAAAATGTAAAAAGGGGCCGTGAACTCACCTGATAAAGCAGTTCCGGTTTATGTGGTGTTTGCGACTGTGAAAGCTAGCAGTCCTGCAAGTAAGTTCCTATAATCATATAGGTGTGAGTATGTGTTTTGTGGTGTGTTGTAATCCATACAACTCAAAGTGTCGGTGTGCTCAACCGAGTGCGTGTGTTAACTAGTGAGACTCGACGAATCGTTGGTGACACGATTGTTGTGTTTATGTGCCTCAATGCACATAAGACACCAAAATGCATCCTATGATTCCAATCACATAAGCTACCATTTTTAGAGAGTTTCCAATTTAGGAAAGTGTGGTTATGAAATCCCATTTTATAAAACAAATCACTCTAGTATGTTTGTAAAAACACGTTTATACACTTTAAAACACATCGTTTGCGCATAAATCACCATTTATGCCGTTTTGCCCAAATAAAGTTTCCTTATTTGGAAAGTATCCGTTTAAAATTTCGTTTTCACAAATCCAAGTTTCCAAATATGTTAAAAACCATTTTTAAACATATTTCAATAATCCAAGTTCATCAAATCTTTCAAAAACATCAAAAGCCCTCTTTTGATTTATAAAAGTTTCCTTTTATAGTAAGTTTATACAAAACCATGTTTTTGACAAAATCAAATATTCCAATGTGTTTCTAAACACTCTAATACATATTTAACAACATCTAGACATGTCTAACATGTCTAGATCATCACAAATCCAAAACTTGCAACATAAAAGTTTCCTTTTATGGAAAGTGCATCAAAATATCATCAAATCACCCAATACTTCACAAAAACTCAAATCTAACATTCTAATACTATCAAATCAGTAAATATATGATATCTAAACAACGAATCACCAACACATTAGAGCACAATAACTAAACGGAGTTGCATGTGGGTTTTTAGCCCTTGCATGTACGATCTACCACTAGGAAAACATTTAAAACTACCTTAGCAGCTAGGATTGATGTTGAACAGCTCCTGATGATGATGATCTAACTGTTGGTGATGGTTTCTAGCTCCCTAGCTCCTCTTCCAAGCTTCAAGGACTCCAAGAACACTTCTAGTTGCAAGGAATGGCTTCAATGATGATTCCAGGGGGATTAGAGGCTGATATCAGTGGGTTTTGGTCGAGAGAATAAGGAAGAGTTCGGAGAAAATGAGAGAAGACCGATTGGAATGAATGGTGTTGGTTTTTAAATGAAATTTGATCTGCATGGCCTTCGCGTACCGCGGAGGCCGATCAAAATCATATACCGCGTACCGCGTTGTAATTCGGGAGTCGCGACTCCCAGTTTCCTTCGCGTACCGCGAAGCCGTTCACCGAGGGACTCTCCGCGTACCGCGACGGGTCCATTTCATTGTTTTTCGATTTCTTCGATTCGATTACGCTCGTACTTGATTCATAACATTTATCCTAAACGTCTAACACATATTTAGCACATAAGCACATAAGTTCGGTTATTGTTTGATCACCAACGTTCGTGAGACTCGTGTGTGTGTTTCGATAATTCCTTGAATTATCTTTGATGGTTCGTGTTTTTATGTTTACGAAGTGTTTGCACGCTTGATTAATCCTAATCAACGTGTAATGCACAATTCAATAATAATCCAAATTATTGTTTTGTGTTTGTGTTTAGCTCATCTAATTAAACTCAATTAAATGAAATACAACAAGCATTGATCTAAGAAGAATCAACAACGTTGTGTTCAAGTACCTGTCAAGGAACAACCAGGCAGATCTTTTTGCTAAATTTCTATAGGACCAGTGTGACAAGGATTTTACAGTGATGAAGCCTGTGAAAGGGAGGAGATTCCGTCATAAGTATATCATTGATCCTATAAATCTAGAGCCGTGGATGTACACGAAATATCCACCCCCAAAGACAGAGAAGTTAGTTCCTGTGCTCATGAGAGTAACAGATGACACGCTCAAGGACATCAAGTTTTGGTTCTTTGATGAACTGACATATGGAGCTGTCATAGTTCGAGATTCTGAGGACATGTTCATTCTACACCCAATGGTATAGAGTTTACACAGGTTATTTTAGAATCCAATCCGTGTTGCAAGAGGCTACAATCAGGAAGTGAAACCGTTTACACAGGTGGTGGCTTTGGCTATCGCTCACAAATTGTATGCACGGGCTGGCTTGTTTTCAAAGAAACTACAAATCGATTGATTTCATCAGTCTAGCGGGAGTTTGTAAAGCCCAGCTATAAAGGAATACTGACAAAATCAACATCGGATTAAAAACCAGATTCAAGCTGAAATTCGAGTTCTTTGAAGTTCGTGTACTGAGATGTTCAAGTACTTTTGCTTTCGTGTACTTTTGTATTTTGTGTACTTTAAATTTTCGTGTACTCCTAGAGTAGTATAAATAGACGCATGGTATACTAGTCTAGGTTCAGACCCCAAGGAAATGTTTCTAGATGTATTGATCACTCTTTGTAAAGTTCACGAATTTATCAATGCAATTTGCTTGATTATTCTTCTATTCTAAATCCCGCACATTATAGAAGTCATTTGGTGTTGATTTCTTGTATAAAGTTGGCATCTTGACCAACTTTGAGACCTACAGATACTTGCCATAACCCCAACACCATGAGTAGTTGGACAAGGGTTTCACTAGACCGAGCTTCTTGTTGTGGACGTGTAATAATATAATAGAGTGCGACCAGAAACTATGTTGAAAGCTGGGAGTACTACTAAATATTTCCTCAGTTATTAGTATTTTCAGCCAAAAGGTTAAAATTGGGAGTATTTAAATCCACTAACCATTAATAAAACTAATTTTACGCATAGTCCATTAGCTGATCTAGTATAGAAATAAAACAATTTACCTTATGTAAATTTAATTATCTATATTTGAATGATCTTTGAATACTTAAGTTTATTTTTGATTGTTTAACGGAATATTATATATTCATGTTTAACTATTCAAACCTTAAAAGTAGCACCATGAGTTTTTTTTGCAATCACAATCACGCTCCGACGTTTTCCGCCATCGGTTGGTGAGAGGCCCCGAGCCCTGGGAGTCTAATCGGTTAGCGAAGCATCAAACTCATAGTTCTTAAACTGTGAATACCTCATTACAACAACGGAATTTAAAGTAACAACATAATATAAACGTCTAGTTACTAAAATCGTATTATCATATAAGTTATTATTTATATTAACTCTATACTATAGCCAGTTGATGCCAGAGTAGTCTTCAACATATACCATGAGCCATCCATATATCCTTTCCAAACTAATCAACCTGATATGCATGTAAAACAAGTTAACTTTATGCTGGTGAGTTCTAAGTTAATTTTTTTTTAAAGAAATCTTTATCCTTTTAGATCATCACATAACAAAATTTAAATACATAACATATTTGTCATCATAACATTAATCATATCATATCATAAAGAAAACTTTATCTTTGAACCGCTGACTCGAAGTCAACATGCTTGAATAAATACAAGACTCTTTAACTATCAACCTGAAGTTGATAGCTCATGCATGCTTACGACTTCCTAAACTGGCGACACATAGTCGACTGGCTTGTGTTTCCACAAGACTCTTTAACTATTAACCGAAGTTGACAGCTCACACCGGTACAAGACTTCTTTACATACATCATTCATATCCATAACATCATTCGTTCATACATAACATGGTTTAAATCATTTAAATCATTTAAACCATCATAAACATAAACACTTTTCCGCACCGCAGTGCTCAAATTTTTCCCAACCGCAGCCGGGACTTCAAAGCCACATTTCCTGCTCGACCTCGACAAAGACTTTAAATATCATTTACTTCTCAACCGTAGTTGAGACTTAAAACATTCTTTACACCTCAGCTTAGACTTTTAAAATCATTTATTTTTCAACCGCAGTTGAGACTTAAAACGTTCGTTACCTGAAAACATTCTTTACTGGACCATAGTCAAGTTAAAAATCATTTTCATAAAATAGCTTTATAATATGCATAACAGCCCAAAATGATAAAACATTTAAGTAGGGCTACAAAGAACTCACCTTAGATTCCTTGTTACTCAAGCTATAACTCTTATTATCCTTTTCTATATTCAAGTAACCTATTAAAACAGATTCCCTAACGGGATTATCATTCTTGCAACTTATTTCTAAAACATAGTTCGTGTTCTTAAACTGACAGCACAACGGCTTATCCAATCGCGTCCTGTGACTCACGGTGCCACCTTGCGACTCGTGTCGCTGACTCACCCTGTGTCCTATCACCTTGTGACACGTGTCCCCCACGTGTCACTTGATCAATCATATTTTGCCACGTCACGATGACGTGTATCGTGCTGAAGATGAGCATACGAACTCCGTTTTATGCGCGGTTTTCTCCTACGTTCACGATTTTTCGAGATCTTTTCGATGGTTATAATTTTAAGACCTGAAGAGTTAAATACATATGATCTCTTATTTAACGCTTTATTCGACTCAGCGTATCTTGAAATCAGAGCCTCTTTTCGTGATTTCGCGTACACTCATTTTCTCCATTTTCAAGTTAGGATTTATACATGAAGTAGGTTTGACACTTAATTAAATCAATATAAGGTGATGTATGTTTCTTTAAGATCTATTAATACCAGATTCCTTTTATTCTTCCTTCGCGTATTATCACTAATTAAGCTAAAGACTTATAAATATTTACATTTCTTTAATATAATTACTATATGTTGAAAGTACAAGAAAATGGGTGTTACAGTTGGGGTGTGACATTATTGCTTATAAGAATAACATCTCATCAAAGGAATTAGCAATCAAGTTTCTCTTATATGGCATTTGTGTCCAGAAGGGTGTTCATGGTTCAGTTTCAAACTGCGAAACCGTCCAAATCGGTTATCGGTTTGATTTCGAGATTGATTTTTTCAAAACATTTGTTCGGTCGGTTTAAAAAAGCATAAACCTAAAATGCCCAAACTGTAAACCAAAACAAAACCTAATCGTTGATAACGGTTTGATTTGATTTAGTTTAGTTCGTTTTTCAAGAACCATTATTAACGGTTTGATTTTTGGTTTCTCTAAAAAACGGTATAAAACGAACCGTGAACACCACTAGTATCCGTTTGGTTATGTTCAGTTTTTATCAAACGTTGCTTCCTACCATCACACACTCTTTCGTATATCTTAATCAAATGAAACTCACAACCCTATTTTTGATAGTAGAACGTCTAAATTGTAATTCTCATCTGTATACAACATCGCGATCATATTTAAGCCATATCTTTAAGACCACCCCAATTACGTTTATTTTTTTACGTGATCTCAATAATATGTAACCATTTCATTCTCATAGTTAGTACTCAATCCACCAATGTATCAACAAAAGAGAACACCTAAAAAACAAGATAGTTAGAATTTTATAAAATTGTCCGACTAAACTATTTTGAGGGCCTAAGACAAAGTTAGGAATTCAGGGCCTAATTTAATTTATTTTCAATTTAGAACTTCCTAATCCGTACTTTCGATTGAACATGAGCACATATTTTTTTGGGTTAAGTTTTGAGTGTAAGCAAGGTTCAAATAAATACGCTTGGCTAAACTTAAGTGGCGTTTATATTCATATTAAGACATTTTGATTAGGTATTGTAGTCAAGATTTTGCACAACAAACCGACATATAAGGTTAATGCAAGTATGACTTTTTAATCCAGAATTCCGATTAACATTGAAAATCGTATATTTGCCAAAAAAGATACGCGATAACTGTACCTCGTGTATGAAGAGAATATCAGAATATGCATAGATTTGTTGACGAGACATGACAATTCAAGATCTCTTTTTGGGCTGAGAAATAGTAGAAAATTGTCCCAAAATCTTATATACATTATACATAAAACAACTATTTAAATGAAGCCTCAAAAAAACTTAGGAATAGGCAAAAGCTTACAATTTTGTTAACAATGGCTAGCTCTGAGTGAAGACATGTTATCATTAATTGGTTTCATACACACCCATCTCGCTAACAAATCCATCGCCCATTGTATGATAATTGCTATTTCAAAGTGAATTCTTTAAAGCTTTTATTGTTAAAGAAACAAATCAAGATAAACCGAATAAAGAAAATAGATAATATATATTGGTTTATATAGTAAGTTTTGATGAAATATAATATTGTTTTAAATAATTGGTGCACAAACTGACGAATCTTACGTCATATCAAATATATCATAAGAATATCAAGAAATTATATGTTATTTCAATATAACATCACACATATTGAGGATTATTGTAGCAAATCAAATAATTAAAACAAAAGTTCTTTTATCTTATATAACTTATATAAGACTATACAACTTATATAAATATCTCGCATAGCCTTTAGACGAGTCATAACTTAACTTAACTCGGTTGATTTGATCTTGTTAGTTATGAGTCAAATCAACGATGTCGGTGAAACATGTGTCGTTGTTTAAGTTTTTTTTGGTAGTCCTATAAGCTACTTCCATCTTTTTCTTTCATTAAAGTATGAAGCATGGTAATATCTAAAGATGTCCATGGTGCGGTTTGGTCGGTTTTGCAAAAACATCTAAACCAAACCACTAATTGCGGTTTCAAAAAATGACAATCCAAACCGACCGTGTAAGTTAGGGAAACCAAACCGATCACGTAAGTTAGGAAAACCAAACCGACCGGTAACGACGGTTTCACGGTTTTACGGATACCAAACCGATCGGTTGACGGATTGCTAAGCGATAATCATGGAAGTAGTCAAAATGAGTACCAACCGAATGGTCAAGGATCGTGGAAATATGGAGGATTCTACGCCATTAATTTGAACGAGTCTCCCACATATGGAAAGTGGCCAAGATATTCGCAACAACTATTATGACCATTCTTTGTAGTTTACTAGTAATTTCATTGTATAAATACCGAGACATTGATCGATATAGGACACATCACTTTTTGCAGCTTTACAAGTCTATTAACACCTCTAGCATCGATCATATTGTGCTCTTTCATTGTATTTGAATCAATTTTGTATTAATAAACTAGGCAGAGTGACAATTGTCACCTCCTGAGGTTTTTATGCCTGCAATCTTAAGGGATTAAGAGCTTTTCCTCATATAAATCTCGTGTGTTTGACTATTTTTCTGTTTCATATTATGGAATATCCCTATGGATCCTCAGGGATATTTCTGTTACAGTTTACGAATATTAAATATCTTTGATTATAAAACATAATACCCCACTTCTCTAATTCGGTTTTGCTAAAAGTTAAGCTTGATAATATTTACCCGAAACAACTTGGCGCCCACCGTGGGGCAAACTTGTGTTTTTTATAACCAAAACCTTGTTTAAAGGCGTTTTCTAAAGAAATATAGTGAAAAATGGCTTCTCAACCGAGATCAACATCTGCATTACCTACTGTTTCCGCTGCAACTATTAATGTATCATCATAGATCTCTGTTTTCTCCAAGAAGCCTGAAAATTTCGGAAAGAATACTACTTTTGTGCCGAAAGTGTTCCTTCCACAAGAATGACCACTACTTCTCCTGTACTTGTTTCTAACAATGAAATTTTGAGTATGTTTCAACAGGTACAACAACAAATAAAAGATCAACAACGGATGAATCAAAAACTTCTCAGAGAAATGGAAAGCTTAAAGGCTGAAAAGAACAATCAAGTTAAAGTTACTACACCAATACCTCCAAGGATCCTTGATTTTGAAACATCAGGGATGTCCGGGAATCATTCTGATGAGCACCTCCTAGCGTCCATAGCTTCTAATCTCCTTCTTAATTGTATGTGTGTATATTGTGTATGTACGTATGTGATTTTTAATTGTGATGAAATTGTGAGTATATATAAATGAATCGAAACTTAATGGCGAAGTTTCGTGTGATCTTATCCACGTAAATTTTTGATTGTAGCTGACTCCACATAACTTTACATTTCAAATTGAAATGTAAGATTTAAATATTTAAATATTTTATTATTTTATTATTATAATTAATTTAGCTCAAATTTTGTTTTTCTTTGATAACTTTTAAAATATGATGCTTTATAAAATTCTAAAAATACCGCTAGGACAGGCTCATTTTTTCTCTATGTTTCGACCTAAGTTTCGTTAAAAAAGGAGAAAGTTTAATTATAATATATTTTATTAATTTTAGGTGGTCCCCTATAATATCAACTGACCGAATAAGTGTGTCAAAATTTTTTAACACTTATCTTACTCGTTACTTACTAGTATATAAGTGTTATGTATAAAATAACTATGTTTTTTTATTATAATATCGAACGATATATTTTTATAAAATAAATATACATGTGTTATACCATAGTTATTCGTTTAAACGAACGCTGCAAATCTTAAACGATCATTTCTAATATTAATTTTTCGAATAATCATATTTTATAAGTTAACTATAACTATTTTAAATATTTACACGAGACCTTATAATCCAAGTGACCGTTCTATTATTATATTTTTAAATAATAACATTTTAGTTATTAACAAAAGTAGTTAATTTATATCCTTACAACAGGATGTTACAACATCGACTCTAACCACAGAAACTGTGATATCCTTCGATGAACAAGACCGGTAAAACATTATGGATCCTCATCTTGATGGGTTAGTAATTAGTTTATATGTTGCTAACCATTATGTCCGTAGGATACTTATATATGGAGGAAGTTCAGTAACTATCATCCAATTGGAAACACTAAAAAAGATGAATATTCCTGAATCTGAGATAACAACCAAATCATTGGTTTTGGTTGGATTTAGTGGGGAATCCGAGGAACCCGAGACTAAAGTTCTCATCGGAACTAATATCGCTGAGGATATTGAAGAAAAATTTGTTTCTTTCCTGAAATCAAGAATTTCTACATTCGCATGGAAACATGAGGATATGACAGGGATATCCTCAGACATAATCATGCATAAGTTAGGAATAGATATAAGCTTTAAACCTATCCACCAAAAGAGAAGAAAATTTGCCCCTGAGAAAAATGTAATCATCTAAAAAGAAGTTGAAAAACTTCTTAAAGCAAAGATGATTAGGAAAGTAAAATTTCCAAGGTGGTTAGCCAATATAGAGTTGGTTCAAAAGAAGGATGGAAAGTGGAGAGCTTGTGTAGATTACATAGATATCAACAAAGCCTGTCCAAAGGACCCCTTTCCATTACTACACATAGATTCTATGGCAGATGCAACAACGGGACATGAAATGTTGACATTCATGGATGCATCGACAGGATTCCAGCAAATCCATATGGAACCTTCGGATCAAGAAGATACAGCTTTCATGATGCCAATAGGGATATATTGCTATACATCAATGCTATTTGGCTTAAAGAATTCTGGACCTACTTATCAAAGGCTTGTCAACATGATGTTCAAGGATAAGCTGGGGGACACTATGGAGGTTTATATCGATGATATGGTAGTCAAGTCAAGGATTACCAAAGATCATCTTAAGGATCTACAGGAATCATTCAATATCCTCGATCGATATAATATGAAATTTTACCCTTCTAAGCGTCATTTTGGAGTAAGATCAGGAAATTTTTTGTGATATATGGTCACTAAAAGAGAAATAGAGGCCAGCCTAGAACAAATCCAAGCTATCCTAAACTTAAAATCCCCAACAAACATAAAAGAGGCGCAAAGGTTAACAGGAAGGATAGCTGCACTTAACAGATTAATCTCAAGATATTCTAAAAAATTCAAAGGATTCTACGATGTCCTTAAAAAGAATAACAAGTTTCAATGGGATGGAGAGTATGAAAAAGCGCTTCAAGATTTGAAAGAATATCTATCCTCACCACCCTTACTCATGAAACCAGAAAATGGTGAACCACTATCACTATACTTAGCAGTATACCGAACTATTGTAAGTGTTGTGTTAGTTAAGTATTACAAAGGATCACAACATCCGGTATATTATGTGAGTAAAAGCCTATTAGAAGTTGAGACTAGTTATTCTCATCTCGAAAAACTAATCTTAACTTTAATCATGGCCTCAACAAAACCTAAGACATTACTTTGAAACACATAGAGTACATATTAAGAAAACTATCCTATTAGGTCAGTGCTTAGAAAACCTGAGCTATCAGGAAGAATGGCAAAATGGTCAGTAAAGCTTAGCCTTTGTACATGTTAGAGAAAAAGAAGTAATCTCATTCATAAAAAGAAATATCCTGACCAGATTTGGGATACCGGCCGAAATTACAAGCGATAATGGGTCTCAGTTTTTCGGTAAAAGAGCTACAAACTTTTGTGAGGCCTGGGGCATCAAAATGATTACTTCTACACCTGTACATCCTCAAGCCAATGGTCAAGTAGAATCAAGCAGTAAAATTATCATAAACAATCTCAAGAAGAAGCTAGGATCCAAGAAAGGAAAATGGGCTGAAGAACTCTCATTTGTCCTATGAGCAGATAGAACAACCGCAAAAAATGCGACTTGTCAGACACCATTCTCATTAGTATTCGGTTCTGAAGCTATATCCCCAACTGAAATGCTTATCCCTACTGCAAGAACAAATTTACAAACTATGGAATCTATCAATGAAATATTATCTCAGCAAAAGATGGCCAAATCCTATAACAAGAATATAAGGATCAGAAGATTCTAAATTGGATATTTAGTTTTAAGAAAAACATTTCAAAATACCACCAACCCGACAGATGGGAAACTTGCCCCAAAATGGGAAGGACCCTAAAAGATCGAATCCGAATCTGGAAAAGGGAGCATATAAGTTAACCACTATGGAAGGAGAACCTCTTCCATGGGCATGGAACACTATTCACCTTAAAACTTACTTTATATAATGTTTGTTGTCATGAAAGAGTTTCACTTTAAATCTACACATTTATCTCTCAATATTCTTATATTCTGATATATTCTTAAATATTCCTAATTATCCTCGCACTAACTCAAGCATCGAAGGGGCATTAGGATTCCTGATTCCCACCTATGCAAAAGTCTTAATGTTTTGCAGGTATAACCGGAGAAGATTCGGGACTATATGTCTGAACCCATGTTTTGACCTGAAATAAAAACTTGATCAAGACCTCCGCAGAGACTATATGTCTAGTTGCGAAGTTTTGACCTGAAATCAAAACTATGTACAAGACCTATGCAAAGACTATATGTCTGGTTACAAAGTTTTGACCTGAAATCAAACCTCAAGGGACTTTTGTCTCTAAAACGAACTAGGGTTCATACACCCTCGCCAGTAGCGCACGTTTATCCTGTTATATTCCAAAATAATGGGATCAGTACACACATGAGTGGCTGACAATTTCATTACAAGGGCTATAATCATGGATACTCCGAAATATTCCGGTATAGTTGGAGACTGTGGGACCAGTACACGCATGAGTGGCTGACAATTTCACTTTTGAAGACTATTGCCAGGGATCCTCTGAAATATAGCATTTACATGGTATACAACCGGGTCTTGTCACCAGTATCTTCGGCCTTAGTCGCCAGTATTTTTGGCCTTTTCGCCAATATTTACGGCCTTGTCACCGGTATTTTTAGCCTTAGTCGCCAGTATATTGGGCTTGTCCCAATTTTTCTTGTTTCTTGAATATGTGCAAGAACTAAAATACAAGGATATTTCGGGATATTGCTTATACCTCCACCATACCTAAGGATATTGAGGTATGCAATTATCATACTGTTGTAACAGTGATAAAGAAGGCTTCGAAAATAAGTCTACTACTTTAAGGAGTTGGTATTTGTTTCCTAAACTCTTAATATCCTTTATATGCTGTTTATGAAATCAAAAAATAGGTATTACAAATATTCTCACTTAGGAATATCTAATCCTTTAACAAAATCTTACGCGATTAACACACACACACACACACACACACACATATATATATATATATATATCACATATTTCTAATACATCAACTATGGTAATATTCTTGCAGTCATCATCCTTATCGGAATATAAGAGATTTTTCTAAGTTATACCTTGGTTATCAAATATCTATTAACAAAAATATTCTGAAACACTTTAAGGGAATAATGAGAATATTTACAAAACATAAATGTTTAACATATTTAGGCAATATAATTCTATTCAAAATATAAGTAACATTAATACTTAGTAAAATACAAGCCCAACAAATCAACAGATATTCAGAATATCCTCCAAAATATTTTCTGTATTCAGAAATATGTTAGCACAAGTCATTGATGATTGTTCGGTTTTCATGTGCTTTAATCGTTTAAAATTGCGTTTTTATGTGCATTTTTCACGTGGAACAATGACACTTTGAGGTTAGATGGATTTCCGAGGATGTTAATGAGGTGAAACGACGCACAGATGAATCTGAAACAGTCGAGAAAAGCTCAAAACTTCTGAAGTGCATATCTTGAGCTAGAGGAAGAGTTACGGAATCCATAATATATGAAAACTGAGTTTTTCGATGAGACGAAGCTGTTAGTGAAGTCAGACTGGGCGTAGCCTACGCCCGCCCAAAACGCGGAAAACAACTTTTTAACCTTAATTTGCCAATTTTTGAAGGGGAATCTTCCTTGGACAAAAAAAAATACACTTTTGGGGGCAGTTCTTTGGTGATTTTGGGGCATTTTTGGAGTGTTCTAACGCCCTGAAACGTCAATCCAAACATCAAGATCGAAATTCCATCATGCAATTTCACATGAAGATTGAAGATTCAAACATTGAGATGTTTGGCTAAGCTTCTCGTGATCTTCTCCGGGTAGATAATTAGGTTTGATGATTAGTTTTGTTCTTTGATTTGTTGAACATTGGTATTAAATTCGTTCTTCGTAGATTTGTGAATTCAATATTGTTTGATTGTAAACGATTACGATTTCTAGGTTTACTTTGCAATTCTAAATTCAAGTTTGTTACTTTCTTTTCATTCATTGTATGATTGAATGGGTAACTAACGGCATTGGGTTTTACGGTTTTTAGAAATCATTATTTTTTGTAGAACAAGTAATTAATAAAGTCAACATCGGTCTAGTTATCGGTTGTCAACAAGATCATTGCTTTGTTCTCAAAATCATACATGTTTATCAATTAAAGCATGAATCATGTCTATGTGATTCTCAATTGACAAATTAATGAAAACCTAATTGTCTTACTAATTCGAAACCCAAAGTGATCACCTTTCTCATCTATTGTTTACAACTCTTTTGTTTTAATTCGTTTGTTTTCAGTTCAAGTTAATTGTTTTCTAATTCAAACCTAAATTCAACATTTTCAAGTTTACTTTTCAATTGTAAGTAGTTAATTAGTTTGTGCTGAAAGTGATTTCCACTTGCCTTCTCATGGATCGATACCCGACTTCCCAATCTAATTGGGTAGTAGGACTTGAGTGAAAACTCGTATTTTTTGATTAGTACTTCGACACCGATAAAATTTTGGCGCCGTTGCCGGGGAGTCGTGAGCAAATTACTTTCAATTTCACTTTATTTTGTTTTCTTTTTTCAGATTTACACGGGTTGTGTTAGCGTGCAGGTAATTTCAGGTTTGCATGCATACTAGGTATTCTGGGAAATCTTCACCACTGAACTTTGATCCAAAAATTGAACGCACTGCTCGTAGGAATCGAGAACTCCATATGACAGAGCTTGCATCGTCAAACATTCAACAACAGTTGGCAATGGAATATCCGCATAATAATTCTTTACCTGATCCACCAAGATTTGTGGATTTTGAGAATTTGATCCAAAAATTGAACGCACTGCTCATAGGAATCGAGAACTCCATATGACAGAGCTTGCATCGTCAAACATTCAACAACAGTTGGCAATGGAATATCCGCATAATAATTCTTTACCTGATCCACCAAGATTTGTGGATTTTGAGAATCCACAAGGTAACCCAATTCCACCACCACCACACGCTCAACCTTAAAACCATATTCAGCATATACCTCCCCCTAACCATCCTCGTAATGATGACCACCATACCAACACCACTGAGGCGAGACATACTTTTGGAGGAGGGAGTCATCATGGAACAATAGGAAGTGATGAGAACAACATCCAGAATCGGGATGATGGTTTTAATGGTGGTGATTACAATGTGCAAAACATCAATGCTGCATATGATGATCTTTACGGGTATCCACCACCACAACCAGAAATGCAAAACCCTTACCCACCCAATCCACAACCACTGAATCAAGTGGGTTATGGTTTTCATCATCAACAACCACAGTACGGTTATCCACCACAACAAGGTTTCAAAAGGCTGGGATACTGGTGATTAGGCCGGAATTCTGGCGACTAAGGCCCGGTTGTATAGCATATGAATGCTATAATTACGAGGATCCCTAGTTATAGTCTTCAAAAGTGAAATTGTCAGCCACTCATGCGTGTACTAGTCCCACAATCTCCAACTATACCGGGATATTTTGGAGGATCCTTAGTTATAGCCCTTGATAATGAAATTGTCAGCCACTCATGCGTGTACTGGTCCCATTATCTCAGACTATAATAGGATAAACGTGCACTACTGGCGAGGGTGTATGAACCCTAGTTCTTCTGAGGGACAAAAATCTCTTGAGTTTTGATTTCAGGTCAAAACTTTGCAACCAGACATATAGTCTCTGCAGGGGTCTTCTACATAGTTTTGATTTCAGGTCTAAAATTCGCAACCAGACATATAGTCTTTGCGGGGGTCTTCTTCAAGTTTTGATTTCAGGTCAAAACTTAGGTTGAGACTCTTGTCTCTTCTCCTGCTATACCTACAAAACATTAAGACTTTTTCATAGGTGGGAATCAGGAATCCTAATACCCATCTAATACCTAAGTTAGTATCAGGATAATTAAGAATATATAAGAATATGCATGAAGAAGTGTACATAGGAATATTTAGAAATATCAATATAGAGTTTAAGTAACAACCTTTTGTAGTTTGAAATAACTAACTTTATATAAAGTATAACTTAAGGTGAATAGCATTCCATGATCTTGGAAGAGGTTCTCCTTCAATGTTGGTTAACTTATATGCCCATTTTCCAGCTTCGGACTCAATCCTATAAGGTCCTTCCCATTTTGGAGCAAGTTTTCCGTCAGTAGGATTGGTAGTATTCTGGAATGCTTTTCTCAAAACCAAATTTCCGATTTGGAATCTTCGGATTCTAATATTCTTATTATAGAATTTGGCTATCTTTTGTTGACATGTTTCCAATCTTATCCTTGCAATATCCCTAAGCTCATCAATAGTATCTAGATCCTCAGATAATATCTCATTATTGAATTCTAGAGTTTGTAAACTTGATCTTGCAGTATGGATAACCATTTCAGTCGGGAGCACGGCTTTAGAACCATATACTAATAATAATGGTGTTTGACCTGTCGCATTTTTTGTAGTTGTTCTATCTGCCCATAGGACAAATGGAAGTTCTTCAGCCCATTTTCCTTTCTTGGATCACAACTTTTTTTAAGATTGTTGATGATAATCTTGTTGCTTGATTCTGCATGACCATTGGCTTGAGGATGGACAGGTGTAGAGGTTATCATCCTTATGCCCCAGCTTTCACAAAAGTTTGTAGTCCTTTTGCCTATAAACTGAGATCCATTATCTCTCATGATTTCTGTGGGTATTCCAAATCTAGTCAGGATATTTCTCTTTATGAATGAGATTACTTCTTTTTCTCTAACTTGTACAAGGCTTCAGCCTGAATCCATTTTGAGAAGTAATCTGTCATAGCAAGCATAAACACATTTCCACCAGGTTCTTTGGGAAACGTACCTACTATATCCATGACCCACTTCGTGAATGGCCATGATGAGACTATTGGATACAAAGGTTCTGCTGGTTGATGAAGAATATTGCTATGTTTTTGACAAGCATCACACTTTTGAGAATAAAACATTGCATCTCTTCTCATGGTTGGCCAAAAATACCCTGTTCTCAGGTTCTTTGAGAATAACGCTCTATCCCCAATGTGATTTCCACAATCTCCTTCATGGATACCTTTCATGACTTCCAAACTTTTAGGTTTCTCTAAACACCTTAGGTATGGGCCTGCTATTGATTTTCTATATAAGATATCCTGTATGATTGTGTATCAGGATACTTTAGTTTTAAAAGCTCTAGGATTTGTTTCTTCATCAGGTATTTTTCCTATTTGAAGGTAATTCTTGATAGGGATAGTCCAGGATATTTCATGTGCTTCTGAATGATGAACCTCAATATCCTTAGTTTCAATAATCTGATTTGTGTCCTACATGTCTATCGCCGGACTTATAATATGTAAGATAGGAATGTTGATATCCTCAGGAATCCTTAGGGATGAGGCAAGGTTCGCTAACGCGTTCGCTTCAGCATTCTCTTCCGTTGGCACTTGAGTGATATCAAGGTATAAAAATATCCTGTTATATCCTTAACGATCTCTAAATATTTTGTCAATTTATCTCCTTTAGCTGTGTATGAGCCATTAAATTGGTTGGCTATCAGTAAGGAATCGACAAATGCATGGAGATTTTTGATGTTCATATCCCTAGCTAATTGAAGTCCTGCTATTAGGGCTTCATATTCTGCGTCATTATTCGTTTCTTGAAATTCACAACTAATTGATTGGGGTATTATTACCCCTATGGCTATTTTAGTATGATGCATAATCCAGTTCCTCTCACATTCGAAGATCCATGTGTGAACATAATCCACTTAATAGTATCTTCATTCAAAAGCTTGATTTCTAAATCTACTTCTTGTTGTAGATCACTACTAAAATCTGCCACAAAGTCTGCTAATGCTTGTGACTTAATTTATGTCCTTGGTTCATAGATTAAATCATAAGTGTTGAGTTTCACTGACCATTTTTCCATCCTTCTTGATAGCTCGGGTTTTCTCAACACATATTTAATAGGATAATTCGTCTTAATGTGTAATCTATGTGTCTCAAAGTAATGCCTAAGCTTAGTTGATGCTATGATTAAAGCCAAAATTAGCTTTTCAAGGTGAGGATATCTGGTTTCAGCATCTACTAGGCTGTTACTTACATAGTATATAGGATGTTGTGATCCCTGATGATCCTTAACTAACACAACGCTTACAGTAGTTTCGGATACTGCTAAGTACAATGATAATGCTTCACCATCCTCTCGTATCATGAGCAATAGCGGTGAGGATAAGTATTCTTTCAGATCTTGAAGCGCCTTCTCATGCTCTTCATCCCATTGGAACTTCTTATTCTTTTTAAGGATATCGTAGAAACCTTTAAATTTTTCAAAAGACCTTGAGATGAACCTGTTGGACTTCTTTTATGTTCTTTGGGAATTTTAGGTTTAAGATAGCTTGAATTTGTTCTAGGCTGGCCTCTATTCATCTTTTGGTGACCATATATCCCAAGAACTTTCCTAATCTTACCCCAAAATGACACTTAGAGGGATTAAGCTTCATATTGTAATGGTCCAAGATATCGAAGGATTCCTAAACATCCTTAAGGTGATTTTCAGTGATCTTCTATTTGACCACTATATCATCAATATACACCTCCATAGTGTCCCTCGGTTTCCCTTTGAACATCATGTTGACGAGTCTTTGGTATGTAGCTCCAGCGTTCTTTAGGCCAAATGGCATTGTTGTATAGCAATATATCTCTGTTGGCATCATGAAGGCTGTATCCTCTTGGTCCGAGGGTTCCATTTGAATTTTTCGAAAGCCTGCTGATGCATCCATGAAAGTTAACATTTCATGTCCTGCTGTTGCATCTACCATGGAGTCTATATGTGGTAACGGAAAGGGGTCCTTAGGACAAACTTTGTTAAGATCTGTGTAATCCACACAGACTCTTCACTTTCCATTCTTCTTCTGAACCACGACTACATTGGCTAGCCACTTTGGAAATTTCACTTCTCTAATCATCTTTGCTTTGAGGAGCTTCTCTACTTCCTATTGGATGATTACATTCCTTTCGGGTGCAAATTTCCTTCCTTTTTGGTGGACAGGCTTTATATTCCTATGTATTCCTAACTTATGTGTAATCACGTCTGAGGATATTCATGTCATATCCTCGTGTTTCCATGCGAATGTGGAAACTCTTGATCTCAGGAAAATAATTAGTTTCCCTTCAATATCCTTAAGGATATTAGTTCCTATAAGGACTTCAATTTCAGGATCATCAGGGTTCAGGAGTACTTCCTTTACTTCCTTCTCCCTATATTCCTGAGTATCCCCAAGGTCGAACTTTGATTGATATGTTGATTAAGGTTTCGTTGTGGATAGCTCGTTTTGGGAATCCGTTGGGATCCTTCTCCTTTCTTTATTTTTTCCTAGCAGTTCCTTGATGGCCTTTGCTTAGTAGATATCTTATTTCCTTCCTTAGTGCAATACAATCATCCGTTATATGGCCGAAGTCTTCGTGAAAGACACACCATTTGGATTTTTCCCTTGTTGCAAACTTATTTTCCTTTGGTGGCCACCTGGTTTTTTCACCTAGATCCTGCATAACACATATTAACTTAGGAATATCAACTGGAAAAACAATAATAAGATCTCCTGGCATATTCTTCATCATCTTCATCCTCATCCACCAAATTAATCTTGTGGTTGTCATCCTTGTAGTATGGTTTGGATTTGAATGATTTGTTGGCACGTGAGTCCAGCTTCCTTTTGCCTTGGTCATTAAGAGGTGTTGTAGTGATCCTCTTTTGGATTTATTTATCATCTTCCAACCTAATGAATCTCAATGCACGGTTTCGGATTTCATCCATATTCCTGCAAGGATTCATAACCAAGTCATCATAAAACGGTGAGTTTCTGTGTAATCCCATCTTAATTGCTTGAAAAGTCGTAGTGATATCCAGGTAAGGGATATCCAGGGATTCTCTGCCAAACTTGTTGACATAGCTCCTGAGAGATTCATCGGGTCCCTGGGTATCCTGTAAAGATCACTAGTCAGCCTCTCAAATGTTCTGCTGCAAGAAAATTGATTGTTAAACAAGTTAATCAAATGAGCAAATGATGTAATTGAATATGGAGGAACATTAAGCAGCCATTTCAGGGTTGCCCCTGTCAATGTTGAATCGAATCTCTTGCATAAGCATGCTTCCTTTATATGTGGGGGTATAGGGTTAGTCTCTATTCTTTCCCTATACTATGCCACATGTTCTTCAGGATCTGTGGTTCCATCATTCAACTACATGGTTGGAGTTTGAAATCTCTTTGGGATCTCATCATCACATATTGGTGGAGCAAATCTAGAGATCCTGTGGTTAGTCATAGGAACTTCAGGAATACGCTTCACCACTCCTGGGACACTTGAGATCATATCCCTTAGTTTCTGTATCTCCTTAGCCACTTGGGGAGTCAGTCCTGATTCCATTCCTGCATAGAACCAAAGTTAGTAGTATCAGTGAGAGAATAGTTGTAAGTATTACTAGTGACAGAAGTTAGACATGAACTTCCCGGTATATTGATATCATCTCGAGATATCCTTAAGCCTTGGGATCCTGAGGGATCCTCGAGACTAGTTTACATGGGAATGAAGTCTCTAGAGTGATTCCCGGATATCCCTGATGTCCCGAAATCCAGAATCCTTGGAGCAACGGAGTAGAAGTTTCGATCTGCTTATTCTTTGAAGTCCTCAAAGTTTCTATTTCCCTGAGAAGCCTTTAATTAATTCTTTGTTAATCCAACATTTTTTGCTAAACCTGTTGAAATTTACTCAAAATATCATTGTTAGAAACAAGTACAGGAGCAGTAGTGGTCATCCTTGTTGATGGAACATTCTCGGCTACAAATGTGGTCTTTTTCCCAGATCTTTTGGGTTTCTTGGAGAAAACAGGAATCCGTGATGATACATTAGTAGTAGTAGCAGAAACAATAGGTAATGAATTGAAGAAGATGATCTCGGTTGTGATGCCATTTTTTAACTATAGTTGTCAAGAAAACGCCTTTAAATAAGGTTTTTGTTATAAATAAACAAGTTTGCCCCACAGTGGGCGCCAAATTGTATCGGGTAAAAATTAACAAGACTAATTTTTAGCAAAACCGAATTAGTTTAGTGGGGTTTTGTGTTTTATAATCAAGAAAACAGTTTATAAGTAAATTCGATAAACTTATCCCTAGGGATCCCTAGGGATATTGTAAATAAGAAATGAAACAAACATCTCAACACACGAGATTTATACGAGAAAAGCCCTTAATCCCTTATGATTACCCGCATAAAAACCTTGGGTGGTGACAACCGTCGCTCTGCTTTGTTTTTATTAATATAATAAAACAATATTACAAAGAAAGAGCACAAATGATCGATTGCTAAGTGTTGCAGAACTTCAGATGTTGTGAATATGAATATCAATAGTGAAAAGTAAATAGATGTATGCTAAATGCGTGTGATGTGTGTTCCTAGATCGATCTTTGCCTCAATTTATATTACAAAAAATGAATCAACGATAGCATAAACAATTCCACATTCTCCGCTCCACTCTTGGTCATGCGCAGACTCCTTCCATATGACTGTTAATGGTTTCATCACTTGGTCCACGTTTTTCTCCATTATCCGGCAAAATAAGGATGTTAGTTCTTTCGCACCTGTTAACTTAATTCAAATATCAAAAGTTCATGTAGACATAAGAAATAACAATTAGTATTAATAATCATTATTTATTAATTAAGCCGTCAGTTTAGGTAAGTTAATATATGCAAATATCCCTACATATCCGGAATTATTCTGTATTCTGAAATATCCCTAATTATTAGGTGAAAATTTATAGACACGACAAATATATTGGGCTTCTCCATGAAAACACATGGTCCCTCTACCCAATATACTGAAATTCTTAGTCAAAATACTTAGGATATTTAGGCTTTGCCATTAAACTCATGGTCCCTCCACCTAAAATATCCTGAACTATCTAAAAATTGTCTTCACACATAAACTGAGACTTTTATCATAACATTGTTTATACTAAAAGAAAATATCATAAGAGAACCACAAACAAGATAGGCTCAGACCTTGTCAACTCTATCTTCATCGTCCATCACCACCTCGTCACCACCAGGCACCAACACCTGCACCTATATCATCACCTTCACCCGCCTTACTCATCTCCACCACGCTAGCCGTCTTTGCCTCCGCCGCATCAGAAGCCTCAGCAAAATCCTCGATTTGCTTATCGAAAAGCTCCTTATCAGCAACAACCTTGAGGATAGCCTGCAAAAATAAAAATACATTAGAATATAATAAAAACATAGCAAGGATATTCTGAAAATAACCTTTTGAAGAATATCTGTGACAGGGAAGTCGGAGATATCGTCTACATTGATGGGCTCAGCACCTTTACGTTTCTTGGAAGCCTTGGTTGAACGGGTATGCATTATCTTGGCCTTGGGGGCATCGGGGCTCGCCTCTCCTTCTTGATGGTAAGAAAGCCACTGAGATCTTCGAGATCAAATGCTGATTCTAAAACAACGAACTAGATATAAAACCATAAGAGCAAAATAAAATCAATAAATTCACAAAAATGAAAAACAGAAAACCTGAAGTCATTTGAGCGTGAGACTGTTTGGAAGATGCGCTTTGATCTGGGGATATGTTGGGGATATTAGCTCTCAAGGAAACACCAAATTTCTTTTCCCTCTCTTATATCTTTAATAGGGCCTGGATCTTTTGCTCAGTGTCCTTGTCTTCTGTGATCAATGACTCAAACTTCGGTGCTGAAAAAATCACAAAAACAACATATTAGTAACTAAAATAAATTAATCAAAACAAAAATTAAAACCTAAAAATCCTACCCTTTAACAACCAAGTTACAAGAAGGGATTTCCCTTCAGGAATAGAACTCCTCCTAACAAAGAAAAATATATTTCGCCATTCTTCTTCGTTCAGAGTTATCCCATGAACCAAAATAGAGGCATTGCTTCTCCTTTGAAGCAGAAACCGGGAGTAACCATGAGTGCGAAGTTGGTAAACATGGGAAATTTTAGGGACTTCGATCCTTAAACCATATTTTTGATTCAGTCTATGAAGGGTAACAAGCAGACGCCAACCCATTGGCATTAAGTGAGGATAACAGAGACGAGTAATGTGAAAAAACTCAGAGATTAATGGAGGAAAAGGAAAAGATAAACACAAAGAAAAGGGGTACTCTGGAAAACAAACCCACGAAGAGGAACTGTGGTCTGCTTTGAGAGCAGGGTCAAAATGACGAAAGATTGCCTCCTCAGGGAAAGCTTAGGACAATTGCATGGAGTCGATATTGTCATCATCAAAGACACAAATATTCTGCTCGATATAAGGCAGAATATTTTGATTAAAGATCTCATCAGAGTAAGAAAAAGAAGAATTCAACATTCTATTAACTAAAAACGAAGAAAAAACAGAGGATGGAAACCAGAAACTTACCGGAGAAGATGATCTAGAGAGAATAGTGTCACACCCCCAATTTCCCACTCGTGGTGTCAGTCCACGTGGGTGTGACGTGGCCAGAATCACAGCTCAAGGTCATATAGAACACATGTATATGCTTTTACAAATCCCATGTTTGACACACACACATAACAAAATAGTTTGCAGCGGAATAAAAGTTATCATAGCAGCGGAAATAAATATGTTTGAAAGCATGCAGCGGAAATGTAAATAGTTTAATACAACATTGTTTAGAACATTAAGAACTAAATTGTTTTCAAAAGAAACAACAGAATACATGCGGTTCCTAAAGCTCATCCCTTAACGTGCATCCTGTTCCATGCGCAGCTAGTTACCTGAGAATACCAGTTAGAAAAAGGGTCAACACGATGGTTGGTGAGTTCACAGGTTTTGATATACATATAGTAATAAAAGTGTGTCATGCTGTTTATCAATGTTAGTACCGAGCCCTAGGCCCAAAGTGTCAGTGCGTCACTACCGAACTAGACTTGTTTGTCCTTGCCTCCGCTATGCCTCGTATGCATAGCAAGTTAGGTCAGAGTTTGCACGGGTTATGACATCCAGTCAACATAGTGCCCCGTGGGGTTAGTCATTCCCTAATGGATCCATCCAAATCTACCACGTTGTTCGTACATTAACGGTAAGACTTTGTGAGGGCTTGTTACGAGTTCAACACTTAATGTTTGTCCAATAAACCAGCATACACAAAAATGTTTGTAATAGTGATAATGTTTGACTCGATGCAACTAGTATTCTCCCCCTATTTAAAAGCGTTTGAAAAAGAGTAAAGAGGGGCCGTGAACTCACCTTAGTGATGTGAACGTAGGTATGCGTAAGCTCCTGATGTAGTAGGCACGTCGGTCACCGGCAACCTATATCGTATACCGTACGTGAGTTCGAGTAAGTGACAGTGCTAGTGTTTGGGTTAGTGCTCGTGTTTGTGTCCAACAACCCTTGGTTGTTCATGTTTGTCCGTGTCGGTCCACATTGACCGTGTTTGCTCGTGTTGGTCCACATTGACCGTGTTTGACTGTGTTGGTCCACATTGACCGTGTTTGACCGTGTTTGACCAAAGTTGACCGTGTCAAGTCAACGACCCGTTGGTGAACCGTGTGACGGTTGTGAATCGTGTAGCAAGTGTGTAAGTGCTCGTCGTGTGCAAGACGCGCATGTCGCGTCTATGGGCAACTTACTATTTATAGTAAGTTTCCATTTTTGGAAAGTTCACAGAGCATATCGAGTTCATAGTTCTAGCATGCTCATTTGTCCTATGTGCTCATGTTAACACATAACACTTCATCATACGAAGTCACATAGATCGTTTATAGCATGTTAACACATAAAAGTTTCCTAAAATGGAAAGTTTCCATTTTTAGCATACGTGTTATCGGAAACCATCTAACTTAGCATCTAATCCACATATTATAACATAATAAGTCATTTAGCATGCTCAAATAATATAACATGTTGACAAATCGGTTTTTGTAAAAATAAAGTTACTATAAATAGTAACTTTGTGGTTTTTGCATAAAAATGACCATTTGACATTTCTAAACCTATTTTCATGTTACAAATCATCAAAATAATCCATCTAACATCATTTAAACATGTCAACATAACCTAATCCATCACTTAGCAATATTTCATCTACAAAAGTTACTAAATATAGTAATATCGCTAGAAATGACCATAAATATTATCAAGATCACATTACAAGTATTCAAATCATCATTCTAGCATCCTAAGAGCAATTCTACATACATGCATGTCTACCATATCATTCATAACATCATTTTACCAACAAAAAGTTTCTATAGATAGAAAGATTGTCAAAAATCATATTTTAACCATTCTAAACTAAATCAAATCATGTAGTATGCTCCCAATATCATCTATGAACATACAAAAGTACTCAAATTCATCCCAACAATCATAGATCATACATGCATGGCAATATATCAACATTTTGCATACAAATCATGAGTTCCATCCATACCCATCATCATAGATCATCACCAAATGCATTCTAATCATGTTAGATCATCATAAATCATCTTAAAATCAACAAACCCAGAAGTTAAACTCGTGCATGTGTGTCCATGGTGTTTGCATGTGGGTTTTACCACATGCATGTGTGTGTAGTGGTGAGAAATGGACATTCTAGCCATGGGGAATGTAAATACTACCTTCAAAGCTTCCAAACCTCCTGAGATGATGAGCCTTTGCCCTCTCAAACTTCTGGTTGGTGAGAATGTGTGGCTTCAAGGTCGTAGTGGCGAGTTCCAAGCTTCTAAATGAACTCTTTGGCTTCAACCTCCAAGTTCTTGAGCTTCAAGGTACTTGGTAATGGCTTCCAATGGAGTTTTCTGGTGAAAATGGAGAGGATAGACCGAATGGTGGCTTGCAAGTTCGGGTAAAATGATGAAGGGTGTAGAGTAGCAATGATTTTCTTGGTTTTATAAAGATTCTGCGAACTGGGTCTCGTCGCGTAGCGCGACACGTTCAAGGGTTCCCCTCGCGTAGCGCGAGAGAGTCCCGCGTTCAAATTTCCCCCGCCCACTTGTCGCGTATCGCGACAGTGTTCTTGTGGACCGTCGCGTAGCGCGACAGATCCCCTGGTGAGCCCAATAGGCCCATTTTCATTGGGTTGATCCGTTCGTTGTCGTTTTCACATTTACGAACTTTCGTTTGGCCTCGCTTGAACTTCCAAGTTCAATGTGTGAGTGTTTCGTGAGGTTTCGAGTGTTGTGCTACACAGTGTGCTAGACGTTCACCAACGTTCGTGTGTTTTGACACGTGTGTGCTGTTTGCCGATAATTCTACGAATTATCTAGTCATGTGTCAGTGTTCGTACTGTCGTGCCACGTGTCACACTAAATTAATCTAATTCTAGTGCCACGTGTATATAATGCATTTAAATAAACATTTAAATAAATAGGTTGCTGACCTGGAAATTACGGGGTGTCACATCCTCCCCATGTTAGAAAGAATTTCGTCCCGAAATTCAACTTGTGTTGCCAGTGCTTGTCTGTTCCGCGAACAGGTGTGGGTACTTTTGTTTCATCTGATCTTCACGTTCCCACGTGAATTCCGGTCCTCATCGCGAATTCCATCGCACTTTCACAATCGGTATTTTGCTGAGTTTGAGCTTCTTGGTTTCCCGGTCCATAATCTCAACCGGTTCTTCAATGAAGTTCAATTGTTCGTCTATTTGTATCTCCTCGAGAGGAATAACAAGTGTTTCATCAGATAGACACTTTTTGAGATTCGAGATGTGGAATACGTTGTGCACACTGCTCAGTTCAGCTGGCAGGTTCAGTTCGTAGGCTACAGAGCCTATTCGTTTTGTAATCTCGAACGGTCCAATGTAACGAGGGTTCAACTTTCCTTGTTTGCCAAACCAAATGACACCTTTCCAGGGCGAGACCTTGAGTAACACTCTGTCCCCCTCCTGGAATTCTAACGGTTTGCGTCGTTTGTCAGCGTAACTTTTCTGTCTGTCACGAGCTGCTGCCATTCGCTTGCGTATTTGCACGATCTTTTCAGTCGTTTCGTGCACAAGTTCTGGGACAGTCAGTTGGCTGTCTCCAACTTCTGCCCAGCAGATGGGTGATCGACACTTACGTCCGTAAAGTGCCTCGAATGGTGCAGCTTGGATGCTTGTGTGGTAGCTGTTATTGTATGAAAACTCAACTAGCGGTAGGTGAGATTCCCAGCTACTCCCAAAGTCAATAACGCATGCTCGGATCATGTCCTCCAGTGTCTGTATAGTTCGCTCACTTTGCCCGTCCGTCTGCGGGTGGTAAGCGGTACTCATATCCAATCTCGTGCCCAAAGCCTTATGCAAGGATTTCCAGAAATGCGACGTGAATCGACTGTCGCGATCAGATATAATCGAGATTGGCACTCCATGTCGAGTGACCACTTCCTTCAGATAGATACGGGTGAGCTTGTCCAACTTGTCAGTCTCCTTGATAGGTAGGAAATGTGCGGACTTTGTCAGTCGGTCTACGATAACCCAGATGGTATCGCAACCACTTCCCGTCTTAGGTAATTTAGTTATGAAGTCCATGGAAATTTGCTCCCATTTCCACATGGGTAGTTCTGGTTGCTGAAGTAACTCTGATGGCTTTTGGTACTCAACCTTGACTTTTGAGCACGTTAAGCACTTACTCACGTAAGTTGCTATCTCGGCCTTCATGTTCGGCCACCAGTAAGTTGTCTTCAGATCATGGTACATTTTGTCAGAGCCCGGATGTATGGAATACCTGCTCTTGTGTGCTTCGTCCATCACCACTTCTCTTAATCCTCCGTAGCGTGGAATCCAGATTCGATCCATCAGATAGTAAGCTCCGTCATCTTTTACTTTCATTTGCTTATCCATGCCACGCATGGCTTCAAGAGTGAGGTTTTCAGTTTTTAGGGCTTCTTGTTGTGCGATTCGTATCTGATTTGGCAATTCAGAATGAATCGTGAGTTGTAGAGCACGCACGCGTTTTGTTGTTTCCTTCCGACTCAACGCGTCGGCCACTACGTTGGCTTTACCGGGATGGTACTTGATGGCGCAGTCATAATCGCCGATAAGCTCAACCCATCTTCGTTGCCTCATGTTTAACTGTTTCTGATCGAAGATGTGTTTTTGGCTCTTGTGATCGGTAAAGATAGTGCATTTTGTGCCATACAAGTAGTGTCGCCATATTTTCAAAGCAAATACTACGGCTCCCAACTCAAGGTCATGAGTCGTGTAGTTCTTCTCATGCACCTTCAGTTGCCGTGAAGCGTAAGCTATAACCTTCTCACGTTGCATCAGCACGCAACCGAGTCCCTGTTTCGAGGCGTCGCAATACACCACAAAATCGTCGCATCCTTCCAGCAAGGATAGAATAGGTGCAGTACATAGTTTCTGCTTCAACAAGTTGAAAGCAGTTTCCTGTTTGTCTCCCCAGTCAAACTTCTTGTCTTTATGAATCAGGGATGTCAATGATTGAGCAATCTTCGAGAATCCTTCAATGAATCTCCTGTAGTACCCGGCCAGACCTAGGAATTGTCGCACCTCAGTCGGCGTTTTGGGTGCTTCCCAGTTCTTGATGGCTTCAATCTTGGCTGGGTCTACGTGTATCCCTTTCTCATTAACCACGTGTCCAAGAAATTGGACTTCGCGAATCCAAAAGTCGCACTTTGAAAACTTCGCGTACAGTTGTTCTTCCTTCAATAATTACAAGACTAGCCTGAGATGTTCAGCATGTTCTTCCCGATTCTTTGAATAAATCAGAATGTCGTCAATGAACACTATTACGAATTTGTCAAGGTAAGGTTTGCACACTCTATTCATGAGGTCCATGAATACAGCTGGTGCGTTGGTTAGTCCAAAGGGCATAACCAAGAATTCGTAGTGTCCGTATCGGGTTCTGAAGGCAGTCTTAGGAATATCATTTTCCTGTATCCTCAATTGATGGTAACCCGATCTTAAATCGATCTTTGAATAGTAGCTTGACCCTTGCAACTGGTCGAACAAATCGTCTATTCGTGGTAAAGGGTATCGATTCTTGATTGTCACCTTGTTCAGCTCTCTGTAGTCGATACACATACGGAATGATCCGTCTTTCTTCTTCACAAACAAGACTGGTGCTCCCCAAGGTGAGAAGCTCGGTCTGATAAATCCCTTGTCTAACAGTTCTTGCAACTGGTTAGACAGTTCCTGCATCTCAGTCGGTGCTAGTCGGTATGGAGCTTTAGCAATCGGTGCTGCTCCAGGTGTAAGGTCTATCTGGAACTCGACTTGTCACTTCGGAGGTAGTCCAGGTAGATCCTCGGGAAATACTTCGGGAAAGTCGCGGACTACGGCAATGTCCTCAATCTTCCTTTCTTTCTTCGGTTGTTCCGCGATGAGAGCTAGTATTGCTGTGTATCCCTTTTGTAGATACTTGTTTGCCTTCATGCATGACATGATGTTCAGAGGTACTCCCCGTCGTTCTCCCTGAATCGAGATCTACTCACCGTTCTGCAACGTCACTCGTACGATCTTCTCATTGCATACGATCTCGGCTTGGTTAACGGATAACCAATCCATTCCAACGACCACATCAAAGCTTCCGAGAGTCACCGGCATCAAATCGATTTCGAGTTCGTGATCCGCCAAAACCATGACGCATCCTCGAAAGATGTGTTGTGTTTCGATCAGTTTGCCATCGGCTAACTCTACGGTATATTTGTAGTCTAGTGGTGTTGGTGTAATATCTAGTAATTTACTAAACTCACTAGATATAAAGCTCCTATCGGCACCGGTATCAAATAATATGCTAGCATAGACATTATTTAAAAGAAACGTACCGGTTACGATGTTAGGATCGTCTTTGGCTTCCCCCGAGCCAATCACAAACGCTCGACCCTTGGCCGCTCCTCCTCCGGCCTTCTTTAGTTGAGGGCAGTCCCTCCTCATGTGGCCCGGCTTGCCACATTCATAACACCCTTTGAGAGTGTTTTGATGGTTGTTGTTGTTGTTCTGGTTGTTGTTGGGGTTGTTGTTGTTAGGGAGTTTAGACCTGCAATCTCTAGCCATGTGGCCATGTCTTCCACATCGCAAGCATCGGTATCGCTCGCATTGACCAGAGTGGTGGTAAGAACATTTGTTGCACAGTGGGTATTTTCCTTGGTACACACCTTTCCCCTTATCGTCGGGTTGGGTGGCAGTGAATGCTCTGGCAGGTGCAGATCTTTGTTGTTGCTGAGGTTGATGAGATTGGTGGTGGCTGGGTTCCCACTTCCTCTTCTGGCTTTCTTGAGGCTTCAGATGTTCGCCTCGTTTGGGTAGCTTGCCTTGTGCTACCGCTTGGTCGGTTAGTTTGTGGGACAGTCGGATCAGTGGTTGGATGGTGGTGAGATCAGAAGCAGTCACCATGCTTTGGATTTGTTCGGGCAGCCCGCTGATGAACTGCTCGATCTTCTTGTATTCCGGCGTCACCATCGCCGGGCATAACTTACACAGCTCATGAAATCGAGTGCAATATTGCTCGATCTCAGACCCCACCATTTTGTGTACCCAGAATTCGGCTTCCAGTTTCCGAATCTCATCACGAGGGCAATACTCCTCCTGCAGTAGTCTGGTGAAATCAGCCCATGGCATGGAGGGTTTGTACATGGGTATTCCACCATGTGAGTGCTGGTCCTTCCAGTGTACCAGTTGCGAACTTCACCCGGTTCTCTTCAGCACATTCGCACATGGCGAATACAGACTCCACTTTTTCCATCCAGCGGAGCATCCCAACAGCTCCTTCAGTTCCCTTGAACTTGTGTGGGTGGCAGTTCAGGAAAGACTTAAAGGAACATCCTTTCCCGTTGCTGCTGTTTGACCCTGTTTGTCAGAAACCAGTGTCGTGTGTTAGTATTGTGTTAGCTACACTATATTAGTCGCGTCAGGCAAGTGTTAGTACCGTTGTTGTTTCCGCTAGTTTCGCTATGCTGGCGACTGGCTTCGTAGTCAGCGATCGCTTTGTTGACCCGACGGTCAACCATCATTTTTATCACGGCGGCATCTAGTGTCCGCTTAGTAGGACGCGCGTACGGTCCTCTTCCCGCCATGTACGGTTCTATACATAAGGGATAGAGTTTTAATTAGCACATGTTAGAGTGTTAGTCAAATGTCATGCCAGATGTTAGATCAGATGTCATGTTAGCTGTCAAGTCAGAGGTTATGTTATCAAGCAATCATGGTCAACATGTAATAAGTAAGACAAAACATAATTCTCATTAATAATAAGCTTGAAGTACAATAATTTCAAAAGGAAATACATAATAAGTTCTTCGAGCACATCCCGCTCGTCTAGGCCAAAATAAGAAAGTACAAAATACAACAGTCCTCTAATCCGAATCCATAGAGACGTGTGAAATATCGCTAGCAGCGTCTCCGTCATCATCATTCTCCTCCGGATCCTCATTAGGATCCTCATCAAGGTCCCCTTCTTCGAGGTCCTCGGCCTCGAATTCAGGACCATCCTCCTGTGGTGGTTCCTCAATAAACTGTGCAGCCCATGCGTTAAGCATGGCATCACTGGCCTGCACCATCGCCTGAGTCTCGGTTATGTCCGTTCGATTCTCAGTGATGCGTACATCATGCTCCTGCATGATGTCAACGATCTGTCCGTGCTGGGTCATCAGTTGAGACACTTGAAGACGTAGAGTCTCCACCTGTGCCTCCAGTTTGTCGTTGCGTTCCTCCAGCCTATCGTTCTGCCTCTCCAGTCGATCGTTCTTCTCGCGAAGAACTCGAACCTCGTCTGACAGCTCTCCAGTCCTCCAAATCTCTCGTCGGGTGCAAGCAACGTGGGCCGCGAAGGCCTGCTCCAGTGGTACTCCAAGTGGTGGCAGTCGGTGTCCTGGGGTGGTATCACCAGGGAAACGGTATGGAGGTACTATCTCCCCGATGATCCATCCCTGGATTATGGTGGGAAGCCATCCCCAATGTCGGGCCGTGCCGCGTCTCTGGCCCGCCTATCCATCTCGGCGTCCACCTGCGCCACTAGGTCGTGGACTCGTCGGCGGCTCTCTGTCGTCAGATCGTCGGTTGCCGAGCGTCTGCCCGGGTTCCTGCTGGTGTCGTCATTGTTGGCCATCCTGTAAGTCTCAAGTTAGTAAGTAACAGTTCAATATAAGCATTAATAGTATCAATGTGCAGGTTCTACGTGTAGTGTCTAAAGTTGAGCAATGGCTATAGTCTAAGTTTACTACATGCAAACCTAGTTCCCTATAACCAAGGCTCTGATACCAGTCTGTCACACCCCCAATTTCCCACTCGTGGTGTCAGTCCACGTGGGTGTGACGTGGCCAGAATCACAGCTCAAGGTCATATAGAACACCTGTATATGCTTTTACAAATCCCATGTTTGACACACACACATAACAAAATAGTTTGTAGCGGAATAAAAGTTATCATAGCAGCGGAAATAAATATGTTTGAAAGCATGCAGCGGAAATGTAAATAGTTTAATACAACATTGTTTAGAACATTAAGAACTAAATTGTTTTCAAAAGAAACAACAGAATGCATGCGGTTCCTAAAGCTCATCCCTTAACGTGCATCCTGTTCCATGCGCAGCTAGTTACCTGAGAATACCAGTTAGAAAAAGTGTCAACACGATGGTTGGTGAGTTCACAGGTTTTGATATACATATAGTAATAAAAGTGTGTCATGCTGTTTATCAATGTTAGTACCGAGCCCTAGGCCCAAAGTGTCAGTGCGTCACTACCGAACTAGACTTGTTTGTCCTTGCCTCCGCTATGCCTCGTATGCATAGCAAGTTAGGTCAGAGTTTGCACGGGTTATGACATCCGGTCAACATAGTGCCCCGTGGGGTTAGTCATTCCCTAATGGATCCATCCAAATCTACCACGTTGTTCGTACATTAACGGTAAGACTTTGTGAGGGCTTGTTACGAGTTCAACACTTAATGTTTGTCCAATAAACCAGCATACACAAAAATGTTTGTAATAGTGATAATGTTTGACTCGATGCAACTAGTATTCTCCCCCTATTTAAAAGCGTTTGAAAAAGAGTAAAGAGGGGCCGTGAACTCACCTTAGTGATGTGAACGTAGGTATGCGTAAGCTCCTGATGTAGTAGGCACGTCGGTCACCGGCAACCTATATCGTATACCGTACGTGAGTTCGAGTAAGTGACAGTGCTAGTGTTTGGGTTAGTGCTCGTGTTTGTGTCCAACAACCCTTGGTTGTTCATGTTTGTCCGTGTCGGTCCACATTGACCGTGTTTGCTCGTGTTGGTCCACATTGACCGTGTTTGACTGTGTTGGTCCACATTGACCGTGTTTGACCAAAGTTGACCGTGTCAAGTCAACGACCCGTTGGTGAACCGTGTGACGGTTGTGAATCGTGTAGCAAGTGTGTAAGTGCTCGTCGTGTGCAAGACGCGCATGTCGCGTCTATGGGCAACTTACTATTTATAGTAAGTTTCCATTTTTGGAAAGTTCACAGAGCATATCGAGTTCATAGTTCTAGCATGCTCATTTGTCCTATGTGCTCATGTTAACACATAACACTTCATCATACGAAGTCACATAGATCGTTTATAGCATGTTAACACATAAAAGTTTCCTAAAATGGAAAGTTTCCATTTTTAGCATACGTGTTATCGGAAACCATCTAACTTAGCATCTAATCCACATATTATAACATAATAAGTCATTTAGCATGCTCAAATAATATAACATGTTGACAAATCGGTTTTTGTAAAAATAAAGTTACTATAAATAGTAACTTTGTGGTTTTTGCATAAAAATGACCATTTGACATTTCTAAACCTATTTTCATGTTACAAATCATCAAAATAATCCATCTAACATCATTTAAACATGTCAACATAACCTAATCCATCACTTAGCAATATTTCATCTACAAAAGTTACTAAATATAGTAATATCGCTAGAAATGACCATAAATATTATCAAGATCACATTACAAGTATTCAAATCATCATTCTAGCATCCTAAGAGCAATTCTACATACATGCATGTCTACCATATCATTCATAACATCATTTTACCAACAAAAAGTTTCTATAGATAGAAAGATTGTCAAAAATCATATTTTAACCATTCTAAACTAAATCAAATCATGTAGTATGCTCCCAATATCATCTATGAACATACAAAAGTACTCAAATTCATCCCAACAATCATAGATCATACATGCATGGCAATATATCAACATTTTGCATACAAATCATGAGTTCCATCCATACCCATCATCATAGATCATCACCAAATGCATTCTAATCATGTTAGATCATCATAAATCATCTTAAAATCAACAAACCCAGAAGTTAAACTCGTGCATGTGTGTCCATGGTGTTTGCATGTGGGTTTTACCACATGCATGTGTGTGTAGTGGTGAGAAATGGACATTCTAGCCATGGGGAATGTAAATACTACCTTCAAAGCTTCCAAACCTCCTGAGATGATGAGCCTTTGCCCTCTCAAACTTCTGGTTGGTGAGAATGTGTGGCTTCAAGGTCGTAGTGGCGAGTTCCAAGCTTCTAAATGAACTCTTTGGCTTCAACCTCCAAGTTCTTGAGCTTCAAGGTACTTGGTAATGGCTTCCAATGGAGTTTTCTGGTGAAAATGGAGAGGATAGACCGAATGGTGGCTTGCAAGTTCGGGTAAAATGATGAAGGGTGTAGAGTAGCAATGATTTTCTTGGTTTTATAAAGATTCTGCGAACTGGGTCTCGTCGCGTAGCGCGACACGTTCAAGGGTTCCCCTCGCGTAGCGCGAGAGAGTCCCGCGTTCAAATTTCCCCCGCCCACTTGTCGCGTATCGCGACAGTGTTCTTGTGGACCGTCGCGTAGCGCGACAGATCCCCTGGTGAGCCCAATAGGCCCATTTTCATTGGGTTGATCCGTTCGTTGTCGTTTTCACATTTACGAACTTTCGTTTGGCCTCGCTTGAACTTCCAAGTTCAATGTGTGAGTGTTTCGTGAGGTTTCGAGTGTTGTGCTACACAGTGTGCTAGACGTTCACCAACGTTCGTGTGTTTTGACACGTGTGTGCTGTTTGCCGATAATTCTACGAATTATCTAGTCATGTGTCAGTGTTCGTACTGTCGTGCCACGTGTCACACTAAATTAATCTAATTCTAGTGCCACGTGTATATAATGCATTTAAATAAACATTTAAATAAATAGGTTGCTGACCTGGAAATTACGGGGTGTCACAAATAGTGAATTGAGAGAAAGGACATGTGATCATTATATTCGTAGAAAAACCGTCTCCTATGATGACAGTTATCCCAATCGTAACCGTTTAATTAATCAAGATACCGTCCATTTTAAAATTTTAAAATTTGAATTTTTACAGTTGTAACGCATTAGCTGTAAAAATTGGGGGCAATTGTTTTGTGCTAAAATTTAACCGGAATATTTTCGGATCAGTGATATTTAGGGATATATTCATGATTAACCAATATCTCTTTGTATTTCTAATCTTGTTTCCAAGATTTCAGGAGATAACATGTTGACAAATTGCTGAGCGATAATCATGGAAGGAGTCAAAATGAGTTCCAACCGAATGGTCAAGGATCGCGGCAATATGGAGCATTCCACGCCATTAATTTGAACGAGTCTCCCACGTATGGAAAGTGGCCGAGATATTCGCAACGACTATTATGACATTTCTTTGTAGTTTACTTGTAATTTCATTGTATAAATAACGAGACAATTGATCGATAGAGGACACAACACTTTTTGCAGCTTCACAAGTATACTAACACCTCTAGCATCGATTATATTGTGCTCTTTCATTGTATTTGAATCAATTTTGTATTAATAAACTAGGCAGAGTGACAATTGTCACCTCCCGAGATTTTTATGCCGGCAATCCTAAGGGATGAAGGGCTTTTCCTCAAGGATATTTCTGTTACAGTTTACGAATATTCAATATCTTTGATTATAAAATACAATACCCCACTTTTCTAATTCGTTTTTGTTAGAAGTTAAGTTTGTTAAGTTTTACCCGAAACAGTAACAATTTCATCCTTTAACTTAGCTATTGTTAATTTGATGGGTTAACTAAAAGAATAAAAAAGTAAAATACATCACTTTAATTATTTTTAAAGTAAATTACAGAAAACGTCCTTTACGTTTATATAAAATTACAGATTTCATCTTTTATGTTTAAAAAGTATCGGTAAGATCCTTTGTTTATATATTTTTTTAAAATTTTGTCCTTTATACTAACTTTTGTTAATACCTTCAGTCAAGTTTTTTAAAATGATTATTTTACCCTTATACAAAGGACCTAATTTGAAACTTTCATACTTATTTTACTTTCTTTTATTTTGAACTTTTTTCAATATTTACATTTCTTTTTCTTTTATTCTTTCATCATTTTCATTTTACAAATTAAAAAAAATTAATTAATTATTTAACCGATATTTTTAACAAAAGTATAAATTTCATTAAAAAAAATATACACATTCTTTTTTAATTTTCTTTTATTTGGTTTAATATTTTAATTTGCATATATTTTTAATATATAAAACACATTAAATACTTTTTATTACTATTGACTTGTTGAGTTTTTTTTTTATTTAACCCTTACTAAACACATGTTTTCAATCTCATTATAATAAAATAATATTTAAAGATAGAATAAAAGTGTTACTGTTCTTTTTTTAGTATATGATATTTCTTTCGTGATATTGTAGAAGATTAAATGTTAAAAACGTATTTTAATTTAAAGGAAGTTTTCTAATAATATAAAATTTTAATGACTATAAAATTGATAAATCTTGAGATACATTACCAGGAAAATAAACTTTTATTAAAAAAAACAGAATGTTATAAATTTTAAAAGATTATTTTTTGTGATATATTACCATGAAAATAAACATTTACGATTTCTCAGGATTTATTAATTTTATATTAACCAAAAGGTTAAATTAAAATACATTTTTAACGTTTAATCTTTTACAATCTCACGAAAAAAATATCACGTATTTAAAAAGAAAAAAAATTATCACTATAATTCCATCACTAAAGATTATTTTAATATCATGACATTCTAAATTAAAAAACGTGTGTTTAACAAGGGTTAAATAAAAAAACTAGTGGTAAAAAGTATTTCATGTGTTTTATATGTTAAAAATACAAGAAAATTAAAAAAAATTAAACAAATAAATGTAAATTAAAAAATATAATGAATACATTTTTTTAATGAAGCTTATACTTTTATTAGAAAATTTGGTTAACTAATTAATTGATTTTAAATAATTTATAAAATAAAAATGATGAAATAAATAAAATAAAAAGAAATGTAAATAATGAGAAAAATTCAAAATAAAAGAAATATGGAGTAATATGAAAGTTTCAAATTAGGACTTTAAAGGTAAAATGGTCTTTTAAAAAAACTTAACTGGATTTATTAAGAGAAGTTAGCAAAGAGGGCGAAATTTGCAACAAAATATATAAACAAAGGATGTTAACAATACGTTTTGAAATTAAAGGATAAAACCTGCAATTTCATATAAATGTAAAGGATGTTTTCTGTAATTTACTCTTATTTTTATTTAATCTTTTTGATTAAAGGGATATTACAATATAAGCCCTTATTAAACATCCAAATTACATATATACCCAATGTTAAACTAAAATTATAAATATCACCATGTTTCAAAATTACCCATTAGTAATGAGAAATATATATATTGTTTTTAGTTAGTTCAAAAGGATAAATATGTAATTTAGTTTTATGATTGGTTAAATATGTTTTAAAGGGTTTTAGTAAGATAAAATATGTAATTGACCTTATTTAAACTACATAATCCAAAATTGTTTTTTATATTGTAACGAGGTAGTTTTCGTGAAAAGAACCAATTCATTAACCCAAAGTTTGATTGCTTTTGATATCGGGTTTGAAACCCTCTCGTAGCGAAAAAGGGGGTCAGAGGGTTTTTCTAGTGAGGTTTCCTCCTGGGGTGGCTGTGCGGGCTCATGGGAGATCCAGGTAACAAAACCTTGATGACATGGTTTGGAAACAGTGTGTTCACATTATTGAGACATTTGCCGTTCAAAAAAATTACTTATTTATTAGTATAGATTATTATATTTAAAAGTGTGTATCTGATCGATGTCGAACGGAACTCATGGTTAATTACACCCCGATCAGTATCCTATCATGAAATAAAGGGAGTCTAGTTTGGTTATTTGTATTTAAATATAGCTTTAAGTTTTCAAACAAACCTTTGAGAAATACAGTATTAAAGTTATTGAATGTGGACCTACACAAAATACGCAATTTCAAAATCTATATAAACTGAAGCCCATATCACAAATTAATTAAGACGACTCATTTCACAGTTCCTGAATCAGGTCATTGGGACTAATCGAAATGGAACAATCTGACGAAAATATAGAGACCGAAATTGACATTCCAGATACTTCTTTTGATGACTCCCTTCAACATCCCTTTGGTAATATACATCTTCTTCAATTCTACCATACGTACATGTTTATACCATTATTAATTTATTATAAATGCTACTTAAATTCCCCTTGTGTCTGTTTATACTTGAGATGAGTTTTTCCTTGAAAAGAACATATTTTTTCTCGATCGTCGAAATTTGTTTTGCCTGAATCTTATATTTCTACACTCTACATATAATGAGACTAAAAGTGCGATTTATTGGGTATGATTCTTATTATACCTGAACAAAACTCCAATAGTTCCCATGAATAAATAGTTGACTGCAAGCAAAAGGATAATTTTTTTTTTTATTTTTTTTTTTATATCCAACAGACATTTAAGAGGGTAGAAACCCGTCAAAAACTTTTGACATGCTTCGTACAACCTATCATACTATAATTCATTGACAATCTTTCGATAAATGTAAACCATCAAATAAAAAAAGGTATGAGATTTCTCATGGATAGAGGTGGCCAAACTGGGATTTTTTGTAATCGGAACCTGTTCTGGAAACACCCGTACCCACCGGTTCGGGTACGACTGGTTCCGGTTCCGGTTCGGCTAATTAGTTCCAGTTCTGGATCTGTTGGTCACCTTTACTCATGGATTATACATGCAGGAACATCATTCATAATTTGTTATTGTTGTTCAACAATTCATAATACATAAACTGTAAGTACAGAAAGAAAATTCAAATTATTATTCGAGCTAAAAATTACAGATTAATAACTGAGATACAAAAAAGAAACAAAGAAAAATAACAATTTTTGTGGCTGAGGATTTATGTTAGAGAAATGCACCTTAAATTAACCTCAACCTGAATACAAGAGCATAATAGATCGATCGTTTGAGAGAAGATTGTTTCAGTAGTAACCAACGAGACAACCCAAGTCTTGTATTTATAATGTGGTTAAACATTTCAAAACAGTCTCGGTTTTAAATTCTAAAACGTCTGTAATTTTAATCACTTGAAACACCCGATTTAAAGTATTATAATCAAAAGTTATTGACTGTTGAGCAGAAATACCTGCAAGTCAAACCCGAACTGCCAACCTGAATCGGATCAAAAATAGTAAAATCTGCTCTGAAGCAGCTCACGACGATGCGAGCGTGCAAAGTGTGCCATTAAAATGCTACAACGCCCATCGGCCTTGCACCGGGTGTGGGCGGGGGCGCGAGCGTCGGGTGCCTCGCACCCTCTTGACTGTCACTAAGTGTATCTTGTTATATTGGAATAATATCTTATAATAACTGTTATTTACAAACCAACAAAAAGATTTATCTTTAATTTAATGTGGGAATCCATTCTCATGTTTATTATAAAATTACTATATATAATTAAAAAGCATGAAATTGAATAGTAAAAATATATATATTAAATAGAGTGTGGTCCCATGATATTATTATATATATGTGTATGTATATGTGTGTGGTGTGTGTCTATATATATATATATATATATATATTAAAAGTAATGTATAATGTATAGGTGTTTGATACATGTAGTGACGTTTTAAAAGTTTAGACTTAAACCAGAAGAAGTTTTTTTGACTTTGAAAATTAGTAAACACATATGAGAATATTAAATTTATTTGCTTGCAGATTTGAGTTTTTATTAAATTTGAGAGATTTGCTTATAAATTTGGGTTTTTGTTGGTTTAGAATTTAGGTTTAGGATTTAGGGATTAGTGCTTAGTTCGTGATGAGAGATTTATTTTTGCTATGTAACTTATGCTTTTTCAGATGATATATAATACCCGTTATCAGGAGTGTACTATGATAATCCGCCGTAACACGCGAGTGAAATAAATCTAGTTAATGTTAAACCACATAAAATTGAGCATCGATATCTCATTTATCTTAGCTGCGTTTTGGACCCCGTTAAATTCGTTGTGATCACACATTGTAGAACTTAATTGTATATACGTAATATACAATAACCAATCTATCTATTCTAATAAATAAAAGTTTTTATGGACACATTAAGGATTTTTAGAGCACCTACACTTTGATTTCCCGCCTCTCTCACCTATTAAATACACATCCTATTAAAAGATAATATTAAATATTAAATATTTTTTTACATTTTAAACTAAGAAACATAATTTTTAATACATTAAAAATATATTAATATTAAAAAAACACATATTAAAAATCCAAATTATTATAAAATATACAATTTTTAAAAATAGTATTTTAAAACAAAATGTTTAAAAAACAAACTTTGAAAAAATTAGTGTTATAGAAATAATATATCTGTTATATTACTTAAGGTATTAAATTATACAAAATTTTAGTCATAATTTATATCAAAAAAATTTATTATTTTGTCTAAGTTTTTGTGATGATTATTTGTTATATATTTTTAATTCAACCCATGTAATACACGAAATGCTAACCTAGTTCATAATATATACGAATACTTATTGTGGTCCAAAATTAATAATAAATTGTATTTATTACTAAAATTCTAACAATACATTCCATCGAAAACTTTTTTTTAATTGTTATTTAGTGGTAGTGCGTCTTTTTTCTCTTTAGAAAACCCATTGAGCTATTATGCGGCACATAAATATTTGATGGAAATACTGTTTATAGAAAGATATAAAAAGTTCAGATATCTTGTAAAAATCGTTGGAAAAAAAAGTTTTGTTAAGAGTTTTTCAAAAAAATTAGAAAATGAATTTTTCTTCAACTTTGGACAAAATTAGTTATAAAGTTAATTGCATAAATGTCGTACATAGTTTAATCAAATTGCAGGTGTGATTTTCATGATTTAAAATTGTAAATTTAGTCTAAATATTTATGATAATATTACATACATGATTTGTGTTGTTTGGTCAGATTGTACGATTGCTCCTCAATGTTGAAGAGTCACGAACTTAGTTCAAACATTTTTGAAAGGATTGCATAAATGATTCCTATAATTTGATCAATTGATGTTTAATTTTAAGATAAAATTACCTTTTTATTTAAATGTTAGAACTCAATTAATGAAGATCATTTAATATAATTAATCAGTGATTCCAAACCTGTTATTTAACCGCTATTAAAATAATTAAAAAAAAATATTAAAATAGCTCAATTTTCATAAATTACATTACTTAAAATCGATTAATATAAATAATATGTGAATTCAAATCAATTATTCAAATACTATTAAAATAATTTGCAGATTGAAAAGTTTTAAAATCTCGTCTACTTGATGTTCGTTATTCAACATTTTTACTATTTTTTTTTTATTTAATAAGGTAATTTGAATACATCTATTTTAAGAACATCTATTTTAGTAGTGTTTAAATAATTGGTTTAGATTTATGAGTTATTTGTATTAATTGATCTTAATTAATTGAATCCTAAGATTAAGACTATAATGTTAATTGATCTGGTGACTAAATGTGTAATTGATCAAATTATGGGAATAGTTATGCAAACTTCTTAAAAATATTTGAACTAAGTTTGTACTTTTTCAGCATTAGGGACCAAGCATGCAATCTGTTCAAATCATATGGACCATGTACTTAACATTCCCACAAATATTTGGACTAAGTTTGTAATTTTTCAATCCTGAAAACCAAACAGAAAATATAATTGAACCATAAGAATAATTTACAATTAACCCTTAATTGTATATGGCTAAGTTTAATATACTTGTTAGATTATGAGGTTTGTGTTATACTATATGAGAACTTTACAAAAAGCAAACTATGTTAAAAACAAAGTAAAAATGAATGAGATGTCGATGTACACACAAAGTTATGTGTTTGAGTTTTTGCAAACCTATGAAAAATCATGTTTGGTACCTATCAACAAGTTTTACCACACCCTGTCGTAGCGGAAGCGTACGGTGTGACGTTCATGATTTCACATTCATTGCTTATACCAAAAGACACGCATTTTTATATATTACACAACCATGTTACAACTACATTAGTTACAAGCCATAATGTCTCAACGGTTATAATAGAGTTCCATATAGCTACTAAACCATGCATCACACAACTGAGCCTAATTCTCTTAGACTCTGCTATATGTTTTCAAAAGCTGAGCTCCCAACTGCACCCCTGTGTCATCATGCATCTAAGAAAAACATAGTTTTAAACAATCAACATATCGTTGGTGAGTTATGTTATCAATGTATTCAATCAAATCAAGTATTTTCGTAAAGATATTTAAATAATAATCATGTCCCAAACTGGGCACAAAACATTGATTTCTAGTGCGCACATTGTTCTAACCAACAATGTTGTGATTTTCTAACTAAATGTACTTTATAACTCCTAGGCTCCCGAAACCGAATTGACGATGTGAACTTGTCCCTTCCCAATGTCTTTGCTGCGAGACATTTCATTTATTGCCTTATTAAGTGTTCGCTAGACCTCCGGTCGTAGTTTTAGCTATGAACCACGGGCGTTGATTGTAAATATCAAATATATCTATTCCCAATAATCATGTTCCCCTAACGATTAACGGTTACAGAACAAGGGACTTGGCGACAAATGTGTAACCCGCGAAATAACAACAAGTTCCATTCATATGTTTCAACCAATTGTTTTACAAAATTTTAGTTTATACGTTTCACAAAATGTATCAAAAATGTTAAGAGTTTCACTTTATTCAAATCAGGTTTCATGTTTCACAATGTCCATAATTCATTATTTAATCAAAATATTATGTTCCATAATAATCAGGGTGTTTCAATGACATTTTATGTTTTCCCAACCCCCGAGTTGTGAAAGCCAAAATACTGAAAAGGGGTTGTGAACTCACCTGAATTGATGTAAAATCAATAAACAGTGGACAACGTTCGTAATGTTAGATCTTGGACTCCAAATTAGTAATTGATTAAAGTTCGGTGAGTTATATGTAGATACTTTGATTCACCGGAACTTTCATTGACATTTAACGAGTTGATCTAGAAATACGTGCATGTTTTTAAGTGATTTGATACCACTATCCATTGATTTGTATTGTCTAAATTGCTGATTTTGATCATTTATCGAGTTTCCAAATCAATTGTGTTGAAAGTTGATAGAAATTTGACTTTCGTATCTAAATCAGAGTCTTAATCGGCTTCTAGCTAAAAATCTGATCATTGGATTGCAAAATAGATTGCACAACAGAGTTCAAAATGAAAAATTGATTGAAAATAGGTTTTTATATTGAAAACTGAACCTTGTGTCGCAATTGGAATCTTAATCAATTTCCAGACTGAAATCATATCACTAAATTGCAAAACGGATTGGAAAATTGAGTCCTGAACGCGAAATCGATTAAGAATAGGTCTTTTTTATTGAAATCAAATAACCGGATTGTGAATCATATTGCGAAACAGAGTTCAGAACGTGAAACGAAAAAAATTGGGTTTGACTGGAATACTCGCTGCAGATTCACCGGTGGCCAGTGGCGGTGGCTTCGCCGGTGGCTCGGGCCGGCCTCTCCTGGTCTTGGTCATGGCCTCGCCGGTTGGTCACTTGGCTGATGGTTCCCGATGATGACCAGGCCGCTTCCAAGGATTGCTGAGGAATGCCGATGGTGACCAGGACGCGATTTGAAGTTACCCGGGAATGACCGGGTGTTGCCGAGGGTTGCCGGTGTTGGCCTGGTTTCGATTTGCTGATTCCCAAAAATTCTCGGGAATCGTCGGTTGTTTCCGAGATCGAGGGACCTTGTCCAAGACAAAAGTGGTTTTTCGAGTTTTTCTTCGATTCTAGACCACTTTTCTCGATCACCTAGCTCCAAATCTTAATAGTTTACCCATTTTTATAGTTTGGTGAAGAAAATCTTAATTTGAGCAACTTTGAAAAATTCGGTTTTTGGACAAAATTGCCCTTTTTTGGTTTTTGACATTACGATGATTTCCATACTTCAACCAACATTCAAACATATTTGTTTAACCTATTTGAAGCTATTAGAACCAAAGATTTGGCTTGAAACTTACTTTGTTGAGATTTGAGTTAAAAACCTACCAAAATCCAACTTTTGGAGGTTGATTTCTTCTTTTGATTGTTCTTGGCCTCAATTATTAGCTAGGACTTGTTAGATTTGATGATGAGATGTTGTTTGAAGCTCTAGGAGGTTTGTAGAAGGCTCTGGTCAAATTTGAGTGTGAAGGATGTGAAATGTTGACTTGAAAAGTCAACTCTTGGATATTTATAATTTTTCTGGCTTCTTTATCAAATTTGACCAGATATTTTACTTCAAAATATCTTTGAACCAGATTGATATGTTCTATGTGAATGGGATTCACTAATTACTTAGTGATTAAGTTTTCGTGGTTTATTTCTCGGCTATTTCGTGTGCATCTTCAAGAATTTCTACTTTTGATCAACCATCATTGTTCTACTCCCAATTACATTCTATTAGGAATATAATGTGATTAGAAAGGTTGAGTTGTGATGATTTTTCAGTTACACATGCTGAATTGCCTTTTCACAAATTTCCGCGATTTATGTTTCAAATGTGTGTTATCGTTTTTTATTTAATTCACGAGTTTTTATTTGATTTTAATGGTTTGTTTTGATTATTTTAATCTTAGTAAGACTTAATTAAGACTAATGCACATGATTCTATATGGAATTGCGAATTCTCACAAGTTTGGTACCAATGTGTAAGTTTGATATCGTGATACATAATAATTGAGAAGAAGAACAAAGTCAGTTTTGATATGAGAAATTAAGCAGTATAAAAAGTGTTGAATAAGTTCACAACCATATAGTTTTTTATTTAATTCTTGATTGAATGTTTCAACTTCGTTTTGTTATAATGCTAAAAAATCCTTATTTAAAAAGCGCACGAAAACACATTCCTGAATCTTCAAGAGTCTTTTGATATTTTCAACTCTTCTAGTTCAAGGTATACTTTTGGATGCTACTATGTTTAATGACAGATCATTTTACTGGTTTACTGGTCAGACCGGTCGGACCGGATTTTAAAACCGGAAGATATCATAAATCATAATTAATCTTAAATAGGTTAATCTTTTTATTAAACTAACTACAACATAAAAATAGGAGACGTGTGAGACATATTTAGTGATATAAGCAAATTTGCTCTTTTACAATGGTGCATTTGGTTGTCCCACATCGCTTACCCCACGGTAAATGGAACATTCTCGCCCAGGGCCGGTCCAATGGGTCAATCAGCCCAATCTAAGGCTTAGGGTGATAGGGTCTCACAAATAATAGGGCCCCCATTTTTGTTACGTTTTTGGCCTTTTTTTTGTAAATTTGGGCTAAAATATTGTCATATTGAATTGAGCTTCAGACTGACAGACTGGGCCCTCACGCCCCGTTAGCGGTGCGCACATATAATGTATATATGTGTCGACAGCTCTTGAGGGGCAAAAGTAAAATTGCACTAATTTTAACGTTATTTTACTTATTCAGTGAAAATAACGTTAAAATCGTTTCGGACGGTTGATCAAGCATCATGAGCCGAGGGTCTCACTGGAAGCAGCCTCTCTACCCCTACGGGGTAGGGGTAAGGCTGTCTACATCTCACCCTCCTCAGACCCTGCCTTAGCATGCTAATGGCGGGATATACTGAGTACGTTGATTGTTGATTGATTGACTGACAGTCTGACAGACTGGGCCCTTTCCTAAGAACAGGGAAATAGGGAACTAGGGAAACACGTAAACTAATTTAATATAGGGTTGTGGCATTGGGCGAGAGCGAGAGACTGAGAGTTCAAGACGGGGAGACGAACAGTGTGGAGGTTGACCAAAACTCTAGGAGGCGAAATAAATATTTTTTCGGGGAGGGGCGAAACAAAGGTTTTTAAAAATTTTTACACTACGTATCGGGAAATATACACTATTACACGAAAAAACAGGGGGGCATGCCCCCCTCCCGGTCTGAACTAAGTTGCGCCCTGGAGACGAAGGAAACAAATCAACGTTGGAAACGAGCAGTCGGCTGAGCGGCGTCTGCTATACACCTATGAGAGGCAGTCTCGAGAAGAGGGAAACAAGGAGTCGGCTGTCGACGAGGAGTTTGGTTCTTCACTTCTTCTGCTATAGATCTGTTAGTCTAGTACTCAGGTATCATGTATATCTCTTTTGTAGACTGCAGACGAATAGATGCCATCATCTTTTTGTACAATATACAAACAGAAACTTCTTTGCTGTCATGGCCCATGGGGGTTTCTTATGAATCAAAATCACGAGTTTTGATTTTTGATTCTCTTAATGACCTCTTGCTTGATTCTCAGGAAAAAAAAAAAAGAAAAGAAAACAGGGAGAATGTAATGGTGTAGGAAATACTAAATGTCATTTTTGGACTAGATTTTTAAACTAGTGCAGGCAAGACTTTTTTATTTTTTTTGGTTCAAAAGAGCCTCAGTTTTGTTTTCCGCTTTTGGCTTCCATAAATTTAGAGTTGGCCCTGTTCACGCCTCTATATAAGAAAATCCACCCCTTTGCAGTCTTATATCCGGTTCATTTGTGTTTCCTGTTTCCGGTTGGACCCAGGTTTATGCAAAACCGGCCGGTTCATTGAGTACCGGTTATCTAGTCTAAATTGAACCGCTATACCTACCGGTTCCAGTTGAACCGATTGGACCGGCCGGTTCATTGAGTACCGGTTATCTAGTCTAAAACGTTGCTTGTAACACAAGAAACCTACAAGTTCTTTCGAAATACTTGAAATTTATTTTAAATGACCAATGTTAAACTAGAATCCACAGCCACTAATTGACCCATGATGTTAGACTTTACCGGGTTTTGTTCTCATAAACCAAATGGGTCATGGGTTAAAGTTGTGGAGTTAGTTTGGTTTTATTGTTTAGGTTTATTATCATTGTTTTTTGCATAATATTTAAAATGAGTATTGTTTAGTATTTGTTAAGGTGTATTTTATGGTATTGGTGTCAAGGAATAACTTCCCTAAATAGAATTAGGTTAACTTTGTTGTTAAAATACGAGTTATTGTATCATTGTAATGTTGTGTATCATTGTTTAAGATATACATCAAAGGTTTCGTGTGTCCTTGTTATTTGCTTTTAAGTTTTAGGTTCTCGGTTAGGATCAAGGGGCAAGTGCCATGACATTCTTCGTCTTGCTTATCTTCATTATTTTTGTATTGTATTTCCTTCGAGTTGTCAAAGTTCTGTTTTGCAATTTGATTAAAGGTGTTATTTATATGATTATAAGAACAGCTTCCTACAAAAACACTGTCATGTTTTGCCCAAGATAAGCAGGCTTAAGCACCTCAAACATACGCAAGACCACCTATTTATTCAAATGAGGCATGGGTAAGTGCCTTACACTCCCCCTAAACAAGACCTATTGCGATGACAAAAATCATCGCTATAGCTTCACAAAGTCCTCGCTGTAGGCTATAGCGACATATAGTCGTTGCGTGTTCGCCTCTTGCAATAGCTCAGACATATTGTCATTGCAGCTAGACTTATAGCGACAACAAGTCATCGTCTCTATAAGTTTAATGAATTTTTTTTATGGTGACTACGCTATGTGGCTGGAAATAAAACACTTAGGTTGCTGATTTCGGCTCGTAAAAAGCTTAAGTCAGCTAATGGCTTGTCAAGACAACTCTTTTAATTTGATTTATATTTAACTAAAAATGACTATTAGGTTATAAATCGCAATTTAAAAAGTTAAATATACCAAATGTGTCAAATGTGGTTTATTCGCTTTGAGAGAGTTTTTCTTTCATAGTTTTTCTATCTTACTTTACTTTATAAAGATACCAATATAGGACTAAAAAGTTCAAAATATATGTAGTTTATGGTTTTCAAAACTTTACAAGTTATAGTATATGCTATAAGAGTTTTAAAACTCTTAGTTTTAAAAGATTTCATCAAATGACTATTGTATCTTTCCAATCTATCTTATATAATAAATGAAGGTTTTGACTTGTCACGTGTCATACAATGAAGCATGCTTTATTTTATTTCCTGCCTTAAATTTTAGAGCATTAAATTATTTATAAACAATCCATTATTAATAGTAATAACTAATAAATTTGAAAAATTATTATATTAATTTATTTTCTTAGATTTTATATACAAACAAATAAATAAATCATGACTATCTTACACTTTCAATATAAATTTATATTTATATATCTTACACTGTCAATAAAAAGTAATAATTATGTTTAAATTATATTCAAAAAATCAAGTAACTAAATAAAATAAAATTAATTATAAAATAAATCATGAACCATAAAAAAATAATCATCTTATCAATGATGAGAACTTTTAATAAAAAAATTGTTTCATGTATATTAATGTATTTGTATATTTTAACTTCCTATTATCATCAGGTAATATAAAATCTAGATCATCCATTGTTCACACTTTTGTGAATCTACATCATTAGATTTACAAGTCTTATGTTCACACAATTATGAATCAAAGTATGCACATATCAAATTAAGTGTCTACACTTTTGTAGATCTTGACTTCCTACATAACAATAATTGTTCACACTATTGTGAATCAAATTAACCATTGACACAATTGAATGTTCACACCTATGTGAATCCTTCCATTTCAATAACCATACTAACACATAACCACTTCCATCAAGTTTAACAAAACAACCAATCACATATATACTAAAATGCAATATTTCTTGTAATATGGACTCAATCAATCCTACAATTACAAGTCAACAAACACTGGTAACTTACACCCAATTTGAACACATTCACTTGTGTTTACATCAAATACACTTCTAATTCATATGTTCACACACATGTGAATCATTTATGTACAATTCAACACACTAAATGCTCTCACTCAAGTGAATCAACCAAAATTGTCTACACAATTGTAGATCATCTAATACAATTCTCTCTAACTACCAAATAAGTATCATATTATTATAATTCAAAACAACATACTTATGTGTCTCATTAAGTTTTCACACTTTTGTGAATCACTCAAACTTTCACTAATCTAGAAATGTTCTCACCTTTGAGAATCAACCAAAACAAAAGTTAACAACGTGAATCATTTACACATATGATCACTATTAGACACAAACAACAAATAGTCACACCTTTATGATTCAAAATAACATTTATTATTGTCTACCTTCAAATTCAACATAAAACATATCACCAATGCATATGTTCACACACCTTGTGAATCATTATATACAATTCAATTACAAGTTGTTCATATCCAAGTGAACCAATTTTACTTACATATTAAGTACCTTCAAGCATTTGTCTACATCATTATAGATCAACTAAAATGTCTACTACCTCCTTAGTTCATATTCAAGTGAACTATTTCAACATACTTCTACAAAACATTATCCACACTTATGTGAATTAAAATCAATTAAAGCAAACATGAATGCCTACACACTTGTAGGTCATCACTATATCACATTCAACACATGGTTTATATCCATGTGGATCACCAATTGAGTTTTGTTCACATGATCACAAAACTTGTGATTCATGATCACAACATTAAACAAACTCAACAGTAACAGGTGACTTACCTTAAACCGGATGTATATGCTCATTTAGCTAGCTCCCTCCCGGATCTATGCTTGTCTTCTTCACCAAGACTCCCTATGATCATACCACAATTCATTCAACACATATATTCTATATAATTTATATTCACCCAAATTAACATGTATTCTAACTTATAACTCACTCAAAGCTTAAACCTTACATCACATGTAAGTTTCATATCAACATGTTATTCATTCATGTTTTATGTCTCTTTAGGTATTTCATCAAACACCTTATGTGCTGAATTCTTAGTTATGAGTATTAACACCAATTGGTTTCTACAAGACACCCATTCAAAACCAAAATCACAACTTTAATAAATTGGTTGAGTTTTGACAGCACCTTTTCTTCTAAAACATCAACATATCATTAACTTATACTCAAATTCATCTAGCTCATACTTGAACTGAAACCCACATGATTTACCCAACACCTATATCATCACCCATGGATTCTCTATGCAAGAATCTGATGTTTGGGCGTTTAAAACATGTTTATATCATGAAACTAACATGTTCTTAAAAATTACGACACCCAGTTCCAGATTTGGATAAAACCCATTCATGGAGTCATCCTACATACCCACGAAAATTCAACCAAAACAACAAACTAACACTTACCTCTTGTTAGTAATCACGTTGGGTGTTGATTTCAAGCTTCAATCTTCGATTTGCAGCTCAAAGAAGCTTCCAATTTGATCAAAATCAAGATTTGCTCCCTTTTTCTCCTCTCTGAAAGTCGACTACCCGGCACCACCTTTTGTGTTGACCTGGTTTGACTTATTTCACTAATAAACCCCATTTACAAGTTTCATCAAATGGCATATTCAGCCCCTCAACCTTTAATTACCATTTAACTAGTTTTAAACTAACCTAACCAAGTTAGTTACTAGTTATTTAACAACCCACTTTGTTTATTTAATCACCAATTGTCTAGTTACACATCTTGTAACTTATAAATTATAAGATAAGTTATTTTATTAATATTGTAACACCCCGACCAATAGAGGAATCATCGGAGCGTACACGAAGTGTAGATTGTTCAAAAAGCATAGGGTGGTTATTGTAATAAATTCAAACCATTTAGTCTAATAAATTCAAATTTAATATTCAAATAACATCCATTACATCATAAAAGGAAATACTAAAACAATCAAATTCTAAACATAATAATAAAACTAAATCCAATCTCATATCATGCCTATGTAGCATTCCCTCCTGAAACATGTTTAAATAAAAAGGGTCAACTATAAAGTTGTTGAGCTTCACAGGTTTAAGCACACACACCAAAATAGTTAAATAAAATGTTGATAAATGTTATAAATAATATGTGTAACCAAGCAATATGAACATACAATATTAAATTAGTAAATAAAATTGATCAACTAATGTTAACAGAATAAAATTTGACCATGGTAAGCATCGCAATGCTTAAACTAGTAACTATCACTGCGGGCTTCCCCCGAAGGGTAAATCAAACACAGTTAAATGGCCGGTCAATAGATCTATCATAGTCACTAGGGGTGATCAATGCTAAATGTTAACTAAAACCAATATGTATAATGTCATAAACTTGTTTCATATAAATTGTTTAAAAGATTTGATAACATGTTTCACCCCAAATAATAAAAGCATAAAAATGGGCCATGAAGACTCACCATGTGTGATGAGCTAGTCGTTGCAAATAAATGATAAATATGTAGTCCAAATCGTATCCAACACGATCTAATTTAACCTATAATTCAATCGCACATAACTAAGGTAATTATAACTTTGCATTGAATTCCCATAATGTTTTTGTGTTTCATATGTTTATAACCCAATCCATAAGTATGATTTTATAAAAATTGTTTACAAGTCGTGTTATTGTTTAAAGTTTAAAATATTTATAAATGTTGAAAAATAATAGTAATACTATTATATTAATACTATCAATATTATCGATAATAATAATTATATTATTAATGATAATAGTGATAAAATTAATAATACTAATAATACTAATGTTAATAATAATAATAATAGTAATAATAATGATATTTTTATTAATAATATCAATAATAATAGTAATAGTAATAATAATAATGATAATAATAATAATTTTTTTTGTTAATAACTGTGATCATAAAATAATAATGGTCATAATAACCATAATACTATTGATAATAATACTATTAACTATAATAATCATAATAAGATAATACTAATTTATAATATTAACTAAAATAATTACACTAATAATAATAAGATGGTACTAATTATAATATCAATAATACATAAATAAATAAATAAATAAGTAAATAAATAAATAAATAAATAAGGAGTTAAATAAATTAATTAAATAAATAAACTGAATAATACTTATATATATATATATATATTTATCAAATTAATAGTTTTTAAGTTTATAAAAATTTAGGTGAAATCAGATTTTAGAAATGATAAGTAATTAAAAAGATATATAAAAAAAACCGGTTGACAGCCTAAAACCCGGTCTAACCCCGAATCGAACCCGAGACCATTATTTCCGAATACAAGGGTAATAACCGGTTGATCTAGGTGCCTGGTTGTGATAATTATCCATTTAAATTATTTATAAACTATCCTAAGTTTAATATCCCAAATCAAAATTATAAAGAACGAAACCCTAGTCTCTTTCTCATCTAAATTCGATCGATCTGGACAACGATAGAGTTGATAGGCTTAGGGCTTTTGTTCTAGATAAAAAAATGAATACAAAGATATATAGAACACTTACAACCGTTTGTGTTTGGACTGGTTTCGAGCTCACGTACAGAACCGCTCGACTGGAAGCTTTTAGGGGCTTAATTCGCGATTTGAGAGACTTCTAAAGGGGTCCCGATGGCACTGACTTGTTCGTCGATGTTAAGAAAAAATGTGGGTGTGATTAATTTGCTTATTACGCTCGTTTATATAGATTTTAAGATACATGATCGAATCCGGTTAATTAGGAACGAATTTTGAATAAATCTTTGACTTATTCGACTAATTGGGTGATGTTAACGATCCCACGATATTCGGTTGTTGATAAAGTTCAAACTTTATCGATTTTTACTCCCGAAATCGCGTTGTGAGTTGAATGGGTCGAAATGGGTCGTTGGTTGGTTCATGGGTGATCAATGAGAGAAATGGGTGAAAAAGATGGGTAGTTTGAGGGTTTGACAAACTTGGCCCCTCCTTGTTTTCTTTATTTTAACTTCTCAGCTTTGACAAATATGGCTCCTACATGTTCTTAAAACGTTTTATAAAATTTTTATTAAATTTATAAACTTTATAAAATCACCACAATTTTCTAAATTAAATATTTATACATTTTAATAATAATAATAATAATAATAGTATTAATTTTTATTGTTGTAAACATATATTTATATAACTTTCCTTTATAAATCTTAAATACTTGAGATTTTTATTTATATTGTTATTATTGATATTATTTGTAATATCATTATTAATTTCATATTAAAATAATAATACTATTATTAATAATAGTAATAATAATAATGATAGATAGATATAAATTTCTCGTTTAAAATCTTGAAATTACATAAATTCGAAATGTTACAAATATAATACCCAAATGGGTCGTTACAAATTCTTCCCCTCTTACAAAGGTTTCGTCCTCGAAACCGTATTACAAACCAACCAAACAGGGATAGAATTTGTTCTTCTCATCTTCTGACTCCCACAGGGTGTCAAATTCTCAATGGTTCTTCCACTAAACCTTCTCTTAATTTAATGTTTTGTTCATTAGTTGTTTGACCTTTCTTGTCTAAAATAGTCGCCAACTTTTCTATCACATTTCAACTTATCATATAAAGCTGATCTATGAGTCAAACACTTACTCATGTGATGCACATGGAATATATTCCAAGCTCTACTTAGCTCTTTCAGTAGCTCAATCCAGTAAGCAATCTTGCTCACCCGAGCTATAGTTTGAAATGGTCCAATCACTCTTAGACTCAAGTTTCCCTATTTTTGAAAACATATAACGCTTTTATAAAGGAAAACTTTCAATCATACCTGATTCCCCCACCACTGGGAATTCAATCGGTCTTCTACACATATCTACTTAAGATTTTCCGGAAATCTTAAGCCACCTTCAAATGAACTCAGATTTGGTCAACCCGGTCATTTGTTATTTTCCACACTTCTCTAATTTATGGAATTCCCTAACAAAACCACTTTCAAAGGACAAGTGGGAGGTATCCACACTCGACTCCATCTTGTTCTTAAACTGTGACTATCATCCTCAAGATCAAGGGTTTGCCCCTTAATCCAATTTGATATTCATCAATCAAATCCGAAGTGACAACTATTCTTATTGCCTTCCACCTTAATAGGTGAAAAATCATCTTTTCCTATTCCAGGCATTAGCCACTACAATAGCTTTTCCCTGAAATCACAGGATTCAACGATCAAAATCGTTAAGTAGTTTTAACCACTATTCATTACCTAATATTGAATTCCTAACCGGAATCTTAATATCTTAATTTACATTTGCTTTGAATGTTCCCACCCTTGAGAATCATTCTTATTTCACATTTTGTTACCATACAATAAATTTAAACAACCAAATAATAATCACACTATTGTGATTCAATTCAATTCAATTAATGAATTTATTTGAATGTTCACAACTTTGTGAATCTTTTCAAATTATCTTAACCTTGAATGTTCTTACCTTTGAGAATTGATCGATGTGTCGTAGGTCAATCAAAAGCAATTTATAATTAAGAACTTAGCTACCTTTGACTATAGCAAGGACACGTAAGGTCGTCTCCACAGAGAATCAGTGGAAAGTGCTAATCTTGACTAGAAACTAATTAATCTAAGAAAAATGAAAACTTGATTGAATTGGATTAAGAGAATCCTTTAAAAGAAACAAACTTTAATTTTGATTTAAAAACAATTAATGAAACACGTAATCACTTCCGGTTCCTAGGTTGCAAGATCCACAATGAATGTAAGTTAAACCTAGATTGAAATCGTATAAAATTGATGTAGTCAATCAATTCGATTAAAGTGATAAAGATGGAACGAACGTTTAAGACTTGCTCATTCCCAAAATTACCAATAGATATATGCGACACATCACACGACTACCAATGAGTAAACGATGCAAGAAAACCGAATCACTGATGGTAACGCAACAATACGAAAACATAAATCTATTGTTTAAATCAACCAAATGAAAAGCATATCAAGTTTACAATCAAAAACCTAGATTAAACATTCAAACATTGTTTCACTTACAACCCTAAGCAACCGGAAGCGATTACGAAGAAACTAGCCTTGCCTCATCACGATTTGATCTTCAATTGTTGATTCCATTGATGAATTATTGGATTGAATCTTGATTTGGATGGTTGGATCCACTCAAAAACTGCCCAAAATCGCCCCAAATTGGCCCCAAAAACCTTAACTTTCGACTTGGATGGAATGTGGCTTGAAAATAGGCAAAATAGGGTTAAAAACCCGTTTTCTGTGTTTTGGGCGTAGCCTACGCTGGGCCAAGCTGAACGGTGCCAATTTTCTGTCAATGCTGAATTTTTTGGCGTTGCCTACGCCCAGTCTGACTTCACCAACGGCTTCGTCTCGTCGAGAAACTCGGTTTTCATATATTATGGCTTCCGTAACTCTTCCTCTAGCTCAAGATACGCGCTTCCGAAGTTTTGAGCTTTTCTCGACCGATTCTGATCTACCTGTGCATCTTTTCGTCTCGTTAACACCCCCGGGCATCCCTCTAATGTGTTTTTACCTGCAATTCACAATTGTATCTCAAAGTATCATCATTCCACATAAAATGCCCATAAAAACGCAACTTTAAACTGTTAAAGAACATGAAAATCAAACACACATCAAGAATCATTCAAATTTCATGGTTAACTAACATACAATACTTTCATATACATAAGACAACTACATACATATAATCAATGATCACACAATTGTGATTCAAAATAACACACATTTGTGTTTAATTCAATTGCAACATTTAATATGTATTTAGCATATGAAAGTCCATACCCAATATGGGTCATTTCATAATGTTTAAAGCATATTATGACCATTCCAAAGGTTCAAATAAACATAACTTAACCTTTTTATAATTCCCACTACTCAATCTATAATGCACATAAAGTGCCTTTCACCTCCTTTAAGTATACCTATATACATAATATTGACACTTCAACTTGTCATATTATTATAGATGTCCACAACTTGTGAATCATCCAATGTTTCTATTTTAAATGATTGTTTACACTCTTGTGAATCAATCCAATACCCCAAACATTGAAATGTCTACACCCATGTAGATAATTTCAAAATTAGTATCAAGGAGACTCATTTGCCCATTTCATGAACCACACAATCAAACACCCATTTTATGGTTCTTAATCGATTAGGTTCACACTACTTGTGAATTCAAAAGCCTATCACCAATGTGATTTCATCCTTTCTCTATTTTCGAGATAATTCTAAGATTACCTTTAATTAACATCTAACAATTGTAGTTGTACTACTAACAACCATTTATGTTCACATAACACATAGTTATGTCCCATGAATTATTAACCTCAAGATTGATCTACAAGCAATTTAATAAATTTGCCATCGCTAATCTATTGACAGATTTTGTTAGGTTAATATACATACTTACCAACATACCTCATGCAACAATTTAGTGACCCTCCATGTTTACAAAATTTACCTATCAAATTTTGCTAACGGTCATCCACCATTTGTTACACATAACTAGCCTAACCAAATTGAAAATAAGCTTCACACATATGTGGATTCCACTTTGTTCCAATTCATCCTATGGACTTCCAACCGGTCTTGATAGTCCAATTCCACACAACTAGTATTGAGATTCCTTCAACTACTAGTCAAAGTTTAACTCCTAGAGTCAAACATACTAACGAGTCCCTCTTTCTTATGTATACTCACCCAATAACATTGGACATTGTCTCCACACACATGTGGATATCACAACACATATACCTTAGTCAACACCACTAATCCCTAGCAAAACAACTAAGGATTATATAAATTACAAAGTTAACATATCAAACTTTGTTAATGGGTCAAATCTACCCAATAAACCCCATCACCACATACTGTGGATTCTCACTAATTCTTATATTTAAACGAATGTTCACACTCTTGTGAATCAATTCGATTATACACTCTATGTAGATGTCTACACCATCGTAGATCATCCCAAATTATAATTATTTGCATGGGTGTTCACACTCTTGCGAATCACTTCTTCCATACATTAATAATGAAAGTCCACACCCTTGTGGATCATCCATTTTCTAATTTTAAGTTTAGAATTTACCATACCCTTCACACAACTGTGAACTAATAACAAGTATCGTGTACTAGAATTAGACACTTTATATCCTTACATCTAGTTTACACACCCACCTTATACATATAGTTTTATCTCCTTCATATAAGAAGGTAAAATAGTTTCTAAGACTTTAACCACTCATTTTCTTACAATTCTCCGCATCTCGGAGATATCGGTTTCATTCACTTCCAGATGATATTCATCAGCCATTACACAACTGTGACAATGAATTCTTTACTAGCCTTAGACATATTATACCATACATATGATAACCACTTACTTGTGATTCTATCAATCACACACATATTTAATAATATATACACCTTACACACACTATTCCATTCCAAAGGTTGAAGTTATTTCCTTAAGAATACATCCATACCATGAGGACACTAGTAGACTAGCCAGGTCTAACACTATACTCAATGTATGACTGTGTTCTTAGATCCGTCCCTTCAAACCAAGGTCAAGAGTTTCGGTTCACACCACACGTATAGCAAACATAATGCATACCGGTCATTTACACACACACACACACTATTCCACACTAACCTTGTACCTTCGGCTTGGTGATCGGATCTTGGATCGAACAACTTCCCCTTTTCCATATCAAGAGCATCAAGTTTAAATTCACATGTTCATGAAGCACTTGAATCCCTCCGACCATTGCTCTAATACAAACTTGTAACACCCGTGTTATATTATGTCACATCCGGACAATATAAACACCTATTTAAGGTTTTACATTTAGGTCCTAGAAAAACTTTTATGTTTTGTCACACCCCCAAATTCCCACTTGTGGTATTAGCCCACGTGGGGGTGACGTGGCCAGAATCACAGCTCAAGGTCATATAGAACAACACTATATGAATTTTCAAAATACATTGTTGACATAAAAGTAATAAATAGTTTGCAGTGGAAATAATTAAGTTTGTCAAAAAGCAGCGGAATTATAAACTATCAGACACTACATTGTATGTTACAAAACATTAGTAAAATTGTTCTCAAAGGTAAAACAGAAATGCATGATGATCCTAATGCTCGTCCCTTAAGTGTGCAATCCTGAGTATCCATAACTCTGTCAGTTACCTGAGAATACAAGTTTAAGAAAAAGTGTCAACATAATGGTTGGTGAGTTCACAGGTTTTGATAAACATAGGTAGTAATTCAAAAATCATGTGTCATACTGTTTACTAAATGTTAGTCCCGAGCCCTAGGCTCTAAGTGTCAGTGCGTCACTACTGAACTAGACTTGCTAGTCCTTGCCTCCGCTATGTCTCTTAATAACATAGCAAGATAGGTCGAGATTTCACGTGTTATGACCTCCGGTCAACATTTTTGCCACTTGGGGCTCGTCACACCCAAATAGATCTATTCAAACTCACCTCGTTGTTTATACATTAACGGTAAGACTTTGCGAGGGCTTATTACGATACAACACTTATGTTTGTCCAATAAACCAGCATACACAATTTGTTTGTACAAGTATAAATGTTTGACTCGATTCAACAAGTATTCTCCCCCTATTTGAAAAGTTTATAAAAGAGTTAAAGAGGGGCCGTAAACTCACCTTAGAAGTGATCGGAAAGTAAATGCGTAAGCTCCTGCGTCGCAAGGTAGTCGGTCACCGGCTACCTATATCGTATACCGTATGTGAGTTTGTGTAAGTGACCGTGCTCGTGTTCGTGTTAGTGCTCGTGTTTGTGCTCAACAATCCTTGGTTGTTCATGTTTGTTCGTGTCGGTCCATAATAACCGTGTTTGCTCATGTTAGTCCACATTGACCGTGTTTGATCGTGTTTGACCAAAGTTGACTGTGTCAAGTCAACGACCCGTTGGTGAACCGTGCGACGGTTTGTAAATCGTGTAGCAATCGTGTAAGTGTTCGTTGTGTGCAAAACGAGTAAGTCGCGTCTTCGGACAAGTTACTATTTATAGTAAGTTTCCATTTATGGAAAGTTCACAAAGCATATGAATTTTATAGTTCTAGCATGCTCGTTAGTCCTACGTGATCATGTTAACACATAACACATCATCATACGAAGTCACATAAGTCGTTTATAACATGTTTGCACATAAAAGCTTCCTAAAATGGCAAGTTTCCATTTATAGCATACGTGACATCGGGAACCATCTAACTTAGCATCTAATCATCATGTTATAACATATTAAGCCCTTTAGCATGCTCGAATCATTCAAAATATTCATATGTTAGCATTTCCAAAAATAAAGTTACTATAAATAGTAACTTTGGCATTTTACATACAAATGATTGTCCTAAATCGTTCTAATCCATCTTTACATCATAAATCATCATAATAAATCATCTAACATCATTTAAACATGTCATCATAATCCAAATCACCATCTATCAACATTTCATCACTAAAAGTTACTAAATATAGTAATTATGTCAAAATGACCATAAACATTATCAAAATCACATTCTAAGTATTCAAATCATCATCTTATCATCCTAATAGCAATTCCACATACATGCATGTTCATCATTTCATCCATAACATCATTTTGACAACATAAAGTTTCTAATAATAGATAGTTCATCAAAACTTATCATTTTAATTATTTTAATCAAATCTAACCATGTAATCATCCCTCTAAATCATCAACAATCATCTACAATCATCCAATATCATCACCATACTCATGGATCATACATGCATGCATCTATATCGTCATAAATCATCATTTCAAGCGAAAAGGCTTATACTCATCAACTTAGATCATCATAAAACATCATATAATCATTATGAATCATCAAGAAATACTTTTAAACAAGCAAACCCAGAAGCAAAACTCACGCTTGTGGTGCCATGGTGCTTGCATGTGGGTTTTAAGTCATGCATGTGTGCTTGAGAGTGTTTCTAGGCTACAAGTATGGACATGCTACCTTTCAAAGCTTCCAGAAGTACTAGATGATGCTTAGCAGCCTCCTTAACCTCCTGGTTCGTGGGTTTAGTCGAGAACAAGAAGAATGTGGTGTTGCTCGAGCTTTCGTATGGCGACTTCAAGCTTCAACCTTCGATCTCCAAGCTTTTCTTGCTGTAACAATGGCTTCCAGGGGTATCAATGGTGGTTCACTGGTGAAGAAGATGAGTTGGAGTGGTCTAGGACTCGAGAAAATAAAATAGAGTGTCTTAGACATAATGGCATCTTGGTTTTATAAAGATTTGCCGTCTGACACTCGTCGAGTACCGCGGAGAAGGGTCCAAGATCCTCTCCGCGTATCGCGGCGGATTTCGGGAGTCAAACCCCCGCGCCGCTGGTCGCGTACCGCTACTGCGCCTCCTGTTGGGCCACCGCGTACCGCGGTGGGCCCCTGGAGAGCCCAATAAGCCTAGTTTAATGGGTTTGATTCGTTCGTTGTCGTTTTCAAGTCTACGAACTATCGTTTGGCCTTGTTTGAACTTCCAAGCTCAATGTGTGAGTGTTTTGTGAGGTTTCAAGTGTTGAGTTACACAATGTGATAGATGTTCACCAACGTTCGTGTGTTTTGACACGTGTGTGTGTTTTCTCGATAATTCTCCGAATTATCTTGTTGTGTGTCAGTGTTCGTATTATTGTGCCACGTGTCACACTAGATTGATCTAATTCTAGTGCCACGTGTACATAAAGTATTTAAACAAACATTTAAATAAATAATAAGCTGACCTGGAAATTATGGGGTGTCACATGTTTTGCTTATAAACAAACACATTTTACATCAAACAAACATTAAAACCATGTTTAAGTATATCCACATACTTATAATAAGTTAACTTATGCAAAAGTTTTACAAAAGGTTTGGTTAATAACTTAGAAACACCACCCGAGCTTCCATGTTCGATCTCGACCACCATCACCGCTTACATGACTATTTTGTACCTACAAACATCATAAAAACATCACCCATTAGTTCATAAGAACTAAGTAAGTTCCATTACTCACTCCCCCGAGCAAACATGTCCAAAATAGTCAATATTGGTCAAAATTAGCAACTGGCGTGTTGGTTGGCTTATTGGTGGCGTATCACAGAGATTTTGGGGTCTTGGAGCTGAAGCTGGCATATCATACGCTGCGGGTGGCGTATGATACGCCGGGCACTGCTTTTCGGGTGTTTTCGCGTGTCGAGCACTTCCTGATCGTACACAACACGTTCCATGTTTCCAAACTAACCCAAAATCACTTCAAACCACCCTAAAATCAATCTCAAACAAGTTTGGGTGATCAAACATACATACAAACATATGACAAGTATTTCAAACATATTTTAAATTCCTTAAACGATTTAAACTTGCATAAGCAAGCAATTATCGTTCTAGCCCTTCTAGAACTGATTAAACCCATCCATATACATATCATATGGTTTACTAACAATTCCATTCATTGTATAACAACATAAACACATAGGTGCACACCAATCCAATTTTGCATTAAATCTCCAAAAGTCAAACTTAACCAGTTTGACTATACAAATTAGATGTCTACACTCTTGTAGATCATCCATTGTTCACACTTTTGTGAATCTACAGTATTAGATTTACATGTCTTATGTTCACACAATTGTGAATCAAAGATGCGCATATCAAATTAAGTGTCTACACTTTTGTAGATTTTGACTGCCTACATAACAATGATTGTTCACACTATTGTGAATCAAATTAACCATTGACACAATTGAATGTTCACACCTATGTGAATCCTTCAATTTCAATAACCATACTCACACATAACCACTTCCATCAAGTTTAACAAAACAACGGATCACATATATACTAAAATGCAATATTTCTTGTAATATGGACTCAATCAATCCTGCAAATACAAGTCAACAAAATTGGTAACTTACACACAATTTGAACACATTCACTTATGTTTACATCAAATACACTTCCAATTCATATGTTCACACATATGTGAATCTTTTATCTACAATTCAACTCGCTAAATTCTCTCACTCAAGTGAATCAACCAAAATTGTCTACACAATTGTGGATCATCTAATACAATTATCTCTAACTACCAAATAGGTATCACATTATTATAATTCAAAAAACACACTTATGTGTCTCATTAAGTTTTCACACTTTTGTGAATCACTCAAACTTTCACTAATCTAGAAATGTTCTCACCTTTGAGAATCAACCAAAGCAAAAGTTAACAACGTGAATCATTTACACATATGATCACTATTAGACACAAACAACAAATAGTCACACCTTTGAGTTTCAAAATAACATATATTATTGTCTACCTTCAAATTCAACATAAAACATATCACCAATACATATGTTCACACACCTTGTGAATCATTATATACAATTCAATTACAAGTTGTTCACATCCTAGTGAACCAATTTTACTTACATATCAAGTACATTCAAGCATTTGTCTACATCATTATATATCAACTAAGATGTCTACTACCTCCTTAGTTCACATTCAAGTGAACCATTTCAACATACTTCTACAAAACATTATCCACACTTATGTGAATTAAAATCAATTAAAGCAAACATGAATGCCTGCGCACTTGTAGGTCATCACTATATCACATTCAACACATGGTTTATATCCATGTGGATCACCAATCGAATTTTGCACACATGATCACAACACTTGTGATTCATTATCACAACATTAAACAAACTCAACAGTAACGGGTGACTTACCTTAAGCCAGATGTATATGATCATTTAGCTAGCTCCCTCCCGGATCGTTGCTTGTCTTCTTCACCAAGACTCCCTATGATCATACCACAATTCATTCAACACACATATATTCTATATAATTAATATTCACCCAAATTAGCATGTATTCTAACTTATAACTCAGTCAAACCTTAAACCTTAAATCGCATGTAAGTTTCATATCAACATGTTATTCATTCATGTTTTGTGCCTCTTTAGCATTCTATCAAACACCTTATGTGCAGAATTCTTAGTTATGACTATTAACACCAATTGGTTTCTACAAGACACCCATTCAAAACCAAAATCACAACTTTAATGAATTGGTTGAGTTTTGACAGCACCTTTGCTTCTAAAACATCAACATATCATTAACTTATACTCAAATTCATCTAGCTCATACTTGAATTAAACTCACATGATTTACCCAACACCCATATCATCACCCATGGATTTTCTATGCAAGAATCTGATGTTTGGATGCTTAAAACATGTTTATATGATGAAACTAAAAGGTTCTTACAACCTACAACACCCAATTCCAGATTTGGATAAAATCCATTCATGGAGTCCTCATCCAAACCCACGAAAATTCAACCAAAACAACAAACTAACACTTACCTTTTGTTAGTAATCACGTTGGGTGTTGATTTCAAGCTTCAATCTTCGATTTGCAGCTCAAAGAAGCTTCCAATTTGATCAAAATCAAGAGAACTAGGGTTTGCTCCCTTTTTCTCCTCTCTGAAAGTTGACTACCAGTCAACACCTTTTGTGTTGACCTAGTTTGACTTATTTCACTAATAAACCCCCATTTATAAGTTTCATCAAATGGCATATTCAGCCCCTCAACCTTTAATTACCATGTAACTAGTTTTAAACAAACATAACCAAGTTAGCTACTAGTTATTTAACAACCCACTTTGTTTATTTAATCACCAGTTGTCTGGTTACACATATTGTAACTTATAATTTATAACATAAGTTATTTTATTAATATAGAAATCGAAGCATTGATTGTCGAGAATTTTCCAACATAGCATTCAACTGAAGACCATTCTAAAATCACAAGAACTCAAAGTTTCCTTTAATGGTAAGTATCAACAAACTTCACAATAATCAATCAAAACTCAAGAGTGGATTGTATTTAGAGTGGGTGTGAGTGTGGAGAGTGGGTTGTATTTAAGAGAGTTTTAGAGGTCTGGGGTGGAACTTCATCATCAAACGCGACATCAGTGTCACGAAGAGGAAATGGCCCATGGATAAATTCATTGGAAACAAATAAAAATCGAGGCTTCCAATCATGCAAACAGTGCAAAAACTTGCTCACGTAAGACGGAAATTTCGGAGGTTGGTACTTTTCAAAAGTAAAGCAATCACCATCAACCCGAAAGCGATAACACCGACGAAATAAGGGGATGTTCGTGGTACCACCCATAGATTTACAGGTGATTTCAAAATGCATGATTCGCCAAAACCCTAGGGGATGAACCTGTGAAAAATGCAGGAAGGAGAAATCCAATACATGGAATAAAAAAATCGACAATGGGTAACGAACATTACATGATTTAAAGACGTGGGTATAAATCGTAACACGATCCGAAAGGCCGGATGCGAATTCGTCAAGGTCGAGTACCCGAGGTTGCAGAAAACCAAGGATGTGGAAATCCTGGTAGAACGCATCCCCATAGGTGGAGTTTTAGAGCCTTTTTTCATAAATTCAAGAAACCCTGGTTTTCCTAGCTTTAAGGCTTTCATAACCTTTTTAATTAAAATCATTATATTATTTAAAGGAAAAGAAATTTTATCAAGCCATTGTGTAAAAGGGCCATATAATTGACAAAAATTATTGCCAATGATGAAGTCTAAACCAGACTCTTGTTGATAGACTGTGGGAATAATAAAATGTTCACCTGATAGGTAAATCTTTAATTTTTTACAGACTTTGATTATGAGAATTGTGTCTTCATTAGCAATTGTGACACTTATTTCTCTAGGGCGTTTTCCCATAATTCATCGGGGATAACGTATTTACTTGCTAAACAAAGGTTAGCTCCTGTGTCTACAAAACAATGCAGATTTATAAAATTATAATTCTTAAAAAGAATTTTTCCATTGATATAAATGGAATTAGGATTAGTAATATTGGCAAATGAACATTCATTGTCAAAACTACTATTTATTTTATAGAGATGAATCTCCATTTTTTATTCAGATGTGTCAGTTGTGTCCGACACTGAAGAACTTGTATTAACAAGTATTTGTAAAGAAAAAACAGTTTGGGTGTTTTCATAAATATTTTCTAAAGGATAAAATCCTTCGTTCTTGGCCTCTTGAATGAGTTCTGTTTTTTCAGGAAATTTATGCCTATTAGGGCATTCATTGGCATAATGTCCCTCTTCAGAACATATCCAACATCGGCATTTTTTCTTACCTTGAGGGTAGATTTTTTGTCCGTCCTTTTTCTTGGTAAAATATTTACAAACCTTAAACCTTCGTTTTTTCTTGTTCCAATTCTTCTTATAAGAAGAAGATTTTTTGTATTTTTTTATATTTATTTTTAAAATATCTTTTATCTTTATTTGGAACACATCCAAAAAGAATTTGTTGGACTTCTGTGAGTTTTTCACAGCATTTTTTGTTATATCTTTTTAACTGTTTTTGTTTGTTTGAAAAATCACTATGTAAAGAAATTTCTTCTTTAACGATATTTGTGGCTAATCCAAGAGAATGCATGGTTAAACCATTCTTCTCTATATTCCATCTTTCTTTGGCTTTGACACCTACGATGGGAATTTTCATTAGATAGGCTTCAATCCAAGTATGATATTCACCGATGTCTAATTTATATAAATTTTTCTCAAAAATACATTTGAATTCATCTAAAAGACATATGTCACATAATTGAGTTTTTGTTAAAAACTGTCTGGCTTTTTCAATTATTTTTTTATTTTCAGATTCTTGATTATTTATATAGTCAAGCCCTAAAAACATAACACAGAGAGCTTTGATAATTCTATCAAAGGTATCTTCTTCATGAATATCCTCATTCTAAGAGGTCTTTTTAATGAAATCTTAATGATTCCTGCTGATTTATGTTCTATTAATAATAAAAAAGGTTTAGATGAAGTAAATTCATCTGGATTGGATTGGATTATTAAACTAATCTCTGTATTCCTTTTATCGATTACTTCTTGTCTTTTTTGTAAATCAAAGATGCAGTCGATATTTATGTTATTGATGGTATTAGAACTACCATTTTCTGGATCTGGTATTCCCTTATGATATGGCATACTAAATTCAGAATTTTTTCTTTTAAAATGATAGTTAGAACTGGTTTTTCCAGATTCTCTATTGATTTTAAATCTATATCTAGGAATAACATCTTCGTCAGAAGAAGTTTCTTCTTTTGTTTTTGGTTTTTACTATTTCATGAATCTGTTCTAAAGAGGTTTTTTCATCAAAAAGAGCTTCTTCAAGCTTTTTTGTAAAAGACACATTTATCCACAAGTTAAGATTATTTTCTTTTCTTGAAGATCTTTAATTTTTCTTTTAATTGATTCATCAATTTTTAAAAGATTTTCTATTTGGTCTCTTGGATGAAGGGACCCGTTACTTAATAGATCATATCTATTTTGATAGTTTTCTTCGAGTTGAAGATGTAACCAATTAATTTTTTGGTTAATTTTTCTAAAATGTATTTTAAATTGCCTATTTTTTATTTTTGTTAGATCCAAAAGGCCATAATAAAGGATTTTTGCATTTTAAATTTCCCAGCGAAGGGTTTCTAGCATAAAAGTTTGGATGTGAATATTTTAGAAATCTAAAAGAATCTTTTAAAGGATTTTCTACATTTACGTTTTCTTTTGGAATTTCTTTTAAATTATTGATGTTTTTATTTTCATCAATTTTATCTGAAATATCCTTTATTATTTTTGCTGGTAAAGCATTAAGTGTATCTTCTGATAGATTACCAGTAAGAACTCTATTGTTTTTGAGCTCTTCTACGCTATTAATAAGTTCTCTGACGAGCTCCTCAAATTTTACTAAAGAAGTCATGTAACAGATATCTGAGTTATCTGTCTTTCGAATTCTTTAATCTTGTTTTCACAATTAGCAATTATTGATTTATGCAAGCTAATTATATTTCTTTTATTCTTGGTACTAAGAGCATAATTAAAACGTACCTAGAGGGTAAGAACCGAAATCTAGGAAAGATCTGAAAGACCCAGCCAGGGTATGAACGGGCGGGAGAATTAGAAGATAGCATCCAAGTTATGCATATAAAGGGGGAGCAAACAAAGAGAGGGAGCATTGAATACGACTCAACTACCACATAGAGAGAGATAAGAAAATTTATTAATGTCAAAAGTGTAAGGAGCTAAGAAAGACCTTACGTGTTTGTTGTGAGTCGGTTTAACTTAGTGAAATCTCATAGAGTGTAAGGTCCTTTGTACACTCATTATCACCTTGGTGGAATCCACTTGTAATATTTGAATTGCGTGCGGATTGGATTCTTCACCTTGCACTTTGATGATGATGCATGTGTTATTGTTCAAAGAAGAACAAACACTACTTTAATGAAAATTGATTTAGCTAAGAATAATATGTTTATTCTGGATGCTTAAAGACAAGTACATCCTTGGATTCCCCTTGTGAATACATTGTGTCCAGGCTATGGCATAATAGGCATAGGCACCTCCATTGTCAAGGACTTCAACAACCCCATGACAAAAGTATGGTCAATGGCCTACCTAGCATCAAAAATTTTCACAATTGTGAAGGGTGTATTCTTGTAAAGCAATCTAGGGAACTTTTTCCCATTAACTCATGGAAGTTCTCTTAGAAGTTGCAGCTGATACATTCAAATTTGTGTGACCTATTGGAAGTACCTATTATCGATGTTAGTTAGTACTTTATGTTATTCATTATGATTTTTTAAGAATGTGTTGGATTTATTTTCTTTAAAAATAAATCACAAGCTTTCATAAAATTTAAGTTGTTTAAAGCAATGTTAAAAAAATCAAAGTGGGTACAAAATAAAGATGACTAGAACTGATAAGAGAGGTGAGTATACATTAAATGAATTTAAAGTTTTTGTGAAGATCATGGTATAAAACATGAGCTTGCAGTTCAATACATGCCTAAGCATAATAGGATATGTGAAAGAAAGAACATAGTTATCTTAGAACTAATCATAAGCATCTTAAATAGTGAAGCAAAGGCACTGCCTAACTTCTTTTGGGTAGAAGTAGCAGCCACTGATTTAAGTATTTTAAATGTGTCTCCTACTAAGGATCTTGCCAATCAAACTCTAATGGAGATCTGAACACGAATGAAGCTTTTGTTCATCACCTGAGAGTGTTTGGATGTGTGGCCTATGGTGTAATCCCTTCATAACTTAGAGAGAAGTTAATGACAAGTTAGAGAAGTGTATCTTTATTGGATACCCCTCCAAACTAAAGGGTATAGATTGTACAATCCTATAACCAAGAATATTATCACAAGTTATCGGAAGATGCTCAATGGAACTAGAAAGGTAAAAAAATTTTATCGGTTATCATCTTGTTGAAACTCCTACTACACTTCTACTCATGACATTACAACCCTCATCAATGAGTACAACTTCATGATAATGTTCTATTTCAAGTTTCTAAAGCTCCTACTACTAAGATTGCCACTACATATTGACCAGGCTCTTAATTGAAGACCCTTGTGACAATATTCGACATGTGCTAAGGTTGTCTCCTTGCATTTTAACCAGACTTGGTATTGATATCACCTCACTCTCAAACCAAGATTGTTGGTCTCATATGGGTATACAATATTAAATGTAATCCTAATGGGTCTATTATCACTGGAAACTTTGGTTAGTTGCTAAAGGCTTTCATTAGACAAAGAAACAAACAAACAAACTTACCCAGTATATTTTCACTTTTCAGTAGGATCTGGGGGATGGATGAAGACAAATCTTACCCCTATCCCAATTGGGATAGAGAGGCTGCTCTGAAGGAGTCCCAGGCTCAAATTTATCGTTTGAAGTTAATCATCCCAACGCTTATATTGTTATTTTCACAAAATAAGTAAAATAACATTAAAATTAGTGCAATTAAACAGAGTGTGTTTATTACACTGATACGTTTAGCCATTTGGTTAAACCTACTCTATGGTTCGTATTATTAGTTGGTTTTTCTCATAGATGGGATATACAACATGTTGACGTCAACAATGGCTTTCTTCATGATGACTTACTATAGATTTGTACATGACATAGTACTGAAATCGATGGAATCCAGAATATCAATTCACGTGTATTTCATTAACCACAATATTTGTTTACAAAAGAGAATATAAAATAATGGAAAACTCTAATCTTGGAAGTTGGTTTGGGAGCTAATAAAAGGAACAGAATCATAGGAGAAGATCAAGGAAAATATGTATTTTAAATTACAATACTCCCCCTCAAGTTGGAGTGTGTAAGTCAATAACACCCAACTTGCCAAGACGAGAGCGTAGTTGAGGAGCGCCCAACCCTTTGGTAAACATATCGGCAATTTGCATACTTGAGTCGATGTGAAGGGGACTTATCTCTTGAGTTTCAACCGTTCCCTGACAAAGTAACAGTCCATTTCTACATGTTTTGTCCGTTCATGGAAGACCGAATTATTGGCGATGTGTCTAGCGACCTGGTTATCAGAGAAGAGAGGTGTTGGTCCTTCCCGGAAAACATCCAAGTCTTGAAGAAGCCAACGCATCCATAAAATTTCACTGAAAGTGGAAGCCATGGAGCGGTATTCGGCTTCGGCAGAAGATCGAGAAACAACATATTGTTTCTTTGTCTTCCATGAAACAGGTGCACCTTCTAAGAGAAGCAAATATCCGGTACGAGAACGTCTTGTAAGAGGACAACCAAGCCAATCAGCATCACAATATCACACCAGGTTATAACCTCCTTCTCGAGACAAAAGAATTCCTTGTCCCGACGTAGCTTTGAGATAACGTAGAACACGATGGGCTGCATCTAAATGGTTTTGCCTTGGATCCGCCACAAATTGACTTAGGACATTGACGGCGTCAGTGATGTCGGGTCGAGTAACTTGCAAATAAAGAAGTCGGCCAACAAGTCGACGATATCTGCCATTGTCCACCTTTGGCTCTGTGTCTCCTTTATCTAACTTCAGGTTGGGCTCCATAGGGAAAGAGCTAGGTCGAGATCCTTGTAACCCACTATCTTCAAGGATGTCAAGGGTATACTTTCTTTGGCTCAATACAAGTCCTTTGGAAGTGCGAGCTACCTCGATGCCAAGAAAATACTTGAGATCCCCAAGATCCTTGATGCCGAATCGTCTATTTAACTCGTTCTTCACATCGTGAATTTGTTCGCGGCCATTGCCAACAATAATGATATCATCCACATATATTAGAGCTGCGAGAAAGCTACTTCTTTGTTTGCGAATGAAAAGGGAGTAGTCGGCCTTGCACTGCTGGAAGCCAAGCTCAAGAAGAGACTATGTGAATTTTTTATACCAATTCCGAGAGGCCTGCTTTAAATCGTATAAGGATTTTCTTAATCTGCAAAATCTATTGTCTCCTTCTTTAGAAAATCTTTATGGCATCTTCATGTAAATCTCTTCATGTAAATCTCCATGTAGGAAGGCATTATTTACATCCAGTTGATTGATAATCCAATTTCTCTTAACTGCCACAGTTAGAAGTGTTCTGACGGTAACGAGTTTAGCAACGGGAGCAAAAGTGTCATGATAGTCAACTCCTTCGTGTTGGGTGAAACCTTTTGCTACGAGACGTGCTTTGTATCGTTCAACTTCCCCGTTTGCCTTATACTTCACCTTGTATACCCATTTGGAATCTATAGCACGTTTTCTTTTGGTAGATTTTCGAGAGTCCAAGTTCCATTTTCTTCAAGAGCTCGGATTTCCCTTTTCATGGCATATTTCCATCTTTCATTCTATATTGCTTGATTAGAATCTCTTGGCTCATCAATGGAGCTGATGGCCACTAAGAAAGCTTTGTGAGAGCTAGTAAAATTTTTATAGGAAATGAAATTGGATAAGGGGTGTACCGTAGAAGAGTCTTGATTGGGTGCGGAACGCGTAGGGTCTATTGATGGAGGAAGCTCAACATTGTAGTCCTTGAGGCGAGCTGGTTGGGATCTACCTCTTTTAGGACGTCCTTCCTCAAGAATGGAGCCATAGTTTTCATCAGGTTCGTTTTGGCCTTGTGAATTATTATCAACCGGGCCTTGTGAATTATTTTCGATGGGGCTTTGATGTTCATTATTTTCCATATCAAAAGTTGGTTCTCGTTGGCATGAAGGCCCATTAAAAGTCTCAAGTTCATCTTCTGCAAATGAATTATTTTCTTCCAAATTCCCATTTAATTTCTCATTTACTTGGTCCTCGTCAATTCCAATAGCATCAGTTCCTTTTTTTTTTTTTTTTATTTTGGTCCTTAATACCCTCTTTAGCATGTTGGATTTCTTGTTCAAAAATGTCACCGTTTTGGCAATATGGTACAGTTTTGAAAGGAAAATGATCTTCATAAAATCTAACATCTCTTGAGACAATGATCTTTTATTTTCGAGATCAAAAATTTTGTACCCTTTTGTGCATGGCGGATAACCCAAAAAAACACCGGGCCTCCCCCTTAATTCGAACTTGTCCCCCTTAGTGTCAGTGTTTATATAATATGCGAGACAACCAAAAACCCTCATGAAATCATAGTCGAGTTTTTGATTGTAAAGCATTTCATAGGGAGCTTTGTTTCCAATGATTTTAGAGGGTAACCGATTTGTAACATACATGGCGGTCAAGACACATTCGCCCCAAAATCTCTTAGGTAAGTTAGCCTCGAACCTAAGAGCTCGGGCTGTTTCGAGAAGGTGACGATGTTTTATTTCGACTACCCCGTTTTGTTGGGGTGAATGTGGACATGTTGTCTCGAGTACTATTCCATTTTCTTTATAAAAAATCAACATGTCATTAGATATAAATTCCCCTCCGTTATCACATCTAATTCTCTTTATATCCTTTCCAAATTGTGTTTTCACCATCCTTTGAAAATCCCTTATAAGTACCCACTGGCAGCATGTTTAAATTTTAAGAGGAACACCCAAACAGCTCGACTAAAATCAGAGATGATAGCTAAGAAATAATTGGCCCCTGTAAAAGAAGGTGTGCGATATTTACCCCAAATGTCACAATGCAACAATTCAAAACAATCAGTGGTTTTAACAGTACTATTCTGAAAAGGGAGTCTTGTGTGTTTCGCCTTAGAACAAGAGTGACACAATTTATTGAAAATAGTGTTTTTTAGAAAACCAATATCGTTGAGTTTTCACCCGGAAGCGTGTCCTAACCTTTTGTGCCAAATGTCCTTACCGACTATTGTAGCCGTTCTTTCGTTCTTGATCATCCCCATTCGATATAGCCCCTTATCACGTCTACCTGCACCAATCAAGCTTCCCGTGTGGAGTTTATGCATCACGCAAAAATCAGGGAAGAACGAAATAACGCAATTTAGATAATTGGTTAATCGTCTCACGGATAAAAGTTTGCAATTAATATTAGGGACATAAAGGACATCTTTGATCTTGGTACCCCCTTTTAGGGTGCCATCTCCCCTTCCCTTAACAGGTACTTCAGTTCCATTTGCAACAATTACAGGAAGGTCAAATCTGCTTTCAGACTTATTTAGAAGAAATTCCGGGTCATTGGTGATGTGCTCGGTGGCTCCTGAGTCCACCACCCATTCAACATTCCTTTGAGTTTTACCTGCCTCAACATACACGGCTTAGGCGCCTTCTTGTCTTGCCACCATTCGGGATAGCCGATCTTCTTAAAACTTCCTTCTTTGCTATGGCCATTCGTTCTACAAAGGGTGCAATATTTGATTATTTCACCATGCTTAACATCCTTAATCACACAGGTCTGTCACGTTTTGGTGTGTCTCGTTTGGTATTCCCTTCGTGTCTGCTTATTTCTTCCTTGTAGCTGACCATGGCGCTTGATCAGAGATATTCTCAGAGATCGGAAAAGAACCGCTCTGGTACCATATTGAAATCGATGGAATCCAGAATATCAATTCATGTGTATTTCATTAACCACAATATTTGTTTACAAAAGAGAATATAAAATAATGGAAAACTCTAATCTTGGAAGTTGGTTTGGGAGCTAATAAAAGGAATAGAATCATAGGAGAAGATCACGGAAAATATATATTTTGAATTACAATACACAGTATTCAGGTTTTGTTAACTCAACTCGACCAAATCATGCGTGTTTGTTGTTGAAGGAACTTTGAAAGTGCCTCGATCTTCGTTTCAAAGTTTTTTCTACGGTTATTACTTTTGGTTTCTCTTAATGTATCTCTGACACCTCTCTATTTGTTTATAGTTGTGACTTGGTTATCTGTTATGTCTTCGTACACATTCATGAAATTATTTTTTGTTTTGCATAACTAATCTTTGAGCATGCGTTGTTTCACTTGTGCATCCACTGTGTTCCTAACACTAATGCTCTTGCAAAAGAAGTTGTCTTGGAAAGAAAATGATTAACTACTAATTAACATTTGTTTGGTAATTACTTTGAAGGAAATAGAGAAGACTACTTAAACTTGGTTAATTACTTTGAAGGAAATAGAGAAGACTACTTAAACTTGGTTGTTCCATTATATGAAGCATCACTTATGGGTGATTGGGAAACTGCAAAGTTCATCTTTGACAAACATCCGAATCTGGTTCGGTTTAATCTTGGTGATAATTTTGGCACAACATTACACGTGGTTGCGACAGCAGAAGAGACAGACTTGACCTTAAATTTTGTGAAGAATCTAGTAAATATGATGACAAGGGAGGAGTTGGAGCTTAAAAATAACCAAGCCAACACCGCGTTTTGGATAGCATCTGCATCTGGAAGAAAGAAAATGGCTAAGATTATGATTGAAAAGAATCGAAGCCTTCTAGACATCCGTGGTAATGGTAGGAAGCTGCCATTGTCCGTCAGTGCTATGTACGGGATACACAGCATGGTGAAGTATTTATACAAGAATTCTCAAAAGATGACGGGAGATCATTGGAAAGATAAAGATAAGAGTTTGACACTCTCACATTGTGTGCAGCGTGATTTCTTTGGTAAGTGATTCTCGTGTTTAATTTTCTTATGAAAAAGACCCAAATTAAAGTTTTTGAAAATCGATATTTATATCAATATTTTTTACTATTTTCTGTCTCAATTTTTCTCTTGGTTTCTGTGAGAAATAAACCAAAAAGAACAATACTCAATTGAATCTCAATTCTCTCTTTATTGAACAAGTAAACTGAAAGATCATGAAGAAAATTACAAGATCAAAGGATTACACTTCTTCGAATTAAGAAGAAGACCCTCTATTACCTAACTTCTTAATCTGTTTTAAACTAATCAATCAAGCTAACAAACTATTAACCGAACAAACAATTCAAACCTCAAACTATCCAGAAATGACTAAACAGCCCTTGAAAATTATCTCGAAGTTTATTATTAGAAGACCTTATTAATTGACTTTATTTCTCAACAATCTCCACCTTAAAGTCAATCAATAATTCCAATATGCATCAACCAATTCCCAAAGCATCAACACAGAAATCAAATTTAGGACCAGGCAAAGGTTTCGTAAACAAATCTGCAGCATTAACTTCAGTAGCTATCTGTCGAACCTCAACTTCCTTAGAGTTAATTACATCTCTAATAAAATGCAACTTTACATTTATGTGCTTGGTCCTTTCGTGAAACACACTATTCCTCGCCAACTGAACAGCGCCTTGATTATCACAACCTACAATTACTTCAGATAATCTGAAACAAATCCTTTTAGCCATGAAGCTTCTTTAACCCCTTCAGTTAGAGCTATATACTCTGCCTCAGTTGTTGACAAAGCAACAACACGTTGAAGATTAGCCTTCCAACTAATCAAATTTCCCAACACCTTAAATGCATACCCCGTAATCGATCTACCCTTATCAAGATCTTTCGCATAATCAGAATCCACAAAACCATGCACAGAACTTTCAACATCCGCATGATAACCATAAAGTAGACCATAATTTCTTGTACCATTTAAGTACCTCAAAATCCACTTCACAGCCTTCCAGTGATTTCTTCCTGGATTTGACAAATACCTGCTAAACATGCTAACAGCATAACTAATATCAGGTCGAGAACACACCATCAAATACATGAGACTACCAACTACATTAGCATATGGAACATTTTCCATATATTCACAATCTTCTTTAGTAACCGGAGAATCAAGATTTGACAATTTAAAGTGCTGAGCCAAAGGAGTCTTAACAGACTTACAACCATCCATAGCATAATTCTTTAAAATCTTCAACAAATAAGACCTCTGAGAAACTTTCAGAACTTTCAAAGATCTATTTCTTGAAATTTCCATACCAACAATCTTCTTAGCCTCACCAAGTTGCTTCATATCAAACTCTTGCATAAGTAACAACTTAGTAGACTCAATTTCACCTTTATTCTTACAAGCAATGAGCATATTATCAACATACAGCAGCAGATACACAAAATTCCCATCTGCACACCTTCTAGAATATACACAACTATCATAAGAACTACGGATGAATCCATGATTAATCATATACTCATCAAATCTTCTATACCATTGTCTTGGGGACTGTTTAAGACCGTATAGAGATTTCTTCAACAAACAAACTTTATTCTCTTGCCCCTCTTCAACAAAACCCATTGGCTGAGTCATATAAATCTGCTCTTCTAGGTATCCATGTAAAAATGCTGTTTTCACATCCAATTGTTCCAATTCCAAATCCAAACTTGCAACAATTGACAGCATCACCCTAATAGAAGTATGTTTCACCACTGGTGAAAATATCTCAGAATAATCAACCCCAGCCCTTTGAGTAAACCCCTTAGCAACCAATCTAGCTTTGAACCTAGGCCCTTCAACTCCTGGAACACCATCCTTCAACTTATATATCCATTTACAAGCAACAAGTTTCTGACCAGGAGGCTTATTGACCAATTCCCATGTGCCATTCTGATACAATGACTTCATTTCATCTTTCATAGCATCCAGCCACTTATCTTTTTCAGCTGAACACATAGCTTCATCATAGGTCAACGGTTCAAGTAAACTCTCGTGTTCTGCTATTAACAAGGCCATTGCAGAACAATTACTTGCATCATTATCTCTAAATCTCAAAGATGGTATGATTCTCCTTCTAGGCCTATCTCTTGCCAGATTATACAAGTTTCTGGTACAACTTCATCAGAAGCATCAACCTTTTGATCAGATGACTCCACCTCAATTAGAACATCACCATCTAAACATTTATCATTCTGACCCTGACTCTTCTTTATCAGATCCTTGTACATAACATCTTCCTTAAAAACTACATCACGACTCACAATCGCCTTAGGATTCTCCAGTCTCCACAACCTGAACCCTTTCACACCATCAGGATAACCCAGAAACACACATTTCTGAGCTCTCGGTTCTAACTTTCCCTGATTAATGTGAGCATACACCAGCGATCCAAACACCCTCATTTGACTGTAGTCAGTCTTTTTACCAGACCACACTTCCATGGGAGGGTTCTTCTGTGCAGAACTAGGAGATCTATTTATGATATAAGCAGCTGTTGTCACTGCCTCAGCCCAGAACTTTCGTGGCAATCCAGAATTAGACAACATACACCTTACTTTGTCTAAAATCGTCCTATTCATCCGTTCGGCCAACCCATTCTGTTGAGGGGTACCTGTTACAGTCAAATGCCTCCTTATTCCTTGACACTTACAAAACTGATTGAACTCTCTGTTGCAGAATTCCAACCCATTATCAGTTCTCAGCCGCTTTACTCTTCTTTTAGTTTGTTTTTCTACCAAAATTTTCCATTCTTTGAACTTTTCAAATACTTCATACTTTCCTTTCAGTATATACACCCAAACCTTCCGAGAGTAGTCATCTATTATGGACAAAAAATAATAAGCACCTCCTAGAGATTCAGTTCTAGCAGGCCCCCAAAGGTCTGAATGTACATAATCTAACACACCTTTAGACTTATGAACACTTCGTTGAAACTTGACTCTGTGAGACTTCCCCAATACACATGTTTCACAGAATCCAATATCACATGACTTTATGCCATCTAATACCCCTCTTTTATTCAAATTAGCAAGACCTTGTTGGCTTATATGCCTTAACCTTTGGTGCCAAAGCATAGCTACATTATCACAACCATCAGTAGCTACTCAAGCATTAACTGACTCCATGTCTACATTTCCATCTAGAAAGTAAATATTGTTTTTCTTTCTAGTCCCTGAAAATACTACCATAGATCCCTTAACAACACGAGCTTTTCAAGCTTTCAAAATAACATGAAACCCAGCCCCTTCAAACATTCCCATAGACACCAAACTTCTTTTTAAATCCGGTACATACCTGACCTTTTGCAATCTCAGATTAGTTCCATTTTGAAGCTTAAACATGACATCACCTATTCCACGAATCTGACAAGTTCTATCATCTCCAAGTTTGACAACTCCCATATCTTGTTCTTGAATTTCAACAAAAAATTCCTTTGTAGGAGTCATATGAAAAGAGCACCCCGAATCCAAAATCCAATCATTTTGACATTCCTTTTGAGTAACTACCAATACATCCGCACTATCATACCCATCAGAAGTATCTTCAGATTGAGTATAATTCGTGGCATGTTTTGAAGTACTTGCTTCACCCTTTTTCTTTTTCAACTCAGGACAATCTCGCTTCAAGTGCTTTTCTGAATTACAGATATAACACCTTCTCTTAAACCTTGATTTTGATCTTGACTTGTCTTTGTTCTTGAAACTTCTATTTTCTGACCTTCCCCTCACAAACAATCCTTCAACTGACTCTTCTTGTTTTTCCCCTCTTCTTTTAAGTTCCTTTGAATTCATAGCCGCAAGCACTTCCTCCATTGATAGACTTTCTCTTCCATACATCAATGTGTCTACGAAGTGTTCATAAGAATGTGGTAGGGATGCTAGAAAGATAATCGCCTGATCTTTATCATCTAGTGAAACATCGATGTTTTCAAGATCCAAAATGAGTTTATTAAACTCATCGGTGTGATCTTCAAGTGTTTTTCCTGACATATGAAACGTATATAGCCTTTTTTTCAGATATAACCTGCTTGCGAGAGATTTCGTCATGTACAAACTTTCCAATTTGGACCAGATCCCTGCTGCGGAGTTCTCCTTTGACACTTCTCTTAATACGCGATCTCCCAGACACAAAATCAAAGCACTATGAGCCTTCTCCATTATATCCTTCTTCTCTTTATCGCTAAGAGTTGCTGGCAGATTTGCTTCACCAGCCAGTGCATCTACAACCCCTTGATGAAAGAGCAGCGCTCGCATCTTCAACCTCCATAATCCGAAATCATTTTTCCCATCAAACTTTTCCAGATCAAACTTTGTTGAAACCATCCTCTTCCGATCTTCTTTCAATCAGTTGTCTTCCTTTTGTGATCGAGCCCTATGGCTCTGATACCAATTGTGAGAAATAAACCAAAAAGAACAACACTCAATTGAATCTCAATTCTCTCTTTATTGAACAAGTAAACTGAAAGATCATGAAGAAAATTACAAGATCAAAGGATTACACTTCTTCGAATTAAGAAGAAGACCCTCTATTACCTAACTTCTTAATCTGTTTTAAACTAATCAATCAAGCTAACAAACTATTAACCGAACAAACAATTCAAACCTCAAACTATCCAGAAATGACTAAACAGCCCTTGAAAATTATCTCGAAGTTTATTATTAGAAGACCTTATTAATTGACTTTATTTCTCAACAGTTTCATATCATTTTGTGTAGATGTTGCACTCCAAATCCTGGAGGACCATCCAAAACTCGATCCAGACGTGTCTTTACTGGAAGTTTTGGCCCGGAAGCCTTATGCATTTAAAACTGTAGAAAAGAATTTGATTACAAGAATCATCGTAACAAGTAAGCATTAGTTATGTCTATAGATAAAGACATTCGTCATAAATAGTATTCACGGTTTTATTTTATATTATTAATTTTGTTATTTTTTTTTGAACAACAAACACGCACCTGTCTCGAGCAGGATTGAAAGAAGTACTCAACATCTTCTGGTTTTATTTAATTTTTTGGTTGTTCCTTGTTTTCAGCACTTAGATTTTTTCATATGAAAGTGCAACCTACAGCTGAAGAGGATACCGAGTCACTGAAATTACTGAAAGCCATCTGGGGAAAAATTACCAGAAAAATGAACCTTAAGGACATTAAGGTTAAACTCAAAGGCAATAAAGCTTTATTTGTTGCTGCAGAAATGGGCAATACGTGGTTTATCGTTGAGTTGCTTCGAACCTATCCAGGTCTTATGTTTGAAAAAAATAAGGAAGGGCACACTATATTCCATATAGCTGTTATGAATCGTCATCAAGGTATCTACAACCTGTTGTATGAGATAGGCAGCAACAAAAACAATGTATGCAACGTAAAGGACGAACACCGGAATAATATGCTTCATTTAGTTGGGAAGAGTTCAAAGAAAATGGCAGCCAAGACGTCAGGAGCATCTCTCTTGATGCAAAGAGAATTATTGTGGTTCAAGGTATATCTTCTAGTATATTCCTAAACTCCTTAATTAATGTTACGAAACTATTTAAAAGGCGTGAATGATTGAGCTTAATATTCACGACAGGAAATGTGACAGTAATGCAAGATCAGGTCAGGTCAATCCTTCGCCGACACCACCCATATATATTTCTTAGTAAAGAAATGATGAGAGACAGAGAGAGTATATATCACGTGCTTTTAGTATGTTGTTTTCGGTGTTCTTTAGCATTTTTAAATATCAATTTTGGTGTATAAAAGTAGTGATATATTGTACTAAGTATATCAAAACGATCATGTGAGGTAACGTGTCAAAATTGGTCTTTTTAAGAAAGTGTTGGTTTGGTTCGAGCCAAAAGGTTCCCAACCATAACAAGAATGTGTTAAATGAGTCTTTTTAGTGAAAAAAAAAGTATCAAATTTAGTTCCATTATATATTTATTTTATGGGGGCTAATAGCGACAGATGGAGGACCCGGCAAAGGTGGTGGCAACATCACAATGATGTCGTTGTGGTGGCGGTAACGACAATGTGGTGTCAGCATAGACAATGATGGTGGCGTAGAAGGTGACGATGATGGTGGTGGTGGTGAGGTTGGGTTGGATTGCGAATAAGGATGGTTTTAATTAACTAACAAGTTTTATAAACTTGATGTAAAATCTAATTAGACCAAAATTGACTGGGTGTATAATTTGAGTCGACCCAAATCAAAAACTTTTCGTCGATTGCACATACTATTAAATATAACTTATAAAGATTAAGAGGAGTATTTACTGTTGTGTGTACATTGTAGGAAGTAGAGAAGATGACTCCACCTTATATGAGGGATGCAAAGAACAAAGTTGGGGAAACACCATTTGAGTTATTCAGTAAAGAAAACCAAGATCAAGTTTCCCAAGGGTTGAAATGGACACAAGATTGCATGATTGTTGCAACACTTATTATCACCGTTGCATTTGCCGTAGCCTTTACGGTTCCAGGTGGCTACAAAGGAGATAACGGACTTCCTTTCTTCATTCATCAGCGTAGCTTGTTAGTTTTCGTAGTTACAGACGCCATTTCTTTGTTCTCTTCCTCAATTTCACTCCTAGTCTTCCTATCTGTCCTCACATCTCGTCACGGTCAACAAGACTTCATGTATTCGTTGCCCAAAAAGCTGATGATTGGTCTACTTACCCTTTTCATCTCTGTGGCAACAATGATGGTCACTTTTAGTGCAAGTTTCTTTGTGCTATACCACGACGAGTTGAAATGGTTACCGATCCTTATTTCTGTGTCTGCTACCTTACCTGTCCTCGTGTTTGCAGTATTGCAACTTCCTCTTTGGGTGGATATGATCCGGTCAATGTGTGATTCTCGCTATCTTTTTAAGCCCACGAAGCGCATGCTTTATGGTACAAAACTGAGGTTACATGCTAACAGCTTTACTTCGTGCCGTTTCTCGTATAAAAGCATCATTAAGAGGACATTTTTCAAAAGAGGTTGATGCGTACTTGGACTAATTATGTATGCATTTCGTTTTGATGCTTGCGATGTATTGATGATCTTTTTGTTGTATCCTTACAGCTACTATTACTCGTTCTATGTTTCTTAACGACTTCTTTAATTAAATCCAACTCCCATAATATACAACATCAACCTCAACTTCATTTGTTTCTCTTGCTTAGAACTTGAACTTTAAAAAACTTGTTCGGTTAGTTAGTCAAATACAAAAAGACTCTAATTTTTGATCATTCAGATGTTCTGGTTTTTCAAAAGCAAACATCAAACCATGTATTTTGGTTTAAGAATAGGATGTTTGGTTCTGTACAAATGAATATGTAGCTAGTTTAAACTTTTAACATATCTGTCTGGTTGACTGCTCAGATAAACCCATACATCATCTGGATTTGGTGTTGGCTTGTTAAATATTTTAAAAAAAATAAATATGGGAGAAGCGAAAATGAACATGATGATAGTTTAGGGGATCATCAGGAAGAATAAAGTGCAAGAAAAAAAATTATGTTTCTATTAAGCAATACCTTCCCTCTGCAAGATAAATTCCACAGCCTCGATCTTCTACAGTGTCAACAACCTGCACAAGACAAGTAATGGAATCAGTCAATGCTTCAAGAACATGTAGATTTCCAATTACTTTGATCACATAAAAGCTTATTTTAACAAAAAATCTGCTAAGACGTAACAAGTGCTTGGGGGAGATAAGAGCAAGGATATTAGGGGATTCAGGTGTTCTTGTTCGGTGACCATAAAGTTATAAAGCCAATAACAAAATGCAAGGCCAAATGCCACCCAAATCCTATGGCTTCCTATCTTCCTAACAAAACAAGATAAAGGAAACAAGTTATCCAGAGCAATACAATCTCATTTAGTGCAAGTTTCCCTTTTAAACTGAACGTTTTGTTAGATGTGAAGTATATTGGATAGTTAACAATATCAGTAAGCCATGCAATTTTTAGGGGTATTTCAACACTAATTAATAACATATTTGAACTCTCGACTTACCTGATCAGCAGGATAATCTATGTGGTTCTCTTTTCCTCTAAAAAACACCTGTCCTTGTCAAAATAGAAAACCATGGATGTCCCGCCTAAGATGCAAACATGAGAAAATAAATTCATATAATCCAGACTTGACTAATCAATTAAACTTGGTTCAATTCAATAAATTCAGAAAGAAAAAAGCAAACCTGTCTTGCACCCTTGATGTCATCTGATGGATTGTCCGCAATCATGTATAGGGTTTCAAAATGGTGGGATTTCATGTCTTTGCTCATTGCATGGCTGTTTTGTGGTCCATGTTTTGTATGGTGATAAAGGGTCAATGCTATTAAAGTAAGATGCATACTCGTCTACTGAAACAGCCTTTCTATAAATAATTAAAACAAAATACCAAGATGATATCCAGAATATACAGTATTTTACATTCCATTAAGATTAATTGTACTTACTTGAAGCCATATTCAGACATCACCATTGCAGGCTCTCCTTTTCCAGTAGCAACAACCAATTCATTTTCAAGCCTAAACGCAAGGACAAAAAAAATCATATTACAACACTTGACTAACATTATAAAACCAGAATATAAATCGTAGATATACCTTGCCAGAAAGGTTTTGAAAGGCAAGTGACCCAGTACTATCTGCATAAGGTGGATATTCAAGTAATGGATATCAATAATCAATAAACTAATAAGCAGAATGAATTTATCGGTCACGATAACAACTTTTATGAATGAAAGGGTCAATATTCACTCCAAGAAGTTGACTCAACTCCTTAGCCCGTCTAGACTCAGGGATGCCTCCTCCTGTTGCATCAATCAAACATCCAGCAATTTTAAATTCTCTGAGAGAAAGAAGATTAAACATAATTATTCCACTAAACAAAGATCAAATCATCCAATTTACTCACCATTTGTCAGAAACAGGTATGGGATCTTCAGTCTACCTACAAGAGAGAGATTATAGGGCTTCAAACCATTGCCTTGAAATCATGGGTCGATATATACAATACAACATACACTATTACCTGAATCATCATATAATCTCCTTAAAGCTTTAGGAGAATCTCCGATTGGACTACGTCCACGAAGTATAACACCATCGATATCAAATGCAATTCCAAACGAAGGTCTATCACAATCAAATCAACTTCAATTATCACATTATGAGTTAAAATTACAGAAATGGTAACTACTAGAAACGAATTGTTGAAGATTGATGGACGAATCTCTTAGGTGCCAAATGAAGGTGTGATAAGGCTAAGAAACATAAGGTATGGTATCTCAAACTATTGAGTTTTCTATTAAATTAGCAACTAGGTGGTGATATAATCAGCTGGTATCGCTTCAGATTTTCAAAAAAATTATTATACTTTGTTCACGTAAATAACTAGATTTTGTTGGAAACTCGATGGATAGAATTTAGTTAAAGTCTTTTCAGGTTTTATTCCAATGAAGACTAACAAAAAATTCAATGCAGTTTTTTATTTCTGTTTTGTTTTTATAAATATATTTCTTTTATTTCTCAACTAATATTCATACTAAATTAAACATCACTTGATTGTTTCATATAATATTTTGAGATAAGTAAACCCAAATGATAAAATGAGATCACTCTTATACCAGTTCCATATTAGTACCAATGAAAAGTACTATAACCGAAACGAATATAAGTATAAACTGAATACTGATTCAATTTTGTTGGTATGGTACCAACATCATTTAATGTACCGAAACCAAAGGATATTGGTATCAGTACGGTACACATGTGGTATCTAAAAACAGTTAGAATTGGGTAAGGCAACCATCTAGCTTGGAGGAGGAATCTGATCTCCAACGTTGTAAGAATGCTATTGTGTAGGTCACTTTCAGGGATGGGGAGGATAAATGGAACTGGGGTGGTGATAAAAATGGTACCTTTACGGTTAGGTCCATTCGCAGGTTATGTGCCAAGGAGCGAGAAGTTGAGGCCCAATCAACGTTAGCTTGGAGTAAGTGGGTGCAGATTAAAGTAAATATTTTGGCTTGGAAAGCGCTGCTGGATCGACTACCAACTATGGGTGCACTGGCCAGGAGGGGGGTTCGGGTTGAAGGTGATCTATGCCCACTATGTGGCGATTGTTATGAATCAGTGATCCATCTCTTCTCTTCATGTTACGTAGCCTCGAGGATTTGGGATGGAATCTCAGCAAGGTGTAAACTTCAGCCTATATTTGCCTTTTCAATGAAAGATTTGTTGGAATTATTCACTTATGGAAATGGTTGCAAACGAAGAAAGCAAGCAATTCAAGCAATTGTGTTAACAACTATATGATGCATTTGAAAGGAAAGAAATGAAGTCGTATTCAATAGGAAAAGGCGGTCATGTCATCATTTATTGGAGGAGTTGAAATCCATCGGCTGACTTTGGGTTAAACATAAAGCAAAGTAGGGTCTCTGTCTTGGGAGGATTGGTGTTTCTTTTCTTTCTAGTTTTGTGTATTTTCTACTTTGTTTTTGCTTATTTCCTTGTATTTGGTGATTGTGGGTGTTCTAGCGTCTTGCTGGCCTCTTGGTGGTTTTGGTGGTTAAATGAAAGTTATCGTTCAAAAAAAAAACTAAAAACATTTCATCATGTTCATCGCTAAGTGTGCCAGCTTTCATGTTTATCATTAATTAATTATCATTTTATTTTGTTTTATATGTATACTTAGCATCTTATTACATAATGAGCTAGTTGTGTATTTAATATATTAAAATCTTAATACTACCTAGGCGGGCACCTTTTCTCCCTTCAATTAGACGGGATCAAAATATACTAAAATCAAATTTTAATCGAAAGTACTATGTTTCACATCAACCGAATTTGTATATGGGCTTGGTTATTTACACACCTAACTTTTTTTATTTTAGCACCCCGTCGATTCTATACGTCTCGTATAGGTATATACGAGGCGTATTGCCCCCTCTGACACTCACTCAATCGACAATGATTGGTCTCGTATACGTCTCTTGTAGGATTTATACGCCACATATAAGCTTATATGAGGCACATAGAGGATGTGAGATGTGTGTGAGAATAACATGACCCTTAGTATATATGCGTATTGATAGATGAAATCAACACATAAAACTCAAATTCCACACAATTTCCTTGAAACCTCCCTTTTCACCAAGGATTCCAAAGGTAGGTAATCACACCACTTGTGATTTACCTAAACTCTATAAATTTATCATGGGAAGTTCACACAACTTGTGATTCAACCCATTCCACTTTCACACTCCTTGTGAATTGTTTGATCAATTTTAGTCAAACTTCAATTAAGAAGTTCACACCACTTGTTAATCATTCTTAGTTCTTCACAACCCTTGTAAACATACTAATTTACAATAACTAAGCAATTAAAACACCTATTGCATGTTATTGTCAAACCACAAGCATTCAATCACCAATTCACCAAAAAGTTAAATCTTCGATACATGAACATTCATACATGTATAAACTCCATAGCACATTAATTAGATTAGTTGGGTGACTTACCTTGCCCCACTGAATTATCCACAACAATCTCCTTCCCGGGTCGTTTGATTCCACTATTGCTTCATATTATCACAACTAATATGTTTAATAATATGGTTGACTTTAACTAGTCAAATTACACATATTTGACCCATTATCACCATTTCAATTTAATTTTACATCCAATTGACCCATATTCATATAAATTCACCATTTTTGATTTCATAGTAACTTTATTCAACTCCCGATAGTCTATACACATTCTAAAACTCCCATCTTTGTTCTTGACAAATAACACAGGTGCACCCCAAGGTGAGATGCTCGGACGGATAAAACCACGGTCAAGAAGTGTTGGACTAAAAGAACCAATGAGCCTGATCAGAAAAATCTCTAAGTCTCACAGCACTTATAACAACTGAAGAAGAACACAACGGCTGACATACAATGTACAGAAGTTACAAGATCTGAAGAGATATACAACAGCTGAAGTGTAAGTCATCAGATGTTGTAGTGTGTAGTTTAGTCTTCAGTAGTTTTCTTTCAGTTCTTGTAAAAGTCTGATGAGTAGTTTACTCATCAGATGTTTTAGTTTATTACTTCAGTAGTTTTAGTTCTTCAGTAGTTGTAAGAGATTGTCTTCAGATGTTGAAGACATTCTCAGTAGTTTAGTTATTTTCAGTTGTTTTGTTTTGTCTGTTAGGTGTCAACATCATGTGACATCATCAGACGTCACTGTCTCTATATATGGGCAGTTGACAGTATTGTAATGTAACAAAGTTAATGAATTGAATGAAATATTCCTTTGCAGAAACCTTCTCTCTCTATAACAAATTTGAGTTTACTGTTTGATTAACTTTGTTCTAACGATGATTATGCTAATTCTGTGTTGAATTCCGCTGCTATACTTTAATATTGAATCAATTAAGAACATCTGATCCTACAATTGGTATCAGAGCAGGTTAATCATTGATCGATTAAACAATTGATCTCTGAAACTGCTCAAATTTGTTCTCTAGTTGATCGAATTAGCTGATTAGTAAGAATGTGTTATAGATTGAAGTTTTCTGTTAACTTCTGTTGATTTGTCTTTCGATATAGATCTGTTTTGATTCAATTAATTGAAATTTGCATTAGTGTGTGTGTAATTGTTTGAATCTGTGATCATGACAACTCCAAACAATGATCCGCACAATACAGGCTCCGCAACCAAGCCTCCGATGCTGGTGCGGAGTGAGTACAACATTTGGCAACGTAGAATGCTACATCACCTGTCGATTAACAGCGCTGGATGTTGGAAATCTGTAGTGCATGGTCCTTATAAACCCATGATTACTGATCCTGAAACTAAACTAATGATTCCGAAACCTTCGGATATGTATTCGGATGAGGATATTAAATTGTTTGAAATTGATGCTAAAGCTCATGGTATTCTGGCCATGGCCTTGCCGAATGAGATTTATTCTGGCTTGATGCATCATGATACTGCTCATGATCTCTGGGTTGCACTGAAAGAACAATTCGGTGGAACGGATGAGGTTTTAGCAAACACTAGAGAAATCCTTGCTCAGCAGTATGAGACCTTTTCTCATAGAAAGGGTGAATCATTGACTCAACAATTTGAGCGGTTCTCATGTTTAATTTCTGAGTTGAAAATGGTTAAGCAAGAATATACTAATAGTCAGATGAATAACAGATTTCTCAGATCACTGCCTGAGAGATGGGATACTTATACTATTATCCTACGCTCCAGTGCAACTCTAGAACATCTATCTCTCACCCAACTTCATGGGAAACTCTTAACATTTGAGAGAGAGGTAGAACAAAAGAGAAAACTGTCTTCATCTGGAAAACTTGCTGATGATTTTGTTCCTGGTAACACTGCTTTGATAGGTCAGGAGTCAGAGTTTAATGGGTCTGAATGTTCTTATGATGAACATATTGATTTTTCTACTAACAATTCTGAACATGCTTTTGTGGGAGTTGATGGTAATGCAGGAAATTATGGTGATAACTTGTGTTTTGTGATGGATGATTTGAAAGGAATCCCGGATGATGATCTAGAGGAGATGGACATTTTGAGTCAAATGGCATTAATCAACATCAGATCACAAAAGTTCTATAAAAGAACAGGAAGAAAGTTCCCTGGATTATCTGGCAAAACCAAAGTTGGATTTGACAAAGGGAAGCTGAGGTGCCATAAGTGCCATAGACTTGGTCACTTTGCTAGAGAGTGCAAATCTACTGTTCTAACTCTGCTGCACCTTTTGTGACTTTTCCAAGTAACAACCCATCAAGCAAAGGACCACAATCCTCTGGTACTAGTCAACAACAATTCTATCCAGCTCACTTTGTTCAACAAAATCCTATGCCATATCCATATCCTTGTTTCTACATGCCTCAACCTACACACACTACAACATTAATTCCTTCACAATCACCTGCTCTTCCTGATACCAGCAAATCTCAAACCAATCAACAGTCTCAACAACAACAGCATCAAAGTTTCTTTACTCCTGGAGTAGTTGATTGGAGTAGCCTACCTGATGATTTATCTGACTTCAACATGCAGCCTTACTCTGAAAATGGTCCACATGGTGGAGACAATCCTTTTGGAAATCTTGCATTGATGGCTATTGACTCAACTGACAACTCTTGTCAATCTTCTTCAACATCACAGGTATCCTCTGAATCCAAAGCTAAGTTGTGTTCAGAGTCTTGTGTTTCAGCATTTGCTTCCATTAGAGAAATCAATGTTGAGTTAATCAATGAGAAGTTGGCTTTAGAAAGGGTCATGACAAAGAATAAAACTGAATTTGAGAAAGTTTTGAATGAAAAAGAGTCTGAAATTTACAAACTCAAGTGTCAATTGTCTGATGAAAAGGCTAGGGTGGAAGTCATGCTTGTAAAACACAATGATTTGAAACAAACACTTGCAGCAACCCAAGTAGAATGTGCAAGATGGGTTGAATCTTGCAAGGGGTTTGAGTTGCTGTTAAACAAGCAAACAGCATCAAATGTGAAGTTTGGTATTGGATACAATCACACTGCTCCTCCAACTCATTATACACCAAAAAATCTTAACTGTGAGTCTGAAGGAGACAGTGTATACCAATCCACCAAATCTTCAGAAAAGTTTGATGCTGAAGAATCATTTGAAAGTGATTCAAGTGCCTGCAAATCTGAGTCTGAAACTATTGACATTGAAACTTATTCTTATTCTCTTGGATGCACAAATGTTATTCAGGATGAAACATGTCAGGATAGTATTTTAATTGAGATTAACCCTGATGAAAAGGTTTCAAATGAATTAAATTTAAAACTGGTTAAGTCAGATGGGCATGGCACTGGAGAGAAAGATGCACGGCTTCTGATAAGTCAGAATCACTCATCAGTAGTTGTTGAAAATGCTGATGGCACAACTACTGATAAGTGGAAAAGGATTGACAGACAAGTGCTGAAGAATACCTCTTCAGAGGTTGTCAGCACATCAGCTGTTATCAATTTGTCTACAAATACTGATGTTCCAAATGTGCTGAAGAACAAAAACTCAGTATCTAAGTCATCAGTACTTGTAGATAATCACAAGGGAAAGCAAAAGAGGGTGCCTTGTGAAATTTGTAGGCTGTTTAATCATTCCACTGATGATTGCTGGTACAGAAAAGGTTCTAAATTCAACAAAATAAAGCATAAAAACAAAAACCTTCTCAAATTGAAAACTGAATTTCGTTCCAAGTTTGTACCAGAATCATCTGTCAGTTCAAAGACTGGAAACACCTCACATGGAACTGAATCACATAAGTTCAAGAAAGGTAAGGAGGTGGTTCCAGATTCAAAGAAACAACACTTGAAAAATTCTTCATCAGTTAAAGAAACTAAAGTGTTAAAACCCAAAAATCCAAAGTCAGGTCAGAATGTGTCTAATGAAATCAAAATCTTGACACAAAATCATAATCAACTGATGTTAATGATGCAACAACTGCTAGGAAGAGTCAATCTGGCAGAGGCATCTGTTGATTCATTTCATAAAAAGAAATCAAAATCAAAAGTCAAAGCAAAATCTTCTGATAAGAATGCTTCAAGTGTTGCTTCAACTGACACTGCTCATTTTGTTTATTCATGTGTTAACAGACCCAAAACCAAAATGGTTTGGGTCCCAAAGTCTAACTGAGTGTGTTGTTGTATGCAGGGTCCTTCAGCATGCCAAAATAGCATCTGGTATGTTGACAGTGGAGGATCCATGCATATGACTGGGAGCAGATCTCTCCTTCAAAATTATTTTACTGGAAGGAAGGGATTTGTATCCTTTGGAAATGATGCTAAGGGTTACATTATTGGGAAAGGTATGGTAACAAATGGTGAAATTTGGTTTGATGATGTGAATCATGTTGAAAATCTTAAGTACAATCTTCTGAGTGTTAGTCAAATGTGTGATAAGGGTCATGTTTCTCTTTTCACTAAGCAATATTGTAGGATTTTATCTTCTGATGTGATGCCTTTGATTAGCAAAGTTTTAGATGAGTATACACTTCTTAAGGCTAACAGAGTGGGAAAGGTATATGCCTTTGATTTATCTAAGAATATCTCTGTCAAGGGTCATCCTTGTTTATTCTCTAAGGCCTCTTTCAAGGAATCAAATCTGTGGCATAGAAGATTAGGTCATGTGAACATCAAAAACATGAATCAATTGGTGAAACATGGTTTGGTTAGAGGTCTTCCTTTAAAGGACTTTAGTTGTGATGAGAATTGTACTGCCTGCTTGAAAGGAAAGCAACACAAAGTCTCTTTTCCTCCAATTGGAGATTCCAAATCCACTGGTTGCCTGCAACTACTCCACATGGATTTGTTTGGTCCTATACAGATAATGTCTATGGCAAAGAAGAAGTATTGTCTAGTTATTGTTGATGACTATTCAAAGTTTGTTTGGACTTTCTTCTTACACTCAAAAGGTGAGGTTGCCAAGGCTATTATGAATTTTGTGTTGTTTGCTGAAAAGCAATATTCTATTCCTGTCAAGTGTGTTCGGAGTGATAATGGCACTGAATTCAGAAATCACCTTCTGGATGAATTTTATCTGTCAAAGGGAATTCAGAGACAGTACAGTATTCCCAGAACTCCTGAACAAAATGGAGTTGTAGAAAGGAAAAATAGGACCTTGATTGAAGCTGCCAGAACAATGCTGGCTGACTCTGGTCTGCCTTTGACCTTCTGGGCAGAAGCCATCAACACAGCTTGCTATGTGCAAAACAGAGTTTTGGTGAATCAAAGATGGTTGAAGACTCCATATGAAATACTTCACTCTTTAACTCCTTTGATTTCCTTTTTCAGAGCTTTTGGGTGTCCTTGCTATATTCTCAACACCAAAGATCAACTTACCAAATTTGATTCCAAAGTTGATGCAGGATACTTTGTTGGATATTCTTCAACTTGCAAGGCTTATAGAGTGTTCAATTGTCGAACAAAGATTGTTGAAGAAACTCTTCATGTTAAATTCAATGAATGTCCCAAAGATTCCATTCCTCAAAATCCTACTGAGATGTTTGATCTTAACATCTTGCAACATACATTTCCAGTTGAACCTAATGGTGAAGAACATGAGGTACTTCCAGCAAATCCACCAAAAGATTCTACAGACACCACACAAGGAATTCCAGATGATGAAGATGAAAGTACTCATTTGTTCAGATTCAGTGATCATCTGCCTACATCTGCAAAATCAGTTGCTCCTCCTGCTCCAGTTGCTCCTCCAAATACAAATGCTGATGAAATTCTGGATTCTTCCACATCATTTGAAATTCCAGCTGAATTGTTCCCTGGTTCTTCATCCACTTCCGCAGCAGCTGAACCTCCAGCAAACACTTGCACTGCTCTTATTCCATATCAAGAATTGAAGGATCATCCATTATCTCAAATTCTTGGTGATATTTCTGCTGGTGTTTCAACAAGAAGTCAATTATCAAACTTTTGCCTCTATGCCTTATTTGTCAGTCAACAAGAGCCAAAGAACTATCATACTGCACTCAAAGACAATGGCTGGGTGGAAGCAATGCAGTTGGAGTTGCTGCAGTTCAAGAAACAACAAGTTTGGGAGCTGGTTTCTCTACCTCCAGGTAAGTGTGCAATAGGCACAAAATGGGTGTTTAGGAATAAAACAGATGAAAATGGTCAAATCATTAAAAACAAAGCTAGACTGGTTGTACAGGGGTTTTCTCAGGAAGAAGGTATTGATTATGATGAAACTTTTGCCCCTGTAGCCAGACTAGAAGCAATTAGGTTGTTCTTAGCATATGCTGCCTTACATAAACTTAAAGTTTTTCAAATGGATGTCAAAAGTGCTTTCCTATATGGTAAAATAAAAGAGGAAGTGTATGTGTGTCAACCTCCAGGCTTTGAGGACAATAAACATCCTGATTGGGTGTACAAGCTTGATAAAGCTCTTTATGGGCTGAAACAAGCACCTAGAGCCTGGTATGACACTTTATCCACTTTTCTACTCAAAAATAATTTCACTAGAGGCTCCATTGATAAAACTCTATTCATAAAGAATGTAGGACAGCATAAGCTACTTGTTCAAATTTATGTTGATGACATTATATTTGCTTCATCTGATCTAAAGTTGTGTGATGCTTTCACTGAGCTTATGACCAAAAATTTTGAAATGAGTGCCATGGGGGAACTACAGTTTTTCTTGGGTCTTCAAATTAAACAAAAACCTGATGGAATTTTCATTCACCAATCAAAATACTCAAAAGAGCTGTTAAAGAAATTTGATTTGCAAAACTGTAAACCATGTTCTAACCCCATGAGCAGCACCACACAACTTGATGCTGATCTAAAAGGTACTTCAGTGGATGAAACTCTTTATAGATGTATGATTGGCTCTTTGATGTATCTAACTGCATCAAGGCCAGACATTATGTTTGCCACATGTGTCTGTGCTAGATTTCAGGCTGCACCTAAAGAATCTCATCTGATTGCTGTAAAAAGAATTTTCAGATACTTACAGGGTACTCAATCTCTGGGAATATGGTACTCCACTGGACATTCCTGCAAGCTAGTTGCTTTTTCTGATAGTGACTATGCAGGATACAAACTCTCAAGAAAATCTACTTCTGGTGGGTGTCAATTTCTAGGAAATTGTCTGGTTTCTTGGCAAAGTAAGAAACAAACATCTGTAGCCACTTCCACTGCTGAAGCCGAGTACATTGCTGCTGCAAGTTGTACTTCACAAATTCTCTGGCTTCAGTCTCAACTCTTAGATTATGGCATCAAAGAACCGAAGACACCATTGTTAATGGATAGTGCTTCAGCTCTTTGTATTGTCAAGAATCCAGTTCAGCACTCTAGGACTAAACACATTGAGATCAGACATCATTTTATAAGAGATTGTTATGAAAAGGGTCTGATTGATCCAAAGTTTGTTCCTAGTGCTGATGAGCTTGCAGACATTTTTACTAAGCCTTTAGACACCTTAACTTTTCAAAATTTAGTTCTAAGGCTTGGTATGCTGCAACTTGAATAGGTTGGTGTTTCATTAAATAAATTTTAATTTCTTTTCAAAAACCCAAAAATATTTTCAATTTTTCTTTTCAAATAAATTTTTTTTACCTTGAAATCTTTTGATATTTTCAGTATATACTGATACATATCAAAAGTACTGATTCAAGGAAAGATATGACCTTTTTCAATACTCTAAGTTACAAGTACTGATGAGTATTGACTCACTAAGTACTGAAGGTCAAACAATGTTTACAAGTTCTGATGAACAAATTGTTCACAAGTTCTGATGAACAAATTGTTTACAAGTTCTGATGAACAACTTGTTTACAAGTTCTGATGAACACATTGTTCACAAGTTCTGATGAACAAAATTTCCACAAAGTCTGATGAATAACTGATGAAAACAACTGCTGAACAAAACTGTCGACAACACCTGATGAGTAATTTTACTCTTCAGTTGTTTTAACTTCTGTTGTTTTCTCTATTTAACTCAACCTTCTTCAGTTGTTTCATTATCACCTTCTCAGAACTTTCCATCTTTTTCAAAAACCTATTTTCCCTCTCCAGTCGTTGCATCCATGGCGTCAATCACCTTGAAACCGCGACACAATTCCATTGCTTATCTGACCAAATCCTCCTTTTGGTCAAAGTTTGATGAAGCCGTGGACTTGATGAACTCCTCTCAATTCAAAATTGCCTTTCTCATCAATCCAACTCTGTATGTCGACTCTATTCATCAATTTTGGATGAACGTTGAACTGATCAACGTTGGCACAGGAGTAATCTCCCTTCGATCCACAGTTAATGGTCATAATGTGCACCTCAGTCCCGCTGAACTGAGGGAGGTTCTTCAGCTCGATGATGCTAATCTGGTCACCCAATTCCCAAAGAATCAACTTGACCTCTGTTTCACAAGTCATGAATACCAAGGTGACCTAAGTGATTCCACTCTGTACAAGAACTTCAATGACCCAGAGCGCCTGATATTCCATATGATCAATATCTGCTTGGCTCCGAAGTCTTCCTCATGGGATCAAATGTCCTCTCGATGGCAACAGGTATTGTATTCTATCCTTGAATCTCAAAAGCTAAATTTTTCTCAAATACTATTTTCTGAATTAACTGAACATGCTGCTAAGCCTGTTTCCTCTAGATGGCTACTCTATCCACGTTTTATCATGGCCATCATAGAGAAACAGCTTCAGCAAAATGGCCTTGTTGGTCAGGGGATCTCTGCTCCAGCAGTTTTGTTGGAAGTATATTCCCGACACAACTCTAACCCTACTCTCAAAGAGGCTGCCCGAAAGCTAAAACCCAAGCAGAGGGAACCCACAGCCTCCACCACAAAATCCAAATCAAAGGTCCCCACTAAACCCAAATCCACAAAGCCCAAAAAGGCTGCTCAGGGAAATGAGTCCCCTGAGTCTGCCCATGCCTCACCAAGGCATGAAATGGTCACTGGGAGTAGTCAACCAGTGGTCCATCAGACTCCACCGGCTCAAACCGCCCAGGATTCCTCTCAACAGGAACCTGGTGCAACCTTTGAAGGGGCAGACACATTTCTAGAACCTCTTTCAGTTGAAAAGGTTTCTATTGAACAACACCAATCTCCCCGGGTGCACTCTCTTTCAAAGCCAATTCCTATGGAAACCACCCCTGATAGTCCCACTTTTGTTATTGAAAACATCCTGGATCAGTTGAACACTCCTATCCCCTCCCAGACACCTATCACTACTGGGATAAGCTCCAACATTGAGGGGGAGGATCAAAGTGTCTCTGATAACCCACAGGATCATGACTACAACATCAGATCTCCTAGTGTGGAAAGAGAGATTCTGATATCTGACAAGGCTGCTACTTCATCACCTCCATCATTTGGAGTGATTGATAGTGGTACCATTACTAAGACCTTGTCAGAGGCAACAACTAATGAAGGGGTTACCCCTGAGGTTGGAAGTCCCCAGTACCAAGAAAAAGGGGCACCTGATCATGTTGAGCCACACTCAACTCAGGTAGATCCTGATATTCTCAGGAGGTCAGATGATTCAGCTAAGGCTGATGATGACCAAAGCACACTTGTTGAGGTTCTGAAAAAGAATCAAATCCTTGAGGCTGAGGTTTGTAGACTCAATGAGCTACTCACCAAAATGTCCAAGGACAAAAGTCCATCTTCCCCAATTACCCCACAGATGGCACCTTCTCATCTTGAAGGTCACTCAAACACTAACACCACTACTTCACAATTTGACAAGCCTCCAGCCACTGCTTCAGGCACTAATCCTTTGGGTTCTAGCCCCCCAGAGGCATTAGCTGCTGCCTTTCTAAATATCCTTCCTCTCATCACTCCATTACTAAAAACCATCATTGCCCAAGCCCTTGATGAGAGGCTACCCTCCAAATCTCAACTTCAACAAATGGTTGATGAGGCTGTGACTGCCAGACTTACCACTCTACATACTCCTTCTTCCCCTGCAGCCAAAAAGGGGGAGTTAGGAACAGAGTCAGTCACAACTTCAGCTTCCAAAAGGCCAAGATCTGAAGATGTTGCTTCTGAACGGTCTCCTGCAATTCAAGTGACTTATAAGAGACAGAGGAAGAATAAATCTGTTGAGGTTATCAATAGAGCAAATGAGGAGGTTGAGCAGGAAATGACTGAGAAAGTAATTGAAGCAAGTGCTGAACAAGTGGAAGTTACAACCTCTGATGTACAAAAACAGGCTACAACCTCTGATGTCCTAGAAACTGAACCAGAGGAGATACAAAATCAAGAGGTTCAAACTCAGGTTGTTGAGGTAAGGGCTCCTCCAAAGAAGAGAAGGCAACTTAGAATTCAAGAAGAAGAAGATTCAGATGAGGAAGACAGGATGCCTATCTCTATAGTCATTAAAACAAAGGTTCAAAAGCCTGATTCAGCAACAACTGGGTCAGATCTGGTCATTCAAAAGAAGAAGGTAACTTTACCTGCCAAATATGTGCCTGAGAAGCCACTGGTGTTTGGTCAACATCCAATGATCACACCAGAGTCTAGAATGTTGGCAGTCAAAGTGAAGCTTGAAGAAGAAGAGAACCAAAGGAAGCATGATGAGCAGATCTTAAAGTTGGTTGACAAAGATTATCCTCAGACATCAACCATTACTGCAATGAAGAAAGAAGCTCAAAGGTTGTATGCTCTGAGATGCACATTTCAGTATATGAAGGATCTGATTAGGATGTGGCCTGATCCAAGAGTCATTCATAGGATTCACAAGAGAGAAGCCCCAGCAGCTTATGCCAGAAGAATCAGAAGGGTATTAAGTGCTGAAATTATGCTGGGGTCAGTGCTTGATCCTTGGGAGATAATAAGTGATTTCAAGAGTGTGTACAACTCTGGTGCAAAAGCTCCAAATTTCATAAAGAACAAAATGATCAAGAAAGGACTAGTATATAGGAAACTTGAACATGTTCTGCAAGAAGAACTTTATTTGTTTTTGGAAGGAAAGCACCCTGATGAGTTTGTTTACAGGGAAATTACCAGAGTAGAGCTGAATGATGGGACAACGGCCAGGTACTTGTCTGAGTATTATGGACCTGAGTCCTTCTTTGAAGGTGAACCTGAAAAACTGACTCCACAAGAGAAGATGATATTACTTGAAGCTTATGTCAGGGAGTCCTTCAGGTTAGTATATAATCAATAGCTTTAATGAGAGGGGTTAATGCTCATAGTCCATTTCCCCAATGGAGTTCCCTCTCATATTTTGCTTGTTAGAATTTTTGGAAGCTGTTGATTATCAGGCATACACTTTAACCGGTTATTTTGATACTGATCTCAAAGAAAAAGACTTATCTTTCTGCCTGGGAATAAATAAGTGAGACCATAAATAAGTTAGAGGTTTTTGGCTGCATTGGTTCAGGGGGAGTTTGTTGGACTAAAAGAACCAATGAGCCTGATCAGAAAAATCTCTAAGTCTCACAACACTTATAACAACTGAAGAAGAACACAACGGCTGGCATACAATGTACAGAAGTTACAAGATCTGAAGAGATATACAACAGCTGAAGTGTAAGTCATCAGATGTTGTAGTGTGTAGTTTAGTCTTCAGTAGTTTTCTTTCAGTTCTTGTAAAAGTCTGATGAGTAGTTTACTCATCAGATGTTTTAGTTTATTACTTCAGTAGTTTTAGTTCTTCAGTAGTTGTAAGAGATTGTCTTCAGATGTTGAAGACATTCTCAGTAGTTTAGTTATTTTCAGTTGTTTTGTTTTGTCTGTTAGGTGTCAACATCATGTGACATCATCAGACGTCACTGTCTCTATATATGGGCAGTTGACAGTATTGTAATGTAACGAAGTTAATGAATTGAATGAAATATTCCTTTGCAGAAACCTTCTCTCTCTATAACAAATTTGAGTTTACTGTTTGATTAACTTTGTTCTTACGATGATTATGCTAATTCTGTGTTGAATTCCGCTGCTATACTTTAATATTGAATCAATTAAGAACATCTGATCCTACAAGAAGGTATTGCAATTGGGTCATCATCTCTTGCAATTCAGATGACGCCAAACAGTATGGAGCTTTAGCAATAGGTTTAAGCCTAGGCTCCAAATCAATACGGAACTCAACATCCCTTTCGGGAGGTAATCCGGGTAGTTCATCCGGGAAGACATCCTGAAAATCACGAACAATAGGAATGTCTTCAATCATCTTCACATATTTCTCCGAATCCACTAAATAAGAAAGAAATGATCGTCCCCGATTGTTCAAATACTTCATAGCTTCTGTTAAATAACATAAGATCATACCACCTCGTTTCTCCTCATTATCTTATGTTTACACAAAATGTTAGCCCCGTGAGCCGAAACCAATCCATCCCAACCACCACGTCAAATTCCCCAAATATCATCGATATCAAATCAATATCGTAATCCTCCCCGTCGATTGTTAGTTTACATTTTCGATAAACATCACAAACTTGGAAGCATTTAGAATCCTCTATTTCTATTTCTAAAGGTACCGAAAATTTCTCAACAACAAAAGAAGTATGGTGTATAAGTTTAGTAGACACAAAAGATCTACTAGCCCCCGAATCAAATAATATGTAAGCAGACAATGTATTGATGAAGAAAGTACCTGTTACCACGTCATGAGTAGATTTAGCTTCCTCCGCCGTAATCTGAAAAGCTCTACCCTTTGGTTTAGGTATTTCAATTTTCTTCCCGCTCCCCTGACCTTTGAAAGATTTGTTGTCTTCCCCACCACGCAACCCCCTTTAGGTCCGGACACTCACTACGAATGTGTTCTGGTTTGTAACAATTGTAGCATAGGTTCAAAGGACTCGAGCATTGATTAGCAAGATGGCCCGGTTTCAACACTTATAGCACAACAAAGGTCGTGCCAAACAATCCCCCGCATGATCTTTCCTACATTTTGCACAATGTTTAACTCCCCTACTTGTTTGGAACTTTGTAGGTGAGTTAGAAAATTTACCCTGTTTAGAAGACCCCGTCTCTTTTTCCACCTTCCGCTTTTCACCGCGGTCTTCTTGTCGCTTTAACTCCAGTTCGCGCTCCCGAGTGCACTCGATCAGTTCTGCCAATGTCTCACACTTTGACCGTGTAAGAAACTCACGGTACATGGCATTCAACATACTGTGATAACGATTGATCCACATCCATTTCAATTTTCTTCCCGCTCCCCTGACCTTTGAAAGATTTGTTGTCTTCTCCACCACGCAACCCCCTTTAGGTCCGGACACTCACTACGAATGTGCCCTGGTTTGTAACAATTGTAGCATAGGTTCAAAGGACTCGAGCATTGATTAGCAAGATGGCCCGGCTTTCCACACTTGTAGCACAACAAAGGTCGTGCCAAACAATCCCCCGCATGATCTTTCCTACATTTTGCACAATGTTTAACTCCCCTACTTGTTTGGAACTTTGTAGGTGAGTTAGAAAATTTACCCTGTTTAGAAGACCCCGTCTCTTTTTCCACCTTCCGCTTTTCACCGCGGTCTTCTTGTCGCTTTAACTCCAGTTCGCGCTCCCGAGTGCACTCGATCAGTTCTGCCAATGTCTCACACTTTGACCGTGTAAGAAACTCACGGTACATGGCATTCAACATACTGTGATAACGATTGATCCACATCCATTTCAATTTTCTTCCCGCTCCCCTGACCTTTGAAAGATTTGTTGTCTTTTCCACCACGCAACCCCCTTTAGGTCCGGACACTCACTACGAATGTGCCCTGGTTTGTAACAATTGTAGCATAGGTTCAAAGGACTCGAGCATTGATTAGCAAGATGGCCCGGCTTTCCACACTTGTAGCACAACAAAGGTCGTGCCAAACAATCCCCCGCATGATCTTTCCTACATTTTTCACAATGTTTAACTCCCCTGCTTGTTTGGAACTTTGTAGGTGAGTTAGAAAATTTAACCTGTTTAGAAGACCCCGTCTCTTTTTCCACCTTCTGCTTTTCACCGCGGTCTTCTTGTCGCTTTAACTCCAGTTCGCGCTCCCGAGCACACTCAATTAGTTCTGCCAATGTCTCACACTTTGATGGTGTAAGAAACTCACGGTACTTGGCATTCAACATACTGTGATAACGATTGATCCACATCCGCTCCGTTTGAAGTAAGTCCGGGCAAAACCTAGCTTTATCATAAAATATGGCAGTAATAGTGTCAATGTTTTCCTCCTTATGTCGCATATGGAGAAATTCCTCAGTAATCCTGTCTAATGCCGACTGAGGACAGAACCGTTTAAGGAATAATCCCTTAAACTCCACCCAAGTTAGACTTTTAATGCCATCCCTATCCTTCTCCTTTCAGAGAAGCTCCCACCAGTGTTTCGCCCTCTCCTTCAATAAATTACCAGCAAAGATCACCTCATCTTCCGGGTCACAATCGCTCGTCTCAAACGTGCCTTCCATATCAGTTATCCAACGTTGACTCATAAGTGGGTCAACTTCCCCCTTAAACTCACTTGGCTGCAAGCCACAAACTCCTTGTAAGTCACTTTCTTTGGAGCTCTATCCCCATCTAGTCCATCCTTGAGAGTTGCAAACTCTCGTTGAATAGGATCCCTGATATATTGAGGAATTACTGCCTCTACAGCCTTTGCCACTTCTTCTCTCACCATAATTTGTATTTCAATGAGATTAGTTTCATGATCACCATCATTATCCATGTGATCCCCACCAGACATTTTACGACTGAAACGAGTTATTTAGTTCATTAGTTTTGCCATCTAGTTCATATAACTAAGAACACCCTGAAATATGAACCTAAAAGCATCACAAAAGTGAACTCCTAACACCTTACCAGATACTCATAATCATAGTATGATTTGATTCCATTAAGGACAAGTCAATGTCCAAAGTATAATCTTATGTTGGCCAGACATAACATTTTACACTTCACATGTTCAATTCCTTAACTTCATCTCACCATACTATAACTAAGAATTTCGGTTTAACAAACAATTTCACACCAATGAACATACAAAGTTTAAGGTAAACACACTACATACTTGTTACCTTAACCCCCTCGGCTTCGTGATCGGATCTCGGATTGAACATTCCTCCTATCAAGAGCACAAAGGTTTGAGTTCAAGTGTTCGCATCGCACTTGAATACCTTAAACCATTGGCTCTGATGCCAACTTGTAAGCCCCAAAATTCCCATACGCATAACACGTGTTTTAAAACAATATCGAAGTTTAGGTCCTAAATTTTTTTCAAACTAAAACATCAAGTTTAATAACCAAAATAACCCAACCCATCACCAAAACCATTTACAAACATGTTAATTATAATCACACCCTATGTCATTTACAATTGTTCACAAAAAGTTGGGTTTTCAACCAAAAACGTGCTCGATCTGAGTCCTTGCAAGCAATCCGATCACATCCGCCTTCACCCTTTTTCGTTCACTTGAGAAACACCGCATATTATTCACCGTTAGTTCTTTAGAACTAAGTAAGATCACCCATCCATTTCCCCATGTGTATCCCATAATACCATATGGATACCTTAATAAAGTCTCAAACATAATTTGGTAACATTATTCAACTCGAACCCAAAACAATTTACTAACGGGTCGTTTTCACCCACAACCCCCTAAAATCTCCAATTCTTGCCCAACACAAGTAGATTTACCCATGGAATTCGAGTCAAAACTGAAATAAGTCAATTTATGACATTTTCAGAGACACAGACGCAACACGGACGTGTTCCAGGGGAACATGGCCATGTCAGAAGGTTTTCAACAATCTGACCTGCAGATGAACATGGGCATGTTCCATGGAACATGACCATGTCAAAACTCCTTCCATATATATATTTTTTCTTTGTTCTCTCCCCTCATTCCTTTTCACCAAGGATTTCAAATTGTACAACCACAAAAATATATTCAACACATGAAATTCATATTCGTAAGCATCTTAAAACACAATTAAAGTCTTAGAACATGAAATCAACCCATAAAACTCCATTTTCACACAATTTCCTTGAAACCTACCTTTTCACCAAGGATTCCAAGGTAGGTAATCACACCACTTGTGATTCACCTAAACTCCATAAATTTATTATGGGAAGTTCACACCAATTGTGATTCAACCCATTCCACATTCACACTCCTTCTGAATTGTATGTCCAATTTTAGTCAAACTTCAATTAAGAAGTTCACACCACTTGTGAATCATTCCTAGTTCTTCACAACACTTGTAAACATACTAATTTACATTAACTAAGAAATTATAACACCTATTGCATGTTATTGTCAAACCACAAGTATTCAATCACCAATTCACCAAAAAGTCAAATCTTTAATACATGAACATTCATACATGCATAAACATCATAACACATATTAGTTAGATTAGTTGGTTGACTTAACTTGCCCCACTGAGTGATCCACAACATTCTCCTTCCCGAGTCGTTTGATTCCACTGTTGCTAGCTTCCTATTATCACAACTAATAGGTTTAATAATATAGTTGACTTCAACTAGTCAAACACCAAAATTTCGTATTTCACCATACCCTACTCATACCCCATATGAGACCCACAAAAATTACACCAAAAACACCCAAAACTTCATACCTTGTTGTTGTATGTTGCTAGTAGAACTCAACTATATGCTTGCATTCAAGATCAAACAGTAAATCGAGCACCAATTTGATCAGTCTTGTGGTTTAGGGTTTTCTCCTTTCTTCCTTTTCTTTTGAACGACACACACATAAAAATAAAATGAGAATATGAACTTTGACCATAGTCAAAGTCTTATCCCATCCATTTCCATCTTTGGCCAATTGTAACATTGGGTTCCTCAAAATTTTACTAGTTTAAACTAACTAGTTTATAACTAACGTAGTTAAATTAGTTAACAACCTCCAAATTATATTTAAGATAATTAAATTTTATAAAACATCCATCAATTAAAATAAAACATAATTATACACCAATTATATTTGTATTATAATATTTCCCCAAAATGGGTCGTTACAAAATGTGTTAGAACTGGTTTATTTTATATAAACCAAAAGATTTTATAATGGTTCGGTTAATTGTTTATTTCTAACAATCTTGTTAAAACCAAATTTATTTTATAAACCAAAAATCTTTAGAAAAGAATTGGGTAATCGTTTACTTTCAAACAAGCGTATTAGAACCAGGTTATTTTGTATAAACCAAAAGGCTTTATAACAGTTCTGGTAAATGCTTATGTCTAACATGCGAGTTAGAACTGATTTATTTGTATAAATCAATAAGCTTTAAAATGATTTTTGTAATCAACTATTTCTAATAAGTATGTTAGATATGGAGTCAACATATAAACTAAAATTTGGAATGTTTGCTAAACGTTAAATTCTAATGAGCTATTAGAATCAGCTAGTTAGTTGAACAATTTGGTAATCATTATATTCTCTAACAAGCATGTTAGATGTTGTTTAATGAAACTATATCAGAATTTATGGACTTGATTTTATAATCAAATCAAAACAGTTGCAAACATGACAATGTTTTTAAACGAATAAAACATGAGAATTTTCAATGGTTTGATACTCATATGAGAAGTATCATGTATTGAACCATAAATAATGTCAAAAAGATATTTGGTAAAAAAACAACCCGATGTTGCTATGAATACTTATGAGAAGTTATTCTTTAGACTGTTTTGTGCCTATTAAAGATTACATGCATTCTATTGAGGGATGACCTCAATACATGCCATATAACGAGGTCATTTGCGATGATTTCGATAGATGAGGAAAGTGATGAAGAGATAACATTTTAAGATTTGATGTTTAGCTATAATTCTTGCATTTGTTTAAAAAATATGTTGTGTTTTATATTTTATTATAAATATTCGACTATGGCTTAAGTTTATTTATTCTTTACATAAACAAGTTGATCTAAAGATTATAAAACAATAAAAGCTAAATAATATTTTAATTTTGAAGGATTTAAAATTTTGAAATTTAATAAAGATACATATTTGATGTGTCGGTTTCTATATATAAAAATAATGGTTCAACACTATCGAGTAATAAATTGAAACAACCTAAACCGAACAACACAGTATAGGCAAGTGTACCTGACGCATGAAGTATAGCTAAGGAAAGTTCGGATATCAAACCTAAGGACACAAAATCAAATAATAAACCCTAACTGGAAACCTATAAAAAGAGAAAATTACTAATTTTTGAAAAGGAAGTGGTTTTATGAAAAGAAGTTTAAAAAACTGAAGAACTTTAGAAAACTTAAGAACTTAAGAAAACTAAAGAAATCAACTAAGCACAGCAAGAACAACTAGGAAATCAGATATGAAGAAAGTTCTACCCAGACTAGGAATCTTAAAGGAATCTAAACAGCTATCGAGAATGTCTGACTGAATGACACCGGATCTAATGATACAACCTACTCGGGAACTTAAGGAATGCTAGATCTCTTGATCAAACTCTTCAAAGAAATTTCATATAAATTCACAAAATCAGGGTATTGAGCACAAGTTTGAGAGAATCAATGGTTAAAATGATAATCTCTGGAACTTGGCTCTGATACCAATTGTAAAATCGGTTGCAGAATATGATCTACCTGATTTGTGAAGATTAAGCAAATTTAGAACAGAGAAAGTCTTGAAGATGGTAAAGAACATAAACAATAATCTGAGATGTAATGTAACTAATGAACAAATAAATTATGTATAACAATAATAGTTCAATTATTCAACAAGATTACATTACCTACCTCTCACATGCTCTCAAACTCCATGGATAAAGAATCCATGGAGTTCATGGGGGAGAGCTTTCTTTCAAGATTACATTGAAGCACATCCTCACCACTCTCTTGTATGGTATATAGATACAAAATAGAGAGCATCCCTATTTATAGTGTCACATGACTAAAACCCTAAGAATAGAAAATACAACAAAATGATAATAAATAATAAATATTAAATTAAACTCTATCATTTGTGTCACACCCCCTGCGCCGCGTGCGGAATCCACGGTGCGGTGACGATCGTTAGTTGAATCATGCACAAGTATTGAATAAGAACAACCACCATACATTACTAAATTTCATAGAGATTAGACCATTGTTTAGTTACATACGATCTATCTATCTTCCCAAAAGAATGACAACTACAGACCCAAAATTATTGTTTACAAAATAAGACTCAAACAAGACAATTAAACAATCAGGATTAAGTGTGTTTCTAAATCCATCCTAGCTTGTTTCTTCATCTTGTTCTATCTTAGAATGGTCTCCTTAGTTGTCCTTTAGAATGTCTTAAACCTGATTACCTGAAACACGTGAAAAGTAACTGTCAACTACCAAAGTAGTTGGTGAGAACAATAGGTTTAACAGTTGTAAACATGTATCTACATTGTAAGGCATATGTAATAACCAATGCATGAAAAATACATGGATGGTTGCAACCCAAACTAACATCAAGTAAGAATAATGTGTGAAAACAGTCATAAAACTGTTTACTAGGAAAGCCAACATATAATCAAATCCCAAACTACGTTTGGAGTCAGAAAATTAGTCAACAAATGTATTCAACACGAGCTGTACTAACGAGCTTACTCAAAAGACAACTCTGTTTTGACATAACCCGGTCAATATGATTTATGCTGGTAAACTTAATTAACAGCAATTTCATATTACCTTAATGCAACCAATTCTGCATTTAGTTTTTAAAACAAATTTAAAAGCTAACTCCAGCTTTGGCGTAACCAAATATGTCTTGTTTTCCCTTGTTGTGATCACCGAGTACTAACGTTATAAGAATAAGAATATGTGTCTTGATGTGTGTACAATTTTGTTTACAACGATGAACACCATGCTTTGAATACTTTGATTTGAAACTCTTGGTTGAATGCCTTAAGTGATTACCATGATTTGTAAACCTTGCTTGAATACCCTGAATTGAATCTCTTGATTTGATACTGAGAATAGTGTCCTTGTATAATAACAAGGCTTATGAAATATTATTTTATGGAAAGCACAAGTTTATGGTAAAAGAGTTTATAAAAATTTTGTTTAAAAATGTTTAACATTTATAAAACCATTCATGTGTAAAACCGTTATAAAAACAGTTTAAAGAATTTTTTTTATAAAACCTTTTAGTAAAAGATGTTTAACAATTGATAAAACCCTTAAAACAGTTAATAAATCCTTTAAAGATAGCTAAGAAATCCCTTGATGTTATAAAGTGAATCTGTAATGTTTGAATAATAACATGAATTCGGTGTATGACATAGATTAGTATAAAGAGTGTTTGGTCACGTGTTCCACCCCAAAACAGTTGTAAAACAGTAAAAGAGGGGCTAATGTTCTCACGTGACAGCAGTAGACTCTGAACCAGAACAAGTAGCAAGTAGCAAACAACAAGACTTCTAACCGGTTCCTATATCATTGTAATCACACATATAGTATAAGATTTGTGATTTTGTACTCTTTGATTGATTTATTGACTTATGTTAAACGGTTGACTTATGTTAAGAGGTTTACTTATGAACATATTGTGTCATGTTCTTTTATGCACAACTCGTACACATAAAAGTAACATGTGTTTATGAATGTGATAACAATTGTTTAACATGTAGTTTAAAGAGATGTTAAAATGTTTTAAGCCCTTGTGTTTATGACTTGATCTCATAATTAGGTTATGTTAAACTTAAACCGAACAAGATCAATTCATAATTACTTTTAAGTTGTATTAGGTTTTGATCAATCTTAACAATCTCATTTTCCCAAGTGAGCCGTATGAGTTGAGTGACCAAATTCATAGTTATTGGGCCAAAAAGGCCGAGGTTAGGTTGAGACATAATCCCATGGGCCGAATGATTGGGCCCGAGGTTATGGATGTGGGTTAAATAATGGAAACCGGTTTGATGGTTTGTGGGCCAAATGGGTGTGGACCAAACCTAGGTCGAACATTGGGCCTGATCCGTTGGGTCATAGACATCATAATGGATCGAATTTCATTTGTGCTAGCGCGGCTTTAGTGCATGGCATGGGATGAGAGGTTTCTCCAACCAGCGAACCTTGGAGTTGCTAGTGATTGGTTCGGCTATGGTATACCCCCACGAACCTAAGGGTTCGCCCAGCCAGGTCCGTCTCTGCCTTGGGTTCGCTGAGTGATGAAAAAGGTTCGGCCAATATCCATGTGCATGGTTCGGCCACTATTGGTTCAAGAGTAAGGTTCGTGATCCTTGAAGGTTCGTGAACATGGAGGTTCGTTTAGGTTTGCCAGTCATATAGGGTTCGTCTAGGATTAGAGGTTCGTGTCTGTTATGGGTTCGCCGATGTCCAATGGTTCGGCATATGGTGGGGTTCGGCTGTATGCATTGGTTCGCCTAGGGTTTGGTCAGGATTTCATATGCAAGGTTCGTGACACATCTGCTGGTTCGTACATCATGAGGGTTCGGGAGTGGTTGGGTGAGGTTCGTCGAGCTGATGATGGTTCGGTCATGCATAGGTTCGGCTGGTCGAAGGGTTCGGCCAGCCCTCGACTCCCACGAACCTGCAAATCGATACATCATCATCACCATCTAATCCCAAGGTTCCAGAGTTGTCCACACATCGGGTGTACCAGAAGGTGTTTCGAGGGTGTGTGGTTCGATAAGAGGAGTTGAGAACCGGCTAGATATCAGATTTGAACAACACACACACAAAACCCTATTTTTCAGATTTTTCATTCAATCGTACCTCGTTTTTGGCCGGATAAAACCTCAGATCTGTTGTACTTCCTTATAGAGGAGGTCAAGAGCTTCGCGTGGACACCAAGAACACCCAATTTCGTGAAGAAACGAATGAGATATGAAGGTTTTAGTGAAGTTTTCTAGTGAAAAGAGTGGGATGACGAAAATTTCTAGAGAGAGAGATATGAGTTGCAATAAATGAAGGGAATGATGGGAATTAAGGGCTTTTATGCCCCGGGTGGTTCCCCGTGTGTTCGGTCTTTCTCGGTGTCGGTTTCGCGTATTTTTACGTACGCGTTTTATTACGATTACGAAATTAATATTTTGAGTTGTAAAATAGTTTTCTTTAATTGTTTTTGATGAGTTTCAAAATTGTAAAATATAAAACAAAATATTGTACTTATTTTTACTTTTCGTTCGTAGTCAGACCGTTAAACGAATATAATTACGTGTATACCAGTAATTACGTACGTTTTAGGTCGTATTATTTATTTATTGTCGTTTATTCGTAATCATAAGTTTGACATTAATATCATCATGAATCGTCACCCATAATGATACCCAGTCTCGCTTACGCATTACGATTTGTTTAATTAATTTGTTTGTCATAATATACGTCTGAACATTACGCACTAACACTATCCCATTACACCGAACACAGTATATGTATAAGGCATACTCAGAGTCCAGCTACCTGCCTTATCTGCCGCCAGCCCACCATTGTTTCGATATAATACAATATTGTTCTTTCCTAGCGTAATCGACTGTAAATAAATAATAAATACTTGTTCCTAATTAAATAAGATCATATATCACACAAACACAAACATGAACACATGAATCACATTGACATACTGAATCAAAATACACATTGTTCTATCACTGTTTATGACTACTATGACTAAATGCACAGATGTTACAATTTGTTTTGGTCTTCGGGTCTTTTAGTCATCGAGTGTCTTCGTAGTCTCGAGTCTTCAGTGGCTCGTGCGATGACTCGTTGCTCCCTAATCCACAAATACATAATACTTCTTGTTTACATTTCATCTATCCAAATTAACCGTTGGTCTTGGCTTTTCTAGACTCAGAAGTTTGTTAGATTTTGTAGGAAAAATTTGTAGGAATAATTTCATTTTTCTAGTAGTGAATGTTTGAAGTTATCAACATGTAAGTATGTAAAGAAATGACGTTTTCTTTTTAACTTACTCCACTATCTATGCTTTGTAAAAACTAAAAGGATAAAAAAACATCACTATATATAAACGAGATCCAATTAATTGTTAATTATCATTGGGTAATTTTCTTTTTTTAAACAACATCATTGGGTGAATTGTTTTTGTTTTTCTTAACGTTTACATTTTTGAACTTTTTTTCGTTAAAAAATCTGTTTTTCTTTTTTCAGTTTTCTTTAATGCTTTAGTATTCAGTACTTTTTAATGGTTTGTTAATATTTTACTTTTATAATTCTCTTTTAATGACTTGATAATTACCATTGTGTCTGTATGTACGTTCGGGACTTTGATGTTTTTATGTTTCATTTATTGTTATTATGTGGTTTTTCTATGGTTCATGCCTCATTGCGAAGAGATTGTGTGAGACATTTATTAAGGGTTTTTTAAGATTTTATTTTTACTGATGTTATTTTTATTATTGTGGATGCGGTTGTGTTTTCGTTTAACTTTTATCCCAAGACTTTTAGAAATCAGTTTGCCTCCAACGTGAAATAAGTGTGCTAAATCTATGGGAGTATGGAGCAAGGTGTACCTCATGATCAAATATTTACTTGTTACTTTTTAAGTGCACTCTCATGTTTCTTAACACTCATGTTTACAACGATCTAAATATTGCTAGATTTATGGATATGTCGTTTCACAATGTTCATTCTTCAAAGTTTGATATTCAAGCGCAACTTCATATGCTTTTATGTACATTCTCTTTTATAATGTCTTATCCTGTAGAACGTGTTAGTTGTATTCATGTGGAATATATTATGTACATATTGTGATCCACATTTTGATATGAATTGTATTCATTTTTTTTTCATGTTTTGTGCATAAGCGAAATTCCTGCCGCAACACATGAAGTGATAAACCACAACTTTGCTATATGTTTTGAAGCTTCACTATCATCCACTAAGAACGCTAAAAAAATCTAGTTCAAAGTATATTTCACTCAAATGTAAACGTGATAAAAAGTGTTACAAAGGAAATTACAATGAAGGCTTATACACTAAAAGATATTGTAAGCTACATGTAGGCAAATTAGCTGGCCTTACACAATAATCTAATCCTCATAATTTATTTTTAGGATAAGGATCAATAGCAAACTACAATCATTGATGATGTAAGCATGACATGCCAAAAAGCATCCTCTAGTTTGTTTGTACAATGAATAAAGGACACATGAGAATATTGATTATTTTGTTGAGTAGAGGAATTTTGCCAGTTGTGCTTTTAAGGTTACTCCACTACTTGACAGAACTGGCATAGTCAAATACTGACAGATTCTCAGGAGCAAACAACCAATAAAAAGTAGTCATTTGTCGAAAGTTTAGTCATCAACAAAGGTCTTCTCAGCGTATCGGCAACTACAAGTTCCTTAGAAGTTAATTTAAGTAGCCTATCGAAAGCAACCTCTGCGTCAGTTGTTTACTAGTACATTGGAAGTTAGGTAGCCTTTGGATGTAATTACTCTGTCTGTCGGTAGTTGATGCTTTGGAAGAACTCTTGTTCTTCATAAGCTTTGGACTTTTCTTCAAAAGCTTCATATACTTAAAACAAATCAAGAGTAAATGTATTTTGATTGGCACTACCGCACTAGTATCAAATATCCTTATAACATTATAATTGTTAGGGTGAATTTCTTCTATCTTAAAGGTGGATGGTTTAAATCCTGCAAAGGGCATATGTGATGTAAATTTAATTAGGAGCGGAATAAAATGAATGTGTTTACATTTGAAAAAAACTTGTTCAAGACACATAAAATATTGTTCATCAATATTGGTTGTGTTAACTCTTTTTTGCAATTCTTTCAGCTAGCATTGGTTTCCAGATGCAACTGCAAATATCAATTCTCTATGGCCGGTGTTAATGTTATATTCTTTATGTTCATATGATGGTGGAGGACTGCAGGCCAGTATATAATAAACATTTGCAAGCTGGCACATTAATCATTTTCAAAGTTAAAAAATAAAAATATTAATTTTAAACAGCCACTTGCAACGACTCACTGTTTTGTATTTGTTTTTTCTTGTTTTAAAAAACCACTTGCCGATTACATAAAGACAATGATTTTCAGGTGCATCTGCAAATTCAATTCTCTTAACTGTTGATGTTATACTCTTTATGTTCATGTGTGATTGTGCAGGTCAGTAACCAATAAATACTTCAAGCTCAGAAGCAAGCAGTCGGTGAACATTTGAAAATGGAAGATACCGAGATGAAGCATGAGCAAACAATTGACATTTCTAGTGGCTCCCTTCCATATCTATTTGGTAATATACATACTTCTACTGCCTAATCGAACAAAACATCAAATATATATATATATATATATATATATATATATATATATATAGTTTGTTGGGGAATCCTATCGTATATGGCAAAGATGTTCACGGTCCAGTTTCTACACTTTTTAGATTAAACCGTAAACCAAACCGTTACTAATGGTTTTTAAATATGTTATATGGTATCAGTTTTGAAAAGTAGTATTCAAACTTTCTAGTGGATGGGTTACATACCTGAAATTAACTTAAGGATAATATACAAAACGAACACAATATAAGATAATAACTTAAGCAAAACTCAGAAATATATTATAAGAATGTATTATATACGCAATACTAAACAATATTATAAGGTACATCATTTAAAGTTTCACTTTTGAGACGACATGTAGTTATAACTAATGTTACAATATATTATTAGAGAGCTTTTGGGATGGTGGTACTTATATGGTATGTTGAAAACTTGAAATCATGTCTCTATTAAGAAATTGACGGTTAATTCAACTCTCATAGTAATGTGTGTTGAGAATATTAGATATTTTAGTGTAATTAGATTGAATTTGTTTGATCAATGTGAATCAAAAAAATTCGTTAAACAATTTGGGCTGTGAGGTATACGTTTGTTTGAAGTTTTATGATTTAATGGGAGTTCCAAGGGAACACCGCGCATCACCTTGGTGAGGGTCGGGGGCAAAGCTCCCACAGAGAGCAGGGGTCTAAGAGGCAGAGCCCCTGTTTGAGGTCGAGTTAAATTGACTTTTTTTTTTTTTAACTTAAATTGCTATATTGAAAAATTATTAGAAAAATTAATTTTACGAATTTTGACATAAATTTTGTATTATTAATTTTGTGGCAATTTTGGAAAAAATAAACTTTAAAACTACATGCAAGCAGTTTCTATTTGGATTCCTGCATATCTCGAAATAGAAGGCATTTGATCAAACACTGGTTCATCAGAAATTGTTCTTGAATTCATACTTGTTCTTCATTTGAAAATTAAATTTTATCCGATCAAAAATTGGTTGAACCACCAAATTGTTTGAACTGAAAATGCGTTTCATGACTTTCAATTTATCTGGTTTCAACTTTTTGTTTATTTTTCTTCGGAGAATAACCCAAGCTAAGTTGTCACGTCAACTATTCATTGTTTTTTAAGTTCTCATGCACATGTTCTAAATTAAAGTTTACGTTTGTTTTGGTTGTTGCCTTTTGATCGGGTTTCATGCCAAAAACCTGAAAGTTTGTTTCCATTGGTTATATAAGAGTTCCTGTGTTTCCTTTGAATGTATGCTTTACTTTTCAAGATTATCAACAAAAGCTTTGTTGAGTCTTTATCTATTGTTATTTAAGAATTCTTAGTGCAAACACTGTGGTATCATGTTGGTAATCAAAGAACGTTAATCGAATGAACAAGGATCAAGAACACAAAACAATCTCACACAACATATGAAATACCATATATGCAATATGAATGTTCTGAATGTTAATGATACGTATGTTTACAAACATTGACACACATATATATAACCCTAGAGATAGTTTTTAACTTTCTATTTTTACACTAGGACCCTTTGACTAACAATATTTACAATAACTACCCAAACTTACTTAGTTTGACCTAATGACATAATAACCCCTTTACTTATATAATAATAAGTTTAGTTTAAATCTAATACTCCCCCTTAAAATAAACTTAGTTTAAGTGATGTCTTCATTCTTTGATCACCGATTTGCCATCATAGTAGTGTTGGCTCATCATCCTCTTGTCGAATAAGGTTTGCTTATTCCTTCTTTTCCCATTTTGGACATTCATGTTTGAAGTGTCCAAATCCATTACACTTGAAGCATTTGATGTGATCTTTACTTTGTTGGAAACGGTTCCCTTCTTTGTTATTCCAAGACTTCCAATTTTTGCCTCGACCACGTCCTTTGTTATCTTGATTTGAATTTTCATAACCACATCATTCACATTTATGCTCCTTGACTTTCTCTTTTCCATCTCCATTAGTGAATAAGAGTTTGTCATGCATATTATCTTCCTTGATTTGTTTCTTCGTGCGTTCCTCAAAAGCCTTTAGTCTTCCAACGGCTTCTTGGAATGGCATCGTATTAATATCCGCAAACTGTTCGATTGCTGCAATAATCTGAATGAACTTTGGTGGTACCGAACCAAGTAACTTACGCACCAATCTTTTGTCATTCATTGTATGCCCAAGATTGCTCGCTTGAGATGCAATCTCACTTATTTTCCCGGCATAAACATCAAGTGACTCGTTAACACCCATTTTAAGAGATTCAAAACCTGACTCAAGTGTTTGTAACCGAGCCTCTTTAACTCTCTCAACTCCTACATGCCGAACCTTTAACGCCTCCCAAATTTCTTTGGCTGAAGTAAGATTTGCAATTTGCAAAACCATGTTTTCTGGAATTGCTTGATATAACAATGCAATTGCAGCATTGTTTTTCTTTTCATCGACTTCAGTTCTCGATTTTGGTTCAATGGCCTCCCAAATCCCATGGACATTAAAGATCGACCTGATCTTTATAGCCTAAATGGTGTAATTTATAGAGTTTAACATGGGACATTGAAAACTCATTGATGTCCCTCCTTCCTTTGAAGTTACCACTTTTTTATCTTTGGTCTCAGCCATTTTACGTGGCTTCTTTTTCCCAATCTTAACAGATTGTCTACCACTGCTTCTAATCAAAAATATATCACAACCTTCTTTCTATAAGAGTGCACGGGTTATAAAAAACCAACTCTTATTTATCAAGCCAGTACACGGCTTTTATAAAAAACAACTAACTTTAACAGTACACGGGTTATGAAAACCAACTGTTAATTCACCTAGTGGGTACACGGTTTATAAAAAACAACTGACTTAAACAGTACACGGGTTTTTCAAAAACGGTACACGGGTTTTTCTGGTCACAAAAGTGAAACCAAAACCAACCGTTAATTACTGAGAATAGTACACGGGTTTTTTATAGACAAATTACAACCAACTTTTGTTTCAATCAACAAAAGTACACGGGTTATACAATAACGAAACAAACCAACTTTTTCTAATTTAAACAGTACCCGGGTTAACCAAGTGATCCTAACAGTACACGGGCAAACCAACTGTTTCTACAATACACGGGCTAACCAACCGTTTCTACCGATAACAGTGCACGTGTTTATTCCGTTTGCCTCAAGATTAAACCAACTATTCTACAAATTTTCTTTTATTGTAAACTATTACATGACCATGCTTCTGTTCTAAACAATTTTGGTGTTCCTTTTATTTCAATTCTTTCAAACTTTAGAAATTTAAATTCTAGTATTTTCTAATAATTTTATGTAGTAAAGAAAAGAAGTACTTATTTGTACATTAGACAATTTGATGATTCTTTTGAATCTTCTCTTCTTGATTCTTACAGCCCTTTCCAATTGGAATTATTTTTTTGCAAAGATTTCTTCTTGTCAATCGTACCTTTTGTGCAGAACCAACAAAAGAGCAATTCACCCTTTCTTTTGTTGTTTGATTATTTTTTTCCGTGAACAAATCTTCAAAAGAAAGAATTTCCAAAGATAATTGAATCCTCCTTTATATTTTGTTGCCTCTGATATTGATTATAATAATCAATAATGATAGCACATGGTCCCTTTGAATGATTGCATCTTCTGCCTATCAAAAATTGATAAAACATGAAGGAAGGTTCCGATTTCAAAAAAATTCCAATCGTCCCTTTTCTTCTTTTCAATATGTTCACAAATCACGAAATTGAAATCCACGAGCCTACTTCCAATTGCGCTATGTTTCTTCGAATCAATCGAGATCCATTCTATTGTCCAGATCGTCTTCTTCAATCAATTGAAATTCAATTGGTGTTGATAAACGCCCTGATCGATTATGTAAACCGCTCTGATGCCAATTGTTGGTAATCAAAGAACGTTAATCGAATGAACAAGGATCAAAAACACAAAACAATCTCACACAACATATGAAATACCATATATGCAATATGAATGTTCTGAATGTTAATGATACGTATGTTTACAAACATTGACACATATATATAACCCTAGAGATAGTTTTTAACTTTCTATTTTTACACTAGGACCCTTTGACTAACAATATTTACAATAACTACCCAAACTTACTTAGTTTGACCTAATGACATAATAACCCCTTTACTTATATAATAATAAGTTTAGTTTAAATCGAAGCTCGATTATACTAGGTTTTCATCTCATGTTCATGGTAGATAGGAACAATTCAAGAGCTCCATCTCAGATCATACAAGTGTTCAAGGGCGAAGGCCGTCAACACTATAGCATTTAACTGAAGACCATTCTAAGATCACAAGAACTCTAGGAGACTGTGGATTCTGGTATTACTATCATGGGAGATGAGGAAAAAATAGAGGCAAGGAAGAAAGACGCTAATTAAAACCATAGCCATAATCCAGCAAAGGATGCATGACCAACTGTTTTCACAAATTTCTAGTGATAACTCGATCTGCCAAAGAAACCGGAGAAACCCTAAAGATGGAGTACGAGGGTGACTCACAAGTGACGATAATCAGATTGCAATCACTAAGGAGAGATTGAAAAACCTCTTAATGAATGATACACTACAAGGATCTGGGCATATAGAGACGACTTTTGTCATCGCCACATGTTAAGTTTTATCGACGACATGTCGTCGCTAAACCGTCAAAAAAAATTTCAAAGTTCTGCCGCCACGTGTCTATCAATAATTGGTAAGTCAACGCAAAAAAACAGCATTTTTTTAGCGACGACATTTTGTCGCAAAATAAACCATTAATTTTTTTTTCCATTTTCTTTTAAACCGGGAAAATATGAAAAGGGAGGGAAAATTTTCATCTTTCCAATAGCGACGACATGTCGTCGCCAAAATATTTCATTTTGAATTATTCATTTTCTATTTAACCGGGAAAATTAAAAAACTTGGGAGGACTTAGTAACGACGATATGTCGTCGCTATAACAAAAATTTAAAAAATGATTTTTTTTATTTTCTTTTAAACCGGGAAAATAAAATATGAACACTTTTAGCGACGACATGTCGTCGCTAATGGTCTTTTATTTTATTTTATTTTCCATTTTTTGTGTAATTATCTTCTTTTTTTATTATCTTTTTTTTAATTATTTTTTTTATTATCTTTATAGTTATTTATATTTATGTATATATGCATAATAAAATTTATTATTTCATGGTTTTATTTTAATTGTGTGGTTCCACGTGAGTTGAGCTCGAACGAATACCTACAACGTTTAGTACAATGATACGATCAAAATAACATTTTACGTGTTGAAATATGTCGTTCAATAAAATCATCAAGAACTGGGTTTGCACACGAACACATACTTCAACAACTGGGTGATCAGTGAATCAGATCTTCAAGAACTGGGTGTTTAATCTTGTGTGTACATGTGTGTTATTCATTTGTTTGAATAATGTGATGCTACAAGTAGGCTAATTTGTATTTGAATACATATGTGCGTGCCACTATGGATTTGTTTTGAATGATGTTATGCTATATGTAGGCTAATTTGTATTTGAATACATCTATGCGTGCCACTATGGATTTCGTTGAATGATGTGATGCTACATGTAGGCTAATTTGTATTTGAATACATCTGTGCGTGCCACTATGGATTTGTTTGAATGATGTGATGTCACATGTAGGCTAATTTGTATTTGAATACATCTGTGTGTGTCACTATGGATTTGTTTGAATGATGTGATGCTACATGTAGTCTAATTTGTATTTGAATACTGTTGGATCGGGTTGTTTAATCTAAGCAACACTTCACAAGTATTTCTCTATTACAATCTAACAGATGCGGAATCTCTGTTAGATGTATCTCTCAAACACTCAAGACAGAAAGATAAACTTTGAACAGAAGTAATAACACCAGAGAAAATTTCAAGCTCAAAGATATATTTCTCTCAAAGCAAAAGCTTACAAGCACACATACAAGTTTTACAATGAGAGGTTATATAGCCAAGGCTACAACCGTATACTCTTAGGAATACAAGTTGGGTATACTAGACAATACAATAAAGTAAAGCTTATTCTAGTATGTAGAGTGTCTTAACAGGCTAAGACACTCAATTACAATCATTACAAATATAGACATTGACTTAATAAAAGACTAGCTAAATACAAAATGAATTTAATGTTGTTGATCTTCAAGGCTTCAGATGATCTTTTGCATTTAATGCTGAGGAAGGGAAGTAAGGTGATGCATCTGACCATCGGTATGTTATCTTTGTCCTTACTCAGACCAGCATGTCTTGTGTCAGTCCTTTTGTACTATAAAAGTAGTCAGCTACAATCTTTGTTAGAGGATTAACCTCGGAAGTCTTTGTCTTTGTCTTTTGGAAGCAGAAGAGAATCTTCGGAAGCTGTTAGTCTTCGGAAGCCTTTGGTTCATCATAAGCTTTAAGTCTTCAGAAGCTTTGGAGCTTTAACTCTAAGTGTTGGCCTTCTGAAGTGTTTGTCTTGTACATCCTTCAGTAAGAGTGAGTTACCCTTCGGAAGCAAGATTGCTTCTGAAGAGGAACTCCTTCCTTCCGAAGGCTGTTTGTCTTTGTAGTCTTTGATACTTAGACAAAATTGAAGTTTGGTGAGCTGATGCCTTTATTAGTCTTTACTGCTTAATTTGTATTTGATTACATCTGTGCGTGCCACTATGGATTTCGTCGAATGATGTGATGCTACATGTAGGCTAATTTGTATTTGAATACATCTGTGCGTGCCACTATGTGTTTGTTTGAATGATGTGATGTTACATGTAGGCTAATTTGTATTTGAATACATCTGTGTGTGTCACTATGGATTTGTTTGAATGATGTGATGCTACATGTAGGCTTATTTGTATTTGAATACATCTGTGCGTGCCACTATGGATTTGTTTGAATGATGTGATGCTACATGTAGGCTAATTTGTATTTGAATACATTTGTGCGTGCCACTATGGATTTGTTTGAATGATGTGATGCTACGACAGTGTTACTTGTATTTGAATACATACATTCAGGAATCTATTTGTATAGTTGTTTGTTATTAAGTGCATGCGTATATGTGTTTATATATGTGGTGATACATTTGTTTGATATATGCGATTAATATACGCACATGTGCTTATGTGTACGTGAGTATATGTAAATGTATGCAGACTTATGTGTATATATATCTGCTTAAGTGCATGTGTAAATGTATGTATGTATGTATGTATGTATGTATGTTTATTTATGTGTATATATATGATTATATATCTCTTTAAAAAAATAATCCTTATGTGTATTTTTAAATAAAATAAAAATTAATTTCTTAAATTATAAATCAAATTGTACAAAGATTAGATTAATAAATAAACAAGTAAATAACAAAAATAATAAAAAACATAATTAAATAACTAATATAATACAAAAGATAATTAAACTATAAAAAGACAATAAAAAAATTAAGATTACATTATAATAAGATAATTAAATAACAAAGACAATAAAAAAAATGTAATTATTAAGGTATGTTCATATGGTTGGGGTTTTTTTGTTGTTAATATTATATGTATGTAAATCTTATTTGTTTTGAATGTTGTAGATTTGTTAAGTTTGTTGTAAATCTTATTTGTTTAAATGGTTTTAGTTATGTCAAGATTGTTTTACTTAGATTTTAAATTGTTTAGTTGAATTTAAGTTTGTTGATTACATAATGTTGATGTGCTTTAGTTGAATTTTAGTTTGTTGATTACATAATGGTTTTAGTTATGTAAAGTTTGTTAATTTTAAATGGTTTTAGTTATGTCAAGATTGTTTTGTTTAGATTTTAAATGGTTTTAGTTATGTAAAGTTTGTTGATTACATAATGCTTATTATATGCCTTAGTTCAATTGAAGCTTGTTGAATACATATTACTTATTTCAAGATTTTAAATGGTTTTAGTTATGTCAAGATTGTTTTACTTAGATTTTAAATTGTTTAGTTGAATTTAAGTTTGCTGATTACATAATGTTGATGTGCTTTAGTTGAATGTTAGTTTGTTGATTACATAATGGTTTTAGTTATCTAAAGTTTGTTAATTTTAAATGGTTTTAGTTATGTCAAGATTGTTTTGTTTAGATTTTAAATGGTTTTAGTCATGTAAAGTTTGTTGATTACATAATGCTTATTATATGCCTTAGTTCAATTGAAGTTTGTTGAATACATATTACTTATTTCAAGATTTTAAATGGTTTTAGTTATGTCAAGATTGTTTTACTTAGATTTTAAATTGTTTAGTTGAATTTAAGTTTGTTGATTACATAATGTTGATGTGCTTTAGTTGAATTTTAGTTTGTTGATCACATAATGGTTTTAGATATGTAAAGTTTGTTAATTTTAAATGGTTTTAGTTATTTCAAGATTGTTTTTCTTAAATTTTAAATGGTTTTAGATTTGTTAAGTTTATAGATCATTATGACAATCGATAAGAGTTGGATTACTTTGGGAAATCGAAATTCTATTACTTTCAAAGAAGGCCTTCTCAACTTTATAGAGATAGCAAAAAACCATGTAGATAGCCAAGGTAAAACGTTTTGCCCGTGTGGACGCTGTGTTAATTCGATTCGGTATGATTTGAATACGGTTTATGCCCACATACATAGTCGTGGGTTTCTACAATCTTATTAGACATGGAATTATCATGGTGAAAGATATGCTAATGCTGACCAAGTAGAAGCCCTTTTTGATTCAAGAACACATGAACACGATACAAAAAGTCTTGAAATGTTTGATGTGATTGATGATGTTATGGTAGAGCACAATGCAAATGAAGAAAATACACATGAAGATGAAAGTGGTTTAGACCCGGAATTTGACGCATTGTTCAAGGAGTTGAACACCGAGTTATACCCTGGTTGTAGTTGGATGTCTTCTTTAAACTTTATAGCAAAATTGATGCATATTAAAGTAATCAACAAATGGACAGATAGTTCATTTGATCAACTTTTAGAATTTTTAAGAGATGCATTCCCAGAAGAAAATCATATCCCGGCCTCACATTATCAAGCTAAAAAGAAGCTAAAAAAGATTGGGTTGGGATACCAATCTATCCATGCTTGCATTAATGACTGTGCATTGTTCTGGAACGAGAATCATGACTTGCACGATTGTCTTGTGTGTAACGAGAGCAGATGGGTTGACAAAAATACAAAGGGAAAGAAATTTCCAAAAAAAGTGTTGCGTTACTTTCCTTTAACTTCTCGGCTTCGACGAATGTTTAGTTCTAGATTCATGGCTAAAGATATGATATGGCATAATACAGGACGCTTAACAGATGGTATAATGCGTCATCCGGTTGATGGGAAGGCATGGCAAGAATTTGATAAAAGATACCCTGATTTTGCCAATGAACCCAGGAATGTTCGTTTGGGTTTGGCAGCTGATGGCTTTAATCCATTTGGCAACATGAATCTGTCTTACAGTATGTGGCCAGTGGTGTTGACAACATACAATACGCCACCTTGGCTATGTATGAAAGAGTCTTCTTTTATGTTAACTTTGTTGATTCTAGGTCCTAAATCACCTGGAAAAGACATTGATGTTTTTTTGAGGCCTTTGGTGGATGAATTGAAAATGCTATGGGTTGACGGCGTTCAAATGCCAGAAGCTTCAACTAAAAGCATATTCAAGAAGCGTGCGGCTCTATTGTGGACTATTAATGATTTTCCTGCTCATAGACACACCTTCATGTCGTGTAACTAATAAAATAGCAGCTTGTCTGGATGGAGCGACCAAGGTTATAAAGCATGTCCAACTTGTAACAGAGACACACCTTCATGTCGTGTAACTAATAAAATAGCTTTTGTTGGTCATAGAAGATTCCTAGACCGCAAACATAAATGGAGGGAAAATTTGATGTTCAATGGGAAAAAAGAGACAACAGGTCTACCTAAACGATTGAATAATAAACAGATATTAGAACAACTCAATAGTCTACCCAATCGTGTTTCGGGAAAACATCCTAGCCATGGAGGTGTCAAAAGAAAGCGTGATGCATAAGAGTTTAATTGGAACAAAAAGAGCATTTTCTTTGAGTTGGATTATTGGTCTTCTCTAGAGCTAAAACACAATCTTGATGTTATGCATGTGGAGAAGAATGTATGTGAGAGTTTATTGGATACTTTACTAATGAATTTAAAATCAAAAGACACACTAAATGCTAGAAAAGACTTGAAAAATTTGGGTATTCGACAAAATCTGTGGCTAACAAAAAATAACAACAAGGTTTACCAACCACATGCTCCTTACTCTTTCACACCTAGTGATCGAGAACGGTTTTGTAAGTTTATTAGAGGAGTGAGACTACCTTATGGTTTCGGTTCAAACTTTAAAAATAAGGTTATTTCTAATAACTCAAATATAACAGGGTTAAAGTCTCATGATTATCATATCCTTATGCAACGACTACTACCGGTAGGGATTCAAGTTGGTTTGCCATCAAATGTTGCTACTGCAATATGTGACCTTTGCACCTTCTTTCAAAAAATTTGTGCACGATCAATAGATGCGAATGACATGGCTAATGCACATAAAGAAGTGGTAAAGATATTATGCAACTTGGAATTGATATATCCTCCGGCTTTTTTTGACATAATGGTTCACTTAATTCTTCACTTACCTGAAGAAGCCATTCTTGATGGGCCTTTTTACATGAGGTGGATGTATCCTTTTGAAAGAAACATGAAAAAGTTAAAGGCGTATGTTAGAAACAAAGCCAGGCCCGAAGGCTCAATAGCTGAAGGCTCAATAGCTGAAGGCTCAATAGCTGAAGGCTATGTTGCAGATGAAGCATTGACATTCTGCTCTATGTATCTTGAAGGTATGCAAACAAAATTCAACCGTCTTGATAGAAATGCAGATGCTGATATTCCACAGAGACAACTGCATGTGTTTTCATCACAATGTAGACCAATTTCAAAGAAAAAAAATCATTGGACTATGCGTGGATGCAAAAAAAAGCATTAGAATGGTTTGTACTAAACAACTGTGATGAAATTCAAGGCCATAAATCGTAAGTTGTTTACCTTTTTATATTCATTTTTTCTATAATCATCATACACTAATTTGAACTTTTTGTTACTTGTTTAGCTAATTTCTATAACAATTTCCAAATAGTGATATGAAAACAGAATTTGCTTCATGGTTTAAATATAAAGCAAATACATCTTCATCTTCATCTTTGTCTCCGGAGTGTAAAAGCGAATTGAAGGCATTGGCACATGGTTCCTTGAACGCATATTCTTATAGTGCATGCGTAATTAATGGTGTTAGATTTGTGGTAAATAATCGTGATGTCCGACGCACTACTCAGAATAGTGGTGTTGTTACAATAGGAGAAGATGGCACTCCATTTTATGGTCAACTAGAGGATATCATAGAATTGAATTACATAGACAATCTTTGTATTATTTCGTTGTAAATGGTTCGACACGTCGGGTAAGAGATTAATTAAGAAAGACAATATCACACTTATTGACTTCAGTCATGAATGGTATGTTGGTATTGCATGGTATGACACCAAACAGTATATTTTAGCTACACAAGCTAAAAAAGTGTTTTATCTCCAACATCCTTATCGAACCTCTACCAATTGGAGAGTTGTGCAAGATGTGCATCATAGAAAACTTTGGGACCATCCAAGTATAAGTGTTGCTAATGAGATAGATATATTGCATGACACTCAATCATCTGACTATAATTTCATTGCCGATTCAGTTTGTGAAGTTGGTGAGTCAAGTGTACGAGTCAATGATGATGAGACATGTGTCTTACGGGACACTCAAGATGTTCATGGTAACTTGGTTGTTGACTTGGGCTACTTGCCTATGAGCACGAGTCATGGTGAAGGTGGTGACCCAATTAATATAGACTTGAGTGAGGATGATGAAACTTTAATTTATAGTAGTGAAGAAGATGAAGATGCATACCATTTAGATGAAGAAGAAGAAGAATTAAATGATGATAATGATGACGATGACGATGACGATAATGGTCTTGAAAACACACCTTATTGTAGTGATGATTCTGATTAAATGTATGTTTGCAATTTAATTTTGTTGTAATTGTTAAAATTTACTCCCATGATTTAGGATGATGAAAGTTTAATTTTGTTGTAGTTGTTAAAATTTATTAATATATGCATATTTATATATTTTACTATACTTTATTTGTTTTTGATAAGGACATGGCTACATATCATGGAGGGGATGGAGGGAATGAAGATCCTTGGAATCCAAATAGGCTCCCGGGTGGTTGTGAGTATTGTAAGTTACTTGTTTCTATTATAGATGAATATATATTTGTTTTAATTGATATTCTCTTTTAAACTTGTTAACTTTTTAATTTCATGTATTGATGCAGCACAACCCAAAAAGAGACGATCGAAGGGCAAAAACTTAACTTTATACAAAAAATATGAATAAAACAACAAAAGACCTTTACCTCTTGCAGTGACTACTGATGAAGATCAATATAGGTTTGTTGGAGATAACAGCTCAGATTTCATAAGGCTCATATCAAATGAGGTGGGAAAGACTGTTCCTTTTTATTATGCTAGTTGGCAAGATGTGCCTAATTTATACAAACAGGCCATATATCTGACACTCTTTGTAAGTATACATTGTAATTTTTATTTATATTTAAATTTCATAACTTTTAAAATTCTTTCTGTTACATTTGTTTTGCAGGAATTTTTTGATCTTCAAGTTTTGCAAGATGAAGTCTTATGGGATGGAGTAAAGCTTGGAATCAATGCCGAGTGTGCACGAAGCTACAAAGATCGCAAACAAAAGGCAAAAAAGCATTTTCTAGCCAATGGTGGCTATGAAAACATTGAAAAGGCCAAAAATTCTCCTCCAGAGTACATGAATCAATCTAAGTGGGTTGAACTAATTGATAAGCTGTTTAAATCTGATGCTTACATGAAAAGATCCAAGAAAAATAAAGCAAACAGATCAAAACAACGATATCCAAGTTTTCATGGGAGTGAATCATATTCACAAAAGCGATGGACTGATGTTAGAAACTTACATATTAATAGACATGTTAGAACGAAACTAAAACTTTTGTTATTTACAGATGGAGAAGCACGGGACCACAAGCATTGTTGATGGCTGGAAGAAGACGCATTATAAGCCAGGATTAGGTTGGGCAAATGATTTGGCAGAATAAGACTGGGTTAGTAAAAACTTTGGTTTTATGACTTTTTTATTGCAACTTAGGCATTTCTGGCTGGGTTAGACGTACCCGTAATTGACTTTGATTAACAAGGAGAGCCATACCTTGTCTTTGTGTGCATTTAGGCATTTTAGGAAATATTGTTTATGCTTACTTTGAAATTTTAACTCAAACTAGCTTTAATAAGGTTGAAGTGTCAAACTTTTGTTTTAAACGGGTAAAAATAACTTAAACAAGCTTTAATACGGTTAAAGTGTCAAAGTTGTGAATTAATTGGTAAAAATAAGTCAAACTAGTTATAACAAGGTTAAAATGTCAAACTTTAGTTTAAACGGGTCAAAATAAGGTTAGACTATCTTTAATAAGGTTAAAGTGTCAAAGTTGTGCTTAAACAGGTCAAAATAAGTTAAACTTGATTTAATAAGGTTAAGAAGTTGTGTTAATTGGTCAAAATAACTCAAACTAGCTTTAATAAGGTTAAAATGTCAAACTTTAGTTTAAACGGGTCAAAATAAGGTTAGACTATCTTTAATAAGGTTAAAGTGTCAAAGTTATGTGTTCATTGATAAAAATAAGTCAAACTAGCTATAACAAGGTTAAAATGTGAAACTTTAGTTTAAACGGGTCAAAATAACTTTCACTATCTATAATAAGGTAAGTGTGAAAGTTGTGCTTAAATGGGTCAAAATAACTCAAACTAGCTTTAATAAGGTTGAAGTGTCAAAATTTTGTTTTAAACGGGTCAAAATAACTTAAACAAGCTTTAATAAGGTTAAAGTGTCAAAGTTGTGAATTAATTGGTAAAAATAAGTCAAACTAGCTATAACAAGGTTAAAATGTCAAACTCTAGTTTAAACGGGTCAAAATAAGGTTAGACTATCTTTAATAAGGTTAAAGTGTGAAAGTTGTGCTTAAACGGGTCAAAATAAGTTAAACTTGATTTAATAAGATTAAGTGTCAAAGTTGTGTGTTAATTGGTCAAAATAACTAAAACTAGCTTTAATAAGGTTAAAGTGTCAAACTTTTGTTTTAAATTTGCCAAGTAAGGTTAAAATGTTCAAGTTGTATTTACTTCTAATTAATTATATTGTTTATTATAGCAAAGGATTCAAAACGAAGCAAGAAGGTTTGGCGACAACTCAAGTTTGGAAATTTCCGACGAATATGATGTGATGAAACACGCTTTAGGTGAAAGGCGTGGACATATTCGTGGAGTGGGTAGAGTTGTTAAAATCGTACTTGCTGAAATGTCAAGTTCTTATTCCACTCAATCTGAAGGATGGCAACAAAATTGGCAGCAACAAATGAGAGAGCAGGTGCAACAAGAAGTTCAAACCCAAATGAACAAAAACTTGCACAAGATGCAAGTAGACTTTGCCAGACAATTTGAAGAAATGCGCCAATCGTTTCAACAACAAAAAGATTCCCAAAATGAAGAAGAAGAAGAAGAAAGTGAAAGTGATTAGGTTCCATACATCTTGACAATGAATTCTTGAAACTATTTTCATGTTTGATGGTAGTATGTTTGATAATACTTTTGGATGATTTGGTTTGGATGATGTAGGATTGAATGTTTAAATTTTGTGTTTGTATGATATTTGTTTGAATGATGTAGGATATATGTTTAAATTATTTCCAGGTTTATGAATTTTGGTTGTGTAAGATTTTGTAAAAAATTTGGGAAAATATGAAAATACAGCAGAATTCTGTTTTCTGCAGATACAGTAATAGTGACGACATGTCGTCGCGACAAAGCTGTACGAAGTTTTCCATATGTCAAGAAATAGCGACGACATGTCGTCGCTATATGTGAATTTAATATGATTTTCTAAAAAAAAAAATTTGCTGCAATAACTATAGCGACGAATTGTCGTCGCTACATGTCGTCCTCTTAGAATTTTATATTATTTATTTAAATCAAAAAAAAATTTTAAATATCTTTGGCAATGACATGTCGTCGCTAAAATATATTTAAAAAGATTTTTTTTCATTGCTGACGTGGAAAAAATATATTCGATTTTTTTTTATATTGATCAATAGCGACGATATGTCGTCGCTATAACCGTATCTATAGAGACGACATGTATAGCGACGACATCAGTGAGCAATAGAGACGAGACTGTAGCAACGACTGTTTTGGCGACCATGTGTCGTCGCTATAGCCTCAAAACACCTATAGCGACGACATGTCGTCGCTAAAAGTGCCCGCGATTTTGTGGTTTTAGGCGCCTTTTGCTGTAACGATAGTGAACTCATTGATGATTGTCTCAATTGAGTGATGGGAATTATGAGCTAACAACGGTCATATGGAGATGAGGTAAGTGACCAGAAGATTGTTGAAAAGATACTTGGGAGTTTGTCTCCTAAGTTTGATTATATAGTAACATTTATTGAGGTGGCTACTAATCTGTAGACATTTCCCTTATGAAGCTGAGAAAATTTTTTCAATCACAAGAAAAGAAGTTAAATGGTACATGTAATATTACCAAGTTTCCTGTGAAGATGGATGAACAAAATCTTCAAGATTTTCAAAGCCCAACAACCAAGAGGTACTTCCTTGACAACATGCATGTGGGCAATAATTTTAGAGGAAGAAGTCTTGGCTATATTTAGAGAAAGTGTTGGTTTATTGAAGAAGTTTAAGTCAATGTAGCTATAGACCAAGATGATGAAAAAAATTCAAAATGAACACCCCAACTGTTCTTTGCATGTGTAGATGATGCCATGCAAGCATCTTATGATGATCTTGTGAATCAACATCGGCATTATATGCTAATGGTGAGCAATGATGATCATGGTCTTTCTAATTCACTTTGGTGTTTAGATTGTGGTTGTTCAAACCACACGATAGGGTCAAAGAATGGCTTCACTCAATTGGATAAGAATTTCAAGTTGTTAGTTAAGCTTAGGGATATAAAGGAAATAGTTTTGGAAGGTAAAGAGAAGTACAGAGAAGAAAAAAAAACTGGAGTGTTTTATAGCGACAACATAGCGTCGTCACAAATTTCCAACTCTCCAGCCTTATAAAATAATTCCCGTGCCCTTTTATATTTACAAAAAAAAAACAAAAAATAAGAATTTACTTGTCGCGACGACATGTCGTCGTGGATTTTAATATTTTAAATTAATTAATTATTAGCGACGACTTGTCGTCGCCACTAGTGAGTCCTTTTTTTATTGATTAGTTTGTTTTTCTGGCTTTTAATATTTTTGTATTGAGACATTTTTTATTGTAGAGACACCATGTATAGAGATGACAGTTTTAGGCTATAGAGACGAAACTATAGCGACGTTGGTTTTAGCGAAGACATGTCGTCACTAAAAACCTCCGCGTTTTTGTTGCCTTAGCTGCTGATTGGTGTAGTGGGAGGTGCCTACTAATCTATAGACATTTCCCTTATGAAAGCTGAGAAGATTTTTACAGTCACAAGAAAAGAGGTTAAATGGTACATGTAATATTACTAAGTCACCTGTGAAGATGGATGAACAAACTTTTCAAGTTTTTCAAAGCCCAACAACCAAGAGGTACTTCCTTGTCAACATGCATGTGGGCAATAATTTTAGAGGAATTGAAGAAGTCTTGGCCATATTAAGAGAAAGTGTTGGTTTAATGAAGAAGTTTAAGTCAATGTAGCCATCATTGACGAAGGATTATAGGGGGGCAACCCCCCCCCCCCCCCCCCCCGGTTTTTCCATCCGTAGTGTTAATTTTTCAACCGAGAGGTTATTTTTTATTTTAAGTATTGGTTCCGCCCCCCTCGATTCAAAAAATTAACATATATAGTAGTTCCCGTAAATTTCCACCCCCCTCCCATTCAAATTGTTCAAGCTCCGTCACTGGTAGCATAGACCAAGATAATGAAAAAATTCAAAATGAACACCACCAATTGTTCTTTGCATGTGTAGATGATGCTATGCAAGCATCCTATGATGATCTTGTGAATCAACATCGACATTATATGCTAATGGTGAGCAATGATGAACATGGTCTATCTAATTCACTTTGGTGTTTAGATTCTGGTTGTTCAAACCACACGATAGGGTCAAAGAAAGGCTTCACTCAATTGGATAAGAATTTCAAGTTGTTTGTTAAGCTTAGGGATAAAAAGGAAATAGTTTTGGAAGGTAAAGAGAAGTAAGGATCAACACCAAAAATGGTTGGTAGAAACTTTAAGTGATGCATTTTATGCATCGCAATTAGATTATAACTTATTAACTTTGGGTCAATTGATGAGCAAGGGATATCCCTCGCATTTTCATGATGATGCATGTGTTATTGTTCAAAGAAGAACAAACACTACTTTAATGAAATTGATTTAGCTAAGAATAATATGTTTCTTCTGAATGCTTAAAGACAAGTACATCCTTGGATTCCCCTAGTGAAGAAATTGTGTCCAAGCTATGGCATGATAGGCATAGGCATCTCTAGGGCTGTAAACAACTGAACGTTCAGTGAACAGTTCGTGAACTGTTCGACGGGAAGTTTGTTTATGTTCATTCGTTTAACAAAGGAACGAACACGAAAAAAAATTTCGTTCGTTTAGTTAAAGGAACGAACATGAACATAAGTCGTGTTTGTTCATTTGTGTTCGTGTACGTTAGGTAAGGTGTTCGTTTATATATGCTAACGTCATTTATATTCAATTATTATGTTTATTTGTTAAATATGTTTTATATTCTTAAATTTTTTTTATTTTTAGTTTAAGACTATAACATTTAAATTAAAAATCTAGTCATTTAAAATTTATATCTTGTTAAAAACATAATAATTTGAAACTCAGATCTTTGAACTATTAGTTTAGAGTAATATTAACTACGATTATTATTTATTTATTTTTGTTAAAAAAAGTTTATTTTTGATTTTTATATTAAGTGTTTAACTTAATGATGATTATATCTAATATTGAAAATGCTAATTTTTATTTTAAGATAATATTTGTTCATTTATGTTCGTTCGGTAAGTGTTCATGAACCGTTCGTGAACAACTTAAATGTTAAACGAACGAACACGAACATGGGCTCGTTCGTGTTCGTTCGGTTCGTTTACAGCCCTAGGCACCTCCATTGTCAAGGACTTTGTAAAGACTAATAAAGGTTGATGCTCACCAAACTTCAATTTTGTCTAAGTATAAGAGACTACACAGACAAACAGCCTTCGGAAGGAAGGAGTTCCTCTTCGGAAGCAAAATTGCTTCCGAAGGGTAACTCACTCCTGCTGAAGGCTGTACAAGACAAACACTTCGGAAGGCCAACACTTAGAGTTAAAGCTTCAAAGCTTCTGAAGAACTAAAGGCTTCCGAAGACTAACAGCTTCCGAAGATTCTCTTCTGTACAAGACAAAGACAAAGACTTCCGAGGTTTATACTCTGAAAAAGACTGTAGCTGAGTACTTTTATAGTACAAAAGGAGCTGACAACAGACATGCTGGTCTGAGGACAACAAGGATAAACATACCTAAAGTCAGACAACACCTTACTTCTCCGCAGCTGCAATAAATGCAAAAGATTATCTGAATCCTTGAAGATCAACAACATTAAATGCATTTTGTAGTCTTTTGGTTAAGTCAATGTCTATTTTTGTAATAATTGTAATTGAGTGTCTTAGCCTGTTAAGACACTCTACATACTAGAATAAGCTTTACTTTATGTATTGTCTAGTATACCCAACTTGTATTCCTAAGAGTATACGGTTGTAGCCTTGGCTATATAACCTCTCACTGTAAACTTGTATGTGTGCTTGTCTGCTTGTAACTTACAAACTTTGAGAGAAATATATCTTTGAGCTTGAATTTACTCGTGTGTTCTTATTGTTATTCAAAGATTGTTTGTTTACCATTGAGTATTTGTGAGATCCTTCTAACAGATATTCCGCATTTGTTAGATTGATAGTGAGAAATACTTGTGAAGTGTTGTTTGAGTTAAACAACCCGATCCAACAAGTGGTATGAGAGCTTTGGCTCTTGAACTTAAGTGACTAATCATCCTTAAGTTACCAGTTTCATTTCTTCTTAAATCTCACCATTTCAAAAACTCATATTCTGTGTGTTTGTTCAAATGGCTACACTTAACAAGAATGATACAGAAAATGGTACTCTCAACAAGCCACCAATGTTCACTCCAGAAGACTACGACACTTGGAAAGTCAGGATGGAGGGATTCATCAGGAACCAGGACTTCAAACTTTGGAAGTCAGTTCTTGAAGGGCCTTTCATTCCAACTATTCCTGTTGCTGGTGCTGGTGGAGCTCCTATGCCAAAGGATCCAGCTCTCTATTCTGATGAAGACTACAAGAGAATGGAAGTGGACTCAAAGGCTTTGTGGCTCATCCAGATGGCCATCCCTAACTCAATCATACATGCATTCAAAAATTGCAAATTTGCTCAGGAGCTATGGAACTCCTTACAGCAAATGTATGAAGGATCTGAAGATGTAAAAGAAAACAAGAAGGACATGCTGAAACAGAAGTTCGAGAACTTCTGTCAACAGAACAATGAGAAGATGACTTCTCAATATCTCAGTTATGTTCAGCTTGTTGATGAGTTGGTAGCTGCAGGTGTCAAAATGGAGAACCAGGATGTGATCAGAAAGTTTCTTCGGTCACTTCCTCAATCTTGGAACATATACTCTGTAGCCATCCGGAGAACAGAAAATTTAAGGACTCTTAAGCTGAGTGAACTGTTTGGTATACTCAGCGCATACCAGAAGGAAATAGATGCCCAGGAACCTAAACCCACCCATGCAACCCTTGGTTCAGCAGCACTCTATGCACCCATCAACCATTCTCCTTACCAGAATTATCAACCTATCTATCATTCCATCTCCACACCCAATGTCACCTTCCCTAAGACACCTGCTTCATCAACCACACACACAAATACCTTTTCTAACCCAACTCCACCTTTAACCTCTGGACAAGGAGCCTTTTTGGCTGAGGAAACCAACTACTTTCATCTGTGCCAAGAAGATTTAGATGGCATTCCTGCTGATGATTTAGAGGAGATGGATATAAACTATCAGATGGCTATGATTTCCTATAGAGCAAAGAAGTTCTATCAAAGAACTGGGAGGTAGTTCAAAAAGCATAATATGAAGACTGGTTTTGGGCTTGACAAGTCTAAGCTCTAATGCTTCAACTGCCAATAGCTAGGGCATTTTGCCAGAGAGTGCAAGTCCACAGGCACTCAGCCATCAACTTCTGGGCAACCATCTCAAAGACCATCAAATTCATCAAACAATGCAAACATTGCAGAACAAGACTTTGCAGACTGGAGTTTCCAATCTGAGGATGCTTCCATTTCCAACAGTGCACTAATGGCAAATGACTCAACTTCTTCATTCAAGGTAACAGAGGAAATGTGCACACCTGAATGTTAAGAGAAGTTAAATGTTTTTAAAAGAATAAATTCTCAACTCTGTAATGAACTTGAGTCATTACAAGTAGTTGTAACATTAGTGCTGGAAACGTCGCCGGAACAGTGATCTGAACAGTAACGTGAACAGTAAATCAGGTACATATTTCAGTTATCATTCATATCTCATTGTCATTACATGTTATCATAGCACAGTTCAGATTCGATTAAGAAAAACAAGTTCAGAACTATGGTTCATCACTCACATGGTTATCTGGCATTACAGAACCATCAAGTGATTATTTGTTAGGATTTTAATATGTATAAACGTATATGAGGCTTTACAGAACAAAACAACACGGAAATCGTTACGTGAATGCTAAATCGACGGATTATTCGGATAGGTGACGATCTGTACGAATACATCTGAAAGTTTAACGTTCTGAATGATATCCGATAATTAGAAAACAATATTGAAAGGTACAGTTATCGTCGTGTTCAAATGGGTGACGATTCAAACGAATACGCGCGACGACCGTACGATTCGATTTTTAAACCGTAAGTTAATTATTTCTAAAAATTTAAAATAAATAGAAGATATTTAGTTAATTTATTAGGAATTACAATCTAAAATAATTTTATAAATTCTATTTTAAAACCGGATCGTTCCGTTACGAAAACGACGAGAAACCGACGTTTTTACGCGAAACCACGCGAAACCGAACGAACCCGAACGAGCCTGGGTATTTTACCATCAATTATGATGGCATTTATGGCCACACCAAACCCCACCAACTAGAATTTTCCACCATTTTCGTTCACCCCACCCCTTCTCTACTCTCTCACTAGAAATCTAAACTTCTCTCTAAGGTTTCACACTCAAATCTCCACCATTTTGTGTGTTCTTGGTGTCAAAACAACCATCAACACTCGTAGATCATAGAAGTACAACAGATCGAGGCTTGGATCCATCTGATTCGAGGTAAAAACCCATGTTTTTGGTTCGGTTTGAAGGTTTGAAAACCCTAATGTCGAACCCTCTCGTTTAACCGATTTTAAACCCTCTCATACCCTAGGATCTTCACGAAAACACCATAGAATGTTGTAGGAACAAGTTCTGATTCACCATGACTGACATGGTGATAAGGTGCGAAGGCCGAATGGGTCAGCCCAGGCCGGCGAATGACTACAGGCCGAATGGCCCTAGCTCTCTTTCGGCCGAATGGCAAATGCCCTTATTCGACCCATGCATATTCGCTATCATCCCATTCGCCCGACCTAACCCTTTCGGCCAAGCTTCATTCGGTTGGGTCCTATTCGGCTACCTCTCTTCAGTCGGCTACACACATTCGGTCGGGAGTCCTTCAACCAAGGCTCCTTTCGACACAGACATTCGAGTCAAATACTTCGCCCGAATCAAGCCTTTCGGGCCTTGCTCATTGTATTGGCATGCTCATGCTGAAACCCGACTCATTCGGCCAGCCCACTGTTGGCTACACCTATTCGGCAGCCTCAGTCGGCCCAAGTCAATTTTCGGTCAAGACTCACACGGCCCAAAGTTCATCTGGTCAGCCCAAGGGGTCGGCCCAAGGTCATACGGTTCAGGGTGTTTGAATCATCGAGTCGGATCATGTGGTTCACTTGTGCGTTATTGAGTTATGTGTATGCATGGGAGCCTGATGTGTATGTGTGTGCATGGGAATATGCATTAGGGTTTTGTATCCATGCAAACTTAACTTTGAGGTTAATATAGAAATCCTTTCAAGAAAACATGGGGTGGGGTTATTTAAAACATGAAATCTCATAATCAAAGGAAAGTATAGAAATATTGAAGAAATCATAAGGGATCCAAATGATAATCTAAGGTGTTGGGTGTTGATTTAATTCTTAACACCTAGCCTTAGAAAAAGCTATAAAGACATACAACTAAACTAGATGGTTTTCATAAACTATGTAGGCTTAGTTTAGCAAAGAACTATCAATAAATCGTTTAAAGATCAAAGTCGAGTAATGGGCCCGAATTTGGCCCAATGGGCTTGACATAAGCCCATCATGTTAATTATACTCAACTTTTAAATTAATTATGTTTTAATAAAAGGAATTAAATGGTAATCTCTTTCAAATTAAAATATATGATTTTGACTTAATATGTTACTTAAAATGAATTAAATTAGAAACGTGTGAATTAAAGAACTTGTTATGATTAACTATGAGATTTGGGTTGCTTAAGGGTAATAAATTGGATTGATTAGATGAAGTCTTAGAAACACAGTAGTAACATAGGACACCTAGTTGCACACCGAGACCAAACCCTAGACCCAACGTCTATTATAAATACTTATCATATTCGAATCTCTTAAAACAACTCAGGTGTTAAAGATACATGAGCAACAGTCAAAGAGTGCGCATTATCTTTTGTGATTCATTTGCACAGCAACACAGATGAGTTCATAGCCCCTTTTCTAACATTTTTATATTAAAACGCGGGGCTGAGAAGCATGCGTAAACTGTTTATTTAAATTGTTTACTTAAATGCTTTTACTTGTATATGTTTTACATGTATAACTGTTATTCTAGACTCCTGTCTAGGCGAACTGTTTCAAATCAAAGAACTATTTTCAAAGAACTAAAGATCTAAATCAAAGAACTATTTTCAAAGGTCTATTTCAAAGAACTAACGACCTATTTTCAAAGAACTATTTCAAGGGTGTGTTGTCAAAGAACTAACGATCTATTTTCAAAGAACTATTTCATGGGTGTGTTGTCAAAGAACTAACGATTATTTAAAGGGTGTGTTGTCAAAGAACTAACGATCTATTTCAAAGAACTAAGTACAAAGAACTCTTTCAAGGGTCTAACTGGGAAATATCAAAGATAGCATGTGCCAATCTCAGGTTTGAAAGATGTCCTAACTAGACTGATCGAATATGAGACGCATGTTTGATGATATTTACAGTATTCCCTAACTGTTTTGAGGAACATCTGGGAAATGCTCAAAGATAACATGTGCCAAAGAACTAAAGAACTATACGAACTATGGACGGTCTAAAGAACTATAAAAGCCTATATATCAAAAGATGTCCTAGATAGACTGATTGATTATAGGTCACATGCTTGATGAGGTTTACAGGTCTCCTTTACTACTAAGTACTTGATTGCTATACTAGTCTACTCGAGTTGACCAAGGCCCAATCATTAGGACTTAGATTTTACTAAATGTTTATTTATTTATTTAATTAAGCATTTATTTAACTGTTTCTACAATTGTTGCGGTTGATCATAATTGCATGATGAACTTAAGGAATCAATAGAGATTTCAAATTGTTGAATTTACAGGAACAAAGAACTGAAGAACAAATGGGTTAATGGAAGGGGTAAAATGCTTAATTATCATTAACAACAATGTCCTGTGTGGATTAGTATGTGGTGGGATGGCGTCTGGGCGGGTCGTAGGCTCGACTCAGGGGTATGCCCTATATATAAGCATACCGATCAAGATGATACATGTGATGTTAATGAGGTTAGGGTCTTTACCGAAAAAGTTTTACAAATCATTTTCAATTACTAAATTATATGAACTCACCAACCATGTGTTGACTTTATTTTTGCATGACTTCTCAGGTGATGAACAGGTCAATTAAGAAGTCATTACTTTTGGACTAGGACTTCAGATAGAAGACTTAGTATTTTTGGACCTGCATTGTTTTTGAACATCATTATACAATATATTTTGTATATCTTGTATAGACACAAGATAGAAATTTATGATGTTGATGGTAGATTTACATTGTTAAATTATAAACAATACTGATGTAATTTAACTTTGTAATTCTATTCTATTTAGCATTTCTCATTTATATATCATGTGCAACGAAACAATCTGATCATTCCGATTATCACTCACGATATCGCGCCCCGGGAACCTTCCGCCCGACGAGGACTTCGATCCAACCCCACCAGCTCGGGGTGTGACAGTAGTCAAGGCAAATTTTTTTGAATGTGAAAGAAATTACAAAGAAAAGATTGAAGAAATGGAAAAGACCATTTCTAGCTTAAAACATGAAGACACTAACAAACAGTGTCAAATTAACAATCTTTTAGAAAGACTAACCACTGCCAAGACTGAACTTGTATTGGCTGAGTCTTATAGAGACAAATTTTTAAGCCAAGGTGAAAAGTATGAAAAGCTTTTCAGGATGAGTAGCACAACTGAACTCGTAAATAAGAAGGGGGTTGGTCTGGGTTGTAACAAAGTAGAGCCTCCATCTGGCTACACTCCCATAGTGGAGATTAGGTGTAAACCAGTAGTTGACCTTGTGTATGATGAAGAATTGGACATACACAAGGTGGTCCAAACTGATAATCTCTCTTATCTAAACCCAAGTAACTCAACATGCTCAGATGAGGATGATACTCCCATTAAACCAGAAACAGAAAAACCAGCTTTGAAAACTAAGAAAAGAACTAAGAAAACTAAGAAACATTCATCGGTTTTTGCAAAGCTAAGAACATTCAAACTCGGAGTACCTCCTCAGATGACTATGTTACTTGTCCATCTGACAAATCCAAAAGGGGTAGATCAAAGGAGAGAAAGGCCGGTTTTTCAGGGAAACAGCTAAATCTTCCAGCCAACAAGTCTGCTAGAACATCCAAATCATCATCTGCTGTGAATCAAAGCTCAACTCCCTTCAACAAAAATCAGCATCAACAATTCCTAAACAATCAGAATGTATGTTTGATGTGTGGTGATAAAAATCACTTTGCCGCTGATTGCTTCTATAATCCAAGAAGCATAATGTTTTGAGAAACAAGGAAGAGGAAGAAAGGAGAGTTGGAGCAATTCATCTGTTTCTTCGGAAGAACCAGGAAGAAACTCAAGAAAGAAAGTATCGGAAGCAGGTACTTCTGAAAGTCGGAAGAAACAAGCCAAGAAAGGTTTCGGAAAGAAAGTATCGGAAGCAAGCACATCTGATAATCAGAATAAAAAGGCTTCCGAAAAGAATGTTTCGGAAGATCGGGAAAGAAAGGCTTCCGAAGGAAAAAGAACATCGGAAGCACAGGAAAAGAAGGCTTCCTACAAACCAGAGAAATCGTTTCCCTTCGGAAGAAGAAGAACTTCGGAAGTAAAGCCCAACTGGTCAACAAAAACTAAGTCATCGGAAGGGAAGACAAAAAGTGCTTCCGATGAGTGTCAAAAGAAGCAAACTCTTCCGACAACCTCAAAAGTCAAACAGATGTGGAAAAAAAAGGAAATAGCTGAACCATCTGTTCAACCACCAGTCCCACCAACAACAAGCACATCATTTGTCCCACCTAAGATGATGTTAAAGAAATTTACTTACAATGATGCTAATGAAAACCCAAGACCACATGGGCTTGGGTTCCCATCAGAAACTAATTCACTTCTGGTCATGTGCAGGGACAGCAGGAATCAAAGAGCAACTTGTGGATAGTTGACAGTGGTTGTTCCATGCACATGACAGGAAACAAGACTCACCTGCACAAATATGAACCATTCTTTGGAGGGTCTATTGCATTTGGAAGTGATCCAGTGGGAGGTTACATCACAGGTAGGGGTACAATCACTAATGGCAAGGTAAGCTTTGAGAATGTGCGTTTTGTAAAGGAACTAAATTACAATTTACTGAGTATATCACAGGTGTGTGATCAAAAGCACAAGATGTTGTTTACTGAGCACGAATGCATTGTTCTGAAACCAGGATTTGTGGTTCCAAATGATCAAATCCTGCTCAGGGCTCCAAGAAGAAACAACATGTACATGCTAGACATGAGCACAGCTGCACCACTTAGTAATATAAGTTGATTTGTCTCAAAAGCTTCACTTGATGAATCATCTCTTTGGCATAGGAGGCTTTGTCATGTAAACCTTAAAAACATGAATAAACTTGTCAAAAATAATTTAGTAACTGGTTTACCAATAAAACAATTTATCTGTGTTGATAAATGTGTTGCTTGCTTAAAAGGTAAGCAGCACAAGTCATCTCACTATGTCAAAGAGATGAACTTAATCACAACAGTCCTGCATTTACTTCACATGGACTTGTCTGGCCCCACAAGTGTACAAAGTCTTGGTAGAAAGTCATATTGCTTGGTGGTCACTGATGATTTCTCTCGGTATACCTAGGTATTTTTCTTAAGTACCAAGGATGAGACTGCTGAGACCCTAAAGTCATTTATACTTAGGGTAGAGAAGGAAAGTGATCACCATGTAAAAATAATTAGATCAGATCAAGGAACAGAATTCAAGAATCATGTTTTAAATTCTTTTTGTGAATCTAAAGGTATTACAAGACAATTTAGTGCTCCTAGGACTCCACAACAAAATGGTGTTGCTGAGAGAAGGAATAGGACACTAATTGAGGCTGCAAGAACCATGTTGTCTGATGCCAAACTTCCAATAACTTTTTGGGCAGAAGCAGTCAATACTGCCTAGTTAAGACACATGGTATGACTCCTTAAGAAATTTGGCATAAGAGAAAGCCATTTATTGGATTTCTCAAACCATTTGGATGTTAATGCACCATCTTGAATACCAAAGATCACTTAGCCAAGTTTGCTGAGAAATCAGCCGAGGGCTACTTTGTTGGGTACTCTTCACATGCAAAAGCAGATAGAGTATACATCAAAGCTTCCAGAATTATTGAAGAGTCTGCAAATGTTCAGTTTAACGTACTATCAATAAGCCTGGAATTGGCCCTGATTAGCTATTTGATCTTGATAGCTTTACATCTGCATTTAATCTTGTGAAAGAGTATGTTCCAGAGTCACATGCAACTACCACAGAATCCTCCCAGTCCACAAGAGAAGAAGATTTTCGTGTTGAACTGCCAATAGCTTCAAGACAAATCTTGGCAGAATCCACTTTAGCACACAATGATATCACACAGTCTGAGACAATGAACACATCTCATGATGTTCCTTTGAGTGACTCTACTTCAGTTCCATTGAGTCAAGAAGAAGATGTGGATCCCTCAGCTGAAATAAACACTCTGGAAACCTCATCTCACAGAGAAAGTGATCCCACTACAGTCCAAACCCAAAGACCTCAAGATCTGTCAGAAATCCAACTTGAGGTGGTACTTCCTAACCTTGAGTCAAGCAATCTGGATTTGGCTTCTCAGCTGGATGTAGTTCCAAGAACTTGGATTCATAACACTCATCCAGTTGAGAACATTATTGGAGATGTTGAAGAAGGAGTAAGAACAAGAAGCTCTATGCATGAAGCAAACATATGTTTGTTTTCTTGCTTTCTATCTCAAGTAGAACCAAAGAAAGTTGCTGAAGCATTGAAAGACAACAGTTGGGTAGAGGCCATGAAGGAGGAGCTTCTTCAATTTGAAAGGCAAGGTGTTTGGAAGATTTGCCCTTTACCTAAGAGTAAGTATCCCATTGGAACAAAATGGGTGTTCAAAAACAAGAAGGATGAAAAGGGAGTGGTCATCAAGAACAAGGCAAGGTTGGTTATTCAGGGATATACACAGGACGAAGGCATTGATTATGATGAAGTTTTTGCTCCAGTTGCAAGAATTGAAGCAATCAGACTATTTCTAGCCTTTGCAGCTGCCAAAAACTTCAAGATTTTTCTAATGGATGTGAAAAGTGCCTTCTTGTATGGAAGGATTGATGAGGAGGTGTATGGTTGTCAGCCTCCTGGTTTTGAAGATCCAAAGTTTCCTGATCATGTTTGTAAGCTTGATAAGGCTCTATATGGGCTACATCAAGCTCCCAGAAAATGGTATGAAACTTTATCTTCTTTTTTGTTGGCTAACAACTTCAAGAGAGGAACAATTGACAAAACTCTCTTCTTCAAGAAGTCCAATCAACATATTATGCTAGTACAGATATATGTTGATGATATTATCTTTGGCTCTACTAATGAATCTCTCTGCAAGGACTTTGAATCATTGATGAATTCCAAGTTTGAAATGAGTTCAATGGGAGAACTCACTTTCTTTCTTGGATTGCAGGTGAAACAAACTCCTACAGGGTTTTTATTAGTCAATCAAAGTATGCCAAGGACATTCTTGAAAGATTCAAGCTGACTGATTGCAAAGCTCTAGGAACTCCAATGTCCAAGAAAACATCTCTTAGCCCTGACCTTAAGGGGGAGGATGTTGATCAACACCAATACAGAGCAATGATTGGTTCCTTAATGTATCTCACAGCAAGCAAGTTTGATATAATGTTTGCAACTTGCTTGTGTGCAAGATTTCAGGCCAATCCCAAGGTTTCACACATGCTTGCTGTGAAAAGAATTTTTAGATACCTCAAAAGAGCATCTGGTCTAGGATTGTGGTATCCTAGAAATGAAGATTTTCAGTTCATGGCTAATACTGACAGTGATTATGGAGGTCGCAACATTAGCAAGAAATCCACATCAGGAGGATGTCAATTTCTTGGATCCAGAATTGTGTCTTGGCAATGCAAGAAACAGTCATGTGTTTCTACCTCTACTGCAGAGGCAGAATACATAGCTGCTTCCAGCTGCTGTGCACAAGTCATTTGGATTCAAAATCAGATGAAGGATTATGGAGTAGAGTTGTTCAACACTCCTATACAGATAGACAATTCCAGTGCAATCTCCATCACCAATAATCCTGTCAAACATTCCAAGACCAAGCACATTGATATCAGATATCATTTCACCAGAGTGTCCTATAATTATAAGTATCTCATACATTTGTTTCTGCACTGTCTTTCTAATAAGACAGGTGGTTGGGATCAAGTTCCATCTGACTTAGCTTCGGCTATTCATGGCTTGGTCTCAAACCAACTTTTTAACTTTTCTGCTTTTATTTTCAATAATTTGGTTGACAATATTTCGTCACCAAAGAAATTTTGTATGTATCCCAGGTTTTTGCAGCATATATTTTATGGTGAGTTGGGTTCTGTCCTCTCACTAACTGGGAATATATAAAATCCTCTTGGTCACTTCCAAGGTGTTTGTGCAGTTAAAGAAGAAGAGTAACCAGTTTTCTGGGAACTTTACTCCTCTTCTTCCTTCCATGGAGTTACCAACTCCAGAAGGTGACAGTTGTGTTATACCCACAGATGTTGAACCCACACCTTCCATTTCAGTTCCTCACCCCATAAAGATCACCTACAAACGCCGCTGAACCCCTGAACAGCTCTCTACAGTTGTCCAGGTCCCTTCTTCTGAACCCATCAAGAAAAGGTTGAAAACAACTGTCAAGGGCACAGTTCCACCTAAGGTGAAAGCCACACCTATTGTTATTCCACATGTTCTTCCTCTGGAACCAGTGGCTGCCCTTCACCAGCCTGATAGCCTTCAGAGTATGTCACAACACATACCTGAGCATACCCAAAGGGATACCCCCACTATTGAGTCTGCTTCTGATGAAGCAACTCCATTAGATCAGAGACTGTCTCCCAAGTCTCCAGGCTCTTATCACCCAGAAATGCCCCCCACTCATACCATTACCCAGGCTCAAGGAACCTCTGCTGTTACTGTGGAGGAACCACTCTCTCCCACTACCCAAACACTTATGAGAGTGGTGACACAGCTACAAGCCAGGTTTTCTGACCTAGAGCCTACCACTTCAGAGGTTGACCCTAGGAGTTCAGAAAAGGTCAATGCAGATGAGGCTGCCACTACTGCTGAACCTTCTCATGTTCTTCAGGACAGTGGTACATGTAATAGGACCTCATCTACGGCAACACACAATGGGGAAGACTTATTTGAGAAAGTGCTTAGCTGATCAGGATCTTCAGGTACCACTTGATGACATTCGAGTCGATGATACCATGTACTTTATTGAAAAACCAGTGGAGATAATGGATCGTGAGGTTAAAAAGCTCAAACGCAGTAGAATTCCAAATGTCAAAGTACGTTGGGAATCGAAGCGGGGTCCAGAATTCACCTGGGAACGAGAAGATTAGATGAAGCTTAAGTACCCACATTTATTCACTACGGTCACTCCAAGTTGAATTTCGGGACGAAATTTCTTTAACTAGGGGAGACTGTAACTTCACTGTACTTCCGATCGTCCGTACATCCGTACGATTGTATTGTTACGACCTGAGATTTGTAATTATTAATGATAATGAATTACTGAATGCATGATTTGATGATTATCACTGTTATTGGTATACATATTTAGAACATATTATTATACGCGTAAACCATGGGGAGTTTAGTTGTAATTCAACTAAACAGAACAAAAGAGTTTATCGCAGTCACATTTTAGATGATATGGGTTTCTGGTTTGGAAATGGAAAGGGGATTTAAGTTGGTTGTTGTTTGGTTTGCAAACATAGTCAAGGACACATGGTCATGGTTTATCGAAATAGCGGTGGGACGGTGGCTGGGGCAGTTGCGACTGACCCCTACATATGCCCTATATATATGCATATTTCGGTCTATCATGGATGTGTCAGTGACTTGGTTTAGTGGGTTTTGGATTGGGAATTATAATATTAAAGTAAATAAAATAATGAGAACAATATTGAAAACAATTACGCGATGGTGAGGTTACGAACACAATTTAAACACGAATGTTAATTCAGAAATATTAACTTAATAATGTATTCGCGTGGGTGACGATTCACACAAATATAATTATTAAGAATAATATTCTGAAACGATATTCCATAAATCTTAAATCAAGTCGAAATACGGTACGAGCGTCGGATTCGGAAAGGTGACGATCTTTACGAATACGTACGCAAGAAACGCGTTTCGATGAGATAATAAAATAATTAATTATGATATTAAATTAATAAATGAAAACTAAGAATATTTATTAGGAATCACAACCTAAAACAAAAACCGAATAAATCGTTTTAATTAAATAAATAACTTTATCATAAACGAAATGGAATCGATTTATGAAACAATTTATTTAAAATCATTTTACTATAACGAAATCTATTCATTTAAACGTTTTAGGTGTTAAATACGTGTTATGTTAAAAACCGAACATTTATTATATTTTATACGCGCTGAAAACGATACCGAGCACACGGGGACGAAATGAGGTATAAGTGAGATGATCACTTCATCTCTTTCATTTTCATTAAACCCTTTCTCTCTCTACCTTCCATTTCCGCCACCCCACTCTCTCTCTACCTTCTCTCTAACTTTTCTCACACGTTACTTGGCGGATTCAAGAGATCTTGGTGTCCACGCGTTCGTGTGATCGAGAGGAACAAGGAGATACAAAGAAACCCTGCTTTCAACCTACAAATCGAGGTACATCTGATGTTTTAATTTCGGTTTTGTAGTAGATCATAGATCCCATAATCTAGTGATGTTGTAACCGACCTAGACCTTAGAAAACCCTAAAGATGCATGCGTGTTTGTGTATAGAATCGATGGATGATCTTGAAACAACATAAACATGATGAGGATGGTGATGAACTTGCTGGATCGTGAAACAGCAGGGGGCCGAACCCTGCATTACATCGGCCGAACCTTTAGGTGGCCGAACCCCTTGCAACCTAAACCCACGAACCTTTTCTCGGCCAAGGCCTATCTTCGCAACCTTTTTCCTTGATGCTTGACTGGCCGAACCCTATACAGGTCGGCGAACCTTCAAGGGTAACCTGGGCCGAACCTTGGGACAAATCAGAGGGACGACGAACCTGTTGCATGGCCAGCGAACCCTAGGCCACCGAACCTTCTCATGCAGCCGCGAACCCAAGGAGACGAACCATGCTCGAACGAACCTATGGCTGCCGATCTTAGTTCAGCCGAACCCTTTCATATGAAGGGCCGAACCTGGGGACTGGACTAGTCATCTTTAGCCGAACCCCAACTCAAGGGAACCCTAGGGTGATCAACCTTTAGCCGAACCATTTTGCTAGTCTTGGCCTTAACCTATGGATTATGCTAAAAGGTTCGCTGCCCTATGAGGCTAATTAAACTTAAATGAGCCAAAACTAGGGTTAAGAAGAAGATTAAACGCTCGGGGGGATTAATGATAACCATGCATGCACGAAAGACAATAGTTACCACCTTTTCCATAATAAGAATGAGGTTTTAACTTAATAAATTACATAAATTTGAAAAGTTGAGAAAAGAAACTATGTTTAATTTCTAAACTTAATAAAATATATACAAATTTAGTTAGAATGGTTAACCTAATGGACATGCATGCATGTATTTTAAGTATGTGCATGTGTATAAGGTTATTGCCCTTATAACGTGCATAACTTGTATATTTTCATTAAATCTTATTATATAGTGGTTGAATAAACTAACTAGAGGTAAACCTATTCCTCACAATGGGAATAGGAAACTTGAGAATTATCATTATAAACTAGATGATAAACTTAAGTTAGACATACGATTAATAATTTAAAAGCCAAACGAATACGATAACTCAATGATGATTACACTTAAATACTTATAAACATGAAACACACGATAATTACAGGTGATTGAGTTGCTCTCGACTCCTCTTACGTAAGCGCGCATATTTCAAAGGACATTGAATCTAAGGACTCAGGTGAGTTCTCATAACCTCCCTTTCTTTTAAACTATTTTGTTTTAAAAACTCGGAGGTGAAACATGTATACCAATTTTAAATATTATTTTGATAACACAAGGATGATACCTGTTTATCAATATGATATTCACATTATAGAATTATCATTATTTATGGATTATCACTTATATTCATACATCCGTGTAACATTGTCATTGATTTCGGTCAATAACAAAGATTACATGTATTGTCACTTGGATTATCACAACTCCGTGAATCGTTGCCTTTAACTTCAGTTAATTGCTTTGATCTCATGTATTGTCACGTGGTTAGCCACCACTCCATGGATCATGTCTTTAACTTATGTTAATTACATAATTTCCATGTATTGTCACATATACTCTTGAGAATATTGTTGTTGAGATTGGTTGAATGGTTATGTGATTGATTATCTATTATTGCCTATGATTATCTATGATTAACTATGATTAAATTGATTATGTGATTATGTGTTGGTTATGTGTTTGACTGTTGTGGTGGGATATGTGTTGGATTATCACGCAGGTATTCTTGTGGATTTTCTCAGGAAGACCATGAGCTTTTATACTCATTTTTATCAAAACATTTTTATAAACCTTTTTAAACATAAACTTTTATACTCATTTTATAAAATACTTTTAAGTATAAAAACTTATGATTACTCACCAACTACTTCGTAGTTGACACTTGATTTTCTTACATGTTTCAGGTAATGAAGACAAGTAGGTTGAGGAGGATGATATCTTCTATTTTTGGACATCATCACATAGTATTCTTGGACTTAGCTAATTAACTGAATTTCTGGCGATTAGAGTTTAGTTAGTTTAGCTAATTCTTTTGTGAAATTAATGTATTATATTCATGATGAACATGATTTTTGGTGTAATTAATTTGGTTGATTAAATGATTATGTGATGATTTAATTAGATGCCCACGAGCTTATGAACAATCTACACATCCCTCGTGGCATCCCGACGTTTCCGCCATCGGTCGGGGTGTTACAGATTGGTATCAGAGCCTGGGTTATAGAGAATTAGGTTACTAGAAATGGTTGACCTAGTCTATAACCGTAGGATACCCTAGTATGAACTATTTCATACACTAGTTAGTATATTCAGGATTTCATGCTTATGTGTTTATTACATGTTAACTGAACTCCTGCTATATATCTGATTCGCATGTATTACTTGTTTACTTGTGCCCTAATGATTCAGTAAGGACATGCACGTGGTGTATCGTAAAGGTGGTGGGATGTTGGCTGGGGCAGTTGCGACTGACCCCTACATATGCCCTATATATATACCATTTACGGTACATTGGGTGGAATGTCAGTATTGAAGAATGTGGGAACTAACCGTTTGGGGAAATTACCTGCTTAGGAAATTAACTGCTTAGGAATTTATCTGCTTTAGGAATTATTTGTTTGATCTATAAACACCAGACAAGGACACACTCGTAGTATACTACAAAGGTGGTGGGACGCTGGCTGGGGCAGTTGCGACTGACCCCTATATATGCCCTATATATATATCATTTGTAGTATATTGGGGGTCTGTCAGTGTCAGGAACGTAGGATATTACTAGGAATTGTTGTAAAGTTGATATTGATGGGATATGGATGTTGATGGTATGTTTGTTGGTTAAGGTTGGTTTGGATTGACTCATGGATGATCACACTTGATGAACACTTATAAATTCACTTATGACACACGTTGATTGGACACGTAGGGTGCATAGGATCAACGAACGATATGAACGATTAGTGATGGACTGTAAACTTGGGTGATGATATAGACACTTGGAGATAATATAAACGCATAGTGATGATACTAACACTTAGTGATGGTATGGACACTTGATGAGAATAAATTATAGGGAAAATATGAACACTTAGTGACAATAAGAGCACTTAGTGATGATATGAACCCTCATTGATAATTATGGACATTGGGATTAGTATGGATTTCTAGTGAACTTAGACATTAGGGGAACTTTAATGTCAGGTGAACTTAGACATTAGGTGAACTTAGAAATAGGCAAACCTACATGTCAGGTGAACTTAGACATTAGGCGAACCTAATTGTCCAAGGGAAACTAGAGACCACTTCACTCAAAATTATCCTACCTATGATAAGGGTTGTGAAGTGAGACTATGGTAAGATACATGATACACCCTAAATTCTGACAAGGGCATAATCGTGGTGCAATGCAACGGTGGTGGGACGGTGTAGGGGGGATTGCGATCTACCTATGCATATGCCCTATATATAAGCTTGCTGCATTGCATCGGGAGGTTGTCAGTGTTGGTATAGGGTGGGGAATGTATAGAACTTAGGAATATTTAGCTAATATTAGTTATGACCAACTAGGACACTTAGTATACTATTAGGAAATTTATAATTGTTATGAGTTTAAATGACAGATAGGAGGGAAATATAATTCCTATATGTAATCCTAACTGCTTAAATGAACTCATTTAACCATAGTTTGTATGACTTATGTTGAAAACGGTAGTAACATGTTTCTAATCTCTTCAGAAACATGCCGCCACGCCGTCACAACGGAGATGATACGAACTCTGGAGATGCTAACGGAAATGCCAACTCAGGCATACAAGAGTTAGCAAATCTTATCTCTGGATTGGTGAACCAATTGGCTCAAGCCAATCAGTCTCTCACTCAGAACAGAGGTGGTGCAAACCCGCCAACTTGCACATTCAAACACTTTAACTCCTGTAACCCACAGAAGTTTACGGGTGCTGAGTCAGCCACTGGTCTGGTGCAATGGTTTGAGAGCATGGAGAACACCTTCATCAACTGTGATTGCCCTGAAAATCTGAAGGTGCGCTATGCCACGAGTGTTTTCCAAAAGAGAGCACTAACTTGGTGGAATAGCGGGAAGCAAACTAGGGGAGTTGATGCTGCCCTAGCACTGACGTGGACTGAGGTCAAGAACTTAATGACCACCGAATTCTGTCCTCGCAGTGAAATGAGGAAACTGGAGACTGAGTTCTGGGAACTCAAACAAGATAGCGTCGAGAATGTTATCTACAATACTCATTTCGACGAGTATAGTCTACTGGTACCTCATTTGGTGACGCCATTGGAGAGAGCTATTGAGAAGTACATCGGCAGTCTGCCCATGCAGATCCAAGACACTGTCTACGGGAGCAACCCCAAAACACTTCAGGCTATGATCCGTTTATCTGCTACACTCATAGATAATCATATGAAGACTGGAACACTCACGAGAAAGGGAACGAAGAAGACTGAGGGGAAGACGGCTACAAAGGAAACAAAGACTGAAGGTAAGACTGAGGCTGCAAGTTCATCGAAGAGCAACAACAAAAAGAGGAAGACCAGAAACTTCATGGTCACTACTCCTGCTGCTAAGTCTGCGCAGCAATCATCAAACAACACTACTGCCAGGAATTATGTTGGGAACACTCCCCAATGTAATACCTGCCGATATCATCACGCACCTAACTTGCCATGTCGCGTCTGCAACAACTGTGGCAAGTATGGTCATTTTTGCCAATGTCTGTCGGAGTGCTCCGCAAGCACAAAGGATGCAACCTTCTCCGCTTGCACTGCCAGCTCCGCATGCACAACCTATTCCAGCTATACCCATTCGCCAGGTACCTCCTGCACAGGCAAGAGCCTGATATGAGTGTGGTGAAGTGGATCACTTCAGAAACCAGTGCCCTAGACTGACGGGAAATAATCAAAGGGTGGCAAGAGGCAGAGCGTTTCAACTGAATGCTCCGGCTGCTCAAGCCAACCAGGATGTGGTCAACGGTGCATTTCTGATTAACAACTCTTATGCATGTGTCATATTTGATTCTAGTGCCGATAGGAGTTTTGTTTCATATGATTTTGAATGCTTGCTTGGTAGAACACGTACATATTTAGATAAACCGTTTAACGTGGAGGTGGCTGACGGAAACACTATTGATATTAACACTGTTATTATTGGATGTACTGTGAACTTAAGTGATCACGTTTTCCCAATTGATCTCATACCTATGCATCTTGGTAGCTTTGATGTTATCATAGGCATAGATTGGTTAGCCACCCACAAAGCGGAAATAGTTTGTCATGAGAAATACATTCGTATTCCATTACCTTCGGGTGAAACCTTAAGAGTCTTTGGAGAAACTTCTAGCAAAGGCCTTAAGTTGATGTCATGCACTAAAGCACACAAGTACCTTAGGAAGAAATGTATAGCATTCTTAGCACACATTGTGGAGAAGAAAGAGAAAGAAAAGAGGATTGAAGATGTTCCTGTGATAAGAGATTTTCCTGAAGTATATCCAGATGATTTTCCAGGTCTTCCACCAGAACGTCAAGTAGAATTTCGAATTGACTTAGTACCTGGTGCGAATCCAGTCGCCAAAGCCCCCTACAGACTTTCGCCTTTGGAGTTGCAAGAATTGGCGAGCCAGCTGCAAGAACTGACTGATAAAGGATTTATTCGCCCGAGCCATTCGCCATGGGGTGCACCAGTTCTCTTTGTTAAGAAGAAGGACGGGTCATTCCGAATGTGTATCGACTATCGAGAATTAAACAAACTCACAATCAAGAATCGATATCCACTGCTGCGCATCGATGATCTCTTAGATTAGCTTCAAGGCTCGGCATGGTTTTCAAAGATCGATCTTAGGTCTGGGTATCATCAGCTTCGCGTACATGATGATGATATTCCCAAGACGGCTTTCAGAACAAGATTTGGCCATTATGAATTTCTGGTAATGCCTTTCGGCCTTACCAATGCACCTGCGGTTTTCATGGATCTCATGAACCGTGTTTGCAGGCCATACTTGGATAAGTTTGTGATTGTATTCATTGATGATATTCTGATATACTCAAAGACCAAGGAAGAACACGAGAAGCACCTTAAGTTGGTTTTGGAGATCCTAAGAGAAGAACAATTGTATGCCAAATTCTCTAAATGTGAATTTTGGCTTAAGGAAGTTCAATTCTTGGGGCACATAGTCAATGAATATGGTGTTCACGTGGATCCTGCAAAGATTGATGCGGTGAAGAATTGGAGTACACCGAAGACACCGACGGAGATTCGATCATTTCTCGGACTCGCCGGTTACTATCGGCGGTTCATCTCGAATTTCTCCAGGATTGCTGTCCCTCTCACTTCTTTGACTCAGAAGAATAAGCCATATGAGAGGGGACCAAAGCAGGAAGAGGCATTCCAGACTTTGAAGCAGAAACTTTGTGATGCTCCTGTCTTGAAATTGCCTGATGGAAATGATGATTTTGTGGTCTATTGTGATGCATCCAACTTAGGTCTCGGTTGTGTTCTCATGCAACGGGGAAAGGTTGTGGCCCATGCATCAAGATAGCTGAAAATTCACGAGAAGAACTACACTACACATGACTTGGAACTTGGTGCAGTCGTGTTTGCTTTGAAGATATGGAGACATTATCTTTATGGCACAAAGTGTGTAGCCTTTATTGATCATAAGAGTTTGCAACATATTCTCAATCAGAAAGAGCTTAATATGAGACAACGGAGATGGGTTGAACTGTTAAACGATTATGACTGTGAAATTCGCTACCATCCTAGTAAAGCGAATGTAGTAGCAGATGCGCTTATTCGCAAAAGTCAAGTTCAGATTCATAGTGTCCAAGTGCACACTAGTCTCCGTAACGATGTTCTCACGGCCCAACAACACTCATTGGCTCAAGATAACTTGAAAAATGAGATGTCTTGCGGGGCTGAAATCTTATTGGAAACTAAGGATGATGGTTTGATGTATTATTTGAATCGGTTGTGGATACCGAACAGGGGTGATCTTAGGATGGTGATTATGGATGAAGCTCATAAGTCTCGTTATTCAATCCATCCGGGTTTTGATAAGATGTATCAAGACCTTAGGGACTTGTACTGATGGCTTGGAATGAAGAAGGATATTGTTGAGTATGTGTCCAAGTGCCTTAACTGTGCTAAAGTCAAGGCAAAACACCAGCGACCTTCGGGATTATTATTACAACCAGAGATACCCACGTGGAAGTGGGAGAATATCTCCATGGATTTTATTACCAAACTCCCACGAACCACAAACGGTAAGGATAGTATTTGGGTGATAGTTGATAGATTAGCCAAGTCGGCTCATTTCTTACCGATACGCGAAACGTACCCTGTGCGGAAGTTAGCTCATATCTACATTGATGAGATAGTTAGCCGACATGGTATTCCCTTAAGCATAATATCGGATCGTGATCCTCGTTTCACGGCACGATTTTGGGAATCACTTCATGAAGCATTTGGAACAAGATTGGATCTTAGCACCGCTTATCATCCTCAAACGGATGGTCAAACGAAGCGGACGATTCAAACATTGGAAGATATGCTGAGAGCTTCTGTCATTGACTTCGGTGGCAATTGGGATAGTCATTTACCATTGGTTGAGTTCTCGTATAACAACAGTTATCACGCGAGCATTGGTATGGCACCGTTTGAAGCTCTTTATAGCAGAAAATGTCGGTCACCTATTTGTTGGACCGAGGTCGACGAATCGCAGATCACTGGTCCCGAGATTATTCAGGAGACGACCGATAAGATCCGCCAGATCCGTGACAACGTGTTAGCTGCACGCAGTCGACAGAAGAGTTATGCGGATAAACGACGAAAACCTTTAGAGTTTGAAGTGGGAGATATGGTATTGCTTAAAGTGTCGCCTTGGAAGGGCGTTGTCCGATTCGGGAAGAAGGGTAAACTTGCTCCATGTTATGTTGGCCCTTTTAAAATCCTTGAACGGATCGGGAAGGTTGCATATAAGTTGGAACTTCCTCCTGAACTTAGTAACGTGCACCCGACGTTTCACGTGTCCAATTTGAGAAAGTGCTTAGCTGAACAGGATCTTCAGGTACCACTCGATGACATTCGAGTCGATGATACCATGCACTTTATTGAAAAACCAGTGGAGATAATGGATCGTGAGGTTAAAAAGCTCAAACGCAGTAGAATTCCAATTGTCAAAGTATGTTGGGAATCGAAGCGGGGTCCACAATTCACCTGGGAACGAGAAGATCAGATGAAGCTTAAGTACCCACATTTATTCACTACGGTCACTCCAAGTTGAATTTCGGTACGAAATTCCTTTAACTAGGGGAGACTGTAACATCACTGTACTTCCGATCGTCCGTACATCCGTACGATTGTACTGTTACGACCTGAGATTTGTAATTATTAATGATAATGAATTACTGAATGCATGATTTGATGATTATCACTGTTATTGGTATACATATTTAGAACATATTATTATACGCGTAAACCATGGGGAGTTTAGTTGTAACTCAACTAGACAGAACCAGAGAGTTTATCGCAGTCACATTTCAGATGATATGAATTTCTGGTTTGGAAATGGAAAGGGGATTTAAGTTGGTTGTTGTTTGGTTAGCAAACATAGTCAAGGACACATGGTCATGGTTTATCGAAATAGCGGTGGGACGGTGGCTGGGGCAGTTGCGACTGACCCCTACATATGCCCTATATATATGCATATTTCGGTCTATCATGGATGTGTCAGTGACTTGGTTTAGTGGGTTTTGGATTGGGAATTATAATATTAAAGTAAATAAAATAATGAGATCAATATTGAAAACAATTATACGATGGTGAGGTTACGAACACAATTTAAACACGAATGTTAATTCAGAAATATTAACTTAATAATGTATTCGCGTGGGTGACGATTCACACAAATATAATTATTAAGAATAATATTCTGAAACGATATTCCATAAATCTTAAATCAAGTCGAAATACGGTACGAGCGTCGGATTCGGAAAGGTGACGATCTTTACGAATACGTACGCAAGTAACGCGTTTCGACGAGATAATAAAATAATTAATTATGATATTAAATTAATAAATGAAAACTAAGAATATTTATTAGGAATCACAACCTAAAACAAAAACCGAATAAATCGTTTTAATTAAATAAATAACTTTATCATAAACGAAATGGAATCGATTTATGAAACAATTTATTTAAAATCATTTTACTATAACGAAATCTATTCATTTAAACGTTTTACGTGTTAAATACGTGTTATGTTAAAAACCGAACATTTATTATATTTTATACGCGCTGAAAACGATACCGAGCACACGAGGACGAATGAGGTATAAGTGAGATGATCACTTCATCTCTTTCATTTTCATCAAACCTTTCTCTCTCTAGCTTCCATTTCCGCCACCCCACTCTCTCTCTACCTTCTCTCTAACTTTTCTCACACGTTACTTGGCGGATTCAAGAGATCTTGGTGTCCACGCGTTCGTTTGATCGAGAGGAACAAGGAGATACAAAGAAACCCTGCTTTCAACCTACAAATCGAGGTACATCTTATGTTTTAATTTCGGTTTTGTAGTAGATCATAGATCCCATAATCTAGTGATGTTGTAACCGACCTAGACCTTAAAAAACCCTAAAGATGCATGCGTGTTGGTGTATAGAATCGATGGATGATCTTGAAACAACATAAACATGATGAGGATGGTGATGAACTTGCTGGATCGCGAAACAGCAGGGGTCGAACCCTGCATCACATCGGCCGAACCTTTAGGTGGCCGAACCCCTTGCAACCTAAACCCACGAACCTATTCTCGGCCAAGGCCTATCTTCGCGAACCTTTTACCTTGATGCTTGACTGGCCGAACCCTATACAGGTCGGCGAACCTTCAAGGGTAACCTGGGCCGAACCTTGGGACAAATCAGAGGGACGACGAACCTGTTGCATGGCCAGCGAACCCTAGGCCACTGAACCTTCTCATGCAGCCGCGAACCCAAGGAGACGAACCATGCTCGAACGAACCTATGGCTGCCGATCTTAGTTCAGCCGAACCCTTTCATATGAAGGGCCGAACCTGGGGACTGGACTAGTCATCTTCAGCCGAACCCCAACTCAATCGAACCCTAGGGTGATCAACCTTTAGCCGAACCATTTTGCTAGTCTGGGCCGAACCTATGGATTATGCTAAAAGTTTCGCTGCCCTATGAGGCTAATTAAACTTAAAAGAGCCAAAACTAGGGTTAAGAAGAAAATTAAACGCTCGAGGGGATTAATGATAACCATGCATGCACGAAAGACAATAGTTACCACCTTTTCCATAATAAGAATAAGGTTTTAACTTAATAAATTACATAAATTGGAAAAGTTGAGAAAAGAAACTATGTTTAATTTCTAAACTTAATAAAATATATACAAATTTAGTTAGAATGGTTAACCTAATGGACATGCATGCATGTATTTTAAGTATGTGCATGTGTATAAGGTTATTGCCCTTATAACGTGCATAAATTGTATATTTTCATTAAATCTTATTATATAATGGTTGAATAAACTAACTAGAGGTAAACCTATTCCTCACAATTAGAATAGGAAACTTGAGAATTATCATTATAAACTAGATGATAAACTTAAGTTAGACATCCGATTAATAATTTAAAAGTCAAACGAATACAATAACTCAATGATGATTACACTTAAATACTTATAAACACGAAACACACGATAATTACAGGTGATTGATTTGCTCTCGACTCCTCTTACGTGAGCGCGCATATTTCAAAAGACATTGAATCTAAGGACTCATGTGAGTTCTCATAACCTCCCTTTCTTTTAAACTATTTTGTTTTAAAAACTCGGAGGTGAAACATGTATCAATTTTAAATATTATTTTGATAACACAAGGATGATACCTGTTTATCCATATGATATTCACATTATAGAATTATCATTATTTATGGATTATCACTTATATTCATATATCCGTGTAACATTGTCATTGATTTCGGTCAATAACAAAGATTACATGTATTGTCACTTGGATTATCACAACTCCGTGAATCGTTGCCTTTAACTTCGGTTAATTGCTTTGATCTCATGTATTGTCACGTGGTTAGCCACCACTCCATGGATCATGTCTTTAACTTATGTTAATTACATAATTTCCATGTATTGTCACATATACTCTTGAGAATATTGTTGTTGAGATTGGTTGAATGGTTATGTGATTGATTATCTATTATTGCCTATGATTATCTATGATTAACTATGATTAAATTGATTATGTGATTATGTGTTGGTTATGTGTTTGACTGTTGTGGTGGGATATGTGTTGGATTATCACGCAGGTATTCTTGTGGATTTTCTCAGGAAGACCATGAGCTTTTATACTCATTTTTATCAAAACATTTTTATAAACCTTTTTAAACATAAACTTTTATACTCATTTTATAAAATACTTTTAAGTATAAAAACTTATGATTACTCACCAACTACTTCGTAGTTGACACTTGATTTTCTTACATGTTTAAGGTAATGAAGACAAGTAGGTTGAGGAGGATGACATCTTCTATTTTTGGACATCATCACATAGGATTATTGGACTTAGCTAATTAACTGAATTTCTGGCGATTAGAGTTTAGTTAGTTTAGCTAATTCTTTTGTGAAATTGATGTATTAAATTCATGATGAACATGATTTTTGGTGTAATTAATTTGGTTGATTAAATGATTATGTGATGATTTAATTAGATGCCCACGAGCTTATGAACAATCTACACATCCCTCGTGGCATCCCGACGTTTCCGCCATCGGTCGGGGTGTTACACTAAGGTTAAATCCGAAGCTGCAGCTGCTTCCGAAGGCCCAGTCATTATTAAGGATTCCTCCACAGAGGAGCTACTTGCCAATGAACCAGCTAGTGAGGCTACAGGATCCATCTCCTCTAGGTCAAAAGCAATGGACAAAGGAAAAAGGAAACTAACCCCAGAGGAGGAAGCAGAACAGGAGGAGAGGAGACCAAAAATGAAGGAAGGCCGACCATATACTTCTCTGGATGAAGAGCGCATCAGACTCTCTGCTCTACTTGAGGAGAAGGGATATGATTTTGATGAAGTGTTGCTCTGGTCGGTGCCTCAGATGGCTGCTGAGCTGGACAAGGTGCAGCAGCAAGAACAGGCAGCTGCTGCATCAAAAGCCAGGACTGCACTAACAAAGAAACAAAAGGATACAGCCTACAGAGACAAGATGAAGGCTATCCTACTGCAGTATGGCTTCCATGCTTGGCAGCTAGGCCCTATGAAGAACTCAACCATGGACATGCATGTCAGAGATATCAAGGTTAAGATAGCCAGAGGTGAGTTACTTTCTATTGAGCAAATACATGCTCAAAGGGCAAGCCTAAACTTAGGCTTAGGTTTAGGGGGAGGAGCAAGAATTGAAATACCCCTATCTGGTGCTGGAATCAGAGAGGGTGAAGAATTCATGTGTGGGGAAGCAACAAAGGCCATGTTCCCCAACATGTTCCCCCTAGACCCTAAGGAACCCGAAGCTCCTCCATCAAGTCCTTCTATGGACAACATGCCAATCTCTTCAGTGATCAAGATCAAGAAGGGTAAAAAGCCTGCAAGGAAGCAACAAACAACAAACCCTGATCCTGAGAGAAAATCAAAGGCTGATGAGTGGAGAAAAGAGCCCTCAACAACTGAGGATGCAGATCCACAGCCCACTGCAACAATAGATACAGCAGTGGGCTCCAATGTGCAAGATGAACATGCCAGAGAACAGAGGAGTCAAGCTATTTCCCAAGAAAAACCAAGATTCAGAAGAAGAAAGAGCATGGCTAGAAGGAAAAAGAGAACATATGCCATCTCCTCTGACTCTAAGCCAGAGTCTGATCCCTCAGGACCAAAAGCCACACCAGCTGCTTCAATGCCTAAAGATCATCCAAGAGACCTCTATGGACTGAAGCATCATCATACTTACATCCCTATAGTGAAGTGGAGCTTCAATGCACTTCACAAGGAGTTCACCCTTACTCAGTTCAATGGAGGAATAAAGGTTTTGAATTTGACACAACTGATGGTGCTGGCTGAGCCCTTTATCTTTGACCTGGAAAGACTACCTCTTGAAAATCCAGACGATGGATCAGATGGGAGAGTCTCCATTAAATGGGTAAAGTCAAGGTACAAGTCCTGAGGGGAGAAAAGATAGTAAGGAGAATCCCATAGGAAGTTTTGGTAGCATCAGCCTATGGGGAGACTATAAAGACTAATAAAGGTTGATGCTCACCAAACTTCAATTTTTTCTAAGTATAAGACACTACACAGACAAACAGCCTTCGGAAGGAAGGAGTTCCTCTTCGGAAGCAACATTGCTTCCGAAGGGTAACTCACTCCTGCTGAAGGCTGTACAAGACAAACACTTCGGAAGGCCAACACTTAGAGTTAAAGCTTCAAAGCTTCTGAAGAACTAAAGGCTTCCGAAGACTAACAGCTTCCGAAGATTCTCTTCTGTACAAGACAAAGACAAAGACTTCCGAGGTTTATACTCTGACAAAGACTATAGCTGAGTACTTTTATAGTACAAAAGGAGCTGACAATAGACATGTTGGTCTGAGGACAACAAGGATAAACATACCTAAAGTCAGACAACACCTTACTTCTCCGCAGCTGCAATAAATGCAAAAGATTATCTAAAGCCTTGAAGATCAACAACATTAAATGCATTTTGTAGTCTTTTGGTTAAGTCAATGTCTATTTTTGTAATAATAGTAATTGAGTGTCTTAGCCTGTTAAGACACTCTACATACTAGAATAAGCTTTACTTTATGTATTGTCTAGTATACCCAACTTGTATTCCTAAGAGTATACGGTTGTAGCCTTGGCTATATAACCTCTCACTGTAAACTTGTATGTGTGCTTGTCTGCTTGTAACTTACAAACTTTGAGAGAAATATATCTTTGAGCTTGAATTTACTCGTGTGTTCTTATTGTTATTCAAAGATTGTTTGTTTACCATTGAGTATTTGTGAGATCCTTCTAACAGATTTTCCGCATCTGTTAGATTGATAGTGAGAAATACTTGTGAAGTGTTGTTTGAGTTAAACAACCCGATCCAACAGACTTCAACAACTCCATTACAAAAGTATGGTCAATGGCCTATCTAGCATCAAAAAATTTCACAACTGTGAAGGGTGTGATCTTGTAAGGCAATCTACGGATTTTTTTTCCCATTAACTCATGGAAGTTCTCTTATAAGTTGCAGCTCATAAATTCAAATTTGTGTGACCTAATGATAACACATCTACTCATGACATTTAAAACCCTCATAAATGAGTACAAATTCACGATAATGTTCTATTTCATGTTTCTAAAGCTCCTACTACTAAGACTACCACTATTGACCAAGCCATTAATTGAAGACCCTTGTGATGGGACTCAACTCGTGCTTAGGTTGTCTCCTTGCACTGTAACCAGATTTGGGTATTGGTATCACCTCACTCTCAAACAAAGAATGTTGGCTGCATGTGGGTATACAATATTAAACGTAATCCTAATGAGTCTATTATCACTTGAAACATTAGCTTGTTATTAAAGGCTTTCATTAGACGGAGCTTGTTTATTACACTGATACGTTTAGTCGTTTGGTTAAGCCTACTATATGGCTTGTATTGTTAGTTGGTTCTTCTCATAGATGGGATATACAACTTGTTGATGTTAACAATGTCTTTCTTCATGGTGAACTAGTATAGATTTGTACATGACATACTATTCAGGTTTTGTTAACTCAACTCAACTAAATCATGTGTGTTTGTTGTTGAAGGAACTTTGTGGCCTCAAGCAGGCACGTCGATCTTCATTTCAAAGCTTTTTCTATGGTTATTACTTTTAGTTTCTCTTAATGTATCTCTGACACCTCTCTATTTGTTTATAGTTGTGACTCGGTTATGTGTTATGTATTGGTATTCATTCATGACATTATTTTTTGTTTTGCATAACTAATCTTTGTGCATGTGTTGTTTCACTTTCGCAAACTGCTGTGTTCCTAACGCTAATGCTCTTGCAAAAGTTGTCTTGTAGTGAAAATGATCAACTACTAATTAACATTTGTTTGATAATTACTTTGAAGGAAATAGAGAAGACTACTTAAACTTGGTTGTTCCATTATATGAAGCATCCGTTATGGGTGATTGGGAAACTGCAAAGTTCATCTTCGACAAACATCCGAATTTGGTTCGGTTTAATCTAAGTAAGAATTTTGGCACAACATTAAACGTGGTTACGACAGCAGAAGAGACCGACTTGACCTTAGATTTTGTGAAGAATCTAGTAAATATGATGACAAGGGAGGAGTTGGAGCTTAAAAATAGCCATTCCAACACCGCGTTTTGGGTAGCATCTGCATCTGGAAAAAAGAAAATGGCTAAGATTATGATCGAAAAGAATCGAAGCCTTCTAGACATCCGTGGTAATGGTGAATATCTGCCATTGACCATCAGTGCTATGAATGGGATACACAACACGGTGAAGTATTTATACAAGAATTCTAAGAAGATGACAGGTGATCATTGGACAGATAAAGATAGGAGTTTGACTCTCTCACATTGTGTGAAACGTGATTTCTTTGGTAACTCGTTCTTTTGTTTAATTTCCTTATGAAAAAGACCCAAATAAAAGTTTTTAAAAATCAATACTTTTTACTATTTTCTATATCAATTTTTCTCTTGGTTTCATATCAATTTGTGTAGCTGTTGCCCTCCAAATCCTTGAGGACCATCCAGAACTCGCTCAAGATGTGTCTTTACTTGATGTTTTGGCCCGGAAGCCTAATGCATTTAAAACTGTAGAAAGGAATATGATCACAAGAATCATCATAACAAGTAAGCATTAGTTATGTTTACAAATAAAGACATTCATCAATAATAATATTCACGGTTTATTTTATATTATTATTATTTATATATTTTGAACAACAAGCACACATCTATCTCGAGCAGGATTGAAACCAGTATTCAACATCTTCTAGTTTTATTTAGTTTTTGGTTGTTACTTGTTTTCAGCATTAAGACTTTTTCATATGAAAGTGCAACCTATGACACTCTCACATTGTGTGAAGCGGGATTTCTTTGGTAACTCAATTTTTTTAATTTCCTTATAAAAAGACCCAAATTAAAGTTTTTAAAATTCAATATTTATATCAATATATTTTACTATTTTCTATCTCAATTTTTATCTTGGTTTCATATCATTTTGTGTAGCTGTTGCCCTTCAAATCCTTGATGGCCATCCAGAACTCGCTCAAGACGTGTCTTTACTTGAAGTTTTGGCCCGGAAGCCTGATGCATTTAAATAATATTCACGGTTTTATTTTATATTATTATTATTACTATTTCATTTTTTTTTGAACAAACACACCTGTCAATAACAGGATTGAAATCAGTATTCAACATCTTCTGGTTTTATTTTATATTATTATTATTACTATTTCATTTTTTTTTGAACAAACACACCTGTCGATAACAGGATTGAAATCAGTATTCAACATCTTCTGGTTTTATTTAGTTTTTGGTTGTTTCTTGTTTTCAGCATTAAGATTTTTTCATATGAAAGAGCAACCTATGGCTGAAGAGGATACCGACTCACTGAAATTACTAAAAATCATCTGGGGACATGCTACCAGAACAATGAACCTTGATGAAATTGAGGTTATGCTCAAACGCAATGGAGTTTTATTTGTTGCTGCAGAAATGGGCAATACGGGGTTTATCGTTGAGTTGCTTCGAACCTATCCAGATCTTATGCTTGATAGAAATGAGGACAGGCGCACTATATTCCATATCGCTGTTATGAACCATCATCAAGGTATCTACAACTTGTTGTATGAGATAGGCAGCTACAGAAACAATGTGTGCAAAATAAGGGACAAAGGCTGGAATAATATGCTTCATTAAGTTGGGAAGAGTTCAAAGAAAATGGCAGCCAAGAGATCAGGAGCATCTCTCTTGATGCAAAGAGAATTACTGTGGTTCATGGTATATCTTCTAAAGTTTTAATATATTCCTAAACTCCTTAATTAGTTGATTGCTTTGGATTTTAATAATTCAAGCTATGACATTGACCCATTGTTTGATAATAATTCATACTAATAGCTTGCTCAATGATAATTCTAATTTTAATCTTAGTTGCATAATAAGGTTTACACTTGATTTCGCTCACAATGATTATTGTAAACGAAATGAGAAACATATAAGCAAAATCGAGTGAAAATCAGTGATGGGGATATTGGGATTTTCCTTGGCAACAAAAATCAAGGCTAGGAATGTTATTTGTTAAATGGTTGGCATGGATTATTATCAGTTAATACGTCATAATTTGGATTATTAAAATCCAATTTGCCAAGTAACATACATGATGTTTCAACAGCCAGTGGTGGCAACATCACAACGATGTCGTTGTGATGGTAGTAACAATGAAGTGGTGTTGGCATAGACTATGATGGTGGTGACAAGGTTGGGATGGATTGTGAACATAGATGGTTTTAATTAACTAAGTTTTATAAACTCAAGTGTAAAATTAAATCAGACCAAACTTGACCGGCTATATATGTAAATTGAGTCAACCCAAATAAAAAACTACATATAAGTATTAAATATAACTTATAAAGATTAAAAGGAGTATTTACTGTTGTGTAGGAAGTAGAGGCGATGACGCCACCTTATTTGACGGAAGCGAAGAACAAAGATGGTGAAACACCACATGAGTTATTCAGCAAAGAAAACGAAGATCAAGTTTCCCAAGGGTTGAACTGGACACAAGATTGCATGGTTGTTGCAACACTTATTATCACCGTTGCGTTTGCTGTAGCCTTTACGGTTCCAGGTGGCTACGAAGGAGATAACGGACTACCTTTCTTCATTCATCAGCGTAGCTTGTTAGTTTTCGTTGTTACAGACGCCATCTCTTTGTTCTCTTCCTCAACTTCACTCCTAGTCTTCCTATCTGTCCTCACATCTCGTCACGGTCAACAAGACTTCATGTATTCGTTGCCCAAAAAGCTGATGATTGGTCTACTTACCCTTTTCATCTCTGTGGCAACAATGATGGTCACTTTTAGTGCAAGTTTCTTTGTGCTATACCACGACGAGTTGAAATGGTTACCGATCCTTATTTCTGTGTCTGCTACCTTACCTATCCTGGTTTTTCAGTATTGCAACTTCCTCTATGGGTGGATATGTTCCGGTCAATGTATGATTCTCGATATCTTTTCAAGCCAAAGAAGCGCATGCTTTACGCTACAAAACTGAGGACACATGCCAACAGCTTTCATTTGTGGTGGTTCTCGTATAAAAGCATCATTAAGAGGACGTTTTTCAAAAGAGGTTAATGCGTACTTGGACTAATGATGTTGTTTGATAATCTTGATTGTTCGGGTCAAGTCGGGTTTTGTTCATGGTTCAAACGGGCACGTTTTCCATAATTGAATGAATTGGTTAGTGTTTGACCGAATAACTTGGAATCGTACGTTGGTAGAAGAGTGGTGGCACATTGATTGAGTCATAATTTGACCGAATCATGTGGAGGTTTGAAGTGCTACAAATGGACCGTTGGGTTTGCCAATGAAAAGTGGAGTACGTGGGTTTATTTTAGCACGTGTTCATTTGTTTGTTTTTTTATAAATAGCAATGGAATTTCTTTGTTTTATGTACCTTTTTTTATTTATTTTGATAGAAAGCAGCAAGTTTTGAAAGCAGCAAGTTTTCTTCCATTTGCATACATATATACGTGAGTTTCTGTGTGTTCATAAAGAGGCCATATCCAACTATTGGTATCAGAGCATAAGGCTCAGGGAAGACGGAGTGGCCGTTTTGAGAGTTGGTTCGAGAAAGGGTAGCCCTTGGCTGCGGGGCTGAAGAAGCAAGCAGAATGAAGCAGTAGCAGGACTTGATTATCAGATCGTAGCAGCAAGAAAAAAGACCGAAAGAAGTTGATTCCAATCAGGAAAAAGGAAGACTGAAGAGACCGGCCGGAGCATATTCCGGCGAAGACTGATCGATTGGTGTGATCAAGTGAAGACCGGCTGTTGTTACAACACCGAAGCCGGAGAAGAAGAACCGGCGAGATGAAGACCGTAGCCTGAAAGTGAGTTCCGGTAGGAGACCGGAAAGAACGAGCCGCAAAAGATCGGCGGCATCTAGACCGAGACCGAAGGAGACAACCGAGAGACTGGCGGAGTGTCTAAGATAGAAAGCAAGACCACATATTCAATAGCATATATAAGATCTGCTTGATCATGGTTCAGTTACTTCAGCTAGTAATTGGGTTGGTGTAGTCCGGATAAATCGATCCGGTAAAATCATGCTCGACGGAATAAATTTTAATTGCTAGCATGTAAGAACATCATGGTGAAAACGGCAAGCAAGCACGCAGTTGAAGAAAAGTGCAGTTGCAAGAATTGAAGCAAAATTGAGAAGTTTTTGTTTGGAATATGTTTGTTTTTGTCCGACAGCAGGTAAGGAAAGTAGCAAGAGATCGGACCGATGCGGTACGTTTAGCAAGAGCAAGTAGCAAGTTTAAACCTATGTGGTTCTCATAGCAAGAGCAAGTACGCAAGCAAGCAAGCAAGAAGGTTCAAAGCAAGAGCAAGAACCGGAGCAAGAAGCAAGAGAAGAATCGGATCTTTGTGAACCGATCAAGCAAGAGACAAGAACTGATGTGGTTCTTAAAGCAGGTAGCAAGTAGCATGTTAATCAAAGCAAGTTAGCAAGAAGCAAGAGGAGTCGAACGGTTCGAATCGAGAAGCAAGACATCAAGATTATGGGGGTGAATGCTGGATAATCTTGATTGTTCGGGTCAAGTCGGGTTTTGTTCATGGTTCAAACGGGCACGTTTTCCATAATTGAATAAATTGGTTAGTGTTTGACCGAATAACTTGGAATCGTACGTTGGTAGCAGAGTGGTGGGACATTGATTGAGTCATAATTTGACCGAATCATGTGGAGGTTTGAAGTGCTGCAAATGGACCGTTGGGTTTGCCAATGAAAAGTGGAGTACGAGGGTTTATTTTAGCACGTGTTCATTAGTTTGTTTTTTTATAAATAGCAGTGGAATTTCTTTGTTTTATGTACCTTTTTTTATTTATTTTGATAGAAAGCAGCAAGTTTTCTTCCATTTGCATACATATATACGTGAGCTTCTGTGTGTTCGTAAAGGGGCCATATCCAACAGATGTATGTATTTCGTTTTGATGCTTGCGATGTATTGATGATCTTTTTGTTATATCCTTACATCCACTAGTACTTGTTTTATGTTTCTTAACGACTTCTTTAATTAAATCCAACTCCTATAATATACAACAACTTGTTCAGTTAATTAGTCAAATACAAAAAGACTAATTTTTGATCATTCAGATGTTCTAGTTTTTCAAAAGCAAACATCAAACCATGTATTATGGTTTAAGAATAGGATGTTTCAAATGAATATGAAGCTGGTTTAAACTTTTAACATATCTGTCTGGTTGACTGCTCAGAAAGTCAATGCATCATTTGGATTTAGTATTGGCTTGTTAAATAGTTTTAAAAAATAAATATGGGAGAAACAAAAATGAACATGATGATAGTTTAGGGGACCATCAAGAAATATAAAGTGCAAGAAAAAAAATTACGCTTCTATTAAGCAATACGTTCCCTCTGCAAGATAAATTCCATAGCCTCTTCTACAGTGTCAACAACCTGCACAAGACAGGTAATGGAATCAGTTAATGCTTCAAGAACAAGATCTAGATTTCCAATTACTTTGACCACATAAAAGCTGAATAATAATCAAATGTCAGGTTTTTCATTTTATTTTAACAAAAAATCTGCTAAGACCTAGCAAGTGCTTGGGGGATAAGAGGGCAATGATATATATGGGATTCAGGTGTTCTTGTTTGGTGACCTTAAAGTTATAAAGCCAATAACAAAATGCAAGGCCAAATGCCACCCAAATCCTATGGCTTCCTATCTTCCTAACAAAACAAGATAAAGGAAACAAGTTATCCAATGATCATATTTGTAAGTATGTTACACATTAACAACTATAATCGCTAAAGTTAAAAATATAGGAAAAAACATGAAACATTCTTTAGATTAAAATTCAATTATATTGATAGATGGTACAGTGTTGTAATTAAAAAAAAAATTCTACAGCTAGCCGCATGTCTTACTAATTACTTGTCAAGATGTAGCTCTTGAGCAATAAGATCTCATTTAATGCAAGTTACCCTTTTGAACTGAACATTTTGTTAGATGTGAAGTATACTGCATAGTTCACAATATCATGCAATAGCAGTAAGCCATGCAATTTTTAGGCATATTTTTATTGCTCTAGGCAGGGGCGGCCCTGAGAAATGGCGTGCCCAAGACCGAGCCGGAAAAAAAGACCCTCTAGCGAATTCAAATTTTAAAGTGGAGGCGTTCAAAAAACCGTTTAATACCGTAAAACGAAACGTATTCGTAACTGAAAAATCGAACCGAATTCTGAATTCGGTTTTCGTTTTGGTTCTAGCTGTATCCAAATTCCGAATTCAGTTTTCAGTTCAATACCTAACCATATCCGAATTTCGGTTTTTAATTTAAATTTTCTTATAAATTTGGTTTGTTTGGTTAACCGATTAAACAGAATTCAAATTTAAATTTATTATCTTATTAATAATATATAAGATTGAATTCGATTTACTCGGTTGAATTCGGTTTATTCGGTTTTTAATCGGTTTATTTGGTTTTAATCGGTTTATTCGATTGAATTTGGTTTATTTGGATCGGTTTATTCGACGTTTAAGCGGTTTATTTGGCTTTCATTCTGTTTATTTGGTTTTAACCGAATTTAGAACCGAACCACTTTTCGAATTCGGTTCGATTTTTGATAAGGAAAAAACTTGAAAACCGATTAAACCAGACCGAATAAACCGTTAACCGAACAAATGGACATATTTAGTTTAAAGGGTATGAAAGTAACTTTCTATACTTTAAAAAAATAGCTTTTTTCACCCATTAAATAATTTGTTTATAAATGTTTGTTTTTAGTTCGATTAGCCTTATTAATTCTCATTTAAATAAATTTCTATATATAAGTATATATAAAAAATTTTGTGCCCCCTAAAAAATGGGCCCTGGAAGGGGTCCGGTTTGCCCCTCCCCCGGGCCGCCCATGCTCTAGGCGTTAGTTTGGAAGTAATAGAAGGCAATTTAAGTATCGAGCTAGTTAATGGTTAATAGTTAGAAATATGTTGGCTTGGGTTACAGATCGTCATGTCTATTTAATATACAAAATCCAAGTTATTTGAGTTTTTTTTGGCTAAAAGTTTCAATAACCCAATACCCTGAAAAAAGTAATTTATAAAATATTTAAACTCTCGCCTTACCCGATCAGCAAGATAATCTGTATGGTTCTCTTTTCCTCTAAAAACAGCTGTCCTTGTCAAAATAGAAAATCATGGACGTCCCGCCACGACTTGGAACTTGGAGCCATGGTATTCGCACTCAAGATCTGGAGACACTACATGTATGGTACGAAGTGTACCATATACACTGATCACAAGAGTCTCCAACACATATTCGAGCAGAAGGAACTGAACATGCGACAGCGTCGCTAGCTCGAACTCCTCAATGACTACGAGTGCGTTATCAAGTATCATAAAGGGAAGGCCAATGTAGTGGCCAACGCCCTAAGCCGGAAGAATACCTCGAAACCCAAGAGGGTACGAGCTCTACAACTCACCATTCATCCCAATCTCCCTGAACAGATACGTAATGCCCAAGCTGAGGCATTGAAGAGAAAACCTAGTGGCTGAATCACTAAGGGGAATGGAGAAACAACTAGAAGTAAAAGCCGATGGCTTACACTATTTCATGGAACGCATCTGGGTTCCACATTGCGGAAACTTACGAGACCTTGTGATGGACAAGGATCATAAGTCCCGGTATTCCATTCACCCTGGATCTGATAAGATGTATCAAGATCTGAGGATCCTTTGTTGGTGGCCAAACATGAAAGCCGATATCGCCATATATGTGAGCAAATGCTTGGCTTGCGCCAAAGTCAAGGTTGAGTACCAGAAACCATCTGGATTACTCACACAACCTAAGATCCCCATGTGGAAGTGGGAACAAATCTCTATGAACTTCATTACCAAATTACCACGTACTCCTAGTGGATGTGACACTATCTAGGTAATTGTGGATCGACTGACTAAGTCTACACATTTCCTTGCAATCAAGGAAAATGACAAGATAGAAAAACTAGCCTAAATCTATGTCAAGGAAGTAGTCTTGCGGCATGGAGTGCCATTCTCCATCATCTCTGATCGAGACGCTAGATTCACCTCCAACTTCTGGAAATCATTGCAAAAGTCTCTTGGTACGCGGTTGGATATGAGTACAGCATACCACCCACAAAGCGATGGCCAGAGCGAACGCATGATACAAACTCTCGAAGACATGCTACAAGCGTGTGTAGTAGACTTCGGCAACAGCTGGGAAACTCACCTACCGTAGGTAGAGTTCTCCTACAACAACAGCTATCACACGATCATAAAAACAGCGCCTTTTGAGGCTCTCTATGGCAAAAAATGCTGATCACCCATCTGCTGGGCTGAAGTGGGCGACAGTCAGCTCATAGGCCCGGAACTCGTACACGAAACCACTGAAAAGATTGTGCAAATCAGAAACCGCATGGCAGCAGCTCGCGATCGCCAAAAGAGCTATGCCGACAAACTCTGAAAGCCCCTGGAATTTCAGGTAGGAGATAGAGTCCTTCTAAAAGTTTCGCCATGGGAAGGCGTTATTTGTTTTTGTAAACGAGGCAAATTGAACCCACGGTATATTGGACCATTTGAGATCCTGAAGAGGATTGGCCTAGTGGCATACCAACTCAACCTACCAGCCGAACTCGACGGAGTTCACAACGTATTTTACATCTCAAACTTGAAAAAGTGTGTATCGAATGAGAAACTTGTGATCCCACTGGATGAGATCCAGGTAGATGAACAACTACGGTTCGTGGAAGAGACGGTAGAGATCATGGACCGTGAGGTCAAACAACTCAAACAGAGTCGGATTCCGATCGTCAGAGTCCGATGGAACTCGAAAAGTGGACCTGAATTCACATGGGAACGTGAAGATCAGATGATGAGCAAATATCCCCACCACTTTAAACAGACCACGTCAAACGACGACAACAACGAATAAATTTCGAGACGAAATTTCCTTTCAACAAGAGGATGATGTGACAACCAGAAAATTTTTGTTTCTCAAACACTATCAACAACCAAATTTCGGGACGAAATTTCTTTCAACAAGGGGATGATGTGATCCCGAAAATTTCAGGTAAATTGCGACTCTTACATCCTATACATTTCACATTCATACTTGTTGCATTTCACTTAATTATGTTTAATTAGATGAGTCAAACACAAACAATTACAAAACGATAGTTCGAGGAACTATCGAATCGTACATTGCACATTGGTTTTGGAAACCAAGTGTGGCAAACACAAACACAAACACAAAACAATAATTCGGGGAATTATTGGATTGTGCATTACATGTTGATTATGTTTAATCAATCATGCAAACTGTTTGTGACAACGAACACAAACTATCAAAGATAATTCGAGGAATTATCGAAACACACACGAGTCTCTCGAGCGTTGGTGAACAAACAATAATCAAACAACTTATGTGTTATTATATGATTATATGCTAAACATGTATTAGATGTTTAGGATAAACGTTAGGAATTGAACACGAACGAAATCGAATCAACGAAACCGAAAAACCAAGAAATAGGGTCTTCGCGGTACGCCCAGACTCCTTGGCAAAGATCTTGGCGGTACGCGACGAGGAAGCAGGAATTTGAATCCTGAAATCCTTGGTGCTACGCCAAGGCCAAGCACGATTGGCATAGGCGGTACGTGACGAGTACCAGGACTCAACTTTATAAAGACATCCCCAAATCACTTTCACTCGGGTTCTTTCACATTTCCACCGATTTCTTCATCTGTTCTCAACCCAAACCTTCTATCACCAGCACCCAAACCTCTGGTAACACTCTTGAAGCTATTTCCTTCATTGTTGGTGATCTTGGAGTCCTTGGAAGCTTGGAGAAGGAGCTAAGGAGCTAAGAACAACCATCAACACACTAAATCTTCACCATCTGGAGCTTTTGTAGTTAATACTCTGTAGATCTTGGCTTCTAAGGTAGTTTTATGAATTTATCTAGTGTTAGATCAAACATGCAATGGGTAGAAACCCACATGCATGAACATCCACCCAAGTGCAACTGCATGTGGCTATTGTGCACGAATTTGTTGGTGATTTTGTGTGATATTGATGTAGATTTACTGACTTTAGAGTATAGGATTGATTGGATTTAGTTTTGATAGGTTGTATTGTTGATTTTGACACACTTGCCATAATAGGAAACTTTTATGTTGCATGTGACGGATTTGTGATGATCTAGACATGTTAGACATGTCTAGATGTTGTCAAATGCATATTGAAGTGTTTAGAAACACATTGAGTATTTGATTTTGTGAAAAGCATTGTTTTATGACAAACTTACTAAAAATGGAAACTTTTGTAAATCAAAAGAGGGGCTTTGATGTTTTAACGTATTTTGGTGATTTGTGATCCTTGAGATATGTTTATAAATGATTTCTACGCATATTGGAAACTTCGATTTTGAAAACGGACATTTAAACGGATACTTTCCAAATAAGGAAACTTTATTTGGGCAAAATGCCATAAATCGATGATTTATGTGTAAACGATAGGTTTTAAGTGTTTAAACGTGTTTTTACAAACATACTAAAGTTGTTAGTTATATGAAATGGATTTCATAACTATACTTTCCAAAATTAGAAACTTTCTAGATATAGAAAGTTTCCCGAAACGGAAACCTTACGATTATCGAAACATGACTTATGTGAAAACATCATGATTAGAGTCATAGGATGCATGTTGATGTCTTACTTACATTTATGACACATAATCAAACTAAACACAACAAACGTGTCACCAACGATTCGTCGAGTCAACACAAGTCGACACACACACACTAAGTTGAGCACACCGACAGTTGGAGTTGTATGGGATACAACACAACACAAAACACATACTCACACCTATATGGTTATAGGTGCAAACTAGCAGGTGCTAGCATTCGCAAGTCGCGAACACATACGTACCGGAACTGCTCTATCAGGTCAGTTCGCGGCCCTTTTTTATCTTTTCTACCTTTGGGAGAGAAAACATTGCATGATAACTGTTTTTGATACAACAACTTATTTTGATTACGTATGGACATGCTTTATCACTATATGTATATGTGTTGCGCACATCAAAAACTCAAAGTCCTCGCAAATACACACCTCGGACCGTTAGTAGCGCGGAGAGCCTAGCGTGGTAATCTTGGATAGTATTATTTGGGCCCGACAAGGCCCACCCATCGCGCCTGGGAGGCCAACCCGACTGGAGGTTGGAATGGGTGCAATATTGACCAATACACTTTGCCATTGTCTTGTGAAGGACATGGCGAGACGAGCAACAGTCAGCTTTGGTATGAACCCACATATAATATAACTGTATTGACTAGCTATCAATCGATACTGCATTGTAATGATATGTAATCTAGCAACAATTACTTTAAACATTTTGATGTTTATTGCTTATGAAAAACATGTGCTCTCACCAACCTTTGTGTTGTCCCTTTTTACTCGCATGTTTTCTCAGGTAACTAAGGCACGCGCACGAGGAATATGATGCTAGGATGGAGTCCATGCATCAGTTTAGTGTCTTAGGACATTTGAGAACATTTAAACATTTGACTTGTTATGTAATGATTATTACTTAAACCGCTTTCGCACTAATACTCTCTATTGTTTCTGAAAACTATTTTAAACTTATGCTTCGGCAACTTATATTTTCAATGTTGTTTTGACAACTTAAACCTTTACTTTCGCAACTCTGATTTTATAAAACTGCTTTTTCCAAGTATTTGGATGTACGTATGCAACCAGACATGTAGGTCTCGCAACTGTATGACCGTAGATTGCGATCCTGACAGTCACATCGCACCCTCGGGAAGGCCGGGGTGCGACAGTTACACCTATAGGTAGTATATCGTTCAATTAAGCACGCTTATATATAGGGCATACGTATCACGAGTGAAGCCGCCAGCCCACCACACACTTAACTGAACTCAATGCCACCTGTATTGCAGCTATGGATACCTATTTCTAACTCACATGTGTTTGTTCTCAATTGATATTCAATTTGATATTCCCAATATTTTAGAATAGAGACTTAATAGTCTTTGTAGCTAATCCTTACTGACCAACCCGGCCTGTAAGATATTCTCGTTCGATTAAATTTACCATCCCCCGATATCGTTAGAATCGAGACTTAATAGTCTCTGTGACTGTCATTATTGACCAGCCCAGAGTGTAAGATATCCCCCACGATACTTATAAGAGCAAGACTTAATAGTCTCTGTGTCTGTCATTACTGACCAGCCCGGAGTGTAAGATATCCCACACGATACCTATAAGAACGAGACATAATTGTCTCTGTGACTGTCTTTACAGACCAGCCCGAAGTGTGTAAGATATCCTCAACGATACCTATAAGAGCGAGACTTAATTGTCTCTGTAACGGTCATTAAAGACCAGCCCGGAGTGTAAGATATCCTCAACGACACCTATAAGAGCTAGACTTAATTGTCTTTGTGACTGTCATTACTGACTAGCTCGGAGTGTAAGATATCCTCAGCGATACCTATAAGATTTACATATATTCCCAAAGCATGTTCAGTTTTACTAGTTAGAATGTTAGCACCTATAGTGCTCGGTATGATCTCAATAGATTAGCTAATACCATTGTAATTAAAATTGGAATCTAACCTCACTGATATAATGATCATTATAGTTATAAAAAACATTAAAGTTATATAATGAACTCAAAATAATGTCTCATGCTTAATGCTATTGAATTACTGTCATCTTGTTCCAATGATATGGTCTCAATGAAATGAACACAATGTTATGGTCTCTGGTCTTTAACATTGTGTTATAAGATCTTGTCTTATTACCCAATGTTAGTGTATGTGGTGAATGATTTCATCATGAAGTTATGTTATCATGAATATCATTCTTGTTATCTCTCGTAATTGTCTGAGTGTTATCTCATTGTCATCTCAATGTTAATAACAAAGTGTTATAAGATCAAATATTAGTACACTATGTCATTCCAATGATTTATTGATATCAATGAAGTTATGTTATCATGATATCATCCTTGATTTGTCGTAATGTCATTTCACACACAAGCACACATAATGATATGAGAAAAAGTATGATAATAAAGATGAAATCTTTATTATCTAACATTATAATTGAAGTAATGTACTAAAACTTTTAAGTAAAAGAGTTAGCATGTTTCTCATCCCTGCATTTAAAATCAAAAGATTAGAAAAGGGGCATATGAACTCACCTTGGTATTGAAGTGGCTGACTAAGTAATCAAGAGAGCACGCGCTCATGGTTGTTGTATTATGTGAATTCACAATCCTGTGTTTGTTTCAATGTTGTTTGCAACATATAAGTATGAAGTATTGTTTATGAGTTAACCCTAAAGTTGATTAACTCTTATTAGCTTTTGTTGTTTGATGGTTCTTGAGCTCATGTGATAATGTAATATACCAATACTTAACCTTTTTATGTTAAACTTAGTATATAACACTACTTTGTGTTTATATGTCTTAAAATCGTTATTCAATTTAACATATTATAAAAGTTTTGAAATCATAATATTTTCTAAGTAAGGTTTAGATTTTTAGATTTAAAACATGATCATTACTATTTCGTTAACCTAAACTTGTTATTATCACTTAGTTATGGTTCATCAACTTGCATGAAAATCGATTAACACCCTTTTTAAGTAATCCTAACAAGTTTAATTGTTACATTCTTTTTAGAATCATCCCTTTGCCATCTAACATATTTTCTTTAAGTTATATCTTGTTAATAAAATATGTAACTTATAAGTTATAAGTGTTTAGGAATGGTTAAAGCTAGTATCGATGAGAACAAGCTAATATCGAAAGGTTCATAACCGGTTAATATCAACCGAAACCCTAATGGGTTTTCCATCAACATCCTCTTGTTCCCACCCATATTATGAGCTCATTTTTTATCTATCTTGCTTGATTGTTAGCCTAAGTTACTTGGATTGGTTTATAGCATTAGTATTGACGAGTTCAGCAATCCAAAGAGGGCATCGAAGTTATTAATATCGACACAAAGCAGTGAAGCTTCCTGTTGACATTAACAGTGTCGATGGGTTGCTAAAGTCAATGAGATGACTTCGATTCTAAATAGTATCGATGGAATCCAGTCCCCCATTCCTTGAATTAGTCGACTTTAACAATATCAATGAATAGGAATCTCTAATGACCATCGAACCTAACATGTTCTATGGTTTTTGCCCACCTGCTCAACCAGCTGATCCAGATAGTTGTTCCAGCATAATGTATGGTAACCTCAGTTCCATGCAAATCTAATGTGATTTGGTTGCTTAAACCGAGTTACAAGTTCTGTTCATCTGTTCCAACCAAAACCCAGAAAACCGAAACATGGAGCTGCATTTTACCTTGTTTCCCGTTGATATAAGGTCCGATCCTCTATACTTCTGGATTGTACACGTTGATACCTTCGATTTGATACCAAATTTGAAGGATTTGGTTGAGAAATGAGGTAGTTTGATGATGGCCTTCTTGAGAGAGAAAGTTAGAGAGAGAAGACAAATTCTAGAGAGAGGGGGTGGCATGTCTGAAAATTAAAGAGGGAAGGGAAGAAATTTAGGGTTTTTATACCCCGTGGGGTTTTGGGTTCGTTCGGTTTCTCGGTTTTACGTTTACGTCACGTTTCTGTAACGTAACGCGTAATTTACAAACTTTAGATAAAAATGGTTTTATTTAAACCTTTTTAAGGTGGTTATTCCTAGTAAATATTTTATATTTATTTTTCTTATTTTATTGTTTCGAAAACGTTTATTTTACCGTTTCGTCATATCGTATCACCTTCACGCGTATTCGCTCGAATTGTCACTCGAACGAACACGACGATGGCTTTACTTTCTAATTTTGTTTTCTACTTTTCACATATCATTTCAGAACGTTAAACCCACAAACATGTTTGTGTGAATCATCACCCACGCAAACACACTGTCAGTTTATTATTCATAAATGATATTGAATTATTGTTTTGAATTGGACATTCTCACTGACGGACTCAACTAAACTTAACTGTTTTCACACTGTTATGATTGATTTCACATTGTTTTCTCACTGAATTTCCATCTGATTCCTGTTATTTGTGGAAATCATATCGCAACCGATATTTTTTTCATTTGTTTTCATAATTGTTATTTCACATGTGTTGTTGTATAACTATATTTCACTTTTCATTGAAATACATACAACTGTTATACGTTTTTATGAAATTGTTATCAAATATTGTTCATCACATAGAATATACATATAGTTATAGGTGGAAGTACACATACCGTACGGATTTCCGGACGGTCAGGTACTAGTTGTCACATTAGATGTGTTTGGATGATGCTAAATGTCTATTAAAGTGTTTAGAAACACTTTTCGATAGTTGGAATTGTGAAAAATATGGTTTTGTTGAAAACTTACTATATTTGGAAACTTTTGAAAATCGAAAGAGGGATTTCGATGATTTTGGTATGATTGGAAGTAGGTGAATGTTATAATGTGTGTAGGAATGTCATATAAACATATTGGGAACTTTGATTTGTGAAAATGGATTTTTAAACGACCACTTACTATAAATGGAAACTTTATTTGGGGAAAATGTTAAATAGGATGAAATGGTAACTTGTAATACATGTTATATGTGTTCAATGTGTTTTAGAAAAATGCTAGATGTGTTAGTTTGATGAAATGAGATTTCATAACTAAGCTTTCCAAAAATAGAAACTTTCCTAAAATAGTAACTTCCCATAAATGGAAACTTTTATGATTTTCATATGTGACTTGCGTGAATGATTTCTTTGAATAGAATCGTAGCATGCATGATAATGTCCTACTTGTGTATTATGATTTATAAGACGCACAAACAAAATTTAACACAATAAACGTGTCACCAACGATTCGTCAAGTCAACACAAGTCAACACACAAACACTCGGTTGAGCACACCGATACTTGGAGTTGTATGGGATAGAACACACCACAAAAACATATACTCATGACCTATATGATTATAGGTGACCACTAGTAGGTGCTAGCATTCGTTGTTGCGAAAACATATCAGGAATAGGGCCGACCCAATGGGCCAAGCAGCCCAATCTAGGGCTTAGGGCCTCCTATTTTTCAGGGTTTTGGGCTTAATTTACTTACACTCAGAATTATGCTTTAAAAAAACGTTGGGCCACTTATTTATGTTGGGCAATCCGCAATTGGGCTTTTAAACACCGGCCGTCCCCACTCCTCATTACCTTGCATTAATCGCGCCCATCAAAAAGGGGAAAAAAGGTTTCCATGCCAGGTTGGGGTTCTTCAATCGGGACTCGGGAGAAACGAGGGGCGAGGCCGCGAGGGTGATGAAGATCTTGTGGAATCGAGAAGATGCTTGGGTTTCTTCAATTGGGAGAAACGAGGAGACGATATTTTTATTAGTGCATATATCTCGGAGGGTTGGTCCGGTCGGAGATGGAAGCGCTCAAACACATACGCATCACTATTCGCTGCATCAGTCGATTCATACGAAATACGAACTCTGGCCCTCAAATCTGTGCAGCACAGTTGATTCCTCACTGCTATTTGCTCTTCCTCACTACATGTGCTCACGGGCTCATGGCTCTCGATAGGTATTACTTTAAGTCTTTATTCTTTAACACTTTGCTTTATCTATGTTTAAATTTTGATTTGATTAGGGTTAATTTTGGTTGAACTTTAAATCTGTGAGACTATGATTGAATTTTGTATTTGATTTAGCCATTTAGGGCTGTTGAATTTTGATTTTGTTTAGGCTGTGATTGTGCTTGTCATTTGTTAAATTAAGTTTGTGATTAGGTCTGTAAATTGTGGCACTAAGCCGTGTTTGAGTTTTGATTTTGATTTTGGTTAATTTTGCTTGAACTTTGAATCTATGAGACTGTGATTGAATTTTGTATTTGATTTAGCCATTTAGGGTTGTGATTGTTTTTTGATTTTGATTAGGCTGTGATTGTGATTGTGCTTATCATTTGTTAAGTTAAGTTTGTGATTAGGGCTGTGAAGAGGAGGGTTTTTAACTCATTTTTGAAAATTAAAATAGTAGTGAATGACTCCAAAACGACTCATCATGGCAGCTAGTTCAGTCAGATACCGGCTAAGCAACGGTGCAACTAACAACCAACAGCCGTGCAGGATGAATGCAGGTCAGTTTTTTTGGTACTATAGGGCCTCCATTTTATTTTCTGCTTTGGGCCTCTTTAAAGCTTGAGCCGGCCCTGATCAGGAACTGCACTATCAAGTGAGTTCACGGCCCCTTTTACTATTTTCTACCTTTGGGGGAGAAAACATTACATATAATTGTTTTTTAAACATTAAACATATTTTTATGGATACATATGGACATGCTTTATCATTATATGTATATGTGTGGCACATATCGCAACAAAGTCCTCATAAACACACCTCGGACCGTTAATAGCGCGTGATGGTTAGCGTGGTAATTCTGGATAGTACTATTCGGGCCTGACAATCCCCTCTTTTGCGCGTCGTATGGCCACCCCAACGGGAGGTCAGAACAGTGCAAAATTGACCAAACAACAACATTGTAATTGCCTTGTGTGATAGACATGGTGGGAGGCAGCAAGTCAGCTTCAATTCGGTTGCAACCCCACATATAATATAACTATATTGACTAACTATCAATCGATATTGCATTGTAAGGATATGTAATTCTACAACATTTACTTTAAACACATACTGTTTACTGCTAATACAAAACCTGTGCTCTTACCAACCGTTGTGTTGAAATTTATTCGCATGTTTTCTGAGGTAACGAAGGCACGCACTCAGGACTAGGATGCTAGGACGAGGTCTCATGCATCTACATATCTCTAAGGCTGATGAAAACACTTTATTTATTTTGATTTGTAATGTAATGACTCGACAACTTTAACCGCTTCCGCAACTTTTTATTCATAATGTTTTGAAAACATTTTACTAGCTTCCGCAACTTTGATTTACAAAACTGTTTTATCCATATCATTGGATTTACGTATATAACGAGACATGTAGGTCTAGCAAGTTTGACCGGATACTGCGATCCTGCGTAACTTAGACCGATCTGCGCTTCGCACCCGCGAGGGACGGAAACCCCGGGGTGTGACATTTTCCCCATTGGATCTTTGGGCACTGAATTTCTTCTAAAATAGTTTAGTGAGTCAAAACAACTGACCATAACAAATATATCATTAAGACATTTTTTTCTTAAATACTTTGATATCAGCAATAGATCTAATCCTTAAATCATTTCTTAGACCTTTTAGATAAAATAGTTTTCTGTTTATAGTAATCTAACTCTCTCTCTCTCTCTCTCTCTCAAAACACTCACATATATTAGCTTAAGAAACATGTGTATTACACTGATAATTTAAAATTATTTAATTAGGAAATACAGTAATTATTTATAATAAATTTATTTAAATATTTAAAAATATATTGTTGTTATTTAATAATAAATAGAAGTGAAAAAATAAAAAATATGTTCATGTGTCGTCTTATTTGCTTCGAGAAAGAAACGAAAAAAACAAAGGTGAAAAAACATCATAAAATGACATATATATTTTTATACAATTCTTTTATTATGGTTTATATACATGAGATCAAGATCATATAATAATCATCTTTTATTATGTTAACCTGTATAAGGTCTTCAAAATTAATCCAAATATTTGTTTATTATTTGATTATCATTATTACACATTTAGAACACATTACTACTTTATGTGCTTGCGCAAATTTACAAACATTTAAGGTTTAAAATAAATGTAAGTTTGTGTTACGGTTTAGCGACACATTTAATGTAACGAATTAAACTTACATAGGTGTAAAATCGTAAACGCTTGTAAATTTGCGCAAACACCTAAAGTAAGAAAGAGTTGTACATATGTAATAATGATAATAAAAGAACAATGATTTGCATTTATTTTGGCAGAGTTATACGAGTTAACACAATAAAGATGAGTTAACAAAGGATCTCTACCCTATATATGTGTGTGTGCGCGCGCGTGCGTGCGCGCAGAAAAGATAAATAAATAAAAAATCTCATTTGAATTTTGAGAAAACTCGATGTAACATAAAAAAAATTGTTTTGTTTTTTTTAGTTATATAATATATGTTATTATAAGAAAATAAAAAAAAATTATATATGTCTATTACACATATGTTACATTTTTAGTTTTTAGTATTACACCAAGTAAAACGTCAATTTGTTACATATGTATAACTAATGCTTATATTTTTTATTTTTTATTCAATTTTAATAATGTATATTACATACCTAAATACAAGAAAGATAAAAAAAATCGAATATTTTATTCAACTCAAGTGTTTTAATTCCCAAATTATCATGTGTCGTATATATAATTAATGATGGTTTTGTAAATAATAATACTTTTTTAAAGGTTTATGTAAAAGTGTTCGATTTGTATTTTGTGCTAGATATTATATAAAAGTAACTAATTCTAAGTTTATTCAATGGTAAAAATAATTATTTACAATAATGTCAAAAGAAAAACACTTTGTTTAAAAATAAAATTTTGAAAATCTCTGTTTGCTAAATAAATTTATTTTGATAGACGTTTTTTTTTTTTTTTTTTACGAACAATCACCCGTCTAAACCTATAACTAAATTTACATCATCACTTAATTTCAGTAGCATTAAACCTTCAATCTAAATAAAGAAAATAATAATGATAAAGACACCTTAACCGTCTGAGAAATTACATAAAAACATTTTAAGAATTAGTTACCAAGTGATCGAACACAAAAACTGTACTTATAACCTAAAATAATTTTTAGAAAACACACTCGATATTCACTCTTCAAGTATTGTGTCGTGGTTATTTGCATCTTTAACTCCTTTTATTAAAGCCTGGTTAAGGAAATAGTTGGAGTGTTCATTTCCCACAAGAATATTATATTTGCTATCTGATCTTTTCTTCTTTTGTAACTTTTTTTCGTAAAGCGAAAACCAAGAATAATTAATAATTACCATCTTCACGTCATATCCATTATTCGCTTTTTGGAAAATACATAATGATATTTTTATGTTTATATATATAGAGGGTGAGGTTATTATAAAAACACTAAAATTAGTGAAAAGTGTGAGAAATATTTTAGGTCATTAAATCTATAATTTAATGGTTGAAATTAAAAGTTTATTTAAAAATTATTGGAAATGTGTTTTTGTCATAAACACTTTTATTAACTTTTTATCATGTTTCTTCCATTTCTTTTAAACGATCATAACTTTTATATATATTATTATTTTTTTGAAAAAAAATTACACCAAAAAAACGAGTATTTTTTATCTTTTAAATAAGTATAATATTGATATATAAAAATTAAGAAAATTACGTTTTCCTTTACCTTATATATTTGTAATGCGTCATTTTGTCATTTTGTTTGTTATTGTGTCTTTTTGTTTGCCATTGTTTTATTTTTGTTCGTCATTGTGTCTTACTATTTTTTCTAAAATGATGAACTTTAAAAATAATAATGGTCAACAGAATCACATACTTTTTAAATGTAATTATAATGATAAAATAATAACAAATTCATTTAATGCATAAAAAATGATAAGATAAAATCAAATAGTCAAAAATATAAAACACAATGATGAATACATAGAACACAATAACTTGAAATACATATTACTAAAAAATAAAGTTTTGAAAAAGAAAATGTTGAAATAATACAATTGTGTACTTCTAATATGAAAAATATAAAAAATAAATAACAAATTTATTTAATATATGAAAAAAAAACAAAAAAACATGAAATAATTTAAAACGTATAACACAATGAGGAATACATATAACACAATGAACTGAACGTAAAAGACAATGATAAGTATATCACGTTATAAATAATGAGTATATTACACAATGACCTATGTGTGACAATTAGATTCCCAGCAAGGTTACACGTTGAATTTAGGTAAGAAAATACTTGAGAAATCGTAAGTGTGAATGAAAACAATGCAAAAAATGGAATTCGCATTATCCCGGAATTTCGAAAACAAGAAAATTATAAAAAATATTTGAAGTCTTGGAACCCAAGCGGCACGCCAAGACTCCCTTGGGCAATCTTGGTGGTTCGCCACAAACCCATAATATCTGAAATCTCCGGTTTTCTTCATGGTACGCCAAGACTCCATTTGGCAATCTTGGCGGTACACGATGAAGAGTCGTACGAGAAGAACCAGATTTGCATGGCAAGAAAACTCTTATCAAACTTTAACCTTCAAACTCAATCTGCTCAAAATTATGGCTCCGAATCTCTGCTAAAAAGTTAAAGAAACATCATATTTGAGCTAGAAATCATCTTTACAACATCTAATCATCATTTTGCAAACGAAAATCCGTCCGAACGGGTAATGATTCAATCTCTCCTACTCTCTTGGTAATATGGATTGAATCTAGTATTTGAGCACAATGCAAAGGCTATTGTTGTTGATTATTGCCTAAATGATGGCTAGGAATAGGTATAAATAATGAAATATGAATGTTAACGGTAAAATCTTCATTTTGATCGGTTATGTTGTCCGATCATTTTGAAACCATTCTTTGGATAGTAAAATTTCAGTGGTACATATTAAATTTTAATTATTCCTAGACCATAAATCAGTCAGGAAACTGTTCCGGTGATGTAATCAACAACAATACCTATTTGGTTAATCTGGAAATGTGATGAATCTAACGGGTCATAAACTCCTTAATAGGAGCCGACATCATTATAGGTTCCTATTCTATCATATTCTGTGTGATATTAAACTGAAGAAGTTGATTAAGAATTCAAGATCAGCTTGATGACTTGAGTTGCGATATCCTTGACATCGAACGTCAAGGAAAGTACTGATAAAACAAATTAAATGCAAATAACTTATAAAACTTTAACTTAATGCATAATTGAAATACAAGAACTAAAACATGAGTTTGAGCTATAATTGTTGATTACAACACTTCAGGTGAGTTTTGTATAGGTAAACTATGTGAAAACATTACAAAACTTATGATGTGCTTAAGTGTTATGTGTATGATTTCGTGGGATTACATGTGTAACTTGCTATCACAATATCATAAAGCCCTCAAACTATATCTAGTGAACCTATGTGGGGTCGAATGGGTGAACAAATGTAGTACTATTGGGCTGACAAACCCATTTGCTAGGAGGATTGCATCTCCCCTGGTGCGAATGCTTGTTACCGTGTCTAATATCAGCTTAATGTATGTGATAGACATTAAGAGTAAGGCACAAGGATATTAACCGACGGGTAATATGTTATCATATCGTATCAGTTAGAAAGGAACTAGATATGGGTCCCATAGTTCTTTGTCAATGTGTACCAATGACTTTATTATCATATCATATTGTATCGGATCATTTATTATGAACTCACCAACTTTATGCTGACTTTTCAAACTTAAAACTTTTGCCGATAAACAGTGACGATGGGTGAGAAAGCATTTACAGGAACACGTTCAAATAGGAACTTTGGATCTTAGTTGTACTTTAAGTTTGTAAACAATGACTTACGATGTGTAATAACTACCTTGAATCTATGTATAATACCTTTTTAGATTACTGACATTACATTTGAAAGTTACACCGTATCTCAGAGAAATCACCACTATGCTTCCGCAACCTAAGATCTTCAACAATGACATCATCAGGTGACGAGAGGTGGGAGTGTGACATTATATATAAAACACAGAGACACGTTTATTACACAATGATCTGAACGTAGAACACAAAGATAAGCATGTTACACAATGACCTGAACGTAAATTACAATGATGAGTAAATTACTCAATGGCCTATACGTAAAACACAATGATTAGTATATTACTCAATGACCTAAACGTAAAACACAATTAGGAGTATATTACACAATAACCTGAACATAAAACAAAATGATGAGTATATTACACAATAACCTCAATGTAAAACACAATGACAAGTATATTACACAGTGAGCTGAACGTAAAACACAATGACGAGTATATTGCATAGTGACCTGAACGTAAAACACAATGATGAGTATATTGCATAGTGACCTGAACGTAAAGAACAATGACGAGTATATTTTGCACAATGACCAAAACGTAAAAGACAATGATGAGTATATTACACAATGACCGGAACGTAAAACATATTGATGATTATATTACACAATGAGCTAAACATAAAACATAATGACTAAAATGTATTTTTTCAAAAAATTAAGCTAATTTATGTTTTTTTAAAATTACGAGTTTTTTAAAAACACAATGGTTAAATAACACAATAATGTACTTATAATACATACAACATAAAAAAATATATAAAATCAATTTATTTAATGCATAAAAAATAATAACAAAATAACATACTATAATATAAAAAATAAAACACAATAATACAAACATATTATACAATGACATGAGACATTAAACAAATGACTAAAATACTCTTTTAAAAAAATTAGTGAAATGCCACTTGTCAACTACATAATCCTTCTCACACTTCTCCCCAATCAAATCATTTATACTAGAACCTAATCCTATATATGCACACACACATATCTATATACATATATACGTACACATCTATACATATACATATGCATATACATATACATATATATTATATAAATACATATTTGTATATATATGTGTGTGTGTGTATATATACACAGGGTAAGGATAGGTTGTTTACCCACCTTAATTGCGTTAACCCATTAACTTTAGTAAAATCAACACAAATCTTTTAAAAAAAAATTCATGGCCTTTATTATACAAATATGGGGGACTTTCTTTTTGTGTTTTTGTAAAGTCACAAGCGTTTAAAAATTAAATCAAGTGTAAGTTTGCGTTACACTGCAAATATTTATTTACAATTACGTCACTTACACCAACGTAAGATCCTAAACGGTGATAAATTTGCACAAACACATAAAATTAGACATTCTCGTACATGTATAATGAAGATCATGAAAAAAACCAAAGATTTGGCTTAATCTTGTCAGGGTTAAACGGGTTTCGTCAATAACTGTGGGTGCCTATTTGAGCCAATCCTACAAACATACATACATACATACATATACAGAGATGTATAAAATGGAAACCCCTTGAGTTGAAAAAAACTTAAAAATCATACGCAAATTTTTTTTTTATGTTTTTTATAGTTTTGTAATATTAATACGGTCATTTTTATAAAAAATTATAAAAAAGCGCCGACTAGAATCTAAAAAAAACAAAAAAAACAATGTAACATTGATGTAATTCCTTCTTCCAGGTCTCTACAATTGTGTTACGTCTGTGTTACATTGCTTTTTAGCATTTTTTTAAAAAAAAATCTAGTTGTCGCTTTTTATATATTTTTTTAATAAAAATGACCTAGTGATATTACCAAACTGTAAAAAAATGAAAAGAAAATTTTTTTTTGATGATTTTTTTGCATTGTATTCAAGTTTTCTCAATTAAAGGAGGTTTTCAACATAACACTCCCCTACATATACATATACATGGAGAGGATCAAATGTTAATGTAAGTAATGTAACCCCAAATTACACTGCTTTTAAATCTTAAACGGTGACAAATTTACATATACACATAAAAGAAGAAAGTATAGTTTATGTGTAATAATGATATTTAAAAAAAAAAGAAAACAAAGATTTGAATTGATCTTGACAGAGTTATACAGGTTACCGCAATAAGAGTGGGTTAACAAAGGAACCATCCACTACATATACATATAGGGGAGGGTTCAAAAGAAAACTCTTCACTTTGAAGAAAACTAAGAAAACTCCTACTAACTAATCAATTTAAAAAAATCATGATTTTTTATTATTAGCTTAGAAATGTTATTAACAAAAAATATTAATAAAATATGTAGATCACGAAATTATGTATATGCAATCTATAAAGTTACATATATGTAACTTATATATGTAGTGCATAAGTTACATATATGTATGTAATCAATGAGTGACATATATGTAATAATATGAGTTACATATATTTTTTTTTCTTTTTGTTAACAAATCTAACCTTATAATAAAACAAAATTTAAAACGAAAAACGAAATTGATTGATAATAATTGTGATTACTTTTCTAAGTTTTCTAAAAAATGAAGGTTTTCATTGGAACCCTCCACATATATTATATATATGTATATATGTGTGTCTATATAATATATGTGTATGTATATAGGGTAAGGATATGTTGTTAACCCACCTTAATGCGGTATGTCACACCCCCATATTTCAACTAACGGAATCATACCGTTTAGGGCGTGACAAACCAGGATCTCAGTCATTAGACACAGCGAATGACCTCTACATGATTTTCAAACATAGTTTTGGTCTAAACTGTAATATCAAAGTTTCAAAGTTTGCGGAAGCGTTTTAAAACAATAACAAACGTAACGGTTTGAAAAATGTAAATTACAAATCAAAGTCTTAAATATCCAAATTCAAAACACAAGACTTTAAAATATATGCATGCGACTCCACATCCTAGTCCATGCTTGTCCTTACTTGTGCTTTTAGTGTCCTGAGAAAACATGTAAATCAAGTCAACACAAAGGTTGGTGCATACACAGGTTTGCATAATCATAATGTTTGAAACAACTGTTTGAAACGAAATGTTTGCAGATAACATAATCACACATGCATAGTCATGATAGCTAATCATTTGTACTATTTACATAAGCGGTCGACACCGAAGCTGACTGTTAGAATGTAATTTGTCTTTCCACTATTGTCTAGCACAAACAATAGTAATGTTTGAATTGGCTAGTCAAACACTTGTGTAGACCTACAATCTACCAAGTGAGGTTTGTCAAACCCAATAGATCTATTTTCAACTACCACACTTTGCACTACGGCAAACTAAACAGTTCGATATGTAAGGACTTGTAATGCTATGTTCGCACTTATCGTAAATAGCTAACACATGCAAGTGATATGTATCTAAAAGCTTTGTTTGCACATGTTTTCTCCCCCAAAATAGTAAAATAGGAAAAGGGGCCGTGTACGCACCTTTGAATGTGAGTAGAATGATCAAACGTTCGCGAAACCACGTAAATTAACTTCTACGAAGAATCTGTGTTGTAACAATAACGTTGTGTTATTTGTAATGTCAAATTGTGCTTGTGGTCTTATACGTGTCAACACACGTATATTAAGTCATTTGAAAGGTTCATACGAAAGTACATATAGTTTCGAGTTTGTTTGTTTAAGTTATACACGATGTCGTTTAATCACGCGTACTTATACGCGATTATGATTTCGAGTCAAAATATAGATTTTATTGTTTCATGACGTTCGGAATTCCATTTCGGTTCCAACGCCTTTCGAACGAGTCGAAACGGAGTTAAAACGAGCAAGTTATGGATTAAAAACCAATAATAGGTTTTAAACTCAAAAACCAGCAGAGGCCGGGTTCGAACCCACGACCTCTACCACTTAACACAAACTCCTGACCATCTCTTCTGTTTCAAATTTCATTAACAGAGTTATTTTTAAATTGTTTTAAACTTCCATGGGCCTGTTTCCCATGTTTCCAAACCGAACCATTCAACCCCAATTGGTACCCATTCGAGCCCGATAGAATTCATAACTATAGGGCTTTGGTTTAACAGGTTTAGACAAGTCTACACTTGGTTTTAATTTTATAATCAATCGATTTAAATCCACAAAATAATCCATACAAGAACTCGAACGTGATTAATAAGTTTCACAATCCAATTTGGTTAAATTCGTTTATGTCAGACTGACTAATCATAGGGTTTTCATTCAAAACCAAATTTCAAAGCTACCTGCAGTTTTTGATTTGGTTTTTATGTTCATTATGAACAAAAACCCCCCAAAACGTTTTATGCTTAGAACCCTAACAATCGAATTCATGCAATTCGTTGTTGTTAGATGTAAGTAACATAGGGTTATTCTTCATCGGGGCTTTCTGAAACTATCAGTAACACTTAATCTTATTTTTGAACTCATTTCAATCGAAATCCCCAAAACACTCATAATGATGAACCCTAGAAATCGAAGTCTATCAATTCGTTGTTATTTGATCCAATAATCATATGGTTTTCATTTAATGGTATATTCCGAAGCTCTCTAGGTGGTTTAATTTGATTTTAAATCTCGTTTTCTTGAAAACCCCCAAATACGTTCTTAGGATGAACCCTAACAATCAAACTCGTGTGATTTGATGTTAGAACTCGAAATTGATATATGGTTTTATTTAGTCGGCCCTTTTAGGTGTTGTAGGTCTCGAGCATTACCTGTTTTGATTTAGAATTGATGAAGATCGACTTTAGGCTTGAGTTCTACTATTCTCCGATTGAATTCTTCAAATCACAGCTTCTGGAATCGAATTATGGGGTGCAACAGCCTCTATGGGTGCCGATTGAAGTGTTAGAAAGTTCAATTGTAAGAATTATGATCAGGTTTTACACATTTGATATGATTGAGTTTCGACTATTGGAGTCGTTTTGAATTAAATTCGATCATTAATAAACTTAATAACGTATGATTACTGTTAAGGATCATTAGTATGCGTTATTGGAAGGTTTAATTCGATTAATTTCATTGAATTAGTATGCATTTCGAATTTACTTGCTCATATGGCCGAATTTTGACTCTTCAAAGTCAAACTTGAACCATTTATATAATTATAAGTCAATTTCTTATATTTTAAATGTGTTTGGACTTATTTTGTTCAAATTAAATCCTTCTAATTTGATTTCGTGTCATTTCGTGTCATTTTCTGTTAATTTTTGTTAACGGGGTTAACCAGGAAATGTCGGATTGTCACACGGTAACCTATTAACTTTGGCAAAATCAACCCAAATCTTTGAATTCTTTTCATGACCTTTATTATAAAAATATAGGGGGGCTTTCTTTTTTTGTGTTTTTGTTAATTCACAAACGTTTAGAGTTTAAACCAAGTGTAAGTTTATGTTACAATGCAAATATTTATATACTGTTACGTCACTTATACTGACCTATGATCCTAAACGGTTTACTTTTTTTTTGTATTTTTGTTAATTCACAAGCGCGTAAAGCGACGTGTTTACAATTTCATTAGGTACGTTATGTCCTATATATATAAAAAAGATGCATAAAGTTATTATCATTTTCACTAAGATCAAGTCATCATATAGCGACCAATCATGACCTAAAACTTAACTATTTTTTATGATATGTATCCCCATTATGTACTTATAACTTATTAAAATTATACTAAACATTAAATAAATAAATTATCATTGAATAAGATAATTGTGTAAAAATTCAAGTCCAGCTCGTTTATATTTGAAAGTTACCATGTTTGTTATTTAAAATTAGAGTTCGAATGTTATTAATTTTTTTAGCTTTAGGAAATGTGTAGTGGTCACACCATCATCACTCTACAAAGGTGTCACGCATGCGCCACATAAACAACCAACATCATCATCCCATCATCACTCTACATCATCACCATATGTGTTATCATCACTTGTCTATCACTCCACGTAATCAGTACCTTTGTTTAATAATTTATAATTAGATTTTTTTATTTTTTTAATTAAATAAATTTAAAATGACATAATAAAATTAAAAATAAAATAACATAACATAATAAAGTAAAAACAATATTACATAATAAAATTAAAATAAAATCACTTCATATTGTATTTTTCATTATCCGCTCATTCGTCTTCTCGGCTATCTCACGAGCTTGACCGGTTAAGTGATCGGTTGGAGTTCACAACAATTTTGTGTCATTGTTGTATTGTTTTTGCTCCAATAAGTCGACAAATTTTTGTAATGAGTCGGAGATGGCTCTAACGTGTCTTTGTAGTCAATTGAAGACGAAACTTATGGTCGTTTTCTTTTATTGTGTCGAACGAGCAGGCGTTGAGGAGAGGGTGGGGCATGTCCATATCGACTTCCTCATTCGACTCTCTTAAATCAGCAAAAATCGATCGGTGGAATCAGATTGAGTGGTCGTATACTTTTCGGACGATGACGTCTTCGTCCGTTTCGAAGTTTGTAACTTTGGGACAAGATGCTATTTTGTTGATTTTCTAATAACTTGTCACGCTACGATATGATAAAATGCTTATTTTCGCCAGCATAGGTCATCAACGCCTTGTTCATAACCATATCATCGTTCATAACCATATCGTCATTCGCACCACTTTTCCGGTTGTTGTGGTGTTGGATCCATAGTCCGTTAAATTTCACGACTTTACGTTGTAAGTCGCGCCGTTTTCCGTAAATTATGTCGTTGGTTCGGTAGGAGTCACGACCCATTGCTCAAAAAACCGAGCTCTAACACGTTTCCAAAATTCCGTACTCGTTTGTTGTTACCAACGAACGGATCTTCGGAAACATGTAGGATCGGGTTGTTATCTCTAAACAACACTTCACAAGTATTTCTTACTTAATTCTAACAGATGCGGAATGTTCTGTTAGAATGATCTCACAATTTCACTCAAAGTGACACAACAATAATAATCTTTGAACAATATTAAGAACACAAGAATAATTCAAGCTCAAGGATATATTTCTCTCAAAGTGGAAGTATACAAGCAAGCACACTTCAAACAACAATACATTGGGAGGTTATATAGCCGAGGCTACAACCGTATACACTTAGGAATACAAGTTGGGTATACTAGACAAGTACATAAAGTAAAGCTTATTCTAGTATGTTGAGTGTCTTAACAGGCTAAGACACTCAGTCATGATCATTACATTAATAGACATTGACTTTACAAAGGACTATTAAATACAAAAGACATTTAATGTTGTTGATCTTCAAGGCTTCAGATGATCTTTTGCATTTAATGCAGCATGGGAGAGGTAAGGCGCTTTATCTGACTCATTACATGTTGTCTTTGACTTTACTCAGACCAGCATGTCTTGTGTCAGTACCTTTTGTACTATGAGAGTAAGCTGCTACAGTCTTTGTCAGAGGATAAACCTCGGAAGTCTTTGTCTTTAGTGCATAAGAAGATTCCTCGGAAGCAGTTGTCTTGTACAACCTTCGGCAGGAACCAGTTATCCTTCGGAAGCAATGTTGCTTCCGAAGAATCACTTCTTCCTTCCGAAGGTGTTTATTCAAAGAGACTCCTATACTTAGACAAACAAGAAGTTTGGTGAGCATCAGCCTTTATTAGTCTTTACAGTCTCCCCCTAGGCTGATGCTACCAAAACTTCTAAGGCATAAACCTTGGCTTCCATGTACCCCTCAGTACCTGTGCCCTTTTTCTAATTAATCTGATAGCTGACCTCCCATCTGCTCCATTGTCAGGATTATTGAGAGGGAGCATATCTAGATCAAATATATAGGGTTTTGCCAACATCATCAGATGCAAAAGATCCACCAGTTTTATTTCTCCATTGTAGTCGGTGAGGATGAATATCCTTTCTTGTGCATTGAAGCTCCAATTTACCAAAGGGATGTATGAATGCTCATGCATTAATCTGCTGATATCCCTCATGTCTTCTAGGGTTTGTGTAGTTTTGGGAGTTGCTTCAGATGTGGCTTCAAGTACTGAGAGTGTTGTATCAGGCTCAGAGTCTAAAGGGATAGTTTTTGTTTCCTTTTTCCTTTTAGCCATGCTCTTTCTTCTTGTGAATCTTGATTTGTCTTGAGCAGTGGCTTGACTCCTCAGAACTCTGGCCTGTTGGGCTTCCACAGTTGATTCTACTGCTGCACCTGTTGTTGCAGTAGGCTGTGGCCCAATATCCTCATCCCTTGAGGGTTCTGTTCTCCTCTCTTCAGCCTGTGTATGTCTCTCAGGATCAGGGTTTGGTATTGATTGTTTCCTTGTAGTCTTCTTACCCTTTTTGTAGACTGAGGAGATTGGCATGTTATCCATACTTGGACTTGAAGGAGGAGATATTGGTTCTTCTTTTGGATTTAGGGGGAGCATGTTGGGGAACATTGCTTTTGTTGCTGCCCCACACATGACTTCTTCTCCCTCTCTGATCCCTGCACCAGAGAGGGGAAATTCTATTGTAGCTCCTCCCCCTAAACCTAAGCCTCTCATTAGGCTTTCCTTTCTTGCCCTGATTTGTTCAATTGAAGGTAACTCACCTCTTGCAACTTTGGCTTTTATATCTCTGATATGCATATCCATGGTTGAGTTCTTCATTGGGCCTAGCTGCCGAGCATGGAAGCCATATTCCAAGAGAAAGGCCTTGTTCTTGTCTCTGTAGGCCTTCTCTTTTTGCTCCTTTGTAAGTACACTCAAGGCCTTTGATGCAGCAACAGCTTGTTCTTGCTGCTGCACCTTGTCCAGCTCGGCAGCCATTCTAGGTACCGACCAGTTGATGACTTCATCAAAGTCATAACCTTTTTCTTCTAGCAAAGCAGAGAGTCTAGCTCGCTCTTCATCTAGAGAAGTGTTTGGTCGGCCCTTTGTTTTCTTTGGTCTCATCTCCTCCTGTTCTGCTTCCTCCTCTGGGGTTAGCTTACGTTTTCCTTTGTCATCAGCAGTTATTTTTGCCCCAGAGGAGATTTCTTCTGTTGCCTCACCAGCTGGTTCATTGGCATGTAGCTCCTCTGTGGAGGAAACATCCAGGATGACTGGGCCTTCGGAGGCAGCTGCAGCTTCGGAGTTAACCTCAGCATTCACTGTCTCCTCCAGTTGACCAATCCCCTTAGATGATTCCTTATTGGATTCCACAAAGGGCTCAGGAGAGGAAGAGAGAGCTTCAGCAGCTTCAGTCCCAGAAGGGGACACAGATTTCATGGAAATTGATTCTTCTTGTGCTGTGTCTTCCATGACAACCTGAGCTGCAGTCTCAGAAGGAGACTTAGTCCCAAGAGGGGACTGAGGTTCCAAAGAGACATTTGATGTTTGCTGTTCAGTCTCTTTGGCAACCTCCCTTGTATCCTCAGAAGCAGAAGAAGAGGAAGTAGAAGAAGAATCTTGAAAATAAGTACCCAAGAAGTCATCCCATTCAGCAGTCAAAGTGACTAAGGATGGAGTAACTTCCTGTGCACCCTCCTCTTCTCTTGCTTCTGATCCTGACCCTGCAGTTGGTATATTCTCCCCCTTTTTGGTAGCATCAGGGGAGGTGAAAGTGGTAGTAGCAGGATCAGGGTGAAATGGATGTAGAGTGACCGGGGGACGCCTCCTGAGGTCCAGAATAGTGGCATCTTTGGTTTGGACCTCAAGCCGCAGGGTAGCCACCTCAGCTTCTAACTGAGCTACCCTGGCTTGGAGGGAAGTTATTGTAGCCGTCAATTCCTGTGTGGATGTGCCCTCCTCTACCGGAGTAGAATCATGGGGCGATGGAGTCCTGAGCCTAGCTCCTGCACCTCCACCACCAGATGTGGTTTCTTGGCACCCTGGATTCCCTTCATTGAGAAGAACCTCAAAGAAGTCCTCCCCAATATAGGTTGCCGCAGGTGAGGTCCTATTGCCTGTACCACTGTCCTGTGGATCTTTATTAAGATCAACAGTAGTGGCAGCCTCACCTGCATTGACCCCTTCAGAACTACTGGGGCCAACCTCTGATTGAATAGGCTCTGGGTCAGGGAACCGAGCTTGTAACTGTGTCACCACTCTCATTAAAGTTTGGGAAGTGGGAGAGAGTGGTTCCTCCAAAGCTAGAGCAGGGGTTCCTTGAGCCTGGGTGATAGTATGGGTGGGGGGCATTTCTGGATGATATGAACCTGGAGACTTGGGAGACAGTCTCTTATCTAATGAAGTTGCTTCATGAGAAGCAAACTCAATGATGGGTGCATCCCTTTGAATATTCTCAGATATGTTTTGTGACATAAGCTGAGGGCTTTCAGGCTGGTTAAGGGCAACCACAGGTTTCAAAGGAAGAACCTGTGGAGAAACAAGGGGTGTGGCTTTCACCTTAGGTAGAACTGTGCCCTGAGCAGTTCTTTTAACCTTTTTCTGTTTTGGTTCAGTAGAAGGGGCCTGAACAACTGTAGAAAGTTGCACAGGGTTTCGTTTGCGTTTGTAAGTGATTTTTATGGGGTGAGGAACAGAAGTGGAAGGTGTGGGTTCAGCATCTGTGGGGTTAACAGAGCTGTCACCTTCTGGAGCAGGGGACTCCATAGAGGAAAGAAGAGGAGTGAATGTCCCAGAGAACTGAGCACTCTTCTTCTTGAGTTGCACAAAAATCTTGGAAGAGACCAAGGGCATTTTGTAAGTATTCCCAGTTAGAGAAAGGGAAGCTCCCAACTCTTCATTAAAAAGGTGTTGCAAAAACCTGGGATACATACAAAACTTCTTTGGTGACATGATGTTGTCAACCAAATTATTGAAAATAAAAGCAGAAAAATTAAACAGTTGATTGGAAACCAAGCCATGAATAGCCGAAGCTAAATCAGATGGAACTTGGTCCCAACCACCAGATTTATTTGAAAGACAATGTAAAAACACATGTATGAGGTACTTGTAATTATAGGACACTCTACCCTTCAAATAGGTTGTTGAAGGGAGAGGACCTTCGTACCCCATCGACTTAAATGTCGATGCTACCTCATCCTTCGTGAAAGAGACCCTTCCACCGGCATCATTGAATTTAAGATGCCGACAGATGGTTTCCACAGTGATAGCAATGGGATGAGCATCAATGGTGGCTTCAAGAGACCGACCATTGGGAGACGAAGAAACAGAACAAGATGCCCAAAACTGTTGGTGATGAGATTCATACACCAAGGGCTGAACAGTTAATGCAAAGAAATACCTGCTCCTTTGAAGAAAGGAGATTATTGGGGCGAAGTCAGCATCATTGTAAGTAAATTTCTTTGACATCATTCTAGGTGGGACAGATGATGTGGATGCTTCTGATGTGGGTGATGGCTTATCAGTTGATTCCTTCTTCTTCCATACTTGTGCCTTTTGAGTTGCCGGAAGACTTGGTTTCTTTTGATGGTCATCGGAAGCTGTTTTTCTTTTTCCTTCCGATGATCTTCTTCCGAAGACAGATGACCTCTTTTGTTTGTTGAAAGCATTCCTTTGATGAGCTTCCGAAGTACCTTTTCTTTCGGAAGCTTCCTTTTTCTTTGCTTCCGATGCTTTCTTTTCAGAAGCATTTTTATTTTGTTTCTTCCTATTACTGGAGGTACTTGCTTCCGATGCCCTCTTGACCAAATTTCTTCTCTGTTCTTCCGAAGAAGTAGATGACTGACTCCAACTATTCTTTCTTCCTCTTCCCTTGATTGAGGAAATTCTGCTTCTTGGATTATAGAAGCAATCAGCAGCAAAATGATTCTTTTCACCGCACATCAGACATAGAGTTTGAATGTTGGGAGAGTGTTGCTGCTTATCCCTTTTAACGAAGTCTGATCTTTGATCCTCAGAGAATGATGGTTTGGATGTTCCAGCATACTTGTTAGTCTTAGACTTTGCCTGTTTTCCTGGAGAATTGACTTTTCTCTCCATTGATCTACCTCGTTTTGACTTGTCAGATGGGCAAGTCACATACTCATCTGAGGAGATATTTTCTGTGTTTTTAGCTTTGATAAAAACTGTTGAATGTTTCTTAGTTTTCTTATTTTGATTCTTAAATTTCAAAGCTTGTTTTCCTTTTAATGATTTAATAGGAACATCATCCTCATCTGAGCATGTTGAGGTACTTGGATCAGAGAGATTATCCTTTTGAACTACCTTGTGTATATCCAACTCCTCATTATACACAAGGTCAACCAGTGATTTACACCTAACATCTGTTATGGAAGTATAAGCAGATGGAGGTTCCACTTTGTTATATCCCAAACCAGCTCCCCTTTTATTCACAAGTTCAGTTGTGCTGCTCATTCTAAAAAGTTTTTCATATTTTTCACCTTGGCTTAGAAATTTGTCTCTGTAAGACTCAGCCAATACAAGTTCAGTCTTGGCAGTGGTTAGTCTTTCTAAAAGATTTTTAATCTGACACTGTTTGTTAGTATCTTCATGTTTTAAACTTGAAATGGTCTTTTCCATTTCTTCAATCTTTTCTTTGTAATTTCTTTCAACCTCAAAGAAATTTGCCTTGACTACTTGTAGAGACTCAAGTTCATTACAGAGTTGAGAATTTATTTTCTTATAAATAGTTAATGTTTCTAAGCATTCAGGTGAGCACATGCTATCAGTTACCTTGCTTGAGGAAGATGAGTCATTTGCCATCAAAGCACTGTTGGAGATGGAGGGGTCCTCAGCTTGAAAGCTCCAGTCTACAAAATCTTGTTCAGCAATGTTTGCATTGTTAGATGAGCTTGATGGTCTTTGTTGTGGTTGCCCAGAAGTTGTCTGCTGAGTTCCTGTGGACTTGCATTCTCTGGCAAAGTGGCCTAACTGTTGACAGTTAAAGCATTTGAGTTTAGATTTGTCAAGTCCAAACCCAGTCTTCATATTGTGCTTTTTGAACTGTCTGCCGGTTCTTTGGTAAAACTTCTTTGCCCTGTATGAAATCATAGCCATTTGATAGTTTATATCCATCTCCTCAAGATCATCTGCAGGAATACCATCCAAGTCTTCTTGACACAGATGAAAGTAATTTGTCTCCTCAGCCATAAAAGCTCCTTGCCCAGAGGTTAGTAGTGGGGTTGGGTTAGATACAAGGTTTGATGAATTTGGAGTTTCAGGAAATGTGACAGTGGGTGTGGAGGTAGAATGGTAGAGGGGTTGATAGCTTTGGTATGGAGGATTATTGATGGGTGCATAAAGAGCAGCTGAACCAGATGGTGAGTGAGAAACTTTAGATTCTTGGGCATCTAATTCCATCTGATAGGCACTGAGAATACCAAACAATTCTCCTAAAGTTAGAGTTTTCAGGTTTTCTGTTCTTCTGATTGTTACAGAATAGATATTCCATGCCTTTGGAAGAGACCTCAGAAATTTTCTGAGCACATCTTGATTATCAAGAGTTACACCTGCAGTAGTTAATTCATCCACAAGTTGGACATACCTTAGGTACTGAGAAGACATATTCTCATTGTTTTGTTGACAAAAGTTTTCAAACTTCTGTTTCAGCATATCCTTCTTGTTTTCTTTGACATCTTCTGACCCTTCATACATCTGCTTCAAGGAATTCCACAGTTCTTGAGCAGACTTGCATTTCTTGAATGCATGTATAATGGAGTTCGGTATTGACATCTGAATTAGCCAAAGAGCTTTAGAATCAACTTCCATCTTCTTGTAATCTTCGTCTGAGTACATAGATGGATCTTTTGGTACTGCAGCAACTCCAGCACCGGCAGCAGCAACTGTAGGAATGTAGGGACCTTCAAGAACAGACTTCCAAAGTTTGAAGTCTTGGTTCCTGATGAACCCTTCCATTCTGACTTTCCAGGTATCGAAGTCTTCAGGTGTGAACATTGGTGGCTTGTTGAGAGTGCCATTTTCTGTATCATGTTTGTTTAGAGCAGCCATCTTGGACAGACACAGAAAATATGAGTGTTAATACTATGAGGGTTTATAAGAAATAGAACTGGTAACTTGATGATGATTAGTCAGTCAAGTTCAAGAGCCAAAAGCTCTGATACCACTTGTAGGATCGGGTTGTTATCTCTAAACAACACTTCACAAGTATTTCTTACTTAATTCTAACAGATGCGGAATGTTCTGTTAGAATGATCTCACAATTTCACTCAAAGTGACACAACAATAATAATCTTTGAACAATATTAAGAACACAAGAATAATTCAAGCTCAAGGATATATTTCTCTCAAAGTGGAAGTATACAAGCAAGCACACTTCAAACAACAATACATTGGGAGGTTATATAGCCGAGGCTACAACCGTATACACTTAGGAATACAAGTTGGGTATACTAGACAAGTACATAAAGTAAAGCTTATTCTAGTATGTTGAGTGTCTTAACAGGCTAAGACACTCAGTCATGATCATTACATTAATAGACATTGACTTTACAAAGGACTATTAAATACAAAAGACATTTAATGTTGTTGATCTTCAAGGCTTCAGATGATCTTTTGCATTTAATGCAGCATGGGAGAGGTAAGGCGCTTTATCTGACTCATTACATGTTGTCTTTGACTTTACTCAGACCAGCATGTCTTGTGTCAGTACCTTTTGTACTATGAGAGTAAGCTGCTACAGTCTTTGTCAGAGGATAAACCTCGGAAGTCTTTGTCTTTAGTGCATAAGAAGATTCCTCGGAAGCAGTTGTCTTGTACAACCTTCGGCAGGAACCAGTTATCCTTCGGAAGCAATGTTGCTTCCGAAGAATCACTTCTTCCTTCCGAAGGTGTTTATTCAAAGAGACTCCTATACTTAGACAAACAAGAAGTTTGGTGAGCATCAGCCTTTATTAGTCTTTACAAAACATCGATGTAGGCACGAGCTAGTGACACCTACTCAACTTCCGTTCATCAAAGATTCTTTAAAAATCCTTCAAATTAGATTGGAATTGCGTGAAAATCAAAGTTTCTTGCTAATTGAATGGTGGTAGCAAAAATTGGCTTGAAAGGAAATCGATCCCTTGACCCTTAAAACACACAAGAAGGATTTACCAACTCTACTAAATACTCTTTTAATTCAACAAATCTTATCTTACTATACTAATAAACAAAAATATTTTTTGCCACATGTTATGTTCTTACACCCAAGTTGTCACTTGTCAACTTTTTATCAAATTTATTTAATTATCTCATATTAAATAATTATATTCTCTTTCCTATTAAATAATCAAAATACAAATAACTAATAATATTAATTAACTTTTAATTAGAAAACACATAGAAAATTTTAGGATTAATTTCATATATATCCCTATAAATCTACTCAAATATCATACCTATCTAATGTAAATTTTAAATTTCAGATATATCCTTTCTTAACAATATTTACTAAAAAACGATGTAGTCAAGAACAAAAAATACGAGTTGAAAGTTATATTAATTTATGAAAATGAAAGGCTAAAAGGCCATATTATTAATATATTCTTATAAAATATATTAAAATGAATATATTTTATGTTTTGATTAATTTAGAGGGATATATATGATATTTAGTATTTAGAATGGATATATTTGATATTTATGAAGTTTGTAGGGATACATATGAAATTAACCCAAAATTTTATAAAATGTAAAAAAAAGTTAATATTAATTTTTTTAAAATAAAAAATAAATTTATTTTCAGAAAATCAAAGTTATATAGAAAAATTTTTTCTTTAAAAATGATTTTTTTAAAGAATAAATAAAATATAAACCGGTGTTTAAAACAATAAGATTTTTATAAACTGATGACGTTTTTTCAATTTATTTAAAAACCAAGTAAAAAGATGATTGAGAAAGTTACACTTTTGGTCCTTATAGTTAATGTTATATATAAATTGAGTCATTAAAATTAAATAACTAAATAAATTATATATTTTACCTTTTTAAACTATAAAAGTTAGTCTTTGATAAAACACAAACTGAAGCTTTATTATCAATTTGTTCAAAGATAATAATTGTTACAAATCAAAAATATCATATATCATTTGTATAGTTATTAAAGATTTTAATATCTTTTTTATTACTTGAAGGTATTCATTAATATGTAAGTTAATCATTTTCTCTTAAAATATCGATCGTTTTATAATTTTTTTAAATTTTATTTCTAACTATTTAATATTAAACCCGTGTAATACATGTGTTAATACTCTAGTAGGGGAATGATCAAATGTTAACCCTTCCTTATTGCGATAACCGCATAACCCTAACATTTTTTGCGTTTTTTGCCCGAATCTTTTTTTTTTCACGGTCTTTATTATACATAAATAGGGGGTTTCGTTCTTGAGTTTTTGCTAATTTCATCACCGTTTATAAGTTATTTACAACCGTAAGTAAGTGTAACGCTTACGGTTACTTACAGCACGTATCTGATGTAAGTGTAATGTAAGTAACCGTAAGTCGTTACACTTACTTACGGTTGTAAATAACTTCTAAACGGTGATAAATTAGCAAAAACTCAAGAACGAAACCCCCTATTTATGTATAATAAAGACCATGAAAAAAAAAGATTCGGGCAAAAAACGCAAAAAATGTTAGGGTTATGCGGTTATCGCAATAAGGAAGGGTTAACAAAGGAACCATATATAGGGGAAGGATCAAATGTTAACCCTTCCTTATTGCGATAACCGCATAACCCTAACATTTTTTGCGTTTTTTGCCCGAATCTTTTTTTTTCATGGTCTTTATTATACATAAATAGGGGGGTTTCGTTCTTGAGTTTTTGCTAATTCATCACCGTTTAGAAGTTATTTACAACCGTAAGTAAGTGTAACGACTTACGGTTACTTACAGCACGTATCTGATGTAAGTGTAATGTAAGTAACCGTAAGTCGTTACACTTACTTACGGTTGTAAATAACTTCTAAACGGTGATAAATTAGCAAAAACTCAAGAACGAAACCCCCCTATTTATGTATAATAAAGACCATAAAAAAAAAGATTCGGGCAAAAAACGCAAAAAATGTTAGGGTTATGCGGTTATCGCAATAAGGAAGGGTTAACAAAGAAACCATCCCCTATATTAACCGACTATATATATATGTATATATATATATATTGATTACAAATCAGTTTTGTCTTTTAGTAAGTAGACACCTAAAATAGGTATATAATTTGTACCTTAATATTTCTCTCAATAAAATGGTGATGTCAAAAGGAAAAAAAAAAAAAACAAGTTATAGAATGTGGACCTACACAAGTTACGACAATCTTTAAGTACAATCTCAGATTCTATATATAAAGTGGGGCTCTTAAATAAATTTATTAATTTTCCGGATGCAAATGTAAGCCCTCGGAAAGAGTAATATTTGACAAGGGTTCATTGATTATGACGAAGCATGAGCAAGCAGTTACCATCCCAAATGACTCCCTTGATTCATATCTATTCGGTAAGCATGAGCTCTTAAAAAGATTTTTTTTTTTTATTTTTTGTTTACTCGTGTAAGTGTTTATGATAATTGAGATGAAAGAAGCATGAGCTTTTGACGTGCTTCTGAAACGACCCAAAACCCCCTCACCGGACCGGTTCAACCACCGGTTGCCGGTTCGACCAACGCCATAAAAGAACATAGTCTACTAGTGCAATTTTGCGTACGCTCGTGAATTAGCTCATACACATAAAAGAACATAGCCTTCTACATGTATAATAAAGGTCATGAAAAAAACCCAAAGATTTGGGTTGATCTTGTGAGAGTTTTTTAGGTTACCACAATTAAAGTGGGTTAACAATAGAACCGTCTATATATAGAGAGAGAGAGAGAGAAAGGGATATGTTCAGATACAAAATGAGATTTTTGTAAAAAGTGTAAAAAACAAAGTGCTATTGTAAATAAAATGTACTATTATTGACAAGGAACTATTAAATATTATAACAGCACTGTGTTAATATTATAATAGCACTTTATTATTTATAATAACACTTTGTTTTTTATATTTTTTACAAAATTATCACTTTGTACAATAACCTTACTCGATCTATATATATATATATATATATAATATTCTAATAAGAACCAATAATGGGTGTCCTCTCTTGGCCCCCGTGTAATTTACACGCCCAAAACCGTTCGAAAAAAGAGAGGACGCCCATTGTAACATATTTCATTGTATTTTTTTTTATTTTATGTTAAATATTATTAATTGTTATATTTATCGATTAATTAGTATTTTTATTAAGATTTATTTAATGTTAAAAAAAGAAAATCATATTTCTCGATTTACCTTTTATTAATTTATTCGAAATATAAGTTTTTGGGCGCCACGCCCGTATAAAAGCTGAATTGTGGGCGCCTAGCCCGTAAAAATACCATATATGGGTGCCCCGCCTGTAAACATACCATAGATACAGGCGCCACGCCCGTGAACCATCTCGTTACTGGCCGCCCTGCATGTAAACATACCATGGATACATGCATCACGCCCGTGAACCATCTCGTTACAGGCGCCCTACCCATAAACATACCATGGATACAGGCGTCACACACGTGAACCATCTTGTTACAGGTGCCCCCACCCGTAAACTAGGTTCGGGCGCTTATGACGGAGGTTCAGGCGTCCATGACGGAGGTTCTGTCGTCCGGTACCCGACGCCCATAGAAAAAAAATAAAAATTGTTTACAGTATGGACGCCCATGACAATATTGTCGGTGTAGGCCGGCGCCAGTGACCGAAAATTCAAATCTATGGACGCCTTCCTTTGTTTGTGGGCGTCGGCGCCCATGAAGGACACATGGAGCCTTATTATGAGTGTATTACACGGGCGCCGCTCATAAAACAAGTGGACAAAACTGGACAACTTTTGTCAAATAGACATATTGGGGAACTTTGTTGGTCGACAAAGAAATTATAAGAATTTTCCCTTATAATAATCTGTGGTATCCTTTTGAACAGTTTCAACGATGTCTAGAGATACCTAAGTTAAAGGGTTGTTTGTTTGAGTCTGATTGAGTCTATATAAACACATGTCTGAATTGATAAGATTGAGAGAGTTTGTTTCAAACATCGAAATGAAAGAAAAAAAGTCCAAATGGCATCTGAATGGTTTAGATCTACGTGCAAGTCGGAATGGGAAAAAAAAGAAAAGGGATGCTCTGGATTTCTATCTGTTTATCACGTCGGCCCCTCCAATCCCAACGGTGACCTCTCCACTCCGATAAAGAGCCTCCTCCTCCCGATGGGTTTAGCATCGCCATGTAGGTCTTGCATCAGAGAAACTGTTTGGCTTCGACTTTGTTGGCTTTGACTTTGCACGGACTCTTCTCTCCTCTTCGACTTGCTAGCTTCGACTTTCCTAGCAGTCTTGACTCGTTCAGCACTTATTGGTTCAGAGTCTCTTAACCATTTAGACATCTTACTGATTCAGCACTTAATGGTTTAGAGGTTACCAAACGGCCCATTAATTAGTTATCGAGAACCTTAAACCTACGTCCATTATTAATTAACATTACATGTTTTCGTAAATACTTTGAAGGAAATAGAGAAAACTACTTGAAGTTGGCTGTTCCATTGTATGAAGCATCAATCACAGGTGACTGGGAAACTGCAAAGCTCATCTTTGATGAACAACCAGATTTGGTACGGTGCGGTCTTTGCAGGCATCATGGCACGGCACTACATGTGGCATCGATAGCAAACGAGACCAAGGAGGCCTTACAGTTCATGAAGAATCTAGTAAACATGATGACCAAGCAAGATTTGGAACTTAAAAATCAGCATTCCAACACTGCTTTTTGGATAGCATGTGCAACTGGAAAGATGAAAATGGCTATGATTATGTTGAAAAAGAATCCCAATTTGCTTGAAATTCGTGGTAATAATATATATTTGCCATTGTCCGTTGGTGCTATGAATGGGACACACAACATAGTGAAGTGGTTATACGATAATTATGGGAAAATGAGTGGCAATCAATGGTCAAATCATGATAAGTATTTGACCCTTTGGAATTGTGTGGATCGTGGTTTTTTTGGTGAGTAATCTTGATCACCATCACAATAGCCTTTCAATTAAAATAACAATCTATAATTTAAATATATCCTAATGAGACTTTACTGGGTATATTTGTTTGTTTGGTTTTGTTTTTTTTAACATCATATCATTAAGAGAGTCATATATCGATCTTTTCTAGATGTTGCGCTCCAAATTGTGAAAGACCATCAAATACTTCCACAAAATGTGCCTCAGTTGCTTGCGGTATTAGCTACGAAGAGTTACACAATTGATAGAGTAAAAAAGAATCTAATAACCAGAATCATCGGATCATGTAAGCGTTAATTGTATTAATAGCATAGAGTTTTTCTTCGGTTTTGTTCTTATGTTGGTAGATATATATATACACGTTTTAGCTTGTAGATTTTTTGGTATGAAAGTACAAAATGAAGCTGAAGACGATACGGATGCATTAAAATTACTAAAAATAATTTGGAATCATGCTACAACGACAATGTCCATAGAGGAAGTTGAAGATATGGTCAGACGTACTGGAATGTTATTTGAAGCCTCAAAAAGGGGCAACACCAGGTTTATAATCGAGTTGCTTCGAACCTATCCTGCTTTTAAGCGTGATAGAAATGAGGATGGGATTACTATATTTCATATAGCGGTTATGCACCGTCATCATGAAATCTACAATCTATTGTATGAGATTGGCAGCTCCAGGAACGATATTTGCATTCTAAAAGACCACTTGAACAATGACAACATGCTTCATTTAGTTGGGAGGAGTTCAAAGGAGATGTCAAGTAAGATGTCTGGAGCATCTTTGCTAATGCAAAGGGAATTGTTGTGGTTCAAGGTATGTGTTTTAGTGGGTTTGGATCCACTATAAAACATTAAAATGTTTAAGTTTTGTACTGGATTTGTAGTTTTAAACATAAATCCAATGCAAAAATACAAATCTAGCTGGTAAAAAATAAAATCTTTTTCACATTTTAGTGTATCTTAAAACTCTGTAATAAGCTGGTTGCTATATAACCACTGAAATAAACCACTACTAGAAAAAATGTTTTTTGCAACCAAAATTTGTGACGAAAAAAATGCGTAGCAAATTTGCTACGCTTTAGTGACACTTTTCAGTCTAAGAAAAAAATCTTAGGTTTGCTTTCAAGTTGTGACAGATTAGTGACGGGAGTTAAAAAATGAATGTTCCGTCGTAAATGCGTAGTAAATTTGCGACGCATTTCCGACATAAAATACCTTTAATTTAGTTAATTAATACATGTGTCGCAAATTTGTCGCAAATAATTATTTCAATAATATTTTTATTCATATTTAATATAATTAAAAATAATAATGATGTTTAATTACGCATATACTTTTTTAAATCCAATTGCGTCGCAAATGTGTTGCAGATTTACTACACATTTCCGACAACACGAGCTCTAATTATAATTTGTGTCGCAAACGTGTCGTAAATCATTATTTTAATATTTTATTCAGTCAATAATAATAATAAGGAACTCGTATATTCAAATCATATTGCGTCGCAAATGTGTTGCAAATTTGTTAGTCAAATTCATCAATAATTTTATTTCACAATGACATATAATTTCTACATGTAATAAATTGGTTACTCAAATTCATCAATAATTTTATTTCACAATGATGTTTTCAAATTCCACAATCTTGTTCATTGAGACATTGAGTTCTAAAGAAGATGATCTTGAAACGAGTCAGGTGTAATGTTGAGTTTTTGAGTGTCTTGATTATTACTATAGGTTCAAGACGCTACTTTGTCAAGAACGCTTGAACGTACATAGGACCGTCAAGAATCACATAATCAACCAAATAGAATCAACGAAAGTTTTAACAAGATATGGTTACATACAACATTTATATCATTGTAGGAAGTTTATAAGATAATGCCACCTTCTATGAGGAAAGAAAAGAACAACCAAGGCCAAACACCATATGAGCTATTCTCTAAAGAAAACGAAGATCTACTTTCCAAAGGGTTGAAATGGATGCGAGACTGCATGGTTGTCGCCACACTTATCGTCACTGTCGCATTTGCTGCAGCCTTTACAATTCTAGGTGGCTACAAAGGAGATAATGGCCTTCCATTTTTCATTCATCAGCGCGCCTTCTTAGTGTTTGTTATCGCAGATGCCATTTCTTTGTTCTCTTCCTCAACTTCAATCCTTGTGTTCCTGTCTATTCTCACATCTCGTCAAGAACAACATGATTTCATACATTCATTACCCAGCAAGCTCATGACAGGTCTTCTAACACTTCTCATGTCTGTAGCAGCAATGATGGTGACTTTTAGTGCAAGTTTCTTTGTGTTATACAACAAGGGGCTGAAATGGGTACCGATTCTTGTTGCTGCATTTGCCACCGTACCCGTCATTGTGTTTGCAGTGCTGCAATTTCCTCTTTTGGAGGACATGTTTCGCTCTACGTATGATTCTCGATATCTATTTAAGCCCAAGAAACGTATGCTCTTCTTCCCAAAACAAAGGTTATCTTCTGGCAAGTCTTCATGCTGGCGGTTCCCATATACATTATACAAGCATCATTAGAAGGATATTATACAAGAATATTTTTTAAAAACTGTTGATGTACCCTTGGATTAGGTATCCATATATGCATTCGTTTTGCATCATAGCATGTATTGCTGAACTTTGTTGTCTATGAAATCTATGTTAATTGTGATACCAAACAATGCAGGAAAACATATACTTTATTCATAAACAAAAGGCCACTATATATAGCAGCAATTACAACGTAAACAAAGACTCAATCAAATAACTAACTACATCTCCAAAGACTTGGTACTTTTACCTACCTGACCCAACTCTTTGCCTACAAACCAGGACAAGAGTAACTTATTCAAACTGACTCATAACGACTATAATTCTACTTTGAATTATTCCTAACACCCCCTCTTAATTCAAAGTGAGATCAGTCCAAGCTTCCCACGCAAATAAACAAACTGATCTGTCCCCAAAGCCTTGGTAAGAATGTCTGCAACCTGTTCCTATGATGAACAAAATTTCAGCTCAATCTGCCTTCCTTCAACCAGATTTCGAATAAAATGAAATTTGCTATCTATATGCTTGCTCCGTGCATGATACGCTTGATTCTTTGATTAAAAAACAGCCGACATATTATCACAGAAAATCGGTGTTGCCCCCTCTTGCTCTTGACACAATTCAACAAGAATCTTTCTCATCCATGTTGCTTGACACGCAGCAGCAGTTGCTGCTACGTATTTGGCTTCGGTTGTTGATAAAGCAACAATTTATTGCTTCTTTGAACTCCATGCAACTGCTGCAGTACCAATGGAAAACACATGTGCTGATGTGCTTTTTCTACCTTCAATCGAACTCGCCCAATCACTATCCGTAAACCCAACCAACGTAACTTGATGCCTTTTACCATACCATAATCCCAAATTTATTGTTCCAACAATGTATTTTAGTACTCGTTTGGCGGCTCCCATGTGATAAACTGAAGGCTTTTGCATATACCTTGAAATTACTCCAACTGCATACGCTATGTTAGGACGAGTGTGTGAGGTAAATTAAGCCACCCACTAAGCTTCTAAAATTGAATTCATCTGCTGCTTCACCCCCATCATCTGCTTGTAATTTATCATTAGAATTCATAGGAGTAGAAACTGACTTACATTGCTCCATGCCATGCTTCCTTAATAAATCTCTGGCATACTTTTGTTGAGACAAGAATACCCCTTATGGTCGTTGGTTCACCTCCAAACCCAAGAAATAACTTAAAACCCCAATATCAGTCATCTCAAATTCATTGATCATTTTTTGCTTAAATTAAATTCAGCCAACAATTATTTTGATGAACTTGTATACACTATGTCATCAACATATAAGCATACTACAATAAACTCACCTGGTCCTCCTTTCTTAACATACAGAGTTGGTTCACTTTGGCTCCTCTTGTATCCATGTTGCACAAAATAACAAGATATGGTTATGATTGTTGAAAATTCAGTCTCTCATTACACAATCGTTTAAAATATATATACAAGCTACAACACAATTATAGGAGAAAATTAAGAAGCTATAAATGGAAAATATAATAACAATAATTGACTATCTCAGCCTATATTAACTAATTTCTAATATTTGAATTATTATTTAAATTATTTGAATTGTGATTGGTATTTGGTTTAATACGCCCCCGCAAGATGGAGGATCCATCGGAGACTCCAATCTTGGACCGTAGTGAGAGAAAGGGTGCTCGTGACAATGGTTTTGTGAGCACATCCGCAAGTTGATCTTTGGAGTTAATATGATGAACTTTCAATTGACCAGCAACGACTTTTTCAAGTACAAAATGATAGTCCAATGCAACATGCTTCATGCGAGAGTGATAAACTGGGTTTGCACATAAATAGGTGGCGCTCACATTATCACAATAAAGACGTGGTGGAGTGCTGAGAGGAAAACCAAGTTCATGTAGAAGATTTTGTACCCACGAGAGTTCCACAGCGGCATTTGCAAGTGCCTTATATTCTGCTTCTGTTGAAGATCTCGAGACTGACTTTTGCTTTGACGACTTCCACAAGATGATGTTAGAGCCCAGATAGAGAATGTAGGCTGTGGTAGAACGACCTGCTGTGAAGACCCCTCCCCAGTCTGAATCTGAGAAGGAGTTCAATTCCAAAGGAGATTTCTTGTTCAAAAACAAGCCAAAATAAATGGTACCTTTGAGATACCGAAGTAGGCGTTTGAGTGCTTGCCAATGTAACTGAGAAGGGGCATGCATAAACTGTGAAAGTTTATTAACCGGGGAGGAGATATCCGGCCTCGTGAAAGCAAGGTATTGAAGAGATCCTACAAGTTTGCGATAGGGAGTAGGATCGATTTTTGTTGAGCCATCCTCAAGAGTAAGAGTTTGGGATGTACTGAGAGGAGTAGAAACTGTTTTGGCACCTTCCATGTGATGGGTAGCCAAGAGATCATGTATGAGTGAGTGTTGAGTGAGAAATAAACCTTGAGCAGTGGGAATTAGTTCCACGCCAAGAAAGTGACTAGGATAGCCCAAGTCTTTAATGGAGAACCGAGATGCAAGATTGGTAACAAATTGATCAGTAAAGGTGGAGGTGTTGCCGGTTAGAATTATATCGTCTACATACACCATGAAGTAGCATATAATACCAGAATTGTTATAGATGAAAAGAGAGGCATCTGCTTGTGATTTTTGGAAACCTGACTCGAGAAGAAAAGATGCAAGTGCCATGTACCAAGTTCTCGGTGCTTGTTTAAGACCTTAGAGCGATTTTTTGAGGCGACAAATGTGAGCCGGATTTTGCGGGTTAATGTAACCAGGTGGTTGGACCATGTAAACCTCCTCTTGTAAGGTACCATGTAGGAAAGCATTATTTACATCAAGTTGTAGAAGTGACCACCCACGAGACAAAGCGATAGAGAGTATGGTTCGAATGGTGACGGGTTTTGTCACCGGACTAAAAGTGTCAAAATAGTCCTTGCCATATTCTTGGAGGAACCCCTTGGCAACGAGTCTCGCTTTGTATTTAGCGATTGTACCATCCGGGTGTCGTTTAATCCGAAAAATCCATTTACACCCAATGGGTTGTCAAGCGGTGGGAGGAACAAGTTCCCACGTGTGATTGTGGAGCAATGCATTGTACTCATCGTCCATTGCTTTTCTCCAAAGAGGATCTTGATATGCTTGAAGATGGGTACGAGGTTCAAGAGCGAGCGGAATGGGATGAAGAGTGGTGTTGTTGACGAGATTAGGATTGAAGTATTTTGGATTCGGTTTACGAGTTCGAGGTGGTAACGATTCAACAGGTGCAGAATCGGATGAGTTAGAGGAGTTTGAAAGAGACCCAATCTGAGAGGATGGTGTGTTTTTTGATTGAGAAGATGTAGACACAGAAGATGGAGGTGTAAAAGTACCCATGTCATTGTTGTGAGTTATTTTACTGGTAGATGAGGGAGTTGCAGAATGTGAGTGAGATGAAGAATTTAATGGGGTTTGAAGAGTAGAATTATGTACAGGAGGTATGGGAGGGTTATGTGAGTTATCTAAATTAGGTGGCACATGAATAATTGTGGGAGTAGTCATGCACGTGGGTGCATGTGTAGGATCAGAACTTTGGTTTCCATGCACATGAATTAAGGAATGTTGGAATTGACTAAGAAAGTTATCCACCGTAGGAATTGGGAGAGATGATTTTGTGGAGTCTTTCAACGGAAATTGGTTTTCGACAAAGACAACATGTCGTGAATGATATAGACGTTGAGTTGGAAGATGAAAACATTTATAGGCGGACTAGGAAGAGGAGTACCCTAAGAAAATGCAAGGTTGAGAGTGAGGTTGAAGTTTGGAGGTGGTATAGGGACGAAGCCATGGGTAACATAAACAACCAAAAATTTTTAATTTATTATAGTTGGGTGAATGTCCATAAAGGACATGATATGGAGATTTTGAGTTGAGAATAGGAGTAGGAAGCCGGTTTATTAGATAAACAGCGGTTTGAAATGCATAAGACCAATATTTTTGAGGTAGACCGGCATAATGGAGTAAGGCAAGACCGGTTCTGACAATATGTCGGTGGCGGCGTTCGGTGACGCCATTTTGTTCGGGTGTATGGGGTGGAGTGGTGTAATGGGAGATACCATTTGATTGAAGAAACGGTACAAGGCCTAAAAACTCTCCACCATTATCTGTAAATAGAGAAATAATGGGAGTTTGGAAAAATTTTTCCACTAAAAGTTTGAATTGAGGAAAAATTGTAGAGACATCAGACTTGTGATTCAAGGGAAACAACCAAGTGTATTTTGAGTAGTAATCAACAAAAATTACATAATATAAATAGCCATCAATCGATTTTTGTACAGGGCCCCATACATCCGAGTAGATAAGTTGTAATGGTTTAGAAACAACAAATGAGTTTTGACCAAATGGCAACTTGTGACTTTTATTAATAGCACATGATTCACAATGTAATAAAGGACTAGATAATGACTTAAATTGAAGACCTAAGTCTTTACAAATGATTTTGAAAGTACGAAAACACGGATGTCCAAGTTTGTGGTGCCATTGGATAGGTGAAGCGGAAGTGGTGACATTTAATTGAGGAGAGCGAGTCGGGCTATTCAAGTAGTAGACATCATGGATGTTCTCTCCCCGCATGAGTGGCACCCCCGTTTTGAGATCCTTCACAAAAAAATGAAACGGAAAGAATTCAACCGAAACTTGGTTAGTAAGAATAATTTAGCAACGGAAATTAAATTTTTGAGAAGTTTAGGGACACAAAGAGTGATAGGTAAAACTAAAGAGTTAGAAGATGTATCAATAGTTGTGGAACCAGTATGAGAAATGGATAGATTTGTACCGTCACCCAAAAAAATTTCGTTAGGGCCACCGTATTCGGAGACAGAAGTAAGAGAAGATGGACAAGAAGTTATATGATGGGAAGCACCACTGTCCGTCATCCATGGTTGATGCGATGAGCTTGATGGATATCCTGAAGAGACGGCATTTGCAGCCGGACTATTGGAACCGGTGTTGAAGGTTATGTGATTGTCTCTAAGAAATCGAACTAGTTTGCGACAATCAAGGGTGTCATGTCCCTGAAGATTGCAGAAATTACAGAACATAGAGATTCTGTTGGAACGCCTAGGGGGATGCATTTGATTATTAGGAGGCCGGTTTGTCCTTGGTGAAAAACCTGATTGAGAACGAGTGTTACGCCATGACTGATCGAATGAAGATCGATTAGGACGGATCGCCGGTTGTTTTTGGGAGGTGTTGGCTGTTGCAAGGAGGGTAGGGGCTGGTGTCAATTCCTTAAGAGATCGCTCGAAATCAATTAATTTATCGAACAATTCCGGGTAAGAAATCGGTTGCTCTCTAACTTTGAGGGCTGTGCTAATGGTCGAGTATTCATCCCCAAGTTGTGTGAGGATATGAACCATGAGATCTTCATCATGAATTGGGTTCTGAACAAGGGCTAATTCATCAGCAATCGAGCGCATCTTGTTAAGAAATTCAGTGATGGACCGAGACCCTTTGGGATTTTTGGCCAATTTGGATTTTAAGGATATAATACGGCTGCGAGAGGTGCTTGCAAAGCTGGAGGTTAGGCGTTCCCAGGCCTCTTTGGCAATAGAGGCAGATGCTATCAATGGTTGAATATCATCAGAACATGATCCAAGAATGGCACTGAAGAGAACTTGGTCTTGGCGATGCCATATGGTGTATGCCGGATTGATTTTAGTGATGTCTTTGTTGGTTATAGTTTGAGATGGTGCACTTACAGCACCGGTTATGTAATCATCAAGACCGAGACCGATGTGAGTGGAGTAAACTTGACGCCTCCAGACCGCAAAATTTTGAGAGGTGAGTTTGATTGGGAAGTTGTTTGTAGCAGTGAGTTGAATGAGAGTTTGAGTGGTTGCCATGAAAAACACGAAGATGATGATGAACAGAAAGGACCAATACTCTTTTGAGTTTAGTAGGCTCTGAATACCATAACAAGATATGGTTATGATTGTTGAAAATTCAGTCTCTCATTACACAATCGTTTAAAATATATATACAAGCTACAACACAATTATAGGAGAAAATTAAGAAGCTATAAATGGAAAATATAATAACAATAATTGACTATCTCAGCCTATATTAACTAATTTCTAATATTTGAATTATTATTTAAATTATTTGAATTGTGATTGGTATTTGGTTTAATACAAAATACCCATCAATTCTGCTATACCATGCTCGAGGGGCCTGCTTCAACCCATACAACGCCTTATGAAGCTTAAATACTTTATGTTCTTCTCCTGTTTTTTCAAAATCTGGGGGGGGGGGGGGGGGTGCACAACGTACACTTCTTCATTAAGAACATCATTCAAAAAGGTAGATTTCACATCAAATTGATATTCCATCCAACTCTTTTGTGTAGCCAAAGCCAGAACTATACGAACTGTTTCAAATCGAGCAACCGGAGAAAATGTTTCTTCATAATCAATGCCACTTTGTTGTGAGTACCCCTTAGCAACTAAACGTGCTTTATGCTGTTGTATCTTTCCATCAGCATTGTATTTAAACTTAAATACCCATTTCAATCCAATAGCCTTCTTACCATGTGGCAAATCAGTCATGCTCAAGGTCTTGTGATTTTCCAAGGCTTCAATTTCTTCCTTCATTGCACTTTTCCATTCCCTCATTAGAATGGCTTCTTGATGAGTGGATGGTTCAGTAACAGAAAGTGCAAATTGGCATGCTTCAAAATCAAGAATAGGTGGTGTAGTCTTATAGATTTCATTAATATTACCCACCTTATGTGCTGAAAGATAATCAGCAATGACTTCATTGTCTTTCATCTGAAGGGTCTCGAACTCTCTTCGCAGCCCTTGCAACTTTACAGTCTTCACCTTTGAATCTCCTTGATATTCTGTCTGCAATACATTCCAAGCATTCTGAGCAGTGGTTGCAGCAGCGATGCGAGAAAAAATGCTATCATGAACTGCTTGCTGAATAAGTGCAAGAGCCCTTGCATCCTTCTTTTGATTTTCTCGCAACCTACTTGCATCTGTATCTGCTTCTAGATAACCATTGGACACCATATCCCAGAGCTCTTGTGACCTCAACACAGTCTTCACTCGAATGCTCCAAAATTCGTATCCCTCCCCTTTAAACACAGGGAGGATCGGGTGAATATTACTGGGATTTGCAGACGCCATTTGATCTCGCTCTCTCGCACTTAACAGAACTTTTGTTGAACCAAGCTCTGATACCACAATGTTAATTGTGATACCAAACAATGCAGGAAAACAGATACCTTATTCATAAACAAAAGGCCACTATATATAGCAGCAATTACAACGTAAACAAAGACTCAATCAAATAACTAACTACATCTCCAAAGACTCGGTACTTTTACCTACCTGACCCAACTCTTTGCCTAGACAAGAGTAACTTATTCAAACTGACTCATAACGACTATAATTCTACTTTGAATTATTCTTAACAATCTACGTACATTTAATTTCATGTAGCTACCAGAAATCTATTGTCATTCATTGTTAATTATAAATCATAATTTTTATATCTATCTTTGGCTAATTTCTATGATTGGCCCATTTGGAAGCTGGCAAACTGGGTCGACCTGTGTAATTTTTAAAATAAATGTGTTTTAGGGTTGAATGGGTAATCATGGTTTTGTTAACTTTTTGAACAAGTTTGGTTTAACTATGATTTATTTAAGATACATTTACACCAATTAGTGTTCGACAGGGATCAAACCCTTAATCTCAAGGGATGCAACACATTAACTATAATGGTTTTGTCATTTATACCTAACCTCACACCGTTCAACGTTACGACAAATACATATCCAAGTTTAGAGTTGCATATACATGTTTTTATTGCAATTGTGTTTTGAGTTATTTATCTCAGTAAAAGTCTTATTTCATTCAATATTGCTTGTTTCTTCCATAACAATTTGTTCTTGAATAGGTATGAGAGCTTTTGTAGAAACGGGGTTCATGTTCAGAAGAAGAATCCATAAAACGTAATAGTGGTTGATAACCGTTAGGTTTCTAAGACAAAAGACAACCCTAATCCACCAACACATTAACCTACAGCTGTAAGAAGAAACTAGAGGTTAATCAATCAAACAAATAAACATACCCAATTTAATCCCACTTTTAATTAGGGTTCGGGGGAAACTAGAGGTTAATCGAGGAAACTAAATTTCACGAAGAGCACCAACACGACATTATAGCATCATTGCCCAATGTTGAATTATGTTAGCTACATGATTTCGGAAATGCGTATGCGGGCAATCCTTGAATGTTCAATCAATACTTGAGCACTAGGTTTTGCAAGTTGCCAATTTCAACACAACAAAGGAGATGATGCAATCAAGACCCGCATCTTGGTGCAGATCGAGTAAAAGAGGCCATATTTCAAACATTAATTACTAAACCAATTGCTTGATTATGAAGAACTCAACTACAACCGATGACTATGTGATTGAGGATCATTAGTTATTGTGATTATACTCATCACCTTGCCAATTTCTTGATCGTATACTTTTTCATACATCTACTTTTCCATTTCTTAGCGCATCATTTTTAATCAAGCCTTGAAATAGATGGTTTAGTAGGATGCAATGCGCATATAGTTGTAGTATTGCATTCTAATTAACGAAACTTGGGTTTTGGTTTCTCCACCCACTTGCACCAACATAATTAGCTAAAAGTGAGTTTAGAAGATTAAATGTAGTCCTGACAATACTATTAATTAGTTGACATAAAGTCCACCTTGTTGCAATGGCTATCATTCTTAAACAAAGGGTATATATATATATTCAACCATGTGTCTAAACCCAATACTACATAGATTGTCCATTCTTAGTAATAGGTTATTAGTTGATATCCAAAAATCCTATCTTCATGGTAATTTATCCCTTACTGTATATGTCTTGGGCTTCGGTTTTTATTCCCAAAAAATTTCCAAGAATTAGAATTTAGAAATATTAATAGAAATTCTTTCTTCCTTCAAATGCTTGTTTATGCTTATTTTGACTCAAAGACAAATCTTTTCCTCAGATTTTTGGTGATTATCTATTCGTGGAATAAGTGATGATCCGATGGTTCTTACTCAGAGAATCTTTGTGCTCTTATGGCCTCAAGCAACCACCTCGTGCTGGGTTTTGAAAGCTATTGTATGCTCTTATTACTTGGTTTTTTTAGTATGTTTTGAGACGTCTCTCAATTTGTCTACAATAGTTGTTCAAATGTTTGCTACGTTCTGGGCTAAATTAATGACATCATTATTACTGGGAGCTTCACTAATTTGTTTTGGATTTAATTGAGCTCTTACATCTTAGTTTGCGCTTAATGATTTAGGCAGTCTTTCTTATTTTCTCGACATTCAGGCTACATTTACTAATGATATATTATGACATTATGTTATATTTTAGCACTACATATGTGATTTTGGGCTTACTGACTGTGGAACGCTATCGACGCTAGTTTCTTTGAATCCGCAGTTTTCTCGTTGGTTTGGTATTCCTATGGAGGACTGTCTTCCATATCATAGCACCATTGTTGTAATAAATTATATTACTGTCTTTTCTTGATTAGTCCATTGATTTCATATGTGGTAAGTAAGGTTCCTCAAAAACTAATTGATCGATACTTAGATCATTAGACGCAATTAAACATATTCTGAGGTATCTCAAAGGTGCTCTCTCCCATGGTTTGGGCATTCTTCATTTTAATGTTGGTCTACTTGCCTTACTTTATATGTGTATTCTAATGCTAACTTGGTTGGATGCCCTTTGTTGTTCTACTACGTACGGCTAGACATGCACAAAACGTTTAACCGGTCGGAAACCGGTTTCCCAATAACCGAACCGGTTAACCGGTATAAAGAGTTTGCCAGTTTTTCCCAAAAACCGGTTCGGTTTAAAAACCGGTTTATCTAACCTATTTCTAGTAACCGATGGAACCAAACCGGTTATTAACTAGACCGGTTAACCGGTGGAACCGGTTCAAAAACCGGTTTTTTTATTTTTATTTTTTCATTATTTTTTTTCCTCTACCTCTTGTCATATAAAGTAAAAAAAAGAAAAAAAATTAATAAATTAAACAAACAAAAATTAAATAAATAGAAATTAAGTACAATCTTTTATATAATAAAAATAAAACAAAAAACGAATATTTATTCAAAATTATTAATAGTTTACAAACTTAATGAATATAAAATTAAAGAAATAAAAATTGTGACAGCCGGCAATTTCAGGTAAATTGCAACTCTTACAAATTAACATTTCACATTCATACTTGTTGCATTTCATTTAATTAGGTTTAATTAGATAAGTTAAACACAAATAACTGCGAAACAATAGTTTGAGGAATTATAGAATTGTACATTGAACATTGGTTGTGGAAACAAAGTATGGCAAACACAAACACAAACACAAAACAATAATTTGGGGAATTATTGGATTGTGCATTACATGTTGATTATGATTAATCAAGCATGCAGACATTTCGTAAAACACGAACACAAACTATCACCGATAATTCGAGGAATTATCGAAACACACACGAGTCTAACGAACGTTGGTGAATTAAACGAATAACAAATGAATTTAACAATAATTAAGCTCTGTGGGAACTTAGAATAAGTTAAAGAACGACAATAAGTCAAGAAACGATGTTCGTAAACGCTAAACAACCGAAAAACGAGCTTAAACAATAAAATTGGGTCAATTGGGCTCATTCTGCGAGCCAGGCGCTACGACTAGGACCAATGTTTGGACCTAGGCGGTACGCCAAGCACTAGGCACTACGCCCGGGGAGCCGCGATGACACCATCCGATGCGTGCGGATGAACTAAACACAAAATTGATTATTTTAATCCAGGCACTACGCCTAGCCTCGCGTACTCGCGTTAGGCGATACGCCTGGAAGCCGCAATTGCCAAAACCGCCATAAAACTCAACCTATCTCATTTTTAATCAATTCTATCCTATTTTCTTGACTAAACCACCTCAATCTCAAGCAAAACAACCTGTTACTTCATCATTCCCACAAGAAAACCTCCATTGTTGACATTTGAAGCCACATTGAAGCTTTGTGTTGGACTAAAAGAACCAATGAGCCTGATCAGAAAAATCTCTAAGTCTCACAGCATTACAACAACTGAAGAAGAACACAAAGGCTGATATTCAAAGGTGCTGAAGTCACAAGATCTGAAGAGATGTACAACAGCTGAAGTGTAAGTCGTCAGATGTTGTAGTGTGTAGTTAGTCTTCAGTAGTTTTCTTTCAGTATTTGTAAAGTCTGATGAGTAGTTTACTCATCAGATGTTTTAGTATTTTGTACGTCAGTAGTTTCAGTAGTTTTGTTCTTCAGTAGTTGTAGAGTTTGTCTTCAGATGTTGAAGACATCCTCAGTAGTTTAGTTAATTTCAGTTGTTTTGTTTTGTCTGTTAGATGTCAACATCATGTGACATCATCAGACGTCACTGCCTTCTATATATAGGTAGTTGACATGATTGTAATGTAACGAAGTTAATGAATTGAATGAGATATTCCTTTTACAGAAAACTTTCTCTCTCTATAACAAACTTGCGTTACTGTTTGATTGAAATCGTTCTTACTTTACTTTTGCTAATTCTGTGTTGAATTCCGCTGCTATACTCTACTGATTTATCAATTGAGAACATCTGATCCTACAATTGGTATCAGAGCAGGTTAATCATTGATCGATTTCACAATTGATCTCTGAAACTGCTCAAATTTGTTCTCAAATTGAGTGAATTAGCTAATTAAGTAAGAATTTGTTATAGATTGAAGTTTTCTGCTAACTTCTGTTGATTTGTATTTCAATATCAATTTGTTTTGCATCAATTGATTGAGATTTGAATTAGTTTGTGTTAAATCGATTGAATCTGTGATCATGTCAACTCCGAACAATGATCCGCACAATACAGGCTCCGCAACCAAGCCTCCGATGCTTGTGCGGAGTGAGTACAACATATGGCAACGTAGAATGCTACATCACCTGTCGATTAACAGCGCAGGATGTTGGAAATCTGTTGTGCATGGACCATATAAACCCACGATCACTGATCCTGAAACTAAGATCATGATTCCGAAACCTGCTGATATGTATTCGGATGAGGACATTAAATTGTTTGAAATTGATGCTAAAGCTCATGGTATTCTGGCCATGGCTCTGCCTAATGAGATCTATTCTGGTTTGATGCATCATGATACTGCTCATGATCTCTGGGTTGCACTGAAAGAACAATTTGGTGGAACCGATGAGGTTTTAGCAAATACTAGAGAAATTCTGGCTCAGCAGTATGAGACATTTTCTCACCGAAAGGGTGAATCCTTGACTCAACAATTTGAGCGATTCTCATGTTTAATTTCTGAGTTAAAAATGGTTAAGCAAGAATACACTAACAGTCAGATGAATAACAGATTTCTCAGATCATTGCCTGAGAGATGGGACACTTATACAATTGTCCTACGCTCTAATGCTAATCTAGAAAGTCTATCTCTCACCCAATTACATGGGAAACTCTTAACTTTTGAGAGAGAGGTAGAACAAAAGAGAAAACTGTCTTCATCTGGAAAACTTGCTGATGATTTTGTTCCTGGTAACACTGCTTTACTTGGTCAGGAGTCAGAGTTTAATGGGTCTGAATGTTCTTATGATGAACATATTGACTTTTCTACTAACAATTCTGATCATGCTTTTGTGGGAGTTGAGGGTAATGCAGGAAGTTATAGTGACAACTTGTGTTTTGTGATGGATGATTTGAAAGGTATCCCGGATGATGATCTAGAGGAGATGGACATTTTAAGTCAAATGGCATTGATCAACATCAGATCACAAAAGTTTTATAAAAGAACAGGAAGGAAGTTCCCTGGATTATCTGGCAAGACTAAGGTTGGATTTGACAAAGGGAAATTGAGGTGCCATAAGTGTCATAGGCTTGGTCACTTTGCTAGGGAGTGCAAAACATCTGGTTCTAATCCTGCTGCACCTTTTGTGACCTTTCCAAGCAACAATTCCTCAGGCAAAGGACCACAATCTTCTGGTACTAGTCAACAGCAATTCTATCCAGCTCACTTTGTTCCACAAAATCCATTGCCCTATCCATATCCTTGCTTTTACATGCCTCAACCTCCTCACAATCCAGCATTAATCCCACCTCAATCCCCTGCTCTTCCTGAACCCAGCAAACCTCAATCAACTCAACAGTCTCAACAACAACAGCATCAGAGTTTCTTCACTCCTGGAGTTGTTGATTGGAGTAGCTTGCCTGATGACTTATCAGACTTCAACATGCAGCCTTTTTCTGAAACTGGTCCACATGGTGGAGACAATCCTTTTGGAAATCTGGCACTAATGGCTATTGATTCAACTGAAAATACCTGTCAATCTTCTTCAACATCACAGGTATCCTCTGAATCCAAAGCTAAGTTGTGTTCAGAGTCTTGTGTTTCAGCATTTGCTTCCATTAGAGAAATTAATGTTGAGTTAATTAATGAAAAGTTGTCTTTAGAAAGGGTCATGACAAAGAATAAAATTGAATTTGAGAAAGCTTTGAATGAAAAAGAATCTGAAATTTACAAACTCAAGTGTCAATTGTCTGATGAAAAGGCTAGGGTGGAAGTCATGCTTGTAAAACACAATGATTTGAAACAAACACTTGCAGCAACCCAAGTCGAATGTGCAAGATGGGTTGAATCTTGCAAGGGGTTTGAGTTGCTATTAAACAAGCAAACAGCATCAAATGTGAAGTTTGGTATTGGATACAATCACACTGCTCCTCCAATTGATTATACACCAAAAAATCTTAACTGTGAGTCTGAAGGAGACAGTGTATACCAATACACCAAATCGTCAGAAAAGTCTGATGCTGAAGAATCATTTGAAAGTGATTCAAGTGCCTGCAAATCTGAGTCTGAAACTATTGACATTGAAACTTATTCTTATTCTCTTGGATGTACAAATGTTATCCAGGATGAAACATGTCAGGATAGTGTTTTAATTGAGATTAACCCTGATGAAAAGGTTTCAAATGAACTAAATTTAAAACTGGTTAAGGTAGATGGGCATGGTACTGGAGAGAAAGATGCACGGCTTCTGATAAGTCAGAATCACTCATCAGTAGTTGTAGAAAAAGCTGATGCCACAACTACTGATAAGTGGAAAAGGATTGACCGACAAGTGCTGAAGAATACCTCTTCAGAGGTTCTCAGCACATCAGCTGTTATCAGTTTGTCTACAAATACTGATGTTCCAAAAGTGCTGATGAACAAGAACTCAGTATCTAAGTCATCAGTACTTGTAGATAATCACAAGGGAAAGCAAAAGAGGGTGCCTTGTGATATTTGTAGGCTGTTTAATCATTCAACTGATGAATGCTGGTACAGAAAAGGTTCTAAATTCAACAAAATCAAGAATAAAAACAAGAACTTACTCAAAATGAAAAATGAATTTAGTTCAAAATTTGTACCTGAATCATCAGTTGTTTCAAAATCTGGAAAATCCTTACAAGGAAATACCTCCAGTAAATCCAAGAAAGGAAAAGGGATTGTTCCAGATTCAGGGAAACAACACTTGACAGCATCTCATTTGATTAAAGACACTAAAATGATCAAACACAAAAATAAAAAATCAAGTTCTGATGTGTCTGATGAAATCAAAATTTTAACTCAAAATCATAATCAACTGATGCTAATGATGCAACAACTGATAGGAAAAGTCAATCTGGCAGAGGCATCTGTTGATTCATTTCATAAAAAGAAATCAAAGTCAAAAGTCAAATCAAAAATTTCTGATAAGAATGTTTCAAGTGTTGCTTCAACTGATAATGCTAGTTTTGTTTCTTCAAATGTTAACAGACCCAAAACCAAAATGGTTTGGGTCCAAAAGTCTAACTGAGTGTGTTGTATGCAGGGTCCTTCAGCATACCAAAGTAGCATCTGGTATGTTGATAGTGGAGGATCCATGCATATGACTGGGAGCAGATCTCTTCTTCATAACTATTTCACTGGAAGGAGAGGATTTGTGTCCTTTGGTAATGATGCTAAGGGGTATATCATAGGTAAAGGTGTCGTCACTAATGGTGAGATTAGGTTTGATGATGTTAATCATGTTGAGAATCTTAAGTACAATCTGCTGAGTGTTAGTCAAATGTGTGATAAGGGTCATGTGTCTCTCTTCACTAAGCAAGATTGTAGGATTCTATCTTCTGATGTGATGCCTTTGATTGGCAAAGTGTTAGATGAGTACACACTTCTTAAGGCTAACAGAGTGGGAAAGGTCTATGCCTTTGATCTTTCTAAGAAAATCTCTGTCAAAGGTCATCCTTGTTTATTTTCTAAGGCCTCTTTCAAGGAATCTAATTTGTGGCATAGAAGATTAGGTCATGTAAACATCAAGAACATGAATCAATTGGTGAAACATGGTCTGGTTAGAGGTCTTCCTTTAAAGGATTTTAGCTGTGATGAAAACTGTTCTGCATGCTTGAAAGGAAAACAACACAAAGCATCTTTTCCTTCAATTGGGGATTCTAAATCCACTGGTTGCTTACAACTGTTGCACATGGATTTGTTTGGTCCAGTGCAGATAATGTCTATGGCAAAGAAGAAGTATTGTCTAGTTATTGTTGATGACTATTCAAAGTTTGTCTGGACCTTCTTCTTACACTCAAAAGGTGAGGTTGCCAAGGCTATTATCAATTTTGTGTTGTATGCTGAAAAGCAGTATTCTCTTTCTATCAAGTGTGTTAGGAGTGATAATGGCACTGAATTCAGAAATCATCTTCTTGATGAATTTTATCAGTCAAAGGGAATTCAGAGACAGTATAGCATTCCCAGAACTCCTGAACAGAATGGAGTTGTAGAAAGGAAGAATAGGACCCTGATTGAAGCTGCCAGAACAATGCTTGCTGATTCTGGTTTACCTCTCACATTCTGGGCAGAAGCTGTTAACACAGCTTGCTATGTGCAAAACAGAGTTTTAGTGAATCAAAGATGGTTGAAGACTCCATATGAAATCCTTCATTCTTTAACTCCTTTGATTTCCTTCTTCAGAGCTTTTGGATGTCCTTGTTACATTCTCAACACCAAAGATCAACTTACCAAGTTTGATTCCAAAGTTGATGCAGGATACTTTGTTGGATATTCTTCAACATGCAAGGCATATAGAGTGTTCAATTGTAGAACAAAGAGTGTAGAAGAAACTCTTCATGTCAAATTCAATGAATGTCCTAAAGATTCCATTCCTCAGAATCCTGCTGAGATGTTTGATCTGAATATCCTGCACCATAATTTTCATGATGAGAATAGTGGTGTAGAAGATGAAGTTCTTCCAGCTGATCCACCATCAGCTTCTCCAGCAACATCACAAGGAATTTCAGATGATGAAGATCCAAGTACTCATTTGTTCAGATTCAGTGACAATATGTCCACATCTACAAAATCTGATGCTCCTCCTGCTTCAGCAATCCCACTCAATACAAATGCTGATGAAATTCTGGAATCCTCTCAATCATTTGAAATCCCAGCTGCTTTGTTCCCTGAATCAACTTCAACTGCAACATCTGATCCTCCAGCAAACACTTGCACTGATCTTATTCCATATCAAGAACTGAAGGATCATCCATTATCTCAAGTTCTTGGTGATATTTCTGCAGGTGTTTCAACCAGAAGTCAATTATCTAACTTTTGTCTTTATGCTCTCTTTGTCAGTCAACAAGAGCCAAAGAACTACCACATAGCACTTAGAGACATTGGCTGGGTGGAGGCAATGCAGTTGGAATTGTTGCAATTCAAGAAGCAACAGGTTTGGGAGCTGGTTTCTTTACCTCCAGGTAAGTGTGCAATAGGCACAAAATGGGTGTTTAGGAATAAAACAGATGAAAAAGGTCAAATCATTAAAAACAAAGCTAGACTGGTTGTACAGGGGTTCTGTCAGGAAGAAGGTATTGATTATGATGAAACTTTTGCCCCTGTAGCCAGATTAGAAGCAATTAGGCTGTTTTTAGCATATGCTGCCTTACATAAACTTAAAGTGTTTCAAATGGATGTCAAAAGTGCTTTCTTATATGGTAAAATAAAAGAGGAAGTGTATGTGTGTCAACCTCCAGGCTTTGAGGACAATAAACATCCTGATTGGGTGTACAAGCTTGATAAAGCTCTTTATGGGCTGAAACAAGCACCTAGAGCCTGGTATGACACATTATCCACTTTTCTTCTAAAAAATAATTTCACTAGAGGCTCCATTGATCAAACTTTATTCATAAAGAATGTAGGTCAGCATAAGCTACTTGTTCAAATTTATGTTGATGACATTATATTTGCTTCATCTGACCCAAAGTTGTGTGATGATTTCACTAAGCTTATGACTACAAATTTTGAAATGAGTGCTATGGGGGAGTTACAGTTTTTCTTGGGTCTTCAAATCAAACAAAAACCTGATGGAATTTTCATTCACCAATCAAAATACACAAAAGAGCTTTTAAAGAAATTTGATTTGCAAAACTGTAAGCCATGTTCCAACCCCATGAGCACCACCACACAACTTGATGCAGATCTGAAAGGTACTTCAGTGGATGAAACTCTTTATAGATGTATGATTGGATCTTTAATGTATCTAACTGCATCTAGGCCAGACATTATGTTTGCCACATGTGTTTGTGCGAGATTTCAGGCTGCACCCAAAGAGTCTCATTTGATTGCTGTGAAAAGAATTTTCAGATACTTGCAAGGTACTCAATTCCTGGGAATATGGTACTCCACTGGACAATCCTGCAAGCTGGTTGCTTTCTCAGATAGTGACTATGCAGGATGCAAACTCTCAAGAAAATCTACTTCTGGTGGGTGTCAGTTTCTAGGAAATTGCTTGGTTTCTTGGCAAAGTAAGAAGCAAACTTCTGTAGCCACCTCCACTGCTGAAGCTGAGTACATTTCTGCTGCAAGTTGTACTTCCCAAATTCTCTGGCTTCAGTCTCAACTCCTGGACTATGGCATCAAAGAACTGAAGACACCATTGTTAATGGATAGTGCTTCAGCTCTTTGTATTGTCAAGAATCCAGTTCAGCATTCTAGGACTAAACACATTGAGATCAGACATCACTTTATAAGAGATTGTTTTGAAAAAGGTCTGATTGATCCCAAATTTGTTCCTAGTGCTGATGAGCTTGCTGACATTTTTACTAAGCCTTTAGACACATCCACTTTTCAAAATTTAGTTCTAAGGCTTGGTATGTTGCAACTTGAATAGGTTAGTGTTTAAATGAATAAAATGTTAAATATCCTTTTAAAATTCCAAAAATATTTTTTTTCTTTTATCTTGACACATTTTGATATTTTCAGTACATACTGATACATATCAAAAGTACTGATTCAAGAACAGTTATGACCTCTTCTAATACTCTAAGTTACAAGTACTGATGAGTATTGATGTTCTAAGTACTGAAGGTCAAATATTGTTCACAAGTTCTGATGAACAAAATTTCTACAAAGTTCTGATGAACAAATTGTGTACAAGTTCTGATGAACACATTGTTCACAAGTTCTGATGAACAAAATTTCTACAAAGTTCTGATGAACAAATTGTGTACAAGTTCTGATGAACACATTGTTCACAAGTTCTGATGAACAAAACTTCCACAACGTCTGATGAACAACTGTTGAAAACACCTGATGAACAAAATTATCGACAACACCTGATGAGTAATTTTACTCTTCAGTTGTTTAAACCTCAGTTGTTTTCTCTATTTAACTCCACCTTCTTCAGTTGTTTCATTATCACTTTCTCAGAACTTTTCATCTTTTTCAAAACCTATTTTCCCTCTTTCATCTCTGCTTCCATGGCTGCTCTTACTTTGAAACCGCGTCACAATTCGATTGCCTACTTGACCAAATCTTCATTCTGGTCCAAGTTTGATGAAGCAGTGGATTTGATGAACTCCTCTCAATTCAAAACTGCTTTTCTCATCAATCCAACTCTGTATGTTGAATCCATTCATCAGTTTTGGATGAATGTTGAACTGATAAATGTTGGAACTGGAGTCATCTCTCTTCGATCAACAGTCAATGGTCACAACGTGCATATCAGTCCCACTGAGCTCAGGGATGTTCTTCAACTTGACGATGCCAACCTAGTTACTCAGTTCCCTAAAAGCGCCACTGACCTCTGTTTTACAAGTCATGAATACCAGGGCGACTTGAGTGACTCAACACTTTTCAAGAAGCACTTCAATGATCCAGAGCGTCTGATATTCCATATGATCAACATCTGCCTGGCTCCGAAGTCTTCTTCATGGGATCAAATGTCATCTCGTTGGCAACAGGTATTGTACTCTATTCTCGAATCTCAAAAGCTAAATTTTTCTCAAATACTTTTCTCTGAATTAACTGAACATGCTGGTAAGCCTGTTTCATCTAGATGGTTACTCTATCCTCGTTTTATTATGGCCATCATAGAGAAACAGCTGCCACAAACAGGCCTTGTTGGTCAGGGGATCCCTGCTCCAGCAGTTTTGCTGGAAGTATATTCCCGACACAACTCCAACCTCACTTTAAAAGAGGCTGCCCGGAAGCTCAAACCCAAGCAAAGGGAACCCACAGCCTCATCCTCAAAATCCAAATCCAAAGTCCCCACTAAACCAAAGTCCTCTAAGCCCAAAAAGGCTGCTCAGGGAAATGAGTCCCCTGAGTCTGCCCATGCCTCACCAAGGCATGAACTGACCACTGGTAGTAGTCAACCAGTGGTTCAACAGACTCAACCGGCTCAAACCGCCCAGGTTTCCTCTCTACAGGATCCTGGTGCAACCTTTGTAGGGGACACCACATTACTAGAACCTCTTTCAGTTGAAAAGGTTTCTATTGAAAAGCACCAATCTCCCCGGGTGCATTCTCCTTCAAACCCAATTCTTATGGAAACCACTCCAAATAGCCCAACTTTTGTTATTGCCAACATCCTGGATCAGTTGAACACTCCTTCTCCCTCCCAGACACCTATCAATACTGGAAAAAGCTCCAACATTGAGGGGGAGGAACAAAGTGTCTCTGATAACCCACAGGATCATGACTACAACCTCAGATCTCCTAGTGTGGAAAGAGAGATTCTGATATCTGACAAGGCTGCTACTTCATCACCTCCATCATTTGGAGTGATTGATAGTGGTAACATGGATAAGACCTTGTCAGAGGCAACAACCGATGAAGGGGTTAACCCTGAGGTTGGAAGTCCCCAGTACCAAGACAAAGGGGCACCTGAAACTGTTGAGCCACACTCAACTCAGGTAGATCCTGAGATTCTCAGGAGGTCAGATGATTTAGCTACGGCTACTGATGACCAAATAACACTTGCTGAGGTTCTAAAGAAGAACCAAATCCTTGAGGCTGAGGTCTGTAGACTCAATGAGCTACTCACCAAAATGTCCAAGGACAAAAGTCCATCTTCCCCACTTACCCCACAGATGGCACCTTCTCATTCTGAAGGTCACCCAAACACTTCAACCACAAATATCCAATTTGGCAAGCCACCAGCCACTGCTTCAGGCACTAATCCTTTGGGTTTTAGCCCCCCAGAGGCATTAGCTGCTGCCTTTCTACAAATCCTCCCTCTCATCACTCCAGTCCTAAAAACAATTATTATTCAAGCCCTTGATGAGAGGTTACCTTCCAAATCCCATATTCAGCAGATGGTTGATGAGGCTGTGACTGCCAGACTTGCCACTCTACATACTCCTTCTTCCCCTGCAGCCAAAAAGGGGGAGTTAGGTACTGAATCAGTCACTTCAGCTTCCAAAAGGCCAAGGTCTGAAGAGGTTGTTTCTGAAAGGTCTCCTGTTATTCAAGTAACTTATAAGAGACAGAGGAAGAATAAACCTGTTGAGGTTATCAACAGAGCTGATGTGGAAGTTGAGCAGGAAATGGTTGATAAAGAGATTGAAGCAAGTGCCCAACAAGTGGAAGCCACAACATCTGTTGTACAAGAACAAGTCAAAACTTCTGAAGTTCAAGAACAAGTTACAACCTCTGAAGTTCAAGCACAAGCTACAACCTCTGAAGTTCAAGTACAAGCTACAACTTCTGATGCACAAGACACTGAACTAGAGGGGGTTCAAATTCCAGAGGTTCAGACTCAGGTTGAGACTCAGGTTGTTGAGGTAAGGGCTCCTCCAAAGAAGAGAAGGCATCTCAGAATTCAAGAAGAAGAAAGTTCTGATGAAGAAGACAGGTTGCCTATCTCTACAGTTATCAAGTCAAAAGTTCAAAAGCCTGCAACACCAACAACTGGGTTGGATCAAGCCATTCAAAAGAAGAAAGTAACTCTACCTGCCAAATATGTGCCTGAGAAGTCATTGGTTTTTGGTCAACAACCAAAAATCACACCTGAGGATAGGATGTTAGCAGTTAAAGTGAAACTTGAAGAAGAAGAGAATCAAAGGGTGCATGATGAGCAAATCCTAAAGTTGGTTGACAAAGATTATCCTCAGACATCAACCATTACTGCAATGAAGAAAGAAGCTCAAAGGTTGTATGCTCTGAGGTTCACATACAAGTATAGGAAGGAACAGATTAGAATGTGGCCTGATCCAAGAATAATTCACAGGATCCACAAGAGAGAGGCTCCAGCAGCTTATGCCAGAAGGATCAAAAGGGTATTAAGTGCTGAAATTATGCTGGGATTAGTACTTGATCCTTGGGAGATAATAAATGACTTCAAGAGTGTGTACAACTCGGGTTCAAAGGCTCCAAATTTCTTAGAAAACAAAATGATCAAGAAAGGATTGGTATACAAGAAACTTGAACATGTTCTGCAAGCTGAGCTTTATCTGTTTCTGGAAGGAAAGCATCCAGATGAGTTTGTCTACAGAGAGATAACTAAAGTAGAGCTGAATGATGGGACAACGGCCAGGTACTTGTCTGAGTATTATGGACCTGAGTCTTTCTTCGAAGGTGAACCTGAAAGACTGACTCCAGAAGAGAAGATGTTACTACTTGAAGCTTTTGTCAGGGAGTCTTTCAGGTTAGTATACAATCAATAGCTTCAATGAGAGGGGTTAATGCTCATAGTCCATTTCCCCAATGGAGTTCCCTCTCATATTTTGATTGTTAGAATTTTTTTTTGAAGCTGTTGGTTATCAGGCTTATACTTTAATTGGTCATTTTGATACTGATCTCAAAAGAAAAAGACATATCTTTCTGCCTGGGAATAAATAAGTGAGACCTTAAATAAGTTAGAGGTTTTTGGCTGCATTGGTTCAGGGGGAGTTTGTTGGACTAAAAGAACCAATGAGCCTGATCAGAAAAATCTCTAAGTCTCACAGCATTACAACAACTGAAGAAGAACACAAAGGCTGATATTCAAAGGTGCTGAAGTCACAAGATCTGAAGAGATGTACAACAGCTGAAGTGTAAGTCGTCAGATGTTGTAGTGTGTAGTTAGTCTTCAGTAGTTTTCTTTCAGTATTTGTAAAGTTTGTCTTCAGATGTTGAAGACATCCTCAGTAGTTTAGTTAATTTCAGTTGTTTTGTTTTGTCTGTTAGATGTCAACATCATGTGACATCATCAGACGTCACTGCCTTCTATATATAGGTAGTTGACATGATTGTAATGTAACGAAGTTAATGAATTGAATGAGATATTCCTTTTACAGAAAACTTTCTCTCTCTATAACAAACTTGCGTTACTGTTTGATTGAAATCGTTCTTACTTTACTTTTGCTAATTCTGTGTTGAATTCCGCTGCTATACTCTACTGATTTATCAATTGAGAACATCTGATCCTACACTTTGGGAAGCCATTGGAGCAAGAAGGAAGCTTGGAAGCTTGTCCTCATCAACACCATCACTTGAACCTCCTAAGAGATCATTCCCAGAATGTTTTAGAGCTGCCAAGTCCCTGATCCATCTTCATCTCAGTGTTTTAGAGCTTCTAAGGTAGTTCTTATGATTTATCCATAGTTAGATCATACATGCAAGGGCTAAAAACCCACATGCAAGTGTATTTGATCACATGAAACTCCGATCCGCTCACATGAATGAATTTTTAGTGGGTCTAGAGTGTTTATTGATATATTTTGAATAAGATTGATGATAGAAATCTCTAGGATTGGGTTTTGTTGATTTGGTGATGATATTATGCAACTTGCTATATTAGGAAACTTTTTAGTTGCATGTTGGTGATTTGTAATGATCTAGATGTTGTCAAATGCATATTGAAGTGTTTAGAAATACATTTGGGTATTCAATTTTGTGAAAATACGGTTTTGTGACAAACTTACTAAAAATGGAAACTTTTGTAAATAAAAAGAGGGTTTTGATGTTTTAACGTATTTTGGTGATTTCTAAACATATCGGAAACTTTGATTTTTGAAAACAGACATTTAAACGGATACTTTTCAAATAAGGAAACTTTATTTGGGCAAAATGCCATAAACGGTGATTTATGTGTAAACGATATGTTTTAAGTGTTTAAACGTGTTTTTACAAACATACTAGAGTTGTTAGCTTTATGAAACGGGATTTCATAACCAAACTTTCCTAAAAGGAAAACTTTCCAAAAATGGTAACCTTTACTATTTCATAACACGACATGTGTGAAAGTGTTACGATTAGAGTCGTAGAATGTATGATGATGTCCTACGTGCGTGTTAAGATTCAATTAGCACATAAGTAAACTAAACACAAAAAACATGTCACCAACGATTCATCGAGTCAACACAAGACAACACACACTCGGTTGAGCTCACCGACACCTAGAGTTGTATGGGATACAACACACCACAAAACACATACTCACACATATATGGTTATAGGTGCATAATAGCATGTGCTGGCATTCGCAAGTCGCGAACATATACATACCAAAATTGCTCTATCGTGTGAGTTCACGGCCTCTTTTTATCTTTTCTACCTTTAAGGGAGAAAACAATGCATGATAACTATTTTTGATACAACAACTTATTTTGATTACGTATGGACATGCTTTATCACTATATATATATGTGTGGCACACATCACAAACTCAAAGTCCTCGCAAACACATACCTCGGACCGTTAATAGCGTGGAGCGACTAGCGTGGTAATCTTGGATACTACTATTTGGGCCCGACAAGCCCACCCATCGCACCTGGGAGGCTAACCTGACTGGAGGTCGGAATGGGTGCAATATTGACCAATACATTTTGCCATTGTCTTGTGATGGACATGGCGGGAGGCACAACTGTCAGCTTCGGTATGAACCCGCATATAATATAACTGTATTGACTAGCTATCAATCGATACTGGATTCTAATGGTATGTAATCCAGCAACATTTACTTTAGACATTTTGATGTTTACTGCTTATGAAAAACATGTGCTCTCACCAACCTTTGTGTTGACCCTTTTTACTCGCATGTTTTCTCAGGTAACTAAGGCACGCACACGAGAACTAGGATGCTAGGATGGAGTCCATGCATCAGTTTAGTGTCTTAGGTCATTTGAGAACATTTAAACAATTGACTTGTTATGTTAATGATAATCACTTAAACCGATTCGGCACTATTACTCTTTATTGTTTTGAAAAACTGTTTTAATTTAAGCTTCCGCAACTGATGTTTACAATGTTATTTTGACAACTTAAACTTTTACTTCCGCAACTCTGATTTTATAAAACTATTTTGTCCAAGTATTTGGATGTAATCTCGCAACTGTATGACCGGAGACTGCGATCCTGACGGTCACGTCGCGCCCTCGGGAAGGCCGGGAAGGTCGGGGTGCGACAAAAATTGAGTAAGAATAAAATAAAATAACAATATTTCAAGAAGATAAATTAAAAACAAAACTTAATAAAACTTGTAACATTTAATTACACAAGATTATAAATTAAAAAAATATCAAGCTAAATCGTAATTAGCCTTCGGAATGTGCTTCAGATTGGAGTTCCAGGCTATTGTTCGGCATCCATTCATCCATTGTTTGTTCTTCATTACTTTCTCAATTTCCACCCCGTGTATTGTTTCTTCTACCTCAAGATCGCCTTCAAGTGTTGTGTGATCTTGTGTTTCCATTGCGTCCAAATGGTCTTTCAAGAAAATGCACATTTCTAATGACGCTGGAGTAAGCCTCGTCCTTTGTATCGATACACCATTGGCTAAAAGCAAAGTTCGATCGTTGAGTGACAAATGGGAAATTTATGGAAAGTTACAATCCCCACCGCGGAATAGTGCATCTACACAGCTTCATCGACGTTTATCCATAGAATATCTGGCGCGACATAGATAATAAATAAATAGGAGTTATGTCGTTGGGGTCATGCAAAAACCTAATTAACCTAGGTAGCTAGGTTAGTCAGGTATCGTATCCACGAGGAACATGTGGTCAGTGTTATATAATTTCGTTTAACTAATCAAATGCATTAAGAAAATAAACTTGAAATGTCGGATTTTGTTTTTTATGTAAAACAAACTTAAGTAAACTTAAACGTAAATTAAAGAATTGTAACAATGTATGAAAAATGTGATCTCTCCAGGTTTCAAGTTAGTAAAATAACTAGGTATATCTTGATTTATTAATTGGAAATCACATAGACATGATTCATGCTTAGATTATTAAACAATTATGATTTGTAACCAAGTCAATGACTTTGTTGACAACCGATAACTAGACCGATGTTGTTGACTCATATAATTACTTGTTTCACAAAATGTAGCATTTCTAAAATACTTTAAAATTAAATCAATAACATTAAACTTGACAATAGATGAAAGCAAGCAATCAGATTGAATTCAAAATTGTAAAATAAACCGGAAATCGTTTATTGTCTCACAATCAAGCAATATTGATCTCGTAAATCTATGAAAACAAATTCAAGACCAATGTGTAACAAATCAAAATAAAACCTAGTTATCAAACCTAACCATTCACCCGGAGATGACCACGAACGGATTAGCCGGACGTTCCAAAGGTTGAATCTTCACAATAGTTGATCATTTGCATGATTTGATCTTTGCTTCTACGAATCGGGATGATCTTGGATTGATTTGGAGGGATAGAATGCCCAAAAACGCCCCTCTCTTGCCCAGAAAATCGCCCAAAATGGTTATTTTCGACCTAGAATGATAATGGCCGAAAAATAGGCAAAATAGGGTTAAAAACTCGTTCTTACGCATTTGAGCGTAGCCTACGTCGGGCCCATCTGAAAGGTGAAGAATTTCTACCAACGCTGAATTTTTGGGTGTATCCTGCTATGACTTTTTCCTAGACTACGCCCATTCTAACCTCACCAACAGCTTCGTCTCGTCAAGAAACTCAGTTTTCATATATTATGGGTCCCGTAACTCATCTCCTAGCCCAAGATATGCCTATTCAAAGTTTCTGGCTTCTACTTCGCATATTCGCATATTTGCGTCTTCGGATGTGCTCGTTCTTGCTTCCCGTTGTCTAGTTTCCTTCTAGAATCATCATCTTGCTTCGTTTAACCAAAAAACACACAATAACTCACGGTAGCTTCTATTCGAATGAGTAAGCATGTCAAAACACATAAGAACATCCATTTAAACATTTGAATTACCAACCTAAACCCCCGTTATCACATCCCCACACTTCACCTTTGCTTGTCCTCAAGCAAACTTTCTGAACATTACTCACCTTTTCTACATGGACATGATAAGTTAAACAAACGTGATTGGCAACCCTTGGATTTTGGTGATTCGCCACGAGGCACATGATGGATGTGTCAACGTGATAGTCCATTGCTCTTCCACACACTTGAGTGTTTGAACGGAATAATTAAACCTGTATAGAACAAGACAAAAAAATAAGAAAAACAAAACAAACAAAATTTAACTCACTTTCATAGGAATCACGGTTGCATTTAGCATATGCAACAAGCCTTTTAACCTCCCAGTAGCCCGGGTGGACGAGTTAAGTCTCGTGAGGGTTTTTAGTAAACACACCCAAAAATTTCTCGGGTTGCCTCCCTAAAAGCGCTAAGTTTTAAGTCTTTAGCTAGACCGTGCCTGATTTATCTTCACAGTGGTCTAAGTGACCATTTACCTACCATATTCGCGATAAAAGCTCGATAATTGACATGTCGACCCCCTATATGTTTTCTCATGATCATTCTATCACTTGAGTCACTGCTTGAAAATACAAGTCCACATTTACTTATCAAGTTTCTAAGGCATGTGAAGTAGTTGACATGTTGCGTCCACACTTGTTTCCTCGAAATTGACATGTATGTTGAATGATTTTTTTTGCAGAGGCAACTGATAATAAATAATCCAATATCTTGCAATACCACCTTCCTAATCTTTATCTCGAACCAATCAGGACAACATACAATTCTCTCATTCAACAGTATCTCAATGGATGTTATCTCCATAGCCAAGTCTAAACATTTTGTTCTGTGGCATGACAGATCTGTAATCTCTTCTTCTAAACCATCATCATTATCAATTACAACTTGTTTCACATGTGGCTCTTCAACAAATGAGGAGCGTGGTGTAGTATTAGTCTCCATGTGTTCCTCCCTGAATTGAAAAGATAATGAGATAGAATCTTCGATTTGTATTTTCAGCAACAATGTCTCACGCTTGATACTTAAGTATTCAATTCGTTGTTGAGCTGAAAGATGGTGTTGTGATAGAAACTTATCAATTTTGGACAACATCATCTCCAATCGAGCAATATATTCCTCATCCTCATATTGATAAGTAACTTGAAATAACTCAACGTTCTGGATAACAATATTTTTTTGTCTCTGAGTAGGAATTTGATGTTGGTTAGAATTATAATCTTGGGAAAAATTTGATTTTTTTTGAGTAAACATAGCAATCCTCTTGATTACACGTGCTAAAATCCTCGTATGATGACTGAGAGTATTCATAATGATAGTTATTATACTCTACCTGGTGACTTGAGTTGTGTGTCATCTGCGGTACATACTTGCTATAACTCCAATCTTGTCTCATGGAATTATCAATTGGAAATTGAGAATATAATTGAGTTTTGGATGAAGACATTTCATAGTATGGAAAATATTAGGTTGCATGTTCATCTTCATCATCTACCATCATATATTCCTGTCTCTGCCTGTATTCAGTTAATAGTCTCTCAACTTTTCCATATTTTTGTTCAAACATTGGACAATCTTGAACCCAGTGACAGTGACTACCACAACATATACATGGATCGTCATCCCAATCCCATGCCATTATTTAACCAAACCTGTAAAGAAATTAACCAGCACATGCAGCTAGATACCCAAGGTAAAGTTGAACAAATAGAAACAAACAAAAAAATTAATTTAGAAGTTAGAGTACACACTAAGAGAAAAACCAAACAAAATAAATAACACTAAGCGCACTAGCTCCCCGGCAACGGCGCCATTTTGATGACCCGTTGTTGGGGTCATGCAAAAAGCTAAATAACCTAGGTAGCTAGAGTAAGTCAGGCATCGTATCCACAAGGAGCATGTGGTCAGTGTTATTTGTTGTGTTGATTATTTAACTAAATTACCTAAGAATGAAACAAAAACTGAAAAATGATTTATCACCAAAGTTGACTAAAAACAGAAAATGTAAACTTGAACTTGAGAATCGTTGAATTAAACTTAGACAACAAATTGTAAGTAACAAAGAAACTAAAAGTAAATGATTTGTAATTCAAAAGTGGAAAGGAATTGCACCCAGGTTTTGGTTTAGCAAAGAATTAGGTAGTCTTATGGTTTAATCCATTAGGAAATCACATAGACATGATTTGCAGAACTTCGTATGAACGAGTAATTGTAACTCAAAATTCTGATTTTGTAAATTAATTGATGAAAACCAACTAATGATAAACCTAGATTCTCAATTACAATTATCAATTTGAAAGTAATAATCCAATTAAGATTCAATGTTTGACAATGTTAAGCCGAAAAATGATGAATACCTAATTGAACCATATGATGCAAATCGTTCAATCCCATACGAAATCAAACATACAAACAAGTAAAGATACTTAAATCCAACAATGTTTGAATCCAATTACAAGAGAAACCAAAAGATCCCTAACCCTAGCTAACCGTTCACCCGGGTATGATCAAGAATAGTTTATCCTTGGATCTGCATTCTGGATCGATCTGATCTTGATTCAGGAATCTCTGATGCGATTGGGAGGGTCAATTTATGATTTCCTAAGCCCTGGAACCCACCCAATATCACGAAAAGTCATCCTAAGGTTGATAATATGAAACCCAAGGTTTTGGGGCTTAAATAAGTGCCAAAACTCGTTAAAACGCGACTTTTTCCGGCCCCTCGGCGTACCACACGCCGGTAACTGGCATATCATACTCCAGCATCAGCTTGTACGCCATTTTGGCTCTGTTTTACACCACCAATACGCCAGACTGATACGCCACTTCCGAAAAAACATCGTTTTCTTCCATTTTAAGCTTCCGGACTTCCTTTTTCATGTATTATTCCATACTTGGCGTTCCAAAACATATAAACTTCATCCGAGCACCTGAAATCATTAAAACATAACAACAGTCACTGTATTTCATGCATTTGTTTAATAAAAACGTTTAATTACCTACATAAAACACATGAAAATACCCAAATCATCAAGCATCACCCAAGGAAAGCCAATGTAATGGCCAATGCCCTAAGTCGGAAGAATACCTCGAAACCCAAGAGGGTACGAGCTTTGCAACTTACCATCCATCCCAATCTCCCTGAGCAGATACGTAATGCCCAATTTGAGGCACTGAAGGAAGAAAACCTATTGGTCGAATCACTAGGGGGAATGGAGAAACAACTAGCGGTCAAAGTCGATGGCTTACATTATTTCATGGAACGCGTCTGGGTTCCACATCACGGGAACTTACGAGACCTTGTGATGGACGAGGCTCATAAGTCTCGGTATTCCATTCACCCTGGATCTGATAAGATGTATTATGATCTGGAAGTCCTCTATTGGTGGCCAAACATGAAAGCTGATATTGCCACATACGTGAGCAAATGTTTGACTTGAGCCAAAGTCAAGGTTGAGTACCTAAAACCATCTGGATTACTCACACAACCTGAGATCTCCATGTGGAAGTGGGAACAAATCTCCATGGACTTCATTACCAAATTACCCCGTACTCCCAGTGGATGTGACACAATCTGGGTAATTGTGGATCGACTGACTAAGTCAACACACTTCCTTGCGATCAAGGAAAACGACAAGATGGAAAAACTAGCCAGAATCTATGTTAAGGAAGTAGTCTCGCGTCATGGAGTGCCAATCTCCATCATTTCTGATCGAGAGGCAAGATTTACTTTGAACTTCTGAAGATCACTACAAAAGTCGCTTGGTACGTGGTTGGATATGAGTACAACATATGACCCACAAACTGATGGCCAGAGCGAACGCACGATACAGACTCTCGAAGACATGCTATGAGCGTGCATAGTAGATTTCGGCAATAGCTGGGAAACTCACTTACCGCTAGTGGAGTTCTCCTACAACAACAACCATCATACAAGCATCAAAGCAGTGCCTTTTGAGGCACTCTATGCCAGGAAATGCCGATCACCCATCTGCTAGGGGAAGTGGGAGACAGGCAGCTAACTGACCCGGAATTTGTACACGAAACGACAGAAAAGATTGTGCAAATCAGAAACCGTATGGCAGCAACTCGAGATGGTCAAAGAGCTATGCCAACAAACGCTGAAAGCTTCTGGAATTTCAGGTAGGAGATAAAGTCCTTCGGAAAGTTTCACCATGGAAAGGCGTTATTCGGTTTGGGAAATGAGGCAAACTGAACCCACGGTATGTCGGACTGTTTGAGATCCTAAAGAGGATTGGTCAGGTGGCATACCAACTCAATCTACCAGCCGAACTCGATGGAGTTCACAACGTATTCCACTTCTCAAACTTGAAAAAGTGTCTATGAGACAAGACACTTGTGATTTCACTGCATGAAATCCAGGTGGATGATCAACTACGGTTCGAGGAGGAACCGGTAGAGATCATGGACCGTGAGGTCAAACAGCTTAAGCAAAGTCAGATTTCGATTGTTAGAGTCCGATGGAACTTGAAGCACGAACCTGAATTCATGTGGGAACGTGAAGATCAGATGATGCGCAAATATCCCCTCCTCTTCAAACAGATAATGTCGAACACCGACAACAACGAATAAATTTCGGGACGAAATTTCCTTTCAACAAGGGGATGATGTGACAATCGGAATTTTTTTGTTTCTCAAACACTACCAACAACAATCAAATTTTGGGACGAAATTTCTTTCAACAAGGGGATGATGTGACACCCGACAATTTCAGGAAAATTGCGACTCTTACATATTTACATTTCACATTCATACTTGTTTCATTTCATTTAATTATGTTTAATTAAATGAGTTAAACACAAGCAACTGCGAAACGATAATTCGAGGAACTATCGAATTGTACATTGCACATTGGTTGTGGAGACCAAGTGTGGCAAACACAAACGCAAAACAATAATTCGGGGAATTATTGGATTGATCAGTACATGTTGATTATGATTAATCAAGCATGCAGACATTTCGTAAAACACAAACACAAACTGTCACCGATAATTCGAGGAATTATCGAAACAGACTCGAGTCTCACGAACGTTGGTGAATTAAACGAACAACAAATGAATTTAACAATAATTAAGCTCCAGGGGAACTTAGAATAAGTTAAAGAACGTTCATTAGTCTCAAAACGATGATCGTAAATGAGAAATACACGAAAAACAAGCTTAAACGCCAAAATTGGGCCAATTGGGCTCCTTCTACAAGCCAGGCGGTACGCCCGGAGTGCTACTTCCACTCGGGGAGATGCGCGCGGATCAACCATATGCCTTTTGGATTATTTTAATCCAGGCACTATGCCTGGCCTCGCGTACGCACGCTAGGCGATACGCCTGGAAGCCGCAGATGCCAAAACCACCTTAACACTCAACCTATCTCATTTTTAATCATTTCTATCCTATTTTCTCGACTAAACCACCTCTATCTCGAGCAAAAAAACTTGTACTCATCATTCCCACCAGAAAACCTGCATTGTTGATATTTGAAGCCCCATTGAAGCTTTGGGAAGCCATTGGAGTAAGAAGGAAGCTTGGAAGCTTGTCCTCATCAACACCATCACTTGAACCTCCTAAGAGATCATTCCCAGAAGGTTTTAGAACTGCCAAGTCCTTGTTCCAGCTTCATCTCAGTGCTCTATAGCTTTGTGAGGTAGTTTTATGAGCTTATCTATAGTTAGATCATACATGCAAGGGGTGAAAACCCACATGCATGAACATCCACCCACATGCAAATCCATGTGGCTCTTGTGCATGAAATTCGTTGGTGTTCTTGGGTATTTTTGATATAGATCTACTGATTTTAGAACATAGGATTGATAGGGTTGAGTTTTAATAGGTTATTGTGTTGATTTTGTATAACTTGCCATAAAAGGAAACTTTTATGTTGCATGTTGTAGATTTGTGATGATCTAGACATGTTAGACATGTGTAGATGTCCTCAAATGCATATTGAAGTGTTTAGAAAAACATTTGGGTATTCGATTTTGTGAAAATACGGTTTTGTGACGAACTTACTAAAAATGGAAACTTTTGCAAATCAAAAGAGGGGTTTTGATGATTCAACATGTTCTAGTGATTTGTGATTATTTAAATGTGTTTAAAAATGATTTTTAACATGTTTGGAAACTTTGATTTGTGAAAACTGATCTTTAAACGAATACTTACTATTTTACGAAACTTTATTTAGGCAAAATGGCCTAAATGGCAATTTATGCGCAAACAATGTATTTTAAGTATTTACACATGTTTTTACAAAAATACTAGATGTATTAGAATAATGAAACAGGATTTCATAACCAAACTTTCCTAAAAGGGAAACTTTCCAAAAATGGTAACCTTTACGATTTAATAACACGACATGTGTGAAAGTGTTAAGATTAGAGTCGTAGGATGTATGATGATGTCCTATGTGCGTGTTAAGATTCAATTAGCACACAAGTAAACTAAACATAACAAACGTGTCACCGACGATTCGTCGAGTCAACACACAAACACTCGATTGAGCACATCGACACTTGGAGTTGTATGGGATACAACACACCACAGAATACATACTCACAACCTATATGATTATAGGTGCTCACTAGCATGTTGCTAGCATTCGTGAGTTGCGAGCACCACTTAAACCGGAACTGCTCTATTAGGTGAGTTCATGGTCCCTTTTTGTCTTTTCTACCTTTGGGGGAGAACACATTGCATGATAAACTGTTTTTGATGTAACAACTTATTTTGATTACGTATGGACAGCCGAATTCTCATACAATAACAGTTATCATTCCAGTATTGGAATGCCTCCATATGAAATATTGTATGGGAGGAAATGCCGTACTCCTATGTGTTGGGGAGAAGTTGGGCAACGAGAACTGGCGAATAAAAAGGTAGTTAAAGTAACAAATGAACGTAAAGATCAGATTCGAGCTCATTTGAAGGCGGCACAAGACCGTCAGAAATCTTATGCTGATAAGCGTAGGAGGCCTATGGAGTTCCAGGTGGGAGACTTTGTGTTGTTAAAGGTCTCTCCTTGGAAAGGTGTTATTCGTATCAGAAAGCGAGGGAAGTTAAGCCAACGTTTCATTGGGCCATTCAAGATTATAGCTCGAATTGGCGAGGTTGCTTATCGCCTTGAGCTACCAGACGAGTTGAGTGGAATTCATAACACATTCCATGTATCCTATTTAAGAAAGTGTTTAGCTGATGACGTTTTCAACTTAAAACTTTTGCAGGTAGAAAGTGACCACCGGGTGAGGCAGCACTTTAAACGTTTGTAATTAAATAATGTAATAAACTTAGTTGATATAATGTAATGTTGATTATGATTACGACATCCTTGTAATGTATTTACTTTAAATTAATCTGTGTGCTATGATATTGGTTCAAGTTAGTCACCCCTCATCTCAGAGACATCACCACTATGCTTCCGCAACCATCTCAGAGTCATGAATGATATCATCTCAGGTGACGAGAGGTGGGGGTGTGACAAATATCATGATTGTTGCTAAACATTTTTTCAAAATACAAATCAATTATCGATTACAATAAGAAATCACAGATTGTAGTTGATTTTATGATTCTAATTTCATGTGGCGAATGCTCGTTTGGTTTTTTTTGAGGCTAACGTCGTGATGGAATCAGAAGGTTACGGTGTTTTTCAGATTATATGGTGTTATTTCGTTTGTTGTATGCTCTGTTTTTTGATATTATGGTGTTTTTCAAATTGTATGATGTTTTTTAAGATTGTATTGTGTTTTTTGGATTGTATGGTGTTTTTGAATCCAAGTATTACAACTTATTTTGAATCCAAAAGCCCTAATCACCATGATATTTTAAAATTTTAGGGAGTTTTTTCTTTTAAATAATGCTCTGTTTTTTGATTTTATAAACATGTAAGGTGTTTTAACGGTGGTTAAATAATATGATGTTATTTGGCGTTTTCAGTTAGCTTGATATTTTCTGTTATGGTGTTTATATTAGCATTGTAAAGACGTGATCAATTTCAAAAACACCATAACTTAACAGAACACCAAGAACAACAAAGAAGATACATAACAGCAAAAACACCATATAAAATAAACGCCAAAAACACCAAAATAACCAAAACACCAAAAACACCATAAAGCCATAATCTTAATCTCCATTTAAAATGAACAAAACAACATAGACGCCATAAACTAAATCAATTTCAAAAACACCATAACAACTTAACATAACACCAAGAACAACAAAGAAGATACATAACAGCAAAAACACATACAAAATCAACGCCAAAAACACCAAAATAACCAAAAACACCATATTGAGATAAATTGGGGACTTTGGTGTTTCAGTGAGTAACGATCGACGGATGACATTGGGGACTTTGGTGTTTTCGTCCATGGGTAAAATCTAGGTTAAAGGCGACTTTTACGGAATTCAGATAAATTGGGGAGGTTGGTTCTAATTCAAAAAACACCAAATTACTTTTATGCACATCCCACGACTTTCAAACATCATACTATTTACATAATTGCCACCACGCAATTCTGACCGTAAAACACCACAGATCTACATCCAAGATTGCTTCTCACGCTTCTCATGGTTTTTAGCCTTCTTAAAATATCCCTCCCCTGACAATGTAAACAGTGTTTGACTATTGTAACATAAGAAACATACGAGTTCATTGGGAATACTTGAAATTTGTTTTAAAGGACCAATGCACAATGCTAAACTATAATCCTCAACCACTAATTGACCCATTCTTTTACACTTAATTGGGTGTGTTCGCAATTTCATATAAAATCAAATAGGTCGCACGGCAAAGATTTGAAGGCTGTTTGGTTTTATTATTTAGATTTATTATCATTGTTTTTTGTATCATGTTAAGAATTATTATATTGTTTACTCTTTGGTAATGTTTATATTTAAGATAAGGTGTCGAGGAATAACTTCCCTAAGATAAGCACAGGAGGCTGAGACAATCCACAGTAGTGAGAATTATTTCCCATCGAAATTTTCTGTCACATCATCACCTTACTGAAAACCTTAAAACTTAAAGTGATTACCTCACTGAAAAACCTTCTGCACTGTGACTCATCATCATCACTATATAATTTTAGTTATTCTTCATTTTTTAAAAATAAAAACCAACGATATTTGTCAAATAGTTTCGATCTTAATTTTTGTATGATCGACCGTTCTTCGGCATCGAGTTCTTCGTGAGGCATATTTCCCAAGCTTAGGTCGGCTCGAAGAATCTTCTTCTCGTGATTTTTTTTTCTTTTCTTCTTGTGTTTTTTCTTCTCCTCGTGTTTTTCTCTTTAAAATTTCGTAAACGTTTCATGTTGATGAGCGAGTTTGTTGGTTGTCGGGATAGAGGAGAAGATTGAGGGTTCGGGTTTTGTTGCATTTGAAACAAACACCTTGGAATCGTTTCGAAATCGTTCAACAAGTTGAAATCGGGATTGTCTGAGTTTGGATTCATGTATGCAAAGAGAAGAGATTTTTTTAACAAGTGTAAATAGAGTAAAGAAAATATTTAGAGTTTGTTTTTTTAGAAAACGTAAAGAGGTAATAGGAGACAACAAGAATTTTTTTTTTAAAAAAATTGACCGTTGCAAATGGTCTTAATTTTTTTTGACCAATCACGATGGGAAGGAGAGTGTAGGGAGAAGGCGCCGCGGATGTTTTCATGTGGGTCGCGACCGGGTGAGGGGGCGGTGTTTCTGCCGACCCCGCCGAAGTCTTCAATCTCGTTGGTTACGCAGACCAACCATTGCACCTGGTTTAAGGGCTAAGGCACATCAAACATACGCAAGACCACCTACTTTTTCACACGAGGCCTAGGCAAGTGCCTCGGTCTAGGGGGCATGTGCTTGGTTAGATACTATCCAGGCACCAAAAGCGGATTAAAACTAACATACAAATAAACAAACTTACATAGTGTATTTCTGGGTATGAGCGAAAGATGGAAACAAATCCTACATTTATTCCTTTTGGGCTAAAGAGACTCATTCGAATAAACACACAGGTTCTTAACATATCCTCTAGGGTTTGAATAGTACATTCGCTTTGACCATCCGTTTGTGGGTGGTAAGCTGTACTCAGATTTAGCTGTGTCCCTAGAGATTTCTGTAGTGATTGCCAGAACCTTGATGTGAATCTGCTATCTCTGTCAGAGATAATAGACAATGGCACACCGTGGCGTAACACTATCTCATTGATGTAGAGTCTCGCTAGTTTATCCATCGTGAAAGTCTTACGCATCAGCAAGAAATGAGCAGATTTTGTCAAACGGTCGATGATCACCCAAATTGTATCATGACCACTAGAAGTGCGGGTAGCTTGGTAATGAAACCATAGGTATTTGTTCCAACTTCCAGAGCGGTATCTCAGGCTGTTCCAGTAACCCAGATGGTTTCTGGTGTTCCGCCTTTACTTTCGCACACGTAAGACATCGACCGACGTACTCGGCTATGTCTTTCTTCATTCCCGGCCACCAATAAAATCCACGCAAGTCTTGGTACATTTTATCAGCGCCGGGATGAACGGAGTATTTAGTCTTATGTGCCTCATCGAAGATAAGTTTTCTCAATTCGTCTACCGCCGGGATCCATATACGATCCTGGAAATAGATCATTCCATCAGGCTTAGCTCCCAATTCAAGATCATGAGTAGTGTAGTTCTTCTCATGAACTTTTAACTGTCTTGATGCGTAAGCAATAACTTTGCCCCGTTGCATCAGTACGCAACCAAGTCCCTGATGAGAGGCATCACATTATACGAAAAAATCATCACAGCCCTCTGGGAGAGATAGAATTGGAGCATTACATAATTTATGTTTCAAGGTCTGGAAAGCATCTTCTTGTTTCTGCTCCCAGACAAACGGTTCACTTTTCTGAGTTAGTTTGGTGAGTGGCAAGGCTATCTTAGAAAAGTTTGAGATAAACCTTCTGTAATAACCCGCCAATCCCAGAAAAGACCGTATCTCCGTCGGTGTCTTCGGAGTGTCCCAGTTCTTTCTCGCCTTGATCTTAGCAGGATCCACGTGTATTCCCTCGCTGTTGACTACGTGACCCAGAAATTGAACTTCCCTTAGCCAGAATTCACATTTAGAGAATTTGGCATAGAGCTTCTTTTCCTTCAACAGCTCCAAGATCTTTCTGAGGTGTTGCTCGTGCTTTGTTTTGTTCTTGGAATAAATCAGTATGTCATCAATAAAGACAATGACAAACTGATCCAAGTATGGCTTGCACACTCGATTCATGAGGTCCATGAAAACCGCTGGTGCATTTGTCAATCCGAAAGGCATCACCATGAACTCGTAATGCTTATATCTGGTTCGGAACGTCGTCTTTGGTATATCTTCATCTTGCACTCTAAGCTGATCATAACCAGACCGCAAGTCAATCTTTGAGAAGTATTGAGCTCCTTGCAGTTGCTCAAACATATCATCAATCCTCGGCAATGGATACCGATTCTTGATGGTCAGTTTGTTCAGCTCCCTGTAATCTATACACATTCTGAACGACCCGTCTTTCTTTTTCACGAACAGGACCGGAGCTCCCCAAGGTGAGTAGCTCGGTCTAATGAAACCTTTATCAAGTAGCTCCTGTAACTGATTAGACAATTCCTGCATCTCTGAAGGTGCTAACCTATATGGAGATTTAGCAACAGGAGTTGCTCCAGGAACTAAGTCAATACGGAACTCTACCGGTCGCGCAGGAGGCAAACCTGGTAGGTCTTCAGGAAATACTTCTGGATATTCTTTCACTACCTGTACGTCTTGAATCTTTTTCTTGTCCTTCTCCTTTTCCACCACATGAGCCAAGAATGCCACGCACTGTTTCTGCAGACACTTACGCACTATTATGCAAGAGATGATTTTGACACTTCTTTTTGATTGATCCCCATTAACTTCCGGTACACGATCCCTCGGTAGTGGAATACGAAGTAGCTTTTCCGAACAGACGACTTCCACTCGATTAGAAGAAAGCCAATCCATTCCAACAATGATGTCGAAACTACCCAACTCCATAGGTATTAAATCGATGGTGAAGGTATGACCATTAAGTGTCAATGGGCAGTTCCTATAAACTGTACTAACTGTGATCTGTTTCCCGTTAGCTACTTCTATGATATAAGGGGCATCTAATTGTTCCTCTATAGAATCTAGTTGGCATGCAAAATCGGTAGAGTTAAATAGAACAAATGCATAAAAGTCATGTAAGAGAAATGTACCAGTGACCACATTCGGGTCTTGGCGTGCAGGTGGTGCTCCGATGGCAAAGGCTCGTCCACGAGGTGCTTGAACTGCCTGTTGAGCCTTCTTCGGGCAGTTCTTTGCAAAGTGGCCCTGTTCGCCACAGTTATAGCATCCACCGTTGTTCTGATTAGCTGGTGGAGGGAGGGCCAAAGCAGCATTGTTGACTGCTTGGTTAGGTGCTATCCTGCAGTGTTGGGCCCAATGGACCTTTCTTCCACATCCCGTGCATTGCTTCAAGGGAGTGTTAGCAACATGATGGTATTGACACTTGGCACACAGAGGAAACGTGCCAGTGTAGGGTCTTTTGTTAATGTTTTATGGTGCAACTGCTACTTGTTGGAGAGGTGTGGCCACCGTGTAGTTTTTGATGGTCTTCTGTTTCTTCTTCTCATGGTGGTGGGGTTTCTTTGACGACTCGGCTTTGTTCTTGCTGGAGTCAGCCTCTTTCTTCAGGGTTCCAGAGGCTACCATAAGATCAGTGAGTTTACCAGATAAACTCACTGCACACTCCACAGTGACAGGGTTAGCTGCAACAACTAAGCCCTGAATGCAGGCGGGAAGTCCACCTACATAACGATTAATTCTCTTTTCCAAGGTCGGTACCATGTCTGGTACCAAGGCAACCAACTCGTGGTAACGAGTCGTATACCCCATGTGATCAGCCCCTTTCATCACATGGTTTGATAGTTCAACCTCCAGCTTCTGCAGTTCGTTCTTGGGGCAGAACTCGGTTCTCAGTAGGCCTTGAAGTCTTCCCAGGTCATTGACATAGCTTCTTCCCGACCTCTTGCATTGATTTGACCATTCCACCAAGTCAAAGCGCGTTTGTTGAATGTTCCAGCAGAGTAACGAACTTTGTGGTGCTCTGGACAACTGCAGAGGTCCAGAGTGGTCTCGATCTTTTCAATCCATTGGATTAATCCAACGGCTCCTTCAGACCCACTAAAACTGGGTGGCTTACATCCTACAAATGATTTGTAGGATTGGTGTGATGAATCACCAGTATTCCTACTGGCTTCTCTTGCCGAGTTACCAATGTTGTTGATCTCATTACGGAGACGGAGGAACATCTCCGGTATCGCCTCCTTCATCTGATTGGTCATCTGACAGCTCAGTAAAGTCACTAAAGAGATAGTAGCAGGATCCAACATCGGAGTTGTACTCGGGCCTGGTGGTAGATTAAGTAGAGGAAGAGGAGGCGGTGGAGGAGGTGGAGGTGGTGAATCAGCTGGTGATGGTGTGGAGGAGTATGGAGCCAAGTCTTGTGGTGGTAATAAGGGAGTTTGTCTTCTCGGCGGCATTCTGATCATAACCAATAAAGTTTGTCTTGGACTTGCCGATTATTATCGGCGGTTTATTTCGAACTTCTCCAGGATTGCTGTCCCTCTCACTTCTTTAACTCAAAAGAATAAACCATATGAGTGGGGACCGAAACAAGAAGAAGCGTTTCAGTCTTTGAAGCAGAAACTTTGTGATGCTCCTGTCTTGACACTGCCTGATGGAAATGATGATTTTGTGGTTTATTGTGATGCATCCAACCTAGGCCTCGGTTGTGTTCTCATGCAACGGGGAAAGGTCGTGGCTTATGCATCAAGACAGCTGAAAATTCACGAAAAGAACTACACTACACACGACTTGGAACTTGGTGCAGTCGTGTTTGCTTTGAAGATATGGAGACATTATCTTTATGGCACAAAGTGTGTAGTCTTTACTGACCATAAAAGTCTGCAACACATTCTTAATCAGAAAGAGCTTAATATGAGACAACGGAGATGAGTTGAACTGTTGAATGATTATGACTGTGAAATCCGCTACCACCCTGGCAAGGCGAATGTAGTAGCAGATGCGCTCAGTCGCAAAAGTCAAGTTCAGATCCATAGTGTCCGAGTGCACACAAACCTCTGTAATGATGTTCTCACAGCCCAACAACACTCATTAGCTCAAGATAACTTGAAAAATGAGATGTCTTGCGGGGCTGAAATATTATTGGAAACTAAGGATGACGGGCTGATGTATTATTTGAATCGGTTGTGGATACCGAACAAGGGTGATCATAGGATGGTGATTATTGATGAAGCTCACAAGTCTTGTTACTCAATCCATCCGGGTTCTGATAAGATGTATCAAGACCTTCGGGACTTGTACTCGTGGCCTGGAATGAAGAAGGATATTGCTGAGTACGTGTCCAAGTGCCTTAACTGTGCTAAAGTCAAGGCAGAACACCAGCGACCTTCGGGATTGTTATTACAACCGGAAATACCCATGTGGAAGTGGGAGAATATCTCCATGGATTTTATTACTAAACTCCCACGAACCGCAAACAGGTAAGGATAGTATTTGGGTGACAGTTGATAGATTAACCAAGTCGGCTCATTTCTTACCGATACGCGAAACGTACCCTGTGCGGAAGTTATCTCGTATCTACATTGATGAGATCATTAGCCGACATGGTATTCCCTTAAGCATAATATCGGATCATGATGCTTGTTTCACGGCACGATTTTGGGAATCACTTCATGAAGCATTTGGAACAAGATTGGATCTTAGCACCGCTTATCATCCTCAAACGGATGGACAGACGGAGCGAACGATCCAGACACTTGAAGACATGTTGAGAGCTTGTATCATCGATTTCGATGGCAACTGGGATAGCCATCTACCACTGGTTGAGTTCTCGTATAACAACAGTTATCACGCGAGCATGGGTATGGCGCCGTTTGAAGCTCTTTATGGCAGGAAATGTCGGTCACCCATTTGTTGGACAGAGGTCGGTGATTCACAGATTACTGGTCCCGAGATTATTCAAGAAACGACTGACAAGATCTGCCAGATCCGTGACAATCTGTTAGCAGCACGTAGTCGACATAAAAGTTACGCGGATAAACGACGAAAACCTTTAGAGTTCGAAGTTGATGATATGGTATTACTCAAAGTATCGCCTTGGAAGGGCGTTGTTCGATTCGGGAAGAAAGGTAAGCTTGCTCCACGTTATGTTGGCCCTTTTAAGATCCTCGAACGAATCGGAAAGGTGGCATGTTACAACTTCCTTCTGAACTTAGTAACGTACACCCGACGTTTCACGTGTCCAATTTAAGAAAGTGCTTAGCTGATCAGGATCTTCAGGTACCACTCGATGACATTCGCGTCGATGATACCATGCACTTTGTTGAAAATCCAGTGGAGATAATGGATCGTGAGGTTAAAAAGCTCAAACGCAGTAGAATTCCAATTGTCAAAGTACGTTGGGAATCGAAGCGGGGTCCAGAATTCACCTGGGAACGAGAAGATCAGATGAAGCTTAAGTACCCACGTTTATTTACTACAGTCACTCCAATTTGAATTTCGGGACGAAATTCTCTTAACTAAGGAGACTGTAACATCACTGTACTTTCAGTTGTCCGTACGTATGTACGACTCTACTGCTACGACCTGATGTATTAATTATTAATAAGTATGAATTATTGACTATCATTACTGATATTATTATGAATTGGTATACATATTGAGAACATATTATGACATGCATAAACCATGGTGAGTTTAGTTGAAACCCAACTAAACAGAACCAGAGAGTTTATTGCAGTTACATTTCACAGTTATGGATTTTGAGTTGGAATGGAAAGGAATTTGGAGTTGGTTTTGGTTGGTTGCTAAACATAGTTAAGGACACATGGTCATGGTTTATCGAAATAGCGGTGGGACGGTGTTGGGGAGGTTGCGATCTACCCCTGCATATGCCCTATACATATGCGTATGTCGGTCTATCATGGATGTGTCAGTGATATGGTTTAGTGAGATTTAGTTTGGGAATTAAAATATTAAAGATAATAAAATAATTGGAAATAATTACGCGATAGTGAGGTTACGAACACAATTTAAACACGAATATTAATTCAGAAATATTAACTTAATAAATGTATTCGCGTGGGTGACGATTCACACGAATATAATTATTAGGAATAATATTCTGGAACGATATTCCATAAATTGTAAATCGAATCGAAATACGATACGAACGTTGGATTCGCAAAGGTGACGATCTTTACGAATACGTACGTAAGTAACGCGTTTCGACGAGATAATTAAATAATATCTAATGATATTAAATTAATAAATGAAAATTAAAAATATTTATTAGGAATCACAACCTAAATTAAATTCGAATAAATTGTTTATTTAAATGAATAATTTAGCGAAATTAAAACGAAAATTGTTTTACGAAACAACTTTATTCGAGATTGTTTTACGAAACAATACTAATTAAAATCATTTTATTAAAAACAAAACCTACTTATTTAAATGTTTTATGTTTTAAATATGTTTTACGAATGGGACCCGAACATTTACTAATTTTATCGCGATAAAAACGAGACCGGGCGCGCGGGGATGAAATTAAATAAAAGAAGGAAGAACCTCTTCTTCTCCCTCATTTCTCAAAAACCCTTTCTCTCTCTATATTGCCATTTTCGTCACTCTCACTTCCACCAACTTCTCTCTAAAATAGCTCCTCCATTTCTTCATGGTTTTGCAAGATCTTGATGCCTAGACGACCACACGATCGAAGAGAACAAGTACCTACGAAGAAATCGAGTTTTTAAGCCACCATTTTGAGGTAAAACTGAGAATTACTTTTCTGTTTTTATTAGAAACTAAATGTATACATGGGTGCCAAGTGTTAACCGATTTTAGAGCTTCATACTTGTTAATCGGAGTATTCTTAATCTATTGGAGCTATAGACGAACCTGTGGAGTTAAGGACTTGAGTGTGATGGTGTTGAACTGTGGTTCGAAGATCAGCCATGGCCGAACCCCATTGCAGGTGGGCGAACCTTCAAGGGTGAGCCAGGGCCGAACCTCCTGCCATCCATACACCCACGAACCTTTCTTGGGCAGGAAACTAGGTGGCCGAACCCTTAGGGTGGCCGAACCTTGGGCCCAGCCGAGCCTTTGAGCCCCGCACCTGCATGCACACGTGGAACGAACCTATGAAAGAAGCATCAACGAACCTGTAAACTTTCTGGGTTAGCCGAACCTTGCATTGCTCGGCGAACCCTGCCATAGCCGCGAACCTTTGGGCCGAGTATCCCTAGAGCCGAACCTTTCTTTTTGGGCGAACCATGCTGTCACAGACGAACCAAGGGGCTGGCCGAACCTTGGCCAGCCAAAGCCATGGAATTAGCCGAACCCTTTCCTTCCTTCTTGGCCGAACCTCTAGCTTGTAACCCGTTTCTTTCTGGCCGAACCTTTAGAGTGTCACGAACCTTGCATGGTTAAGCCTAATCAACCAAACCCTCTAACATGTGGCCGAACCTAAGGGTACTTAAGCTTTAGGTTCGCTGCTCCTTGGCTAGAGAAACCTAAATTTCGAATTATGGATAAAGGGGAGAGACAAGATTTCATATGGATATACATATACTAATGCATGCATGAGGAATTAGGGTTACCACCTTTTCTAATATGAACAAGGATTTTAAATTAATAATTTATGAAAATGGGAGAGTTGTGAAGGAGACTTAAGGTTTTCTTTATGAAACTTAAATAAATTTTACAAATTAAGTTATAATGGTTCCCTAATGGGGTATTCATGCATGCAACTATGAATGTATACACACAAATTAATAAGGACAAAACAGTTACAATTCATGTATCTCTTATATATACTATGTAAAGGATTATCATGTATTGGAAGAGTAACACTAACAAGTTTAAATCACCTTTTTATGATGATTATCGATAAACTTTAGGTGTTATAAGTTAATTAGGATAAATAAACTAAGTGACTAAACACCTACGAAATTAGAAAGGATATTAACTTGAAATGGGATGCACATACTTACGAATATAAATACGTAATAATTACAGATTGTTGAATAGCTTCTGAGTTCATATACGCGAGCGCGCAATTTACAAGAACACTGATTCTAAGGACTCAGGTGAGTTTTCATAACCTCCTTTTTAAACTGTTTTGCTTTAAACTCAGAGGTGAAACATGTATACCAATTTTTACAATATTATTTTGATAACACATGGATGATACCTGTTTATCAATATGATATTCATATTATGGGATTATCATTATTATGGATTATCACTGATTATTATATACATCCGTGTGAACTTGTCATTGACTCCGGTCATTAACAATGATTACACGTATTGCCACTTGGATTATCACAACTCCATGAATCATTGCCTTTGACGTTGATTAATTGCATTGGTTTCATGTATTGTCACGTGGTTAGCCACCACTCCATGGATCATGTCTTTAACTTATGTAATTACATAATTTCCATGTATTGTCACATATGCTATTTGAGAATATTGATGTTTGAGATTGGTTGAATGGTTATGTGGTTGATTATCTATTATTGCCTATGATTATCTATGATTAACTATGATTAAATTGAATATGTGATTATGTGTTTGTTTGTGTGTTTGGATTTTGTGCTGGGTTGTTGTGTTGGATATTCTCACAGGTACTCATATGGCTTTTCTCAAGAAACTCTAAACTTTATAATCATTTTATAAAACCATTTTTGTAAAACATTTTTAAATATAAAACTTATGATTACTCACCAACTACTTCGTAATTGACACTTTATTTTTCTTACATGTTTCAGGGAATGAAGACAAGTAGGTTGAGGAGGATGATCTCTCATATTTTAGACATCATCACTTAGGTTCTTGGACTTAGCTAAATAACTGAAATTCTTCTTGAGGGTATACACGTAGAAACATTATATGTGAGCCGCAAAACAAAGGCTTATTAATGATAATATAATTATATGATAATAAAATTAATACCAATTAAATAATAATAATAATACAAAATAACTAATAATATTATATTTAGTTTTATTTGTTGTTCGACCAACCATTGTATTATTAATGACAGAAATAATTAAATGATAATAAAATTAATATCATTTAAATAATAATAATTATTATTATAACATGTGGGTCGGATTATATAAAAATATATTTTTACCTTAATATAAAAGCTTGTTTCTTGCTTAATTTTTTTTTGTAGAATTTTTATTTTTTATTGAAGTTTTGTTTTTGTGCAATGTATTTTTGTCTTTTAGTATATTTAGGCAAAATTGTATTTTTAATAGATTTTTTTTATAACATGTATATCAATATTCACATACAAAAATAACTTGGAGTATCGTGGATGCTTTTACAAAGAAGTTATGTTGCTATGTACAATTATCTTTCATTAATTAATCAATATATTAACGATTGGCTGACATGTTATTATTTTAAAATGTTATTATTTTGAAGGAAAGGGAGAAGAATACTTGCAATTGATTGTTAGATTATATGAAGCATCAATTGTTGGTGACTGAAACAGGAAAGACCATCTTTGACAAACGTCCTGATTTTGTACGGATCGGTCTATGGAAGGATCTCGGCACAGCACTTCATGTGGCAACAACAGCACACGAGACCAATTTCACCTTAAATTTTGTGAAGAATCTGGTGCATATGATGAAGATAGAGGATTTAGAAATTAAAAATAAATATTCCAACACGGCGTTCTCGATGGCATGTTCGTCTGGAAAAACGAAAATGGCTATGATTATGACTGAAAAGAATCCCAGGCTTAAATTATCTTTCATTAATTAATCAATCAATTTCGTTTTTCGTTTTTTGTTTTACATTTTGTTTTATTATAATGTTATATTTGTTAACAAAAAGAAAAAAATAAAAAAAATGCCATTCATGTTATTACATATATGTAACTTGTAAACTACATATATGAGTTACATATATGTAATTTTATAGGTTACATATACGTAACTTCGTGATATACATATTTTTATTAATTTTTTTTTTGTTTATAACATTTCTAAGTTAATAATAAAAAATCATGAAATTTTTGTTTTAAAAATTAATTGGTTAGTAAGAGTTTTCTTAGTTTTTTCCAAAGTGAAGAGTTTTTTTTGAACCCTTCCCAATATATATACCTCTCTCTCTCTCTCTCACTCTCTATATATATATATATATATATATATTATTTTTTATTTAAAATTGTTTTCTAGATTTCATATCAGTAAGTCATGAGTTTCATATATATGTATATGTCTTCTACAGATATTGCCTTCCAAATACTAGAGGACCATCCAAAACTTGCTGGGAATGTATCTGTACTTGAAGTTTTGGCACGAAAACCAGATGTATTTAATAGATTAGAAAGTAATTTAATCACAAGAATCATACAATCAAGTAAGCATTAACTTTCTTTATAGATATATACCTCACTAATTAAATTGTAATCATGATTTTATATTATTTTAATTTTTTTAATACTACAATTGCTTGATTATTCTTTGTTTGAAACTTGTTTGTTTTCAGCATTTAGATTTTTTCGTATGAAAACACAACTTGTAGCCGAAGAGGATACTAATGATGCACTGAAAATACGAAAAATCATTTGGGGAAATGCTACCAAAACAATGCTTAACGATGAAATTGAGAATTTTTTTGGCAAAAGGGTGTACTTTTCAGATTTCAAATGGAAACTGGGTTGGTCAACGGTGGTTTTTGGTTTATAGGTGGTCCGCTAGTCCCACCTGCGGAGTTTGAAAAAAATCCTTGAGTCCGCTAGTGCCACCAGCGGATCCGAGGTTGACACCAACGGATCCCAACCTGACAACAAGCGACAAATCTGTTTTTAACGTGGTTGGACGGGATTAAACGGTGGCACAAGTTCGCCAGTCCCACAAGCGGACCCTAGGGTATCCGCTCCTCCCACCAACGGACCCTAGGGGTTCCGCATCTCCCACAAACGGATTCAAATGTACTGGCCTCAGCTTTTTTTTTTGTTTGCACGCGACAGTAAGCTCAGCCTCAGCATGCATGCATGCAAAAGCATGCATGCATGCAAAAGCATGCAAAAATTAAACCACCGCTCCCTGTTTCCTCTTTCGAATGCATGCAAAACTTTTGCATGCATGATACCCATCAATGCTATATTTTTTTTTGACCAGCCCATCAATGATATGTACTTATCTATTTTGAAGTTGGTGGTAGTAAATGAGTTGGTTCACACGTATCTTAGCCTATTTATAAAGAAACAATCTCCATGCAAAAATTCACACAATCCTTCTTCTTTCAAAATTACAAGCAATCTTTGGTTTTAATTTTTAACTATCAACATGAGTCTACGAGTACATCCTGGTCCGCTTGTGAACGATCTTTTGTTTTTAAAAGACGGGCATCGTGCTACTCATTTGTTTAATTCAAATGAATATGGAGATAGAGACCCGTTAAACGTTAGACGTGGTGACCAGAAATTATGGCTATATTAAAAACCATCCTATTCATCCGATGGTTAAAAATATATTAAACGATAATGGTTTTGGTGGCATTATTGACTGCGGTTATCGTAAGGTCGACCATGCGTTGATAACTGCTCTGGTTGAAAGATGGAGGCTAGAGACACATACATTTCACCTTACTGTTGGTGAAGCAACGGTTATGTTACAAGACGTAAACGTACTTTGGGGTTTACCAATAGAAGGTGAACCAGTATCCGGGGTAGATTTCTCGTTCAAACTAAGCGAGCTAATCGAAAGGTGTGAACTTTTGTTGGGGTTCACACCTTCAAACACTGATATAGTTCATGGAAGAATTAAATTTGTATGCCTTCTAAACCAACTAGAAAATGAATTTCCTGAAAATCAAAATGCTCTGCAGTGCACTCAGCGTGCACGTCTTATCATTTTGTATTTATGTGGTGGTACCCTGTTTCCTGACAGTACGAACAGTAAGGTGCCACTGTTATATTTAAATAACCTTTTATATTTATCAGTTAGTGCTAGGTATAGTTGGGCAAGTGATGTACTTGCATGCCTGTACAGAAATTTGTGTAAGGCAACACATCCTGACGCTGTAGAAATTACCGGACCTGTATATTTATTACAATTGTGGGCATTGGAGAGGTTTGTAAATATTGCCCCGAGTATACACTCGTTGTATACGTATGATCAACCAATCGGTTATCGGTATGTATTTTAAGTCAACTATAGTCATTTATAAAAAAAAATTGTTTTTAATTTATGATTTTTTACAGGTGGTTCAAGAATTTAAGTTATCGAGACAGCCCGTCTCATGTCTTGAAAGCTTATCGATCGCAACTACAATCTACATGGCATTTTTTCCTGAAGTATTCAACCGTGTAGTCGTTACCACCGTCATCGTTGATTTCCATTTTTGGCGTGACCCTGTACCGTGCTTCAAGGTGATCATACAAGAAAACTTCGTGATCTTGTGCACGCCTGTCACGGTTATTAAAAACACGCCACATACGAGGTGGTAAAGCAATGTTGCAATTGTAAAGTCAATGCATGCTTTGATTGGCAACAAACGAGCATCACGCAAAACGTTATTCATGCTTTCAGAAATGTTTGTTGTTAATGTACCCCAACGACGACGACGACCGGAATCAAACAGAAGTGTCCACTGCCGTTTTTCAATATTCAACAAATATTGCCATGCCTCTTCATTGATGCTCCTCAACTCCCTTACAGCTGATATATACGTCCTTTTCTGGGTTGTGCTCCCAATAGCCCAACACAGTTTCTTTATGCTGGCGCTCTTAAATCGGTTCATTAAGTTACTTCTAACATGACGTAGACAAAAATGATGATAAGCATTTGGTTCCTTCCAATCATCCATATTTGTCATTGCATGGATGATTCCTTTGTCACACCCCCACCCCTCGTCACCTCGTGTCTGGTCTGACGTCACCGAACCGGTTGCGGAAGCATAGTGGTGATGTCTCCGAGGTGAGGGGTGACTTACTTGAACCGATATCATAAGCACACAGATTAACTTAAAATAAATACAATACAGGGTTTCGTTATTACAATCAGTATCATAATTTACAACTAAGTTTATTACACAACTGACTTATTTAATTACTAGTGTTTGAAGTGCTGCCTCACCGAGTGTCATTGTCTTCCTGCAAAAAGATTTAAATTTGAAACGTCAGCACAAAGCTGGTGAGTTCGACAGTTCAATTTAAAACAATATGATATGATAAGCACGTTCTCAAAAGTTCAGTTCTGGATAACCATGGGACCTGTATCTAGTTCCTTTCGGACGTCTAGTCTGTCTCAAGATATTACCTGTCGGTACATATCTTAGTGCCTCATTATCTTAATGTCTATCACACCATTAAGAAGTTCAGGAAACAGATAACAAACATTCACACAAGGGGAGATGCAATCCTCCCAGCGAATGGGGTGTCAACCAATAGTACTATCAATGTTTTCTGCTCTGCCACACATGGGTTCACTAGATACAGTTCAAAAATGAGGACTTTCAGTTCCATGATAGAGTTCAGTCTACAGGCAAAATCCCATGAAATCCCACAAAATCACATGAAATCACACAGATATCATTGATGCATATCATATGTTCAGACAACAGTTTGCAGAGTTTCCCCGATGTTTATAAAAGATTAAAAATAAAAGGGGTTGTACGAAACTCACCTGATGATAATAGGTAGCAGAGTATCACCAAACTGATAGTACAGAGATGATTCTGCATTTAGTTATTTTTAATAAGTTATTTATGTTCTAGTTTACTGATTAGATCCTTCTGAACGTTCAATGTCAAAGACATTGCTTAGTAAATCATCAACTCGATATTAATTATATAATTAATTAATTTAAGGTTATATCATACAATGTATGATAATGTAGGAACCTACATTGCGTTAGATTCCTAATTCAAAGTTGATGACACTCTTGATTAATCAGAATAATTTCTGATTAACCAGATAGTTAATGTTGTTGATTATAATGCTAAAACAGTTTCTAGATGATTTAATGGCTTAGGAGTGATTAATCCTTATTATTGATTACCCAAATATCATGAAATATCACAATGTAGCATCAGAATAGGTGAAATAACCAGATTTAACATACTAATCTGACTGTTATCACAAACATCAGATAATCATTCCAATGAGTATGTTAATGATTATGATTAGTTTGAAACACTTGGATTTAACCTTTGTATTTCAAAGATTAATCAAACTAATCACCTACATTGTTATAATCAAATGGTTTAAACCATTATAATCATAGTTATGATTTCATGAAAATCGGGCATTACAACGGATCAAAACAAGAATTTAACCATTAGAACTTCGTGTTCTTCGTTTATAATCAATCCTAGCCATCATCTAGGCAATAATCAACAATCCTAACTATCTCATTACGTTCAAAATCAAGATCTAATCAATCAAAATCAAACTAGAAGGTTAAAACGAACCGTTACCTATTCTGACGAATTTCTGCGGTTAGAACGACGATCAGAACTTGTATATATGATCCCTGGGATGATCCGAATGTTTAAGGGGCTTCGATTTGAAGTATGAAGGTGTTAGAATGAAGAAATGGCGTCTGGAGGATGAACAGGGTCGAAGAAATGCGTTTTTGAGTTTTTCCAGACGTTCTGATCGTTTAAACACAATCATTGCCGACATAGGACCCGGGGCGCATCGCCCCAACTGGAGGTTTGGGGTGGGGCGTACCGCCCCACGTCATCAGGACCACCATTTTGGTTTTAAACTTCGTTTCGCGATTCCGGGAGCATACGAACTCCGTTTTGCGCGCGGTTTTCGCCTACGTTCACGATTTTTCGAGCTCTTTCCAATGGTTATAATTTCAAGACCTAAAGAGTTCAAAATATTTGACCTCTTATCTATCGCTATATTCGATTCAGTGTATCTTGAAATCGGAGCCTCGTTTTGCGATTTCGCTTACACTCATTTTCTTCATTTCCGAGTTATGATTGTAGACATGAAATCGGTTGGTCATCTATTTGAATAAACATCATGTGATGAATGTTTCTTTGAGATCTACTAGCACCAGATTCCTGAGTAACTACAAGTCATGAACTGATATACTATGATATGGTCCTTCTGACACATACGTAATAATAAATGTGGATTTCAAACAAGACCAAATGTGCTCATTTCGTTGATGACGTAGTTCTTCGAGCGCAATTGTCACAATCTCCTCCTGTTAGAGAAATTTCGTCCCGAAATTTAGTGAAGACTTACATTAAGACAATTGTTTAAGAGAATAGATGTGGGTACTTTGCTTTCATTTGATCTTCACGTTCCCACGTATATTCGGGTCCTCGCTGCGAGTTCCACCGCACTTTAACAATTGGTATGCGGCTACGTTTTAGCACTTTCATTTCTCGATCCATTACCTCTACTGGTTCTTCACTGAACTGAAGTTTTTCATCAATATGAATTTCTTCTAGAGGTATGATCAATGATTCATCAGTTAAACATTTCTTCAGATTAGATACATGAAAGACATCGTGAATGTTACTGAGTTCAAGAGGTAATTCAAGTCTGTAGGCTACTGATCCAATTCGTTCAAGAATTTTAAATGGCCCTACAAATCTTGGCGAAAGTTTACCTCGTTTCCCGAATCTGAAAATGCCTTTCCAAGGTGACACTTTCAACATTACTCGATCACCTACTTGAAATTCGAGTGGTCTACGACGATTATCAGCATAACTCTTTTGACGATCGCAAGCAGCTTTGATTCGTTCTTGAATGAGTGCGATCTTATCAGTTGTTTCCTGAATGAATTCTGGGCCAATGATTTGACTTTCACCTACCTCTGACCAACAGATAGGTGATCTACACTTCCGTCCATAAAGTGCTTCGAATGGAGCGCATTGAATACTGGTATGGTAGCTGTTATTGTATGAGAATTCAATAAGTGGAAGATGAATATCCCAGCTACCTCCAAAATCAATCACACAGCTTCTAAGCATGTCTTCAAGAGTTTGATTTGTTCGTTCAGTCTGCCCGTCAGTTTGTGGATGATAAGCTGTGCTCATATTGATTTGCGTGCCCAGAGCATTCTGAAGAGTTTGCCAAAATCGTGACATAAATCGACTATCTCTGTCGGAAATGATAGAGATCGGTACTCCATGTCGAGATACAATCTCATTAACATAAAGTTTAGCGAGTCGATCCATAGAATAATCTTCTCGGATGGGTAAGAAATGCGCAGATTTCGTAAGGCGATCAACGATAACCCATATAGAGTCATGATTACGTGATGTTCTGGGTAATTTAGTAATGAAATCCATAGAGATCTGATCCCATTTCCACATAGGAATCTCAGGTTGTTGCAATAACCCAGAAGGTCGTTGATGTTCAGCCTTAACTTTGAGACATGTTAAACATCGATCCACGTATTCAGCTATGTGTTTCTTCATTCCAGGCCACCAGTAAAAATCTTTAAGATCTTTATACATTTTATCAGCACCTGGATGAATAGAATACCTGGATTTATGCGCCTCATCCAAGATAATAGTTCGAGAGTTACCGAATAGGGGAACCCACATTCGGTCTTTGAAATACAACAGTCCATCGTCTTTGGTATCGAGTTTCTTATCTAATCCTCTCAGTCCTTCAGCAGAATAGTTCGTTGCTTGTAAAGCTTGTTGCTGAGCGTCTTTGATTTGAGGAATTAGACTGGTTTGAATAGTCATACCTAACGCTTTCACACGTAAAGGTTTGACTCGTTCCTTGCGACTTAAGGCATCAGCTACAACATTCGCTTTACCTGGGTGATAACGAATTTCACAGTCATAGTCATTCAAAAGTTCAACCCATCGCCTCTGTCGCATGTTCAACATTTTCTGATCTAGAATGTGTTGGAGGCTTTTGTGATCAGTGTATATAATACACCTAGTTCCGTATAGATAATGTCTCCAAATCTTGAGTGCAAACACTACTGCACCAAGTTCTAGATCATGTGTGGTATAGTTCTTCTCATGTACTTTCAACTGCCGAGAAGCATAAGCAATTACCTTATCCTTCTGCATTAGAACACACCCAAGACCTTGACGTGAAGCATCACAATACACTGTGAAGTTATCCGTACCTTCCGGTAGTGCCAATATAGGTGCATTACAGAGTTTGTGTTTCAATAGTTGGAACGCCTCCTCCTGTTGAAAACTCCATATAAACGGTTGATTTTTCTGTGTCAATGTAGTCAGTGGCAAGGCTATCTTTGAAAAGTTCTTGATAAACCTGCGATAATAACCTGCCAACCCCAAAAATTGGCGTATTTCAGTCGGGGTTCGTGGTGTTTCCCATTGTTTCACCGCCTGAATCTTACTGGGATCCACTTGAATACCGTTTTGATTTACTACATGACCAAGAAATTGAACTTCTCGTAACCAGAACTCACACTTGGAGAACTTGGCATATAATTTTTCACGTGCCAAAAGTTCTAGAATTAATTTCAAGTGTTGAGCATGTTCTTGTTGATTTCGAGAATAAATAAGAATATCATCAATAAACACAATCACAAATTTATCCAGATAAGGTCTACATACTCGATTCATCAGATCCATGAAAACTGCTGGTGCATTTGTTAAACCAAATGGCATCACTAAAAATTCGTAATGTCCGTATCGAGTTCTGAAAGCAGTTTTAGGAATGTCATCATCATGAATACGTAACTGATGATATCCAGATCTTAAATCGATTTTTGAAAAATAAGTAGCACCTTGTAGTTGATCAAACAGATCATCGATACGAGGTAGTGGATAACGGTTCTTGATTGTCAGTTTATTGAGTTCCCTGTAGTCAATACACATCCTGAATGAACCATCCTTCTTTTTCACAAAAAGAATAGGTGCTCCCCAGGGTGAGAAACTAGGTCTGATAAAACCTTTGTCTAACAGTTCTTGCAATTGACCTGAAAGTTCTTGCATTTCGGATGGTGCAAGCCGATACGGGGCTTTAGCAACAAGTGCTGCACCTGGAATTAAGTCGATTCGAAATTCAACTTGTCTTACTGGGGGTAATCCTGATATGTCCTCAGGAAAAACTTCAGGAAAATCCTTGACTACTGGGATATCTATGATTTGTTTGGGTGAAGAATTGTGCTCAGTCACATGTGCTAGGAAAGCATAACAGCCTTTCCTTAAGAATTTCTGAGCTTGCATACAAGATATAATACCAAGTTTTCTACCAGCTCGTTCTCCTTGAACTATCAGTGTATTACCGTTAGGTAATGGAATACGGATCACCTTGTTTTGACACACAACTTCCGCTTGGTTATTAGAAAGCCAGTCCATACCAACAACGACATCAAAGCTCCCAAGCTCAATAGGAAGTAAATCAATATCGAAAAGATGATCATTCAAATTCAAGGAACATCCTTGAATAACATTTTTTGTTTTGATCAACTTGCCGTTAGCAAGTTCAATAACATAAGGAGTTTCTAGATCTACCGTAGGCAATGAAATTAATGATGCAAATTCAGGAGAGATAAAGCTCTTATCCGCTCCTGTGTCAAACAAAACTGATGCGTATAGATTATTAAGAAGAAACGTACCAGTAACAATATTTGCATCATGTCTTGCCTCGGTCGCACCAATCTGAAAAGCTCTCCCCCTAGCTTCAGTTCCCGGATTGGTGTTATTGTTCGGACAGTTTCGTATGAGATGATCAGGGCTTCCACATTTGTAACATGACCGGTTGGTTTGAGTGGTTTGTCGTGGTGTTTGGTTTGGTGTCTGAGCAGGAAAGTTGCAATATTTAGCATAATGTCCAACTCGGTTACAGTTCAGACAAACAGGACATGGTCCCGTGTGATGGAGTGGACACTTATTGCATTTGGGCGCCTGTCCAGTATAAGTTTTCCTCTCAGGAACATTTGCACCATAGTTTTTCACAGTTGGCTTGCTCTGGGTGATCTCAGCCGGAGCCTTCGATTTGGTTTTGCCAAACCACTTCCGTTCGGTACCTTTTGACACATTCGAGGTACCGACATCACTACGACTATGAACCGTCTGAGGTTTCAAAGACAGAGTACCACTCCTTACCGCCTCATTGGTAAGCTTAGTGGTCAAAAGAATGGTATGTTTCAGGGTTGTAGGTTCAGCAGCAGTCACCATTCCTCGTATCTGAGGAATCAGACCCTTAATGTACTTCTCGATTAAAGCGGCTTCCGTAGGAAACATGTCGGGAAGTAAACAAGTAAGTTCATGAAAACGATCGGTGTAAGCAAGACAGTCAGCACCGATCATCGAGTGATTCCAGAATTCCTCCTGGAGTTTTTGAATTTCAGTGATGGGACAGTACTCTGATCTAATTAGAGTTTTAAAATCATTCCAGCCCATCGAGTCAACTGTGGCTGAACCCAAAGTCTTGGCCTGGGTATTCCACCAGGTCAAAGCAGAGTCTTTCAAAGAACAGGCAGCATAAGACACCTTATGCTCCTCTAAACACTGACTGATTTTAAGCTTAGTTTCCATCTCCTCAATCCACCTTATTAGACAAGCCGCTCCTTCTTTGCCAGTAAAAGTAGGAGGGTTACAAGAAGCAAAATATTTATAAGTACATCCCTGTCGTGGTGGATCAGGAACAATGGTAGTTGTACCGGTAGTGGTATGAGTTTCAACGTGACCACCTGTAGCATTATGTTCAGTATGATCGTGATCTCTACCAGAACCTGCGGTGATATATGGTTGGTGTTGTGTCAGAACACCACAAGCAGATAGTTGTTCACGCACAATACGAGCTATCATAGCTTCATTTGTTTCAGATCCGCTTGTACCAACATGTGGAACAATGCCTGCTCCAGGGTTCACTGGTGGAGTAGTATTCGTTTCCAAGTTCCCAGGTAGAACTACGTTCACTTCCGGATTAACTCGCGGATCCGGATTCGATTCAACACTAACAGGTGGAATTTGATTCGGTTCAGGGTTTGTAATGTTCTTAGCAGCTTTCTTAGCTGGTCGACCTCTTTTAGGAGCCATTAATCTGCTCACAAGCAGACAAATTCAGGTCAGTTTAAGAATATTAAAGATATAACCTGTTCTATCACATAAATTCAATCATATTCAGTTACACTGAAAATTTATATTGAAATGTGATTATAAAGAATATAGTATAACTACATGAATTCAGTCCAGACATGTTTGTATTACACACAGATCACACAATTGTTCGTAGTTATACTTAGTCCTGTTATTTCAAAAACATGTTAGAGTCTTACCCAGCTCTTTGCATTGCAACACATGTTTTCAGCAATATGTTCATACAGGACTAGGACATGTTCTCACACAAGTTCTCTAATATGTTCTCAGTTCATACATTAAGTTCTCATACAGACCATAGATATGTTCTCGTACAGTATGGCTCTCGTACTGTACTTTAGTTACAGACATGTTCTCATATTAATTCTTTCGCATACGGTTATGTTCTCACACAGAAAAAAAATTAATTATAGTTCACACACATAGTTCATTATACAAACAGATATACAAAACACCCATATTATTACAGTACCATAATTTCATACATCACAAGGTTATAATACAAGAACCATCAGAACCGATTCATCCATACTAACTATCGGGAATCTATTTTACAAACAAAATTTCCCTATGCATCACATACTCACAACCTATCCGACTATATAATAATAACCAAAATAAACATCCCTCATCGTTTACCGTATAAAGAACGGTAAGCAGGAAATCACTATAGCTATAGCAACCATCACTATAACTATCATCATCAACCGAGCCTCCATACTCATGGTGCTCACTAACTGCCTCAGATACACCCATCTCTCACTCCACAACGCTACCTCCTGCCAAAAAGTAACTACTAACGCCTGTCGCCAGGTCCTCCGAAGTCGCTCCTCCATCGTCGCTCTCCAAGCCTGAGTATTAGCACCTAAGACATTCACCTGCTCCATAAGAGTCAGATGAGAAGTGAGAATGTCTAGAACAGTGGTGCGGGTATCCTCCAGAAGAGTATGGTGCTGAGATACATCCTGTCTCAAAGCCTGTAAATCCTGAGAAATCTGCTGTACCTGCGCCCTCAACTCAGCTTGATGGGAGGATTCTCCCACCTCATGTATAGTCGGTGGCTCATCTCGGGGAGCCATCTGTCGTCTCGGAGGCAATCCTGTAGTTTTGTGGGCTTGACCCCGCATACGCCGCAACCCGTCCCAAGTGGGTACTCTAGGAGGTGTAATACTCTGTCTCTGATCAGCAACTGGTTCAACCGGAGGTGAGTGAGGAGGACTAGGTATAATAGGAAGTGCTGGTGATGGTGGCGGCACCGGTACTGGCTCAGGTAGAGGGGGTATGGGAGGCACTGCAGATGCATGTGATGCTAATGACACAGCCTCCGAAGGATCTGAGTCAGATCCGGAACTGGAACTGGGAGTATCATCCAGAATGACATATGGAAACCTCTGATATATGTATCTCTCTCCTTGGTCTGCCATTGCTGTATAAATAGAATTCTCAGATCAGTAGCATGAAATAAATATTGAATAATAAAATTCAACATAAACATGATATGAGACGTCCTCCTATCTTAACGCAACTACTCGTCATTACTATTGTTAGTGTTTTGCTTGAATTAAATCAAACTAGAATGCACACGTGTTGCAAATTTCAGTTATGCTGGCCACTCATAACTGGAATTTGTACCACCTGATTATCCTGGCTTAATTCAAAACAAGTTTTGTTCAATAATAATGTTCGGTGCTCTCTGTGTTACTATACGAGCCTATGGTTATAGTCTAGGTCTCTAAGTCAACCTAATTCTCTAAAACCTGGCTCTGATACCACCCTGTCACACCCCCACCCCTCGTCACCTCGTGTCTGGTCTGACGTCACCGAACCGGTTGCGGAAGCATAGTGGTGATGTCTCCGAGGTGAGGGGTGACTTACTTGAACCGATGTCATAAGCACACAGATTAACTTAAAATAAATACAATACAGGGTTTCGTCATTACAATCAGTATCATAATTTACAACTAAGTTTATTACACAACTGACTTATTTAATTACTAGTGTTTGAAGTGCTGCCTCACCGAGTGTCACTGTCTTCCTGCAAAAAGATTTAAATTTGAAACGTCAGCACAAAGCTGGTGAGTTCGACAGTTCAATTTAAAACAATATGATATGATAAGCACGTTCTCAAAAGTTCAGTTCTGGATAACCATGGGACCTGTATCTAGTTCCTTTCGGACGTCTAGTCTGTCTCAAGATATTACCCGTCGGTACATATCTTAGTGCCTCATTATCTTAATGTCTATCACACCATTAAGAAGTTCAGGAAACAGATAACAAACATTCACTCAAGGGGAGATGCAATCCTCCCAGCGAATGGGGTGTCAACCAATAGTACTATCAATGTTTTCTGCTCGGCCACACATGGGTTCACTAGATACAGTTCAAAAATGAGGACTTTCAGTTCCATGATAGAGTTCAGTCTACAGGCAAAATCCCATGAAATCCCACAAAATCACATGAAATCACACAGATATCATTGATGCATATCATATGTTCAGACAACAGTTTGCAGAGTTTCCTCGATGTTTATAAAAGATTAAAAATAAAAGGGGTTGTACGAAACTCACCTGATGATAATAGGTAGCAGAGTATCACCAAACTGATATTACAGAGATGATTCTGCATTTAGTTATTTTTAATAAGTTATTTATGTTCTAGTTTACTGATTAGATCCTTCTGAACGTTCAATGTCAAAGACATTGCTTAGTAAATCATCAACTCGATATTAATTATATAATTAATTAATTTAAGGTTATATCATACAATGTATGATAATGTAGGAACCTACATTGCGTTAGATTCCTAATTCAAAGTTGATGACACTCTTGATTAATCAGAATAATCTCTGATTAACCAGATAGTTAATGTTGTTGATTATAATGCTAAAACAGTTTCTAGATGATTTAATGGCTTAGGAGTGATTAATCCTTATTATTGATTACCCAAATATCATGAAATATCACAATGTAGCATCGGAATAGGTGAAATAACCAGATTTAACATACTAATCTGACTGTTATCACAAACATCAGATAATCATTCCAATGAGTATGTTAATGATTATGATTAGTTTGAAACACTTGGATTTAACCTTTGTATTTCAAAGATTTATCAAACTAATCACCTACATTGTTATAATCAAATGGTTTAAACCATTATAATCATAGTTATGATTTCATGAAAATCGGGCATTACAACGGATCAAAACAAGAATTTAACCGTTAGAACTTCGTGTTCTTCGTTTATAATCAATCCTAGCCATCATCTAGGCAATAATCAACAATCCTAACTATCTCATTACGTTCAAAATCAAGATCTAATCAATCAAAATCAAACTAGAAGGTTAAAACGAACCGTTACCTGTTCTGACGAATTTCTGCGGTTAGAACGACGATCAGAACTTGTATATATGATCCCTGGGATGATCCGGATGTTTAAGGGGCTTTGATTTGAAGTATGAAGGTGTTAGAATGAAGAAATGGCGTCTGGAGGATGAACAGGGTCGAAGAAATGCGTTTTTGAGTTTTTCCAGACGTTCTGATCGTTTAAACACAATCATTGCCGACATAGGACCCGGGGCGCATCGCCCCAACTGGAGGTTTGGGGTGGGGCGTACCGCCCCACGTCATCAGGACCACCATTTTGGTTTTAAACTTCGTTTCGCGATTCCGGGAGCATACGAACTCCGTTTTGCGCGCGGTTTTCGCCTACGTTCACGATTTTTCGAGCTCTTTCCAATGGTTATAATTTAAAGACCTAAAGAGTTCAAAATATTTGACCTCTTATCTATCGCTATATTCGATTCAGTGTATCTTGAAATCGGAGCCTCGTTTTGCGATTTCGCTTACACTCATTTTCTTCATTTCCGAGTTATGATTGTAGACATGAAATCGGTTGGTCATCTATTTGAATAAACATCATGTGATGAATGTTTCTTTGAGATCTACTAGCACCAGATTCCTGAGTAACTACAAGTCATGAACTGATATACTATGATATGGTCCTTCTGACACATACGTAATAATAAATGTGGATTTCAAACAAGACCAAATGTGCTCATTTCATTGATGACGTAGTTCTTCGAGCGCAATTGTCACATCCTTTGTGTCGGTCGGATAAAACACACAAAGGTCCCATTCTGTCATCAGCAATATGATCACGAAACTGCTTCAAAAACCAAGACCAACTCTCAATTGTCTCTTCATCAACAATCGCGTATGCAACTGGAAGTATGTAGTTGTTTGCGTTCTTTGAAACAACAATCAACAATTTACTTCGACACGGTCCTTTCAGGTGAGTTCCGTCGATGGATATAACTGGCTGACAAAGATGGAATGCATCGATGGACGGCTTGAATGCCCAAAACACATATTTAAAAGTAGCATATTGGGATGTTCCGTGAGGATGATGAAACCACTGTACTACTGTCGCATTGTTTCTGTTTTGCAACTCTCTCATATAAGAAGGTAACTCAATAAAGTTGCTATTCCAGCTACCACGAATATTCTCTATTGCTTTTCTACGACCAAGCCACGCCTTCGAGGAAGAAACATCAACGTGTAACGTATCCTTTAGATATGCATGAATTTGTTTTACCGGAAGGCTTATATCAGATTGAATTAGTCGGGAGATATGAGCCGCGACATCTTTTGATTTTAGACAACGGTTGTTGTTGCGCACCACTTTACCATAACAGTTGTGTGTGTCAACCCATTTGGTGAGTTGCCATATGTGTTGGTTCTTTTTTTGACATGCACTTGCAACCTAACGACATGATGGGGTGTTTGGAAGTGGATCACTATATTTTTTACTTCTTGTGTAGCATTTGGCCCGCCACACGTTTGGTCTGCTTTCAGAAACAATAATTTCTCTATTGTAAGCAACGTTCCATTGATGAACGGCGCATACCACCTCCTCCTTTGTTTTGAAAAACATACCAACACGAATTTGATTGGCATTTGGGTTCCATATATCCATGTGGTCTTCGTCATCATAATCAGGAAGTTGACAATCTCTTAACTCCACAGCTTCGTCATAATCTTCAGTTGGACCATTAGAAAATCCTTGGTAAACATCGGTGTGATACTGTTCAGATGATTGAGGGAGTATGAACTCATCCTCAGATTCACTATCAGAAGGAGGGACTTCACTATCTCCTGTGTAACCTTCTTCTTGTGTGTCATCTTCGTCTTGTATTTCTTCATCTGCATCTTCTAGCTCTTCATCTGCATATTCTTGTTCTTCATCAGCAAGTTGTTGGAAAATAAGTTGATTATCAACTTGTGTTGGTGAACCCATTTCACCGACATAAGACTGAGACGCAGAAAAACCACCTAGTAGATCCATCATACTAGTTGGCTGAATAACAATTTTGGGATCCCAAGTGACAAAAATATCACCAATAAAATTAATTTGACTAGCAGCTAAATAATACAACATATTAACACCTTCGTCTCCAAACAAATTTGATGTTAAAGGAACACCTTGGAATGTGTAATACAAAACCAAATTCACATTTATGGTCGCTTTATCAATTTGAACGTGACTACAAACTATGTCTAACAATTCATTGTAAGACATTGAATCAGTACGCACAATAAAAGAAGATGTTAAGGTATTCTCATCAATGGAAATAACACCACCGATATTAGAAACCTTACCCCCCCCCCCCCAATAAAGCTTAACAATAAACGGACAATAATATGACATATTTTGTAATTGAGAACAGATGAAGAAGAAAATTATAGTTTGAAAATTGAATGTGAAACTTGAGAAATATCATGGACAATACATAGACCTGAACTCTACTTACCACTTGAACTCTACCTACCACTTGAACTCTACCTACCATTGATTTACAACTCATACCTACCACCAATTCAGTAAGTTACAAGCAAAATAAAACACGTGATAAACCTAACACCACTGTTACTTGATTTACAACTCATACATACCACCACCACCACCACCACTTGGAACTCTACCGAACACCAACACCAACACCACTTGAACTCTACCTACCACTTGAACTCTACCTACCACTTGATTTACAACTCATACCTACCACCAATTCAGTAAGTTACAAGCAAAATAAAAAAAGTGATAAACCTAACACCACTGTTACTTGATTTACAACTCATACATACCACCACCACCACTTGGAACTCTACCTAACACCAACACCACTTGAACTTTACCTACCACTTAAACTCTACCTACCACTTGATTTACAACTCTACCTAACACCAACACCACTTAAACTCATACCTACCACCACATATATAAATAAGTGACTCCATCCTAACAACCAATCACCACTTCTTAACAAGAAACATTCTTATACTTTTTTAAAAAAATATTAATAACCGTCGCAACAAGAAAATTGTGAATGATGAATATAATTCTCAGCCTGTACAAAAGGCTTCAACTTGGGTTTTCCAAAAATGGGGGCGTACAAGTAAGAATGCAAGTTCATCAACACCATCTGTTCATGAACAAAAACCACGAGAAGAACAACCACCAGAAGAACAACCACAAGAAGAACCGGAGTACACACACAACAGACGTAGTGTACACCGTCAACGTGTTCGCAAATGGGCCATTTTGGACGATGAGTCTGAAAAATGGTCTACAAATGTGGAAGAATTTAATCTTAATGGAGACACTCCATTTTGTTATTCTGGTGTTTTTAATACGCTTCTACCGCTAGACCGCAGTTTTTGGGAAACAATTTTGGGTTACACTAGTAATGGATACCTTAGACCGGAGGTTAAAAATATTATACATGATTTTCATATTTTTTTAAAAAATTAAATTTAAAATAATTAACATCTTTTTGTTTAACTGAACGTTATATTTTCAGCATATTCAAGGTTGGGTTGGAAGAATGATGAACTAGAGACAAAGACAACAACAAAAAGAAGGAGCTACTGATATGCGTTGGTCAATTCTGCCGCCTTAGTTTTATGACTATATGGTAGATTCATGTACCAAAAATACCGTTAGCTTTGCAAACGGGAAATCAAGCCCATTTCCGTCGTTTTTTGATGTTGATTATGTTTACTTTCTATTATGTGTTGAAAATAACGAGTGGGTGCTTGTTCAAGTGGAACTACGAAATGTCAATTTGGTGATGTATTGTAGTGAGTGCTTTTCAAGCGAAAAGTACAGATGGGCGGTTCACCCTAAACTGATGAAGATCTCGGTTTATGTTTGTGCTTTGTTGGTTAACATCAAGTATTTTAAAAAAACCGGCTTTCCAGTGAAAATGATGAGTTTTGAAGTCAACGAAGAGTATGTTCAATCTCACACTGACTTGTATGGTAATCAAGGGGTGCATGTCTGCATGTTAATGGAACATTTGGTTACTGGCGAACCGTTAAACGTAACTAATAACTTCAGGGAGTTGTGCATAACATACAGACGCTTCATGGCCGACCAAATATACTTTTGGAGATGTTTGCCATGTCCAGGTTGTCACACCCCGACCGACGGCGGAATACGTCGGGGCGCGAGTTTGACTGTTCATTAGTTCATGGTGCTATTAATAAGTTTTAATAATTATTACATTCATTATTAACATTAAAACATACATTCATTGATAACACTAAACAATTACAAACATTTAAAGAATTACAAGATCTAATTTATCATTACATTTGAAATCTAACATTTTGTTTAAATTAAATCTAGGTCCACTATGCTTATCCTATGTCTTCACCATGCCTTCATCTTAACCTGTTACATATGTAAAATAAATTTGGGTCAACTATATGAATAGTTGGTGAGTTTCCCATACAGTTTAATATAGATATAAGAATATGTTTAAAACTTAAATGCAAACAAAGTCCAAATTGAATAGACCTAAAGCAAGTATAATCAACAAGTTTAACATGATTCTTTGGCTCTTTCGCCTTTACTAACTTAATGACACAAATCTGTAAATAAAGGCTACTAGTTACAACAATTGAATTCAGGCTCTTTCATCTTTGCATTTTTCAATAACCAAGTTATTGTGCAAAGACTACTAGTCACATAGATTTTAGGCTCTTTCACCTTTGCAATATATATAATATCCTAAACTATATTGCAAGGGCTACTAGTAACATTGACTACACATTTAATAACATGATAATACATTGAATATATACAAGTAGGCATACAAAGCACATAAGTCAAACAACTTAGACAAGTAGTTTACATCTATTTTGATTTTTGACTCTAGAATAACAAGGTTTGATAGAACATATGTAAAATCCCTAAATACAAAAGTAAAAGAGGGAGTATGAGTGAAACTCACATGATTGTTTGCTTAGTTAAGTGAGAGAGAATGAAGTTGTAGATTTGCTTCAACCTAGAGTTACAAAGCATAGTAGTCTTAGGATTTTGTTTAGAGTTCAAGTCTTGATATTCTAGAATCTATGTCATACTAATGGAGGTCCTAAAATGAAATGTCTAAGTTTGAATGGCCTCATTTGAGTAAAACAAACATATCCTATTTCCATCCTTTTTTTGTTTAACAAGTTTCATAATTTAATATTAAAGATTATAAAAATCAAATTTGTTTGCAAATGATTTATGTTAACAAAAATTATAAATATTATTATGACATTTAAATGTTTATGTGCTTTGTTTATAAAAGAAATCAACAATTTTCATAAAGATTTATAATACTTAATTATAAACACATGATAAAAATAAGTTTCACAAAATATTTAAATATAATGAAAATATTTATATATTTAAATAAGAATGAGATAATAAGATTTAAAATGTATAAATAAGATTATGAATAATCAATAGGATAAAAGTATTTAGGGGCAATTACATATATCTCCCTATAAATTTCATTTATTACATATATACCCAATCCAAAATTTTAATTACATATATCCCCCTAAAAATTTCATCAATTACATATATACCCAATCCAAAATTTTAATTACATATATTCCCTCCTCTAATTCTAAAAATTTCAAATATACTCATTTTAATATATTATCCGACCCGAAAAAGTAGTTTTTAGTATATACAAAATCCGACCCGAATCTAAAATAATATTATCCGATCCGAAAAATTCAAACTAGATTTTGGATGAGGTTTTTTCAGGTTTCGGATACGATTCAGATTTCGAATTTTTTTCGAGTTTCGAATATTTTGAACACCCCTATTTACGTATGTTTATATTCAAAATGTTACAATGTGTAAAGAGAGTAAAGTTGGGTATATATGTATTTAAATTTTTTAGTTGGGTATATATGTAATTAGACCTCAAAAGAAGGGTATATATGTAATTAAATTTTTTAGTTAGGTATATATGTAATTAGACCTCAAAAGAGGGGGATATAAGTAAGTATTTACATATTTAATGTATACAAATATTTAATTAACATAATACAATAGTTAAATATTTAGTTACAATAAAATAAAACAAAATTTGATTCAATATTTAAGTAAGTTTTACAGTACATTAATATTTAAATAAAGAATAGGCCTCTCCTTTTTTTTATATATTTTATTATAATAAATATATATATATATATATATATATATATATTATAAAAATGCACTTATGTTTTATGAATGTACTTTATTATCATAAAGTATTGAAAGATACATTTTTTTTAAATTAATTTTATTGTTGTAATTTAATTCTTAAAGAGTTTAATTTCTTAAAATGATATTTAATAATTTATTAAATTCCTTTTCATGATTAAAAATAAGAAAAATTGAATTAAAATGATGCTGAAAAGTTATATAATTAACAAAAGATAAGCAAACTAGTTTTAGGATTTATTGGATTTTTTTTTCTATAATTTTTTTATAAAAAGAAAGGATAGATTAGGCTAAAATGGAAAAAAAAACCGGTTTAGGGTGCGCCTCCCGGGTGTCGAGCCCGGGTCTCCTGAACCAAACCAACACTGCTTACCGGTTGATCTGGCTCAAGATTTGTTGAAAGGATTGGATTTCAAATGTACTTATTTAGGTCCTTAAATCGACCTTAGAACATAAGAACCCTAATCCTTTCTCAAATCGAATTCGATCTCGTGTGTAATCGTGAGCCCTGAAAAATATAGGGCTTTTAATCCTTGGCCAAAACCGAGTGGAAGGGTATATAACTTACCTGGTTATGCTCTCGATTTGAAGGAGTTCGAATGGATACAAGTCTCGATCGTTCTTCGGCTTTTCCTAAGCTTGAATCGACCTTAAATGGTGTTATGTGCTCTGTTCCCTTCCTCAGACACGTTCGAAATCATCCAAGGAAGAGAATGGATGGTTTAATTTGAGTCTTACACACGCGTAGGTCGAGTTTGAAATTCTCGGTTGTATGGAGTAGATTTGGAAACCAAATTACGTTTAATCATGATTGATTCGATTTAATGGTTGATGGTAATGAATATACGCGTGAAAATCCTTTCCAGATTTGCTCGATTATGAGCTGTAATCATTCTGGGATCTCACGGATTCGAGTTCGGGTCACAACCGGGCGAGTTGGGTAACCGGGTGTCACACCCCCAATTTTCAACTAACGGAATCATACCGTTTGGGAACGTGACAAACCCAGATCTCAGATCATTGGACATAACGAAGACCTCTATATGAATTTCAAAACATACTTTGGTCTTTAAAACATAACATCAGAGTTTTCAAAATTTGCGGAAGCGTTATAAAACCAGTAACAGTTGTAAAATGTAAAATACAATACAAAGTTTTCAAATGTTCAAATTCAAATCACTGAAATGAAATAAATGCATGCGACTCTATCTCCTAGTCCATGCCAGCCTTAATGCGCGCCTTAGCGTCCTGAGAAAACATGTAAATCAAGTCAACACAAAGGTTGGTGCATAACACAGGTTTTAAGTATTCACAATGTTCAAAACAACAGTTTGAATATCAAGTTGTAGATAACATAATCACACATGCACAGTCATGATAGCTAGTCATATAAACTATTTACATAAGTGGTCGACACCGAAGCTGACGAATTGCCATGCTATAGCATGTTTTTGCCTTGCCACTATTGTCTAGCACAACAATAGTAAAATTGTGTTTGGTCAGTCAAACACCTGCGTAGATCCCATCTACCAGGTGAGGTTTGTCAAACCTAATAGATCTATTTCCAACTACCACGCTTTGCGCTACGGCAAACTAAACGGTTCGAGGTGTGTAAGGACTTTCAATTGCTATGTTGTCACATAATGTAAACAGCTAACTCATGCAAGTGATATGTATCTAAAAATAGTTTGTTGCACATGTTTTCTCCCCCAAAATAGTTTAAAATAAGAAAGGGGCCGTGTACGCACCTTTGATAGTTGCAGAATGATCAAACGTACTTAAACTCGCGTAGAAAATCCTCTACGAAAAATCTGTGATTAAACAATAACCTAAAGTTATTCGGAATGTCGTTTTGTGCTTGGAATCACATACGTGTCAACACACGTATGTTAGAGTGTTAAGAATGTGCATACGTAAGTACACGTGACTTTGAAATCGTTTAAATAAAATCACATATGATTTTATTTAAATAACCGTAATTGTACGCGATTTCGTTTTCGTTCTAAAATATGAATTTTATTATTCTAATACGTTCGGAATTACGTTACGGTTCCAACGCAACTTGAACGGATTGAATCGGAGTTATAACGAACGTTTTAAGATGAAAATACTAAAAAAATGGTTTTAAAATCCAAAAATCAGTAGGAGCCGGGCTCGAACCCGCGACCCCTAACTCATAACACACATGCACTACCATCTAATCTGCGCTTACAATTGTTAAAGGATTGCTGCTAATTCCTTTTAACCAAAACCGATCGGGTTCTCCTTTGTATTACTATAGCCGAAGCATACAACACCCAATTGACCACGAAATCGAACCCCATCGGTCCCAGAACCATAGGGTTATGGTTCTATAGATCCAACCGACCTCAAACATGTTTCCAGTTTGATAATCCATGAACTCAGAATCAAATAATGAAACGAAAATGGGTTTCGAACCTACATATGAAACCCACCACTCAAATTAACTTAATTTCGTGACAATTAACTATAAAATCATGGGGTTTTTATGAAACATCAAATTTCGAAACTTCCTATATGATTTTATTCAGTTTTTGTGTTCAGTTATATCAAAAACCCCAACTTGCTTTTTAACCGATGAACCCTAACATTACAACCTTCTGATTCAATAGTAAAACTTCTAATTAATCCATGGTTATGCTTAGTCGAAACCTTCTGAAACTATCTATAACATCAATTTGATTCTAATACTCATTAGGGTGAAAACCCCCAACCGGTTCTTCATCAAGAACCCTAGGAATTAAAATCATAGCATTCAATATTTTTAGGTGAAATTAACATATGGTTTATCATATGAAATCCAAACCGAGTCTATCTGTGCAAATTAATTCGATCACTGATATCATTTCCATCAAAATCCCCAAACCATTTTGGGTTAAGAACCCTAGAATCAAGATTCATACAAATCGTTGCTGTTTGACAAAATTGAAAGAGGATTTTCAATAAACAGAGAGTTCCGAAACTCTCTGTTACATTTAATTTGATTCTTTAACTCAATTGAGCAAAGACCCCCAAATTGTCTCCCTCTATAAACCCTAGAATTCAAACTCGTCAAATTAGTTACTCTCAGATTCGATTTGGTTTGGGATTTGCTTAAACATGTTAGAACGAACGTTTAGATGTTAATAATTACCTGAATTGATTTCAACTTGATGTAGATCGCCTTGTTGCTCAACTTTCGGCCGTCCTTTTAATCGAACTCAACTCCCACTATCTCTTGTTCACAATTGATGTACCCAGAACTCTCCTTTGATGCCGACTAACGTTTCTGAGTGACCAATTTGAGGCATTTAAGTGGAATTATATGATTTTATCCCTTAATGGTTTCGGTTTCGACCTTTGAGGTCGAATTGAGTTAAATTCGATCATTACTAACCTTAATAACGTATGATTACTGTTACATCTCACTAATATGAGTTAATTGAAGAGTTAATCCCATTAATTTCAGTGTATTAACACTAATTTCGAATTCCCCATCCGTATATAAACAAATTTTGACTTTTAGAAGTCAAACTCAATTATTATCACAACTTATAAACTAATCCTTGCAATTAAACACTTAGAACCTGATTTTTGCTTAATCTTAACTCCTTTATATTATTCTGGACCAATAACATATCGTTTCGATTTACAAAGTTACCTCAAAAATCCCTAATTACCACTAAATGGTTCAATTGAAATACTATTGGGCTAAATTAATCCATTTGGGCCTCATTATTGCAATTGGGCCTACATTAAACTCATTGGGCCTATCTTGGCCTTACTGGGCCACCCTTGAGCTTATTGGGCCTACTTTGGCTCTATTGGGCCTACATTGGTTCTGTTGGGCCTACCTTGGCTCTATTGGGCCTACATTGGCTCTGTTGAGCCTGTGATCTCACCATCTTCAGTTAACAAGGTTAATCCGAAAAGTCAGATTGTCACATCATCCCCTTGTTAAAGAAATTTTCGTCCCGAAAATTAGTAAGTGTTAGGAGTAGTTAGGAAACTACTTACGAGTTTAAATCGTACGTGTTAGTGTGATTTGATCATTCTGTGTGCTTGTGTGTACTCACACACAAAGCCTAATGCTTGCAACATCACAACTAAATGTGATCGTTCAATGTGACTGTTTGCGTGTACACTAGTTAGTTCACCTAACTGTGACTGTTTGTGTTTGATCATACTGTGTTGTGTAACCTCACACATAGTGAGTGTCTGAAACTGTTTGTACTATGTAACCCCGCACATAGCAAAATGTGTGTAACTAATCATGCATGCACTACTATAACATGTAACATATGAAATATAGCACATAAAATGTAATGTAGCACAAATGTTTTATAACAAAATCAATTGAATAAAGTGTTTGTGCTTACAGCTTGAAATTTGCAGTGTTGATGTGTGAAGCATCACATCATCCCCTTGTTGAAGGAATTTTCGTCCCGAAAATTAACGTGCGCTCTCAGTGTTAGCAGTAGCTGTTTTGAATAGATGAGGATATTTCTTCATCATTTGATCTTCCCGTTCCCATGTGAATTCAGGACCACGTCGTGAATTCCATCGGACTTTGACTATCGGAATCTTGCTTTGCTTAAGTTGTTTGACCTCCCGGTCCATGATTTCTGCTGGTTCTTCAATGAATCGCAACTGTTCATCTACTTGTATTTCTTCCAACGGTACAATCAATGTCTCATCAGAAAGACATTTCTTTAAGTTCGATATGTGAAAGACATCATGAACCCCACTGAGTTCATCCGGTAGTTTGAGTTGATACGCAACCAGACCAATCCTTTTCAGGATCTCAAAAGGTCCTACGTAACGTGGACTAAGCTTTCCGCGCTTACCGAATCGTATCACACCTTTCCAAGGTGATACTTTTAGAAGAACTCGGTCTCCTACTTGAAACTCCAACGGCTTGCGACGTTTGTCAGCATAACTCTTTTGTCGATCCCGGGCCGCTGCCATACGGTTCCGGATTTGAACTATCTTCTCTGTCGTCTCGTGCACCAGTTCAGGACCTGTTATCTGACTGTCACCAACTTCAGCCCAGCAAACTGGTGAACGACATTTGCGACCATACAAAGCTTCAAACGGTGCTGCTTGAATACTTGTATGATAACTATTGTTGTAAGAGAATTCCACTAACGGTAAATGATTCTCCCAGCTATCACCAAAGTCAATTACACAAGCTCGTAACATATCCTCGAGCGTTTGAATTGTACGTTCACTTTGACCGTCAGTCTGTGGATGATAGGCGGTACTCATATCCAAGCGAGTCCCTAATGACTTATGAAGTGATTTCCAAAAGTTGGAAGTAAATCGGGCATCCCGATCTGATATGATAGAGATTGGCACACCATGCCGTGCTACCACTTCCTTGATGTAAATGCGAGTCAGTTTCTCCATCTTATCAGTTTCTTTGATAGCTAAGAAGTGTGCAGATTTCGTTAATCGATCGACAATTACCCATATCGTATCACAACCACTCGGTGTACGGGGTAACTTAGTAATAAAATCCATCGAAATCTGTTCCCATTTCCACATCGGTATCTCTGGTTGTTGCAGTAAACCAGATGGCTTCTGATATTCAACTTTGACTTTCGAACAAGTCAAACATTTGCTAACGTACTTAGCAATGTCAGCTTTCATGTGAAGCCACCAATACAGTGCCTTCAAATCATGATACATCTTGTCTGACCCCGGATGGACTGAATATCTGGACTTGTGTGCTTCATCCATCACGAGTTCCCTTAAACCTCCATACAAAGGTATCCACATTCGGTTAATGAAATAACGAATTCCATCAGGTTTAACATTCAATTGTTCTTCCATTCCTCGTAAGGATTCCGGTACCAAGTTTTCCTTTTTCAAAGCCTAGATCTGAGCACTGCGTACCTTGTCAGATAAGTCAGTATGTATTGTCATCATAAGTGCACGAACCCGTCTTGTTGAAGTATCCTTTCTGCTTAAAGCGTCAGCTACCACATTAGCTTTTCCCGGGTGATACTTAATCGCACACTCATAATCGTTCAACAACTCAACCCATCGTCGTTGCCTCATATTAAGCTCCTTCTGATCAAAGATATGTTGTAAACTCTTATGATCAGTGTAAATAGTGCACTTAGTTCCATACAGATAATGCCTCCAAATCTTCAGAGCAAAAACCACTGCCCCTAACTCCAAGTCATGAGTAGTGTAATTCTTTTCGTGCGTTCGTAGTTGTCTGGAAGCATAAGCAATCACTTTATCACGTTGCATCAACACACATCCCAAACCCTGTGCAGATGCATCACAATACACCACAAAGTCTTCCGTCCCTTCCGGTAAGGACAGAATCGGTGCACTGCAGAGTTTCTGTTTCAATAACTGAAATGCAGCTTCCTGTTTATCCGTCCAATTATACTTCGTTCCCTTATGCGTAAGAGCTGTAAGTGGTTGAGCGATCTTTGAGAAACCTTCAATGAATCGTCGATAATAACCCGCCAAACCAAGGAACTGTCGTACCTCGGTAGGGGTCTTTGGTGCTTCCCAATTCTTAATCGCTTCAATCTTCGCTGGATCAACATGTATACCCTTTTCATTAACTATATGCCCCAAGAATTGTACTTCTCGCATCCAGAAATCACATTTCGAGAACTTAGCGTACAATTGTTCCTGTTTCAACAATTCCAATAGTAGTCGAAGATGTTCAGCGTGCTCCTCCTCAGTCTGAGAATATATGAGAATGTCATCAATGAAAACAATGACAAACTTATCAAGATAAGGTTTACAAACACGATTCATGAGATCCATGAATACAGCTGGAGCGTTTGTCAACCCAAATGGCATGACCAAGAACTCATAATGGCCATAGCGCGTCCTGAATGCTGTCTTCGGGATATCCTCCTCCTGGACTCTTAGTTGATGATAACCCGATCTGAGATCAATCTTCGAGTAATAACTCGAACCTTGCAACTGATCGAACAGATCGTCAATTCTGGGTAACGGATACCGGTTCTTGATAGTAACCTTGTTCAATTCCCGGTAATCGATACACATACGGAAAGTCCCGTCCTTCTTTTTGACAAACAAAACTGGAGCTCCCCACGGTGAAAAACTAGGTCGTATGAAACCCTTATCCAACAACTCTTGCAATTGTGTAGATAACTCTTGCATCTCTGACGGTGCAAGTCGATAAGGCGCCCTAGCTATCGGTGCTGCATCTGGTGTAAGGTCGATTCGAAATTCCACCTGTCTAATAGACGGTAATCCCGGCAAGTCTTCTGGAAACACCTCCGGAAATTCACAGACTACTGGTATATCTTCAATCTTTTTCTCAACTACCGGCTTTTCAGTAATAAGTGCTATAACTGCCGTATGACCTTTCCGCAGACATTTGTGTGCTTTCATACAAGATATGAGGCGCAGTGGCGTACTGTTCTTCTCGCCTTGTACATACAATGTCTCTCCCTGCGAAAGAGGTATACGAACAATCTTTTCATGGCATACGATTTCAGCCTGGTGTTTGGATAACCAGTCCATGCCAATGACTACATCAAAACTACCTAAAGTAATAGGCATAAGATTAATTTCCAATGTCTGACCCATCAAATCAAGCATACATCCCTTAAAGATTTGTTCAACTACTATTAACTTACCATCAGCTAATTCCACAGTGTATGGACTATCTAAGGCAGTGGGACTAACATTTAGCATCTTAACAAGTGAACTAGATACAAAACTCCGATCGGCACCAGTGTCAAATAGCATAGAGGCATAGTGATTATTTAAGAGGAACGTACCCGTAACGATGTTGGGATCCTCCCGTGCCTGACGTCCTCCAATCACAAACGCCCTGCCCCTAGCACCATTGTTGTTGTTGTTATTGTTATTGTTGTTGTTGGTGCCATTACCATTACCGTTGCCATTCCCATTGCCATTGACATTATTGTCCCCGCCTTTCTTGAGCTGTGGGCAATCTTTCTTAAAATGCCCCATCTTACCACACTCAAAACAACCCTTCTGTGTGTTGTTCTGGTTATTATTCTGGTTGTTGTGGTTGTTCTGTAGCTCCCCGCGACAATCCTTAGCCGCATGCCCAAACTTGCCACACCTCTGGCACCTAGCTCTATCACACTGATTACCCGCATGATGATACCCACATCTGTTGCACTTGGGGTGTTTGCCAATATAACCCCCCGATGATGATGATTGCTGACCACTGCTTGAATTATGATAAGACTTGTTTGAGTCTTGCTTCCGGTGTTGCTGATATGATTGTTGGTTGTTACCCTTGGAGTTGTTACCTTCCCACTTCCTTTTATGATCTCCCACCTTGGTAGCAGATGTTCGTTTAGGTAGAGTCCCCTGTAACACTGCCTGATCAGTAAGCTGATGCGCTAAACGAACAGCTTGTTGGATGGTGGTGGGGTTTGCTGAAGTAACCAACCCCTGAATCTGAGGCACTAGTCCTCCAATGTATCTTTCAATCCACTTGCTGGCTGGAGTAGCCATGTGTGGTAGAAGTCTGGCCAACTCATGTGACCTGGTTAAGTACTCTTCAATATTTGACCCCTCCATCTTGAGGTGCCAATATTCCTCCTCTAACTTCTGCATTTCACTGCGAGGACAATACTCCTCTTGCAGTAAAGTTTTGAAGCCATTCCATGTTAAGGCATTTGCCTCACCCAACCCCAGAGTCTGAACATTCGAGTTCCACCAGGTTAATGCTGGACCCTCCAATGTTCCAGTAGCAAACTTCACCTTGCTCTCGTCAGGGCAGTTGCACATCTCGAACACAGATTCTGCCTTTTCAATCCATCGAAGGAGTCCTATGGCCCCCTCCGACCCTTTGAAGTTGTGTGGTTTACAGTCCAAGAACATCTTGAACGTGCATAACTGTGGGTTAACCAGTCCCCCTGCCGGACCATGTGGCCCTGTGTTGTGTGTCTGCGCATATTGTGCGATTGCCTCTGCAACTATGTTGTTAATTAGCTCATTGAGCTCAGCGACTGTCATGTGAACGTTTCCCTCAGCCATTAGTTTCCTATTTACAAGAAGTGTTAGCATGCTTGCAAAGTCTAATGTAACATGTGTAAGTAAAACAACAAACGCAACATATAATATAAATCAACACAACTGTTGGGAATAAATAATAGTTCTTCAATAGATAGAAATTTGCTTTGAGTACAATACTTTTGAAATCAAATACAAGTTTCCAAATTACTAATGTAGGAACACAACCCGTTCCTAATAAGTTTAAACAAAAAAAACAAAGGAAAATCAATCATCCTCAACCGTGGATTCAGGATCGGAATCAACAACTGGTGCTGGTTCCTCCCCTTCTTCCTCTCCATTCTCCTCATCCTCCTCTTCATTGTCTGATGCTACTAAATCCTCTAAGGCTTCTATTCTGCCCTCCAAGATCTCAGCTCGGTTCTCTGAAGCTTCAAGACGATCAATCAAGTTAATCATCTCACCCCGCATATCATGAACCAGATGGGCAAGTTCCTCTTGCCTCTCATTAGCATCCCATTTTTCCTGAGAGTGTTGTGCGATCCTATCTTCTGCCTCGTACAAATCCTCGTGCAGTTTGGCGATCTCCTCAGCGTCCGTCCTTTGCCTCTTAGGCTCAGGAGCATCTAGTACTGGTGGTGGATGTGTAGAAGGTCCCTCAGCAGGGATCTGCTGAGTGTCCTCCACTGGCTCCTCCTCCGGATCCTCATCCGGGTCCTCATCTGGATCCTCCTCGGGATCCTCGTCTGGATCCTCCTCCGGATCTGAGTCATCCCTCTCATATGATGGAGGAGATGGAATAGGTGGTGGTGGTGATGACGGTGGTGCCGGAACTATCGGTTCCTCGTCCTCATAGTCATCAATATAGATGTACGGTACTGATGATGATGCCATGCCTGTTACATAATACCATATGTAAGTGCAGTGCCATGGAATGTGTAAGCAAGTCAATTACATAAAGCCATATGTAATTTCTAACTAGTATGTGTAAACATATGTGTCTAACGTCTAACAGTCATAGTCTAAGTCTACAAATGCAAACCTAGTTCGCTATAACCAATGGCTCTGATACCAATCTGTCACACCCCCAATTTTCAACTAACGGAATCATACCGTTTGGGAACGTGACAAAACAGGATCTCAGATCATTAGACATAACGAAGACCTCTATATGAATTTCAAAACATACTTTGGTCTTTAAAACATAACATCAGAGTTTTCAAAATTTGCGGAAGCGTTATAAAACCAGTAACAGTTGTAAAATGTAAAATACAATACAAAGTTTTCAAATGTTCAAATTCAAATCACTGAAATGAAATAAATGCATGCGACTCTATCTCCTAGTCCATGCCAGCCTTAATGCGCGCCTTAGCGTCCTGAGAAAACATGTAAATCAAGTCAACACAAAGGTTGGTGCATAACATAGGTTTTAAGTATTCACAATGTTCAAAACAACAGTTTGAATATCAAGTTGTAGATAACATAATCACACATGCACAGTCATGATAGCTAGTCATATAAACTATTTACATAAGTGGTCGACACCGAAGCTGACGAATTGCCATGCTATAGCATGTTTTTGCCTTGCCACTATTGTCTAGCACAACAATAGTAAAATTGTGTTTGGTCAGTCAAACACCTGCGTAGATCCCATCTACCAGGTGAGGTTTGTCAAACCTAATAGATCTATTTCCAACTACCACGCTTTGCGCTACGGCAAACTAAACGGTTCGAGGTGTGTAAGGACTTTCAATTGCTATGTTGTCACATAATGTAAACAGCTAACTCATGCAAGTGATATGTATCTAAAAATAGTTTGTTGCACATGTTTTCTCCCCCAAAATAGTTTAAAATAAGAAAGGGGCCGTGTACGCACTTTTGATAGTTGCAGAATGATCAAACGTACTTAAACTCGCGTAGAAAATCCTCTACGAAGAATCTGTGATTAAACAATAACCTAAAGTTATTCGGAATGTCGTTTTGTGCTTGGAATCACATACGTGTCAACACACGTATGTTAGAGTGTTAAGAATGTGCATACGTAAGTACGCGTGACTTTGAAATCGTTTAAATAAAATCACATATGATTTTATTTAAATAACCGTAATTGTACGTGATTTCGTTTTCGTTCTAAAATATGAATTTTATTATTCTAATACGTTCGGAATTACGTTACAGTTCCAACGCAACTTGAACGGATTGAATCGGAGTTATAACGAACGTTTTAAGATGAAAATACTAAAAAAATGGTTTTAAAATCCAAAAATCAGTAGGAGCCGGGCTCGAACCCGCGACCCCTAACTCATAACACACATGCACTACCATCTAATCTGCGCTTACAATTGTTAAAGGATTGCTGCTAATTCCTTTTAACCAAAACCGATCGGGTTCTCCTTTGTATTACTATAGCCGAAGCATACAACACCCAATTGACCACGAAATCGAACCCCATCGGTCCTAGAACCATAGCGCTATGGTTCTATAGATCCAACCGACCTCAAACATGTTTCCAATTTGATAATCCATGAACTCAGAATCAAATAATGAAACGAAAATGGGTTTCGAACCTACATATGAAACCCACCACTCAAATTAACTTAATTTCGTGACAATTAACTATAAAATCATGGGGTTTTTATGAAACATCAAATTTCGAAACTTCCTATATGATTTTATTCAGTTTTTGTGTTCAGTTATATCAAAAACCCCAACTTGCTTTTTAACCGATGAACCCTAACATTACAACCTTCTGATTCAATAGTAAAACTTCTAATTAATCCATGGTTATGCTTAGTCGAAACCTTCTGAAACTATCTATAACATCAATTTGATTCTAATACTCATTAGGGTGAAAACCCCCAACCGGTTCTTCATCAAGAACCCTAGGAATTAAAATCATAGCATTCGATATTTTTAGGTGAAATTAACATATGGTTTATCATATGAAATCCAAACCGAGTCTATCTGTGCAAATTAATTCGATCACTGATATCATTTCCATCAAAATCCCCAAACCATTTTGGGTTAAGAACCCTAGAATCAAGATTCATACAAATCGTTGCTGTTTGACAAAATTGAAAGAGGATTTTCAATAAACAGAGAGTTCCGAAACTCTCTGTTACATTTAATTTGATTCTTTAACTCAATTGAGCAAAGACCCCCAAATTGTCTCCCTCTATAAACCCTAGAATTCAAACTCGTCAAATTAGTTACTCTCAGATTCGATTTGGTTTGGGATTTGCTTAAACATGTTAGAACGAACGTTTAGATGTTAATAATTACCTGAATTGATTTCAACTTGATGTAGATCGCCTTGTTGCTCAACTTTCGGCCGTCCTTTTAATCGAACTCAACTCCCACTATCTCTTGTTCACAATTGATGTACCCAGAACTCTCCTTTGATGCCGACTAACGTTTCTGAGTGACCAATTTAAGGCATTTAAGTGGAATTATATGATTTTATCCCTTAATGGTTTCGGTTTCGACCTTTGAGGTCGAATTGAGTTAAATTCGATCATTACTAACCTTAATAACGTATGATTACTGTTACATCTCACTAATATGAGTTAATTGAAGAGTTAATCCCATTAATTTCAGTATATTAACACTAATTTCGAATTCCCCATCCGTATATAAACAAATTTTGACTTTTAGAAGTCAAACTCAATTATTATCACAACTTATAAACTAATCCTTGCAATTAAACACTTAGAACCTGATTTTTGCTTAATCTTAACTCCTTTATATTATTCTGGACCAATAACATATCGTTTCGATTTACAAAGTTACCTCAAAAATCCCTAATTACCACTAAATGGTTCAATTGAAATACTATTGGGCTAAATTAATCCATTTGGGCCTCATTATTGCAATTGGGCCTACATTAAACTCATTGGGCCTATCTTGGCCTTACTGGGCCACCCTTGAGCTTATTGGGCCTACTTTGGCTCTATTGGGCCTACATTGGTTCTGTTGGGCCTACCTTGGCTCTATTGGGCCTACATTGGCTCTGTTGAGCCTGTGATCTCACCATCTTCAGTTAACAAGGTTAATCCGAAAAGTCAGATTGTCACACCGGGTAAGGTGAACGGGTTGGGAAGGGATGTGGTTTGGGGTTTTAACATATTCAGCCCTTCAAATCCTTTGACTTACAACATTTCATCTCAACTTTTATTAAAGCTAGTAATAGTTTCAAAAATTACAACTCTGACCCTCCAGATTATATTTGAATATATTTTTGTTTATAAAAATAATTCTTATAAAAATTTACAAAACTTTTTGTTAAATAAATATAACTTAATATTTTATAAACTTGCTAGGCTTCACAATTTCTAAGTGTATTATTGATATTATCATCATTATTGTTATTTTTATCATATTACTATTATTTATATTATTTATCATACATTTTGATTATAACAAACATATATTTACGTACATATTAGTTTTTATTTTTATTTTATTTTTTATTTTATTTTTAATTTTATGCATTTAAGGTTGACTTTTAACTTTAGGTACATATATATATATATAAATTTATTTATTTATTTTTAAATTCGTAGCGAAAAACATTAGAGGTTACAGTCTCCCCTACTTTACGGAATTTCGTCCCGAAATTTATTTATCAGGGTTAATTGTCACTTTTGTTGATTATTTCTTAGTTTTCATTCCCACTTGCTTTGTTTATTTAACTTTGATTATTGGTTTAATCATATTTATTTTATTAACGTCATAAAATAGCATCTAAATTCACAAACTACTATTTGTACTACCTAGAGATATGTGAGTAGTGTATATGCTTTTAGAGTTTATGTATAACTCGTTTACTTGCTAATAAGGTTTTGAATTAAGGATTGTTTACTTAACTCAGGGTAAGAATAACGATTGATTAGACTAATGCGCTTGACTGAAACATGGTTTGTTTGGCTATATAGGATAATTGACTACTTCTAGCTCTTGATCAAGCTTTTGGTGCTACTATCAACGTATCATCAATGCTTATATATAGGGTATACCGCAGCCAACCCACCACATCACTAATACTTTGATAGTATACCAAACGCCTACCAAGATTACCCTAAACTCTTAAATATGTATAACTAAGTGTTAAAGGCTTGATTGTAGAATGAATCACTTGAATTGTAGATTGAATTGACAAAACCATCCTTGGTCAAGCTTTCGCTACTACTATCAATATATTAGTGGTGCTTATATATAGGGTATACCGCAGTCAACCCACCACATCACTAAAACATTGATAGCATTCCAATTGCCTTCCAAGACTAACACAAACTTTGAATGTATTTGAATAGATGCTTGAATACTTGACTTTGCTTTAGAAATAGTACAAGTATAGAGATTCCAATAATTGCAATCTTGCAATAGGATCTCATGATTTTATAGCTTGATATATACTCGATTTTGAATATATAATTGATATAGAATACACCAGTATGTGATATTATATGGTTGTGATAACTAATTATCATTAACCTTATTATAATATCATCGAATCCTTTGAATCTTTGTTTAAACATAAGAATATAGATCGATTTACTTAGAAATCAATAATACGAACTTGTGAAAATTTTATATGGAATCACCCATACCAAAATTTCATTAGTTCAAGTCAAACATATTGAAATCTAAACAAAATGCGAATAATAATAAAACATAACATTCAAGATTGAAATAGTTCACATGAAATCAAGAATACATGAATCAAAAACAAGTGAAAGTTCAAATCACACTCCTTGAATAAAACGGAATATCATAATCGGCTCATCAAATCGTATTGTTCACCCCTCCATTGTTATCTTGATCTAGGTTCGCGTTAACATTAAAAACACGGCCCCTTGCTCCTTGATTGGCTTGATTGTTTGGGGCCACCACTATGTTGTTGTTATTGTTGGCCCTAAATGGACAAATGTTGATGAAATGATTTGGATCCCCACATTGAAAGCAAGCTCTAGCCACTGGTTGTCTTGGAGCTGTGAGGAGCGGTACATTGGCTTGGTTGGCTTGTGCTTTAGGCAATCTGCAATGAATAGCGAAATGACCCAAGCGGTTGCAGTTTGTGCACAATCGGCACGGTTTTGTAGGCATGTGATGGAAGTTACAAGTAGAACATAGTGGGTGTGGACCGGTGTAGGCCTTTTTGTAGGCTTAGTTAGTTGCAGTAGTAGGGGCAACTTGATGGAGAGAGATTGTATGAGTAACAAAGTTCAGGTGATCGGCTTTTCTTTTGTTGTTCTTGAAAGGAGCAGATGAATCAGCTTTGGTTTCTGTTTTGGTTGGTTCATTTGGACCTTTTGGTTGATCCTTATCTTTCTTGAACCCTTTCCTAAATAGGGTTCCATCTTTGACTTGGTTGTCAGTCAAAGTTGCAGCCAATTGAATGGCATTAGCTAAGGTCTTTGGCTGGCTACTCTGAACTGAATCTTGAATCTGCATTGGCAGTCCACCAATATACTTTTCGATCGCCCTTTCCAAAGGGGTCACCATGTGAGGGCATAACAGACTTAGTTCATGGAAACGATTATTGTAAATCAGATTTTCACCACTATCTTGCTTAAGATCCCAGAATTCAAACTCAAGCTTTTTGACCTCACTTCATGGGCAAAACTCATGGGTCATTCGTTCCTTGAGTTGATCCCAAGTCAAGTTAGCAGCAGTGTTTTCCCCAATGGCCTTCTTTTCATTGTTCCACCAGGTTAAGGCTCGTTTTTTAAGGGTTCCAACAGCATACCGAACCTTCAGATTGGCCGGGCAATCACTGTTAAGAAAGGTGTTTTCAATCCCCTCGAACCATTGGAGCAGTCCAGTTGCCCCACCCGACCCATTAAACTTGGGCGGGTTGCAAGAGTTGAAATGCTTAAACGAGCACTTTGGTTGATTGGCTTGTCCGGGAGTCAGGTTGATGTTGAGTTGTCAGTGCAGTTGTGCACCCATAGTGAGTAGCACGGTTCCCATTTGTCGGGCTATTATCGAAGCGATACGACGTTCAGCTGCGCGTTCTCTACGAGCCATCTATACAAATATGAATATGAAGTTTGATTAGGAATAGAATATGATTGATAGAAAATAATTTAGACTTGTGACATTTGTTCCATCTAAGATATAATAATAAAAATTTTATTACTAATCTTAGGAGAAATGTCATGGAATATAAAATCACATAATAAATCAATTGAGTTTGCTTTAAATCCTAACATATGTATTGAAGTCATTTGAATTTGATTAATAATCAATTAGTGTAACATCAGTGCTGGAATTGTACCGGAACAGTGATCTCAACAGTGCCATGAACAGTAATCAGGTACGAACTATACGCATTTTATTTTATGTCATGTTCATATCATAAATCATTATCATTTCATGTTATCAAACAGCAAGATTCAGAATCATTTCAAGGAAACATAATTCATAAACACATGGTTTATCAGTCAGATAATTATCTGGCAATACAGAACCATCATGTTACTATTGTTAGGATTTTATTATGTATAAATGTATGTGAGGCTTTATAGAACAAAACACAAGGATGTCGTTACGTGAATGCTAAATCGACGGGTTATTCGTTTAGGTGACGATCTGTACGAATATATCTGAAATTTTAACGTTCTGAATGATATCCGATAATTAGAAAACAATATTGAAAAGTATAGTTATCGTCGTGTTCGTACGGGTGACGATTCGAACGAATACGCGCGACGACTGTACGATTCGATTTTAAACATTAATTGAATATTTCTGAAAATTTTAAATAAACAAAAGATATTTAGTTAATTTACTAGGAATAACCACCTAAAATAATTTCGTAAATCTTATTTTAAATTTGAGTCGTTTCGTTATGAAAACCACGAGAAACTGACGTTTTACGCGAAACCAAGCGAAACCGAACCTACCCGGGTATTTTGAACCATTAAATGTGGTCATTGAATGCACAACCACCACCACCAACCAAATTCCCTCACAATTTCGTCTCCCTCTCTCTCTAGAAATTTTCTCTCTACCTTCTCTCTACAAGAACTCATCCAAATTTCAACCATTTCGAGTGTTTTTGGTGTCAAAACGACCACCACATCACGTAGGTCACGGAAGTACAAAGGATCTAAGCTTTTATCCACCATTTTTGAGGTAAATCCCTAGTTTTATTTCGGTTTTAGTGTGTATCACGATCCCTTGTAGTTATTGTTGTTCTAACCGGTCATAACACTTAGAAATCTTGAAATAAACCATGGTAAACAACTAGGAAGCGCTAGGAACAGACTTGTAACAGGTTAGAGGCGATGAAGAAGATGATGAATGGTGGAGTCACGAAGGGTACAGGTCGGCCGAACCTGTGAGGGGTGGCCGAACCTGTTGAGGCGCCAACATGAATGCCACGAACCTCATGGGGCTATATCCGGGAGGGACGAACCTGGTATTGGCCGAACCATTAGCTTGACCGAACCTCAGAGTGATGGGACCTCCAGCCGAACCTGTATGTAAACGAACCATGGGTATGGACGAACCTGAGGTGGTGCGAACCCTCTTAAGGCCGAACCTTCTCTCTCAACGAACCCACAAGAGGACCCGAACCTATGCTACTCATGAACCACATGCTGGCCGAACCTGTGGCCATAGCCGAACCCATGTGTTGTCAGGGAACCCTTGACCACGAACCCTTGATCAACGAACCTACTCCTGGCCGAACCCATCCCTTCGAGCGAACCCTGCACTGGACGAACCTAGGAGCTGTGACATGGCTGTCTTGACCTAGCCGAACCCATGGATGCACCATCATACAGCCACGAACCTAACCCTTGTGATAACAGCGAACCATGAGGGCCGAACCATGTGTTAACACTTAGCCGAACCCTAGAACTTATAAACACTATGGGATGGCAGCGAACCTAGAGGTTTGGGGGCTACGAACCTAAGTTTCGAATGGGAATTGGACCACATAACTTGCATGCATGGGATGACCTTGTGAGTATGCATGCATGAGGGGACCAATTAGGGTTTCCTTTATATAAAATCAATGCTTAACTTTTAAGGGCCAACATGGGTTAAAACAATGTGATGTATAAATTGAGAATGGGTTAAACAAACATGACTAGACTTCTAATGAGAATGGGTTTTCTTTAAAACACCCTAACAACTCAACATGAGAGGTTGACACCTATTTATTTGACCCAATATGTTGATGAGAAGCCATTTGGAATAAAAAGGCTAGCAATGGGACGAGGTGGGCCCAATGGGCCTAACCTAAGCCCATCATATGTTAAATGTCATTCCAATTAAGTTAATTATGTTTTAATAAAAGAAAATGGTTTATAAACTTTATTGAATTAAAATAAATGATTTTGACTTAATATTTAACTTAAAATGAATTAAATTAGAAGAGGTTTAAGTAAAGACTCGTAATGTTAGTTGGGGGAAAATGGTTATTAACGGATAATGATTTAAACTAGTTAGATGAAATCATAGAAGCACATTAGTACATAGGACACTTAGTTGCACACCGAGACCAAACCTTAGATACGACGACTAATATGTATACTTATCGTATTCGAATTCTTTTAAAACAACTCAGGAACCAAATAAACCTAGTCTACAACAACGAGCGCGCATTTTGTGGTAGTACAGTACAGAGCAACACAGGTGAATTCATTGCCCCTTTTCTAAACGTTTTTGTTTTCAAACGCGGGGTTGAGAAGCATGCGTAAACCTTTTTACTTAAACTGTTTTACGTAATTGCTTTTATTTATTATATGTTTATATATGTTTGTTTATACTCCTAGACTCCTGTTTAGGTAACTGCTATGCTGAATTAATTAATAAGTTAGTTAATTACTCTTATGAGTAATACTTTAATTCTAAAACTCTAAACAAACCCTTATTCTATCAAGTTCAAATTCAAGAATCTAAATTTAAAGTGGAATCAAAAGAACTAAAGCTAAAGATCAAATGCAATGGAAATCTAATCCAGTGTGTGATAAGTAAACTAAGGATCCTAATCAAGAATCTATAATCATTGTGGAATCATGGAAATCAAAAGATCAGAATCAAGAGAATCAAGTGAATCATGGAAATCATAACCGTGTGTGAATCATGGAAATAATGAAATCATTAATGCTTAAGTTAAGTTGGATGTCAGTTGTATGTAAATCAAGACCACGTGTAACACACAGAAAGTCCCGGCATAAATAGTAGACTCTTGTAGTCAGGCTATAGGGGCAATAACGGAAACTATTAAACAAATCAAAATCAAGAGAATCACAGACGATCAAGAATCAAAGGATATCCTTAAAGTCCCGGCATGTACAGTAGACCAATGGGTCAAGCTGATATGGGCATCATTAAAGTCCCGACACATACAGGTAGACTCCTTGTGGGTCATGCCTGATATGGGCCACGTGTGAGAGGGTACAACTTGGACAACCACCAACAACTAAGTCTAATTGATTGAGTCAAATAAGGCCCAATCATCATGTCTTAGTTGTATTTAAATGTTTAGTTATTAATTTAATTACTCATTTAATATTATATTTCTACAAATGCTTTGGGGTAATCATGATTACATGGTGAACTCAAGAGATCAGAGGTAATTCTATTTGTGGAAATCAAATCTAAATTGAAGGTGAATGGAGTGAAACGCTTAATTATCATTAACAACAATATGCTAAGCAGTCCGATATGTGGTGGGACGGTGGCTAGGGCTTGTCCCCTACATATGCCCTATATATAAGCATACTTGATTGGATAGCATAGGTGGTTGTTGATGAGGTTAAGGTTGTCATTTTGGGGGATCAAGGTAAACATTTTCAGGGTAATCAAATTCTATGAATCAGATGTTATGAAATCAAAGATGTGGGATGAAATGCTTAATTATCACCATGAACAATATATCATGTGGTTTAGTATGTGGTGGGACGGTGGCTGGGCGGGCGGTAAGTTCGACCCTACATATGCCCTATATATAAGCATTCTGAACTGGATGGTATAGGTGGTTAATGGTGAGGTTAAGGTTGTCATTCAAAGGTTATTCAAATTCATTTTTTTAAAACTACATGAACTCACCAACCATGTGTTGACTTTATTTTTGCATGACTTCTCAGGTGACGAACATGTCAACTAAGGAGTTAATTCTTTTGGACTAGGATACCAGTTAGAGGACCTAGCTTTTTGGACCTGCATATTTTTGAAACATCATTTCACAGATTATTTTGTATATCTTGTGCAGATACAAGATTGAAGACCTATGATGTTGATAGTAGATTTACATTGTTAAATTATGAACTAAACTGATGTAATTTAACTTTGTAATTCTATTTTCATTTAGCAGTTTCTCATTTATATATATCATGTGCAATGTACACAATCTGATCATTCCGATTATCACTCACGATATCGCGCCCCGGGAACCTTCCGCCCGACGGGGAAGTCGATCCAACCCGCCGGCTCGGGGTGTGACAATTAGAATTAATATTGTTTGTAAGAAGTTAACATGCTTTGGCCTATAGGTAAAATACTTTCATTGAAAAAATCCCCAGGTAAGCCAGACTGGTCCCTCGTCAGGGATTATGAATCGCTTTCCTAGACAGCAGTCTCAATTATTGGTATTCACCCTTCCAATTAGTACATGTTCTCTATATAAACTTAATTCTAATGAGATTATAAGCAAATCATTTGAACTTGTTAGAAAACATGAGGAATGGTATCCAATATTGAATACCGGTGACATATTAGAATCATTTAGTTTGTAAAGTGTTTGGTGTGATATGCTTTGGCCTATAAGTGATCATACTCTCATCAGAAGTCCCCAGGAAAGCTAGACAGGTCCCACAGTACCTCGGGGATTTATACGAATAGCTTTCCTAGACAGGAATTCCAACTACCGGTACTACACCCTTCCAGTTAGTACATATCCACCTTACAAACCTAATTTTAATGGGATCATAAAATCAACATTTTAATTTCCTAAACTTAATTTCTCTAAGGAATGAGTTCATAACTTATCAACTAACGATCACTTGCACACACCTAATTTTAGAGTAGAGTTCACTTAAAAGTAATTTCTAAGTAATCTCCATGATATGAAGTGTTTCTTAAACTAGGGCATTCTTAGCTAAGTGTAAGCAAAGGTATTTAACAACTATGGCTTTCCTCTATGGTAACATTATAATATAAGACAATTTAAATAAGCATAACACATAATGAATAAGTATAACATATATAGCACATAAGCAAGTAATAAACAGACAAGTGGGGTATGAGATAACTCATATTTGGGTTAGCTTAGTTCTAGTCTAGGCCACCATTTTCTAATAACCTAGATCCCTATAACCATGGCTCTGATACCAATCTGTCACACCCCGACCGACGACGGAATACGTCGGGGCGCGAGTCTGACTGTTCATTAGTTCATGGTGCTATTAATAAGTTTTAATAATTATTACATTCATTATTAACATTAAAACATACATTCATTGATAACACTAAACAATTACAAACATTTAAAGAATTACAAGATCTAATTTATCATTACATTTGAAATCTAACATTTTGTTTAAATTAAATCTAGGTCCACTATGCTTATCCTATGTCTTCACCATGCCTTCATCTTAACCTGTTACATATGTAAAATAAATTTGGGTCAACTATATGAATAGTTGGTGAGTTTCCCATACAGTTTAATATAGATATAAGAATATGTTTAAAACTTAAATGCAAACAAAGTCCAAATTGAATAGACCTAAAGCAAGTATAATCTACAAGTTTAACATGATTCTTTGGCTCTTTCGCCTTTACTAACTTAATGACACAAATCAGTAAATAAAGGCTACTAGTTACAACAATTGAATTCAGGCTCTTTCATCTTTGCATTTTTCAATAACCAAGTTATTGTGCAAAGACTACTAGTCACATAGATTTTAGGCTCTTTCACCTTTGCAATATATATAATATCCTAAACTATATTGCAAGGGCTACTAGTAACATTGACTACACATTTAATAACATGATAATACATTGAATATAAACAAGTAGGCATACAAAGCACATAAGTCAAACAACTTAGACAAGTAGTTTGCATCTATTTTGATTTTTGACTCTAGAATAACAAGGTTTGATAGAACATATGTAACATCCCTAAATACAAAAGTAAAAGAGGGAGTATGAGTGAAACTCACATGATTGTTTGCTTAGTTAAGTGATAGAGAATGAAGTTGTAGATTTGCTTCAACCTAGAGTTACAAAGCATAGTAGTCTTAGGATTTTGTTTAGAGTTCAAGTCTTGATATTCTAGAATCTATGTCATACTAATGGAGGTCCTAAAATGAAATGTCTAAGTTTGAATGGCCTCATTTGAGTAAAACAAACATATCCTATTTCCATCCTTTTTTTGTTTAACAAGTTTCATAATTTAATATTAAAGATTATAAAAATTAAATTTGTTTGCAAATGATTTATGTTAACAAAAATTATAAATATTATTATGACATTTAAATGTTTATGTGTTTTGTTTATAAAAGAAATCAACAATTTTCATAAAGATTTATAATACTTAATTATAAACACATGATAAAAATAAGTTTCACAAAATATTAAAATATAATGAAAATATTTATATATTTAAATAAGAATGAGATAATAAGATTTAAAATGTATAAATAAGATTATGAATAATCAATAGGATAAAAGTATTTACATATTTAATGTATACAAATATTTAATTAACATAATACAATAGTTAAATATTTAGTTACAGTAAAATAAAACAAATTTTGATTCAATATTTAAGTAAGTTTTACAGTACATTAATATTTAAATAAAGAATAGGCCTCTCCTTTTTTTTATATATTTTATTATAATAAATATATATATATATATATATATATATTATAAAAATGCACTTTTGTTTTATGAATGTACTTTATTATCATAAAGTATTGAAAGATACATTTTTTTTAAATTAATTTTATTGTTGTAATTTAATTCTTAAAGAATTTAATTTCTTAAAATGATATTTAATCATTTATTAAATTCCTTTTCATGATTAAAAATAAGAAAAATTGAATTAAAAAGATGCTGAAAAGTTATATAATTAACAAAAGATAAGCAAACTAGTTTTAGGATTTATTGGATTTTTTTTTCTATAATTTTTTTATAAAAAGAAAGGATAGATTAGGCTAAAATGGAAAAAAAAACCGGTTTAGGGTGCGCCTCCCGGGTGTCGAGCCCGGGTCTCCTGAACCAAACCAACACTGCTTACCGGTTGATCTGGCTCAAGATTTGCTGAAAGGATTGGATTTCAAATGTACTTATTTAGGTCTTTAAATCGACCTTAGAACATAAGAACCCTAATCCTTTCTCAAATCGAATTCGATCTCGTGTGTAATCGTGAGCCCTAAAAAACATAGGGCTTTTAATCCTTGGCCAAAACTGAGTGGAAGGGTATATAACTTACCTGGTTATGCTCTCGATTTGAAGGAGTTCGAATGGATACAAGTCTCGATCGTTCTTCAGCCTTTCCTAAGCTTGAATCGACCATAAATGGTGTTATGCGCTCTGTTCCCTTCCTCAGACACGTTCGAAATCATCCAAGGAAGAGAATGGATGGTTTAATTTGAGTCTTATACACGCGTGTAAAAACGGTTGCGGAATAGGACCTACCCGATTTGTGAAGATTAAGCAGATGAAGAACAGAGAAAGTCTTGAAGATGGTGAAGAACACAGACAAGAATCTGAGATGCAATGTAAACTGAAGAACAAGAAATGATATACAACAATAATAGTTCAACATTCAACAAGATTACATTACCTACCCCTCACATGCTCAAACTCCATAGATAAAGAATCCATGGAGTTCATGGGGGAAGAGCACTCAAGACTACATTGAAGCACACTCTCACCACTCTCTTGTCTGGTTGTGTTTACAAATGAGAATAATCTCTATTTATATGTCACATGACCCAAACCCTAGAAAATAAATAAATGGCAACAAATGATAATAAATAATAAACAAGTAAATCGCATTATCATTTGCTAAAGTCTTCGGGTATTCGGGTCATCTCGAGTGTCTTCAATCTTGAGCTTTTCAGTGGCTTTTGCGGTTATTCCTTGCTCCCTAACCAAGGAATACACAATACTTCTTGTTTACGTTCCTTCTATCCAAATTAACCGTTCGGTCTTGATTTCTCTAGACCCAACAATCTCCCCCTATTTGGTTAGATGAATGTAAACAAAGACCGAAGTAGAATGAAACAAATATGAATGATAATATGAACTAGTGTAGATGCAATTCAGATTTCTTTCACCGCAAAACAAAGTGAATCTTCCTTTATCCGCTTCTCAAACCCAAAACAAACATCTTGTAGCTCCATTGCCTTCATTTATCTTCTCCCCCTCCGATTAAGCTCCTCCTACGATTAACCAATCTCAATCTTCATCCCCAACACCAAGAATGGAAGAATATAGAGTGTAATCTTAATCTTCATCCCAACCCAAAAGATGTAAGAATATAGGATGTCAGTTCAAGTGCAGGACTCCAACCAATCCTTGTAATGAACATATGACAAATGCAAGCTCAAAGATAAAAGAAAACAATATCCCAACAATCTGAAAGTTAAGAGTCTTCAAAGTAGAAACAAGAAATCTTCACATCAATGAAACCAAAGTTTTCACTGATAAGCCACTAATAACACTCTTGCCATCAGTTTCAATCCATCAATCTCCCCCTAAACTGATGCTACAGATAACTGATATGTGAAAACCCATCAAGTCTTCAAAAACAAGTAGTGTTCTTCGGAAGCAATCAATGCTAACCGGTAATATGTGCTGCAAACAATTGGACTTACAAAATAGACATCATTAACTCATTTTAATTTTCTGACCATTATGAGTTTCAGATCTATTATGCCAAAGTGTTTAGTACTTCCAATGATGAAACCGAACGAGCGAACCAAAGTCTAATGTGTTTCAAAAGTGAAGTCATATGTTATCAATTTCTAAAGTGTTGATTTGAGAATGCATTAGCACTTGGACATCACATAAATAAACACTTAAGAAGTGGACATTGCATATTAAGAAAAGACATCACTTATGAAACCTTTTGTTAATTTCAAAGTGATAATTTGTAGATGCATTAGAACTTGGACATCACAAATTAACACTTAAGAAAGTAACTTCTTTACATACCAATAATACCTCTGCTATGTGGAAGTAACTAATTGTTGGCATCTTTGAATAATTCTTTATGAAGCTTCCAAGAATTATTGTTTGAAAATAATTGTTTGCCGATGTGCTCAATAATATGAACATAAATTTTGTGATAATTACCAAATTGCCATCAAGAAAATTGAATCAGTAAGTAGTGAAGGCCATGTGGAAATTACCATAATGTCCATAGGTTTTTGTGGGCCCACAAATTCAAAAGAAATTCTTTGCAGCAAGGATCTCACCATCTTTGAAATAAATAAACTAATCAATTATGCCCAGGTATATGGGCATCTTAACATGAATTCACGCCTCAAAGGTATTGCTGATCGGAAGACCTTTTTGAAGCAATTTTCATAACATTTCGGAAGCAGGTGGAGTGTGTGCTTCGGAAGGTTGCTCACACAAGAAGATATAAGAAAATGGTGATCTTCGGAATAACCTTCAGAAGACATAGTCGATCGGAAGACTTTTGTTCATCGGAAGTGGTATACAATTATACAAAGTACAAACCAGCTTGTCGAAATATTTCTTCGGAAGACATAGTCAATCGGAAGACTTTTGTTCATCGGAAGTGGTATACAATTATACAAACCAGCTTGTCGGAATGTTTCTTCGGAAGGCGTAGTCAATCGGAAGCTAGCCAAGAAGCAGTCAGTTGAACGAAGTGAGATGATCGGAAGACAAGAGTGATGATAGGTTGAATGATCTGTTTTTGAAGGATGTTGAACTTCCGATGGAACCATGACAATGGTTTCTTCTCCCAAAAAAATACCTTCCGACTAACCCTAATCCATATCACCGCCGTAGATTAAGATCACTCTCACTTTTGTCCGATTATTTGACTTTTGCAGAGAAGTAAATGTGATAGACAAAAGAAACCAAAATGGTGATGATGGCATCACGTGAAACCATTTATTGGAACTTACAATTTGACAAAATGTATAATTAAACTTTTTGAAAATATACAAACCCATCAAATAATGTCTAGTTTGTATAATCTCAAAAAGAAAAATTATTATGAACGTTAAGATCCACAGAAGCTTCTCATAACGAGTCTCAAATAAATCTTGCAAAATATAAGTGAACATCAAATTAAGACCAGATTTGAGTGGAGTTTTGATAGAAAGTAGGAAGAATCAAAACCCACTTGTGTTTAAATACACATCAAACACAGAAACTCAAATAAATTTCTAAAGCAGAGCAATAAGAACAACTTGAAGAACCTTCATAAAAACTTCACAAAAATCAGGGTATTGAGCACAAGTTTGAGACAATCAATGGTTAGACTGATAGTCTCGGGAACTCGGCTCTGATACCAATTGTAAAAACGGTTGCGGAATAGGACCTACCCGATTTGTGAAGATTAAGCAGATGAAGAACAGAGAAAGTCTTGAAGATGGTGAAGAACACAGACAAGAATCTGAGATGCAATGTAAACTGAAGAACAAGAAATGATATACAACAATAATAGTTCAACATTCAAAAAGATTACATTACCTACCCCTCACATGCTCAAACTCCATAGATAAAGAATCCATGGAGTTCATGGGGGAAGAGCACTCAAGACTACATTGAAGCACACTCTCACCACTCTCTTGTCTGGTTGTGTTTACAAATGAGAATAATCTCTATTTATATGTCACATGACCCAAACCCTAGAAAATAAATAAATGGCAACAAATGATAATAAATAATAAACAAGTAAATCGCATTATCATTTGCTAAAGTCTTCGGGTATTCGGGTCATCTCGAGTGTCTTCAATCTTGAGCTTTTCAGTGGCTTTTGCGGTTATTCCTTGCTCCCTAACCAAGGAATACACAATACTTCTTGTTTACGTTCCTTCTATCCAAATTAACCGTTCGGTCTTGATTTCTCTAGACCCAACAACGCGTAGGTCGAGTTTGAAATTCTCGGTTGTATGGAGTAGATTTGGAAACCAAATTACGTTTAATCATGATTGATTCGATTTAATGGTTGATGGTAATGAATATACGCGTGAAAATCCTTTCCAGATTTGCTCGATTATGAGCTGTAATCATTCTGGGATCTCACGGATTCGAGTTCGGGTCACAACCGGGGCGACTTGGGTAACCGGGTAAGGTGAACGGGTTGGGAAGGGATGTGGTTTGGGGTTTTAACATATTCAGCCCTTCATATCCTTTGAGTTGCAACATTTCATCTCAACTTTTATTAAAGCTAGTAATAGTTTCAAAAATTACAACTCTGACCCTCCAGTTTATATTTGAATATTTTTATGTTTATAAAAATAATTCTTATAAAAATTTACAAAACTTTTTGTTAAATAAATATAACTTAATATTTTATAAACTTGCTAGGCTTCACAATTTCTAAGTGTATTATTGATATTATCATCATTATTGTTATTATTATCATATTATTATTATTTATATTATTTATCATACATTTTGATTATATCAAACATATATTTACGTACATATTAGGTTTTATTTTTATTTTATTATTTTATTTTATTTTTAATTTTATGCATTTTAGGTTGACTTTTAACTTTAGGTGTATATATATATATATATATATATAGGGAATGGATCATATAATAACCCTGTGTAATTGAGATAACCCATAAACCCTACCACATCCATTGATTTAATATAAAATATAATAGATTCCAAATTAATGGTGAAGATGAGATTAGGGATAAAATTGTAAAGTTACATTATTTCTCTCTCTCTATTTGTCAGACACCTTATCTTCAAAAACCAATCAAATTTCACACACACCATTTCAAGAAAACACACACACACAAGACACTCGAACAACCAGACATTCCGGCCAGCAGCTACGGTCATTTTCGACATCCCTGCCGACGAAGACACTCCCGACGAAGGCTTGGCGTTCTTGATCGCACCCACCATTGACATCCCGGCCAGCAGCTACAGTCATTTTCGAGCCCTAATTTTTGATTTTCGAGGTGATGGTTTATACTTCTAACTTTAATTTCTTATATTCGTCTAACCAGCTATGTTTGAATCTCACGATTACTGTATTGTTTTACTTTTAACTTCAATGGTTGCGTGTTGTGGTGGTGATGGAGATGGGGTGTTGTGGTGATTAGGATTTGGAAGATGAGATTGAAGATGCAACTGCAACAAAATGTTAAAAGGTTGCAGCTACTAGTGTCCGGCGGTGGTAGGATTTGGGTTTTGGGTAACCGGAGGATAATGTTGAGCGAGGTATGAAGCTAAATATGGTGGTGTAAAAGTTCGATTCAAGATGTTTTGTTGATTTTATTCTTGTTTTTTACTAGATCTGTGAGTATTGGTCATTCTTGATTACAATGGTGATGTTTTTGGTTGAATTGGGTCTCTGTACAGTAACAATTGATTAGAGGTTTTGATTCTCCTTGACTGGAATAGAATCAGGAGGTTTTATTTTTTTTTAATATTTTTTAAAAATCAGTCTAAGTGATTTATCTAATTAGAGAAGTGATTGACTTGCAATTTTTAGTTTATACAATTGGATGTGCAATTGAACTGTGAAATGGTGATTCCACCCTCTCCGGCCAGACCACGATGATGATGAAGGTGCGGTTGTGTCTCGATGAAACACACTCTAGTCCCTTCCTTTTTGTTTGAACCAGCAACACGAGAAGGAAGCTAACCCACTTCCATGGCTTCAGCAACGGCGACACAAGTCCGACAGTCATGGTTCTAAAGATATGAGGTATGAACCTAACTACCTAACTCTTATTCAGTAGTTAAATGTAGTGCTGTAAAAGTTTGATCTAAGATGTTTTGTTGATTTTAACTCTTGTTTTTTACTAGATATGTGAGTATTGGTCATTTTCATTTAAAATAATAGAAAAGGTAGGTGGTTGGTAAAATGTCAATAATGCCCTTTTCATTTAAAAAAAGAAGTTGACACTTGGCATGATCTTATTCAACTTGATTTTTTTCTAACTATTAGATGGGAGTTATTGAGTTTACTCAATTATGGTGGGTTACCATTGAATCCTTACCCTATATATATATATATATATATATATATATATATATATATATATATATATATATATATATATATATATATATATATTACATTTATCAATTGTTGGTAAAATAAGAAATATAAATATTTAAAAATTATAAATATTTAATAACTTTAAAATTATATAAACATATAAGATATAGTTGAAATTTTATTATATTTTATTATTTTTTTAAAGTAAGAAGATTTATAACTATTAATATTTAATTGTATTATTTAATTAATAAAAAGTATTAATATTTTTAGGAGATAGACGAGAAAAAAAATAGATTTAATTAGGAGATGACACACTATGTTGTCACGATTTCGAATATTATAACATAGATACTCTCATATAGTTGAATTACAGATATATTACGGTTATAGTTCTAATATAAAATATTAAGATGCAGCTTTCATAAACATGTTTGTGATGACATAAAAAATATGTTCTAAAAATATTCTTTTATTCGTTGTCGTTTCCGTCGCCTTTGTGAAGTGAAGTTGTCTCACACTCTAAAATAGAACAACAACAAGCATGCCGAGTAAAATCCCACTTAAAGTGGGGTCTCGGACAATCTCTAAGATAGAAGAATGTTGCAAATCGTTCATGATTGTTAATGTTTTCTAAGATTTTAATGTTGTAATCAAATCAATAAACATAATACATATTTATACTTGCATATGCGGACAAAATATTTAAAAAATCAGTTTCAACCGATAAAACGACTATACAACCTTTAAAAGGGTCGGTTTTTTTATTTTTTTAAAAACTAATTGAAAAACTAGTTTCCTCACGAAAACTTCAAATTGGTTAGAAGTAAAGGTTTTGATCTTTTTCAAACTAGCTTGCAAAAAAAAAATAGTTCTTTTACCAGTTTCTAAGCATGTTCCGTTAACTCTAATCACACTTATTAATTACTAGGTTAGTACCACATATATTACAAAAGTTGAATAATAAATATAATTAATAGTTATCAATAAAAATTTGTACAATATAAAACGATTTTTTGCTATAAAATATGATGAAAATTTCGTATAATTTAATATTTTAAATAATAAAATAATATTAGTATTTATTCAAATATTAAGTTTTCAAAGTTTGTTTGTTTAAATATTTTGTTTTAAAACTGTTTTTACAAATTTTGTGCTTTATAATAATTTGATTTTTAGAAAGTGTTATTTTATTTTTATATATTTTTAATGGGTTAAAAAAGTGAAATTTAAAATGTATAAAAAGTATGTTTATTATTTAATATTTAATATAAAATATATTTAATGTGAAAAATATGCGAAAAATCAAAGATAAAATGCCCTATATAAAAATATATAGATTCCCAATCTGAAGTGTTAACAAGCGTAAGAGATAATAGTGTTGATGTGATGCAATATAGCAAACTCGACACTCATATTTAGCAAAGGGATTGGTTATTCACACACCCCACTTTTTTAATTCAACACCCCCCTTTTCTAATACGTCTCGTATAGCACTCTACGCCACGTACAGAACCACCTGCAACCTTGTAATCTGCGTGTCGTACGCCACGTACAGGCCTCTACGTGTCGTATGCCACGTACAGACCTCTATGTTGCGTACGACATCTGACACCTGCAACCTTAAATTCTAAGATGTGACCGGTTAAATTCCGTGTCGTACGTCACGTAGAGGCTTGTACGTGGCGTATCGATGTCTTGAATAAAACGACTTTTTTTTTCCAATCACCACATTGAATTCTTATACGATACGACACGTCTAAGTATAAAACAATTTTTTTTTAACTTAAAATTGATATAAAATTTGTAATGTTATAAATTTGAACATTTTTAACGTCTAATAATTTAAGCATTTATAACATTATTATTAACGTTTTTAGTTTTTAATATTAATTTCATTAATTTAATATTATTGTCGTTTTACCAAAAATTAACAACCAATCAACACAAATACAATTTATATACAAATTAAAAAGATAAACAAACAATCAAAACAAATCAAAATATATCAATAAACAGTGTCTGTACAGTACAAGGAAAGCAAATAAACTACGGATCCTGTCGGGGAGGTGATGGCGGAAGGGGAGGAGGCTCGATACCTGCCTGCCTGGATCTCTCGATCTCGCGATCAATCATCCAACACAGCATATCGCTCTGCCGAGCCAGGATCCGATCGTGTTCCCTAGATCGTGTAGAAAGATCCTGAAGTATCTGATCGTGCACCCTGGATCGTGCAGAAAGATCCTGCAGTATGTCTCGAGGCATGCCGGAAGCCTCACCGTATGGTATCTCCGTTGCGGATGCTGCGGGACGTAGTGAGCGCCTTCGGCCTCCCCCCCACCCTCCTCATCACCCCCACCCCCTCACCCCCGCCACCCTCACCATCACCAGCCAAACCACCTTCGTCCCCCTCACCACCAGCACCCTCACCTCCATGTCCAACTCCCACGCCCCCGTCTAAGTCCATCACTTGTAGGGGAGGGACCCATATCACTCCCCGTACGAGGCAGAACCGGAGACCTACACCAGGAAAATCCCGGACGATCTTCATACTGAAGAGCGTCCGGTGATCGAGTCTGACTGGATCCACAGGATCAGACAGCTCCTCGAGAGTGTCCTAGTGCAGATGACCCAGTGCTCGGCCTATAATGGTGATACAGGCACCGCCATATATGGCTTCGTGCTGCTGCCAGACGCGTATGGCTCGATATGAGGCTTGAAGGTTGAGAAAGTGAAAATGGCGTATATGGTGGTGGTTTGGGAGGCGTATGCCCGATCTAGGGTTTTATAGGCCCTATACGTGTCGTACAGTACCCTATGCCACGTACAGGTGTGGAGTATTGGTGTAGTACAGGCTATACTCCATCTTGTATGCCACGTACAGGTCCTTTTTTATCATTAAACTGATACTTCACACATGTACGTGGCGTACAGCACCCTACGTGGCATACATGGTGGAGTATAGCTATACTACAGGCCATACTCCACCATGTACGCCACGTAGGGACCTGTACGCCACGAACAGGGGTGGGAGTATCAGTTTAATGATAAGAAAGGACCTGTACGTAGAGCACAGATCCCTACGTGACGTACAGGGTGGAGTATGGCCTGTAGTATAGCCATACTCCACCCTGTACGCCACGTAGGGAGTTGTACGCCACGTAGGGAGTTTTACGCCACGTACCTATAGGATTTCTCTTAGCTTCGTGTCCGACTCATGGATCTGGTTGTTAAAAAGCCATTTATATGAATTATTGTATACGTGTTATATACATTTACATTTAAAATAAATCAATATAATTAACTTCTCCTTTTTCACGACATATTTCTATGAATTGTTGTATACGTTGTCTATATATATGTATTCTCAAGAAGATGCGTTTGGTGTGTGATACTTATTCCAAATCCCACTTACTGTCGGCATCGGATAATCTCTTTCCAACTTGATGTCGACGAAATGATTGTTGTGTACATATACGAACGACACGACTTGATGAGGGATGACGGTTTCACTCTCCGCGCTTATCCACAGCGGAAAATATGTCTGAGAGCTTTTTATATTTATTAGCTGAACAATCACACCAAATCTTTGAGCTATCAGAATTCCGATGTAAGGCATTTGCATCCAATGTTTAAATGGTGCAGCTTCAACTTGTTGCCAGTAAATCATGTTATAAAGGAAATTATACATGCCTTCTTGTATATTTTCAAATATCGACCGATATGCATCCCTATGTGTTTCCATCTCGTCTAACAGTTGTTGTCAAACGTAAAGCCACATATTTTCATAAAAACCTAAACCCACGGCAACAGCTCGGAAACCGCAGTTGCCGTAGGGCATTACGTCCTGTATGCGTGAAATGTGACCGTGAAACAAATCTGGTATAAAGCTTTTAAATATGTTAAAATTCCATATACTTTCGTTTTCAACGAACGATTGAAATGAAGCAGACTCTTATGATAGTTGGATAGGATCATTTTTTGCTTTAGGTTTCCCTCTTGAAGATGTTGACCGACGACGTTGTAGGGCAGCAGTCTGATCTTTAACCTTGGAATGTGTGTAAGAACTATGTCTGGGTTGATCAATGATGTTGTGTTGTGAGTCATGTTTCTTTTGTTGCTACACTTTAGAACTAGGACGTCCACGAACGTCTTTTTGAACAACAAGCGGTTTCTTATCACTTTTCCAAGGAAAAGCTGTAGCCAATATTTTTTCATCATATTTTTTTTTCACTTCAGTCAGTTGTGTCATTATTTGTTGTTTCACAGCTTGTAACTGTTCTTCAACATTAATTTCTTCTTCGTCTAAAAATAACGGACGAGTATCAAGTTTTGTCCAGAATATATCTACAGCGGCAAGTGGAATTTTAGTATATGAAACAAAATTGATTATCAAAATTTGTATCAAATGAAAGACGTTTATTGTAATAATAATGAAAGACGTTTATCATGTTACATGTGTTTTCATATTTTGACAGATGACAAGCACACGGCAAGCCACAACTGGTAAAAAGTTGACAGTTACATGTATGATTTCCGGTCCGCAATACCTGTATCTTGCTTTTTTCAACAACAAGCAGATCAAGAGCCTTGTGTGAAACCTTACCTCGAAGGTAATCAAACAACGCTATTTTGTGATGGCTCATAGTTTTCACCTTACTTGTTTCGAAACTGTGATTTATGTTCACCTCCTGTGAATTTATAACTTCGTCAAAAAACCCGACAAGTGTGGCAAGAGAACTATTTGGTGTTTTTAAATATCGTTTTAAGTTCGCGTGCTGACTTTCGACTCTGTTGGTTGTATGTTGACCGAAGTTTCGGTTTTTGTTGGTCCAAGCAGATACAAACATTTCTTTTTAACTGTTCAACCATGTTTGCGTTAAATAATTTAAAACGCCTGAAACAAAACGTAACCACATAATTAGTGTATATATTATATAGGTATATGTATATATGTATTTATGTGTAAAAACTTACGCTGCCGTTTGTCTTTGGTTAGCTGTTCGTATAACTTGTTATAATTGTATTGATAAATGTCCTCAGATGAAGACTCACACAATGTCGTCCACATATGACGGAATCTGTTCCAATCACTATTAGAAAAACTTGCCTTGCAGTGTTTAGAAATGTTTTCGCTTATGTGCCACCTGCATAAGCACCTACTTGCGTCAGGAAATACCAGCTTACACGCATTCATCAGTGCAGAGATGTCAGTACTTTTGGTACGATGTTTTGTACATGGCGTATATAATGCTACGTGGCGTACAACACTCAATCATTGACAGAATGTCAGCCTAGAATGTTGTTGTATGTAACGTAGGAAGCTCTACGCCACGTATAGAAACCTTTACGTGACGTAGGGTACTGTACGACACGTCTAAAGAGTGTGAAAATAAAGAATTGGGTGTGAGAATATAAGGACCCTCTGTAAATGAATCTTTGCTTCACTGCCTTTTCGATGGTTAGCTTGAATAGACACTTCTCAAAATTCTAAACCATTCTCATGTATTTGCTCTCTTAATTTTTTTTATCCTAAGACCATTAAAAAAAATGGTGAACGCCAACATTAGGCGCCCCTCACCGACCGGTCCCACGGCCAACATGAGGGAGGTAAATCGCGTGACTTAGGAAAAATTGGGTGGTGCTGGGCTTTGAACCCTAAACCTCCATTATGGATTCTCACCCCTTACCACTAGGCCACCATCGCGGGGACATCCTAAGACCATTAAGAGTATAATAGAAAATATATTTTTATCATTTAAGCTCAATATTACTTTTAGTTTTTTACCATTATTTATATTTTTTTTTACATTAAAATCAATTTTCCTTTTAACATATTTAAGCTCAAATCAATTTTATTTATTGAAATTAAAGATCAAATTTTGTGACATCTAATTTATAAATGATACTTATTTGGATCAAGTTATTCTACTGTTTTATTTATTATTTACATCAAAGTCCTTTATTTTATATTATATTTAGTTCTTTAGATCAAATTACGATATATATTATCTTTATAGTTATCCGGAACAAAAATATTTTAGAATAACAAAAGTTATCCTGAGCAAAATATTACTTTTAGCTTCGAATGACTGAACTCTCATCACTGTAAGAAGAACTAGTAGCATCGCGGAGGAGTAATCTATATGTTTTTTGCATTAATAATATTAATAGGGGGAGTGAATATAGGTTGTTAAGCACCTAATTTAGGTGTAAAACATATCAAAACAACACAATTTTGATAAATCTCATTAGTTATACTATGTGCAAAATTAATAAAGTGAAAATAGGAACAAAAGAGGATAATCATAATTAATGACATTAAATCAAAATTGCGTCGTTTTGATGGGCTTCACACCTAAGTTAAATGTTAAACAAACTCATATATTCACTTTTCACTTATTAATAATCCTATGAGATCTATTAGATATAAAAGTTTGGTTAAAGATATAAACATACCTTCTAATTTAGTATACATCATGACTATGCTGTATTTTTAAATTTCTTTTGAACGGCGAAAGTCTCAATCGTGTGAACCCACTGTTTTCAGGCCATGCCACCAAAGTCTAGTTACCTGAACCTCCCATGAGCCACCACAACCACCCCAGGAGGAAACCACACAAGGAAAACCCCTGACCCCACTCGGACCCATTTTTCAATGCGGGAGAGATTTGAACCCAAGACCTCCCATTTAGGAGAATCTTGGATACAAGATGATTAGAAAGAACGAGATTTGATATATCTTTTTAGTCATGATTTGCCAGTTAAAATTGGAGTTTAAAAAAAAAAAGAAATAATTTAACAAAATACTCCTACCTTTGATTATTTAATTAGTTTTAAATGCTTATATTTTATCTCATTTAATGTTATCTTAGTCAATTAAATAAACAATTGTTTGAAATTATTAATATTTTTGAATTTTAAATTATTTTTTCTATTTATCCAAATATGCTTCTATCCAAACAACCTAATGCGTGTATTACACGGGTAAATAAAAAAAAACTTAAATAAGTCCGAATTTGATTATTTTAAGTTCTTTAATATTTTATATAAAATTTGATTTTATAAAGCTTTTATTTAAATTAAAAATATTTCGTATCTAAAAAATGTTCGTATTTTGTGAATTTTTTTTTTCTAAGTGTGTTTGTTAATAAAAAAGATATTTTGTAGTGTATAGATGATTTAATGTTGAAGTATTTAATATTATTGTTTTATAAAAAAAGTAAAGATTTAATATAAGAAATAAATCAAAAAATTATTATATATAATTAAAGTCAATGAAAAAAGAATAGTAATAATAATATTATTATATAATGTGTGCCCCATTTTTTATTTTATATATATATATATATATATACACATATATATATAGGGAGATGATCAAATGTTAACCCTCCCTTATAGCGTTAACCCGTTAACTCTGGCATTTTTTGCCTGAATCTTTGTTTTTTTTTTCATGATTTTTATTATACATAAATAGGGGGTTTCTTTTTTGTGTTTTTGCTAATTCATCACCGTTTAGAAATTAAATCAATTGTAAGTTTAAGTTACACTATCTGATGTAAGTAAGTGTAAGAAACTTACACTTACTTACATTTTGATTTAATTTATAAACGGTGATAAATTAGCAAAAACACAAAAAAGAAACCACATGTTTATGTATAATAAAAACCATAACAAAAAAAACAAAGATTCGGGCAAAAAACGCCAGGGTTAACGGGTTAACGCTATAAGGGAGATTTATCAATGGAACCATCCCCTATATTATATATATATATATATATATATATATATATATATTACATTATTTAGGTGCCCAATTTATTTAATGACGTTTTGAAAATTTAGACTTAGATCATAAAAGTTTTTAACTTTGAAAATTCGTAAACAAAGATAAAGGTATTAAATTTAAGAAATTTGCATAGAGATTTTGGTTTTTATTTTAATTCAAACGATTGGTTACCGGTGAGACGGATTTGTGAGTAATTGTTATTTTTATAACATATTTTTGAAGATTTTGTATGATTTAATGTTTTTATGAAAAATTTGTATACAGTTCGTGATAATAGATTTGATTTTATTATATAACTTATGGTTCTGCAAATGATATATAATACTCATTAAAGAGAGTGTACCGTGATAACCGGCCACAATGCGCGAGGAGAATTAGCCTATTTGACATGAAAATGCTTGGATTTATGCCCTATATCCTTCAATATTTTTATTTATCAAGTATAAAAGATTTCATATGAAAATATTTAGCTTAGTTGGATATTTGTATTCTATTTATTAGATTTCCTCATTGAATATTAGTTACATTAGCCATGGTTGTAGAAGTCGCTATGCGCTAGTCGGGCAGTGAGGTACCGCCTAGGGATTAATCAGAATTAATCGGCTGTAACAACCGAAATTTCGGTAACCGTTTATGTCCAAATTTTATATAAACGTTCGTAAAGTAATTATGATCAAAAAGATATAAACGATAAAAATATCTGATAATGTATGGACACGTTATAAAGCCTATTAATAACGTGTAAAAATTTCTATGACCGTTTGGGTTCGAAATTTTTATAAGCGTTCCCGAAGTGATTACGATCACATTAATATAAGCGGGACCGTTATACGATAAAGTATGAACAAGAAACAAGCTCGTGAATATTAAAAATATGTGAGTAAAGTAGAAAGGGGTTTTAAAAATAGAACCTCAAAGTTCAAGGGCCCTAAGTGTAAATTCTAAATTAATTCAATCCTTTATTCAAATTGTAAGTCGGCAAGATGGATATCAGGATATATATCGAATTTTAATATTAGAAACCAATTAACTTAGAAGATTTGAGAAGGTGAACGAAGGCTGCGAATGCTTCAGATCAACTTCTGAGTTTATGAGCAGTAGGGAAAAGCAAGAAGAATAGATCGATCAGTAAGGTATGTGTTCATGATTTTCATCTCGTATTACTTTAGTCTTGATTGATTAAAGAGATCAACACCATGTTTAGATAGAGTTTTGATTTTGTATGATAAACATGAACTGGATTCGGTTGGAGCCTAATTACATCTAGATAATGATCAGGTTTTCATGAGTTTTATGAGGGTATAATATGTATACTCTTCTGGTTGCCTTAAAAGCATGTTATTATACAGTAAGTTTAGCAACACACTAAGACGAATTAATTAAATAAGAGAATACGCTTATCTAAGCCGAATAAATAAGTAATTTTTAAGCATAACAATATTGTAGAGATAAAAATGGTCAAAATGAGTGGAAGCGAAATTTTGAAATAAAGCTCCGATTGAAAGTTATATGACATGCCGAAGTTTCGAGCGGTAATCGTAAATCTGAGCATCCTCATGAAAAGTATTATAAATTTATCTCAAGTTATTATTAATTGAGACAAATAATATTAAGTTTATAAAATTCTTCGGGTCATTATAGTAAGCTAAACAATTGTATTGGAGATAACTATAACGTAGTCGTTGTGCTACCGATTTAGAAACCCTGAAAAGAGGGTTTATATTATATGATAAGGTTATAATTATGATAAGATATCCATATAAATAGGATATCATTCTGAACGTGAGAAAGTAAGGAAAGGAAGAAAGCTAGGAGATTGTGCCTTATTAAGCTCAGGTGAGTTCTTATAGCCCTGTTTTAAATGTTTTATCATTTTGGGCTGATATGCATGTTATAAAGTTATTTTATGAAAATGACTGTATGTATGTGTAAAGTTATTGTATGAAAGTGATTTTAACCTGATTATGGTCAGGTAAAGCATGTTTTCAGGAAAAGTATGTTTTGAGATAAAGAAATGTTTTAAGTCTCAACTATGGTTGAGAAGTAAATGATTTTAAGAATTTCAGCTAAGATGTAATGAATATGTTAAGTCTCAATGATGATTGAGAAGTAAATGATTTTACGAATCTCAGCTGAGATATAACGAATGTTTTTAAGTCTCAACTGCGGTTGAGAAAGAAATGATTATTATATTTTTATAAGACACTCGACTGAAGTCGAGGAGGAAATGTAAGACACTCGGCTGAGGTCGAGAAGGAACATAAGACACTCGGCTGAGGTCGAGGAGGAACATAAGACACTCGGCTGAGGTCGAGGAGGAACATAAGACACTCGACCGAGGTCGAGGAGGAAATGTGGTTTTGCCAACCACGGTTGGGCAAAACTTGAGCACAGCGGTGAAAGGAGCCGCTTTTGCTTATGATGATTAAGAAGTCCTGCGTAAAAACAGGCCTGCCGACTGTGTGTCTCCAGTTGATGGAATCTTATGCATGTGTAAGTTATCGACTTCGGGTTGATAGTCTAAGAGCCTTGTGCTGCACAAGCCTGTTTGACTTCAGAGTCGGCAGTTGACGGTGAAGTTCCTTCACTGTATGAATGATGTTATAATGATATGTATATTATGTAATGATGTTATGATGATATGTATATTATGTAATTATGTTATGATGATATGTATATGATGAAATTATGATATGAGAACATGTATGTTATGTATTTGGATTATGCTATATGATAACATGAATGGATAAGGATTTTTTTTTTAAGAAATGAACTTAGAACTCACCAGCATAAAGCTGACTTGTTTTACATGCATATCAGGTTGAATAGTGTGAGAAGGGAGTCCAGGAGGGCTCATGGCATATGTTGAAGACTACCCCTGGCATAGACTGGCTGTATTGTATGACTATTAGAAGAGTGGGTTATGTTTTAATATATGTACTTTACTTATGTAATCACCTTAAATTCCGCTACTATAGTAATGTAATTATGGGTTTGATGTTTTGCCAACTGAGGGGCTCGGGGCCTCTCATCGGCGCCGGATGGATTTGAATTTTTATATGTAATTTTACAAATATATATAATATACACTCATCAATATCAATAATTTAATATATCATACTTCAAATAATTTAAAGAATAAACTTAAATATACTAAATAAAGTACTTAAAAGTTCAAACTTAAGCACCGAGTTCAAAGTTTAGAGATAGATTTCGATGTTAAGTGGCTGGATTCGATGTTTCATAGACATATTAAGGATTTTTGTTTGAGAAGTGTGTAAATGATCATGAAATTGGTCACTTTATATTATAAAAAAGTCAAAGAAAGTCGAAAAAAATCAAAAAAAATGATAATAATCTGACTAGGCCGCCTAGACCCTGCCTAGGCTAGGCACCGCCTAGGCCAAAATCGAAATAGTTTTGGGCCGCCTATCGCATAGGCGACCGCCTATGCCGATTTTTACAACAGTGACATTAACAATTTTTTTTCAATTAAATTGATTATACAAATTAACGGATACAAAATTATTTTCCAACTATTAGACTATCCACAGTGGTCACCCCACTGAAAACCCTTCCCCACTGAAATTTCCTGCCACGTCATCACCCCACTGAAATCCTTTAACACCCACAATGGTCACCCCACTGAAAACCCTTCCCCACTATTCCACGTCATCAACAATTAAAATTAAATAAAAAAACATTACTCTAATTTAAAAATAATTCAATATTTTACAAAAAAACACACATTACATTAAAAAAAACAATAACATATTAAAAATATACTAGTCGGCTTAGATGCTACGAACGACAATATCGGTGCGAACCCTTTCGATATGTTCGACCAAATCGGCTTTTAACGACTCGTGAATGCTTTTGTTTCGCAACGCCAAAATTTGGTTATCTCTACGCGGGTCATCAATGTCAAAAGGAGATGGCGGTTCGTCTTCATCGGGAACAAATGGGCTAATTGACTTGCCCTCACATTCAAGTATCATATTGTGTATTATGATGCATGCATACATAACGGATCTAATTTTTTTAGGATGCCATGCTCTAGCCGGATTTTTTATAATATGAAATCTTTTTTTAAGAACACCAAAAGCCCGCTCAATATCCTTCCTTGCACCCTCTTGTGCTACTTGAAACCTTTTCCGTTTAAAGGTTGTTGGACATGTTATTGTTTGCATAAAAACCGGCCATTCTGAGTAAATCCCGTCAGCAAGATAGTAACCGTGAGCGTACTCGTTATCGTTACAAAAAAACGATAATTGTGGAAACACACTGTTTTCCATATCATTGAGTAACGGCGACGAGTTTAGAACGTTTATGTCGTTATTCGCACCGGGCATGCCAAAATATGCATGCCAAATCCATAAATCATGTGAAGCAACTGCTTCAAGAATAATCGAGGGGCATCCGTGATCGCCTCTCATAAATTGTCCTCTCCATGCAACCAGACAATTTTCCCAATCCCAGTGCATACAATCATTACTACCAAGCATACCGGGAAACCCATGTTGATTTTCATGGTGTTCATACAAATTCATAACATCATTATAATTTGGTTTGCGCAAATATTTAGGACCATAGAGTCGACGGATATTCTTACAGAAATTATAAAGGCACTCTCTGGAAGTGTTGTCTGACATTTGTAAATAGTCGTCCATTAAGTCTGCCGTACTCCCGTATGCCAATTGTCGAATAGCCGACGTACACTTTTGTAATGGTGTAAATCCTCGCTTGCCGCAAGCATCCCATCTCAATTGAAAATAAGTATCCACAACCTCCAGATCGTTCACGATACGTTCAAATAGAGGTCGTTGCATCCGGAAACGCCTCTTGAACAACGTCTCATTATACAACGGTTCGGGCCCAAAATAATGATGCATCAACAGATCATGCCCCGCTTCCCTGTCTCGATTAATTTGAATTCTTCTAATTATAGGCCGAGAAATCTGAGAAGCGTTTTCTTGAGCCATCATAGACAAAGCCGAGATAAAAAGATCAATACCCTCTTTATCAGAAGATGAGAACACCGTAGAGGATGATGACATTTTTATAAAAAAAATGTATAAAAATTAAGAGAGTTTTGAATGAAAATGAGTGTGTAAAATGGTTGAAATGAGAGGTTTATATAAAGATTGATTTTATTATTTATTTATTTATTTTTTTTACTTGTAGCCGTTGAAATGGATTTGGGACCACCATTTTGAAACGAGCCAATCACGTTCAAGAAATACAAACGGGGAGCGGGGGCTGTTCGACCTGTTTGGGCGGGGCACCGCTGGCCTGGGGGCGGTGTTCCCGCTGGGCACCGTGGCGGGGTGGGACGCCGCTGGCTGGGCGGGACACCCACTATGGGTAGTCTTAAATCTTAATTACTAATTCGTATTATATAATATAATTTTTTTAATCAATTTATATAATACACGGATGAGTAGCCTAAACATATTATATTATATGTTAAAAGACAGCAGTCTCGTAACCAAATCAAAAGTAAATTACTCTGTTGAGCATCGACTTTTGCTTAAAATATAAATAATCCTTTTTTTTATTTTCCAAAAGTCTCCGCTTACGTAACCCCTTGCCAGGTCATGTTCCCCTTGCTGAACCTAGGTTGTACTAAACCAAAAATCTCTACCGGAGATTAACCAACTCGCCATACCAGAGCGTTTGAGTTTGTTGCCGAATTGCAAACCGGTACACTGTTAGATTAATCGGGTTTGTTAAGAGTAGTGGGTTACGGTTTGAGATTCATGGATCAAGTAATATTAAGTTTGGTTTAATTTAGTTAATAAGTTGCATGAAATATATAAGCAGGGTTTCAAGGCTTTACGTGGACTACGTAGCAGGAAACTTGAAGCATTTTAATTTTTGAATGGTTTATTTAATTGTTATTTAGTAGTTGGACTTGGCATTATGTTTGACTGATTTCTTTGCATATGTACGTTGGGTAAAGTTAGAATATGTCATAGGATGTACTAGTTCTTTGGCTATGTTTGTTATGTTTCCAAGGCTATTTATAGCCATATGGTTTTGCTTGAATAAATTTTTTTTTGAACGGCGAAAATTTTATTAAACCAAACTAGCAAGCTGCTAGCAAATACAAACACCAAATTTTGCTTGAATAAATATATCAATTGCATTTAGTTTCTATTCTTTTCTTCTTCACGTACTGGAAGAACATCCACATTTTTTTATTCTTTTACGTTCATTGAATTATATTAGTGAGTGTTTTCAGCAATCAAAACCTATTTAGGTCCAACATACACCACGTACCAAACTGAAATACGCGTAGGGTTTAGCGAATTGGGTAACTATGTTGCAAGCATACCCGAACACAAATTATAAGCTTAATAGGGTTGGGTTATTCCCCTCAGACCTTACTGAACAGTGAGAATATACTGGGTATGTTTGTTTGTTTAGGGTTGGGTTATTCAAGTCCAAAATGTTAGTATCTCCACTAGCAGTTTTTCGGAAAACTCCATTTTTGTTGGTACTTCCAACTTGGAACAACCATGAAGAAATTAAATATACTTCTTTATCTTTTGAGTTGTTGAAACCGTCCCTAACTAACGATCGGCTCATGTTTGAGGATGATGAATCACTTCATGTCGATGTAACATCTAGGCCCCATCTACCACCAATATTGTCCGCTTCGTCCACTCGAAGCTCACGGTTTTGCCTTCAGTTGCCCGGGTGAAAACTTCCTAGAGAGGTCACCCATCCCTGAATTGCTGCAACCTGAGCACGCTTAACTGTGGAGTTTTCATGTGCTCTACAGCCAGCTAAGCCGAAAACGCGTTGGTAATGTTAGAGGTGGATCGTTACTTATGAGCCAGGAATCTCTTGTTCACGGCCGATGTGGGATTTGCCTAGGATGTTACAGTCGACCTGTTGCCAATAAACAACTTTCCTCTCAAGGAAAATATCGAATTAGATCCTAAATTGACGGGTTAGTGTGAGCTTATCCACATTTGGGTCAACATGAGTAGCCTGAACTTTTAACAGGGTTGAGTTTCGGATATGTTTTTAAAAGTTAACCAGGTTAAGGAGGATTAATTTATATATATATATATATATATATATATATATATATATATATATATCTAAAACATATTTAACTTTTCAACTAAATATTTAATTACATTAACTATATATATATATATATATATATATATATATATTTGAACGGCTAAGCTTACTCTCCACTTAAATTACACCATAGGTACACCTTTGCATCAGATTGAACAAATGACCTTCCATTCTGAGAGGCAAGCCTCTACCAAATGAGCTAGATTATATAATTCAATGATAAATGTATTAAGTCATATATTTGGGACAAGAATTATTTATAGCAATTAAATTTAGGTCAAGATTATAGCAATTTAATATTGACCCGACTAACCTGAAAGTTATTAGAGATAGGGCTGTAAACGAACCAAACGTTAAACGAACATTTTGCGAACCGTTTGGTGGGAAGTTCGTTTATGTTCGTTCCTTTAATAAACGAACGAACACGAACAAGAAATTCCATTCGTTTAGTTAAAGGAACGAACATGAACAAAGGCCGTGTTCGTTCATTTGTCCGTGAACGTTCGGTAACATGTTCATTTACGTTCGTTTATGTTCGGTTAAGTTCATTTATTATATTTATTCATTATATGTGTTGCTATTTTTAATTTTTAGTTTAATACCATTATACTTAAGTTATTTTTAGTTTAATAATATAATATCTTAATTTATATATTTATAAATGATTATATCCGTTGCTTGATATTAAAAATGTCGATTTTTCTTGTTTAAATAATATGTGTTCGTTAGCGTTCGTGAGCCGTTCTTAAACAAGCTAAATTCCTTAATGAACAAACATGAACAAGAATTTTCGTTCGTTAAGCATTCGTGAACCATTCGTGAACAAGTAAAAAGTTCTTTATATATATAGTTTTGATTATAAGTAGTTCTTTTTTCCTAAACAACCTGAAACACACATACCTAATATAGGATATCAATCATTCTGACACTTTGGGGCATATATTCAAGCCTCGATCCACCTGGGAAAGTTAATCTTGTCTTGATCTAGATCCAAACTCAAGATCTCTTATGCGTAAGTCATGAGCTAACCATTATGCTAAAAGCTCGTAGTTGATTATATATAGTTAATCACTAGAATCTTAACGAATCCGTTAGATCCAAGTGTTTGTATTTCTCAACAAAGTGCGGAAATGATTCGAAGATGTTTCTACTCCACCTGATTTTTTGGTAAACAACATGAAAATAATAAATAGATAATGATAAGTCAATGCTTGTTTTGATTAAAACAACTAGTTAAGAAAATATTACTTGACATATATATTAATGCATTTAATAATTCTTTAAATTGCAAGTTGATTCACATAAAACTCCTTTTATTGATAAAATATCAAATACTAATAAAAATTATTACAACTCTCCGATCTAACGCCTCCCATTAGTTTAAATATATACCATATAACCAACCAAACTCATATTCCAAGTTCATCATGCAACATTTGACAAAAGATCAGATTCCCCCAAACCACAACCTGAACCTGAACCCAGCCCCATCACTTCCATCACAAGCATACCATCAACCGCGACCACCACCACAACTACTACCAACACCAGCACCACCACCTTCACTTCTGCAGTATGCCACAGCTCCCAGACCCGTTAACGTCGAATGGTCCACTGGTATTTGTGGCTATTGCTCTAATATCCCCAACTGTAAGTCATCACTCTTTCTTTAGGCCTGAGACGTGTGTTTTTATATGAACCAGCTTGCTTATATACATTGTTTTTGTGAACCACAGGTTGCTTAACATGCTGGTGCCCATGCATTACTTTTGGACAAATAGCTGAGATTGTTGACCAAGGGAAAACTTGTAAGTGGTCAAAAAGAAAATTAGTGATGACTATATAAATATTCTAACCGAGAGAAAAAAACTTTATAATAAATTATATATATATATATGGGAAAGATCAAATGAAAAGTCTATTTTGTCTAAGAAGACTAAAAATGATTTTAAAAAATCCGATACCGGCCAACTTAGATTGAACTAATTTCGACGCATTAGAACCGTTTCATCGAACCCTACAATATTAACTTTTCGGTTTTAGCTTTAACAACTAGTTTTAAAGTTTAGGTTTTAGGGTTTGATTTTATCTTTTAGCTTTTTATCTTTATATTTAAGGTTTATTTTTTAAGTTTTGGTTCTAGCATTTGAGGTTTATTGTTTATCGTTTAAGATTTGAGGTTTAAGGTATGACAAGCCGGTTTCATTGATGAAAAAATGAGTTCAATTAGAGTTTGTTTGGATCGATTTTTGAGTTTTTAAAACTCTTATTTAGCCTTCTTAGGAAAATTGACTTTCTAAGGAAACATTCCCATATACACACACACATGAGTTAATTGCATAAATGGTCCTTATGGTTTGATCAGATTCCAGATTTGGTGCCCTAACCTTTAAAATTGCAAATTTAATCCAAACATTTGTGAGAACATTATATACATGGTCCCTGTGATTTGGTCAGATTGCATGTTCGGTTTCCAACGTTGAAAAATTGCAAACTTCGTTCAAACACTTGTAATAAAATTGCATAATGAATCTATGGTTTTATCAATTATAGAATTAGTCCTCATATATAATTACGATTATATTTTAAATTTTTGAACTTAGTTATTTAGGATTGGTTAATATAAATAATTCAAAAATCTAAACAAAATATTTAAATAATATTAATATAATTTGTATCTCATTAAGTTATTTAACATAGTTGTATTCACTTTAATTTATTAAACATAAAAATTGGAAAAAGTGTTGAATAACAAACATTAAGTAGACAAGAGTTTTGAAAATTTTGAATTTGCAAATTAAATTATATTAATAATGTTTAAATAGTTAGTATGGATCCACCAATTACTTATAAACTGATCTGAACTAATGTGAGTTATTTGCAATGAATTATTTTAATAGTATTTAATAAATGGTTTAAATTTTAATTTATTTATATTAATTGATTTTAATTAATGTATTCGGACATTTAATATTGTTTAATAATTAATATATAAACTGTGGATATTTTCCTCAATATAATCCATAGTATATAAACCATAAAGTCTAAAGTAGCTCGTTTTAACCACAATGATAATTCACTTCCCCTTGGGTAATCCTCATATCAGTTTGCACGAGGGCATACAAGAAATCGTAAGTAATATATGTATTTGGTAAAAATTGAATGTTTCTTTGATTTAAATAAATTGATAATTTTCTAAATGTATGCATTATTATGGGTTAATTTTTAAAACAGAGAAGACAAATTATTTCTTTTGCCAACTATACAGTGACGGAGCTTGACTAAACTAAGAGGAGGGGGGGCGAAATCTTACCGGATCAAAAAAATTTTTTGGCAATCGACCTGTATGTCTCGGTTAGTTTGATTAAATGTTTGGATCTGTGATTCGAGTCAAGTCGGGTCAAACAAATAAAAATAAAAATGTCTAATAATTATCATTATCAGGGCCGGCTTAACCAATTTGAATGCCCTAGGAGACATAAAATCCGGGGCCCTTCATCCCTTCGAAAACTTACATTCGTTTCATAGGTCTCTTTGATTCATTCGTTCTCTTGCAGTCTTATGTGACTCTTTATTATGGGAGTTTGTGGTGGGTGTTTGTGATCCGCTTGTTACGGTTTGAGCTTTCTAGGTTTTGGCTTTCTAGTTTTGGGCTTTTTGAGCCCGTTAAAAATTAAGACCGAATCAAACCTAACCGTTTTACGGTTTGAGACGGACTAATTACATTGTAATCCCAAATATAATTTTTACAGTTTAAAACGGACTAACCATTTTACGATTTGAGACGGACTAATTACATTGTAATCCCATATATATATTTTTTTGAATAACACCTATATCATCAACCCTTAAATGCATATATAAATAATACACACGAGTCAACTGTTTTCACCTTTCTCACGATATATTGAGGATTTTTTACGTTTATCTTGATTTGTAGCATCACTTTCTTTTTCAATAACCTTTCTTTTGAAAAACTAATCAATTATTTTTACCTTTCCCATGAGATATTGATTCAAACTAAAATCTAAATGTCTAAACAAACAAAATGAGAGGGAGACTAATAGGGTAAAAAAATGAGAGGGATGGAAAGAGTTTTTTTTTTAAATATGTTTGGTTAAATTTTTTTTTAAGGGGAGGGGGGGGGGGGCGAAGTTAGTATTTTAAAAAAAAATTATGGCTTACGGTCCGAAAATTAACACTACTAGCGAAAAAAAGAATGCTTCGTCCCTGCAACTATAAAAATGTTGATGTCAATAAGCCTGCTAGTTGGGTAATTGCATATTCACCCATTTTCTTACCAAGTATAACAACATTCTTTTTTCAACCAACTTCTCACGCGTTGCGGTAGCAACCTCATATTGAACAGAAAAAAAGCGATATCTATCAAATTAAAATTTTATCAAAAAAAAATTAAGTCATATCAATCTACCGATATAGGTATCCGATAACAACGGTGGTGACAACAGCACGAATATTAATTTCCAAAAAATAAAACCGGTCGCAACGGCTTTTAAATTGTTTTGAAATAATAAATTCAACCGTCGCAAAATCAAGTGTCATTCACAAGGAATAAAAACCCAAATATAATCTCGATGTGTTAAAATTTTATTTTGCCGATATAGGTATTCAATCACGACGGTGGTGACAACATCACGAATATTGATGAAAAAACCGGTCGCGCTTAACGGCTGTTAATCCGTCTTAAAACAATAAAAGAACCGTCACAGAAACAAATGTCAATCGTAAAAATACAAACTCAAATATAAGATTACAATATTAAAAATCATATAACTAAAACAACAAAAATATGTGTTCGCAGTCGTAAAAGCTACATCAAGATATATGAACATAAAGTAAACAAATATATAATTATTAAAATTATTTCTAATTATTATAGTTATTTAATTACTTAAGTTAATGTTTAATTTTAAGAATCGATGTTTAATTAGTATAATTATATATGTATGTTAGGTCCAGGAAAAAAAAAAAGAAAAGAAAGAAAAAACCTAGATCGATGGCGCATGGTTTCGAACAACTGATCACCAAGGGAAAAGAAACAGAGATGTATTGCCAATTGCCCAATTGATCTACAAAACATAGTCACACTATCAGCATTTTATTTAAAAAAAATAAAAAATATATATATTACTACTAATAATTTCTTTAGTAATATATACATATATATATAGGGAGAGGTTCAAATGTTAACCCTCCCTTATATCGTTAACCCGTGTTAACTCGGCATTTTTTGCCCGAATCTTTGTTTTTTTTCATGGTTTTTGTTATACATAAATAGGGGGTTTCTTTTTTGTGTTTTTGCTAATTCATCACTGTTTAGAAATTATTTACAAGTGTAAGTAAGTGTAAGTTACTTACATTAAGTGTAGTGTAAAAAAAACAAATCTTAACACATGTTTATTTCGTTAACTGAAAAACTATATCTTATTACTTTGAAGCCCACGTTAAAGTAAATATAAATGTGTGTTTTTTTTCCTTTTTAGTTAATATAGGGCCCACTTACATTAATAAAAAAAAACTAAACCTTTAAATTTACTTTAATGTGAGTTCCAAAGTAATAAGATGTAGTTATTCGGTTAACACAATAAGAAATGGTTAACATTCAAACTATCCCCTATATATATATATTTATATATATAAGTAAAGGGTAAAAATATAACTCAATAAAAATGAGACAACCTATTAACAATCATCAAATAAACCAAGGGCTTTAGCTTAATGGTTAACCCTTTGGCTTCTCTGTGGGAGGTCACGGGTTCAAATCCTTCCAAGGCGAAATAGGGGTCCTTGGGAGGTCAGGGGGTTTTCCGGTGCAGTTTCCTCCTGGGTTGGTGGTGGGGTCTCAACGGAGGTCATGGTAACTAGACCTTGGTGGCGTGACCTGGAAATCAGTGGTTCACACGTTGAGATCAAATGCCATTCAAAAAAAATTATCATCTAATAATTAATTTAAAAAGTAAATGCATACGATTATGCCACTTGTCATTTTTCATATTTTAATATGGGAGGGCATTTTGGACATTTTGTAACCACTTAAAAAGCTAGATTTAATATAGTGATGACAAGTGTAACCATCTAATATATTTTATCAAATCTAATTTTTTATATAAAGTTTACCCCCTCTTTTTTTAAATATTCACAACTTTTTACACTATATTATTTTTTATAAAAATTGCATCATTATAGTCGTCTCATTTTTCTATTTAATTCTGTTACAGTCTCGACTAATTTTTTTTTTTTTTTTTTACAATATATTCAGTTTTTAATTGTGTAATTGAAAATTATATTTTAGACTATTATAAATTGCATTAGATGTACTGGTGGCATTTGTGATAAAATTAGTAAGAGTTAAAATTTTAAAAATTGTAAGATTAAATAGTTTTTAAGAGTAGTAAGTTGTTGGAAAACTAATTTGTTTCAAAACCACATAAACTAAACAAGAGACACATTTTTTATCCGGTTCATTATTTTTATATATTTAGTCCATTTATTTAATTTTTTTTACAAAAAAAAGAAAGAAAAGTACACATGCTTGGGAAAAATTCTAATACATATTAAATGTTCGTGTAATATAGCTTGTGTAGTACAAGGGGCCATATATGCTTCAATCGAGTATCTCACCTGTTGTGCATGCATCTATTCGGCTATGTATAGGAGTAAGATGAGGAACCAGTTTGGGTTGCGTGAAAGTCCTTGCGATGATTACCTTCTCCATATCTGTAATCGAACGTCGTGCCTTGTGTCAAGAGTATCGTGAGCTCAAAATTCGTGGATTTGACTTATCCATAGGTAACATCTTGTTTCACTGCTAGAAAACCGAGCATTTCCATTCTCAATTTTGGCCGCAAATCAGTCATATTACTCTTTTGCAACCCAAATTGTGGTGACCAAAACCTCTCTTGATAAGCTTGTTTTGTGACCACGGGTCATTATCACTGGCGGAGGTTTTAAGGGGCCCGGGGTGCCCCGGCCCCTGCCGTTTTTCTGGTCAGAAGCCTTGATATAATAGTTTTCGGACGGAAAATTTTATAGGTATTGAGTTCGGCCCCTTCGGTTTTTCTTCCTAAAATTCCTTGGCCCCCTTAAGACTTTAAAGTTTGTTTTAGGCCTAAAAAATAAAATGGACCTTAACTATTGAACATTACTCATTTACTTTGTGTAAAAAAAGGAAATCCTCCAACTCAGCCGGCCCAAACATTTTTGTCGCGCCAAATTGTGATTTTTCTTCCGGGTACTCACCTTTTCGTCTTGAACATTTTATATCTTGTTTGATACATACATATTTATTTTTTTGAGTGAAACAAATATTTGATATTTTAAATTGTTTGACTCGACCAGAATTACCATTTGCCGACCAGAATTTTTAGCCCGAAACATAGCAATAAGAAAAAAAAAATTTGGCCTATAACTTTTGGCCCTCTTGGACATCTTTTTGAAGCTCCGCCACTAGTTATTATGTTACTTAAGGTCAGAAATCTTGCGATTGGATTGCTCGTTTCGCAACGGATTTAGCGACTGGATACATACGGATTCCATAAATGTGTTACTATTGAACAATATGGAAACATATGCAATGCGTTTTTTTTTTATTAATTTGGAAATTTTATTTTGATGTTTATGAATAAAACCAGGATGGCAGGGTAATATGGAGAGGCATCAACATGGAGTACAAATGCCGCCTATGGCTCCCAGTGGAATGTACCGTTAAAATATCAAACAAGCGATGCTACTTTTATGTATGTTTGGCTACGTATATTGAATGGCTTAATTAAGAACTTTTTGTTGAATTAGGTAATTTTTTGGATGTTAAATGCTTTTAGATGATTTTTTTCATTCTTGGTGTTCCTAGGTAAGTTGCAATGAGGGGAGCAACTTTCACTTTTTCCATACAAAAGTCGCAAGAGGGTCATGACTTCCACCTTTCTTACACCAAAGCAACGACTTTGGTACAGAAAAAGTAAAAGTCGCTTCCCCGTTGAAACTTACCTAGAAATCCAAGAATTAAAAAAAACACCTAAAAATCCTTTAACCTCAAAAAAACCCACCTATTATAACAAACGATGCTGCTTTTATGTATGGTCTTGTTTCACGTATGTTTGGCTATGTATATTGAATGGATCAATTAATTATGACTGTAATTTTTGAAGATATCAAGTTTATCACACATATTTTCAAATTAGTTATTTCTATTTATAGTTTGACATTGTATCGCAAGCAACGACCCACTCTCATCTATTCAGATTGTGTGAAAAAAAATTTGACTATTATGATTATGATAATAACATAAAAAAACAAACTCACACAGTAGGGGTGTTCACGGTCTGATTTCAAACTGTGAAACCGTACAAACCGGTCACCGGTTTCACGGTTGGTTTTTTTCAAACATTTGGTCTATCGGTTTAAAAAATTTTAAATCGTGATAAACGGTTTGGTTTACCGTTTTCATCAAAAACTGGTCTTAAAAATGGGACCGGACCGTATGTGTTTGTATATATAAATGTAGTTATATGTATATATACACACACATAGATATATCTATATATACATATATAACGTACAAATGAAATTAACGTGCTAAACGTAGGAAGCCAAAGGAACGCGTCATGTGTCATCTGGGTAAGGGGTATTATCGTTTATATAAAATTACAGACCGTGACTCATATATACAATCACAGACCGTATTTTAACGCACATAATCAAATATAAAATGTATAATGACAGACCAATAATCACGGACCACGTTATATGAAAATCACGGACCACCATTTTACATTCATTATCAAAGAATCAATTGTATAATCACGTACCAATAATCACGTACCAATAATCACGTATTAAGCATAAAAATCACGGGCCACGTAAAAAAACTATAACGACACTATACTCAAATTAAAGATAATAAAATTCTCAATTTTATGGTGTAATTTTTTAATAAAATTAATAAAGCATGTAAAAGTTATTTAATTTTTAAAAAACGAGTGGAATTTGTTGTAATATAGAAAATGTGGTTGTTCATCTTTTGTCATTCGAATTATATTTTACGCTTGTTTTGCGTAGAAAGTTGTATAAACACTATAAAAATATCATTCAGTGGTAGGATTTTTAGTGGTATTTAGCTATTGTGCCACTGATATATGGTTTTAGTGGCACTTTGTGTGTGTCATATTTGGTGGTCCCATCATTTTAGTCATATTATCAATGTTTTAAATCCGGACCGGACGTTGAACCTGTCTCTTTACTGGTTAGCGGTCGGACCGGATATACACACACATATGTATATATAATAAAGAACCACAATGTACATCGATGGGATCTTGCAGGGTGAGATTGATAGGAGTGAAATCATGGAACAGTTTATGTTATAAAGATAATTAATTAAATCAGGTAGTATTCAAGATAGTTTGTTAATTTGGTTATTTTTGTTATTTAAGATAATATAATTATGCTGCATAGGAAAATGTTACTGCGGATTAGTCATTTAACAATCCGGAAGGGCTAAAATGAAAATATGGAAGAAGATCAAAGAGATGGCGTATTCTGGAAGCTTACACTCATGCCCACACTTTTACTTTCATGTCATAGAGTTCTCTCTCATCTTCGATATTATCTTCAACAGATCTAGGGTTTTCTTTGTTGTATGCGATTCATTGTCTTGATTGGTTTTGACTTTTGATTTTTAAGATCTGTTATATATTTAGTTTTGTATCTGATTCTTCACTGATATATAAAGAAATGTGTGTTTGTATATCATTTAGGGACTGTTGATTACGATTAGATTGGAGGTTCAACCGGTTTTTAGACCTTTTTGCGGTTGGACCACCGGCCGCCGGTCAAACCGGCCGGTTTCTTCATAATCGGATTTTAACAAATAACCGGACCGTTATTGTTTCCGAATCCCTGACCCACCGGTCCAACCGGCCGGTCTGGGTTTGAAAACATTGCATATTATCAATTAAGCTTCAAAATTATAGTTTTAGTGGCATTTTGAGTATGCCATACTTACTAGACAAATAGTTTTTATGACTTTTACTTTTATGCCACTAATCTAGCCAATACTTTTCACCCTCAAAATTCTCACTAAAAACTTTTATCACATCTTAAACGTAGTAAATGATTCCAATTGGTAGACATGTGTTTGTGCATGGAGCGTTCTCAAAAGTTATCGATGTTTAGTACTAAAAAACTGAGTAATTGCCACAAAATTTATCACCATTGTAAATGGTAGTAAATTTTGTGACCGATTTTCCACCGAATGCAAATTAAAAATATTTAATAGGATAATAACTAAATGGTGAAAAATTTTCCCATCTTTTATTCTTGGTTCAAAATTTATAGGTAAAAAAAAATAAAATTTTTGATCCCATAATAACAGTTGAAAAAAAAGTGACTTTAAATATAATATAATAGAAGGTTGGGACTTGGGACACACGACTAAATTCATGCATCACTTTTAACCATAGCCGTCGTCGAGCATAAACAAATCCTCCTGTGAACTACAAAATCGTCGGTAATCACCTTTTTCGGCATGAACTGAAATCTGCGACGATAAATTTCCATTGTTCATCGGGAGGCGTTCTTTGTTAGGGACAAGACCGTGAAATCGTGCGGTTTTGCCTTCCAGGTTCTTTTTTTTGTTTCGAATCAAATACTCATTGACTACATAGGTGAAATTGTGATGTGTAATCACGTTTTTTCTAAACTCCTTTTTTATTTGATTTCAATATCATTGTAAGATTAGGTTCTACTAAATAATCCTCTTATCTTAAAAAGGCTGATAATGATTATGGCCACTAGATCATGAGATCAAATTTAAGATGAGAAATTTAAAATTTTAAAGGGAAAAGTTGTTAGAGAGTAATTTAGTTATAACCACTTTCCTCTCGTATTTTTTAAACTTTCATAACATTTACAAACAATATTATTATTTTTTTTAAATATATCATAAAAACAAGTAATTTTTTTATCTTTAAAATGAGTATAATTTTGTTATACAAGTTGAAGATTTTTCAGCTCATTGTGTCTAATTATCGTCATTGTGTCTTTCTTAAACGTTCGTGTATAATTATCTTTTTGTGTATTTCTTACAAGTAATTGTGTCTTTTTTACAACTAATTGTGTCTTTATTAAAGATCATTGTGTTATTCATAATGCTCATTATGTCATTTTTGCTTAACATTATTTATTATACAATATTATTGTGTCTTCAATTGTTCAAGAGAACACAACATTGAACATAAACACAAAATACACAATGACCTGTACAAAATTGTTATACTCATCATCGTGTATTTTTTTACAGGTAATTTTGTCTTTTTTTAAAGATCATTGTTTTATTTATACTCGTCATTGTGTCATCGTTACTTAACAATATGTATTCTGCAACATAATTGTGTCTTAAGTTGTTTAGGAAAACACAACATTAAGCAGAAACACAAAAGACACAATGAGCTGTATAAAAGACACAATGACCAATATTAAAGACATAATGACTAGTATAAAAGACACAATGCCTATATAGAAGACACAATTATCTATACAAAATTGTTCATACTCATCATTGTGTCTTTTTACTGGCAATTGTGTCTCTTTTAAAGATAATTGTGTTACTTATACTCGTCATTGTGTTATTGATACTCTTCATTGTGTCATCCTTGCTTGATATTATGTATTTTAAAACATCATTGTGTCTTAAATTGTTCACGAAAACACAACATTGAGCAGAAACACAAAAGACATAATGACTTGCACAAAAGACACAATACTATGTATAAAAGACACAAATTGATCTAAAAAATTAAAATTTTTTTCTATAGCAACATCATACTAATTTGAAAGATAAAAAAATGCTCGTTTTTATGATATATTTTTTTTTTGAAAAAGTAATTTCGTATGCAAAAGTTATTAACCTTTAAAAAATGTGGGGGAACATGATTAAAAGTAAACAAAAGTAGCCATTTTTAAAATAGCCACCAACAACTTGATTTAATCATAGCAATTGATATAATGGCTCAAGATCCTTCTTATGCTTTTTAGGTTAAGAGTCTTATTTAGTTTAACTTAACCCTATCATTGTTTTTGATTTCATTATCGCTACTGGTAGTGGCTTTGAATATTGACTATTGAGTGCTTGGTAATTTTCAATGTATTTTAGCACAAATTCATGTGATTTTAGGTTGCGCTGGAGTTTTGAACGGTTCCTTGCATCTTACTCTGAATGGTTTCGAAAGTTGCTTTCATACATTTAGGAATTTAGTTTGATTAATATTTGTGTTTATAGGCATATAATTTGATTAATATATGTGTTTACAGAGCATGTAATGTCCATGAATGGGAGATTGTCGTATTTTACAAAAACTATAAATAGTTATTAAATATAATTGTCACCGAATATATATCTTAAGGAATGTAACATAAATTGTAATAGGATTATGTTAGGGTTGAAACATTACCTCTACAAGGACTGGGTCGGATATCTTTAAGATAAATAGCTTAAGACGACAGTATTTGTTTTGTTTTTATTGTAATGATTGTTGATTCAATCAGACATTTGTTTCTTGTTTTTTTCATTTACTCATAGTTAGCCTACTTGTTCACTTGGGTTTATTAAATTATACATCATATTCAGCGTACATATTCATAATCAGCCTACTCATTCTTTAGTGCCATTGGGTTTATAGTGCTTTGGTGTTATAGAAAACATGGATGGAGAACGTGGCGTTATGGCATTGTGGTAGTGGTAACTTTTTGTGGGATGGATTCAACGTTCGGTGGTGATGGTGTGCAATTGTGAATGTGTCTCTGTGTGAAGTTTAAAAGTATAATACAGGGTGGATAATAAGGTGTGCAAAAAGGATACCAAATTGATTCATAATAAATATTTATTATGTATGACCAACAATTCAACAAATCTTTTAGTTGTAATATGAAATCTGTTTATTACAAATCTACCCTCCTTACAATAGGTAAATCTAATCTTCTTAACATGTTTTGAAACTTTTGTAAATCAAAAGAGAGATTTTGATGTTTTAACATGTTTTGGTGATTTATAACTATAGAAATATGTTTAAAAATATTTACAACATATTTGGAACTTTTATTTTTGAAAACAAGCTTTTAAAATGAGCATTTTCCAAATATGGAAACTTTATTTGGGCAAAATGACATAAATGGTGATTTATGCATAAACGATGTATTTCAAGTGTTTAAATATGTTTTTACAAACATACCAGAGGTATTAGATTTATGAAATAGGATTTCATAACCACGCTTTCCAAAAATAAAAACTTCTAAATATAGAAAGTTTTATAAAATAAAAACTTTTCAAAAAGTGGTAACTTTCCAGAAATGGAAACGTATACGATTTCATACGTGACTTAGGTGAACGTCATTATTACTAGAGTCGTAGGATGCTTGATGACGTCCTACTAGCGTTTAAGTTTAAATTGACACATAAACAAACTAAACACAACACACGTGTCGCCAACGATTCGTCGAGTCAACACACAAACACTCGGTTGAGCACACCGAAACTTGGAGTTCTATGGGATACAACACACCACAAAACACATACTCATGACCTATATAATTATAGGTGATCACTTGCATGTTTCTAGCACTCGTGGTTACGAACATATAAACCGGAACTGCTTTATCAGGTGAAAAACTTGTGCTTTCACCAACCTTTGTGTTGACTGTTTACTCGCATGTTTTCTCAGGTAACTAAGGCCCGCTCACGAGGATTAGGATGCTAGGCTGAAGTCTCATGCATCTGCTTAGTGTCTTAGGCTACTCATACATTTATCATTTTGATTGTCATGTAATGTTAGACAAATTTAAATGCTTCCGCAACCATTACTTGTATTATTATGAAAATTATTTTCACTTAAGCTTCCGCAATTTATGAATTCAAAACTGTTTTATTAACTCATACATTAACTTCCGCAACTCTGATTTTACAAAACTGTTTTATCCAAGTTATTGGACATTGAACTGGCTGATCCCATGCATATTGTATGTACATCTGGTTGCACAAATTGCATATGGACAGAACTTTGAATAGTCGAGACCAGGGGAGTGGTTTATCTCTGGGCAGAGAAAGGGTTTTACAGGGCAGAAGGTGGAGAAGGCTGGGCCGTAGCTACTATACTAGGATAAAAGACATGTAGGTCTTGCAATCGTAACGGGAGACTGCGATCCTGCAGAGAGGTCTCCCGTCGCGCACACAGAAGGCCGAGAAGGCCGGGGTGCGACAGATTGGTTTCAGAGCCCTCGGTTACTGTAAATTAGGTTTGCATTTAGGCAACTTATTCTATAACCATTAGTCTCCACACAAAACATAGTGCTTAGTATTATTAGTTCTTGCATACATAATTGTACCTACACTTATTACGCGTATTATAGCTATGGAATCACCGTCATCACCGCATGTAATTGCACCCGACGAGGAGGAGCCGATAGCTCCAGTACTACCGGTGTCCATGGAGTCACTCGACGAGCATTCCCTACCATCGGATGATCCCGTGGAAGATTTCGACAAGTATCCCGAGGAGGATCCGGATAAAGACCTAGATGAGGACCCTACCGATGATCCTGTTGAGGACCCCGTGGAGCAGTCACCCGACAATGCATCACCCATGCTAGAACCACCTTAGCTTAAGAGGCAGTGTCTTGAGTCGGATGTTATTAGCATATTGACTCGGGACCTGGCCTGGGCAGACGATCGTATTGAGTGCCTCGCAGAGGAACTGAGGTATACAGAAACTCGACATTCAGAGCTCTGTAGCGTAGTCAACAAGATGGATCGTGATATGACCCAGTTGATTGCACTGTTTCAGGCGGCCGAGGACCGAGCTGCCATTTCTGAAGCTAGAATCGCAGAGCTAGAGGACATGGTCGTCAATCCAGTCCCAGAGGATCTTGACACTGAGGAAGAGGAACTGGCAGCGGATGCTGATTCTGATTCCACTATCGACGATGCATGGACGGGTTGTGTCTCTGTATTGAATACTTTGGAAATCTTAGTATTTTGGTATTAAATGAATTGTAACGATTATTTAAAATTCTTGTAATGCAACTCAATATATGTTTTCTTTTCAATACCAACTACACTCACTACATAGTCCTTAGAAATACTCTAACGCTTATTCTCACTATGAAGATAATGGCTGGAAGAAGTGAAGGACAGAAACGCGGGAGGACGTGGAAACATCAGCCTCACCGCAGGTGAACTGAACGTACTCATCAACGCGTGAGTTGAGGAGGCACTTGCTGCCAGTGGCGAACCCAGAAAATTTTTTCATGGGGGGTGAAATTTTTTTAGGTTTGTTGGTGTTCAGGTTGAGTTGGGGCGGATCGGGTCGGGTCATGTTAAAAAAACGACAATCAAACTAACTTTCATATATAAATACATAATGAAAATACAATATATCTAAAGTTGTTCACTACATGAATTTATATATATATATATATATATATATATATATATATATTCAAAACAACGTATAGGAGACGTTCCTAAATAATCATTTATGTATAAAACAAATATAATTATTGCTTAAATTCTCATAAGCAATTTGATTACACAAATATAACTTCAAGTATTATGTTAATATTTTATTTAAATTAATAATATAAGTTTTTATAATGGGCTAGTCAGGGACGGTCCTAAGAATTAGGGTGCCTAGGACGAGTAAAAAAAAGGCTCATTAGTTAATTTAAATATTAAAACAGGAGTGTTTAAAAGAGCTGAAAATTCTTAATACAAAAAACTGAATTGTATTCGTAACCGTAAATTATTCACGTACTATAATTAATACTAAACTTGATTTTACATTAGGTTTAAATTATTAGTTGGGCATTTTTCAACTTAGTTTATTAATCAACACTTAAAAATCAAAAGTTTAATGGGGACGATTGCAAAATTTTACGTGGGGCGATCATGATTTTAACAGATATATACTACTAAAAAAAAATTTTCAAGGTGGGCGGCTGCCCCCCTTGACCTTAATGTGGGTACGCCATTACTTGCTGCATGGGAAATTGCCCGCAATCAAAATTAACACAACAAAGGTGACGAACTTCGTTTCACATTCACCTTGCACAATAATCACCCACTGCAATTACAACGCGTTTATCAAATTCTGAATCCAATTTCTTCTTATTAGCATATCTCAGGTGCAAACCTTAACCAACCTCTTTGCCCATTCAAAACATTTCTGGATTGCAAACCCCACTCATTCAACGGTACCGTCGGTCTGTTGCGCTGGATGGAGAAGGCCGAATCCGCCTTCGCCATGAGCAACTGCAAGAGCGAAGACCGGGTCAAGTTTGATGCCGAAACACTTGAGGGAGCTTCCCTCACTTGGTGGAATGCGAACGTTCAGAATTTAGGGCTGGATGCAGCCAATGCCCTACCTTGGGAGGATTTCAAAAGAATGATGAACAGCGAATATTGCCCTCGTGGTGAAGTGCAGAAACTCGAGACTGAATTTTGGAACCATAAGATGGTTGGTTCCGAGATCGAGGCATACACTGCTCAATCGTATGAACTGGCACCTATGCCTAGAGATGGTAACACCGTCTTACAAGCATATCGAGAAATACATTGAGGGATTACCCCTTCAAATTCATGGAATGGTGCTTTTTGCTTACCCCATCACCCTGTAACAGGCGGTGCGATTAGCCCACAAGCTCACCGATTCAACTGTGGCGCAAGGACTTCTACCACCCCGTGGTGCAATGGCCAAAACCTCAGACAACAAACGCAAATGGGATAACACCCTGAGCAAACCTTCCACTCTTCAACGACCACCACACCAACGTAAGTTTGTGCCACCTCAAGCTTACACTCCACCCGTCCCAACCAACCATAACCCAGGAGCCTATGCCGGCAAGCACCCCAAGTGAAACAAATGTAATTTACAACATGCCTTGGGAAAATGTGGCACCATCCTATGCCAACAATGTGGCAAAGGGGGTCAGGTAGCCAAAGATTTCAGAGGCGAACTACTGACAAAAACCCCACAGCCACAACAGCCACAACAGCAGCAACACGAAGCACCAAAGGACTGCTTCGAATGCGGAAAGCCATGGCATTTCAAGAAGGACTGCCCACATCTGAAGAACAAAAACCAACCAAATAACAACGGGAACAACAATGGTCCGAAGGGACGAGCCTTCGTGATCGTGGCGAAAGAGGCCAGAAGGGATCCCAACCTTGCAACAGGTACGTATATCCTAAACGCTCATTACGCTTCTGTATTGTTTGATACTTGAGCTGAGAAAAGCTTTATATCTAAGGAATTTAGTGAGATACTTGCCATAACCCCCAACATCCTTAGAGGTTGAATACACCGTAGAGCTAGCTGATGGTAAACTGATTGTAACTAAGCACATTCTGAAAGAATGCACTTTAGAGCTAGAAAACCATAAGTTTAAGATTGATCTTATGCCAGTCAGACTAGGCAGTTTTGATGTCGTAGTAGGCATGGATTGGTTGTCCGAAAGCCAAGCTGAAATAGTTTGCCACGATAAGGTTGTACGTATACCTCTCTCTAGTGGTGAAACTTTAAACATCAAGATGAAAGGAGCGACACTCCTCTAAACATCATCTCGTGCATGAAGGCTCACAAATACCTACGAAAGGGATACACAACCATACTGGCGCTTATCATCGATAAGACTGAAGAAGAGAAGAAACTAAAAGACATCCCAGTCGTATGCGACTATCCCGACGTATTCCCAGAGGATCTACCAAGACTACCACCACCTCAACAAGTGGAATTCTGCATAGATCTCACGCCAGGAGCAACACCTATCTCACGAGCACCCTATCGACTTGCACCTTCGGAGATGCAGGAACTGTCCAAACAACTGCAAGTATTACTGGACAAGGGTTTTATCAGACCAAGCTTCTCACCGTGGGGAGCTCCAGTATTGTTCGTGAAGAAGAAGGATGGCATGTTTCACATGTGCATCGACTACCGTGAATTGAACAAAGTGACACTCAAGAACCGTTACCCCTTAGCTCGCATAGGATCAAGTTACTACTCCAAGATCGATCTACAATCTGGGGACCATCAGTTGAGGGTTCAGGAGGAAGACATTCCTAAAACAGCCTTTCGTACTCGGTATGGCCATTACGAGTTCTTGGTCATGCCATTTGGGCTTACTAATACACCTGATGTATTCATGGACCTCATGAATAGATTTTGCAAACCATACCTCGACAAATTTATCATCGTATTCATTGATGATATCCTCATCTACTCAAAGACTCAGGAAGAACACAAAGAGCATCTTCAATTGGATCTCGAACTTTTACGGGAAGAGAAACTGTATACTAAGCTCTCCAAATGCGACTTCTAGATTAGGGAAGTCCAATTCTTGGGACATGTTGTTAATGAACAAGGAATACATGTGGATAAGTCCAAGATAGAGGTTATCAAGATCTGGGAAGCACCGAAGACCCCAACTGAGGTGTGACAATTCCTAGGCTTGGCAGGCTATTATCGACGATTCATTGAGGGATTTTCCAAGATCGCCCAACCACTCACAGCTCTCACCTATAAAGATAAGAAATATCTCTGGAGTGACAAGCAAGAAGCTGCATTCCAACTTCTCAAGCAGAAGCTCTATAGTGCACCAATCTTATCTGTTCCTGATGGAATAGACAATTTGGGCCTGACAAGCCCCACCCATCGCGCCTGTGAGGCCAACCCTATTGGAGGTCGGAATGGGTGTAAAATTGACCAAACACTTTGCCTTTGTCTTGTGTGATGGACATGGCAGGAGGCATGCAGTCAGCTTCGGTTTCAAACCCACACATAATATAACTGTATTGACTAGCTATCAATAGGTATTGCATTGTAATGATATGCATTCCTGCAAACACTTACTTTAAACATTTGATGTTTATTGCTTATGAAAAACAAGTGCTCTCACCAACCTTTGTGTTGACCTTTTACTCGCATGTTTTCTCAGGTAACTAAGGCGCGCACACGAGGATTAGGATGCTAGGCTGGAGTCTCATGCATCTGCTTGATGTCTTAGGCTACTGATACATTTATCATTTTAATTGTCATGTAAAGTTAGACAAATTTAAACGCTTCCGCAACCAATATTTTTATTATTATGATAACTGTTTTAACTTAAGCTTCCACAATTTATGAATTCAAAATTGTTTTGTTAACTCATGCATTAACTTCCGCAACTCGGATTTTACAAAACTGTTTTATCCAAGTTATTGAATGTACGTATGCAACCAGACATGTAGGTCTCGAAATTGTAACTCGAGACTGCGATTCTACAGAGACACTGACCGGCCTCCCGTTGTCACACTCCGACCGACGGCGGAATACGTCGGGGCGCGATTTTGATTGTTCATAACTCATGGTGATACTTTAAAGTTTCAATATTTAAACATTCATATTACAATGTCATTCAACAATCATAGAATCAAAATACAATACAAGAATTCAACATACAAAATAAATACACAACAATGTTTGGTTTATGAATTAACTAAGTCCAAAATCCTATGTTTGTCTTCATGTCTCCACTAATCCTGTTACACATGTAAAATAGAGTTTGATCAACTATTTGCATAGTTGGTTGTCACACCCCGACCGATAGCGGAATACGTCGAGGCTCGAGTTTGACTGTTCATTAGCTCATGGTGCTATTACAATGTTTCATATTTAATGCATCCATTTAATAATAATCAATTCATTGAAACAACATTTAAATAGTCATTACAATAATTCAAAATAAATAAACTATTACATTGAAAGACTATACAATTGTTTTAAAGTTTAAACTAGGTCACTAAGCCTATCTTATGTCTTCATCATGCTTCCTTATCCTGTTACACATGTAAAATAAAGTTTGTCAACTATTTGCATAGTTGGTGAGTTCGCACACTAAGTTTAAATAATAAGTATAAAAAGGATGCAAACTATAGCCTAACTAGATATGTATCATAAGCACAGCATGAATACAAGTTTGAATAAATTGAATGAATGAATGAATGAATAACAATTGCTTGTGTCCAAACTAGTATCCTTACAACATGTTAATTCAAGTATGTCCATACTATAAATTAACAGTTATAATTCAACCAGTTTGCTAGGTGTACTTCTCACCTTTTTTCACACAAAGGCAAAAGCCTTTGCGAAGATAGTATCTAACCATCTTAGGCTACTAAGTACTGGATTGCTTGACTGGCAACACACATAGAATCAACACATTGTATAAGCCTAGCCTCTAACACATAAAGCTAATTAGTCTAAGGCTTGCATCATAGATTGAATGAATAGGAGATTGAATAAAGTTTGAATAAGACATGTGTAACATCCCAAAACAAAAATGTAAAAGGGAGTGTGAAGAAACTCACTTGATTTCTAGCATGTACAATAGTTCTTGATTAAAAGCTTTGAATAAAAGGAGAACACGTCAACCTAAATTTGTGTACATATATAAAAATAATCTTAGCATTCACTAAGTTTTGAGCATTGAGTATTAAGTCTGTAGCCTCTATGTTTTCTTTTTATGAATAATATATTCTGAATCGATCGTATCAACATATTATTTGGAATGATAGTTTGAAAGTATTTAAATGTTTCTATAAATCTTATATATGAATAATAGAATATAAACTATTCTATATTTATCATTTTAAAGTTTATTGTTTTAAGTAACTAAAATTAAAAGCGCTTCATTGAGTTTGTAGATAAAATAAAGTTTATTATTATTTTATTTAGATAATTTAAATAACGTATATTTAGAAAAAAAGTATAATTAAACATGTTGAATAATTCTTATAAAATTATCCCATATTTAGTTACATTATATTTTCAACTATCTAAATATTTAAATTCATCATATTAACGTGTTTTATTTTAAGAAAAAAAAATATTGTTGTTATAATCATATATTTATGTAAAAATTATTTTCGTAATAAAATAATTTTCTAGACTTTAATATATATAAAGAGTTTTGGTGATATGTTTGTTCTTTTTTTTTTAAAAAAAAAAGAATAAATAAATAAATACATGTGTGGAATTTCCAAATTATGTGTGAAGTATATGCTAATTGTTGTTATTATAATTAACCGATCAACAGTATAAAATTTTCTGTTTAAATGACGATTAAAACAGATTCTAAAATTGGGAAATAGAAAAATAGTTATTAATAAAAAAAATGTAAAACCCACTGCGGCCCAAGGTCGAATCTGGGATCATTCCGTTTCCAAGCTTTAACAATTGTCTGGGTTGCCAACGAGCTGGCATTCTTATTGTACAAGCTTTCGGAATAAATATACAAAACATATATTTTTGTTTATCCCAAATCAGTTTTATCAAACTCAATGAACCCTAACCAAATCTCAACCAAATTCGAACGATTTAGGCACTGATTGTAGATATTATCATAGGGTTTTTGTTAGATATTGAAAAAAAAAAAAAAAAAAACAGAGAATGGTATATCACTTACTTGATTTTGTTTATAATCTTGTGGTTTCTGCTTGTATGAATGATCTAAATCAAATCCTCAATCTCAGAAGTTGCCAAAACAATCCGAAGCCAGCTGTTTACGCGTCTAGAATGGCTGGACCCTGTTTGGGTCTCGGTCGGGTCAAATGGATGTCCACGGGTTGGATGGCTGCTAAATGGGTGAAGGAGATAGGGAAACTATGGGAATATTACAATTCCAGTCCTCCTACTCCCTTCTGACTCAGATTCTGACTTGAACCTTTTCCTTCTCACATTTTGGGTTTAATAAATATCCCCTTTTAGTCCCTCTAGATTGAATTTAATGTTTAATCTACATAAAATTATAAAACCTTTTATAAATTTTATAAATTATGCTTTTATAAACTTAAAGAATTTTGTCATTTATAAATCTTGTAAATAAGATTGTATTATTTTATTGTAATGCATTATGACTTTTTAAGCTTAAAAAGATTCATATTTTTATAACATGAAATTTTATCAAAGCTTAAATTATGTTTTGTTTTGTTTTGTTATATTTATTATTATTATTATTATTATTATTATTATTAATTTTGTATATGCATATTATTTATGTATTTATTTTTATAACTAAAAATAAAATAAGTAAATAAATAGGTTATTTACTAATAAATGTTTTTATTTTATTATGACCCATTTGTGACTTTAGAAATTATAATTCTTTTATAAAAATGAATTTTATACAACCTTAAATTATGTTTTGTATCCTTATCATTACTTCACTAATGAAGTAAACGTTTATATGTAAACCTATAAATTTATGAATAAAATGCTTCAAGGACATCAAAGGTCTTTTTATTATAAACAGAACATGACTAAGATATTCAAATTCGTAACAGAAAATCCTGGAGATTACAGTCTCCCCTACTTTAGGGAATTTCGTCTCGAAATTTATTTAGTATTAATTTTGACAAAAAAAAAAAATTTTTTTTTAGTTGTTTCTTTTAACTTGTTTTTGTTTCTTTATCACCCTTAGTTATCGATTTATATATATATATATATATATTTGTAAATCAATAACTTTGGTTCTTGGCTTAATTTTAGAATTTTAATTATTAAAGTTATAGGATAATGTCTCAATATTTAGACACTATATGATAGTTTAAGAGATTTTTAAATTAAATTTTGCTTTAGAACTTGAAATGATAATGAACTTTAATCTATTAGAGTATTTATAATACCCGTAAAAACATAACAAATAAATAAGTAAATAAAATATTATATAATAACATATAAAAATGAAATCGAATGATAATTATGAGCAACAATGTTCCGACAAAATTAATTAGATATTTCAAAGATATAACAAGTTAATAACCAAACTATTTAATAAACTTTGGTCCGGTTATAAACAAACTGAAAATAATGACTTAATTATATACTCCAATATTTATCATGAAATTTTTTTATTTAATATCACTCCGACTAGATACCAACAACTGTAAAACTGATCTAAAAATTGATTTGGTAATTAAATCCTATTTAGATTCTTGACATTTTACACACGTCATTACATCAATATAAGTATAAAAATAAAATATACTAATTAATTAATCAGATTCATCAACTAAATAAAGGAAATGAAAGCATTTTCAATTAATATTACAACTCGAATAATCAAATATTTATTTTTAATTGTTTGGAAAATATCTTAAAACCTGGATCAACTTCTATATTCATACTTATCCTACTTCCTTGAGTCGGTGAACCAAAATTTCATCATATAAAGCCAACGAGCCACAAGGAAATCACTTAAAAATTGTTTGAAACCCATCTCGTTGTTCTTCGAATCATTCACCGACAAGGCTTGTTTAAGCGTTCAAAGAATCCACACGTCATCATCACGTACGTACCCGACTAAAACCAAGAGTAGACCAAAGAACCGGTAACCGGAGAACCAAAACCGACGAGCTTAACCGGCGTCTAAAATCCCTCGTTTCGTTTCGGATCAACACCGTTAAGGTAAACCGTGTTTACGTAAATATCTGATTAAGTATGTTGAGTTCAGAGTCGGTGGTTTAGTAAAAGTCAGTTTCGAAAACACCGAAAGTTTTTTTTTTTCTGTCCTTCACGTAAAAGATAATAGTAGGGATGGGTGTACGTAAACAAGTGTTTATGTATGTTATTTGAAGGTTTACAAGGGAACTGCAAATGCTTGATCAAACCTTGGAACCCTCTGTAATCAAACTGGTAGTAAACAATGAAGAAGAAAGGAAGCCATAATTGTTATATACTAAAGAATTAACAAACAAGACATTATACTAAAAGAAGATTAGATGGACTGGTTAGAGCTTGTGTGTTACAGGGAGGAGGTTTGGGGTTCTACTCCTTCCTAGAACGTTTTTTTTAGCACTTAGTATCCATGGGATTTGATTATGGCAGACCTTTAAGTTCAAAACGAAATTTGTGTTTGAAATTATTTTGCTATTACTATTTTTATAACTAAATAAATAATTATTGATTGTTTTAAACAGTATAAGTCTTGAAAATCTAATTAAAAAGGTCACAAGTTCGATCCTCTCTGAAATTATTATTATTATTATTATGACTTTTTATTTAAATCGTAATCTCTCAAATTTTAAAAATGTTTGAATCACAAATTTATGAAATTAACGAATGTTAATAAACAACTTTATAAAATAAACCGATTTGACTGGCTAAATGTTAAAAAGTCCAAATAATAGAATTCTAACCTATTACTTATAAGAATTTTAATTCATTCAAACTAACATGAAATTAAACAAAAACACAGATTTCTGAATCGTCGGAGATTTGTATTACTCGCTTATTTTTTTTCTGATTACTGCTGGTTAAAATAATAAGGCCAAGGTACGGATTCTGTTTACTTAACTCATAGTATTTTCTGTTCTCTAATATGTTTCTGTAATCCGTTTCTGTAATCATTAAATTTCGTTCCTGTATTGTTCTGATTCCTGATTAACACGATATGATATCGTGTTTTCTTGTTTCGTTTATCATGCAATAACTCTAAATTATGTCGTACTCATTATTGCATGATCCGATTATGAGATTATATGGTAGTTTATCTACCCTACTGAACCTACTGAACTTTCGGAAACTGTATTCTGTTACCCGAGCATGCCCCTACCTGTAAGGATGACTACAGGCCCATTATGGCGGCAACCATAATGTGGAACCATCCGTGACGGTTAGTTGAGTTCACGGCGTCTCCATAAGTACTCTGATAGTACATTTGTGCACCTACTGAATTATGGGGAGGCGTATGGACTGGTCCTAGGATATTTTTAAACTGTACTTTCTGATTTCTGGGGGATAGTGTTGTGTATGCCAACACGTACTATCTCATGTGTCTGGTAAGCGGGAGTAGCTACCCGTGAGCCTTACACTTATTATACGTACAGTCGGCTCGTGGTATATTCTGTAATGTTATAATTCTGACTTACAATATAACCTGTGTTATTGTTTCTGAAAGGTTATATTTTATCAAATTCAGATTACTGTTTACTGTTCTGTTTCTGTTACTGCTCTGTTATTGATTTCTGTTTCTGACCGTTATTCTGATTATCTTCACCACCTTTTGAACTTTTTTAATTTACTGTTGTTTATCCGTTACTGAGCATTCTTTGGCTCAGCCGTATTTGTTTTTGTGGTGTTTATCTCTTTGGTGTAGGTAATCAAGAAAACCAGACGGGGGAACTTTTGAGAGTAAAATCGGAGCTAAATCTGAAAATTTCCGTTGCTATAGTAAATGTAATAATCAATACCTAAAACTTAAATATTTGTTTTGTTATGTTTAATTATCAACTTAAGACTTATGTATTTATGTTTTAAATACATTTGGGATTGTTGCATTTACTTCTGATTCTGTATACGTGACACGTCAGCCGGAAACCAGGTTGGGGTGTCGCAGTTATGGTATCAGAGATAAGGCTCTTTCCTGTAGAAAACTTAAACTAAATTAGCAAGACATGTGAGGTTAATGGGTAGATATTGGGATAGGATTAGACGTACTATTAGAACTTTATGTTCAACCTAGTTTTTTTTGTGTTAATTATTTGTAATCTCCGCTTCTAGCTTTAGAAATCGTATCGATTGTAAAATCTTGCCACCTACATAGCTTTGGGACGTTTCAAATGCAACAGGACCATGCAGGAAAAATTTTCGGCTAGCAATCTGGATCAACAAAAGGAATTATGAATATCATGATACAAGCAAAAGAGATCATGACTTTGTTGAAACTATCCAAGCTCGATTCAAAGTTTGCTACCATGCGTTCATAATGTGTGTTCTATAAGAGGTGTATACACGTGAAACATCCATGTTAGTTATAATTATAGAAATTCATTAATTCTCGCAAATGATTTTCCATCAAATCATTCTATCCTTATAAACAATCATTTGGACCTTGAGGTGCATGATGGGATGACAGTTAGAACACTTGTGTAAAGTAAATTGACGTTATGGTCGCGAACGTAATCGTGAATTTACAATTACATACGGGTTCTATCGAAACTCTATTATGTTGATCAATGTTCATCTGAATGTGTTAATTCTCTTCTGATTCTGAACTTGTTCTGTTATGCATTGAAGTACTATGTACTTTAAATGTTTTCAAAGCTCTTTATAGGAATTCGAATTCGATAGCCATGGTAAATGAAATACATTCATCCAACTAATACTTTTCTATCATAATTAGGATATCTTATTATCACCTCATCATATAGAAACTTTCTGATTTGAAGGGCTTCTTTGATTTATTATATCTATGAGCAGTATTAATACGATTATGGACCAACCATCTGTACATTGAATCACCATAAAATGTCATATGCGTTGCGTTTTGTGTGGTGATCCTGAAAATCTTTTATTAGTATAGAAAGGAACTCAACTTCGTAAATCTCTGAATATTTTCTCAACTCTCAAAGCCCAGAAATTTCTAACATATGGTTGTGCCAAATATTTGGCATCTGTAAAAGTTGATTCTTCGAGTTAACTTACCATTTCTTATCATTCTATCATCCTCAATTTTCGAACGTCTTTCCTAAAAAAAAAAAAAAAAATTTCCTCGTATTTCATTTGATCGTGAAGTAGAATTCACAATTAATCTCATGATTCTTAGGGTCGAACAAATTTCCAATAAGTCTTCTCGTATGGCACCAACGGAACTCAAGGAGTTAAAGGAACAATTACAAGAGCTATTGGATCTTGGATTCATTCGAACCAGTGTTTCACCATGGAGCGCACCAACAATATTCATTAAGAAGAAAGATGGGACACAGAAGAAACTGTATGCACAATTTTCAAAGTGTGACTTCTGGTTTGATAAAGTTGCATTTCTGGGTCATGTAATTTATACTGACAAAGTCATTATGGACCCAGTAAAAAGTTGAAGCTATCACCAAATGGGCTACAACTACCTCAGTTACAGAAATCATAATTTTTTTTGGGCCTAGCAGGCTATTATCGTAGATTCGTCAAAGGATTCTCGAAGACTGTCTTACCACTTACACAACTGCTAAGAGAAGGATTCAAGTATTATTGGAATGATGAACGTTAGAAAAGTTTTCAAGAATTGAAGAAAAGATTGGAATCTGCCGGATTCTCAGTTTACCTTTGGGCACATGCGACTACCAAATTTATAGTGACGCTTAAGAAAGGATTATGTTGTGTCTTGATGCAACACAATAAGGTTATTGTGTATGCTTCTCGACAATTGAAACCTTATGAAGTTAATTATCTAACACATGATCTCGAGCTAGCTGTTGTTATCTTTGCGCTGAAGATTTGGAGACATTACCTTTACGGAGATTCTTGTTATATTTTCACCAATCGCAAGGAAGTATATCTTCGTTAAGAAAGAGTTAAACATCCGTCAAAGATATTGTTGCTGATGCCCTTAGCCGGAAAAGTTCAAGATTGTTATCGTCTTTGCAATTACAACATGAGATTATTTATAGTCTTGAAAGACTGAATATTGGCTTTCAAGTAGGTAACTTAGATAGGTACCCTGCCAAATTTCAGATAGAATCTGATTTAATCTCTCGGATTAAAGAAGCTCATAAAGAAGACGGTGGGTTGTGGGAGATATTTCCATGGATTTTTGTTACCAGATTACCGAAGACATTTAGGAAGAATGATGCTATATGGGTCATTGTGGACAGATTGTCCTAGTCAGCCAATTTTTTTCCGTTCAGCAAGGATACTCGGTTAGTAAGTTATCCGAAATATTTATACAAGAAATAGTTAGATTACATGGTACTCCAGTTTCTATCATATCAGATCGAGATCTGAGGTTTACTTTTCATTTCTAGAAAGGTCTACAATCTGTTCAGGGTACTAGACTAAGGTTTAGTACTGCTTTTCATCCTCAAACTGACGGTCAATTAGAACGTACTATTCATACACTCAAAGACATGTTGCGAGCGTGTGCCTTAGAGTGGATGGGAAACTGGGGCGAATACTTATGTTTAGTTGAGTTTGCGTACAATAATAGTTGGCAAGCTAGTATCGGCATGGCACCATTTGAACTATTATACGGTCGCAAATTCCGAGCACCAATATGTTGGGATGAAGTTGGTAAGAAAACAATTGAAGGACTGAACTTGTTCAGATGACCAATGAGAAAGTCGCCATGGCTCGTGAACGTTTAAAAGAAGCTCAAAGTAGACAAAAGAGTTATGCGGATAAACACCGACGTACATTAGAGTTTAACGTTGGTGATAAAGTATTTTTTTTAAGGTTTCATCTTGTAGAGGTGTTCGCCGTTTCGGACTTAAAAGAAAACTAAGTCCAAGGTTATCGGACCGTTTGAAATTCTGGAACGAGTTGGCGAAGTTTCGTATCGTTTAGCATTACCACCGCAACTTTCTCACGTACATAACGTTTTTCATGTATCGCTATTGCGTGGGTATAATTATCATCCTCTACACATAGTTAATTATCCAATTTCGAATATCCTTGAAGATTTATCATATGAGGAAGCACCAGAAGCGATTCTCGACCATCAAGAACGAGTTATGCGCAGAAAAACAATTCCGTTTGTTAAAATTCTATGGAAGAACCATTCTGAACGTGAAGCGACTTGGGAGTTAGAAGATATGATTCGCTCTCAATATCCAAATCTTTTTGAATCGTAATTGTATTATTATATACTATGTATCTGTGTTTACTGTTCTGTATCTATATTATCTGTAATAATTGCTTCTTCTGAAAATGTATCTGAAATTCTGTAATAAAACTATTACAAAGAGTTTTAGTATATGACTAGTTAAAATAAAACGAATAGTTTTGTAAAACTAGATAATAAAGTGTTTTGTAAACTCTGAAATTTCGAGGACGAAATTTTTTAAGAGAGGTAGAATTATAATACCCGTAAAAACATAACAAATAAATAAGTAAATAAAATATTATATAATAACATATAAAAATGAAATCGAATGATAATTATGAGCAACAATGTTCCGACAAAATTAATTAGATATTTCAAAGATATAACAAGTTAATAACCAAACTATTTAATAAACTTTGGTCCGGTTATAAACAAACTGAAAATAATGACTTAATTATATACTCCAATATTTATCATGAAATTTTTTTATTTAATATCACTCCGACTAGATACCAACAACTGTAAAACTGATCTAAAAATTGATTTGGTAATTAAATCCTATTTAGATTCTTGACATTTTACACACGTCATTACATCAATATAAGTATAAAAATAAAATATACTAATTAATTAATCAGATTCATCAACTAAATAAAGGAAATGAAAGCATTTTCAATTAATATTACAACTCGAATAATCAAATATTTATTTTTAATTGTTTGGAAAATATCTTAAAACCTGGATCAACTTCTATATTCATACTTATCCTACTTCCTTGAGTCGGTGAACCAAAATTTCATCATATAAAGCCAACGAGCCACAAGGAAATCACTTAAAAATTGTTTGAAACCCATCTCGTTGTTCTTCGAATCATTCACCGACAAGGCTTGTTTAAGCGTTCAAAGAATCCACACGTCATCATCACGTACGTACCCGACTAAAACCAAGAGTAGACCAAAGAACCGGTAACCGGAGAACCAAAACCGACGAGCTTAACCGGCGTTTAAAATCCCTCGTTTCGTTTCGGATCAACACCGTTAAGGTAAACCGTGTTTACGTAAATATCTGATTAAGTATGTTGAGTTCAGAGTCGGTGGTTTAGTAAAAGTCAGTTTCGAAAACACCGAAAGTTTTTTTTTTCTGTCCTTCACGTAAAAGATAATAGTAGGGATGGGTGTACGTAAACAAGTGTTTATGTATGTTATTTGAAGGTTTACAAGGGAACTGCAAATGCTTGATCAAACCTTGGAACCCTCTGTAATCAAACTGGTAGTAAACAATGAAGAAGAAAGGAAGCCATAATTGTTATATACTAAAGAATTAACAAACAAGACATTATACTAAAAGAAGATTAGATGGACTGGTTAGAGCTTGTGTGTTACAGGGAGGAGGTTTGGGGTTCTACTCCTTCCTAGAACGTTTTTTTAGCACTTAGTATCCATGGGATTTGATTATGGCAGACCTTTAAGTTCAAAACGAAATTTGTGTTTGAAATTATTTTGCTATTACTATTTTTATAACTAAATAAATAATTATTGATTGTTTTAAACAGTATAAGTCTTGAAAATCTAATTAAAAAGGTCACAAGTTCGATCCTCTCTGAAATTATTATTATTATTATTATTACTTTTTATTTAAATCGTAATCTCTCAAATTTTAAAAATGTTTGAATCACAAATTTATGAAATTAACGAATGTTAATAAACAACTTTATAAAATAAACCGATTTGACTGGCTAAATGTTAAAAAGTCCAAATAATAGAATTCTAACCTATTACTTATAAGAATTTTAATTCATTCAAACTAACATGAAATTAAACAAAAACACAGATTTCTGAATCGTCGGAGATTTGTATTACTCGCTTATTTTTTTTCTGATTACTGCTGGTTAAAATAATAAGGCCAAGGTACGGATTCTGTTTACTTAACTCATAGTATTTTCTGTTCTCTAATATGTTTCTGTAATCCGTTTCTGTAATCATTAAATTTCGTTCCTGTATTGTTCTGATTCCTGATTAACACGATATGATATCGTGTTTTCTTGTTTCGTTTATCATGCAATAACTCTAAATTATGTCGTACTCATTATTGCATGATCCGATTATGAGATTATATGGTAGTTTATCTACCCTACTGAACCTACTGAACTTTCGGAAACTGTATTCTGTTACCCGAGCATGCCCCTACCTGTAAGGATGACTACAGGCCCATTATGGCGGCAACCATAATGTGGAACCATCCGTGACGGTTAGTTGAGTTCACGGCGTCTCCATAAGTACTCTGATAGTACATTTGTGCACCTACTGAATTATGGGGAGGCGTATGGACTGGTCCTAGGATATTTTTAAACTGTACTTTCTGATTTCTGGGGGATAGTGTTGTGTATGCCAACACGTACTATCTCATGTGTCTGGTAAGCGGGAGTAGCTACCCGTGAGCCTTACACTTATTATACGTACAGTCGGCTCGTGGTATATTCTGTAATGTTATAATTCTGACTTACAATATAACCTGTGTTATTGTTTCTGAAAGGTTATATTTTATCAAATTCAGATTACTGTTTACTGTTCTGTTTCTGTTACTGCTCTGTTATTGATTTCTGTTTCTGACCGTTATTCTGATTATCTTCACCACCTTTTGAACTTTTTTAATTTACTGTTGTTTATCCGTTACTGAGCATTCTTTGGCTCAGCCGTATTTGTTTTTGTGGTGTTTATCTCTTTGGTGTAGGTAATCAAGAAAACCAGACGGGGGAACTTTTGAGAGTAAAATCGGAGCTAAATCTGAAAATTTCCGTTACTATAGTAAATGTAATAATTAATACCTAAAACTTAAATATTTGTTTTGTTATGTTTAATTATCAACTTAAGACTTATGTATTTATGTTTTAAATACATTTGGGATTGTTGCATTTACTTCTGATTCTGTATACGTGACACGTCAGCCGGAAACCTGGTTGGGGTGTCGCAGTATTAGTGACGCACTCGGATTTTGTCACACCCCCACCCCTCGTCACCTCGTGTCTGGTCTGACGTCACTGAACCGGTTGCGGAAGCATAGTGGTGATGTCTCCGAGGTGAGGGGTGACTTACTTGAACCGATATCATAAGCACACAGATTAACTTAAAATAAATACAATACAGGGTTCCGTCATTACAATCAGTATCATAATTTACAACTAAGTTTATTATACAACTAACTTATTTAATTACTAGTGTTTGAAGTGCTGCCTCACCGAGTGTCACTGTCTCCCTGCAAAAAGATTTAAGTTTGAAACGTCAGCACAAAGCTGGTGAGTTCGACAGTTCAATTTAAAACAATATGATATGATAAGCACGTTCTCAAAAGTTCAGTTCCGGATAACCATGGGACCCGTATCTAGTTCCTTTCGGACGTCTAGTCTGTCTCAAGATATTACCCGTCGGTACATATCTTAGTGCCTCATTATCTTAATGTCTATCATACCATTAAGAAGTTCAGGAAACAGATAACAAACATTCACACAAGGGGAGATGCAATCCTCCCAGCGAATGGGGTGTCAACCAATAGTACTATCAATGTTTTCTGCTCGGCCACACATGGGTTCACTAGATACAGTTCAAAAATGAGGACTTTCAGTTCCATGATAGAGTTCAGTCTTGTAGGATCAGATGTTCTTAATTGATTCAATATTAAAGTATAGCAGCGGAATTCAACACAGAATTAGCATAATCATCGTAAGAACAAAGTTAATCAAACAGTAAACTCAAATTTGTTATAGAGAGAGAAGGTTTCTGCAAAGGAATATTTCATTCAATTCATTAACTTCGTTACATTACAATACTGTTAACTGCCCATATATAGAGACAGTGACGTTTGATGATGTCACATGATGTTGACACCTAACAGACAAAACAAAACAACTGAAAATAACTAAACTACTGAGAATGTCTTCAACATCTGAAGACAATCTCTTACAACTACTGAAGAACTAAAACTACTGAAGTAATAAACTAAAACATCTGATGAGTAAACTACTCATCAGACTTTTACAAGAACTGAAAGAAAACTACTGAAGACTAAACTACACACTACAACATCTGATGACTTACACTTCAGCTGTTGTATATCTCTTCAGATCTTGTAACTTCTGTACATTGTATGTCAGCCGTTGTGTTCTTCTTCAGTTGTTATAAGTGCTGTGAGACTTAGAGATTTTTCTGATCAGGCTCATTGGTTCTTTTAGTCCAACAAACTCCCCCTGAACCAATGCAGCCAAAAACCTCTAACTTATTTATGGTCTCACTTATTTATTCCCAGGCAGAAAGATAAGTCTTTTTCTTTGAGATCAGTATCAAAATAACCGGTTAAAGTGTATGCCTGATAATCAACAGCTTCCAAAAATTCTAACAAGCAAAATATGAGAGGGAACTCCATTGGGGAAATGGACTATGAGCATTAACCCCTCTCATTAAAGCTATTGATTATATACTAACCTGAATGACTCCCTGACATAAGCTTCAAGTAATATCATCTTCTCTTGTGGAGTCAGTTTTTCAGGTTCACCTTCAAAGAAGGACTCAGGTCCATAATACTCAGACAAGTACCTGGCCGTTGTCCCATCATTCAGCTCTACTCTGGTAATTTCCCTGTAAACAAACTCATCAGGGTGCTTTCCTTCCAAAAACAAATAAAGTTCTTCTTGCAGAACATGTTCAAGTTTCCTATATACTAGTCCTTTCTTGATCATTTTGTTCTCTATGAAATTTGGAGCTTTTGCACCAGAGTTGTACACACTCTTGAAATCACTTATTATCTCCCAAGGATCAAGCACTGACCCCAGCATAATTTCAGCACTTAATACCCTTCTGATTCTTCTGGCATAAGCTGCTGGGGCTTCTCTCTTGTGAATCCTATGAATGACTCTTGGATCAGGCCACATCCTAATCAGATCCTTCATATACTGAAATGTGCATCTCAGAGCATACAACCTTTGAGCTTCTTTCTTCATTGCAGTAATGGTTGATGTCTGAGGATAATCTTTGTCAACCAACTTTAAGATCTGCTCATCATGCTTCCTTTGGTTCTCTTCTTCTTCAAGCTTCACTTTGACTGCCAACATTCTAGACTCTGGTGTGATCATTGGATGTTGACCAAACACCAGTGGCTTCTCAGGCACATATTTGGCAGGTAAAGTTACCTTCTTCTTTTGAATGACCAGATCTGACCCAGTTGTTGCTGAATCAGGCTTTTGAACCTTTGTTTTAATGACTATAGAGATAGGCATCCTGTCTTCCTCATCTGAATCTTCTTCTTCTTGAATTCTAAGTTGCCTTCTCTTCTTTGGAGGAGCCCTTACCTCAACAACCTGAGTTTGAACCTCTTGATTTTGTATCTCCTCTGGTTCAGTTTCTTGGACATCAGAGGTTGTAGCCTGTTTTTGTACATCAGAGGTTGTAACTTCCACTTGTTCAGCACTTGCTTCAATTACTTTCTCAGTCATTTCCTGCTCAACCTCCTCATTAGCTCTGTTGATAACCTCAACAGATTTATTCTTCCTCTGTCTCTTATAAGTCACTTGAATTGCAGGAGACCGTTCAGAAGCAACATCTTCAGATCTTGGCCTTTTGGAAGCTGAAGTTGTGACTGACTCTGTTCCTAACTCCCCCTTTTTGGCTGCAGGGGAAGAAGGAGTATGTAGAGTGGTAAGTCTGGCAGTCACAGCCTCATCAACCATTTGTTGAAGTTGAGATTTGGAGGGTAGCCTCTCATCAAGGGCTTGGGCAATGATGGTTTTTAGTAATGGAGTGATGAGAGGAAGGATATTTAGAAAGGCAGCAGCTAATGCCTCTGGGGGGCTAGAACCCAAAGGATTAGTGCCTGAAGCAGTGGCTGGAGGCTTGTCAAATTGTGAAGTAGTGGTGTTAGTGTTTGGGTGACCTTCAAGATGAGAAGGTGCCATCTGTGGGGTAATTGGGGAAGATGGACTTTTGTCCTTGGACATTTTGGTGAGTAGCTCATTGAGTCTACAAACCTCAGCCTCAAGGATTTGATTCTTTTTCAGAACCTCAGCAAGTGTGCTTTGGTCATCATCAGCCTTAGCTGAATCATCTGACCTCCTGAGAATATCAGGATCTACCTGAGTTGAGTGTGGCTCAACATGATCAGGTGCCCCTTTTTCTTGGTACTGGGGACTTCCAACCTCAGGGGTAACCCCTTCATTAGTTGTTGCCTCTGACAAGGTCTTAGTAATGGTACCACTATCAATCACTCCAAATGATGGAGGTGATGAAGTAGCAGCCTTGTCAGATATCAGAATCTCTCTTTCCACACTAGGAGATCTGATGTTGTAGTCATGATCCTGTGGGTTATCAGAGACACTTTGATCCTCCCCCTCAATGTTGGAGCTTATCCCAGTAGTGATAGGTGTCTGGGAGGGGATAGGAGTGTTCAACTGATCCAGGATGTTTTCAATAACAAAAGTGGGACTATCAGGGGTGGTTTCCATAGGAATTGGCTTTGAAAGAGAGTGCACCCGGGGAGATTGGTGCTGTTCAATAGAAACCTTTTCAACTGAAAGAGGTTCTAGAAATGTGTCTGCCCCTTCAAAGGTTGCACCAGGTTCCTGTTGAGAGGAATCCTGGGCGGTTTGAGCCGGTGGAGTCTGATGGACCACTGGTTGACTACTCCCAGTGACCATTTCATGCCTTGGTGAGGCATGGGCAGACTCAGGGGACTCATTTCCCTGAGCAGCCTTTTTGGGCTTTGTGGATTTGGGTTTAGTGGGGACCTTTGATTTGGATTTTGTGGTGGAGGCTGTGGGTTCCCTCTGCTTGGGTTTTAGCTTTCGGGCAGCCTCTTTGAGAGTAGGGTTAGAGTTGTGTCGGGAATATACTTCCAACAAAACTGCTGGAGCAGAGATCCCCTGACCAACAAGGCCATTTTGCTGAAGCTGTTTCTCTATGATGGCCATGATAAAACGTGGATAGAGTAGCCATCTAGAGGAAACAGGCTTAGCAGCATGTTCAGTTAATTCAGAAAATAGTATTTGAGAAAAATTTAGCTTTTGAGATTCAAGGATAGAATACAATACCTGTTGCCATCGAGAGGACATTTGGTCCCATGAGGAAGACTTCGGAGCCAAGCAGATATTGATCATATGGAATATCAGGCGCTCTGTGTCATTGAAGTTCTTCTTGTACAGAGTGGAATCACTTAGGTCACCTTGGTATTCATGACTTGTGAAACAGAGGTCAAGTTGATTCTTTGGGAATTGGGTGACCAGATTAGCATCATCGAGCTGAAGAACCTCCCTCAGTTCAGCGGGACTGAGGTGCACATTATGACCATTAACTGTGGATCGAAGGGAGATTACTCCTGTGCCAACGTTGATCAGTTCAACGTTCATCCAAAATTGATGAATAGAGTCGACATACAGAGTTGGATTGATGAGAAAGGCAGTTTTGAATTGAGAGGAGTTCATCAAGTCCACGGCTTCATCAAACTTTGACCAAAAGGAGGATTTGGTCAGATAAGCAATGGAATTGTGTCGCGGTTTCAAGGTGATTGACGCCATGGATGCAACGACTGGAGAGGGAAAATAGGTTTTTGAAAAAGATGGAAAGTTCTGAGAAGGTGATAATGAAACAACTGAAGAAGGTTGAGTTAAATAGAGAAAACAACAGAAGTTAAAACAACTGAAGAGTAAAATTACTCATCAGGTGTTGTCGACAGTTTTGTTCAGCAGTTGTTTTCATCAGTTGTTCATCAGACTTTGTGGAAATTTTGTTCATCAGAACTTGTGAACAATGTGTTCATCAGAACTTGTAAACAAGTTGTTCATCAGAACTTGTAAACAATTTGTTCATCAGAACTTGTGAACAATTTGTTCATCAGAACTTGTAAACATTGTTTGACCTTCAGTACTTAGTGAGTCAATACTCATCAGTACTTGTAACTTAGAGTATTGAAAAAGGTCATATCTTTCCTTGAATCAGTACTTTTGATATGTATCAGTATATACTGAAAATATCAAAAGATTTCAAGGTAAAAAAAAATTTATTTGAAAAGAAAAATTGAAAATATTTTTGGGTTTTTGAAAAGAAATTAAAATTTATTTAATGAAACACCAACCTATTCAAGTTGCAGCATACCAAGCCTTAGAACTAAATTTTGAAAAGTTAAGGTGTCTAAAGGCTTAGTAAAAATGTCTGCAAGCTCATCAGCACTAGGAACAAACTTTGGATCAATCAGACCCTTTTCATAACAATCTCTTATAAAATGATGTCTGATCTCAATGTGTTTAGTCCTAGAGTGCTGAACTGGATTCTTGACAATACAAAGAGCTGAAGCACTATCCATTAACAATGGTGTCTTCAGTTCTTTGATGCCATAATCTAAGAGTTGAGACTGAAGCCAGAGAATTTGTGAAGTACAACTTGCAGCAGCAATGTACTCGGCTTCAGCAGTGGAAGTGGCTACAGATGTTTGTTTCTTACTTTGCCAAGAAACCAGACAATTTCCTAGAAATTGACACCCACCAGAAGTAGATTTTCTTGAGAGTTTGCATCCTGCATAGTCACTATCAGAAAAAGCAACTAGCTTGCAGGAATGTCCAGTGGAGTACCATATTCCCAGAGATTGAGTACCCTGTAAGTATCTGAAAATTCTTTTTACAGCAATCAGATGAGATTCTTTAGGTGCAGCCTGAAATCTAGCACAGACACATGTGGCAAACATAATGTCTGGCCTTGATGCAGTTAGATACATCAAAGAGCCAATCATACATCTATAAAGAGTTTCATCCACTGAAGTACCTTTTAGATCAGCATCAAGTTGTGTGGTGCTGCTCATGGGGTTAGAACATGGTTTACAGTTTTGCAAATCAAATTTCTTTAACAGCTCTTTTGAGTATTTTGATTGGTGAATGAAAATTCCATCAGGTTTTTGTTTAATTTGAAGACCCAAGAAAAACTGTAGTTCCCCCATGGCACTCATTTCAAAATTTTTGGTCATAAGCTCAGTGAAAGCATCACACAACTTTAGATCAGATGAAGCAAATATAATGTCATCAACATAAATTTGAACAAGTAGCTTATGCTGTCCTACATTCTTTATGAATAGAGTTTTATCAATGGAGCCTCTAGTGAAATTATTTTTGAGTAGAAAAGTGGATAAAGTGTCATACCAGGCTCTAGGTGCTTGTTTCAGCCCATAAAGAGCTTTATCAAGCTTGTACACCCAATCAGGATGTTTATTGTCCTCAAAGCCTGGAGGTTGACACACATACACTTCCTCTTTTATTTTACCATATAGGAAAGCACTTTTGACATCCATTTGAAAAACTTTAAGTTTATGTAAGGCAGCATATGCTAAGAACAACCTAATTGCTTCTAGTCTGGCTACAGGGGCAAAAGTTTCATCATAATCAATACCTTCTTCCTGAGAAAACCCCTGTACAACCAGTCTAGCTTTGTTTTTAATGATTTGACCATTTTCATCTGTTTTATTCCTAAACACCCATTTTGTGCCTATTGCACACTTACCTGGAGGTAGAGAAACCAGCTCCCAAACTTGTTGTTTCTTGAACTGCAGCAACTCCAACTGCATTGCTTCCACCCAGCCATTGTCTCTGAGTGCAGTATGATAGTTCTTTGGCTCTTGTTGACTGACAAATAAGGCATAGAGGAAAAAGTTTGATAATTGACTTCTTGTTGAAACACCAGCAGAAATATCACCAAGAATTTGAGATAATGGATGATCCTTCAATTCTTGATATGGAATAAGAGCAGTGCAAGTGTTTGCTGGAGGTTCAGCTGCTGCGGAAGTGGATGAAGAACCAGGGAACAATTCAGCTGGAATTTCAAATGATGTGGAAGAATCCAGAATTTCATCAGCATTTGTATTTGGAGGAGCAACTGGAGCAGGAGGAGCAACTGATTTTGCAGATGTAGGCAGATGATCACTGAATCTGAACAAATGAGTACTTTCATCTTCATCATCTGGAATTCCTTGTGTGGTGTCTGTAGAATCTTTTGGTGGATTTGCTGGAAGTACCTCATGTTCTTCACCATTAGGTTCAACTGGAAATGTATTGTTGCAAGATGTTAAGATCAAACATCTCAGTAGGATTTTGAGGAATGGAATCTTTGGGACATTCATTGAATTTAACATGAAGAGTTTCTTCAACAATCTTTGTTCGACAATTGAACACTCTATAAGCCTTGCAAGTTGAAGAATATCCAACAAAGTATCCTGCATCAACTTTGGAATCAAATTTGGTAAGTTGATCTTTGGTGTTGAGAATATAGCAAGGACACCCAAAAGCTCTGAAAAAGGAAATCAAAGGAGTTAAAGAGTGAAGTATTTCATATGGAGTCTTCAACCATCTTTGATTCACCAAAACTCTGTTTTGCACATAGCAAGCTGTGTTGATGGCTTCTGCCCAGAAGGTCAAAGGCAGACCAGAGTCAGCCAGCATTGTTCTGGCAGCTTCAATCAAGGTCCTATTTTTCCTTTCTACAACTCCATTTTGTTCAGGAGTTCTGGGAATACTGTACTGTCTCTGAATTCCCTTTGACAGATAAAATTCATCCAGAAGGTGATTTCTGAATTCAGTGCCATTATCACTCCGAACACACTTGATAGGAATAGAATATTGCTTTTCAGCAAACAACACAAAATTCATAATAGCCTTGGCAACCTCACCTTTTGAGTGTAAGAAGAAAGTCCAAACAAACTTTGAATAGTCATCAACAATAACTAGAAAATACTTCTTCTTTGCCATAGACATTATCTGTATAGGACCAAACAAATCCATGTGCAGTAGTTGCAGGCAACCAGTGGATTTGGAATCTCCAATTGGAGGAAAAGAGACTTTGTGTTGCTTTCCTTTCAAGCAGGCAGTACAATTCTCATCACAACTAAAGTCCTTTAAAGGAAGACCTCTAACCAAACCATGTTTCACCAATTGATTCATGTTTTTGATGTTCACATGACCTAATCTTCTATGCCACAGATTTGATTCCTTGAAAGAGGCCTTAGAGAATAAACAAGGATGACCCTTGACAGAGATATTCTTAGATAAATCAAAGGCATATACCTTTCCCACTCTGTTAGCCTTAAGAAGTGTATACTCATCTAAAACTTTGCTAATCAAAGGCATCACATCAGAAGATAAAATCCTACAATCTTGCTTAGTGAAAAGAGAAACATGACCCTTATCACACATTTGACTAACACTCAGAAGATTGTACTTAAGATTTTCAACATGATTCACATCATCAAACCTAATTTCACCATTTGTTACCATACCTTTCCCAATAATGTAACCCTTAGCATCATTTCCAAAGGATACAAATCCCTTCCTTCCAGTAAAATAATTTTGAAGGAGAGATCTGCTCCCAGTCATATGCATGGATCCTCCACTGTCAACATACCAGATGCTATTTTGGCATGCTGAAGGACCCTGCATACAACAACACACTCAGTTAGACTTTGGGACCCAAACCATTTTGGTTTTGGGTCTGTTAACACATGAATAAACAAAATGAGCAGTGTCAGTTGAAGCAACACTTGAAGCATTCTTATCAGAAGATTTTGCTTTGACTTTTGATTTTGATTTCTTTTTATGAAATGAATCAACAGATGCCTCTGCCAGATTGACTCTTCCTAGCAGTTGTTGCATCATTAACATCAGTTGATTATGATTTTGTGTCAAGATTTTGATTTCATTAGACACATTCTGACCTGACTTTGGATTTTTGGGTTTTAACACTTTAGTTTCTTTAACTGATGAAGAATTTTTCAAGTGTTGTTTCTTTGAATCTGGAACCACCTCCTTACCTTTCTTGAACTTATGTGATTCAGTTCCATGTGAGGTGTTTCCAGTCTTTGAACTGACAGATGATTCTGGTACAAACTTGGAACGAAATTCAGTTTTCATTTTGAGAAGGTTTTTGTTTTTATGCTTTATTTTGTTGAATTTAGAACCTTTTCTGTACCAGCAATCATCAGTGGAATGATTAAACAGCCTACAAATTTCACAAGGCACCCTCTTTTGCTTTCCCTTGTGATTATCTACAAGTACTGATGACTTAGATACTGAGTTTTTGTTCTTCAGCACATTTGGAACATCAGTATTTGTAGACAAATTGATAACAGCTGATGTGCTGACAACCTCTGAAGAGGTATTCTTCAGCACTTGTCTGTCAATCCTTTTCCACTTATCAGTAGTTGTGCCATCAGCATTTTCAACAACTACTGATGAGTGATTCTGACTTATCAGAAGCCGTGCATCTTTCTCTCCAGTGCCATGCCCATCTGACTTAACCAGTTTTAAATTTAATTCATTTGAAACCTTTTCATCAGGGTTAATCTCAATTAAAACACTATCCTGACATGTTTCATCCTGAATAACATTTGTGCATCCAAGAGAATAAGAATAAGTTTCAATGTCAATAGTTTCAGACTCAGATTTGCAGGCACTTGAATCACTTTCAAATGATTCTTCAGCATCAAACTTTTCTGAAGATTTGGTGGATTGGTATACACTGTCTCCTTCAGACTCACAGTTAAGATTTTTTGGTGTATAATCAGTTGGAGGAGCAGTGTGATTGTATCCAATACCAAACTTCACATTTGATGCTGTTTGCTTGTTTAACAGCAACTCAAACCCCTTGCAAGATTCAACCCATCTTGCACATTCTACTTGGGTTACTGCAAGTGTTTGTTTCAAATCATTGTGTTTTACAAGCATGACTTCCACCCTAGCCTTTTCATCAGACAATTGACACTTGAGTTTGTAAATTTCAGACTCTTTTTCATTCAAAACTTTCTCAAATTCAGTTTTATTCTTTGTCATGACCCTTTCTAAAGCCAACTTCTCATTGATTAACTCAACATTGATTTCTCTAATGGAAGCAAATGCTGAAACACAAGACTCTGAACACAACTTAGCTTTGGATTCAGAGGATACCTGTGATGTTGAAGAAGATTGACAAGAGTTGTCAGTTGAGTCAATAGCCATCAATGCAAGATTTCCAAAAGGATTGTCTCCACCATGTGGACCGTTTTCAGAGTAAGGCTGCATGTTGAAGTCAGATAAATCATCAGGTAGGCTACTCCAATCAACTACTCCAGGAGTAAAGAAACTTTGATGCTGTTGTTGTTGAGACTGTTGATTGGTTTGAGATTTGCTGGTATCAGGAAGAGCAGGTGATTGTGAAGGAATTAATGTTGTAGTGTGTGTAGGTTGAGGCATGTAGAAACAAGGATATGGATATGGCATAGGATTTTGTTGAACAAAGTGAGCTGGATAGAATTGTTGTTGACTAGTACCAGAGGATTGTGGTCCTTTGCTTGATGGGTTGTTACTTGGAAAAGTCACAAAAGGTGCAGCAGAGTTAGAACCAGTAGATTTGCACTCTCTAGCAAAGTGACCAAGTCTATGACACTTATGGCACCTCAGCTTCCCTTTGTCAAATCCAACTTTGGTTTTGCCAGATAATCCAGGGAACTTTCTTCCTGTTCTTTTATAGAACTTTTGTGATCTGATGTTGATTAATGCCATTTGACTCAAAATGTCCATCTCCTCTAGATCATCATCCGGGATTCCTTTCAAATCATCCATCACAAAACACAAGTTATCACCATAATTTCCTGCATTACCATCAACTCCCACAAAAGCATGTTCAGAATTGTTAGTAGAAAAATCAATATGTTCATCATAAGAACATTCAGACCCATTAAACTCTGACTCCTGACCTATCAAAGCAGTGTTACCAGGAACAAAATCATCAGCAAGTTTTCCAGATGAAGACAGTTTTCTCTTTTGTTCTACCTCTCTCTCAAATGTTAAGAGTTTCCCATGAAGTTGGGTGAGAGATAGATGTTCTAGAGTTGCACTGGAGCGTAGGATAATAGTATAAGTATCCCATCTCTCAGGAAGTGATCTGAGAAATCTGTTATTCATCTGACTATTAGTATATTCTTGCTTAACCATTTTCAACTCAGAAATTAAACATGAGAACCGCTCAAATTGTTGAGTCAATGATTCACCCTTTCTATGAGAAAAGGTCTCATACTGCTGAGCAAGGATTTCTCTAGTGTTTGCTAAAACCTCATCCGTTCCACCGAATTGTTCTTTCAGTGCAACCCAGAGATCATGAGCAGTATCATGATGCATCAAGCCAGAATAAATCTCATTCGGCAAGGCCATGGCCAGAATACCATGAGCTTTAGCATCAATTTCAAACAATTTAATATCCTCATCCGAATACATATCCGAAGGTTTCGGAATCATTAGTTTAGTTTCAGGATCAGTAATCATGGGTTTATAAGGACCATGCACTACAGATTTCCAACATCCAGCGCTGTTAATCGACAGGTGATGTGGCATTCTACGTTGCCAAATGTTGTACTCACTCCGCACCAGCATCGGAGGCTTGGTTGCGGAGCCTGTATTGTGCGGATCATTGTTTGGATTTGTCATGATCACAGATTCAAACAATTACACACACACTAATGCAAATTTCAATTAATTGAATCAAAACAGATCTATATCGAAAGACAAATCAACAGAAGTTAACAGAAAACTTCAATCTATAACACATTCTTACTAATCAGCTAATTCGATCAACTAGAGAACAAATTTGAGCAGTTTCAGAGATCAATTGTTTAATCGATCAATGATTAACCTGCTCTGATACCAATTGTAGGATCAGATGTTCTTAATTGATTCAATATTAAAGTATAGCAGCGGAATTCAACACAGAATTAGCATAATCATCGTAAGAACAAAGTTAATCAAACAGTAAACTCAAATTTGTTATAGAGAGAGAAGGTTTCTGCAAAGGAATATTTCATTCAATTCATTAACTTCGTTACATTACAATACTGTTAACTGCCCATATATAGAGACAGTGACGTCTGATGATGTCACATGATGTTGACACCTAACAGACAAAACAAAACAACTGAAAATAACTAAACTACTGAGAATGTCTTCAACATCTGAAGACAATCTCTTACAACTACTGAAGAACTAAAACTACTGAAGTAATAAACTAAAACATCTGATGAGTAAACTACTCATCAGACTTTTACAAGAACTGAAAGAAAACTACTGAAGACTAAACTACACACTACAACATCTGATGACTTACACTTCAGCTGTTGTATATCTCTTCAGATCTTGTAACTTCTGTACATTGTATGTCAGCCGTTGTGTTCTTCTTCAGTTGTTATAAGTGCTGTGAGACTTAGAGATTTTTCTGATCAGGCTCATTGGTTCTTTTAGTCCAACAAGTCTATAGGCAAAATCCCATGAAATCCCACAAAATCACATGAAATCACACAGATATCATTGATGCATATCATATGTTCAGAAAAAGTTTGCAGAGTTTCCCCGATGTTTATAAAAGATTAAAAATAAAAGGGGTTGTACGAAACTCACCTGATAATATAAGGGTAGCAGAGTATCACCAAACTAATAGTATATAGATGATTCTGCATTTAGTTATCTTTAATAAGTTCTTTATGTTCTAGTTTACTGATTAGATCTTTCTGAACGTTCAATGTCAAAGACATTGCTTAGTAAATCATCAACTCGATATTAATTATATAATTAATTAATTTAAGGTTATATCATACAATGTATGATAATGTAGGAACCTACATTGCATTAGATTCCTAATACAAAGTTGATGACACTCTTGATTAATCAGAATAATCTCTGATTAACCAGATAGTTAATTTTGTTGATTATAATGCTAAAACAATTTCTAGATGATTTAATGGCTTAGAAGTGATTAATCCTTATTATTGATTACCCAAATATCATAAAATATCACAATGTAGCATCAGAATAGGTGAAATAACCATATTTAACATACTAATCTGACTGTTATCACAAACATCATATAATCATTCCAATGAGTATGTTAATGATTATGATTAGTTTGAAACACTTGGATTTAACCTTTGTATTTCAAAGATTAATCAAACTAATCACCTACATTGTTACAATCAAATGGTTTAAACCATTATAATTATCGTTATGATTTCATGAAAATCGGGCATTACAACGGATCAAAACAAGGATTTAACCGTTAGAACTTCGTGTTCTTCGTTTATAATCAATCCTAGCCATCATCTAGGCAATAATCAACAATCCTAACTATCTCATTACGTTCAAAATCAAGATCTAATCAATCAAAATCAAACTAGAAGGTTAAAACGAACCGTTACCTGTTCTGACGAATTTCTGCGGTTAGAACAGCGATCAGGACTTGAAAATACAATCCTTGGTGAGATTTATGACTTCTAATGGGTTTATGATTGTGACACCCGGCAATTTCAGGTAAATTGCAACTCTTATATTCTTTACACTTCACATCATACTTGTTGCATTTCATTTAATTATGTTTAATTAGATGAGTTGAACACACACAACTGCGAAACGATAGTTCGAGGAACTATCGAATCATACATTGCACATTGGTTTTGGAAGCCAAGTGTGACAAACACAACACTAACACAAAACAATGATTCGGGGAATTATTGAACTGTGCATCACACGTTGATTAGGATTAATCAAGCGTGCAAACACTTTGTTAGACACAAGCACAAACTATCTTAGATAATTCGAGGAATTATCGAAACACACACACACGAGTCTCACGAACGTTGGTGATCAAACTTATATGTTACTATATGATTATGTGCTAAAGGTGCATTAGATGCTTTGGATAAACGTTAGGAATCGAGTACGAGCGAAAATCGTATCAACGAAATCGAAAAACAAAGAAGTGGACTCATCGCGGTACGCGATGGTCCCTAAACGAGAGGCTTCGCGGTACGCGGAGAAAACCGGGAGTCGAGACTCCCGAATCCTGTCGCGGTACGCGACAAACAATTTTGATCGGCCTCCGCGGTACGCGAAGGCCATGCATATCGAAATTTTTATTTAAACAAGCCCCAATTCATTTTCATTCGGTTCTTCACTCATTTCTCCGAACTTCCACTCACCTTTGCGACCAAACCCACCTGAAATCAAGCTTCAACCTCTGTTAACACCATTGGAAGCCATAGTTGGTGATTTGAAGCCATTGGAGCACTAAAGGGAGTTCTTGGAGGCCAACAACAAGCAAGAGGATCTTCATCAGCCCCTTGTAGCTTCTGTCCAGATCAAATCTCTTCACCAAGGAGCTTCTAAGGTAGTCTCTTGTGTTTATCTATAGTTAGATCGCACATGCAATGGGTGAAAACCCACATGCAACTCCATGTGACCATTGTGCACGATTTTGTTGGTGATTTGTTGAATAGATGTTATAGATTTACTGGTTTGATAATATTAGAATGTTAGATTTGAGTTTTATTGAGTTATTGGTAGGTTTGATGATGATTTGGACAAACTTGCCATAAAAGGAAACTTTTATGTGCAAGTCTTGGATTTGTGATGATCTAGACATGTTAGACATGTCTAGATGTTGTTAAATGTGTATTGGAGTGTTTAGAAACACATTGGGATATTTGATTTTGTCAAAAACTTGGTTTTGTAGAAACTTGCTAAAAATGGAAACTTTTGTAAATCTAAAAAGGGCTTTCGATGTTTTTGAAAGATTTGATGAATTTGGATTATTGAAATATGTTTAGAAATGGTTTTTAACATATTTGGAAACTTGGATTTGTAAAAACGAGTTTTTAAACGGATACTTTCCAAATAAGGAAACTTTATTTGGGCAAAACGGCATAAATGGTGATTTATGCGCAAACGACGTGTTTTAAGAGTTTGAACGTGTTTTATAAACATATTGTGAGTTATTAGTTTTATGAAATGGGATTTCATAACCACACTTTCCTAAATTGGGAACTTTCTAAAAAATGGTAACTTATGTGATCAGAGTCATAGGACGCATATTGGTGTCTTATGTGCATCAAGGCACATAAACACAACAATCGTGTCACCAACGATTCGTCAATTCTCACTAGTTAACACACGCACTCGGTTGAGCACACCGACACTTGGAGTTGTATGGGATACAACACAACACAGAACACATACTCACACCTATATGGTTATAGGTGCATACTAGCAGGTGCTAGCTCTCGCAAGACGCGAACTCATATACACACCGGAACTGCTGTAACAGGTGAGTTCACGGCCCCTTTTTTTCTATTTTCTACCTTTGGGGGAGAAAACATTGCAAACAACTGTTTTTGAACAACTTACACACTTTTGGTTATTTTTGTACATGCTGATATCGTATATGCATATGTGTGGCATTCATCCACAAAACTGATAAGTCCTCATTAAACACACCTCGAACCGTTAATAGCGCGTAGCGCTCAGCGTGGTAATTCTGAATAGTACTATTTGGGCCTGACAAGCCCCACTGTTGCGAGCCTTATGGCCACCCCGACTGGAGGTCGGAACAGTGCATAATTGACCAAACAACATTTGCCATATCTTGGATGGATATGGCGGGAGGCAGCATGTTAGCTTCGGTTGCGAACCCGCATATGATATAACACATATTGACTAGCTATCAATTGATATTGCATTGTATTGAAAAATAGACCTACATACATTTACTTTAAACATTTTGATGTTTACTGCTGATTACAAACCTGTGCTCTCACCAACCATCGTGTTGACCTTTTACTCGGATGTTTTCTCAGGTAACTAAGGCACGCGCACCAGGAATAGGATGCTAGGCCGGAGTCGCATGCATCAGCTTTAGTGTCTTAGATCGTTGATAACATTTATCATTTTCACTTGGTTATGTCTTGTATTGATAAACAACTTTCTATCGCTTCCGCAAACTTTAAATTTATGATGTTCTGAAAACTGTTTTAAAATAACGCTTCCGCAACTTATGAACTTTATTTGTTTTGAGATTGTATAACTTCCGCAACTCTGATATTAATAAACTGTTTTATCCAAATTACTGGATGTACGTACGAAATCAGACATATAGGTCTCGCATGTTGTGTGACCGGAGACTGCGATCCTGACAGTCTGTTGCCGCTCGCGCCCCGGAAGGGACGGGATTTCTCGGGGTGCGACAGATTGGTATCAGAGACTCCGGTTATTGCGAATTAGGTTTGCATTTAGTGAACTTAGTCTATAACCACTAGTCTCCACACAACACATAGTGCTTAGTATTGTAGTACTTGCACACACGTTACATCTTTTATGCATTACGTTCGTCACTGCACGTGACTACCCATGACGGGGAAGAGTCGATAGCTCTACATGTTCTTTACAGTACCTATCGCACACACTACATTAGTCATTAGACAAACACTAACACGTATTCTCGCTATGAAGATCATGGCTGGAAGGCGTGGAGGACGCAGGAATGCAGGCGGACGAGGAAACATCAACCTTACTGCAGCTGAACTGAACGCGCTCATCAACGAGCGAGTTGAGGAGGTACTTGCTGCACGGGAAGCTGCCCGTAACCAAAACCCACTGAACCAAGGTGATGAATCTATTCATACTCACCTTACATCACAATCTCTTGTTTCCAATTCAACACGTTTACCCGATATTTAACCCAACTCTACTCTTTGCATATCTCAGGAGCAAATCCTAACCCACCTCTCTGCACGTTCAAAATGTTTCTGGACTGCAAACCTCACTCATTCAGCGGCACTGAGGGAGCCGTTGGGCTATTACGCTGGATTGAAAAGGCGGAATCAGCTTTCGCCATGAGCAACTGCAGGAACGAAGACAGGGTCAAGTTCGCTGCAGGGACATTCGAGGGAGCTGCCCTCACTTGGTGGAACACTAATGTTCAAAACCTAGGGCTTGATGCAGCCAACGCTCTGCCTTGGGATAATTTTAAGCAGATGTTGAACCGCGAATACTGTCCTCGCGGTGAGGTGCAGAAACTTGAGACGGAGTTCTGGAACCACAAAATGATAGGTTCTGAGGTTGAGGCCTACACTGCCAGGTCTTATGAGCTGGCAAATCTGTGCCCGGAAATGGCAACCCCACCCTTCAAACACATCGAAAAGTACATTGATGGACTGCCACCTCAAATTCAGGGCATGGTACTCTCTGCTGATCCCATCACCATGCAACAAGCCGTGCGACTTACTCACAAACTCACTGACTCGGCGGTTGCACAAGGACTCTTACCACCACGTGGTGCTGTGACCACAACCAACGACAAGGGCAAACGAAAATGGGATGACACCCTGAACAAACCAACCACTCTCCAACCACCACCACAACAGCGCAAGTTTGGATCGACCCAAGCTTATGCCCCACCCATCCCAGCTATCCAAAACCAAGGGGGCTATGCCGGAAAACACCCCAAATGCCCCAAATGCAATTTCCATCATGCACAGGGTCAGTGTGGCCGTTTCCAATGCCAGCGTTGTGGAAAAGGGGGACATGCAGCCAAAGACTGCAGGGGTGAGCTAATGACAAAGACCCCACAGCCACAACAACAGCAACAACTTGAAGCACCAAAGGGTTGCTTCGAATGTGGCAAACCAGGGCATTTCAAGAAGGACTGCCCGCACCTGAAGAACAACAACAACAACCAACAGAACAACAATGGGAACAATGGCACGAGGGGACGAGCCTTCGTGATTGGGGCCAAAGAGGCCAGAAAAGATCCCAACCTTGCAACTGGTACGTATCTCTTGAACAATAATTATGCTTCTGTATTGTTTGATACTGGAGCTGAGAAAAGCTTTATATCTAAGGAATTTAGCGAGATACTTACCATTATTCCAACACCCTTAGAGGTTGAATATACAGTAGAGCTAGCCGATGGTAAATTGATTGTAACTAAGCACATTCTGAGAGAATGCACTTTAGAGCTAGCAGGCCATAAATTTAAGATTGACCTCATGCCAGTTACACTAGGCAGTTTTGATGTCGTAGTAGGCATGGATTGGTTGTCTAAAAACCAGGCTGAAATCATTTGCCACGACAAGGTTGTGCGCATACCTCTCCCTGGCGGAGAAACTCTAGACATCAAAGGCGAAAGGAGTGACACTCCTCTGAACATCATCTCGTGCATGAAAGCTCACAAATGCTTACGAAAGGGATACACAGCCATATTGGCACTTATCACTGACAAGACGGAAGAGGAGAAGAAAATAGAGGACATCCCAGTCGTATGCGACTATCCCGACGTATTTCCTGAGGATCTACCAGGACTTCCACCACCTCGACAAGTGGAGTTCCGCATAGATCTTGTGCCGGGAGCAGCACCTATTGCACGAGCACCTTATCGACTTGCACCTTCGGAGATGCAGGAACTGTCCAATCAACTGCAAGAGCTGTTGGACAAGGGTTTTATTAGACCAAGCTTCTCACCCTGGGGAGCTCCGGTCTTATTCGTAAAGAAAAAGGATGGCACGTTTCGAATGTGCATTGACTATCGGGAATTGAACAAAGTGACGATCAAGAACCGTTACCCCTTACCTCGCATTGACGATTTGTTCGATCAACTTCAAGGGTCGAGTTATTACTCTAAGATCGATCTGCGATCTGGGTACCATCAGTTGAGGATTCAGGAGGAAGATATACCCAAGACTGCTTTTCGCACTCGGTATGGCCATTATGAGTTTTTGGTTATGCCGTTTGGGCTGACAAACGCACCCGCAGTATTCATGGATCTCATGAATAGAGTATGCAAACCCTACCTCGACAAATTTATCATTGTCTTTATAGATGATATTCTCATCTACTCCAAAACCCAAGAGGAACACAAAGAGCATCTTCAATTGGCTCTTGAACTGCTACGGAAAGAGAAGCTGTACGCTAAACTCTCAAAATGCGACTTCTGGATTCGAGAAGTCCAATTCTTGGGCCATGTTGTTAATGAACAAGGGATTCATGTGGATAAGTCTAAGATAGAGGCAATCAAGAACTGGGAAGCACCGAAGACCCCAACTGAGGTGCGACAATTCCTAAGATTGGCCGGCTATTATCGACGATTTATCGAAGGATTTTCAAGGATAGCCCAACCCCTTACAGCCTTAACTCATAAGGACAAGAAGTATCTCTGGACTGACAAACAAGAAGCTGCATTCCAACTTCTCAAGCAGAAGCTCTGTAGTGCACCTATCTTATCACTTCCTGATGGAATGGATGACTTCGTAGTATATTGCGATGCCTCGATACAAGGACTCGGCTGTGTGCTAATGCAGCGGGAGAAGGTAATCGCATATGCTTCTCGACAACTGAAAGTCCACGAGAAGAACTACACCACCCACGACTTGGAACTTGGAGCCGTGGTATTTGCACTCAAGATCTGGAGACACTACTTGTATGGTACAAAGTGTACGATATACACCGATCACAAGAGTCTCCAACACATATTCGAGCAGAAGGAACTGAACATGCGACAGCGTCGCTGGCTCGAACTCCTAAACGACTATGAATGTGCTATCAAGTATCACCCGGGGAAGGCCAATGTAGTGGCCGATGCCCTAAGCCGGAAAAACACATCGAAACCCAAGAGGGTACGAGCTTTACAGCTCACCATCCTTCCCAACCTTCCTGAGCAGATACGCGTTGCCCAAGTGGAGGCACTTAAGGCAGAAAATCTAGCGGCTGAATCACTAAGGGGAATGGAGCAACACCTTAAAGCAAAGGACGATGGTTTACAATATTTCATGGAGCGCGTCTGGGTTCCACAATGCGGGAACTTACGAGACCTTGTGATGGACGAGGCTCATAAATCCCGATACTCCGTTCACCCTGGATCTGATAAGATGTATCATGATCCGAAGATACTTTATTGGTGGCCACATATGAAAGCCGACATCGCTACCTATGTAGGCAAATGCTTGACTTGTGCCAAAGTCAAGGTCGAGTACCAGAAACCATCTGGATTACTCACACAACCCGAGATCCCCATGTGGAAATGGGAACAAATCTCCATGGATTTCATCACCAAATTACCCCGTACCCCAAGTGGATGTGACACTATCTGGGTAATTGTGGACCGACTGACTAAATCAGCACATTTCCTTGCGATCAAGGAAAATGACAAGATGGAAAAACTAGCCAGAATCTATGTCAAGGAAGTGGTCTCGCGACATGGAGTGCCGATCTCCATTATTTCAGATCGAAACGCCAGATTCACTTCTAACTTCTGGAAATCATTACAAAGGTCACTTGGCACGCGGTTGGATATGAGTACAGCATACCACCCACAAACTGATGGCCAAAGCGAACGCACGATACAAACTCTTGAAGATATGCTACGAGCGTGCGTAGTAGACTTCGGCAACAGCTGGGAGACTCACCTACCATTGGTGGAGTTTTCCTACAACAACAGTTATCACACAAGCATCAAAGCAGCGCCTTTTGAGGCACTCTATGGCAGGAAATGCCGATCACCCATCTGTTGGGCAGAAGTGGGCGATAGTCAGCTCACTGGCCCGGAACTTGTGCATGAAACAACCGAGAAAATCGTGCAGATAAGAAACCGCATGGCAGCAGCTCGAGATCGTCAAAAGAGCTATGCCGACAAACGCCGAAAGCCTTTGGAATTTCAGGTAGGAGACAAAGTCCTTCTGAAAGTTTCGCCATGGAAAGGCGTCATTCGTTTTGGTAAACGAGGCAAACTGAACCCACGGTATATTGGACCTTTCGAGATCCTGAAGAGGATTGGTCCAGTGGCATACCAACTCAACTTACCAGCCGAACTCGATGGAGTTCACAACGTATTTCATGTCTCAAACCTAAAGAAGTGTTTATCGGATGAAACACTTATTGTTCCACTGGATGAGATCCAGGTGGATGAACAACTACGGTTCGTGGAAGAACCGGTAGAGATCATGGACCGTGAGGTCAAACAACTCAAGCAGAGTAAGATTCCTATTGTCAAAGTCCGATGGAACTCGAAACGCGGACCTGAATTCACGTGGGAACGTGAAGATCAGATGATGCGCAAATATCCCCATCTTTTCAAGCAGACAGCGTCAAACGCCGATGACAACGAATAAATTTCGGGACGAAATTCCTTTCAACAAGGGGATGATGTGACAACCGGAAAATTTTTGTCTTTCAAACACTGTTGCTTCTCAAATACTACCAACAACAACCAAATTTCGGGACGAAATTTCTTTCAACAAGGGGATGATGTGACACCCGGCAATTTCAGGTAAATTGCAACTCTTATATTCTTTACACTTCATTTTCACTTGGTTATGTCTTGTATTGATAAACAACTTTCTATCGCTTCCGCAAACTTTAAATTTATGATGTTCTGAAAACTGTTTTAAAATAACGCTTCCGCAACTTATGAACTTTATTTGTTTTGAGATTGTATAACTTCCGCAACTCTGATATTAATAAACTGTTTTATCCAAATTACTGGATGTACGTACGAAATCAGACATATAGGTCTCGCATGTTGTGTGACCGGAGACTGCGATCCTGACAGTCTGTTGCCGCTCGCGCCCCGGAAGGGACGGGATTTCTCGGGGTGCGACAATGATGGAGTTAGAATGATCAAAGGTTGTATTTTTACGTCTGTAGGTAGCTTAGGGACGAAGCAGGTGAAGAAATAACGTTCTGGACGACTTCGGATCACTTAAACCCATTTTAGCCGACTTAGTGCCTGGGACGCATCGCCCCAACTGGAGGTTTGGGGTGGGGCGTACCGCCCCACGTGTTTTTCTTCCAATATTTGATTTAAACTTCGTTTCGCGATTCCGGGAGCATACGAACTCCGTTTTGCGCGCGGTTTTCGCCCACGTTCATCATTTTTCACATACTATCAATCCCCAATAACAAAAGTTACTAAATCCTCGTGGATTTCAAGCACGACCAAATGTGCTCACGTCATTAATGCCGAATTCTTCGTACGCAACTGTCACAGATTTTTGGATTTGTATACAATTTGTTTACTTGTTATGAGGGTTTTGAATTTAATGATAATTGACTCGACTCATAGTGAGATTAATTACAAATGTATTTGAATAACTTAGTATAATAATGTATTTGTAGATTATTCTTGATTGAAGAATGGTTCACTCGAATTGTAGATTAAACTGACAAATCCTATTCTTGATCAAGCTTTCGGTGCTACTATCAATGTATTAGTGGTGCTTATATATAGGGTATACCGCAGCCAACCCACCACATCACTAATACCTTGATAGCATTCCAATTACCTGCCAAGACTATCCTGAACCTAACTACATTTGAATAGATGCTTGAATACTTGACTATCTTTAGAAATTATATGAGTTTAGAGACATTAACAATTGCAATCTTGCAATCGAATCTCATAGTTATATGGATTTCTAAATGATTGATTTTGAATATACGAATGATACTGAATACACTAGTATGTGATATTATATAGGTTTGATAATTTCTCATCATTAACCTTATCTATGATATCACTGAATCTTTGAGAAATTGTTTGCACATTTGAATATAGAATAATTCACCTTAAGAATCATTAACATGATTCGTGTGATTATTGATATCTTTGATTTAACCTGGTGTAAAAATACACACCAAGTATTAGTAATTGAGTAACAATTGGTTTGACTAGGATATTTTACTCAAAACTATAGGTTGAATTGACTACTCTAGCCCTTGATCAAGCTTTTGGTGCTACTATCAATGTATTACTAGTGCTTATATATAGGGTATACCACAGCCAACCCACCACACTACTAATGCTTTGATAGTATACTAAACGCCTACTAAGGGTAACAAAAACAAACTTGATTAGGTGTGGGAGACTTTGACTTGCTTTTAAAAATTGCATGAGTATAGAGGTTTTCATCATTGAAATTTTTGCAATAGAATCTCTCGGTTGTAACGTATGAATTGATAGATGATCGATTTTTGGATAAATGAGTGATGTAGAATACACAAGTATTTGATATTATATACCTTTGATGTTGTGATAACTGATTATCACTAATCTTAGCCATAATATCATGTAATATTTGAATCGTTATCTAAGGATATGAATATAGAATGATTCGTCTAAAATCAATAATATGATTTACCTGAACTTGTTTGAAATTTTTCTATGGAATCACCCATACTAAAATTTCATATGTTCAAGTCATATCGCCCTATTGAATTTTTAAACAAAATATAAAAAATGTCATAAAATTAAAAATCAATGTGACTTGTTTCAAACATAGGAAATAATTTTTTTTTTTTTACGATTGAATACCTAATAAGATGTTAGAATTATCTAACACCGATCCTAGGCATAATATCCTAGTGAGTTTATAGAATTATAACATAGGCATCATGGATTACAATAAGATATGTGATATAATACTTTAACCTTTCAGATTTAGTGACGAACCACCATCACTGAATCTTTAAGTATATTATTACTGGTTTACTTGAATCGCAAAACATACATAATAAATCAAAGAATAATAACACCATAACCTTTTAGATTTAGTGATGTATCACCATCACAAATCTTAGGTTTAATGCTACTAACTTATTGAATCATTTTATGGGTTACATAAAACAAAGAGGGGTGACATCATATCTTATGAGATGTAGTGATGAATCACCATCACTAATCTTAAGTATGATATCATGGAATTCTAAAAATCATAGCTTATAAATTATCAATCCAAAAAAAAAAATAACACCATGGACTTTAGATGTAGTGATGAATCATCATCACAAATCTTAGGTATAATGTTACTAATTTCTTGAATCATAATATTACATAACATAAATCAAAAAGAATTGACATCATATCTTGTGAGACACAGTGATGAATCATCATCACTAACCTCAAGTATGATATCATGTCGTTTTAAGAATTAAAAACATAAGCATTATCAACCCAAGAAAAGTACACCATACCCTTTTGATATTATGATGTATCACCATCACAATTCTGAGATATAATGTTACTAACTTCTTGAATCATAACATAGGCGACATAAACAAAGAGAAATGACATCATATGCTGTGAGACATAGTGATGAATCACCATCACTAATCTCAAGTATGATAACATGAAGTTATTGAATTCATAACATATACATTATAAATCCAAAGAAAGGTAACACCGTAACCTTTAGATGTAGTAATGTATCACCATTACAATCTTAGGCATGATATTATTAACTTTCTTGAATCATAACATATGCATTATTTAACAAAGGGAAATTGGCATCTTAAGTATGATATATTGGAGTTCTTGAATCATAAGATATACATTATTAATCCAAGAAAGATAACATTATAACTCTTAGATGTAGTGATGCATCACCATCAAAATCTTAGGTAGAGCATTATTAATTTTTCTTAAATCATAACATATATATTATTAATTCATCAAAGGAAAAATGACATCATAGCTTGTGAGATGTAGTGATGAATCACCATCACTAATCTCACATATGATATCATAAGGTTTGAAATTGTATACACAATGTATGAAATCATTTTGAGTTTGATTTAGAAAACATAGGGAGTGGTATCCATGATAGACACCTTTTGGCTTATTAGAATTAATGTTATTTGCAAAATGTAACATGCTTTGGCCTATAGGTAAAATACTCTCATTAAGAATCCCCAGGAAAGCTAGACTGGTCCCTCGTCAGGGATTATGAATCGCTTTCCTAGACAGGAGTCTCAACTACCGGTATTCACCCTTCCAGTTACTACATGTCCATCATAACAAACTTAATTCTAACGAGATTTTAAATCAAAATTGAATAGATAATAGAATCATAAATAAGCAAATCGTTTGAACTTGTTTGAAAAACATAAGGAATGGTATTTACAACAGAGTATCGGGTGACATATTAGAATTCATTTAGTTTGTAAGGTGTTTGATATAATATGCTTTGGTCTATAAGTGATTGTACTCTCATCAGAAGTCCCCAGGAAAGCTAGACAGGTCCCACAGTACATCGGGGATTTATATGAAAAGCTTTCCTAGACAGAAATTCTAACTACCGGCACTACACTCTTCCAGTTAGTACATATCCACCTCACAAACTTAATTCTAACGGGATCTTAAAATCAATATTGGAATTTCTATTTTGTCTAAGGAATAATATTAGGCATTTAGCCTAATGAGTTTGAATTGCTAACATCTAAAGGTTGTTTACTTTAGAAACAAGTTATGAGACATTTGCTTAATCTAAGTAATCCTCGTGATAATAAGTTATCTTAATCTAAGGCATTCCTAACTAAGTGAAAGCAAAGGCATATTATCAACTATATCATTCCTCTATGGTAGCATGCATATATAACATAACACAATAAGTATTGTATAGCACATAGCACATAAGCAAGTAATAAACAATCAATGATAATACGAGATAACTCATATTTGGGTTAGCTTAGTTATAGTCTAGGCCACCATTTTCTAATAACCTAGATCCCTATAACCATGGCTCTGATACCAATCTGTCACATCCCGACCGATGGCGGAATACGTCGAGGCGCGAGTTTGACTGTTCATTAGCTCATGGTGCTATTACAAAGTTTCATATTTAATGCATCCATTTAATAATAATCAATTCATTGAAACAACATTTAAATAGTCATTACAATAATTCAAAATAAATAAACTATTACATTGAAAGACTATACAATTGTTTTAAAGTTTAAACTAGGTCACTAAGCCTATCTTATGTCTTCATCATGCTTCCTTATCCTGTTACACATGTAAAATAAAGTTTGTCAACTATTTGCATAGTTGGTGAGTTCGCACACTAAGTTTAAATAATAAGTATAAAAAGGATGCAAACTATAGCCTAACTAGATATGTATCATAAGCACAGCATGAATACAAGTTTGAATAAATTGAATGAATGAATGAATAACAATTGCTTGTGTCCAAACTAGTATCCTTACAACATGTTAATTCAAGTATGGCCATACTATAAATTAACAGTTATAATTCAACCAGTTTGCTAGGTGTACTTCTCACCTTTTTTCACACAAAGGCAAAAGCCTTTGCGAAGATAGTATCTAACCATCTTAGGCTACTAAGTACTGGATTGCTTGACTGGCAACACACATAGAATCAACACATTGTATAAGCCTAGCCTCTAACACATAAAGCTAATTAGTCTAAGACTTGCATCATAGATTGAATGAATAAGAGATTGAATAAAGTTTGAATAAGACATGTGTAACATCCCAAAACAAAAATGTAAAAGGGAGTGTGAAGAAACTCACTTGATTTCTAGCATGTACAATAGTTCTTGATTAAAAGCTTTGAATAAAAGGAGAACACGTCAACCTAAATTTGTGTACATATATAAAAATAATCTTAGTATTCACTAAGTTTTGAGCATTGAGTATTAAGTCTATAGCCTCTATGTTTTCTTTTTATGAATAATATATTCTGAATCGATCGTATCAACATATTATTTGGAATGATAGTTTGAAAGTATTTAAATGTTTCTATAAATCTTATATATGAATAATAGAATATAAGCTATTCTATATTTATCATTTTAAAGTTTATTGTTTTAAGTAACTAAAATTAAAAGCGCTTCATTGAGTTTGTAGATAAAATAAAGTTTATTATTATTTTATTTAGATAATTTAAATAACGTATATTTAGAAAAAAAAGTATAATTAAACATGTTGAATAATTCTTATAAAATTATCCCATATTTAATACATTAAATTTTCAACTATCTAAATATTTAAATTCATCATATTAACGTGTTTTATTTTAAGAAAAAAAAATATTGTTGTTATAATCATATATTTATGTAAAAATTATTTTCGTAATAAAATAATTTTCTAGACTTTAATATATATAAAGAGTTTTGGTGATATGTTTGTTCTTTTTTTTTAAAAAAAAAAAAAGAATAAATAAATAAATACATGTGTGGAATTTCCAAATTATGTGTGAAGTATATGCTAATTGTTGTTATTATAATTAACCGATCAACAGTATAAAATTGTTGTTATTAATATCGAAACGTTATAATAGCACCATGAGCTAATGAACAGTCAAACTCGCGCCTCGACGTATTCCGCCGTCGGTTGGGGTGTGACACCCGTCGCCCCCTCAGAAGGCCGGGGTGCGACAGATTGGTATCAGAGCCCTCGATTACTGTGAATTAGGTTTGCATTTATTAAACATAGTCTATAACCATTAGTCTCCACACAACACATAGTGCTTAGTATTATTAATACTTGCATACATGATTGTACCGACACTTATTATGCGTATTATAGATATGGCGTCATTGTCGTCACCGGATGTGATTGCACACGACGAGGAGGAGTCGATAGGTCCAACACTACCCGCATCACCACTACCGGTGACCGTGGAGTCACCCGACGAGCATTCCCTACCATTGGATGATCCCGTGGAAGATTCCAACGCGTATCCCGAGGAGGATCCGGAGAAAGACCCAGATGAGGACCCTGCTGATGATCCTGATGAGGACCCCGTGGAGGAGTCACCCGAAAATGCATCACCCATGCTTGAACCACCTTAGCCTAAGAGGCAGTGTCTTGAGTCGGATGTTATTACCAGATTGACTCGGGACCTGGCCTGGGCAGACGATCGTATTGAGTGCCTCGCAGAGGAACTGAGGTATACAAAAACTCAACATTCAGAGCTCTGTAGCGTAGTCAACAAGATGAATCGTGATATGAACCAGTTGATTGCACTATTTCAAGTGGCCGAGGACCGCGCTGCCATTTATGAAGCTAGAATCGCAGAGCTAGAGGACATGGTCGTCAATCCAGTCCCAAAGGAACCCGCAGCGGATGCTGATTCTGTTTCCACTATCGATGATGCATTTGATTAACTCTATACAAATCTCATAAAATCATACAAAATCTATACAAATATTTTACGAAAATAATAGAAAAAATTAGTCACAAAATTTTTCTCACCGGTAACCAATTGGTTGAATTAAGAAAACACAAATCTTTAAACAAAACATCGATTTGATAAGAGAACAAATAAATGACCGTTATCTTCTTCGAATACCACCAAAACCCTAAAATGGACCAAGTTTTTTCACACTATATATAATACTTAGTATTCAATATAATGTATACATATACACACACATATATTTATATATTATATGTATATATATTTTCTATTTTCAATATTAGGGTATAGATAATTTGAAAACCCCTACTTAGTGTGAAAATTATGAAAACCATGTAAAAATCATGTAAGAAAAACGTTTTTTTTTGAATTTTTTATAGGTTTGTAACATTATTTGACGCATTTTTATAAAAAAACAAAAAAAACCCAAGTAGATATTTTTTAAAAAAATATTTTGTAAAACATACGTATAACATTGCGAACATACGTAATATTAGGGCGCAATGTTACGTATGTTTTACGTATGTTTATAAAATATATTTTTTTTAAATATTTACTTGGCCCTTTTTTATTTTTTATAAAAATGTGCTAAATAATGTTACAAACTGTGACAAAATTAAAAGAAAAACGTTTTTTACATTAATTTTACATGATTTTCATGGTTTTCACACTAAAAAGTGTTTTCAAATTATCTTCGTCCTTCAGTATAATATATATATATATATATATTTAAGGGTTCAATTGTTAACATTTTGTTATTATGATAACCGAATAAGTACATTTTATTTAAAAAAACGTTTTTAACATTAATTTTACATGGTTTTCATAGTTTTTACACTAAGAAGGATTTTCAAATTAAAGTAAAGAGTAAACTTCTCTTTTTCTCCATGTGGTTTGACACTTTTAACTATTTTGCTTCAAAGGTTTCAAAATGACCTTTTTGCTCCTTAATGTATGCATTATGTCTCCATCGGCTGCAATCCTTTAACACCGTTAATATTTTTCTTTTAAATAAAGGGTATTTCAGTCTTTTTATATATTTATGGACTAATTATGTAATTTATTACCTAATGTAATAAGTGTAATATGAAGGGGCTATTTATGTAAATATTATCACATTCAATATACATGTCGCATTCTCCACTCCCAACCCCAAACCAGTTAACCTCGTCTCTGCATTTTTCCGGTGAAAACACAACACTACCGGCGACAACCACAGCACCTCTGGCCACCCTCTCAACCGAAACCTGGCGACCCGGCAGCAACATCACATCGACAACCCAACGGCCATTACTCCTCCGATGGCAACCCACTTCATCCCGAAATCAACCATGTCTTCCTCTTTCTCCGACACCGCATGCCACAACAGATCATAATTCGCCTCCAAGTCTATGATTTAGGGTTTCTTTATGGGTTTCAGAGGCGATTGTTGAGTGTTGCAGATCTGAAATTTGGTGGCGAGGTAAAGTGTTGTACTAGAGTAAGAGGTAAAATGTTAATGGGGAAAAGAAAAGTGTTGCTCCGGTGACCGGCCATTCCTTATCCTTTGATTACAACCCCTTCATCTCCGAATCAAAACTGAATCGCAACCTTTATCCAGAAATCAAACCAGTTTCAATTGCTAAAGAACTCTAGCCATAAAGGGTTTCAATCGCGATGGTGGTTGCGTGGTTTGCACAAGGTTAACGATGGTGGTGTGGTTCTGGATTTAGGGTTTTGAAATGAAAAATAGTGGACGGTGATAACCAAAGATGAAGAAATGCAAGAAAGGATACTCATTAGCATAGAGTGGTAGGTGATAACCAAAGATGGTGTGGTGGCGGTGGACGAAGGTGGTCATTGTGTGTATTGAAGGTGACACTGGTGGTGGTTGTCTAGAAGATTATGGGGTGGATATAGGGGTTGGGTAATTTACAGGTTTAGTCCTTTTATTTATTTTTTTGTGCTTTTAGTAGTCTAGAAAAATGACACAATTAACCCATAAGCGGTAACAGTCTGAAATACACTTTATTTAACAGAAAAATAGTAACGATGTTAAGGGATTGGAGCTGATGGAGACATAATGCGTACATCAGGGAGCAAAAAGGCCATTTTGAAACCTTTGTAACAAAATAGTTAAAAGTGTCAAATCACATGGAGCAAAAGAGAAGTTTACTCTAAAGTAAATACAAAGGTGTAGTTTTTTTCTTATTTTTTAATTAATGTAAGTGGGGCCCACATTAATTACATTAACTAACAAAATCAACACCAATATGGCCTAAATGTTGTCATGAGAGTTTGGCATTTATTATTATTTTTTTTAATTTTTATTTAGCAACCAAGTTAGTATGTCTCGCTTGTCTTTTTTCTTCAACATCATTAATTAATAAACATGTTTTAGTGAATGTAGTGATGATCATACTCTCTTTCAATATGACGTTTACGTGACGTGCTAAACTATCATCAAAATGTATAACTATATCTTATTACTTTGTAGCCCACATTAAAGTAAATCTAAAAGTGTAGGCTTTTTCTTGTTTTTTAATTAATGTAGGGCCCACTTACATTAATAAAAAAAAAGAAGAAAAAATCTACATCTTTAAATTACTTTAATGTGGGCCATAAAGAAATAATATATAGTAATTCGGTTAAGGCAATAAACATGTGTTAACAAAGGAACCATACCTTATATAGGGTTAAGTTAAACTAAATAAGCCCCTTAAGCTAAAAAGCCTAAAAATGATCTTGAGCCGTTAGATTATTAATCAATAGCTATTATTAAATTAAGTTGTTGTAGGGCATTTTAGTCATGCCTACTTTTGTTGACTTTTTATCAAATTCCCCTGTATTCTTTAAACGTTCATAACTTTTACATGCGAAATTATTTTTTGAAAAAAAGTATACTATAAAAACAAGCATTTTTTTATCTTCAAAATTAATATTGTTTTTGCTTTAGAAAAATTTTGTTTTTTAGTTCATTGTGTCTTTTGTACATGCCATTGTGTCTTTTGTGCATGTTATCGTGTCTTTTGTGTAAGTAATTATGTCTTTTGTGTTTTTGCTCAATACTGTGTTTTAATTAATAATTTAATACATAATGATGTTGCATAATACATAATGTCAAGCAAGAATGACACAATGACGAGTATAAATAACAAAATGATTTTTAAAAAAGACACAATGAAGAGTCATTATGTCTTTTGTATAGGCATTGTGTCTTTTGTGTTTCTCCTCAATATTGACTTTTGTGTTTTTCCTGAATATTGTCTTTTGTGTATATATTGTGTTTTTTGTACAAGTCATTGTGTCTTTTGTATATACATTGTGTTTTTTTACAGGTCATTATGTCTTTTGTGTTTCTGCTCAATATTGTGTTTTCCTAAACAATTTAACATACAATGATATTGTATAATACATAATGTTAAGTAAGGATGACACACGACGAGTACAAATAACACATTGATATTAAAAAAAGACACAATTACCTATTAAAAATGACACGATTATCTTTAAGAAAAACACAAAAAGATATTTATATACAAACGTTTAAAAAGACACAATGATAACAATTAGACACAATGAGCTAAAAAATTTAATTTTTTGTAGCAATATTGTACTCATTTTAAAGATAAAAATGCTTGTTTTTATGATAATTTTTTTGAAAAAGTAATATCGTATGCAAAAGTTATGAACGTTTAAAAATGTGGTGAGGAAGTGGTTATGAGTAAGTTACCCTCTAACAATTTTTCCCTCGAAAATTTTAAATTTGATCTCATGATCTAATGGTTTATAATCCTTCTTTGGAATTTTAGGATAAAAAGACTATTTAGTTGATCCTAATCCACCTTATATATATATACACACACATTTAGGATATGGCTCAAATAAGAACCCTTCATAATTATGTTAACCCAATAACTCAAATCCAATGGTTTAAAATTTCCAGATTTAATAAGATGTTGTCATGTTTCACGTAACATTTTTTTAATTAAAAAGTGTATTTAAGTCATTTTCCTTAATATGAAAAGGTCAGATTTAATAAGAGAGTGACAAATATCACATTTTTAAAAATACATCAATTTTCTTTTTTTAAAATCAAAGTTTCCATCTTAATTTTTATACACTTATAACTTTTTTTATACTATGTTATTTTTTTATAAAAATTACACAATTAAACTAGTTATATTTTTCTCGTTAATTCCATTATAGTCATGCCAATTTCTTTTTTAATTTTTTTTCGAACGTTCGTAATTACACCAATATGACGAGCAATAAATACAATAATTTTCTCTCATTTTTCAAAATCTTCCCATCTTTAAAATGTTTTTTTCCCTCATCTTAAATATACATTACAAATTATATTTTATTATAAAAATTATTTCATTAATATTTGAAAAAATTCAGATCGTTACATAAGTGTAATTATGAACACTTCGAAAAATATCCAGCGCGTTACATCAGTGTAATTTCGAACCCATTGAAAAAATTCAGCTTGTTACATCAGTGTAATTAAATTAATGTCAGATTATGTATTTAATTATGTACTTAAAAAACATTTCAATAAAAAATTTATGTGGTTTTTTAGAAGTGAATAATTTTTTTCAATAAAGATTTTTTTAAAAATTGGAAAAAAACTTTGAAAAAATATCAAAAACTTATTATAAAAATATAATAAGTTACAGCTCGTTATGAACACTTTAAAAAAATTCAGCTTGTTGCATAAGTGTAATTACGGACACTATGAAGAACTTCAGCTCTTTACTTTACGTCACTGCAAATTACGAACAATTTGAAAAAAAATTGACAAACCTATACTTGAATTAAAGATAAAAAAGTGACAAATTTAATGGTGAAATTTCTATAAAAAAATAATAATGTATATATAAGTTATGAAGGATTAAAAAATTGGGGGTAAACTTTTTTTTTAAAAAATGAAATCAAGTGCACCCACCAAATGTCTAAATACCCTTAAACAAATTTCATCCACTAGTTTTTTTCCAGAATTAATATGGAGCAATAATTTTAAAACACTTTATTTAAACAATCAATCAAAATTAGTTAATGGGTTACCACATTTGGAGTGGGTTACCAATGAAACCATCCCTATATATAGAGGGGATGGTTTCTTTGTTAACTCACTCTTATTGCGATAACCTGTATAATTCCGTCATGATCAATCCAAATCTTTGTTTTATTTTTTTAAATATCATTATTATATATAAACAATACTTTCTTTTTTTATGTGTATGTGTAAATTTGTCATCGATTTAAAATTTAAAAGCAGTGTAAGTTTTGGTTAATTACTTAATGTAACCAAAACTTGTTAATATATAACCAAACTTACAATGCTTTTAAATTTTAAACGGTGATAAATTTACACATACATATAAAAGAAGAAAGTACTGTTTATGTGTAACGATGATATTTAAAAAAAGAAAACAAAAATTTGGATTGATCTTGGCGGAGTTATACGGGTTACCACAATAAGAGTGGGTTAACATTTGATCATCTCTCTCTATATATATATATATATATATATATATAATATAGATAATTTGAAAACCACTTTTTAGTTTGAAAACCATGTAAAACATACGTAATAAAACGTAGAAAAATATTTTATAAAACCATGTAAAACATACTAACAAAACGTAAATGTATTTCGTCAGATCTGACTCAGCGTTACATATGTTTTACAAGTAAAAAAAATATAAAATATATATTTTTTAAATATTTTATCGGCGCTTTTTTTATTTTTTATAAAAATGTGTCCAATAATGTTACAAACCTGTAAAAAAATTTCAAAAAAAATACGTTTTTTACATGATTTTTGCTTAGTTTTCAAGGTTTTCACAATAAAATGGGGTTTTCATTTTATTAATTTCCTATATATATATATACATTTTTTTTTGAACGGCAATACTATCCTACTCCTACTCCTAAATTACACCCAATTTTCCCCTTGCTTGGATTTGAACCCAAGACCTCATTTCTAAGAGGTAATGTCTCTACCAAGTGGGCTAGCCCCCACATTGACATATATATATATACATACATAATGATTCCAGTCATCGCCATGATTCTATGCACCACTAAGTAAAACAGATGTTATGGGTAATATTATCAGAAAAATGATTTACAAATATATGATCATTGTGATTTACAATTTATTCTTCTTATTATATATCTAAAGAGATATCATGGAAATAATTGGAAAAGCCAATTAAAATAATTAAAAACATTATATGAAACTGTTTAATAAAAAAATTCGAACATATATATAAACGAAAGTATACCTAGATAACTAATTTAAGGCAGATTCATACATCAACAATACATTAAGCTGTAAAAACAAATGTGTACAATCCAAGGGTACACCATCTTCTTTTGAAAATATCCGCTTGATGATGCTTTTATGTGGAACCATAGTTACAAGCTCGGTTTTGTGGTGTAAAGCATACGTTTCTTGGGCTTAAAGAGATAGTGAGAATCATACGTAGACCGAAACATATCCACCAAAAGATGACGTTGAAGTAGTGCAAACACAATGACTGGTATCGTAGCAAATGAAGCAATAAGGATCCATACCCATTTCAACCCCTTGTGGTATAGAACATAGAAACTAGCACTAAAAGTCACCATCAGTGTTGCTACGGATATGAAAAGTGTTAGCAGACCCATTATCAACTTTCTGGGTAATGAATACATGAAATCACGTTGATCGTGTTGAGATGTGAGTACACTCAAGAACACTAGGAGCGAAGTTGAGGAACTGATTAAAGAAACGGCATCTGCGATAACAAAAACTAAGAAGGTGCGGTTACGAATGAAAATAGGAGATCCATGATCTTGGTTGTAGCCACCTGGAACCGTAAAGGCTACAGCAAATGCAACCGTTACTATGAGTGTCGCAACGACCATATAGTCTTTCATCCATTTTAATCCTTTGGAAACAAGATCTTTGTTTTCTTTGGCGAATAACTCATATGGTGTTTGACCATCTTTGTTCTTTGCTTCCCTCAAATAAGGCGGCATCATCTTCTCTACGTCCTATAATACACAAATTAAGAAAGTTATAGACAATCATAAGTTAGTTATGATTCATAACTAATTAGATTTTTCTTGAATTCTATTTAATTAGTATTGTATTGAACAAGTTTACTTAAATATATTAGTTGCCAAAAAAAGGTGTCGTCCGCTCTTGCACAAATGCGTAGGGTAATATTACGTACATTAGATAAGGAGACGATTTGACCCCTCTCTAAATCCTACAAAGCAAGAACTCAGTTAAACACCAAATACACCCTTTTTATACTGAATAACTAACTGTGAAGGAAAATAATAGGCAATCTTTACGATCTTTTCAGTATGAGGTGTTCAGACTGTGTACTTGCCTTCGCTTTAATGTTAGCATATTTCCGATTTATGGTTGCTTGGAGAGGAAGTAGGAGATAAGTTTAGGTTTGTTTAGGATTGTGTTTCCTAGTTTATTCTATTTGTTATTTTAATTTATTTATACGATATACGTTGTCATTTAGTATAAATAATGGAGGGTTCATGTAATTGTTTTGGGTGTGGGTTCAATAAGATTAATGAGTAATAACCTCTTATATGTTCGTTGTTTCCGTTGTGTTTGCAATAAATATTATCTAAGCTTTAAAAATGGAACCTTGTTCAATAAGATAATGAGTAAATTACACAGATAGTTCGTGTGCTTTACATAAATTTCATCTTTATTCTCAAACTTGAAGAAAGTACAAATCATAGCATGTAAAATGAACTATTCGCTTGCATGTAGTCCATGTGGCCTTTAATTATTTTTTTGTTTTTTTTAAATTATAAGGGTACTTTAGTAATTTCACACCTATTTAACAGAGAAAGTTAACACACATCCTGATTGAGGACCGGTGACGTGTGAATCTTGCATATTATAGGCCTTGATCTGTACTTTTTTCGAAGAGAGAAACTGAAAATGAAATTCATATAAACCAAAAAGGACCATCATGTAATTAACTCTAAGATAACCAAGCAGTTTGTATGCCTAATTACTTCTGCTTCAAACCGATGTCGATCACCACCATTAAGACCGAAGCTACACATAACACAATAAGTCGACATGATGTCGCTTCAATGCCCATTATTGACGTTAACCGGACCACATCAATAATCAAGATGGAAGCAATCATGGATGCCAAGGTGTTTGGGAAGCGATCAAATTAATAGTCAGGGCAACTATTAACGAGAAAAGGAAGATGGCAAGGGAATTCATTCTGCAAGCAATACTGAAAGCTTTGTTGCTACAATTTACCAATTATAAAACCACAAAATAGATTTAGGATGGATTAAAGGTGCACTATGTTGAAATAGATTGTGTACAAAAGGATTTTCTCTTTAAGAAGTGACTTGAGATGTTGCCGATGATAGATGAAAATACGAGTGATCAATTTTCCGGGGAAATAATGATAGATTAATTCCTCCTAAGTCAAGTCTAGGTAATTTAGTTAAATTATATGTTACAGATAGAAGTGTCAAATATGTAATTAGCAAGGGTCAAATTGTAAATTATTTGGTAAAGTCGTGTATATATACGATCCTAGATCTAATGAAAAACACAATGTCTTGCAATTCCAAATTCGTATTATTGCATACCGCGTATCTCTTTCGATTTTGGGTTTTCATTTGGCATCAGAGCCATGTTTTTACTCTTGATTCGTATTCGAAGAACAAGCCGTCGATCAGAAGATTCAATCTGGGTTTTGTGATTTCGTGTTACAGAATCGTTTGCAGTACTCAAACGGAAGATTGAAATCGTTTCATCAAACCGAAGATTTTGTTCGTTGATTTGCTTTCTGGTTCGTACAGGAAAGAGATCGGTTTTGATTCATACGGCTGTGAAGAACAACGGTTCAGCCCACTCGATTGTTTCAACTGTGTTTGTTGAAATCGAACACTTGTTTGATTCGAAGAAGGAATTAAATCCAAATCACAAGCGTTGTTGTTACTTTGTGTTTCACAGTATTTTTGGATTCACGTTTCATTCAATCAAGTAAGTGCAGACAATCTTATTATTTCATTCGTTGAAATTGAAAGTCAAATTGATGCCAATTTAAGCATTAGATCTTTAAAAAAAATCTCGGTTACTTTGTGTTTCATTTAATCGATTTTTTTATTGGTGGTTTGCTCGGACAACAACAACAAACTCTTTTGTGTTTGAAGTTGTTCCGGTTTATATTGGTATTAAGCAGATACCTTAGTTATTTAATCACAAAGTTTTGTGTGTTGAAACTTTGTTTTGATTTTGCAAACCAATTTGGATATTAAGAATTTTAATATTCTGATGCATATCAAGTTACAATTTGTGTTATTAGACACAAGTAATTGATTAATTTGGTGATTATACAAGGATACTACGAACACTAAAAGTGAGAATTCGTTTATATCATTCTTGTGTTCTTGGATATACAGAAATCAGACGCATTGGTATGATATATTGTATAAAGTCAAATTCAACCAAATTACCTTAACTGTTAGGAATTTGAATTCCTTGAAATTAAACGAAACAAAGGTTCGTTCTATATTGTTTTATTTTTGCTCTTTTGTTATTTGGTTCTTTGAAAGTCATAAGATTAATAATGGCTGAAGGCTCGGTTGTCATCCATAAGGACCCGGGACCGTCTCTTACAAATTTCCAATGCCCTATGTTAAAATCCTTAAATTATACTACATGAGCAATAAGGATGAAGGCTATTTTAGATGCTAATGGTCTTCGTGAGACGATTGAACCAACTGCTGAAACAACAGCAGATACCAAAAAAGATAAATCTGCAATTGCTTATATATTTCAAACTCTGTCTGAGGAATTGCTTTTACAAGTTGCGGATTGTAAAACAGCAAAAGAAGCGTGGGACACACTTAAGATCAGACATGTTGGTACTACTCAAGTGCAACAGGCATGTTTACAAAGCATCAGATCTGAGTTTGACAGACTGATAATGAAAGATGATGAATCTGTTGATTCATTTACTTTGAGACTAACAAGTATTGTTAGTAAGGTAACTAGTTGTGGTGCAACCATTGATCAGCCTACACTAGTAAGGAAATTCTTGACTGCAATGCCTGATAGATTTCTGCAAATAATTGCCTCAATAGAGCAATTCAGTAATCTAGATACTTTAACTCTAGATGATGTTATCGGGAGACTTAAAACTTATGAGGAAAGGATTAAGTATAGAAAAGGAACTTCTAATGACAGTCAAGAAAAACTATTATTTACCAAACATGACAATAAGAAAGGTCATGTAAAACAGTTTGGTAATCAAGTACCAAACAGGTTCAATTCATCACAAAAGAATTGGCGTGATGATAAAGGGAAGCAGGTTGATAAGGATGAAAGACCCTTTCAAGGCTCCCATTATAATAAATCTAAGAAAACTCATAAACCTATGAGTAAGGTTAGATGTTATAACTGTAAAGAACGTGGACATTATTCAAACACGTGCCCTAAAAAGAAACAGTTACAAGAACATTCTAACCTAGTAGAAAAAATGTTGAGCCTACTTTATTAATGGCAATTCTTGATGAACAAAAGAATCATCAAGAAGTTCTCCTAAATGAGAAAGAAATTAAGCCCAAACAATATGGAACCACAAATGAAAGTCTATGGTACTTGGATAATGGTGCAAGTAACCATATGACAGGAAACAAAGAGCATTTCAGAGAATTAGATAAAAAGGTATATGGAAGGGTTCGTTTTGGTGATGGTTCAATCGTTGAAATTGAGGGTAAAGGCTCAATATTACTGGAATGTAAAAATAAAGAACAGAGAGTCATTTCTCATGTTTACTATATTCCAAATTTGAAAAATAATATTCTCAGTCTAGGACAATTAACTGAAAATGGGTGTAAGGTTATATTAGAACGTGACTTATTATTTCTGTATGATAACAATGAGACTTTACTTATGAAAGTCACACGTTCAAAGAATAGACTTTACAATATCAATTTGAGAATTTGTGCACCCATATGTCTATTATCAAAGATAGATGAAGAAGCATGGCTTTGGCATGCTCGTCTGGGTTATATAATCTTTGACACTATTAAGTTGATGACTCATAAAAAATTGGTTCAAGGTGTTCCTCGTATAAATCATGCAAGTCAAATATGTGATGCATGGTTATTAGGGAAACACATTAGGGCCCCTTTCCCGAACCAAGCAAGGTTCAAGTCAGACAAACCTTTGGAACTGGTTTATGGTGACTTATATGGTCCGATATCACCTCCTACACATTCGGGCAAGAAATATATTTTCTTGCTTGTAGATGACTGTACTCGGTATATGTGGATAAACCTGTTGAGCTCTAAAGATCAAGCTTTTGGAATATTTAGAGAATTTAAACAGTTGGTTGAAAATGAGGTTGGAACCAAACTAAAAACTTTGAGAACTGATAGAGGTGGAGAATTCACTTCTAGTGAATTTAACTCTTTCTGTAAAGAACATGGTATAGCCCGACAACTTACAGCACCTTATACACCACAACAAAATGGTGTGGTTGAGCGTAGAAACAGAACAATGTTATCTACTACTCGTAGCATAATGAAAGCTATGTCAATGCCTCAAAACTTTTGGGGTGAAGCTGTAAGGCATACTATATATGTGTTAAATAGAACTCCAACTAAAGCTTTGAAAAACTCTACACCTTTTGAAGCATTAAAAGGTAGAAAGCCTAGCCTAAAACATCTAAGGGTTTTTGGGTGTGTGGCATATGCTAAAGTACCATCAAATCATCTAACTAAGTTAGATGATAGAAGTGTGAAAATGGTATATTTGGGAGTTCAGGAAGGATCAAAAGCATGTAGATTATTTGATCCTATGACTAAGAAAATTTGCATCAGTAGAGATGTCAAATTTTTGGAAAAATAATCATTAAATTGGAGTGAATAAATGAATGAGGTTGGTACTAAAGAACCTGATTGGGTAGAATTCATTGTTGAAGAAAAGATCTTTCAAGAAAACAATGAAATGGTTTCTATGCATATGGGGATGAACAGGAAAAGAAAGATAATCGAGAACCTTTATCTCCTAGTTCACCAAATAATACTATCACACCTCCAACATGTACACATGAACACAATTCAGCTGAAGATGCTGAATGTTCTGACATTTTGTCAAATCCTTTTGACCATACACCAGTGCAAGGTTTTAAACCTTTGGCAAAAGTGTATGAAAAGGCTCCAAAAATTGATCTAAATGTTAATAAATTACTTCTAGCTGAAGAGGAACCTCAGAATTATAAAGAGGCAGCTAAGGACAAGAAATGGGTTGAGGCTATGCAAGCTGAACTCAACTCTATTAATAAGAATAATACTTGGACATCAACCAAGTTACCCAATGATCATAAGGCAATTGGCTTAAAATGGGTATTTAAGACTAAATGAGATGCAAATGGAGAAATCATTAAGCATAAGGCTCGTTTAGTAGCAAAAGGCTATGTACAGCAGCATGGTATAGACTTTGATGAAGTCTTTGCTCCTGTAGCCCGTATAGAAACTGTTCGCCTTATATTAGCTCTAGCAACTTATAACGAATGGGAAATACATCATCTTGATGTAAAGTCCGCCTTTCTACACGGTGAATTAAAAGAAGAAGTTTATGTTACACAACCTGAAGGGTTTGTGAAAGATGCAGGAAAGGTTTATAAACTTTCCAAGGCATTATATGGACTTAGACAAGCACCACGTGCATGGAATGTGAAACTAGATCACACTCTAAAATCACTTGATTTTAAGAAATGCACATTGGAACATGCTGTCTATACAAAGAAAAACAAAACTTCTACTTTACTTATTGGAGTCTATGTGGATGACCTCATAGTTACGGGAACTCCAAAGAAAGAAATAGATTTATTTAAATCTCAAATGGAAGAGAAATTTGAGATGAGTGACCTTGGGTTACTAGCTTATTATCTTGGAATAGAAGTTATCCAAACAAAGGATGAGATAGCTATTAAACAGTCTGCTTACATTACTACGATCCTTAAAAATGCAGGAATGCTTGATAGTAATGAGACTAAAATTCCAATGAACCCAGGTACACTTTTAACTAAGACTGAAGGTGGAAAACCAGTTGATCCCACTGAATATAGAAGTCTAATTGGTTGTCTAAGGTATTTGTTACATACTAGACCAGACTTGTCCTATTCAGTTGGGTTACTTAGTAGGTTCATGCAAGAACCTAAAGAACATCACTTTAAGGCCATTCATCAAGTCCTTAGATATATCAAAGGAACAAAAGACTTTGGTATAATCTATAAAAGGAATGGAGGTTGTAAGATAACTCGCTATAGTGATAGTAGTTATGGAGTTAATACTGAAGAAGGAAAATGCACTACTGGAATAGTGTTCTACTTTGGAAACTCTCCCATAACTTGGTGCACACAAAAGCAACAAACTGTGGCACTATCTTCATATGAATCTGAATTCATTGTTGCAACAGCTGCAGCATGTCAAGCTCTATGGCTTAAGAGACTTCTTAGTGAACTTACCGGATGGAAAGACGAAATGATTACTCTGTATGTTGACAACATATCAGCGATTGCATTAATGAAGAATCCAGTATTTCATGGAAGAAGCAAGCACATTGACACTCGTTATCACTTCATAAGGGGATGTGTTGAAAATGAAGATATTAGTGTTGAGCACATCAGTGGAGAACTTCAAAAGGCTGACATTCTCACTAAAGCATTGGCAAGAGTCAAGTTTGCAACAATGCGGGAACTGCTCGGTGTTCAAGACTTGATCGTTCGTGATTAAGGTGTGAATGATAGATTAATTTAGTTAAATTATATGTTATAGATAGAAGTGTCAAATATGTAATTAGCAAGGGTCAAATTGTAAATTATTTGGTAAAGTCGTGTATATATATGACCCTAGATCTAATGAAAAACACAATCTCTTGCAATTCCAAATTCGTATTACTGCATACCGCGTATCTCTTTTGATTTTGGGTTTTCAAATAAGCGGTATGATATCAAAGGCTAACGGTCTCATATCGATTTTCGATGATGCAAACTAGGTAAGGAAACTACTTCGCTCCCTGCGAGTCAAATTCACCCATATTATGACATTAATTAAGCAGTACTAAGATATAGATGTGATGCCTTTTAAAGAGGTATTAGAAGATTAAAAACCTATGAAAAATGCATTCGAACCGAGTGAAACTTATGGTAATCTATACTTTTCCATATTGGAATGAAACACACAGTAGAATAATTGCAATGGTGATCAATTTGGACATGTTCATGCTTCTACCGGTTGTGATCATCGTGGTCGTGGAAGGGGCCAAGACTAAGGATTTAGATGAGGTTTGTTTAACAGCAACTGCAATTAACATGAAGGGAACATAGACAAATTACACATCCAATGCTTTAACCATGAAGAACACAGGCACTACGCATTCGAGTGCCTAAATCAGGAACATAAAGAAAAAGAAGTACAGTTTGCTCAAGTTGAACATCAAGAGCTTGTTCTAGTGTTAACTAAATGCAAGCAAGAGAAACAAATTAGGTGTTGTTGAATGAAGTAAAGGAAAGTTATAATCATAAATATTATCAATCAATCAATCAACGTACTCAGTATATCCCGCCATTAGCATGCTAAGGCAGGGTCTGAGGAGGGTGAGATGTAGACAGCCTTACCCCTACCCCGTAGGGGTAGAGAGGCTGCTTCCAGTGAGACCCTCGGCTCATGATGCTTGATCAACCGTCCGAAACGATTTTAACGTTATTTTCACTAAATAAGTAAAATAACGTTAAAATTAGTGCAGTTTTACTTTTGCCCCTCAAGAGCTGTCGACACATATATACATTATATGTGCGCACCGCTAACGGGGCGTTATAATCATAAATATTATATGGTAGATATAATGTTAAAGGATTTTCCAAAGTGGAAAAGATTACACAATGGATAAAAGATGGTCTGGTTTGGACCTTGGAGACAAGTCAGAAACTGTAAATGAGACAAAACCACATGTTCAATTAACCATTGATGGTCGTCTAGAAACTTTTCATGTTACTGCATTTTATGTTATGATTGTTTAAAAAAATCATCTGTTGTCGAAACGTTAGAAGTAGTCTTATAGTTTGTATTAGCAAACAGTATAATTAATGGGCATACGCAAAGATATACCTTGAACCACAATAACTCTCGTTGCATTAGCAGAGATGCTCCACTTGTCTTAGCTGCCCTCTCCTTTGAAGTCTTCCCAACTAAGTGAAGCATATTATTATCTGACTCGTTAGTAATAATGAATACATTGTTCCTGATGATGCCTATCTCATACAACAGGTTGTAAATATCTTGATGACGGTGCATAACAGCTATATGAAATATAGTGAGTCCGTCGTTTGTTACAAACATTAATGAATGATAGTTTCGGAACAACCCGACTAAGAATCTGGTGTTGCCCATTTTTGCAGCAACACCTAATATTCCAAAAGAATCTTGTCTTGTTCCCAAAATCGAGGAAAAAGGATTTCTAACCGTACGTGTAATTTCAACGTATGTCATTGTTTTGGTAGCATGTCCCCAAAAGATTTTTAGTAATTTCAGTGCATCATCACTATCATCTTCGGTTATAAGTTGTGCTTTCATACCAAAAAATATAAATGCTGAAAACAAATTAACAAGTTTTGAACAAGCTAGTAGTATTAAAACTAAAAAATAAATAAAAATAACTACAATTTAATTAGTGAGATGTCTATGTAGAGTTTTTTTCCAAATGGGTGTAGTTGAAAAAAACAATTACCAAATAGGTGTAGCTTAAAACTTATTTATCAAAATAGGTGTTTTAATTTCTTTATTGTTTTTTTTTTCTTTTTTTCATTAGTTAAAAGTAATGAAATAAAGAAAAACATCCATTTTGATAAATAAGTTTTCAACAACACCTATTTAGTATATATTTTTTTAACTACACTATTTTGGAAAAAAAAAAAAAAAAAAAAAAACTCTGAAAAGAAAGTTAATGCTTACTTGATTGTATGATTCTTGTGATTAAATTTTTTTCTAATCTATTAAATGCATCAGGTTTTCCAGCCAAAATTGCAAGTATATGCACATTATCAGCAAGTTCTGGATGGTCCTCTAGTATTTGGAGTGCAACATCTATACAAGATATATTAAATGAAAATATTTACTTACTGATATGAAATTTAGAAAACAATTGAAAGAGAAAATAATAAACAAAATATATCTATTATAATAAAATAATAGTTCAAGCTAGATAGCACATGTAATTACCTGATTTTCTTATTTTCTTACTTCTCTTTCTTATTAAATAATAATAATATTAAAATAATATTTTTTTAGACATTTAAGTAAATTTAATTATAAGTAATTATTTTTTTTCTAACTAAATTATTATGTATTATTATTTAATTTTTTATTTATTAAATTCATGTAATATACTAGTTTTTTAAGCTAGTATTTAATTAAATATATAGTAATGATAAAGCTAAAAGCTAAAAATAAATAAAATTCCTTAAAGCATTCAAGGAATGATTTTAAATCTTAAAAGGCTGCTTCTTCTCGTTAAGATATATAATAGGAGTGAAAAATTAATACATTTCAACACCAAACTAATTAAGAAATAATTAGTTACCAAAGAAATCACGATCCACACAGTTGAAGAGCAACGTATTCCTATCTTTATTTGTCCAATGACTGTCTTTCATCTTCAGAGAATAATTGTATAAAATCTTCACTAACTCGTGTGTCCCCGTTTTAGCACAGATGCACAGTGGCAAAAGTTCATTGACACCACGGATGTCTAGTAGCCTGGGATTCTTTAAGTTTTATACATGAGTTGGTTTTTTAACTGCTCCACTTTTTTCTCTTGCTATTTTAAAATTTTTATGCATAATGTACAAGTATATTATACAGTTCTTTAGTTCCTACCAAAATTTTAGTTCTCAATAGAACATCCCCTATATATATATATATATAAAAGAAAAAACATACACCTTTAGATTTACTTTAGTGTGGGCCCCAAAGTAATAAGATGTAGTTATTCGGTTAACGTAATAAACATCTGTCCAATGACTGCATGTCATCTACTGAGAATAATTGTATAAAAACTTTACTAAGTCGTGTGTTCCAGTTATAGCACATACGGACAGTGGCAATAGTTCATGGATACCACGGATGTCTGGTAGCCCGGGATTCTTTTCAATCATAATCATAGCCATTTTCGTTTTTCCAGACGAACATGCCATCCAGAAGGCTGTGTTGGAAACACCATTTTTAATTTCAGGATCCTCCATCTTCATCATATGCACCAGATTCTTTATAAAATTTAAGGTGAACTTGGTCTCGTCTGCTGTTGTTGCCATATGAAGTGTTGTGCCAAAATTGTTATGCAGATCAATCCTTAAAAGATCTGGGCGTTTGTTAAGGATGATCTTTCCAGTTTCCCAGTCACCAACAATTGATGCTTCATATAATTGAACAAGCATCGGCAAGTATTCTTCTTCTTTTCCTTCAAAATAATCACAACAACGAAAGATAATTGTAAAATAACCTATACACACACATATTATATTATAATACATACTAGTTTAAATTCCGTATGTTACACAAGTTTAATAAATGAAATTTCATATATATTATAATAAAAAAGTTATGTCTGTAAAAAATATGTGTATTATATTAGTAGAATAAACATGTGTATTATAACAGTTGAATAAAAATACAATATAATTTGTTTACATTTAGAGTTGTTAAAATATATCATTAAAAAATTAACTTTAATGTGATAATTATAAACTATGTTAAGTTATTTTTTATAATATATTTTTTAACTGTGTATTAATGTTTTTATATAATTGATAAATATTAACTCTGTTAAAGTATAATTTTCCCTTTAAATATTTTTTTAGCATAATTGAATAACTTTAATTGCAATTAATATTAATACATATACAAAAATTAAAAATTAAAACTTGGATCTTTTTAACATCACTTTTTTTTTATTATTTTACATATTCTATTTTAACATTCAAATCATCAAATCAAGTTAAATATTTTAAATTTTTAGATATAAAAATAGTAACTATCATTACTTTTCCTTTTTTTGAGTATTTTAATAAACATAATTTGACCTAAATGATGTTTAGGACTTATATAGATACTTTAATTAGATAAGAAAATAAGTTATTTTATTAAGAAACTTCATAATTAATTTCATATTAAATTCATCTGGTTAATAATATATTAATTACTATTCATATTCATAATTTATAATACATAACTAAATAATAAGTATCAATAATTAAATTAAATAATAAAGACAACTGGAAAACTAAAAAGTAGAACACATATAATGATGGCAAGTGTCCCTACTTATTTGTAGTTATTAGAATTAACAGTTATAAATATATAATAACCATTTAAATTTCGGATTTTATTATATAATTTGTTGAATAAGTAAAAACATTTATATACAAATATTTAATAATGTTACTATACATAAAAATAATTAACTGTTATGAATTATAAATAAATCTTAATTTCTGAAATCTACAAATTAGTTTTTAGTGTATGTAACTGATGATTTGGGTATTTCATGTGTTTTATGTAGGTAATTGCGCGATTTTATTAAACAATTTCATGAATACAATGATTGTTGTTATTTTTAATGATTTCAGGTGCTCGGATGAATTTATATATTTTGGAACGACAAGGATTGAAGGATACGTGAAAAATGAAGTCCGGAAGCTTAAAATGGAAGAAAAAGGACTTTTTCCGGAAGTGGTGTATCAGTCTAGCGTATTGGTGGCGTAAAACAGAGCCAAAATGGCGTACAAGCTAATGATAGAGTATGATACGCCAGTTACTGCGTATGGTACGCTGGGCCCGGAAAAAGTCGTGTTTTGATGATTTTTGGCACTTATTTAAGCTCTAAAACCTAGGGTTTCGTATTATCAACCCTTGGGACGAGTTTTCATTATATTGGGTGAGTTCAAGGCTTATAAAATCAAGAATTAACCCATCCGATCACATCAGAGATTCTTGAATCAAGATCCGATTAGTTAATTTCTAATGTAGATTCAAGGCTAAACTCTCTGTAAGCATACCTGGGTGAACGGTTAGTTAGGGTAAGGTTTTCTTATTGTTTCCACTATGATTGGATACAAACATTCATAAATTTGTGGATCTTCATATGTTTGTACGTGTGATTCCGTATTGGATTGAACGATTTGGATTGATTAGTTCAATTGAGGATTCATCATTATTCAGTTTCATATTGTTAAACATTAAATGTCAATTGATTAATAACCCTAATTGATAATTGTAAGTGAGATTCTAGGTTTTTCCATTAGTTGGTTTAAATCAATTAATTTACAAAATTAGAAATCTAAGTTTTAATTATTTTTCAATGAGAATTCTAATCAGGTTGTTTACATAACCCACTAAATATGCAATAACTCGAAATAACTCGTCAAGATCATGCCAAATCTTCGAATTTTTTTGACATTATTGTAAACACATTTAGAACACTTTCTTATTTTATGAGTTTGCATAAATTTATCACCGTTTAAGAGTTATCATCGTTGCAAATTTTTAAAATTTTGCAACTTAAAGTACTGTAAGTGTTTTTTTCTCAAAACTTACAACGATGATAACTTTAAACAGTGATAAATTTACGCAAACTCGTAAAATAAGAAAGTGTTTTAAATGTGTTTACAATGATGTTAAAAAAATTCGAAGATTTGGCTTGATGTTGACCGGTTATTTCGGGTTATTGCATATTTAGTGGGTTATTTGTTTAACCTTCCCTTATAGATATATATATATAGGGGAATGATCAAATGTTAACCCTTTCTTATTGCGATAACCGCATAACCTTAGCATTTTTTTGCATGTTTTGCCCGAATCTTTGTTTTTTTCATAGTCTTTATTATACATAAATAGGTGGTTTCTTTTTTGTATTTTTGCTAATTCATCACCGTTTATAAATTATTTACAAGTGTAAATACTTACACTTACTTACATCACATATCTGTAAGTGTGATGTAAGTAAGTGTAACTACTTACACTTACTTACACTTGTAAATAATTTCTAAACGGTGATGAATTAGCAAAAACACAAAAAAGAAACCCCCCTATTTATGTATAATAAAGACCATGAAAAAAAACAAAGATTCGGGCAAAAAACGCAAAAAAGTGCTAGTGTTATGCGGTTATCGCAATAAGGAAGGGTTAACATTTGATCATTCCCCTATATATATATATATAAGGGATGGTTCCATTGTTAACCCTCCCTTATAGCGTTAACCCATTAACCCTGACGTTTTTTGCCCGAATCTTTGTTTTTTTTTTGTCATGGTTTTTATTATACATAAATATGGGGGTTTCTTTTTTGTGTTTTTGCTAATTCATCACCGTTTAGAAATTAAATCAAAATGTAAGTAAGTGTAAGTTTCTTACACTTATTTACATAAGATAGTGTAACTTAAACTTACAAATGATTTAATTTCTAAACGGTGATGAATTAGCAAAAACACAAAAAAGAAACCCCCCTTATTTATGTATAACAAAAACAAGGGAGGGTTAACATTTGAACCTCCCCCTGTATATATAGGGAGATGTTCAAATGTAACCCTCCCTTAAAGCGTTAACCCGTTAACCCTGACATTTTTTGCCCAAATCTTTGTTTTTTTTCATGGTTTTTGTTATACATAAATAGGGGGTTTCTTTTTTGTGTTCTTGCTAATTCATCACCGTTTAGAAATTATTTACATGTGTAAGTAAGTGTAAGTTACATACATTAAGTGTAGTGTAAGTAACTTACACTTACTTACACTTGTAAATAATTTCTAAACGGTGATGAATTAGCAAAAACACAAAAAAGAAACCCCCTATTTATGTATAACAAAAACCATGAAAAAAAACAAGATTCGGGCAAAAAATGCTGGGTTAACACGGGTTAACGATATAAGGGAGGGTTAACAATGGAACCATCCCCTATATATAAGGCTGCCAAAACAGGTCTTAACAGGTTTCAGAAGACGCAATTAATGAAAATATAAAATGAAAATGACTTGTTTAACATTTGGTTTGGTGATTTAAGCATGCCCGTTCTAAATTTTATGTAACAAAAAAGAAAAATGATGAAGTCTAGCCTCTTAATTTTTATTATTTTTAAAAATGTATAAAATCAAATAGTAAATTTTTTGCTAAACAGGTCTAATCGTGTCTTAACAGGTACCCATTTTGCCAGCCCTATATATATATATATATATATATATATATAGGGGATGGTTCAAATGTTAACCCTCCCTTATATCGTTAACCCGTGTTAAACCGACATTTTTTGCCCGAATCTTTTTTTTTCATGGTTTTTATTATACATAAATAGGGGGGTTTCTTTTTTGTGTTTTTGCTAATTCATCACCGTTTAGAAATTATTTACAAATGTAAGTAGATGTAATTTACTAACATTTACTAAATGTAAGAAAATTACATCAACTTACATTTGTAAATAATTTCTAAACGGTGATGAATTAGCAAAAACACAAAAAAGAAACCCCCTATTTATGTATAATAAAAACCATGAAAAAAAACAAAGATTCGGGCAAAAAATGTCGGGTTAACACGGGTTAACGATATAAGGGAGGGTTAACATTTGAACCTCTCCCTATTGTAAATGTTAGTAAATTACATCTACTTATATTTGTAAATAATTTCTAAACGGTGATGAATTAGCAAAAACACAAAAAGGAAACCCCCTATTTATGTATAATAAAAACCATGAAAAAAAAACAAAGAGTCGGGCAAAAAATGCCGGGTTAACACGGGTTAACGATATAAGGGAGGGTTAACATTTGAACAATCCCCTATATATATATATATATATATATATATATATATATATATATATATATAAGGAGAGGATCAAATGTTCATCCATATTTATTGCGTTAACCGAATAACTATATCTTATTATTTTGGGGCTCACATTAAAATAAATATAAAGGTGTATTTTTTTTCTTTTTTAATTTATGTAGGGCCCATTACATTAACAAAAAAGAAAAAAACCTAAATCTTTATATTTACTTTAATGTGGGCCTCAAAGTAATAAGATGTACTTATTCGGTTAACGCAATAAGGAAGGGTTAACATTCGAACCATATATATATGTATATATATATATATAGGGGAATGCTCAAATGTTAACCATTCCTTATTGCGATAACCACATAACCCTAGCACTTTTTTACGTTTTTTGCCCGAATCTTTGTTTTTTTTCATGGTCTTTATTATACATAAATAGGGGGGTTTCTTTTTTGTGTTTTTGCTAATTAATCACCGTTTATAAATTATTTACAAGTGTAAGTACTTACACCTACTTACATCACATATATGATGTAAGTGTGATGTAAGTAGGTGTAAGTAATTACACTTGTAAATAATTTCTAAACGGTGATAAATTAGCAAAAACACAAAAAAGAAACCCCCTATTTATGTATAATAAAGACCATGAAAAAAAAAACAAAGATTCGGGCAAAAAACAAAAAAATGCCAGGGTTATGCGGTTATCGCAATAAGGAAGGGTTAACAAAGAAACCATCCCATACATATATATATATATATATATATATATAGGGGAAGGTTTCATAGAAAACCTTCATTTTAGAGAAAACTTAGAAAATTAATCACAATTATTATCAATCAATTTCGTTTTTCGTTTTTTATTTTATATTTTGTTTTATTATAAGGTTAGATTTGTTAACAAAAAGAAAAAAATAAAAAAAATATATGTAACTCATGTTATTACATATATGTAACTTGTACACTACATATATGAGTAACATGTATGCAACTTTATAGGTTACATATACGTAACATCGTGATATACATATTTTTATTAAAAAAGTTTTATTGTTTATAACATTTTTAAGCTAATAATAAATAATCATGAATTTTTTAAAAAAAAATTGATTGTTTAGTAGGAATTTTCTTAGTTTTCTCCAAAATAAGGAGTTTTCTTTTGAACCCTCCCTTATATCGTTAACCCGTGTTAACCCGGCATTTTTTGTCCGAATCTTTGTTTTTTTTTCATGGTTTTTGTTATACATAAATAGGGGGGTTTCTTTTTTGTGTTTTTGATTCATCACCGTTTAGAAATTATTTACAAGTGTAAGTAACGTACACTTACTTACACTTGTAAATAATTTTAAACGGTGATGAATTAGCAAAAACACAAAAAACAAACCCCCCTATTTATGTATAACAAAAACCATGAAAAAAAAACAAAGATTCGGGCAAAAAATGCCGGGTTAACACGGGTTAACGATATAAGGGAGGGTTAACATTTGAATCTCTCCCTGTGTATGTATATATATATATATATATATATATAGGAAGAGGTTCAATATAAACCTAGAAACACATGTATTACACGAGTAGAAAAGATAGTTTTTTATTAGAGCATGTATATATTTGATTTAGGGAAGTTATTCCTTGACACCATACCATAAAATACACGTTACCAAATACTAAACAATACTCATTTTAAATATTATACAAAAAACACTGATAATAAACCTAAACAATAAAACCAAACTAACTCCACAACTTTATCCCATGACCCATATGGTTTATGAGAACAAAACCCGATAAAGTCTAACATTATGGTCAATTAGTGGCTGTGGATTCTAGTTTAACATTGGTCATTTAAAACAATTTTCAAGTATTCCGAAAGAACTTGTAGGTTTCTTTTTGTTACAATAGTCAAAACAGTTAATACTGTCATTAAAGATAGTAGCATCCAAAAGTATACCTTGAACAAGAAGAGTTCAAAATGTCAAAAGACTCTTGGAGATTCGGAAGTGTGTTTTCGTGTGCGTTTTAAATATGGATTTCTTAGCCTTATTACAAAACAAAGTTGAAACACTCAATCAAGAATTAAAAATAAATTTACATGGTTGTGAATTTATTCAACACATTTTATACTGTTTAATTTCTCAGATCAAAACTGACTTTGTTTTTCAACTCAATTATTATGTTTCACGATATCAAACTTACACATTGGTACCAAACTTGTGAGAATTCACAATTCCATGTTAGAATCATGTTCATTAGTCTTAATTAAGTCGGAAAATTGGATTTAAATAATCCAAACTTTGATCAATTGGCCGTTGCTGTCCCAACTATGAAAGTCTCCAATAACGGTCCGAACTTTCGACATATTTACCTCTGACGGACCGCCGTCAAAAAAACCCTAACAACGTTAACTTTTTTTCGAGTTTTGAACAGATTTTTTAGGGCTTTTGTTCAGATGGAGAATATAATCGAATGACATATAATTTACCTTGAAACTTTGCTCCAAATTTCCCAATTTTTATGTTTAAACTTTCAATTCATCACAGAAATCATTAAATTGGGAAATTTGGAGCAACGTTTCGAGGTAGGTTATACGTCATTCGACTCGTATTCTCCATCTGAACAAAAGCCCTCAAAAATCCGTTTGAAACTCGAAAAAAAATTAAGGCCGTTAGGGTTTTTTTGACGGCGGTCCGCTAGAGATAAATATGTCAAAAGTACGGACCGTTATAGGGGATTTTCATAGTTGGGACCGCCAACGGCCAATCGATCAAAGTTTGGATTATTAAAAGCCAATTTGCCTAATTAAGTCTTACTAAGATTAAAATAATCAAAACCACTGTTGTAAAAATCGGCCTAGGCGCTAGGCGGCCATTTACTGTGTCGATTTTGGCCTAGGCGATGCCTAGGCGCTAGGCGGCCTAGTCAGATTTTTTAGTTTTTTTCGATTTTTTCGACTTTTTTGAATTTTTTTGACCGGTTTATGGTAAAAATGGACCAACTTCATGATTATTTAGACATTTCTTAACCCAAAATCCTTAATATGGATCTGAAACATCGAATCCCGCCACTTAACATCGAAATTCATCTCTAAACTTTAAACTTAGTGTTTAAGTTTAAAATTTGAAATACTTGACTTAGTATGTTTAAGTTTATTTTTTAAATTATTTGAAATATTATATTAAACTATTGATATTGATGTGTTTATATAATATATATTTGTAAAATTACATATAAAAATTCCAATCCGTCTAGCGCCGATTAATCCCGTTAATCCCTAGGCGGTGCCTCGCCGTCCGACTAGCGCCTAGCGACTTCTACAACCATGATCAAAACAGACCATTAGAATCAAATAAAAGCTCTAGAATTAAAGAAAGAACAATGCCACACATTTGAAATATAAATCGCGAAAAATTTGCGAAAAGGCAATTAGGCATGCGTAATCAAAAAATTCATGACAACTCAAACTTTTTAATCACATTATATTCTAATGGAATGTAATTGGGAGTATAAAAATGGTGGTTGATCAAAAGTAGAAATTCCTAAAGATACGCATGAAAAAGCAGAGAAATAAACCGCGAAAACTTAATCACTAAGTAATTAGTGAATCCCATTCATATTAGAACATATCAATCTGGTTCAAAGATATTTTGAAGTAAAATATCTGATCAAATTTGATAAAAAAGCCGGAAAATTTATAAATATCCAAGAGTTGTCTTTTCAAGTCAACATTCACATCCTTTACACTCAAATTCGACCATAGGCTTTTACAAACCTCATGGAGTTTCAAACAAAATCTGATCATCAAATCTAACAAGTCCTAATTGATAATTGGGCCAAGAACAATCAAAACAAGAAATCAACCTCCAAAAGTTGGATTTTGGTGGGTTTTTAACTCAAATCTCAACCAAGTAAGTTTTAAGCCAAATCTTTGGTTCTAATAACTTAAAATAAGTTAAACAAACATGTTTGAATGTTGGTTGAAGTTTGGAAATCATCATATGGTCAAAAACCACAAAAGGGTAATTTTGTCCAAAAACCGAATTTCTCGAAGTTGCCAAATTGAGATTTTTTTTCACCAAACTCAAAAACTGGGTAAAATATTAAGATCTGGAGCTTGGTGACGGAGAAAAGTGGTCTAGAATCGAAGAAAAACTCGAAACACCAATTTTGGCTTCAACAAGGTCGCCCGATCTCGGAAATAGCCGACAATTCCCGGGAATCAGCAAGTGGTGACCAGGCCAGCGCTGACAATCCTCGACAACACCCGGTCATTCCCGGGTAATTTCAGATCGTGACTTTGTCGCCATCGGCAATCCTCGAAAGCGGCCAGGTCTTCATCAAGAACCATCGGCCAAGAGACCAACCGGCGAGGCCATGACCAAGGCCAGGCCAGGCCTGAGCCACCGACCTGCCGCGGCCTGGCCACCGAGACAGTGTCGCTGACGCTAACGAATCTCCTGCAAATATTCCATCCAAACCCAAATTTGTCTGTTTTCGCGTTCTAAACTCCGTTTCACGATCCGATTTGCAATCTGGTTATTTGATTTCGATAAAATGCACCAATTATTAAACAATTTCGCATTAGGGACTCAATTTTGCAATATTTTTCTCAATTTAGTGATCTGATTTCACTCAGGAAACTAATTAAGATTCCCATTGCGACATGAGGTTCAGTTTTCGCGTATGTTTTCAGTATAAAAACCTATTTTCAATCAATTTTGCATTTTGGACTCTATTTGCAATCTATTTTGAATTTAGTGACCAGATTTCTTGCTAGAAGCCGATTAAGATTCTGATTTTGATATGAAAGTTAAATTTCTATCAACTTTCAACACAATTGATTTGGAAACTTGATAAGTGATCAAAATCAGCAATTTTAACAATACAAAACAATGGATAATCATATCAAATCACGCTTAAGAACATGCACGCATTTCAAGATCAGCTCGTTTAATTTCAAAAAATGTTCCCATGAATCAAAGTAAGTACAAATATAACTCACCGAACTTTAATCAATTACGAATTAGGAGTACAAGATCTAACACTACGAACATTGTCCACTGTTTATTGATTTTATATCAATTCCGATGAGTTCATGACCCCCTTTTTAGTATTTTGGCTTTCACAACTCAGGGATTGGGAAAACACAAAATGTCATTGAAACACCCTGATTATTGTGGAACGTAATGTTTTGATTCAATAATAAATTATCGAAATTGTGAAACATGAAACCTGATTTAATCAGGTGAAACTCTCAACATTTTTGATACAATTTGTGAAACGTATAAACTAAATTTTTGTAAAACAATTGGTTGAAACATATGAATGGAACTTGTCGTTATTTTAAGGGTTACACATTTGTCGCTAAGTCCCCTATTATGTAACCGTTAATCGTGAAGGGAACGTGATTATTGGGAATAGATCTATTTAAGATTTGCCATCCACACCCGTGGTTCGTAGCTAAAACCATGACTAGAGGTCGAGCGGGTGCTCAATAAGGCAATACATACAATGTCCGCGACGAGGACATTGGGAAGGGGCAAGTTGTGACGATTGCGTACGAAGAATTCGGCATTAATGACGTAAGCACATTTGATCGTGTTTGAAATCCACGAGGAATTAACAACTTTTGTTAATGGGGATTGAAAGTATGTGAAAAATGATGAACGTGGGCGAAAACCGTGCGCAAAACGGAGTTCGTATGCTCCCGGAATCGCGAAACGAAGTTTGAAACCAAAAATGATGTGCTGATGACGTGGGGCGCTACGCCTGGCGCCAGGCTGCGAAGCCAGGCGATACGCGCGGATGGTTATGTCGGCAAAAAAATTTATTTTTAAGATCAGAACGCGTAGAAACTTGTAGAACATCACCATTCTCGTCCCTGATCACCTTTAGACGCAATTTTCAGCCATCAAACCTTTCCAAGCTTCATTTCAAAGGCTTTTTAACATCCGGATCGTTCCAGGGATCGTATATACAAGTCCCGATCGCTGTTTTAACCGCAGAAACTCGTCAGAACAGGTAACGGTTCGTTTTAACCTTCTAGTTTGATTTTGATTGATTAGATCTTGATTTTGAACGTAATGAGATAGTTAGGATTGTTGATTATTGCCTAGATGATGGCTAGGATTGATTATAAACGAAGAACACGAAGTTCTAACGGTTAAATCCTTGTTTTGATCCGTTGTGATGCCCGGTTTGCATGAAATCATACCTATGATTATAATGGTTTAAACCATTTGATTATAACAATGTAGGTGATTAGTCTGATTAATCTTTGAAATGCAAAGGTTAAATCCAAGTGTTTCAAACTAATCATAATCATTAACATACTCATTGGAATGATTATCTGATGTTTGTGATAACAGTCAGATTAGTATGTTAAATCTGGTTATTTCACCTATTCTGATACTACATTGTGATATTTCATGATATTTGGGTAATCAATAACAAGGATTAATCATTTCTAAGCCATTAAATCATCTAAAAATTGTCTTAATATTATAATCAACAATATTAACTATTTGATTAATCCGAGATTATTTAGATTAATCAAGAGAGTCATCAACTTTGTATTAGGAATCTAATGCAATGTAGGTTCCTACATTATCATACATTGTATGATATGATATTAAATTAATTAATTATATAATTAATATCGAGTTGATGATTTATTAAGCAATGTCTTTGACATTGAACGTTCAGAAAGATCTAATCAGTAAACTAGAACATAAATAACTTATTAAATATAAATAAATGCAGAATCATCTCTTTGTTGTTAGATTTGAGAGATTTTGCTACCTTATATCATCAGGTGAGTTTCGTACCACCCCTGTTCTTTTAATGCTTTATAAACATCGGGGTATAACTGCTAAACTTTTCTTGATCATATGATATGTGTCACTGTTATCTGCGTGATTTCATGTGATTAACTGAATTTGTGGATTTCATGGGATTGTTGCCGTTAGTATCTCTATCATGATATCAAAGTCCTCATTCTTGAACTGTATCTAGTGAACCCATGTGTGGCCGAGCAGAAAACATTGATAGTACTATCGGTTGACACCCCATTCACTGGGAGGATTGCATCTCCCCTGGTGTGAATGTTTGTTATCTGTTTCCTGAACTTCTTAATGGTGTGATAGACATTAAGATAATGAGGCAATAAGATATGTACCGACGGGTAATATCGAGAACTGAACATATCGTCCGAAAGGAACTAGATACGGGTCCCATGGTTATCCGGAACTGTGAACATGTATTTGAACTTAACTGTCATATCATATGATTTAACTAAACTGTATGAACTCACCAGCTTTGTGCTGATGTTTTCGAAACTAAAACTTTTGCAGGCAATCAAGGACAACGGTGAGGATGCACTCACAGCACTAGCAACAACTGTAATTAAATAAATTGTAATATGTATAAACTGTAATAATATTTGTAAAAACGAACCTTGTAATGTAAGTTTTACTTTTCGTAATCTGTGTGCTATGATGATACCGGATCAAGTAAGTCACCCCTCATGCTCTGAGACATCACCACTATGCTTCCGCTACCCTTTTGATGACATCATTCCCAGGTGACGAGAGGTGGGGGTGTGACAGGGTGGTATCAGAGCCACAGGTTATAGAGAACTAGGTGGACATAGGGGCCTAGACTATAACCATAGACTCGTATAATGACACAGAGAGCACCGAACATTAATATTGAACAAAACTTGTTTTGAATTAAGCCAGGGTAATCAGGTGGTACAAATTTCAGTTATGAGTGGCCAGCGTAACTGAAATTTGCAACACGTGTGCATTCTAGTTTAAGTCAATCCAAGCTGAACTATAACAATTCTAAAGACTAATAGTTGCTTTGAGATAGGAAGAGATATCATATCATGTTTGTATTGAATATTATTATTCAATGTTTATTTCATGATACTGATCTAGAACTTTGTTTATTCAGCAATGGCGAACCCGGGAGAAAACTATATTTACCAGAGATTCCCTTACATCATCCTTGACGACACACCCAGTGACAGCTCGGGATCGAGCTCGGGTGCAGTACCATCTCATGCGTCTTCTGTATCATCTCAGGTGGGACCACAGCTACCAGCTACACCACCCGGATCTCCTTTTGTACCACCACTACCGCCCGGATCTCCGTTCATACCACCACCACCGGGATCCCCACCGGTGCACAGTCCACCCCACTCACCGCTGGCCGACGCTTCGGCCATGAGGAGGCAGAGCTCCTCACCACACAGAGCCCCGGCATGGGACGGGCTCAGGCGTATGCGGGGCCAGGCCCGCAAAACCACGGGGTTACCTCCACGACGCCCTATGGCTCCACGGGACGAGCCAGCACCAGTATACGAGGTGGGAGAATCCTCCCACCAGGCTGAGCTTCGGGCTCAGGTACAGCAGGTCTCTCAGGACCTGCTGGGCCTCCGACAGGATCTGCAGCAGCACCATGCCACGATGGAGGACACCCGTAACACGGTGTTGGAGATTCTCACGTCTCACCTGGCTCTTATGGAGCATGTGACTACTCAGGGTGCGGACACCCTAGCCTGGAGGGCGACCATTGAGGATCACCTTCGGAGGACCTGGTGGAGGGAGATGATTGCTGCATGTAAGCAGCGGGTGGCAGCCTTTGGGGAAAGGCTGCAGGGACTGATCTGGATGCTCGGTACACTGAGCACCGAGGCTAGACTTATCTGGTTAGCTATAGTACTTGCTACTATAGCTATAGTGCTAGCCTGTTTACCGTATTTCTTACGGTAAGTCAGATCAGTTGACCCACATTTTTGGGATTTTCATTGTACATCTCATAGACGGATAGGTTGTTTGTATGGATGTATTATGAGGGCACTCTTTGTATCATAAACTTTATGGTTCTATAATAACAGTGTTGTTTTAATCAAACGTTTGTTTCTGTATATCTGTTGTATGTTATGTGAACACTATATCTATATCAGTATGAGAACGTATCTATGAACATATCAGTATGAGAACGTATCTATGAACATATCAGTATAAGTACGTATCTATGAACATATCAGTATGAGAACGTATCTATGAACATATCAGTATAAGAACGTATCTATGAACATATCAGTATGAGAACGTATCTATGAACATATCAGTATGAGAACGTATCTATGAACATATCAGTATGGGAACGTATCTAACTGAAAACATATTGCGCTGATATACAGTACGAGAGCCATACTGTATGCGAATATGTCGAACTAAAAATATATATATTGTGCGAAAATACAGTACGAGAGCAATACTGTATGCAAATATATCTAACTGAAAATATATTGCGCTGATATACAGTACGAGAGCCATACTGTATGCGAATATATTTAACTAAAAACATATATTGCGCGAAAATACAGTACGAGAGCCATACTGTATGCGAATATATTAACTAAAAGTACAGTACGAGAGCCATACTGTACGAGAACATATCTAACGAGAACATATCAGTAACTAAAGTATAGTACGAGAGCCATACTATACGAGAACATATCTGTAACTAAAGTACAGTACGAGAGCCATACTGTACGAGAACATATCTGAACGAGAACGTATCTGTAATGTGAACGAGAACATATCTAATGAGAACATATCTGTAACTAAAGTACAGTACGAGAGCCATACTGTACGAGAACACGTGAATATATCTGTTGTTGTGTGAGAACATATCTAGTACATGAACTGAGAACATATCAGAGGACTTGTGTGAGAACATATCCTAGTCCTGTATGAACATATCTCTAAAAACATGTATTGCGAGGCAATGAGTTGGGTTATACTCTACACATGTTTTGAAATAACAGGACTAAATATAACTACGAATATCTAAATGACTAGTGTGAACTGAGAACGTATCTGGATCTTTTCAATGTAGTTATACTTGAATACTTGAATGATCACATTTCAACATGAAATTGTCAGCATGTTTGAACATGGTTGAGTTATGTGATTAAAAAGGGTTATATCTTTAATATTCTTGAACTGACCTGAGTTTGTCTGCATGTGAGCAGAACTATGGCTCCGAAAAGAGGTCGTCCAGCTAAGAAAGCTACCGAGAATATTACTCCCCCTGAACCGAATCCAGTTCCACCACCTGTTTCTGAAACAAATACCGTTCCTCTGGTGAACCAGGATCCAAACCCGACACCAATGGCAGCTCCTAGTGGGTCGGTATTGAATGAAGCAGCTATAGCCCGAATCGTAAAGGAACAGTTATCGGCTGCTGGCATTGTAATACCACCACAGCCACATGTTACTTCTGGGTCTGGTCATGTGGAACATAATGCCACAGGTGGACACGTTGAAACTGTTCATACCACAGGCACAACTACTACTGCTCCTGATCCACCACGACAGGGATGTACGTATAAATACTTTGCTTCCTGTAACCCACCTACTTTCACAGGTAGGGAAGGAGCGGCTGGACTCCTTAGGTGGATCGAGGAGATGGAAACAAAACTGAAAATCAGCCAGTGTTTGGAGGAGCATAAGGTGTCTTATGCTGCCTGTTCTTTGAAAGAATCAGCTCTTACCTGGTGGAATACCCAGGCTAAAACTTTGGGTTCTGTTACAGTTGATTCTATGGGCTGGAATGAATTCAAAACTCTGATTATGTCAGAGTACTGCCCAATCACTGAAATCCAAAAACTTCAGGAGGAATTCTGGAGTCACTCAATGGTCGGTGCTGATTCTTTAGCCTACACTGATCGTTTTCATGAACTTACTTGTCTACTTCCCAATATGTTTCCAACTGAGGCAGCATTGATTGAGAAGTATATCAAAGGGTTGGTTCCCCAGATTCAGGGAAATGTAACTGCTGCTGAACCCACAACCCTCAAAAGAACCATTCTGTTGACCACCAAGCTTACCGATGAGGCGGTAAGAAGTGGTACATTGATCTCAAAATCTCAGACGGCCGTGGGCCGTAGTGAAGCTGGTACCTCGAACGTTTCTAAAGGTACCAAACGTAAATGGTTTGGCAAGTCCAAGACCAAAGCTCCAGCTGAAACCAGTCAGAACAAACCAACCGTGAAAAACTATGGAGCGGCGGTACCGGAAAGGAAAGTTTACACTGGGCCGGCGCCCAAATGTGATAGGTGTCCCTACCATCACACAGGACCATGTCCTGTTTGTGCAAAATGTAATCGGGTAGGACACTATGCTAAATACTGCAACTTTCCTGCTCGTCAACCAAACCAAGCTCCACGACCCACTGCTCAAACGAACCGGTCATGTTACACTTGTGGAAGCCCTGATCACCTCATGCGCAATTGTCCAACCAATAACACCAATCCAGGGAATCAAGCTAGGGGCAGAGCTTTTCAGATTGGTGCAGCCGAGGCAAGACATGATGCAAACATTGTCACTGGTACGTTCCTTCTCAATAATCTTTATGCATCAGTTTTATTTGACACAGGAGCAGATAAGAGTTTTATTTCTCCTGAATTTGCATCATTACTTTCGTTGCCTACGGTAGAACTAGAAACTCCTTATGTCGTTGAACTTGCAAACGGCAAGATGATCAAAACTAGCAGTGTTATTCAAGGATGTTCCTTGAATCTGAATGATCACCTTTTCTGTATCGACTTTCTTCCTATTGAGCTTGGTAGCTTTGATGTCGTGGTAGGCATGAATTGGCTTTCTGATAACCAAGCGGAAGTTGTATGTCAAACTAAGGTGATCCGTATTCCATTACCTAACGGTAATACACTGGTAGTTCAAGGAGAACGAGCCGGTAGAAAACTTGGTCTCATATCTTGTATGCGGGCTCAGAAATTTTTAAGGAAAGGCTGTTATGCTTTCCTGGCACACGTGACCGAGCACAATTCTTCACCTACACGTATCACTGATATTCCAGTAGTCAAAGATTTTCCTGAAGTTTTTCCTGAAGATATATCAGGATTACCCCCAACAAGACAGGTTGAATTTCGTATTGACTTGATTCCTGGCGCTGCACCTGTTGCTAAAGCCCCGTATCGACTTGCGCCATCTAAAATGCAAGAACTTTCAGGTCAATTACAGGAACTTCTTGATAAAGGTTTCATTCGACCCAGTTTTTCACCCTGGGGAGCACCAATTCTTTTTGTGAAAAAGAAAGATGGATCATTCAGGATGTGTATCGACTACAGGGAACTCAATAAACTGACAATCAAGAACCGTTATCCATTACCTCGTATTGATGATCTGTTTGATCAGTTGCAAGGTGCTACATATTTCTCAAAAATTGATTTGAGGTCCGGATATCATCAGTTGCGAATCCATGACAATGATGTTCCAAAAACTGCTTTCCGAACCCGGTACGGACATTACGAGTTTTTAGTAATGCCGTTTGGTTTAACCAATGCACCTGCAGTTTTTATGGATCTGATGAACCGAGTATGTAGACCTTATCTGGATAAGTTTGTGATTGTATTTATTGATGATATTCTCATTTATTCCCGGAACCAGCAGGAACATGCCCAACATCTGAAACTCATCTTAGAACTTCTAGCACGTGAACAGCTATATGCCAAATTTTCCAAGTGTGAATTTTGGTTACGAGAAGTTCAGTTTCTGGGGCATGTTGTGAATGAGAATGGTATTCAAGTGGATCCTAGTAAGATCAAAGCGGTAGAACAATGGGAGACACCCCGAACCCCGACTGAAATACGTCAATTCTTGGGGTTGGCAGGTTATTATCGTCGATTTATCAAGAACTTTTCAAAAATCGCTCTGCCACTTACCACTTTGACTCAGAAGAACCAACCGTTTATATGGGGTTCCCAACAGGAGGAGGCTTTCCAACTGTTGAAACATAAACTCTGCAATGCACCTATCTTAGCACTACCGGAAGGTACAGATAACTTCACGGTTTATTGTGATGCTTCCCGTCAGGGACTTGGGTGTGTTTTAATGCAGAACGATAAGGTGATCGCTTACGCTTCTCGGCAGTTGAAAGTACACGAGAAGAACTATACCACTCATGATCTAGAACTTGGTGCAGTTGTGTTTGCACTCAAGATTTGGAGACATTATCTGTACGGAACCAAGTGTATTGTGTACACGGATCACAAAAGTCTCCAACATATTCTAGATCAGAAAATGTTGAACATGCGACAAAGGCGATGGGTTGAACTCTTGAACGATTATGATTGTGAAATCCGTTATCACCCAGGCAAGGCAAATGTTGTGGCCGATGCCTTGAGTCGCAAGGAACGGGTCAAACCCCTACGTGTGAGAGCGTTAGGTTTGACTATCCAAACCAGTCTAATTCCTCAGATTAGAAATGCTCAGCAACAAGCTTTACAAACAACGAATTATCCAGCTGAGAACCTAAGAGGATTAGACAAATTACTCGAAACTAAAGCTGATGGAGTTTTGTATTTCAAGAACAGAATCTGGATTCCTCTGTTCGGTAACTCTCGAACAACCATCTTGAATGAGGCGCACAAATCCAGGTATTCTATTCATCCAGGTGCCGATAAAATGTATAAAGATCTTAGAGATTTTTACTGGTGGCCTGGGATGAAGAGAAACGTATTAGAATACGTGGACCGATGTTTAACGTGTCTTAAAGTGAAGGCTGAACATCAACGACCTTCTGGGTTACTCCAACAACCTGAGATTCCCATGTGGAAATGGGATCAGATCTCTATGGATTTCATTACAAAACTACCCAGAACGTCACGTAACCATGACTCGATATGGGTTATCGTTGATCGCCTTACTAAATCTGCGCAATTCTTACCCATCCGAGAAGATTACTCTATGGATCGACTGGCTAAACTCTATGTTAATGAGATTGTATCTCGACATGGAGTACCGATCTCTATCATTTCTGACAGAGATAGTCGATTTATGTCACGATTTTGGCAAACTCTTCAGAATGCTCTGGGCACGCAAATCAATATGAGCACATCCTATCATCCACAAACGGATGGGCAAACGGAGCGAACAAATCAAACGTTAGAAGACGTGCTCAGAAGCTGTGTGATTGATTTTGGAGGTAGCTGGGATATTCATCTTCCACTTGTGGAATTCTCGTACAATAACAGCTACCATACCAGTATTCAATGCGCTCCATTCGAAGCACTTTATGGACGCAAATGTAGATCACCTATCTGTTGGTCAGAAGTAGGTGAGAATCAAATCATTGGCCCAGAATTCATTCAGGAAACAACTGATAAGATCGCATTGATTCAAGAACGAATTAAAGCTGCTCGCGATCGACAAAAGAGTTATGCTGACAATCGTCGTAGACCACTAGAATTCCAAGTTGGTGATCGTGTAATGTTGAAAGTATCACCCTGGAAGGGCATTTTCAGATTTGGTAAACGAGGTAAACTCTCACCGAGGTTTGTAGGGCCATTTAAAATTCTTGAACGAATTGGATCTGTAGCCTACAGACTCGAATTACCTCTTGAACTCAGTAACATTCATGACGTTTTTCACGTATCAAATCTGAAAAAGTGTTTAAACGATGAATCTTTGATCGTACCTCTTGAATTACTTCAGATCGATGATAAACTTCAGTTTACCGAAGAACCGGTAGAAGTAATGGATCGAGAAGTTAAGGTACTCAAACGCAGTCGCATACCAATTGTTAAAGTTCGCTGGAACTCTCAACGAGGACCTGAATATACCTGGGAACGTGAAGATCAGATGAAAGCAAAATATCCTCACTTGTTCTCATAGACAATTGTCGACAGATAAGTCTTCACTAAATTTCGGGACGAAATTTCTCTAACAGGAGGAGACTGTGACGATTGCGTACGAAGAATTCGGCATTAATGACGTAAGCACATTTGATCGTGTTTGAAATCCACGAGGAATTAACAACTTTTGTTAATGGGGATTGAAAGTATGTGAAAAATGATGAACGTGGGCGAAAACCGTGCGCAAAACGGAGTTCGTATGCTCCCGGAATCGCGAAACGAAGTTTGAAACCAAAAATGATGTGCTGATGACGTGGGGCGCTACGCCTGGCGCCAGGCTGCGAAGCCAGGCGATACGCGCGGATGGTTATGTCGGCAAAAAAATTTATTTTTAAGATCAGAACGCGTAGAAACTTGTAGAACATCACCATTCTCGTCCCTGATCACCTTTAGACGCAATTTTCAGCCATCAAACCTTTCCAAGCTTCATTTCAAAGGCTTTTTAACATCCGGATCGTTCCAGGGATCGTATATACAAGTCCCGATCGCTGTTTTAACCGCAGAAACTCGTCAGAACAGGTAACGGTTCGTTTTAACCTTCTAGTTTGATTTTGATTGATTAGATCTTGATTTTGAACGTAATGAGATAGTTAGGATTGTTGATTATTGCCTAGATGATGGCTAGGATTGATTATAAACGAAGAACACGAAGTTCTAACGGTTAAATCCTTGTTTTGATCCGTTGTGATGCCCGGTTTGCATGAAATCATACCTATGATTATAATGGTTTAAACCATTTGATTATAACAATGTAGGTGATTAGTCTGATTAATCTTTGAAATGCAAAGGTTAAATCCAAGTGTTTCAAACTAATCATAATCATTAACATACTCATTGGAATGATTATCTGATGTTTGTGATAACAGTCAGATTAGTATGTTAAATCTGGTTATTTCACCTATTCTGATACTACATTGTGATATTTCATGATATTTGGGTAATCAATAACAAGGATTAATCATTTCTAAGCCATTAAATCATCTAAAAATTGTCTTAATATTATAATCAACAATATTAACTATTTGATTAATCCGAGATTATTTAGATTAATCAAGAGAGTCATCAACTTTGTATTAGGAATCTAATGCAATGTAGGTTCCTACATTATCATACATTGTATGATATGATATTAAATTAATTAATTATATAATTAATATCGAGTTGATGATTTATTAAGCAATGTCTTTGACATTGAACGTTCAGAAAGATCTAATCAGTAAACTAGAACATAAATAACTTATTAAATATAAATAAATGCAGAATCATCTCTTTGTTGTTAGATTTGAGAGATTTTGCTACCTTATATCATCAGGTGAGTTTCGTACCACCCCTGTTCTTTTAATGCTTTATAAACATCGGGGTATAACTGCTAAACTTTTCTTGATCATATGATATGTGTCACTGTTATCTGCGTGATTTCATGTGATTAACTGAATTTGTGGATTTCATGGGATTGTTGCCGTTAGTATCTCTATCATGATATCAAAGTCCTCATTCTTGAACTGTATCTAGTGAACCCATGTGTGGCCGAGCAGAAAACATTGATAGTACTATCGGTTGACACCCCATTCACTGGGAGGATTGCATCTCCCCTGGTGTGAATGTTTGTTATCTGTTTCCTGAACTTCTTAATGGTGTGATAGACATTAAGATAATGAGGCAATAAGATATGTACCGACGGGTAATATCGAGAACTGAACATATCGTCCGAAAGGAACTAGATACGGGTCCCATGGTTATCCGGAACTGTGAACATGTATTTGAACTTAACTGTCATATCATATGATTTAACTAAACTGTATGAACTCACCAGCTTTGTGCTGATGTTTTCGAAACTAAAACTTTTGCAGGCAATCAAGGACAACGGTGAGGATGCACTCACAGCACTAGCAACAACTGTAATTAAATAAATTGTAATATGTATAAACTGTAATAATATTTGTAAAAACGAACCTTGTAATGTAAGTTTTACTTTTCGTAATCTGTGTGCTATGATGATACCGGATCAAGTAAGTCACCCCTCATGCTCTGAGACATCACCACTATGCTTCCGCTACCCTTTTGATGACATCATTCCCAGGTGACGAGAGGTGGGGGTGTGACACAAGTTCACGTCGTCAGTTTGGTTACGGAAAAAAGGGGTTATAACGTACATTTTGTTAGAACATCACGACATTATTGGTTAGAACAAAGTGCGCACCGGAAACAATGTTTTATACCCAGTTTGGGACATGATTATTATTTAAATCTCTTTACGAAAATACTTGATTTGATTGGATACACTGGTAACATACATTTTGAAATTTTAACTTCTGAACTCACCAGCGATATGTTGATTGTTAAAAGCCAAGTTTTTCTCAAATGCATGATGACACAGGGGTGCAGTTGGGAGCTCAACTTTTGAAAACATATAGTAGAGTCTAAGGAGTTGTTTGTTTGGATCAAAATGGCTCTAAATCTGAATGGTTCAGATTCAGACCGTTTGTTTGGGGAAAATGCATCTGAATGGGTTCCAATGTCTGAACCAAGGTCTGAATCATTCAAACTTGAGATGGATTCTGAATGAAGAGAAGAGCGTATGGGAACGTCTGAATAGGCGACCGACGACTTCACGACCACCACCGCTCCACGACTGCCACCGCTTCACAACCAAAGGCGTCTGAATCGACAACTGTGGTCTGAATCGATGAGCGAGGGTCTGAATTGATAGCCACTCCTCCACCGAACCACGACCAAAAGCAGACTAGGGTTGTGATTTTAGGGTTCAAACGACGGAATCGACGACCGAGGGTTGTGGGTTTAGGGTTGTTCACTCGCTTCACCATCAAATCGACGACCAAGGGTTGTGGTTTTTGTGTTCAAATGGGCTGCGACCTTGGGAAACTAATGGGGGCGAGGGGGTGCGACTGACGGACCATGGGGAGGGGTGAGGGCCAGATGGGGTTTAGAAATAAGAGGGTTTTTATTTTCATTCAGACGTATAACCAAACAGTATTAACCTGTTTAACACTTACTGATTCAGACTCTCTTAACCATTCAGACATCTTAACCATTCAGCACTTAATGGTTCAAACATTACCAAATGATCCCTAAGAGAATTAGGCTCAGTTGTGTGATGCATGGTTTTAGTAGCTATATGTATAACTGTTGAGACATTATGGCTTGTAACCAATGTAGTTGTAACATGGTTGTGTAATATATAAACATATGTGTCTTTTGTTATAAGCAATAACTGTGGCTACGACTGGGTGTGGCAAAACTTGTTGATAGGTACCAAACATGGTTTTTCATTGGTTTGCTAAAATTCAAACACATAACCTTGTATGTACATCGACATCTCATTCATTTTTACTTTGTTTTGAACATAGTTTGCTTTATTGTAAAGTTCTCACATAATATAACACAAACCTCATAATCTAAATAAGTATATTAAACTTAGCCATATACAATTAAGAGTTAATTGCATAAATTATTCTTTTGGTTCAATTAGATATTAGGTTTGGTTTTCAAGATTAAAAAATTACAAATTTAGTCCAAATATTTGTAGAAATGTTAAATTACATGGTCCATGTGGTTTGAACATATTGCATGTTTGGTCCCTAATGTTGAAAAATTACAAACTTAGTTCAAATATTTGTAAGACGTTTGCATAACTATTCCCATAGTTTGATCAATTGTACATTTAGTCACCAAAGCAATTAACATTATATTGTAAATGTTAGGATCCAATTAATTAAGATCAATCAATATAAATAGCTCATAAATCTAAACCAATAATTTAAACACTATTAAATTAATTTAAATACTATTAAAATAATTTGTATTATTTCATTAAGTTCTTAAAATAGTTGTATATATTCAAATTACTTCATTAAATTAAAATAAAAATATAGTAAAAAATGTTGAATAACAAACATTAAGTAGACGAGTTTTTAAAATTTTTCGATTTGCAAATTATTTTAATAGTGTTTCAATAATTGGTTTGAATTCACATATTATTTATATTAATTGATTTTAAGTAACGTAATTTATTAGTAATGAATTATTTTAATATTGTTTAATTATTTTAATAGCGTTTAAATAATTGGTTTGGATTCAATTATTGATTATATTAACTGATCTTAATTAATTGGGTTCTAACATTTAAATAAAATGGTAAATTTATATAGAAGATTAAACACCAATTGATCAAATTATAGGAATTATTTATTTATTTTTTGAACGGCTTGGTACAACGACACCCAAGACGAGACTTCAACCGTCCCCTCGGATTTGACGCTCTAGGACGTATGCCCGAGCCCACCCCAGGAGGAACCCCACAACTGGGTAAACCCCCTGACCTTGCTTCAGCAAATATGCCTCAGCCCGGATTCGAACCCAAGACCTCCCATAGGAAAGTCAAGGGGGTAACCATTAGGCTAGAAACCCTTGGTTTATAGGAATTATAAACCAAGTTTGTGACTTGGTTTATAGGAATTATTTATGCAATCCTTTCAAAAATATTTGAACTAAGTTTGTGACTTTTTATCATTGAGGAGCAATCATACAATCTGACCAAACTATAGAGATCATGTATGTAATATTATCATAAATATTTAGACTAAATTTACAATTTTTAATCATGAAAATCACACCTGCAATTTGATTAGGCTATATACAACATTTATAACTAATTTTGTCCAAAGTTGAAGAAAATTCATTTTCTAATTTTTGTGAAAAACTCTTATCAAAACCTTTTTCTCCAACAATTTTTACAAGATATCCGAACTTTTTATATCTTTCTACAACAGTATGAATATTGGTATACTGGTGTGTGGATAACAATATTTTTTTTTATTTTTTTAATAATAAAAAATATTAAAAAAAATATGTATGAGTAAAATTTATTTTAGTATGATATGATTGATTTGATTTAAGTATAATATATAAAAGATGGGGTAGTGTATAAATATTAGAACCCTTGTATAAACAGTATTTCCATCAAATATTTATGTGACGCATAATAGCTCAACAGGTTTTCGAAAGAGAAAAAAGACGCACTACCACTGAATAACAATTCTGAATGTGTAATAATTAAAAAAAAAGTTTTCGATGGAATGTATTGTTAGAATTTTAATAATAAATATAATTTATTATTAATTTTGGACCACAATAATTATTCGTATATATTACAAATTCGGTTATTGTAGATTACGTTTAAGTTCTACTATGTGTGAGGATCACAACGAATTAAACGTGATCCAAAACGGATGAATGAGATATCAATGTTCAATTTTATGAGGATTAACATTAATTTTATAATAAATGTGGGAACGGATTCCCACGTTGAATTAAAGATAGATCATTTGTTGGTTTATAAGTAATAATTGTTATGAGATGGTATTCAAGTATAACAAGATACACCTAGTGACAGTTAGGACGGTGCGAAGCACCCGACACACACGCGCCCACGCCCGGCACCGGGTGCGAGGCCGATGGGCGTAATGTGTCGTTTTAATATTGCACTTCGCACGCTCGCATCGTCACGAGCCGCTTCAGAGCCGATTTTACCATTTTTGACCCGATTCAAGTTGACAGTTCGGTTTGACTTGTCTGTGGGTGTTTTAACTCAACAGTCAATAACGTTCAATTTGAATACTTTAAATCGGCTGTTTCAAGTGATTTACATTCCAGACATTTTAGAATTTAAAACTGTGACTGTTTTGAAATGTTAACCACAGTATAAATACAAGACTTGGGTTGTCTTGTTGGTTACCATTGAAACAATTTTCTCTCAAACAATCGATCTACTATGCTCTTGTTTTCAGGTGATTTTCTGGTTGAGGTTAATTCCGGCAGTTATCTACTTCGGCTGTTGTACCTTGAGATACAAACAAGTTTACCTGGGTAGTCTGAAATCTGTTTCAAGGTGCCTCTGTTTAACAGAAATCCTTAACCATAAAAATTGTTATTTTTCTTTGTTTTTTTTTTGTATTTCAATTATCTTTCTATAATTTTTAGCTCGAATAATAATTTGAATGGTCTTTCTGTATTTGTAAAACTACTGCTTTAATTTCTTATTATGTTTATGTATTATGAATTGTTGAACAAAACCAAATTATGAATGATGTTCCTACATGTATATCCATGAGATATCTCATACGTGTACGAAGCACGTCAAAAGTTAATCTCATACGTGTACATGAGAAATTATGAACAAAACCCAAGTTTTTGACGGGTTTCTCCCCTCTTAAATGTCTGTTGGATATAAAATAAAATAAATATCCTTTTGCTTGCAGTCATCAACTATTTATTCATGGGAACTATTGGAGTTTTGTTTAGCTATAATAAGAATCATACACAGTAAATCGCACTTTTAAGTCTCGTTATATGTAGAGTGTAGAAAGATAACTAAGATGCAGACAAAGCTTACTTCTATAATCGAGAAAAAATATGCTCTTTTCAAGAAAAACTCATCTCAAGTATAAACATACACAAGAGGAATTTAATTAATATAATAAATTAATAATGGTATAAACATGTACGTGTGTGTGTTAGAATTGAAGAAGATGTATATTACCTAAGAGATATTGAGGAGAGGCATTAGAAGAAGTAGTTGGAGTGTCATTTCTATGATCAGGCTTAATCTGATATTGAGGGGAGGCATTAGAAGAAGTAGTTGGAGTGTCAATTATGTGATCAGGCTTAATCTCGGTCTTTAGACCATCCCTATTCACAATACAACCCAACCCAATCTTTTAATAAAAAACTAATTTATCTCTTTTTAACCTACACAACCCAATCAAACTTAATTTTTCACTCTCATTAACAACCCAACTTAACCTTACTACTTTTTATTAAACAAATATAATTTATGAGTTTAAACAATAAATAAATATTTTAAACAGATAATGTTTTAGATAATGAGTTTGATATAGAAAATCCTCTGAACCAATAAAAAAACCTCCAAATTGTACATAGGATAAACCAATGATTGTTTATATTTATTTTATATATAAAATACTTTTTTTTTAAACGAACTCTGTTTTTAACAAAATTTATACCGACATGTTCATAAAAAAAACTGATCAAAGCCATGTTTTTAGTTTTTTTTAAATAATAATTATTTGAAGTTATTTAAAAAATACAAGATAATTACAAAAACTAATTAGGATGACTTAAAAAAGAAAAAAAAAGGTCCAATAGGGTGTTGCCACATGGAGGGTTGGAGGATTGCAAGCATGGTTGAATGTGCGACCAGATCGTGGCCTTTTTTTCTATATATTTTTTTTGAACAGTGACACAACCTTCACTAAAATCACCAATGTGAATGGTCTTATATTGTCAGAGGTTCTCAAAGGTGAATCCATTCCGATTATTTCCACTGAATTCAACTTGATTTCGAAGCCTGACATGATGTGAGTCGTCTTAATTAATTTGTGATATGGGCTTCCAACCTTGTCTCAACAACTTCAGTTTATATAGATTTTGAAATTGAGTATTTTGTGTAGGTCCACATTCAATAACTTTGGTACTCTAATTCTCAAAGGTAGGGGTGTTCATCGGGTCGGATAACGAGTTATTCGGGTTTTTCGAATCGGGTTTTTCGGGTTGGGAAATTTTTTTGGTCTATCCGAAACCCGACCCGAAATTCAAAATATATTATGCGACCCGAAAAACCCGAATTCGTTCATCCGAATAACCCGAACAACCCTGTTTTTTTCGGGTTTTTCGGATATCCGATCCGAAAAAACCACTTTTTGCATATCCGAAACCCGACCCGAAACAAAAATCATATTATCCAACCCGAATAACCAGAAAAAGATTTTGGATACGGTTTTTTCGGGTTTCGGATACGATTCGGATTTCGAATTTTTTCGAGTTTCGGATATTTTGAACACCCCTACTCAAAGGTCCGTTTGATGATCTTTAATTAAACGTAAAGGTATAAATAAATATAAATAACTAAACTAGATTCCCTTTATTTCAGGATAGGATACACACTTTTAAATATAATTATCTATATTAATAAATAAGTGATTGAGTGGACAGATGTAACTTTGTAATGTCTCATTAGCCTTATTTTCTTGTCTCTCTTATATTAAATGAGAGGATTCGTGCTACTATCTGATGTCTCTTTATTTACCTGTTTTTATCTTCTATTAAATAATATTAATTTTAAGTAATATATTTTTAATATATAATAGAAATTTATATATATATATATATTGTTTTATAATTGAGTAATTACTAATTATTATTTAATCTTTTAATTTTAGTTTTCTGACATGGTAAAACAATATAAGAAATAGAGTAAATTATAAGATTCATCCTTTATATATATACCTAACTAGGTTAAAATCCCGTGTATTACACGTGATTAATAAAAAAAATATTGTTAATTAATAGTTAACAATAGAAATTTAAGCTATATAAGATGATTTTTTGATATAAAATATGATTAAATATAATTTCATAGCTTAAATAATAAAATAATTATATTATTTTTTTAAATACTAATTTTTTCAAAGTTTGTTTTTTAAATATTTCGTTTTGTTAAACTATTTTTAAAAATGCTATATTTTATAATAATTTGGTTTTTAAAAAAGTGTGTTTTTTTAATATTAAAATATTTTTAAAGTGCTAAAAAAGTATCATTTTTATTTTTAAAATGTGTTAAAAGTATATTTAATATTTAATATAGGATATCTTTATTAGGAAAGAAAGGCGGGAAAAAAACATCAAGATGCTCTACGAATGTGCCAAGTGTGCATAGAAAACCTTTATTTATTAGTTAAGTTAGATTAGATTAGATTTGATTAGATTAGATTAAATAAGATAAGATAAGATTATGGATTAGGTCCTTTATCTTTGTTAATTACAAATAGCATCCTTTATTTCCTTAATCTGTAACAATTTCATCCTTTAACTTAACTATTATTAACTAGGTTAGAAACCCATGTATTACATGGGTTGAATAAATCAAATATGTTATAAACAACATTTTTTATAAAGATTTGTATGTTTAATAACATTAATTGTTGATAAATAATAAAGGATGAATACTTAAAATAATAAATTACAAATAATAAAAATTTAGGATAGTTTGAATTTTTTTTTTAAGTTAATGAGATGGTGACATGTGTCAAGTGTTGCTATTCTTTTATTAGACTAAAAATTGGTATTATAATTATTTAATAAGAGAATGTATTTATTTAATAAGAGAGAGAATATAATTATTTAATAGGAGAGAGAATTAAGTTGAATGATAATATGTTGACAAGTGGCAATAGTATTGCAAGAATGTGACATGTGGCAATAGTGGTGTAAGAGTATGACAAGTGGCAAAATTGTTACTCTTTTATTATAGAGTATAGATTTGACGGGTTAACTAAAAGGGCAAAAAGTAAAATGCACCTCTTTAATTATTTGTGTTTAATCTTTTTAATTAAACTACATAATCCAAAACTAATCAAACTTTGGGTTGATGAATTGGTTCTTTTCACGAACACTATCTCGTTACAATATAAAAAGTAATTTTTCGTGAAAAGAACCGATTCATCAACCTAAAGTTTGATTACTTTTGGATTATGTAGTTTAAATAAGGTCAATCACATATTTTCTCTTATTAAAACCCTTTAAAACATATTTAACCAATCATAAAACTAAATTACATATTTCTCCTTTCTAAACCAAACATATTACATATTTATCCATTTCATTAAAAAAATATGTATATCCTATTTTACTCTTAATGAACTACAAAAAACAATATACATATTTCTCATTACAAAGGGGTAATTTTGAAACATGGTGATATTTGTAATTTTTGTTTAACATTGAGGATACATGTAATTTGTATGTTTAATAAGGGGATATATTGTAATATCCCTTTAATCAAAAAGATTAAATAAAAATAAGAGTAATTAAATTAAAGAAAACATCTTTTAAATTTATATGAAATTGCAGGTTTCATCCTTTAAACTCAAAAAGTATCGTTAACATCCTTTGTTTATATATTTTGTTGCAAATTTCGTCCTTTATGCTAAAATCTGTTAATAAATCGAGTTAAGTTTTTTTAAATGACTATTTTACCCTTAATTATAAATGACCTAATTTGAAATTTTCATATTACTCCATATTTCTTTTATTTTAAAATTTTCTCATTATATACATTTCTTTTTCTTTTAGTCATTTAATCATTTTTATTTTATAAATTTTTTTAAAATCAATTAATTAGTTAACCAATTTTTCTAATAAAAGTATAAGCTTCATTAAAAAATATGTATTTATTATACTTTTTAATTTACGTTTATTTGGTTTATTTTTTTTAATTTTCTTGTACTTTTAACATATAAAACACATGAAATACTTTTTATTATTAGTTTTTTTATTTAACCCTTATTAAACACACGTTTTTTAATTTAGAACGTCATGATATTAAAATAATCTTTAGTGATAGAATTACAGTGTTAATTCTTTTTTCTTTTTTAAATACGTGATATTTTTTCGTGAGATTGTAACAGATTAAACGTTAAAAATGTATTTTAATTTAACCTTTCGGTTAAATATAAAATTAATAAATCCTGAAATCGTAAATGTTTATTCCGTGGTAATATATCACGCACGAAAAACAATCTTTTAAAATATATCACATTCTGTTTTTTTAATAAAAGTTTATTTTCCTGGTAACATATATTTATTAATTTTATATTAATTAAAAATTTAATATTATTAGAAAATTCCTTTAAATTAAAACACGTTTTTAACATTTAAACTTTTACAATCTCACGAAAAAATATCATATATTAAAAAAAGAACAGTAACACCAAATTCTATCTTTAAATATTATTTTAGTATAATGAGATTGTAAATTAGAAAACGTGTGTTTAACAAGGGTTAAATAAAAAAAAACTAAATAGTAATAAAAAGTATTTAATGTGTTTTATATATTCAAAATATAAGAAAATTAAAATATTAAACCAAATAAACGAAAATTAAAAAAGAATATCTATAAATTTTTTTAATGAAACTTGTACTTTTGTTAAAAAAAATGGGTTAATTAATTAATTTTTTAAAGAATTTGTAAAATGAAAATGATGAAAAGAATAAAAGGTAAAGAAATGTAAATAATGAAAAAAGTTCAAAATCAAAGAAAAATCGAATAAGTATGAAAGTTTCAAATTATGTCCTTTGTAAATAAGGGCAAAATAGCCATTTTAAAAAACTTAACTGATTAACAGAAGTTAGCATAAGGGACGAAATTTGCAACAAAATATATAAACAAAGGATCTTACCGATACCTTTTAACATAAAAGATGAAACCTGCAATTTTATATAAATGTAAAGGACGTTTTCCGTAATTTACTCTAAAAATAATTAAAGGGGTGTATTTTACTTTTTTGCGTTTTTTAATTAACCCATCAAATTAGCAATAGTTAAGTAAAAGTTAAATGATGAAATTGTTACCAATTAATGAAATAAAGGATGTTATTTGTAATTAACAAAGATAAGAGACCTAATCCATAATTATTTATATACATAAAGGATAAATCTTATAATTTAATCTAAGAAATATATAACAGGAATATAGGTGTGTGTATTTTGCTAATAGATACTTTTAAGAAGTCAATGTGAGAATAAATCAATTGATATATGTTTTGTCGCCTTAAATTTAAACTCATATTAATTTGGGCTAACTTTTGAGAGGCATAAACACTTTATTTTAATCATTCATCAAATTACACAATGTGAGGCTGTGAGCCAATGTCCAACCATTAACTACATATGAAATTTAGAAACCCATACATATACAGTGGATCCAGAATTTTGTTAGTGGAAAAAAAGAGGTCCGACCAACAATACATCAACTAGAAATCTATATCTATATCTATACTATATAATACATAAAGGTTTTGATATGTCACTTGTTAACATTCAAGGCCACTTAAAAATTTTTTTCCCTCCTCTCTCTCATAATAAATATTTCAATGCCATGTTTTTATTAAATTTTGATTTTTTCTATCTTCTCTTTTCTATTAAATATTAATGATTTTATTTAACTTAGTAAATAATATGATTAAATTATGAATAAGTTTTTTAATTTTTTATAAAACGTATTTGAAAAATATGTATTATGTTATTTTTAAACAAATAATTTTATAATTCAAATATTTAACATGTGTAAATGTTTAATATGTCTATGTAAAAAAAGGGTATAACTAATATTATTAGTATTAATATAGTCATGTAAATTTAAAAAGATGTAATAAAATTATTTTAATTATGTAGATTCATGAAGACATAATTATAAAATCACATTATTTTTTATTCGCAAACCCGTGTATTACACAGGTTTATAACCTAGTAGTGTAATATAACTTATATAATTTAAAAGCAAATAGCAGAAGTATGTAAACACGTGTCTTGCTTTGAAACATATAAACACGTCATAAAGACATATGAAATTAAAAAAAATCAAATTTTAAAAGTAAAAAAGATGAAATCTTAAATTACTTTTGATGGCTTTTATGCTTGTGTTTCGATGATTTGAACGTTATTATTCACTCTTTGGTTTCGAATAAAATTTTATTGAAATATCAATAAAAAAAAGGCACGTTGCAACATGATCTAATGCCTATATATGATCATATAATGTAAATGGTGATTATTAAAAACAAATAAAATGTTATCATGTGGCAACCCTTGATTGGCCAAAATGTTGTTGTTCATTCTTGGTCGTTGATAACACAAATCCTATGTATATAATATACTATGTTAGTACTTCGTGTATTACAGAGGTTGAATAAAAAATATAATAAATAGTCATAAATTAAAATTTAGACAATACAAGATTGTTTTTCAATATAAATGATTAAAATTTCGTATAATTTAATACTTTAAGTAATACAATAATTATATAATTACTTTAAATACTATTATTTTCAAAGTTTGTTTTTTTTAAATATTTAGTTTTGCAAAACTGTTTTTGACAATTTTCTATTTTATAATAATTTTGATTTCTAAAAAAATGTGTTTTTTAAAAAATTATTTTTTTAATTTATAAATGTATATAAAGTATATTTAATATTTAATATTGTTATTTAATATGAGGTGTATTAAATAGGAGATCCGGAAAATAAGAGTTGACGTGTTTTTAGAAACATATCATATATTAATAAAAATTTCGATTTATTAGAATAAATAGAATCTTATCTTTTGGGTTAAAAGGAAAAGGGAAAAATATTATACCGTTGATATAATATTATTGGCACTACTTCTCACTCCAAGTCTCGAACAATTAACGGACAATACCATGCTTTAATGAAAGGAAATGATGTAAACAGGCCCAACAAAAAACTTAAACAATGGTTTTAGAATTTGTTTTCCTATCTTCTCAAAAACAACTATACAAAGTAACAAACACTTTTTGTGTAAAGGTATGTAAGGATGTCATTTTCTTCCTTTCAAACCATCTATACAACTCTTATAATTGATAAGATTAAATGAATCGATTCATGTTCGATTATGACTCGTATTAGAGAGCTATACGAAATGCCTCGATATATAAAATTCCTTGATATGTGAATGAATTATGTTGAATCAACAAAAGATATCGATATGCATAAAATTATATTGGAACGACATAAGATTCTATGATGTTCGAGCAAATTATTTGACACGAAATAAGACGCATCGGTTTGTCGGCCAATGATTTAACACGACGTTAGATTCCATCAAAACTTACTACATAAACCGATATACGTTATTCATTTTCTTCATTTAATTTTCTCTTGATTCCCTTCATTTCTTTGACTTGTGTAATTTTCAGTAAAAACTTTGCCGACATCGCTTTGATACAAGCATCCTGCAATCAGCTATGAATCTGTTAACAAGATGGATGTTTATGAAACCAATTAAAATTGCATGTCTTCACTCAGAGCCGGCCATTATTAACAAAATTATAGGGTTTTGCTTAGGCACTAACCTTTTTTTGGGCTATTGAGATTTAGAGCCAGTTTTTTACCATTTCTCAACCCTAGAGGTGGGCAAAAAACCCGAAACTGGAACCGAAAACTGAACCGGAACCGGAACCCGTTGTACCCGAACCGGTGGGTACAGGCGGTTCCAGATTCTCAAATAAATTGGAACCAGAACCGGAACTGAATAAAGCGGAACTGGTTCCACCTTAAACCGGCCAAACCCGAACCGGAACCGGTTTCAGAAAAAAACCGGTTTGCCCACCTCTACTCAACCCACAAATCACTCTGAAATTGTTCATTTGTTCAAATGTTCAATTGTTCTTACTTCTTAGTAGGGGTGGGCAAAAAAACCGGATTCGGAACCGGAACCGGGCACCGAATCGGAACCAGTTGTACCCGAACTGGTGGGTATGGGAGGTTCTGGATTCTCAGAGAAATCGGAACCGGAACCGAAAAAAGCAGAACCAGTTCCACCTTTACCCGGCCAAACCCGAACCGGAACCAGCCAAAAACCAGAACCGAAACCGGAACCGGTTGTTGATTTTGTTGACCGGAACCGGAACCGGTTTAAAAGAAAAACCGGTTTACCCACCTCTACTTCTTAGTCCATCAACAAATATATACATCAGAATTCCTTGGTGGTTTTTTTTTGGGTAGGTGTGTAAGTGTGTTTGGTTGGAGTTTTGGGCTGTCTTTGGTCCTTGGGCTTTGGTTTCTTTCGTCCCTGCCTCACTTTCTGTCTGGGCTTTGGATTTTTGGTATGATCGGGGAAAAGATTGGGCATTTGCCATTTGGAGATTGGGCAGATTATTTGGTTTGCCTCAGGGTTCCGTGATTAGAGCGTAGAGGTGGGCAAAATACCGGAACCGGAACCGACAACCCGAACCGGTGGGTACAAACGGGTACGGTTTTTTAGACAAATTAGAACCGGAACCGAAACTGTTTCCACCTATACCCGGCCAAAACACGAACTGGAACCGGTCAAAAACCGGTTGGAACCAGTTGAAACCCTGTACCGGAACCGAAACCGGGTATTGACTGGAACCAGATCCGAAACCGGTTCCAAAAAAAACATGATTTGCGCACCTCTATCCGTGATAGAGATTTAAGGCTGGTCTTGTTTGTTTTGGCTGTGAGACACTGGGGGTGTTGGTGGCCGTGGTTGCTCGTGGGCTGCTGGTGTGTGGGGCCTTTTTTTGTTGGCCGATTACATTGTAACTGCCTTTTTAGACAAAAATTTATTTAGACAATTAATGTCATAATTTAATTGTATTTGTCATTTATTGGTTTTATAGAATGTTTTTCGTTCAAGATGCAAGAACTTGTGCTTCGTATGTCTTGGATGAAAGTTAACAAGCTAGAGAGGTTAACATGTTCTAGTTAATTATAAATGAGCAGACATTTTAATGTCATAATTTAAAAAAAAACGTGTCTATACGGATTGAACCTGACATATATAACATCTTTGTTAAACAATGTAATAGGCCAGTTTTTATGATCTTTTTATGACACCTCTATCCAAATAACAGTCTTATAATTTTTATACGATCAAATAAAAATAAAATAGACACCTATTATTTTTGTGAATTATCTTCGATCATATTAATTTTCTCGTATCAATCTTTTATTAAAAGTATTTCTATTCTATTAAATAATAAAATAAAATTATAATTATATTAATTATACCTTTTTAGATTAAAATTATTTTTTTAATATAATAAAAAAGAATATTTTTTTGGTTAAAAAAATACACTTTTTAAAGAAACCAAATTAATATATATGTACTAAAAGGAAAGTTGGGAATTGTAAGTTTTGGTTCGAGTGTGAAAGTTGAAATAGTAAGCTTTTAATTTTATATTTTAATCATAATAGTATAAGTATTTAACAATAGAGCAGTAATTTTTTTTGTTAGTTCGTTTTAATCATAGAGGTTTTAAAAGCAAACTTTTGTTTATTTGTTTTGTAACAAAACTTTAAATACTATTATTGTTTTTTTATTTTAACCACAAAAGTTCATGTATGCTAGTTTTGAACATAAACTAAATTGTAAACTTATTGGTTTTGGTTTTTTATTTTTGGCACAAAAGTTTGAATAGTATAGTTTTAGTTTTTTTTATTTTAATCATAAAAGTTTGAATATTTTAATATTCAACATAAAAATTTCTTACAATTGTTTGTTTTAATAAGTAAGTTTAAAGTTTTATATTTTTTAACATTATAGCTTATTAAATCTGCTTTTATACTTTGACTTTTTGACTCTTATTTTTAGAACTTCGTATGCTTTTAATTTTTACAACGAAGTAACGGCATTCACTTTTATGATACAGATTGACTTTTATAGCTTAGTAAGTCTTTGGGTTTATGACGGATTAATACTCACCTTTACAACATGATACACTTTAAGGTTTTATGAATGACGAACAACCATGACGACATGCATATTTTTCTCTTTTCATTTTGGTATTCAGAATTTGTCATTGTCGATGACTCGGGTTTGTGGTTTGAACCCACATGTATTTTTTGTGGGTTTGCTATCATTGTTTTGGTTGTTTTAAGAGTATAGGTGTTGTTGTAACATGTTTATCCAATTGGGTTTTTTGATGTCTTAGTATTTTACATCGAATGAAAAGCGTACACAAGCTTTAATATTTGCGATCATAGTGGAATTCGCAACGCAAGCACTCACAGCTAAAATCTAGTTATTTCAAAATGTGAAGTTTTGCTAAATATGATTTTTTATCTAAACTAACAAAATCTTTTAAAAATACGAACTATTTTAAAACTAATCTTTTTACACTGTTAAAGCATGAACACATCTGCAATGATTTTCATCAAAACCAACTAAATCAGACCTTGAACACCCTTAGATCTTATATGTAATTTATGATGCAATCATTTAAATAATACAAATTAAAAGATACGTACCTTGAACCACATTAATTCATGTTGCGTTATCAAAGCCGCTCTAGACATCTTAGACGTCATTTCCTTTGAAGTCTTCCCAACCAAATGAAGCATATTATTACCCAACTTGTCATGTAACATGTACACATAGTTACTCGAGTCACCTATCTCGTGCAGTAGGTTGTAGATTTCTTGATGACGGTGCATAACGGCTATATGAAATATAGTGAGCCCGTCATCGTTTTTACTAAGCATAAGATCTGGACAGCTTCGAAGAAGTTCAATTATGAACCTGATGTTGCCACTTTCTGCCGCAACAAATAATAATCTAAAAGAATGTTGTATTGTTCCATTAGTTAAACAAGTAGGAGGCCCTCTCATCATATTCTCAAATTCATTAAGGCTCATTGTTGTCACAACATGTTTCCAAATGATTTTTAGTAATTTTAGGGCGCCAATATCATCTTCGGCCGCAGGTTGTTCTTTCATATGAAAAGATCTAGAAACTGAAAACAAGTATTAGACAAAGTCGACACACCAATACTCGATTGATAGTAAACGAAAACATGAATGCTATTATCGAGTGATGCGTGTTTAGATGTATAATACTTACTTTCTACTATGATTCTGTTGTAGGAATTTCTTTTGTGTCTTTTAAAAGCTTCAGGCTTCCGAGCCAAAACTGCCAAAACTTCATGTACAGACACATGCCGATCAAGTTCTAGACTGTCAGTCAGGATCTCGAGTGCAAGATCTGTATAAGATGTATGACAATGTTTTATATCTTATTGATAGGAAAACAAGAAAACAATTGAAGCGGAAAATATAGTAAACAACACATAAATATATCCATAATGGTTTTTGAACTCTCACTTCTTGGTTGAGAGGAATTTACCAATGTTGTTGAGCCAAATGTCTCTTTGCAAATGAAACATACTTGAGATTGATGAACAATGATTTATAAAAGCTTTAGCATGGTTCTTTTCCTTAATGATAATTTTATTATTTAAGGATTTATAGTAGATATTCAATACTTTAATTAAGATTTCAAACTTATTGCCCCATTTTAAGTGTTATGATAATGGAATTCACAAGAATTACATACCAAACATATCTGATGCAAATTCACAATGCAATTCGTTGGATCAAAACAAGGACAATGTCAAAAATCGAAGAAGTGTTCGATTCAGAAAACTTGATAAAAACTAACTGCCAAACAAAGTCTTCCCGGAACAAAGATAAAAGGAAAACTCCCCACAATTCGGTACCACTACTTCTAGAATAACTACCAACAATTACCACTAATTAAACAAAACACAATTAAATAATAATAAAAGAAACAACTGGATCACTCCATGACTGGATCTTCAACAGCCTCATCGGTCTCCTCAGCTGGTGCATGGATTGCATGGCTGTTTGCATCATTCTCCCTCTCTTCAAAAGGACTCGTCCTCGAGTCAAAGGGATCATCATCAGACGGCAAGAACGGAGAAAGATCAGCAACATTAAATGTGGCTGAAACATTGTAATGACCCGGAAGATCAACTTTGTAGGCATTATCATTAATACGTTCCAGAATTTTGAAAGGACCATCCGCCCGTGGTTGTAACTTCCCAAAACGACCCCTTGAAAATCTATCTTTACTTAAGTGAATCCACACAAGATCACCCTCCTTAAAAACCACCCTTTTACGATGAACATTCGCACGTCGTTGATACACAATGTTATTGTTGATAATTTTGTCACGAACTTGCTGATGTATCAGTTTGATTTGATTAGAGCGCTCATCACCTTCAGCACTGAAGTGTTCGGTAACAGGTAAAGGAGCCAAATCCAAAGGTGTAAACGGATTTCGACCATAGACAACCATAAAAGGGCTAATGCCAGTAGAGCGGTGTGTGGAACGATTGTTAGCGAATTCCGCCTGGGGAAGAACTAAATCCCATTGCCGAGGATTTATACCCACAAGACTGCGCAGTAGGTTACCCAAACTACGGTTAGTCACCTCTGTTTGACCATCACTTTGAGGGTGGTGGGCACTGCTAAAATTGAGAGTGGCACCCAAACGTCTCCACAACGTGCGCCAGAAATGCCCAATAAACTTAACATCACGATCCGATGTTAAGGATCTTGGAATACCATGCAAACGTACTATTTCTGCAAAATATAAGCGAGCAACCTAAGAAGCATCATAAGTCTTTGCACAAGGAATAAAATGAGACATCTTTGAGAATCGGTCAACAACAACCATTATGGAATCTTTCTGCCTCTGAGTACGTGGAAGGCCTACAACAAAGTCTAAACTGACATCTTCCCAAGGACCAACAGGAACAGGAAGAGGAGTATACAAACCCGCATTAGTATGATTAGTTTTGGCAATGTGGCAGGTCCGACAACGATCAACAATACGCGTGACATCAGCAAACATCTTGGGCCAATAAAAACGCTCTTGTAACAGCTTTAAGGTCTTGTCTCTGCCAAAATGACCAGCAAGAGCACCTTGATGGCTTTCCAGAACAATAGAATCACGAAGACAGCACTTAGGAACACACAACCGAGAGCCACGAAATAAAAACCCATCCTGAATAGAGTAATCTGGAGAGAACGACTGTTGACAATTGGTCCAAATTGCCGCGAAATCAGGATCATCTGGGTACATGTTACAAAAAACCTTGAAACCCTCCACCTGAACTTGTAATGTAGTGAGAAGGGAATGGCGCCTACTCAAGGCATCGGCCACTGTATTAGTCACACCCGATTTGTGTCTAATAACAAAAGAAAAATCTTGTAAGTACTCGACCCACTTTGCATGTCTAGGATTCAATTTCTGTTGGCCCTGAATAAACCGTAAGGCTTGATGATCAGAAAAGAGCATGGACTCATTTGGAAGGAGATAATGACGCCAATATTGAAGGCTACAGATGATCGCATAAAACTCCTTATCATACGTACTATATTTTTGTTTGGCTTCATTAAAATTTTCACTAAAGAAGGCAATTGGGCGATGATCTTGGCTCAGAACACCTCCAATCCCCACACCAGAAGCATCACACTCCACTTGAAAAGTGGTTTGGAAATTGGGTAGAGCCAATACAGGGGCCTGGGTTACACGTCGTTTGAGCTCTTCAAAGGCAGCCGTAGCTGCAGGTGTCCAACAGAAACGGTGTCCCTTCAAACAATCAGTGATAGGAGCTACTATTGAATTGAAGTTACGAATGAAACGCCGGTAAAAAGAGGCCAGCCCATGAAAGCTGCGCACTTCATGTACAGTAGTGGGTAGAGGCCAAGTAGTGATAGCTTCTACCTTAGCCTCATCCATACGAATTCCATTAGATGAAATAAGATACCCCAAAAAAAGAACTTCCGAGGACAAGAACTGACACTTACCACTGTTAGCAAACAGCTTTTGCTCTCTTAGGATGAGGAAAACAGCCCGCAAATGTGAGAGGTGATGTTGAAGGTCTGGACTGTATCATCGAAGTAGACGACAACACACCGGCCGATAAGGGGCTTGAATACATGGTTCATGAGCCGCATAAAAGTACTAGGGGCATTCGAGAGTCCAAATGGCATTACCATCCATTCATAGAGCCCATCCCGTGTCTTAAAAGCAGTCTTCCATTCATCACCAGGCTTCATTCGAATCTGATGATATCCACTGCGGAGATCAATTTTGGAGAAGACCTGCGCGCCATGTAGTTGGTCCAAAAGATCTTCAAACCGAGGGATAGGAAAACGATATTTAATCGTTATTTTGTTCACTGCACGGCTATCTATGCACATCCTGTAGGTACCACCTCGTTTTGGAACCAACAATGCGGGTACAGGCTGAGGCTTTCTCGAATAAGACCCTTGTCCAATAATTCGGAGACTTGGCGATGCAATTCTTCAAATTCAGTGGGATTCATGCAGTAAGCAGGTTTGTTTGAGATGACAGCTCCAGGAACAAAATCAATACAGTGCTCAATCTCACGTAGAAGGGGTAGCCCAGCAGGAATTTCATCTGAAAAAACATCTTGGAATTCGGCTAAAAGGGGTTGGACAGCCTCCGGGGTGTCATTTACCAATGGATTTACCCATCGTGTCGCGTGCGTTTATCATATTGCCAAGGCCTACCCAGAGGATATGACATGCATCCATGGGAATAACTTTGCACCATACTTCATCTGAATATTTATTCCCGATAGTGAACTGGACCAGACAACGCTGGTTAACTTTAACAACATTCCCTTTTTTCAACCAAGTAAGTTGATAGGGATCAGGGTGAGGTTCCGCCAATAATCCCAACTTCTCGACCATACTTGTAGCCACCATGTTTTCACAGCTCCCTCCATCAATTACTACTGAACATACCTTTCCTTTTGAGGTACATCGGGTGCGAAAGATATTATTACGAAGCCAAAGTGTGTCGTCTGCAGAACGACCAGCTGTTGTGCTCAACACACGCTGCGTAACCAGGGCGACTCCCTTATCTGGATAAACAATTTTGTGGGCAGGTTCTTCAGCAACAGAACTATCCGTATCATAGAAGGCCAATGTATCTTCTGTGAGGGTGACGAGTTGCTTATTGGGACATTCCCGCGCGAAATGGCCCAAGCCTTGACACCTGAAACACCGGGTCAATTTAGAGGATTCGGATGTAGTACTGGTAGACCCTTCGACCTTTGTTGGGTTAAACTTCTGCCCGGGAGTAAACCAGTGGAGCTTTTAGAACTTTCAGGTTTGGAAAAAGTCGGCTTCATTGCGGAGGTTTTGGTTTTGGCCTTGAGTTGTTTCTCAACCTTAAGCGCCAATCGAACAAACATCATTGAATGACCAATACGGTTGGAGTTGCACTACATCAGAAATATCGGTTCGCAAGACCCCCAAGAACCGAGCAATGATTTGTTCTTCTTCTTCCTCCGCACTACAGCGCATACGGAGGCGATCAAATTCCCTGATCAACTCCTCAACTGTCAGGGTTCGCTGGGCGAGTGTGTGATATTCCAGGAATGCGTCTTGGCGGTAGTTGATGGGCAAAAACTTTTCACGTAATAGCTTCTTCATTTTTTCCCAAGAACTCACTTTAGATTTACCCTCCTGAGCCCTCTTCTTCTTAACTTGTTCCCACCATAATGAAGCATATTTACGTAATTTAATCGCAACAAGCTTTACCTTATATTTGTCGGGGATCTCACGTAGATCAAAAATTCTCTCAACAGTTTGCAGCCAATCTATGAATTCATTAGGCTGAGATTGACCATCAAATTCGGGAATGTCAATCTTCACTCCCATGTTACGCAGATAATCCGGCTCTCTCCCAACTCGGCGAGGATTGGGCCGACCAAAAGGGTTATGTCGTTCAAATTCTTCTTCCCAGATGACCGACTCGGTCTCAGAATCATCGAAGTGACCCTGGCGTTGTAACTCCAAATCCCGGATCCTTTGTTGCAGCCGAGCGATCTCTTCTACATCACGTGGATCTCGCGCAGGCTCCTCGTTGCCTCTGTCGGCGTGTCGACGGGGGTTTCTGTGCAAGCGACGACCTTGATCAGCCATATCTCTGATACCAACTGATGCAAATTCACAATGCAATTCGTTGGATCAAAACAAGGACAATGTCAAAAATCGAAGAAGTGTTTGATTCAGAAAACTTGATAAAAACTAACTGCCAAACAAAGTCTTCCCAGAACAAAGATAATAGGAAAACTCCCCACAATTCGGTACCACTACTTCTAGAATAACTACCAACAATTACCACTAATTAAACAAAACACAATTAAATAATAATAAAAGAAACAACTGGATCACTCCACGACTGGATCTTCAACAGCCTCATCGGTCTCCTCAGCTGGTGCATGGATTGCATGGCTGTTTGCATCAATATCATTCTCCAAGCAACCCAAGAGGGTATTATCCATGTCTCTATCCGTCCAATGAACACGATTAATCGTCTTATTATTGTTGTATAACCACTTCACTATGTTGTATGACCCTCTCTTAGCAGCTATGGATAATGGCAAATATTTATCTTTACCATGGATGTCCATGAGTATGGGAATTTTTTCCATCATAATCTCAGCCATTTTCTTTTTTCCAAATGCACATGCTATCCAAAAGGCAGTGTTGCCATCCTTATTTGAAAGTTCTAACTCAGTCATTGTCATCATACGTACTAGATTCTTCACGAAAGCTAAGGTCCACTCGGTCTCTTTTGCTGTCACTACCACATGTAATGTTGTGCCGAGATTACTGAGATCACACCCTACCATATCCGGGCATTTGTCAAAGATGAGCCTTGCAGTTTCCCAGTCACCCATAATCGAAGCCGCATGTAATGGACCAACCAAATTAAAGTGGTGTTCTCTATTTCCTTCAAAATATTTACCATTTCACAATGTTAATTTATAAGTAATATGTTAAACCAGACAAAGGAACTAAGATATGGTTGGACATTAATTAAGCCACGAACACTAAAGAAATTAACAAAATGACTTTGGATGAGCTAGGGAAACATTTTTCATTAGTAAAGTTTCAAAAAATTACAAAGTTTTCAACAAATAATATGAATGTAAAACAAGAAACTAAACCTTGTTGCCCACAGGATTGATTTAGAGGATCATAATTCAGATTAGGATTGAATGAACAAGATATAATGATTGAGGATTATGGGTTCTGCACATACATGTGCAGACCCTTTTACGTGGGACACAAACACAATATGTTTCACATACACAAACTGTGTATTCTATATATAAATGTTGGACATAGATGGGTTTAAATACCCTACAAATTAAATATGACAGTTAAATAACTGCCAAAGTTAGTTAAATAACTAACTTAATCGTAACTAACGGATTTTGACTTCTAATTTCTTGATTAATTTTCTTCCAACAATCACTCCCCTAATCAAGAAATTCACAATCTATTTGTTCATTCAAAACTCCTTTTCTTTGCAGCCCGTTTTCTGATTCCTTCAAACTTCAATTCGATTTCGAACTTTTCGGATTCTAATTGGTTCGGATTGAAGCAGGTTAGCGCCGTCTTGACCGAATTAAGTTTGATCCAATCTTTGAATCATCATGGCTTTTCGGATGTTAGTGAACCAGATTCCAACACCGTTAATGTCGCCACAATCATTCAAAAAAAAAAAAAATTCCGCGATTCTTCACTCCTTTCCTTCTCATGCCAACATATTTTAAACGCATTTTTTCTACTGTTTGTTAATCGGTTTCTTCTTTATTCCAATCTTAAAATCATTCACTGATACACATGGACTCTCCGGTCACTCTTGAATACCTATGACCCTCCTCATCAATACTGCGTTGCTCTCCTTGATCCACCCTATCAACCGCACACGCCGGATTCACCTCTGAGACGTCCACATAACCACCTGAGTTATCACTGGAGTCACCATCATACTTAACATTCGTCATGATTGAAAACAGAAATCTTCTCACACAGGCCTTCGAATCCTTACCCTTCTTTTCCATTAAACCGAAATTTTCGTTTTTCATCAATCGCAAAAAACCCGTGCAATTCATTCTTCACTCGGACTGCACTCTTCACCGTCAATCATCTTTAAACCTCGGCTCTGATACCACTTGTTGCCCAGAGGATCGATTTAGAGGATCATAATTCAGTTGGATTGAATGAACAAGATATAATGGTTGAGGGTTATGGGTTATGCACATACATGTGCAGACCCTTTTACGTGGGACACAAACACAATATATTTCACACACACAAACTATGTATTATATATATAAATGTTGGACAAAGATGGGTTTAAATACCATACAAATATGACAGTTAAATAACTGCCAAAGTTAGTTAAATAACTAACTTAACCGTAACTAACTGATTTTGACTTTCTAATATTAACTTCTAATTTCTTGATTAATTTTCTTCCAACATGCTACTCCTAACTTGTTCTTCGAGTCTCCCAACTCGACTCAAACGCTACCAAAAGATAATTACACTTGTCTTTATCTTTTAACTTGACCTTACCGTTAAATTTGACTTGTAAACCTGATCATATTTATAGACTTGTATTGTATGAGATGTAACCAACTTGACTTAAACCCACTTAATTAGATAACATGTTTGCATCAAAGAAATCAACAACACCATTTCCAGTGGCAACTCACTCATTCCCAGCCATGACTCATACTTCCCATCACCCTTTGGGAGGGTTTGGCTTAGCTTTGGTTTTAATTCCAAGTGATGCCTTCCAATACTCCTTTAACACTTTCTTCCACCATGTTGGATTTATCTTGATGGATCAAGTTGGGTCGTGAAAAGGGTCAGCAGGAAGTCGTTATTTTTATGAGTCAAGTTTATTAATTTTGTCATGTGTTAATTATGTTTAATTAATTTCAAGAGAGTGGGTCTAAGTTATGGGTGGTAGTAGCTTAATTTATGGAAAAGTTAACCTGGGCATGATGCATGGAGTAAGTGGTATGTAGGTTTGCATGTTAGGCTCAAAAAAAGCTCGTTAAAAACAAGCCGAGCCGGAGCCAGGGTTGGCTCGGCTCGAGCTCGGCTCATGGCTCGACTCGTTGGCTTGGCTTGTAGCTCGGCTCGATTTTTAATATATATATATATATATATATTAAATTATATACACACATATATATTATATTACACACATACATATATATTATACATATTGTATATACATGCATATATATTAAATCTAATATGTATATTTATTATGTATAATATATATGTATATATTGTATATATATTATGTATAATATATATGTATATATTAGATTTTATATATACATATATATTGGATTTTATATATATTAGATTTAATATATTAGATTATATATATATATATCTGTGTGTGTATAAATATAAAGTGGAGGAAAAAACGAAAAAAAACGAGCTGGCTCGTGGTTTTTTACGAGCCGAGCTGGAGCCAGGATTTTTTGCTCGAAAGAAAATTTCGGCTCGGCTAGAAAATACACGAGCCGAGTTGGAGCCAGGCCTAGCTCGGCTCAGCTCGACTCGATTACAGCCCTATTAGCTGTATTTGATTTTCTATATATTTAATTTTTGAGAATATGAAAGCAAGGGAAAAAGTTAAGAAACAAAAGAGTTTCGTGCGTTTGTTATGTTCAGCATAGTTTCTTTATATACATGAGATTTAGTATGTTTTGTATGTGTTGATAAAGGGATTGATCCAACACACCATGCTCAAGCTTTGGTTTTGACTCCAAGTGTTTTCTTCCAATACTACCTTTCAAAACTTGGATCCATCATTTTTATATCTCCACAAAACTTGACCATTTTCCAACTTGACAAGCTTAGTAAACAAGTATGTTGCTTGATCATTTGTCTCCATGCATTTCAAGTCAATGTTCTTAACATTTTCTTCATGGTAAAAATGGAATAAAACTATCTTTTTGTTCTTGCAAGGTAATTGGGATTCTTGTATAGTATTATTGATAACACGTTATCACAATAGATCATCACGCTTTAAAATTGCTTCCTGGTTGAGATCCTTTTGCAACAATATCAATGAAACACACTCTTGAGCAACCGTAGTCGGCGCTTGATACTCTGCTTTGTTATAGATAATAATACAACCAAGTGTATTTTTCCTACACCAAGACACGACACTAGATATTACCAAGCACACATACCTAGTTGTGGAGTGAGAGATAGAATGATCACTCACATAGTAAGCATAATAGTACCCAAACAATTTGAACCCTAACTCCATCATAACATCCATTTACAGGGAAGCCCGGAAATATGGCTCGTTTAATTATCGAGCCCAAGCCTTGCATTCATAGCTTGGTAAGACTCGTTAAGGCGAACATTACTGAGCTTACCCTTATTTATAGTAGATAACTTAATATATTATAAATTTCCTATTTTGCCCTCTTCTAGTATAATTCTAATAAACCCAGTACGCCCTTATGTGTTAATCTACAACAAACTACATATATCAAACATTCAAACCGTACAGCCTTTCTTGATCAACGCTCATTCTGCATTGAGTGTTCATCCCTTTCTCATCCTTCATCGATTGTTCATCTTATTCTCGTGCGAGTCCTAACTAGTGAGGCTTCCCTAATTTGGAGCGATTGTTCACTGATTTGGGGTCGATTGTTGATCATTCTTCACATCGTGGTGTCAATTGTTCCTTCCTTCCTACGTCGATTCTTCACTGATTTGGATGGTAACAGAAGATCAAATTCTCGAGGTAATATAATATAATCTATTTATATCAATAAACAAGTTTATGATTGAGGCTTTCCTGGTTCTTGAGCCGAGCTCGAACAATGCCAAGCTCAGGATGGTTTCAATTTGTTTACAACCCCACTTTCAAGCTTGGAGTCAACTATCAATTAAGTGTTTTGAATGGTTTAATTTTCGATTTGTTCGATTTTGAATAATTTTAAGCCAATCCGTTAAACCAATCCATAACAGAAATTTTTCTAAACCAATTGATCTATGATGCATTCTATATAAATTATGAAACAAATATATAAAAATACTATTGTGTTTTTTTAGAGTGGAGCCATATGCGCCCGCCTAAATTCTTCAACTAAAGAGTCGGCTTTGGGCCAATGTGAGACTAGCCCACTTGGTAGAGGCATTATCTCTTAGAAAGGCGGCTTTGAGCCAATGGTGGGACTAACCCACTTGATAAAGACATTGTCTCTTAGAACGGAGGTCTTGGGTTCTAATCCAAGCAAAGGGAATGTTTGAGAATAGTTTACGACTATAAATGTGATAGTATTGTTGTTCCAAAAAAAATAGACGGCCTTGGTCAACAGATCCGATAGATTACTTTCATTATGGGATTCAATAACTTTTAAAATAAATAAATAAATAAAGGGACGTTATTAAAGACAAGTCTTTCTTGTTGATCATGGGTTCAATAGAAGGCTAGCCTTTCTCATAATCAAAAGATGATTATCAATACCAGATCCAGAAATACATAGAAGGGAGCCAATAGAAGTATTTGGAATGTTTACAGTTTGCTGATCCATCATCATCGTCGAACTCGCCTGCTATATATTAGCGACTGGCCTGCACATTGACATGAACATAAAGAATATATCGATTAGCATTGGATAGTAGTTGAAATTGAACATGCAGTAGCATCTAAAAATTAGTTATACCTTTATATAAGCAGAGAGTGGACTGGAGTGGCTGCTTCTGATTCTTGAACAAGACAAAGTCAACTAACTTGGTTGGTTTGGAAACTGCATTGCAAATTGGTTGTTTAAAAAGAATTTTAATTGCAATTGATAATGATATTGCTACTCTAAATGAAATTAAAGATCACATGTTCAATTCAATCAAAATTTATTAATTTAGAAAATTTAATTTAAGAGTTAGAATAGATTTACTGTAGAGAAAATATTCAACTATTTCAATGAATGCCAATACTCATGTTGATATTTTATTATTCTTCTCAATGAATGCCACGCACACATCACGTCGGAGCCACACAAGAGGAGAGTTGATCAGTGAGTGTGAAAAAAAATGTAGTGAAAAAATTAAGGATGCATGATGTGTGCTTTTTATAACTACGAATATCAACATAATGTAAATGATATAATAAAAAAGAACAATATATCAGTATAGTGTAAATAATACTTGACAATCTCGACCCATATCGGGATAAAAGAATAAATTTGAGTAAATAATTATTATATGTTGGGTTGAATTGTGTATTATTATGACATATAATGAGTTGAGATAAGTAACACTTTAACGCAATACGAGTCAAGATAAGTATCTTCAAAATTATATGAATATAATGGATTCAAAAGTGTAAAAATTATCAATAATATATTCATAAGATAATCCTAAAATTAATTAAAAGAAACTATTTGTTTAGTTACAACTCAATTTAAGTTGAACGAAATTTATGTTTCTTAAAATGACTTATTCAAACTCAAACGGGTGGCCTAGTGGTAATGAGCGAGAATTTATAATGGAGGTCTAGGATTCAAAGCCCGGCACTACCCAATTTTCCCTGGGTCACACGGTTTACCTCTCTCATGTTGGCCGTGGGACCGATCGGTAAGGGACGCCTAATGGTGACGTTCACTATTTTTTATATGTTTGTAATGTATCATTTTGTCTTTTTGTCTGTTATTATGTTTTTTTTGTCAATGTTCTCTTTTTGTTCTTCATTGTGTCTTATTGCTTTTTCTAAAATGATGAGCTTTAAAAATAATAATAATGAAACAAAACAATCAAGTAATTTTTATATGTAAATCATAATTATTAAACAACAAATTCATCTAATATATAAAAACAATGATAAGATAAAACCAAATAGTCAAAAACATAAAACATAGTGATGATCGATAATATATGACACGATAGCATAAACTATATGTTACTAAAATAAAGAGTTTTGAAAAAAAATGTTGAAATAATACAATTGTATGCTTCTAATATGAAAAACATAAAAAATAAATATCCAATTTATTTAATATATAAAAAATAACAAAAAATCATGAAATAAATTAAAACGTATGACACAATAATGAATACATATAACACAATGACATTAACGTAAAACACAATGATGTGTAATACATAATGACCGGAACGTAAAACACACTGACGAGTATATTACACAATGACTTGAACATATAATACGATAACTAGTATATTACACAATGACCTGAACGTAAAACACATTGATAAACATATTACACAATCTCCTGAACATAAAACACAATAACCTAAACATAAAACACAATGACAAAAATGAATTTTTCAAACAATTAAGATAATTTATATTTTTTTTAAAGTTGTGAGTTTTAAAAACAAAATGGGAAACAACACAATTATATACTTTTAATCCATGAAACATAAAAAATAAAAAAAAACGATTTATTTAATGCATAAAAAGCAATAACACTATAACACACTATTATATAAAAATAATATGTAGCAATAAAGACATTGCACAATGACCTGAAAGATTAAACACAATGACCAAAATACATTTTTTTTAAAAATTAAAGAAATGTTACTTGTTAACTCGACAATACTTCTCACACTTTTCACCAACCTAACTTTCAATTATGTTTATTTATTAATAATAGAACTCTTTATCTAAAAAATTTAACTCTTTACAAGTAATATAAAGCACGAAACAATCATCCGAACATAAAAAATGGCATGAATATAAAACATGTCTTCTATACAACTTTTATAGGAAATTAAGGAGGTAACCACTAGACTAGAAGACCTTTGGTTATATAATTTAACTTTTGACTTAAATATATATTTAATTAGATAAATAGAGAATATATGAAATTCACTTATTATTTATGCTATTAGTGTTAATTCAAGCAACAGATGTCATCATATTTTTATTGATTCATGCGTATATAACTATTGTTATATAATATACTAGGTTAGTACCCCGTGTATTATACGAAATGAATAAAAAATATTATTAATTAACAGTTACAAATAAAATTTTTAACTATATAAGATGATTTTTTAAATATAAAATATGATTAAATATAATTTCATAGATTAAATAATAAAATAATTATATTATTTTTTTGAACACTAATTTTTTAAAGTTCGTTTCTTTAAATATTTCGTTTTGTAAAACTATTATTAAAAATTCTAAATTTTCTAATAATTTGGTATTTCACAAAAGTGTGTTTTTTAATATTAAAATATTTTAATGTATTAAAAAAGTCTTATTTTTAATTTAAAATTGTGTTAAAAGTATATTTAATATATGGTATTTTTAATAGGAGAGATATACAGGAAAAAAAAATATCAAAGTGCTTTAGAAACACGCCAAGTGTCTTTAAAAACATTTATTTATTAGTTACGCTTTATGGTGTACAAGCTGTTTCTTAAAATATGAGTTTCAGATTATGCGAGCTTGGTTACAATCAGCTTTTTTAAAAAGAAATGAATCCTTTGTCATAATAAAAAGAATAATTTGAGTCTAAGAGATTGAAAGAACGAAAAGAAAATGAAAAAAAAAAAATGTCAGGTGGAGACTTCAGGGAGGGAGCATGATGCTGACCCGATATAATCAGATACTCTAGAATTTAAGGAACAGTGTTGACTAGACAGCAGTTAACACGTCACTTTCGACGATTTTTTTGCCTCAAGGGTGTATTTTGTAAACTTATTTACCAAAAAGGTGTTATTTAAAACATATTTACCAAAGTAGGGTTAAATCTAATTAAGGTTATTATTTTGGGAAAAAAAGACCATCGTTCTTTATTTTGGAAAAAAAGGCCGGCGTCTTTTTCCTTGCAAGCCAGAAAGTCGATTACGATTCCACACTTCTCGCTCTATTCTAGTCCGTTCTCTACCGTACTCCTCTCCAAAAGTCAAAGACGATTTTGAGTTCTGATTCGAAAGCCATAGACGATTTCGGATTCAAACGTTTTTCAAACGCAGGTATGTTTTGTTCAGTTCTAATCACCGTTCCAGATCGCGATTGCTTTTTGATTAGGTTTGATCGTGATAGCATTTGGGAGATAATCATTCCAGATTTGCGATTGCATTTTGATTATGTATGATTGTTTTGATTATGTCTGACTGATCATTTTTCTTAAGTCTGTTTCAATTGCATTTTGATTTGTTTTCTTCTTTTTTTATTCAGAATGGACCAACTTAAATCAATATCTGAGACGATTGAAAGAGAAGATTTCTATATAATATCCCAGATTGCTATTGTAAACAATGAGGATGTCGATGAAGTGATAGAAGATGAATTTGGAAATGAAACTAATATGGTTGATTTGTTAGAAGAACACGAGATTATAGATGAAAATTGGACGGTGTCATTTTCTGAGAGTAAATTTGATTTCACTCGCGAGTTAGGGAAAGATGCTTTTAATGACAAAGAAGAATTTATTAGAATCATGAAACTCTATAGTATTAGGGCACACAAACATTTTGACGTTGTTGAATCACGGTCAAACACTTGGTGTATAAAATGTACATTGCATGAACAAGGTTGTAAATGACAAATTCGTGCAAGTAAACGCAAACGTAGTGGATCTTTTGAAGAAAAAAACTAATCAATGTGGAATTTGTAAAGAACGTGGTCATAAGCGGGCAAAATGTAAGTCCAAACCAAAAAGAATGGATGCTTAAGCGGATCGAGTTCTTTTGAGATCTTTCTTTTGTTATGTATTTTGTTATTGAATCGTCTAGTTGACTTTATTTGATATTTTTATTTGTGATTGATATTGAGATATTTTTAATTTCTAAAGTTAATTAGCATGTTTTATGTTTCTTGTTTCATTTTTAAATTTTTTTTTGTACAATTCCGTTATTTGTATTCCTGATATGATTAAAAAGAAAAAAAAAATAAAAATGAGTAATATAGTTAAAATAACTCTACGGATTGAAGTTAAAACATTAACAAAAAGGAAACATTATAGGTTTAATTCAATATTAAAAATTAAAGAAAAAGAATAAGAAGCTATTAAAATATAAAAATGAAGAAAAACACCTATTTTGGTAAATATTTTTTAAACTACACTATTTTGGTAAATAAGTTTTTTTATTACACTCTTTTGGAAAAAAACTCCACTTTCGACTTAGCTAGTCTTTTTTATTTTTTTTATTATTTTTTTATTTTGTTTATAAACATATACAAGATTTACTTTTATTGTAACTAGTTTTTTTCTCTCTTACGAATCATGTTTTTCAATAGTTATACTTGGCGCAAAATTTTAATCAAATCCACTCTATTATGATTGTTAGACTATGTGCACTTACCACACCTTTATCACGCCATGTAACGTCACATAAACAACTAAAACAATCACCTCTTTTAACATACATATGCGTTACCATCACCTCCTCTTGATCACCCCTCGTCACCATACCCTTATCACTCCATGGTCACCCTGGCTTCATCCGTGACCACCATCACACCATCTATGGTCACGCCTGGGCTGGATATGGTGTCATAGGAGTATGATCGAGGCCTTTCATGCCTCATTCATCCCTCATAACACATAACCTTATGATATTTTATGACTATTTTTCTATCTTTTAATTAGCATGGACTTTTATGTCAGAAATCTAATAATAAGATTGGAGTTTGGGTGTCGTTGTCTCCGATTCAACGCATATGCAATTGGATGTAAACATCTTATAGTTTATTATATAGCCGTTGCAGGCCATGTTTCGTGCTATGTGAGGTAGTCTAAGTGTTAGGTTAATCTTGATTAGGTCAAATGGGTATTTTAGCATGTGTTTTAATTAGATTATTCAGCGTGTTTAATTTGAAAGAGTCTTAGTAGTGGGGTCTAATTTGTGACAGTTGCATACGAGAAATTACGTCATCAATGACGTGAGCACATTTGATCGTTCTAGAAATCCATGTTGAGTTAACAATCATAATTATTACAGGTTGATAGTAGGTAAGAAATGATGAACGTGGGCGAAAACCGTGTTCAAAACGGAGTCCTGGATTGTTCGGAATCGAAAAATGAAGAAAAATCACTAAGTGTTGGTCGATTGGACCCATCGCGGTACGCGATGGAGGGATTTAGAATCCTCCGCGGTACGCGATGCAGGAAAGAAATCTGAGATCTCCGGATTTCTTCGCGGTACGCGAAGCCTTTTTGGGCACCTCGTCGCGGTACGCGACGGGTGTGGCGGTGCAGTGATCTGATCTATTTCATCAGATTTCATGCAGAAAGCTTAATGTTTACATCTTCGAACTTCTTTGACCACCAGACGAAAAACTCGACCATTTCATCACCAGAACTCACATCTGAAGCCACCGGAAGTTACCAATCGTACCAGGAATCATCTTAACAAGTTCTGATCATCGTTTTGAAGTCAGAAATCCGTCAGATTAGGTAATGATCCGTTTAAACCTTCTAGTTTGATTTTGATTGATTAGATCTTGATTTTGAACGTAATGACATAGTTAGGATTGTTGATTATTGCCTAGATGATGGCTAGGATTGATTATAAACAAAGAACACGATGTTTTAACGGTTAAATCCTTGTTTTGATCCGTTGTAATGCCCTGTTTTCATAAAACCATATCCATGATAATAATGGTTTAATCCATTTGATTATAACAATGTAGGTGAGTAGTTGGGTTAATCCTTGAAATGCAAGGTTAAATCCAAGTGTTTCAAACTAATCACAATCATTAACATACTTATTGGAACGATTATCTGATGTTTATGATAACAGTCAGATTAGTATGTTAAACATGGTTTTTGCACCTATTATGATACTACATTGTGATATCTCATGATATTTGGGTAATCAATAACAAGGATTGATCATTCCTAAGCCATTAAATTATCTAGAAACTGTTACAGAATCATAATCAACAACATTAACTATCTGGTTAATCAGAGATTATTCTGATTAATCAAAAGTGTCATCAACTTTGTATTAGGAATCTAATGCAATGTAGGTTCCTACATTATCATACATTGTATGATATAACATTAAATTAATTAATTACATAATTAGTATCGAGTTGATGATTTACTAAGCAATGTCTTTGACATTGAACGTTCCGAAATATCTAATCAGTAAACTAGAACATAAATAACTTATTAAATATAACTAAATGCAGAATCATCTCTGTACTATCAGTTTGGTGATACTCTGCTACACCTATACTACCAGGTGAGTTTCGTACAACCCCTTTTATTTTTAATCTTTTATAAACATCAGGGAAACTCTGCAAACTGTTGTCTGAACATATGATATGCATCAATGATATCTGTGTGATTTCATGTGATATTGTGGGATTTCATGGGATTTTGCCTGTAGACTGAACTCTATCATGGAACTGAAAGTCCTCATTTTTGAACTGTATCTAGTGAACCCATGTGTGGCCGAGCAGAAAACATTGATAGTACTATTGGTTGACACCCCATTCGCTGGGAGGGTTGCATCTCCCCTTGTGTGAATGTTTGTTATCTGTTTCCTTAACTTCTTAATGGTGTGATAGACATTAAGATAATGAGGCACTAAGATATGTACCGACGGGTAATATCTTGAGACAGACTAGACGTCCGAAAGGAACTAGATACAGATCCCATGGTTATCCGGAACTGAACTTTTGAGAACGTGCTTATCATATCATATTGTTTTAAATTGAACTGTCGATCTCACCAGCTTTGTGCTGACGTTTCAAACTTAAATCATTTTACAGGAAGACAGTGACACTCGGTGAGGCAGCACTTCAAACACTAGTAATTAAATAAGTCAGTTGTGTAGTAAACTTAGTTGTAAATTATGATACTGATTGTAATGACGAAACCCTGTATTGTAATTATTTTAAGTTAATCTGTGTGCTTATGATATCGGTTCAAGTAAGTCACCCCTCACCTCGGAGACATCACCACTATGCTTCCGCAACCGGTTCGGTGACGTCAGGCTAGACACGAGGTGACGTGGGGTGGGGGTGTGACAGGGTGGTATCAGAGCCACAGGTTATAGAGAATTAGGTTGACTTAGAGACCTAGACTATAACCATAGGCTCGTATAGTTACACAGAGAGCACCGAACATAACAATTGAACAAAACTTGTTTTGAATTAAGCCAGAATAATCAGGTGGTACGAATTCCAGTTATGAGTGGCCAGCATAACTGAAATTTGTAACATGTGTGCATTCTAGTTTATTTTAATTCAAGCAGAACCTCAATAACTATAAAGACGAATAGTTGTTCTGAGATAGGGAGAAGCATCATATCATATCATGTTCATGTTTATGTTAAATATTGTTATTTAATATTTACTTCATGATACTGATTAGAGATTTTGATTGTACAGCGATGGCTGAGCAAGCAGAGCAGTATATCTATCAGCGATTTCCTTATTTGAGATTAGACGATACACCGAGCTCGAGTTCGGGTTCTGACTCCGATCCGTCGGAAGTATCTGCGGCTGCATCGCAGACTGATACACCACCACCACCACCATCACCAGTATTACCACCATCACCAGTATTACCACCACCACCTGTGCCAGTTATACCATCATTACCAGTATCACCCGTTTCCTCTAGACATTCTCAGTTACCTGCTGAGAATGTTCCTGTTGATAGGAGGCAGAGTGCTTCTCCTCCTAGGGTTCCTGTCTGGGACGGGTTGAGGCGGATGCGAGGCCAAGCTCGCAAAACGACAGGTCTTCCTCCTAGACGTCAGATGGCGCCTAGGGATGAGCCTGACACTGTACATGAGGTAGGAGAGTCCTCACAGCAGGCGGAGTTTAGGGCACAGCTTCGCCAGGTGACTTTAGATCTTCAGGGAACTCGACTAGAGTTACAGGAGTCTCGTGCTACTGTGGAAGATACACGTACCACTGTGTTCGAGATACTCACATCTCATCTGTTGTTGATGGAACAGATGAATGCACTGGATGCTGGCTCGCAAGCTTGGCGGGCTATGATCGAGGAGAGGATGAGGAGAACCATGATTCAGGGGATGATAGCTGCATTCTGGCAGCGAGTGATAGTGATGAGAGGAGTGATGATGGGAGTGCTAGAGGGCATGAGCTTAGAGGCTAGGTTATTATGTGTGGCTATAGGGTTGGTCATTATAACCATGGTGTTGGACGGGTTATGGTATTTTCTGCGGTGAGGGCTGATCAGGGGACCGAGCAGTTATGATCTTGTTGTACATATGATGTGATATAGAGTGATCAGTAATTGTGAGAGCGGGATATTTTGGTATGGACAGATCCCGAGTTTGTGAGTTGTAGTATATGATGTTGTTAGGTTGGGATATTATGACTTTTGGTTGTATCGAAACTTTGTATGTATAAAACTATGGTATTGTAATAATATGGGTGTTTTTGTATATCTGTTTGTATAATGAACTTTGTGTGTGAACTATAATTAAATTTTTCTGTGTGAAAACATAACTGTGTACTAATGTATCTATGTGAGAACATGTCGAACTAAAATATATATTTCGCTGAAATACAGTACGGGAGCAATACTGTATGCAAATATATCGAACTAAAATATATATTTTGCTGGAATACAGTACGGGAGCAATACTGTATGCAAATATATCTGTAACTAAAGTACAGTACGAGAGCCATACTGTACGAGAACATGTCTGAATTGTGAACGTATCTAATAGTGAACATGTCTGTAACTAAAGTACAGTACGAGAGCCATACTGTACGAGAACATGTCTGAATTGTGAACGTATCTAATAGTGAACATGTCTGTAACTAAAGTACAGTACGAGAGCCATACTGTACGAGAACATATCTATGGTCTATATGAGAACTTAATGTATGAACTGAGAACATATTAGAGAACTTGTGTGAGAACATGTCCTAGTTCTGTATGAACATATTTCTAAAAACATGTGTTGCAATGCAAAGAGCTGGGTAAGACTCTAACATGTTTTTGAAATAACAGGACTAATTATAACTACGAACAATTGTGTGATCTGTGTGTAATACAAACATGTCTGGACTGAATTCATGTAGTTATACTATATTCTTTATAATCACATTTCAATATAAATTTTCAGTGTAACTAAATATGATTGAATTTATGTGATAGAATGGGTTATATCTTTAATGTTCTTAAACTGACCTGAATTTCTCTGCTTATGAGCAGATTAATGGCTCCTAAAAGAGGTCGACCAGCTAAGAAAGCTGCTCAGAACATTACAAACCCTGAACAAAATCAAGTTCCACCTGTGAATGTTGAATCAAATCCGGAACCACGTATCAATCCGGAAGTGAACGTAGTTCCACCTAGGAACTTGGAAACGAATACTACTCCACCAGTGAACCCTGGAGCAGGCATTGTTCCACCTGCTGGTACAAGCGGATCTGAAACAAATGAAGCTATGATAGCTCGTATTGTGCGTGAACAACTATCTGCTTGTGGTGTTCTGACACAACACCAACCACATATCACCGCAGGTTCTGGTGGGGAACACGATCATGTTGAGCATAATGCTACTGGTGGTCACGTTGAAACTCATACCACTACTGGTACAACTACCATTATTCCTGATCCACCCCGACAGGGATGTACTTACAAGTATTTTGCTTCCTGTAACCCTCCTACTTTTACGGGCAAAGAAGGAGCGGCTGGTCTTTTAAGGTGGATCGAGGAGATGGAAACTAAGCTCAAAATCAGTCAGTGTTTGGAGGAGCATAAGGTGTCTTATGCTGCCTGTTCTTTAAAAGACTCGGCTTTGACATGGTGGAATACCCAGGCCAAGACTTTGGGTGCAGCCACAGTTGATTCGATGGGCTGGAATGATTTCAAAACTCTGATTAGATCAGAGTACTGTCCCATCACTGAAATTCAAAAACTCCAGGAGGAATTCTGGAATCACTCGATGATCGGTGCTGACTGTCTTGCTTACACCGATCGTTTTCATGAACTCACTTGTTTACTTCCTGACATGTTTCCTATGGAAGCAGCCTTGATCGAAAAGTACATTAAAGGTTTGATTCCCCAGATCCGGGGAATGGTGACTGCTGCTGAACCTACAACCCTGAAACATACGATTCTTTTGACCACTAAGCTTACCAATGAGGCGGTAAGGAGTGGTACTCTGTCTTTGAAACCTCAGACGGCTCATAGTCGTAGTGATGTCGGTACCTCGAATGTGTCAAAAGGTACCAAACGAAAGTGGTTTGGCAAAACCAAGGCGAAGGCTCCGGCTGAGATCATCCAGAGCAAGCCAACTGTGAAAAACTATGGTGCAAATGTTCCTGAGAGGAAAACTTATACTGGGCAGGCGCCCAAATGCAATAAGTGTCCACTCCATCACACGGGACCATGTCCTGTTTGTCTGAACTGTAATCGAGTTGGACATTATGCTAAATATTGCAACTTTCCTGCTCAGACACCAAACCAAGCACCACGACAAACCACTCAAACCAACCGGTCATGTTACAAATGTGGAAGCCCTGATCATCTCATACGAAACTGTCCGAACAATAACACCAATCCAGGAACTGAAGCTAGGGGGAGAGCTTTTCAGATTGGTGCGACCGAGGCAAGACATGATGCAAATATTGTTACTGGTACGTTTCTTCTTAATAATCTATACGCATCAGTTCTGTTTGACACAGGAGCGGATAAGAGATTTATCTCTCTTGAATTTGCATCATTAATTTCATTGCCTACGGTAGATTTAGAAACTCCTTATGTTATTGAACTTGCTAACGACAAGTTGATCAAAACAAACAATGTTATTCAAGGATGTTCCTTGAATCTGAATGATCATCTTTTCAATATTGATTTACTTCCTATTGAGCTTGGGAGCTTTGATGTTGTTGTTGGTATGGACTGGCTTTCCAATAACCAAGCGGAAGTGTCTGTCAAAACAAGGTGATCCGTATTCCATTACCCAACGGTAATACACTGATAGTTCAAGGAGAACGAGCTGGTAGAAGACTTGGTATCATATCTTGTATGCAAGCTCAGAAATTCTTAAGGAAAGGCTGTTATGCTTTCCTAGCACATGTGACTGAGCACAATTCTTCACCCAAACAAATCATAGATATCCCAGTAGTCAAGGATTTTCCTGAAGTTTTTCCTGAGGACATATCAGGATTACCCCCAGTAAGACAAGTTGAATTTCGAATCGACTTAATTCCAGGTGCAGCACCTGTTGCTAAAGCCCCGTATCGGCTTGCACCATCCGAAATGCAAGAACTTTCAGGTCAATTGCAAGAACTGTTAGACAAAGGTTTTATCAGACCTAGTTTCTCACCCTGGGGAGCACCTATTCTTTTTGTGAAAAAGAAGGATGGTTCATTCAGGATGTGTATTGACTACAGGGAACTCAATAAACTGACAATCAAGAACCGTTATCCACTACCTCGTATCGATGATCTGTTTGATCAACTACAAGGTGCTACTTATTTTTCAAAAATCGATTTAAGATCTGGATATCATCAGTTACGTATTCATGATGATGACATTCCTAAAACTGCTTTCAGAACTCGATACGGACATTACGAATTTCTAGTAATGCCGTTTGGTTTAACAAATGCACCAGCAGTTTTCATGGATCTGATGAATCGAGTATGTAGACCTTATCTGGATAAATTTGTGATTGTGTTTATTGATGATATTCTTATTTATTCTCGAAATCAACAAGAACATGCTCAACACTTGAAATTAATTCTAGAACTTTTGGCACGTGAAAAATTATATGCCAAGTTCTCCAAGTGTGAGTTCTGGTTACGAGAAGTTCAATTTCTTGGTCATGTAGTAAATCAAAACGGTATTCAAGTGGATCCCAGTAAGATTCAGGCGGTGAAACAATGGGAGACACCACGAACCCCGACTGAAATACGCCAATTTTTGGGGTTGGCAGGTTATTATCGCCGGTTTATCAAGAACTTTTCAAAGATAGCCTTGCCACTGACTACATTGACACAGAAAAATCAACCGTTTATATGGAGTTCTCAACAGGAGGAGGCGTTCCAACTGTTGAAACATAAACTCTGTAATGCACCTATCTTGACACTACCGGAAGGTACTGATAACTTCACAGTGTATTGTGATGCTTCACGTCAAGGTCTTGGGTGTGTTCTAATGCAGAAGGATAAGGTAATTGCTTATGCTTCTCGACAACTGAAAGTACATGAGAAGAATTATACCACACATGATCTAGAACTTGGTGCAGTAGTGTTTGCACTCAAGATTTGGAGACATTATCTATACGGAACTAGGTGTATTATATACACTGATCACAAAAGCCTCCAACACATTCTAGATCAGAAAATGTTGAACATGCGACAAAGGCGATGGGTTGAACTGTTGAACGATTACGACTGTGAGATTCGTTATCACCCAGGCAAAGCAAATGTTGTAGCTGATGCTTTAAGTCGCAAAGAACGAGTCAAGCCTTTACGTGTGAAAGCGTTAGGTATGACTATTCAAACCAGTCTAATTCCTCAAATCAAAGACGCTCAGCAACAAGCTTTACAAGCAACGAACTATTCTGCTGAAGGACTGAGAGGATTAGATAAGAAACTTGATACCAAAGACGATGGACTATTGTATTTCAAAGACCGAATGTGGGTTCCCCTATTCGGTAACTCTCGAACTATTATCTTGGATGAGGCGCATAAATCCAGGTATTCTATTCATCCAGGTGCTGATAAAATGTATAAAGATCTTAAAGACTTTTACTGGTGGCCTGGAATGAAGAAACACATAGCTGAATACGTGGATCGATGTTTAACATGTCTCAAAGTTAAGGCTGAACATCAATGACCTTCTGGGTTATTGCAACAACCTGAGATTCCCATGTGGAAATGGGATCAGATCTCTATGGATTTCATTACTAAATTACCCAGAACATCACGTAATCATGACTCTATATGGGTTATCGTTGATCGCCTTACGAAATCTGCGCATTTCCTACCCATCCGAGAAGATTATTCTATGGATCGACTCGCTAAACTCTATGTTAATGAGATCATATCTCGACATGGAGTACCGATCTCTATCATTTCTGACAGGGATAGTCGATTTATGTCACGATTTTGGCAAAGTCTTCAGAACGCACTGGGCACGCAAATCAATATGAGCACAGCTTATCACCCACAAACTGACGGGCAGACTGAACGAACAAATCAAACTCTTGAAGACATGCTCAGAAGCTGTGTGATTGATTTTGGAGGTAGCTGGGATATTCATCTTCCACTTGTTGAATTTTCATACAATAACAGCTACCATACCAGTATTCAATGCGCTCCATTCGAAGCACTTTATGGACGGAAGTGTAGATCACCTATCTGTTGGTCAGAGGTAGGTGAAAGTCAAATCATCGGCCCAGAATTCATTCAGGAAACAACTGATAAGATCGCACTCATTCAAGAACGAATCAAAGCTGCTCGTGATCGTCAAAAGAGTTATGCTGATAATCGCCGTAGACCACTCGAATTTCAAGTAGGTGATCGAGTAATGTTGAAAGTGTCACCTTGGAAAGGCATTTTCAGATTCGGAAAGAGAGGTAAACTTTCACCAAGATTTGTAGGGCCATTTAAAATTCTTGAACGAATTGGACCAGTAGCCTACAGACTTGAATTACGTCTTGAACTCAGTAACATTCACGATGTCTTTCATGTGTCTAATCTGAAGAAATGCTTAACTGATGAATCATTGATCGTACCTCTAGAAGAGATTCATATTGATGAAAAACTTCAGTTCAGTGAAGAACCAATAGAGGTAATGGATCGAGAAACGAAAGTGTTAAAACGTAGTCGCATACCAATCGTTAAAGTGCGTTGGAACTCGAAACGTGGACTCGAGTATACTTGGGAACGTGAAGATCAAATGAAATTAAAGTATCCACACCTATTCTCATAAACGATTGTCCTAATGTAAGTCTTCACTAAATTTCGGGACGAAATTTCTCTAACAGGAGGAGACTGTGACAGTTGCATACGAGAAATTACGTCATCAATGACGTGAGCACATTTGATCGTTCTAGAAATCCATGTTGAGTTAACAATCGTAATTATTACAGGTTGATAGTAGGTAAGAAATGATGAACGTGGGCGAAAACCGTGTTCAAAACGGAGTCCTGGATTGTTCGGAATCGAAAAATGAAGAAAAATCACTAAGTGTTGGTCGATTAGACCCATCGCGGTACGCGATGGAGGGATTTAGAATCCTCCGTGGTACGCGATGCAGGAAAGAAATCTGAGATCTCCGGATTTCTTCGCGGTACGCGAAGCCTTTTTGGGCACCTCGTCGCGGTACGCGACGGGTGTGGCGGTGCAGTGATCTGATCTATTTCATTAGATTTCATGCAGAAAGCTTAATGTTTACATCTTCGAACTTCTTTGACCACCAGACGAAAAACTCGACCATTTCATCACCAGAACTCACATCTGAAGCCACCGGAAGTTACCAATCGTACCAGGAATCATCTTAACAAGTTCTGATCATCGTTTTGAAGTCAGAAATCCGTCAGATTAGGTAATGATCCGTTTAAACCTTCTAGTTTGATTTTGATTGATTAGATCTTGATTTTGAACATAATGACATAGTTAGGATTGTTGATTATTGCCTAGATGATGGCTAGAATTGATTATAAACAAAGAACACGATGTTTTAACTGTTAAATCCTTGTTTTGATCCGTTGTAATGCCCGGTTTTCATAAAACCATATCCATGATAATAATGGTTTAATCCATTTGATTATAACAATGTAGGTGAGTAGTTGGGTTAATCCTTGAAATGCAAGGTTAAATCCAAGTGTTTCAAACTAATCACAATCATTAACATACTTATTGGAACGATTATCTGATGTTTATGATAACAGTCAGATTAGTATGTTAAACATGGTTTTTGCACCTATTATGATACTACATTGTGATATCTCATGATATTTGGGTAATCAATAACAAGGATTGATCATTCCTAAGCTATTAAATTATCTAGAAACTGTTACAGAATCATAATCAACAACATTAACTATCTGGTTAATCAGAGATTATTCTGATTAATCAAAAGTGTCATCAACTTTGTATTAGGAATCTAATGCAATGTAGGTTCCTACATTATCATACATTGTATGATATAACATTAAATTAATTAATTACATAATTAGTATCGAGTTGATGATTTACTAAGCAATGTCTTTGACATTGAACGTTCCGAAAGATCTAATCAGTAAACTAGAACATAAATAACTTATTAAATATAACTAAATGCAGAATCATCTCTGTACTATCAGTTTGGTGATACTCTGCTACACCTATACTACCAGGTGAGTTTCGTACAATCCCTTTTATTTTTAATCTTTTATAAACATCGGGGAAACTCTGCAAACTGTTGTCTGAACATATGATATGCATCAATGATATCTGTGTGATTTCATGTGATATTGTGGGATTTCATGGGATTTTGCCTGTAGACTGAACTCTATCATGGAACTGAAAGTCCTCATTTTTGAACTGTATCTAGTGAACCCATGTGTGGCCGAGCAGAAAACATTGATAGTACTATTGGTTGACACCCCATTCGCTGGGAGGGTTGCATCTCCCCTTGTGTGAATGTTTGTTATCTGTTTCCTTAAATTCTTAATGGTGTGATAGACATTAAGATAATGAGGCACTAAGATATGTACCGACGGGTAATATCTTGAGACAGACTAGACGTCCGAAAGGAACTAGATACAGGTCCCATGGTTATCCGGAACTGAACTTTTGAGAACGTGCTTATCATATCATATTGTTTTAAATTGAACTGTCGATCTCACCAGCTTTGTGCTGACGTTTCAAACTTAAATCATTTTGCAGGAAGACAGTGACACTCGGTGAGGCAGCACTTCAAACACTAGTAATTAAATAAGTCAGTTGTGTAGTAAACTTAGTTGTAAATTATGATACTGATTGTAATGACGAAACCCTGTATTGTAATTATTTTAAGTTAATCTGTGTGCTTATGATATCGGTTCAAGTAAGTCACCCCTCACCTCGGAGACATCACCACTATGCTTCCGCAACCGGTTCGGTGACGTCAGGCTAGACACGAGGTGACGTGGGGTGGGGGTGTGACATAATTAGTGGGCTAAGTTGTAGGAAGTAGTGGGATTAACATGAGAACATGGTCTCACATGTTTGAGTCTATTTAATGTAAGTATGAGTATGAATGAAAGTGTGAGTTTTTTTTTTGGTGACTTGGGGCCTGAACCAACATTTGGTATCTAGAGCCAGGGTTGAAGAGCCGTTTTGAGAGTCGGTTTCGGGAAAAAGGGTTGTTTTAGAGCAGAAGAAAGTGGCATTAGATAGAAAGAAGGCAGCATGAAGGCAGGAGAGTTTATGTAAGATCTCGCTGAAAGAAACCAGAAAGAAAGCTGATTGAAATCAGCTAAGAAAGAAGAAAGAAAGAAAGTGCAGCAAAGAAACTGCAGCAGAGAAAGAAAGATCAATACTCGAAGAAAGAAAGAAAGAAAGTCGGTACCATGAAGAAAGAAGAAAGGCTGGTGCCACTCGGGTTTGTTGATCCAGAAAGAAAGAAGACCGGAAGTGGTGACCAGAGACCGAATGATCACCAAAGAAAGAAGGATTAAAGCAAGAAAGTTTCAACAAGAAAGTAAGCAAGGTTAGCAAGCAAGCAGATCAACAAGTCAATGGCAAGGTTTGCAAGTTTAAAACGGGTAGCAAGTAGCCTGTTAAATGAAGCAAGTCAGCAAGCATGAAGATTCAAATCAAGCAAGAAAGAGAGATTGAATCAACACTGAAAATTAGCATGTAGCAAGATCGAATCTTTGTGATTCACATAGCAAGAGGAACAAGAATGGCTGCAAGCAAGAAGAAAGAAACCACATCAAGATTAAGGGGGTGAATGTTAGGTTAATCTTGATTAGGTCAAATGGGTATTTTAGCATGTGTTTTAATTAGATTATTCAGCATGTTTAATTTGAAAGAGTCTTAGTAGTGGGGTCTAATCAGTGGGCTAAGTTGTAGGAAGTAGTGGGATTAACATGAGAACATTGTCTCACATGTTTGAGTCTATTTAATGTAAGTATGAGTATGAATGAAAGTGTGAGTTTTTTTTTTGGTGACTTGGGGCCTGAACCAACACTAAGTCTATGTCGATTTCAATAATTTATGTTTTTTTGACTGTGTTTAAAAAAAAAACACTATAAAAAAATTCAAATTCAGTAAAAAGAATAAGTGTTTTTATATTTAAGAAAAATATAGCACAAGATTTTGTATAAATACATAATTTTTTTACACTAAATTTATGTTTTTTCGAACTTTTTTTTTAAGTATTTGTACTATAAATAACTACAAAAAATTGCAAATTTAGTACAAAATATAAATGTTATTATGTTTTTGAGCAGAAACTTGTTTTTATTTGATCCAGGCCTTATAAATATAACAATTATGATCATGCCGCATAGTGTGAGCAAAATACATAAAATAGGTCTAACATGGCATCTCAAGCAAAACGTGAAAAACAACATGATTACTTGAAGCTTGTATGTAAGAGAGTTAAATCATACATACAACATCACTTCGGTTAAAATTATAGCTAGTTGAAAGGCAATAGAACCATATTCAACTGTGCGAGACTATGCTAAAATTATATCTCTCGAATGATGGACAAATCAATCTCAACATGTTTGGGGCGCTCACTACTACACAAATGGGCAAAAGCGACCAAAAATTGCGACTGTCAAAAAACGGTCACAAAGTTAGTGACCATATTTGTGACAGAATTCTAAATGGTTGCAACTTTAGCAACCAATACAAAATTGGTCGCAAAATTAATGACCAAAAAATTTTGGTTAGAAAACGGTCGCAAATTTAGAGACCAAAACAAAACCGGTTGCAAAATTAGTGACCAAAACAATTCGGTTGCAAAATAGTCGCAACTTTAGCAACCACAAGAAATGCGGTTGCAAAATTAGCGACCACTTATGAACGTTAATTTTGGTTGTCTTTTGTTTTCAGATCTTCAAGTTCAACAAAATCAATGGGTAGAGGCATGATTTGCATCATCTTTTAGTTATGCATATGTTATATATACAAAATCGTGTTATTGATTGGTGTTCTTTGATTGTCGTACCATTAGGTGCTAAACTTAGTATTTTAGCCTAATAGTTAAGTTGCTCATTGTGACACCCGTCAATTTTGGGTAAATTGCAACACTCATTTCACATCCATACTTGCTGCATTTCATTTAATTGAGTTAAATTAGATGAGCTAAACACAAACACAAAACAATAATTTCGGACTATTATTGAATTGTGCATTACACGTTGATTGGGATAAATCAAGCGTGGAAACACTTCGTAAAACACAAACTGTCAAAGATAATTCGAGAAATTATCGAAACACACACATGAGTCTCACGAACGTTGGTGATCAATCAAACCTATGTGTCATTATATGATTATGTGCTAAACATGCATTAGATGTTTAGGATAAACGTTGGGAATCAAGCACGAGCGAAATCGAATCATCGAAATCGAAAAACAAGAAAATGGACCCATCGCGGTACGCGAAGGTCCCTTGGTGAAAGTCTTCGCGGTACGCGAAGCAAACCGGGAGTCGGGACTCCCGAATTCCATCGCGATACGCGATAAAAGATTTTGATCGGCCTCCGCGGTACGCGAAGGCCATGCAGATCAAAATTTCTTTATATTCAACCCCAAGTCATTTTCACTCGGTTTCCTTTCCATTTCTCCGACTTTCTTCATCAGTTCTCGACCCAAACCACTGAAACCAAGCCTTCAAACCTGTTGGAATCATCATTGGGACTATTCCTTGCATTGGTGAACCACTTGGAGTTATTGAAAGCTTGGGGAAGGAGCAAGGAAGCTACAAACGACCATCAATCACTGATTCTGCATCATCAGCCATCATTCCCATCAAATCCTAGCTTCTAAGGTGGTTTTACTTGTTTATTAGTTGATAGATCGCACATGCAATGGGTAAAAACCCACATGCAACTCCATATGATGATCGTGCTCAGATTTGTTGGTGATTTGATGTGTTATCGTCATAGATTTACTGATTTTATTGTTTAGTGATGTTAGATTTAAGTTGGTTTAGTTATTGTTTGATTTGGTGATGATATTGGTTCACTTGCCATAAAAGGAAACTTTTATGTTGCAAGTCTTGAATTTGTGATGATCTAGACATGTTAGACATGTCTAGATGTTGTTAAATATATATTGGAGTGTCTAGAAACACATTGGGATATTTGACTTAGTCAAAAACTTGGTTTTGTAGAAACTTACTATTTATGGGAACTTTTAGAAATCAAAAGAGGGCTTTTGATGTTTTAAAGTATTTTGATCAACTTGGGTTATTGAAATATGCTTAGAATTGATTTTTAACATATTTGGAAACTTGGATTTGTGAAAACGAGCTTTTAAACGGATACTTTCCATTTTAGGAAACTTTATTTGGGCAAATGACGTAAATGGCGATTTATGCGCAAACGACATGTTTTAAGGATTTAAACGTGTTTTATAAACATATTAGAAGTATTAGCTCTATGAAACGGGATTTGCATAACCACACTTTCCTAAATTCGAAACCTTCTAAAAATGGTAATTTGTGCGATTAGAGTCACATGATGTATTTTGGTGTCTTATGTGCATTAGGGCACATAAACACAACAATCGTGTCACCAACGATTCGTCGAGTCTCACTAGTCAACACACACACTCGGTTGAGCACACCAACACCTGGAGTTGTATGGACTACAACACACCACAGAACACATACTTACACCTATATGATTATAGGAACTTACTAGCAGGACTGCTAGCTTTCACAGTCGCAAACACCACATAAACCGAAACTGCTTTATCAGGTGAGTTCACAGCCCCTTTTTACATTTTCTACCTTTGGGGGAGAAAACATTGCATACAACTGATTTTAATCAACATACATACTTTTGGTACATTTGTACATGCTAATATCGTATATGCATATATGCGACATTCATCCACAAAACTGATAAGTCCTCATTAAACACATCTCGGACCGTTAATAGCGCGTAGCGCTCAGCGTGGTAATTCTGAATAGTACTATTTGGGCCTGACAAGCCCCACTGTTGTGCGCCGTATGGCCACCCCGACTGGAGGTTGGAACAGTGCATAATTGACCAATAAACATTGTCATTGTCTAGTTGGATGGACATGGCGGGAGGCAGCATGTTAGCTTCGGTTTCGAACCCGCATATGATATATAAAACTGTAAAACATTTACTTTAAACATTTTGATGTTTACTGCTGTTACAAACCTGTGCTCTCACCAACCATTGTGTTGACCCTTTTACTTGCATGTTTTCTCAGGTAACTAAGGCACGCACACAAGGATAGGATGCTAGGATGGAGTCCCATGCATCAGCTTTAGTGTCTTAGGCAATTTGATAACGATTGACATTTGTTTTGTTATGTAATGTTAAAATACCTAAACCGCTTCCGCATTACTACTCTTTAAGTTTTCAAAACTGATTAAACTTATGCTTCCGCAACTTATAATTTCAATGTTGTTTTGACAAATTAAACTTTTTACTTCCGCAACTCTGATTGTACTAAACTGTTTTATCCAAGTTATTGGATGTACGTATGAAACCAGACATGTAGGTCTCGCAACATATTGTGACCGGAGACTGCGATCCTGACTGGTCTTTCTCGCGCCCCGTTCGGGACGGGATTTCTCGGGGTGCGACAGATTGGTATCAGAGCCTCCGGTTATTGCGAATTAGGTTTGCATTTAGTGAACTTAGTCCATAACCATTAGTCTCCACACAACACGTAGTGTTTAGTATTAGTCTTACTTACAAACATTATCGTACATATACACAATACGCACATTTTTGGTATGGTGTCACTGTCGTTATCATCTATGCTCACATTCGAAGAGAAGGAACAAATCGTTCCCACACCTTAAGCTTCAATGCTATCGGTAGCAGTTGAGTTACCAAGTTGAACCAAAAAACACCCGAATGCAGCACGTCTGAGCCATCGCGGGAGTAGCAGCCGGTACACATATGTTACATCACCGGTGCCTGAATCGAAGAGGCGACGACAAAAGCTGATCGGGGCTGAAACTAAAACAAGTCCAGGGATGGAATAGGCTCTGAGGCTTAACAACATTCATGTAACCCTTTGGCATCTCTAGACATACTGATTACAATGACCGTATGAGGAAATTTCAAACTCAACTCCTTGTCACTCATAGAATATCACCGAACGAACATGGTCGCTCGAGTTAAGAAAAACTAGAATGACCATGCGGAGAGATTTCACTACGGGTGCATACGAAACTCCATGACTGTCAGGTGGCCATCCACAAGTAACTATATTAACGCTCACACAATGAGTGACTCAACACCAAATGACCTGAGGAAAACACACTCGAGCATAGTAGCTATCCTTATAGGATCTACAAAAGATCCTATGATATCATTCAACTCACGGAACTATTCCAAGAATTAGTTTCGATTGGCTATTCAACCATACCTCATATGACTCATGTTTGAATCTCGATGTCACGAATAAACTCTGGGTCCAGTAAAACCTAATAGCTCTAAGCAGGAGGAACTAGAATACCTATGTAAGGTAAATTGACGATCATGGTGCGCAACATAATCGTGAGTTTACAGGTACGCATGAATTCTGGCAAATTCTATTGTGAGCCTATTTTTGACAACACATTCATTGACATTTGCTTACCCCTCATTCTGATGGTTGCAACGGAATTCAAGAAACGTATCAAGACTTCAACATAACGTTCATCAAATTTCCAGCTATAGTCCGGATTACCATGTATCCACGAAAACCTCATGTTGTGACTTTACACTTCACATGAGAAACATATCAAAATTTTCCGATGAGGACCCTGACAAGGATCCTGAGGAGAACCCCATGGAAGAGTCACCCGATAATACATAACCCATACTAGACTCACATGAGCCTGAGAGGCAGTGTCTTGAGTCGGATTGGCTCGGGACCTGACTCGGGTGGACGACTGAATCGAGTGTCTTGAAGGGGAACTCAGACATACAAATGTATGACATATAGAACTTGGTAGCATAGTCAACAAGATGACCCGAAGGTCGGGCTGCCATCGCTAAAACTGGAATCTAAGGACTGGAAAACAAGGTCACTGATCCAATTCCAGAAGAACTTGACTCTGAGGAAAAGGAAGCAGCGGCGAGTGCTGATTCGGATTCCACTATCGATAATGCCCTTGATTTACTTAGCATAGATTTGGTAGGGACAAGTCGTGTCTCTGTACTCGAAATTTTGGAATTGTAGTGACTTGGGTATTAAATAAATTGTAATCAGTACAACTTATTATATATCGAGACTAATATATGTTATTGAAAATTTTGTCTATGACAATCAATACATGTTTTCTTCTCATATCAATCATGTGCTACTTTAGTCATTAGATCTACACTAACGCTTATTCTCGCTATGAAGATCATGGCTGGAAGACGCGTAGAATGCAAGAACGCGGGAGCGCATGGAAACATTAACCTCACCGCAACGAAACTGAACGCACTAATCAGCAAACGAATTGAGGAGGAAATCGCTGCACGTGAAGCTGCACATAACCAAAATCAACTAACCCAAGGAACAAACCCTAATCCACCCTACTGCACATTCAAAACATTCTTAGATTGCAAACCGCCCTCTTTCGATGGTACGGAGGGTGCTGCCGGCCTCCTCCGATGGATTGAGAAAATGGAAACAACTTTCATCATGAGCAATTGTAGGGTTAATGACCGCGTGAAGTACGCAACAGGAACCTTAGAGGGAGCAGCGCTCACTTGGTGGGACACAAATGTTCAAACCATAGGACGAGAAACATCTAAGGCTATACCTTGGGAGGAATACAAAAGAATGATGAACCACAAATATTTCCCTCACGACAAAGTTCAAAAATCGGAAATGGAATTTCGGAACCATAGGATGATTGGTTCTGAGATCGAGGCATACACTACTCGATCTTATGAGTTGGCACACATGTGCCCAGAAATGGTGACCCCAGCCTACAAACACCTCGAAAGATACATTGAGGGATTGACACCGCAGGTTCGGGATATGGTACTATCCGCTGACCCCACCACCTTACGACAAGCCGTATACTTAGCTCATGAACTGACCGATACCGCGGTTATTCAAGGATTATTACCTCCACGTGGCTCAATAATCAAAACCACCGACAACAAACGCAAATGGGATAACACTCAAAATGAAACCCCCACTCTACAACCACCAAGACGACGTAAGGGTGCCTATGCTGGCAAAAACCCAAGGTGCAACAACTGTGATTATCATCATAAACAAGGACCGTGTGAAAGATATCGATGCCAATGGTGTGGAAAGCGAGGCCACACAACTAAAAACTGCAGGGGTGAACTCGTGACCAAAATTCCACCTCCTCAACCGCAGCAATACAAAGCACCAAAAGGTTGCTTCGGATGTGGAAAGCCAGGGCACTTTAGAAGGGACTGCCCCATACAGAAAACAATGGGGATGAAGCACCGAAGAGTTGCTTCGAATGTGGGAAGCCGGGGCACCTCAGGAAGGACTGCCCATATCTAGAGAACGAAAACAATAACAGGAACAATAACGGTCCGAAGGAACGACCCCTCGTGATTGGGGTTAAGGAAGCCAGAAATGATCCTAATCTTGAAACAGGTACGTATCTCTTAAACGATCATTACGCTTCTGTATTGTGTGATACTGGAACTGAGAAAATTCTTATATTTAAGCACTTTAGTAAATACTTGTTATAACCCCAATGTATTTAGAGGTTGAATACACCGTAGAGCTAGCTGACGATAAACTGATTGCAACTAAGCACATTTTGAGAGAATGCACTTTAGAGCTAGCAAACCATAATTTTAAGGATGACCTCATGCCGGTTACACTAGGCAGCTTTGAGATAATAGTAGGCATGGAATGGTTGTCTAAAAACTAAGCTAAAATACTTGCCACAACAAGGTTGTGCGCATACCTCTCCCCAGTGGAGAAACCCTAGACATCAACCGTGACAGAGGCGACACTCTCCTGTCCCCATGTGAAAGAGGGAACAAATATCCATGGATTTCATTACCAAATTACCCCATACTCCTAATGGAGATGACACAATCTGGGTAATGATGGACCAACTAACAAAGTCAGCACATGACAAGATGGAAAAACTAGCCTAAATCTATGTTAAGGAAGTGGCCTCACGACATGCAGTGCCAATCTCCATCATTTCAGATCAAGATATTAAATTCACTACCAACTTCGGGAAATCATTGCAAGGGTTGCTTGACACACGGTTGGATATGAGTACTGCATACTACCCACCAATTGATGGCCAGAGCGAACGTACAATACAAACTCTCGAAGATATGCTACGATCATGCGTAGTAGATTTCAGAAATAGCGGGGAAACTCACCTACCATTGGTGGAGTTTTCCTACAACAACAATTACCGCACCAGCATATGGCATCGCCTTTTGAGGCACTCTATGGCAGGAAGTGCCGATCACCCCTCTGATAGACAGAAGTGGGTGACAGTCAGCTCACTGGCTCAAAACTTATACATGAAACAACCAAGAAGATAGTACAGAATCTAAACCGCATGGCAGCAACTTGCGATCGTCAGCAGAGCTATGTTGATCACCCTTTCTGTTTTGGCGAACGAGGAAAACTGAATCCACGGTATATTGGGCCATTCGAAATCCTGAAGCAAATCGGCCCATTAGCATACCGACTTAACCCACAAGCCGAACTCGATGGAGTTCACAACGTATTCCATGTCCCAAATCAGAAGAAGTGGTTATCAGATGAGACACTTGTGATCCAACTGGATGAGATCCAGGTGGATGAACAACTGCGATTCATGGGAGAACCGGTAGAGATCTTGGACCGAGAGGTCGAACGAATTAAACAGAGTCGGATTCCGATTGCCAGGGTCCGATAGAACTCGAAGCGCGGACCTAAATTCACGTGGGAACGTGAAGATCAAACGATGCGAACATATCCCCATCTTTTCAAACAGACAACGTTGAACATCGACAACAACGGATAAATTTCGGGACGAAATTTTCTTTCAACAAGGGGATGATGTGACAACCAGAAATTTTCAAAATTTTCATTCTCAAACACTACCAACAATAACCAAATTTCGGGACGAAATTTCTTTCAACAAGGGGATGATGTGACACCCGGCAATTTTGGGTAAATTGCAACACTCATTTCACATCCATACTTGCTGCATTTCATTTAATTGAGTTAAATTAGATGAGCTAAACACAAACACAAAACAATAATTTCAGATTATTATTGAATTATGCATTACACGTTGATTGGGATAAATCAAGCATGGAAACACTTCGTAAAACACAAACTGTCAAAGATAATTCGAGAAATTATCGAAACACACACATGAGTCTCACGAACGTTGGTGATCAATCAAACCTATGTGTCATTATATGATTATGTGCTAAGCATGCATTAGATGTTTAGGATAAACGTTGGGAATCAAGCACGAGCGAAATCGAATCATCGAAATCGAAAAACAAGAAAATGGACCCATCGCGGTACGCGAAGGTCCCTTGGTGAAAGTCTTCGCGGTACGCGAAGCAAACCGGGAGTCGGGACTCCCGAATTCCATCGCGATACGCGATAAAAGATTTTGATCGGCCTCCGCGGTACGCGAAGGCCATGCAGATCAAAATTTCTTTATATTCAACCCCAAGTCATTTTCACTCGGTTTCCTTTCCATTTCTCCGACTTTCTTCATCAGTTCTCGACCCAAACCACTGAAACCAAGCCTTCAAACCTGTTGGAATCATCATTGGGACTATTCCTTGCATTGGTGAACCACTTGGAGTTATTGAAAGCTTGGGGAAGGAGCAAGGAAGCTACAAACGACCATCAATCACTGATTCTGCATCATCAGCCATCATTCCCATCAAATCCTAGCTTCTAAGGCAGTTTTACTTGTTTATTAGTTGATAGATCGCACATGCAATGGGTAAAAACCCACATGCAACTCCATATGATGATCGTGCTCAGATTTGTTGGTGATTTGATGTGTTATCGTCATAGATTTACTAATTTTATTGTTTAGTGATGTTAGATTTAAGTTGGTTTAGTTATTGTTTGATTTGGTGATGATATTGGTTCACTTGCCATAAAAGGAAACTTTTATGTTGCAAGTCTTGAATTTGTGATGATCTAGACATGTTAGACATGTCTAGATGTTGTTAAATATATATTGGAGTGTCTAGAAACACATTGGGATATTTGACTTAGTCAAAAACTTGGTTTTGTAGAAACTTACTATTTATGGGAACTTTTAGAAATCAAAAGAGGGCTTTTGATGTTTTAAAGTATTTTGATCAACTTGGGTTATTGAAATATGCTTAGAATTGATTTTTAACATATTTGGAAACTTGGATTTGTGAAAACGAGCTTTTAAACGGATACTTTCCATTTTAGGAAACTTTATTTGGGCAAATGACGTAAATGGCGATTTATGCGCAAACGACATGTTTTAAGGATTTAAACGTGTTTTATAAACATATTAGAAGTATTAGCTCTATGAAACGGGATTTGCATAACCACACTTTCCTAAATTCGAAACCTTCTAAAAATGGTAATTTGTGCGATTAGAGTCACATGATGCATTTTGGTGTCTTATGTGCATTAGGGCACATAAACACAACAATCGTGTCACCAACGATTCGTCGAGTCTCACTAGTCAACACACACACTCGGTTGAGCACACCAACACCTAGAGTTGTATGGACTACAACACACCACAGAACACATACTTACACCTATATGATTATAGGAACTTACTAGCAGGACTGCTAGCTTTCACAGTCGCAAACACCACATAAACCGAAACTGCTTTATCAGGTGAGTTCACAGCCCCTTTTTACATTTTCTACCTTTGGGGGAGAAAACATTGCATACAACTGATTTTAATCAACATACATACTTTTGGTACATTTGTACATGCTAATATCGTATATGCATATGTGCGGCATTCATCCACAAAACTGATAAGTCCTCATTAAACACATCTCGGACCGTTAATAGCGCGTAGCGCTCAGCGTGGTAATTCTGAATAGTACTATTTGGGCCTGACAAGCCCCACTGTTGTGCGCCGTATGGCCACCCCGACTGGAGGTTGGAACAGTGCATAATTGACCAATAAACATTGTCATTGTCTAGTTGGATGGACATGGCGGGAGGCAGCATGTTAGCTTCGGTTTCGAACCCGCATATGATATATAAAACTGTAAAACATTTACTTTAAACATTTTGATGTTTACTGCTGTTACAAACCTGTGCTCTCACCAACCATTGTGTTGACCCTTTTACTCGCATGTGTTCTCAGGTAACTAAGGCACGCACACAAGGATAGGATGCTAGGATGGAGTCCCATGCATCAGCTTTAGTGTCTTAGGCAATTTGATAACGATTGACATTTGTTTTGTTATGTAATGTTAAAATACCTAAACCGCTTCCGCATTACTACTCTTTAAGTTTTCAAAACTGATTAAACTTATGCTTCCGCAACTTATAATTTCAATGTTGTTTTGACAAATTAAACTTTTTATTTCCGCAACTCTGATTCTACTAAACTGTTTTATCCATGTTATTGGATGTACGTATGAAACCAGACATGTAGGTCTCGCAACATATTGTGACCGGAGATTGCGATCCTGACTGGTCTTTCTCGCGCCACGTTCGGGACGGGATTTCTCGGGGTGCGACACTCATAGACGTTTGTTATTAAAATCGTATGTTTTTTGTTTGTTTTTGAAATAATTACTGAGATGTTAAGCAAATTTTATAAAAGTTATCACTAGAATAATGGTCAAATACACACACACATATAATAACAAAGATTTTATATAAATGGTATTAAAATTTTTAGAAAAGTATAAAAACAACATTTATACATATATTACTGATTTAATTACATAATAAATATTTCAAAACATTAGTTAGAAAGTAAACAATAATGGGGTTCGATCCTCTTTGGGCGCATTTAATGGATATCCAGGTGATGGAATGAATCTGGGCTTTATCCCGGGTTCGGACCTAGTGGGGGCGAGGGTTTACGGATTCAATCCGGTTCCCGCGCATCTGGGGGCACACTGACCCACACCGAAGATTGGAGTAATCCGATCTTGGCTATCACTCGCCAGGAAACTGAAGATAGCACGTTGGGTTAGTTTAACTGCCGTTCAAAAAAAAGAAAGTAAACAATAAATCTGGAGAGAAAAAATGTCAAATTCGAAACTAGTAATAAGGGGAAAGAATAAGAGGGGCTAAAGCTGCCAATTTCCCAATCTCAATATCCCTTTTCCCTCTACACCCGTTTTCTTGCTCCAATCGGATCCAAGAACAAATTCGACCCGTTTTTGATCTTTAGACGTAATTAGTGGATAAATCCTATCAAGTTTTAAAGTTTATCAACAAAGAAGCTAGAAGGAATGAGAAAAAACGAAATCTAAGCCGATAACGACCGATTTTAAACCCAATCGGCCCTATAAATGCAAAGGATAAACTCGAATTCAAACTTGACATTAACAACTATAAAAATCGAATTAAATTCACCTAATCGTGCATCTAACTGCTACGAATCGTTCTGGGCACACAAAACACCCTCACTAATCGATTTGATCTTGAAATCAAGGTGCTAAAGTCCTCGGTCGCACGTTTTTAAACTCCAGATCGAAAACCACCTAAACGAACACAAAGGTTAGTAATCTTTACACCATTACCTTCGTTGTATGGTCACGAACAATAGACCTATGGTTTTCGATCCAATCGGAGTGTTACTTGAACGAATTTTGGATCCAAAAAGATTAGGGTTCTTCGGTTATAATCTTAATTGGGGGCGTTGGAAGAAGGAACAAGTACGAAAGAAATAAAGATCTCACGTTCTCAGTGTTCCGGACCAACTGGTTTGGAGCTTGTGATATCCTGGGCTCATGGAGGTACCTGGTTCAATTCTTGGGCTGTTCTTAGCCATTTTTTTCTTTTTTATTTTAAGTTTTTTTTTAATTTTAATTTCACAGAAAATTTTTATAAATGAAAATTGATAGTTTTAGTAAATAAAATTAACAAACTTTTATATATTACATCAATTATTAAACTTATTAAATTACTTTAATAATTACAATAACTGGTAGGAGCGACCCGCGCTTCGCCGCATGTTGATTTTGATGGTAAACCTTAAGAGATCATATTTGACCACTTGAACGTTAAAATTTTGAAAAAGAAACAAGAACTAAAAGAAGAACAGGCTATTTAATAACCTTGATGCGATCATCTTTCTCTCTGCCAATTACAATCCCAAAAGCCTTGCAACTGCAGACGAAATTAGACATCTAAGTGCATCAAAATAAATAGAAAAAAGATAATCAAGTGCCACTGAACTGACGTAGAGTACGTGGCATGTTGAACAAATACTTATAAAAGATCAATTCGAATTATGATGCATCACTAACAACTTAAAAAAGCAATGAAAATAAATGTCTTGATGTTATTCAATATATACAACCTCCTAAACCACTGTATCCAAAACTAATATTACTTTGCGATCATATTGAACAAACAAAATGGATGAGTATAAAATTAATTATGTTCATATTATATATACATGTATATACATAAATATCATTACAAATTTTTCAGCAACAGCTTGGAGATCTATCCTTGGGACAAGCTTGACAGTAGCTTTTCTCTTAGATTCATACTCATGCACAACCTACATCCATATAGCTAAAGAATAAACAGCTGACATGGCTGAAAAGTATAAATGCCAGAAAAAAGTTCTTTCTAATCAGTTATATAGGTTATTCTAGGCGATAAACTGTGCTAGATCCCCCTTGTATTTCCCATTTTTCACACGAGCCCAGGTATCAACAGATACACCATTGTATTTGATTCGAACAGAGAACAAATGTGGAACTTCAGATGTTGGAACCAAAGCTACTCGACTTGGATATATGTTACATAGACCTTTGCATGCCTAAATAAAATACAAATATGCAATCGTGCATAAAAGAAACAAATAAAACTCAATTTTATAATTTAACACCATATATGTCCATTTCCATCCAAACAAAACATAGAGAAAAAAAGAACCAAAAAAATTGGCAGATGCACCTCATTAATATCACATTGCTTTACAGCTTCGATGAAAATAAAACCCTTCACATGCTCAACAGAAAAGGTAGAGTTTATTTGCAGCTTAGTTCCAAGAGCTTTCAAGTCAACACACTTCTGCATCAGACAGAAAACAGAATGCCTCTCAAATCCAACCTACAGTTAAATTTTGTTCTCAGTAATAACAACATGAGTTAAAACAAGTTAAAACAGTCAAAAACAACAAATATACCGTGCATTTGACTTTCCAGATTGTTGGATCCACCGTAAAAGGCATAATCCTCTTCATTCATCTCCTCTTCTTTGGGAAAAAACGGAATGTTAGGAGTTTTTGGTTCAATCTTGACTTTAGGCTCAGGCTTAGGGCCAAAGTCATCTTCAAAAAACACTGCAACAGTCAAGGAAAAATAAATGTAAATTAAACCAGACTACTACATAGGAAAACAATGAAACACATTTTTCTTAAAGGAATTTGAAACCAAAAACATGGTACCGATATAAAGTTATGGACCAATGCAGATACAAAATATACACAGATAACAACAAAAAGTACCCAAATTGCAAACAAATTACTAGCTGGAGTAGTATGACATATATAATATTGACATTAGGACCTTGCTTTAAAGAATCTTTTTTTGGCTTGAATTCTTTTATATCTTCCATACAAGGTATGTTCTGCATGTGTTCTCTCCTACAATAATCTTTATCAAAAACTCATCAGAGTCATCTACTATTTCAGTCACTTCGGTTCGTTCATGATCATAACTACAATCTCTTTAGTATCATGATCATTGAATAACTGAGTTTCATCAAAAGCATCCATCTCCTCAAATTCAGCATGAAGTTTCACAACTTGGGTCTCACCCTCAAGGTTAGCATCTGGGTTTCAAAATCACTATCAATCAGTTGGGTTGCTGACTTATATTCATACATGTCATTGTCATCAAAGGGAATAGTACTTTGTAGTGCATATACCTTGTCAGTATCATCATCAAAATTATTACCTAGTTCAAGATAAAGAAAAAACAATAAATTATTTAAGTTAAAAGCTCAAAAACATCTTGTTGTAGCATTCATTTGTGTATTTTTATGTTAGCAAAGATGGCATATAATTATGCACATAAATATAAAATTTTATCCAATTATAAAGTTGACAAATTATTATTAAATCGTATTTTAGTGAATTTTGATTGCGGGCTAACTAGATTAGTAAATCACATGTTCTTTAATGTTTTTTATTTGTTCATTTTGTTTCGAAGCATGTTAATCTTATTTGTTTAATTTATTTGATCATTTACATTGAAGTTAAAGAAAATGGCGTGGTTTACTAATCGACAATGGATGTATCAAAGAACAAACAGTGATGGATTTGTTAATATGGAATACGGTACCAATGTGAATCTCTTTTTGGAATTTGCCTATTCTAAAGAAGGAGCTATAGATAAAAGGGTAACTAAACATGGTAGGGTAGTCTATGAAATTAAATGTCCATGTTTTAAGTGCCAAAATGTATTTTACAGAAGTAAAGCAACTATTCGTAAGCACTTGCTTGGCAACAGTTTCATAGATAATTATACTAAATGGCATGCGCATGGTGAAACTTCCATGCATGATGAAGGACAATCCTCTACTGCAATGGAAGTTGATGATGGTGATGATGATGGTTATCAATGTATGGTTCTGGATAGCATGCCTCCTTCTGATTATAATCCAACCCATCATGCACATATCTTCGAACGAACACAATTTGTTATAGCAAAAGCGTCCACAATATATTCCACCAATGTCAATGAATAAAGTTGCTAACCTGAAAAAGATACGGCATATGGTTACTCCTAATGTCTCCCAAAAGGTTTCATCAACCTCAAATGCAACAAAAAAAATAAAACACAACAAATAGTTACGATGAGGGATGATGACGAGGATAATGAGATCTTTCATGGTATTATTTTGCTAAGCTTAAATTTATTAAAATCAAAGTACATTTTATAGTCATTTGCTTTGTAATTCTTTAAGCAGGTAGTTGAGTGGATATGGAAGTAAATGATGTTGATCAAGATGATGGATATGAAGACATTGATAGTGGCATCGGTGGACGATTACACTCTTATTCAAATGAGACAGGTTCTCAACACAAGAGCAACGATGATGATGAGTCAACTGTTGGTCGACGAGGACCAGTTGTGTAACATCTGTGCCGGAATCGTTACCGGAACAGTGAGTTGCACAGTATAGCGCACAGTAACTCAGGCACACTTTACGTGAAACTATGTTGATACTATTTACACTTGAGGCTTAACACTAAACTATTGTGCGATTGTCTGAAATCTGATTTAAAACCTTAGGGTTTAACAGTCAGAAACACATCAGACAACGATGAACAAGTACACACATACTTGATTTGATGCTATTAGGTATAAACGTATGCGAGGATAAACAGAACAAAGCTATAACAGTTGTCGTTATAGAATGCTAAACCGACAAATTGTTCGTACAGGTGACGATCTGTACGAATATATATATGAAAGTTTGACGATCTGAAATGATGACTGAACAGTAGAAAACAAAATCAGAAAGTGAAACGTACGATCGTGTTCGTACAGTTAGCGATCTGTACGAAAACGCGCGTAAGTGACGTTTTCTCACGAAATGAAACGGAAACGAAGAACGAACGATAATAAATTAAGAAAATATAATATTTTAATGTTTTACAATTTTGAAACTCATCAGAAATAAATTAAAAGGAAACTATCTTAAAACGCGTAAAATAAAGTTAAATACGTAAAATCCGCGAAATGGTCACGTGAGTTAACGAAACGTTTAAAATAATTAATTACGATAAATAATTTAAGGCATATAAATTCTAAAGATTTATTTGGAATCACAGCCTTGGAAACGTAAACTAAAACCAATTTTTATTTAGAAATAAGACATCGCGCGCGTACGTTCCGGAACCGCAACGGAGACGCAAACCGAGCAAACGAAACGAACCCGAACTCACTCGGGGTATAAATACCTCAAATGAGTTCAATCAACTCATTTTTCTCTTCACTTTCTCTCTCTAAACACCCATTTCCGGATTCTCTCTCTCACTACAAGATTCAAACTTCAAATCCTTATAGCTAGCTCATTTCTTGATGAAATCGAGCCATTCTTGAGCCTAAATGACGATCTCAATCCCCTCTACATGAAAGTACAACCGATCTGAGCCAAATCCCACTGAAATCCGAGGTATGAGGCTGCAAACATGTCGAAAATTAGGGTTTTTGTACCCTTTGCTTGAACACAAACCCTAACCGGTTTAAAGGCCTTTCCCTCGAACCCCATGGCCACGATGACTAACCTTAGCATCCCCCATTCTTGAAAACACCATAGAACCACGAAAGAGGGTCGGATCTAGGTCTAAACCTGCTGTGGCCGAAGAACAAGTTCAGTTGGCCGAATAGCCTAGGGCCGAAGGGCCACGGCCGAATGGCCCTCATTCTCTCGGCAGTCACTCGGCCAGCCACCCTTCTTCGGTCGGGCTTAGATCATTCGGGCCTCACTCATTCGACTGGGGAATCTCATTCGGCCTAGATCCCATGCGGCTACCCCCATTCGCCCAAGCAGTCCCATCCGGTCAAGGAGTATGAGCTTCATTCGACCGAGCCCCCACCCCATTCGACCATTTGCTTTCACTCGGCCAATACCTCCACTGTCTCGGCAAAGTGCTTCAGGCCCAATAACAATAGGCAGAAGCCCATGTGGCTGTTGCCCAGAAGCCGTTCCGGCCCAGCTCCATGTGGTCAGCCGAGATGAGTAGCAAGCCCAACAGTTTGGCCCAGCAGCACCCCTCTGGACCAACAGTTGGCCCAAATCACTAACCCAACATCAGCCAATGCCCAATCTCAATTGGCCCACAACTTACAATTTCGACCCAACACCATATCAGCCCATTATTTCGACCCAGGGCCCACTGGTTTGGCTCAAGGCCCACTGGGTCAGTTAAAGGCCTATTTAAGTGGCCTGGAACATGGTTGATTCGGCTCACCCTGTTAAAGCCCACTGGTCGGCCCATGTGACATACACAATGAACTCATGTTATGGGATCCGGCTCATGAAAAGCAATCGACCCAAGGCCACATATATTTGGCCCAATTGACTTTCGGCTCACATTGTTCGTGGTATAATTTAACACATAAAGGCTATAAATATTGGGTAATGATGCAATTCAAGATTTAACAAGATAACAAGACAAACCTTAGACAATTAACCTAAACCATATTTATGACTTAGGTTAACTTACAAGGATCCTATCAATGCAAGGATTGTAAAATTATAACTTGGTTTTGGATTTTCATGAATGAGTTAAATGCAAACAAAGGTAACAAAGTTCAAGTCATAACTCGTAAATGTCAACCACATACTAAACTCAACTTAATGAGATTAGGTATTAGGAAATCCATCAAGGGCCGAATGATAACCGAGAGAAATTGGTGTTAGCCAACTCTAGAGCTAACACATACACACACACACGAATTTCTACAAACTTATACTTACAAGTTACAAACAACATGAAATCAATACAGGATTGTGAAAACAACATCAAGTATAAACAAAGAGCGCGTGCATTCTTGTTTAGAACTTAGTCAACCGCATCAAGCACAAGGTGAGTTCATTTGTCCCTTTTCTGACTATTTTGATTTTACTTCGGGACTGAGAAGCATGTTATATATTTTAAACAAATGTTTAAACGATTTATAAATGCTTTTATACTGAGTCATAATACTAATTGCTAATGCTACATGCTAATACTAAATGCTAATGCTACATGCTCATACTAAATGCTAATGCTACAGGCTAATACTAAATGCTAATGCTACATGCTAATGGTAAATGCTAATGCTACATGCTAATACTAAATGTTAATGCTACGTGCTAATATTAAATGCTAATGCTACATGCTAATACTAAATGCTAAATGCTAGATGCTAATACTAAATGCTAAATGCTATATGCTAATATTAAATGCTAAATGCTATATGCTAATACTAAATGCTAATACTACATGCTAATACTAAATGCTAATGCTACTTGCTAATACTAAATGCTAAAGCTAAAACTATATGCTAAAGCTACGAATTGATGCTAAAAGCTAATGATGATGCTATTTGCTTACACTACGAATGCTATAAACAATTGTATACTTATATGCTTGCCATGCTAAAACAACGGTTTCGCCTCTCAGTGCTTGCCTTACCCGTTGTGAAGCTAGTACTTGTGAACAAGATACGTAAATTCTAAGCTATCTGAATGCTATAGACTTGTATGCTAAAACTATCGACTATGGCAGAACATTCCAAATTGGCCTCTCAGTGCTTGCCATGGGGTGTTCTTCATAGTTGGGACTTGAAGGAACAGACCGTTGGCCTCTCAGTGCTTGCCATAGGGTGACCTTCATAGTCAGGACTTGGGGGAGTAGACTGTTGGTCTCTCAGTGCTTGCCATACAGTGATTCCTCAATGTCCACTCATGCTATCAACTTAAACATAATGCTAAAGCTATTGGCTATTATAGAATGGACCAACTGGCCTCTCAGTGCTTGCCAGGAGGTGTTCTTTGTAGCTAGGACTATTGTAGATCAGACCTTTTGGCCTCTCAGTGCTTGCCAAAAGGGGTGTTCTTCATGGTCAGGATTCTGAGGAGTAGACTGATAGCCTCTCAGTGCTTGCCATACAGTGACTTCTCATTTTCCACTAATGTCGTAAACTTAACGGGAATGCTAAAGCTATGACTGAAATGGATGGTAGGTAAGACGCTTAATTATCATTAACAACAATGTCCTATGTGGCTTAGTATGTGGTGGGACGGCGTCTGGGCGGGTTGTAGGCTCGACTCAGGGGATGCCCTATATATAAGCATACCGAGCTGGATGATACAGGTGATGTTAATGAGATTAAGGTTGTTACCGAAGGGATTTGGGAATACTATTGGGGAGATAACTTAAACTTCTAAACATAATGCTTAAAGCTGAACATGATACTTAAAGCTATGATGGAATTAAATGGTAGGTAAAATGCTTAACTATCATTAACAGCAATGTCCTATGTGACTTAGTATGTGGTTGGACGGCGTCTGGGCGGGTTGTAGGCTCGACCCAGGGGTATGCCCTATATATAAGCATACCGGGTTGGATGATACAGGTGGTGTTAATGAGGTTAAGGTTTTACCGAAGAGGTTTGCAAAACTATTTTCCATATACTAAAACTATATGAACTCACCAACCATTGTGTTGACTTTGTTTTCTTACATGCTTTCTCAGGTGACGCACAGGAATAGTCTCAGACTACAGGACTGCATACTAGGATACTCGGATAGAGGACCTATTAGACTTTTGAAAAGCACATATTTTGTTACAGAAGCAAATCACTTTTGATATCTTGTACAGATACAAGATAGATACATTTGATTCTTTTGATAGGTTTAGTTAGTTAAATTACTAAACATTGATATTGTAATTTAACTTTGTAATCCTAGTTTAATGATATTGTGCTTTAGTTATTCTTAACATTGATGCTATGTAAACAATCTGATCATCACGATTATCACCAACGATATCGCGCCCCGGGAATCTTCCGCCTGACGGGAAAGTCGATCCATCCCGCTGGCTCGGGTTGTGACAGATTGGTATCAGAGCTCAAGGTTATAGAGAATAATAGGTCATTTATTTAAACGGTTTGGCCTAGACTATAACTTAGGGACCCTCATGTAGAGAACATAGGAATTAGGATATTTACTTGTATTATGTCTTCTGCATTTGATCATTGCACTAACCGATATCCTATTGGTTACGATCAGAATGTCACCAAGAAGACAACCATCACCGTCTCTTCCTTCACAGGAGATGGAACCAGCAGTCGAGGCACTCGCAACTCTGATCACTGAAGAGTTGATGGCGGTTCTTCCTGGAATCATCACCCGGATCCGAAACAGTGAGGAATTTGCTAGGAACTTCCCACTCCTCTCTGCTAGAGGAGAAAGAACCAGAGAAAGGAGAAACCAGCAAGAAACCTAAACATCGTTCTGCAAAAAGGCGAAAAAGAACTGTGAACTACACCGAAGCTGTACCAATCAGTCAAATTATGCCAGATTTGACTACAGGAGTCGGTGCTCACTATGAGGGAAAAACCCCTCTCTGTTCAGCTTGTCACTACTATCATCGAACTGAACTTCCATGTGTATGATGCACACGCTGTGGGAAGGCGGGCCACTGGATGCAACAATGCAGGCCCGCCTGTCTCGGAAACAATAGGCCAAGTGCTTCAGGCCAAGTGCTTCAGGCCCAATAACAATAGGCAGAAGCCCATGTTGCTGTTGGCCCAGAAGCCGTTCCGGCCCAGCTCCATGTGGTCAGCCGAGATGAGTAGCAAGCCCAACAGTTTGGCCCAGCAGCACCCCTCTGGACCAACAGTTGGCCCAAATCACTAACCCAACATCAGCCAATGCCCAATCTCAATTGGCCCACAACTTACAATTTCGACCCAACACCATATCAGCCCATTAGTTCGGCCCAGGGCCCACTGGTTTGGCTCAAGGCACACTGGGTCAGTTTAAGGCCTATTTAAGTGGCCTGGAACATGGTTGATTCGGCTCACCCTGTTAAAGCCCACTGGTCGGCCCATGTGACATACACAATGAACTCATGTTATGGGATACGGCTCATGTAAAGCAATCGACCCAAGGCCACATATATTCGGCCCAATTGACTTTCGGCTCACATTGTTCGTGGTATAATTTAACACATAAAGGCTATAAATATTGGGTAATGATGCAATTCAAGATTTAACAAGATAACAAGGCAAACCTTAGACAATTAACCTAAACCATATTTATGACTTAGGTTCACTTACAAGGATCCTATCAATGCAAGGATTGTAAAATTATAACTTGGTTTTGGATTTTCATGAATGAGTTAAATGCAAACAAAGGTAACAAAGTTCAAGTCATAACTCGTAAATGTCAACCACATACTAAATCAACTTAATGAGATTAAGTATTAGGAAATCTATCAAGGGCCGAATGATAACCGAGACAAATTGGTGTTAGCCAACTCTAGAGCTAACACATACACACACACACGAATTTCTACAAACTTATACTTACAAGTTACAAACAACATGAAATCAATATAGGATTGTGAAAACAACATCAAGTATAAACAAAGATAGCGTGCATTCTTGTTTAGAACTTAGTCAACCGCATCAAGCACAAGGTGAGTTCATTTGTCCCTATTCTGACTATTTTGATTTTACTTCGGGACTGAGAAGCATGTTATATATTTTAAACAAATGTTAAAACGATTTATAAATGCTTTTATACTGAGTCATAATACTAATTGCTAATGCTACATGCTACTACTAAATGCTAATGCTACATGCTAATACTAAATGCTAATGCTACATGCTCATACTAAATGCTAATGCTACATGCTAATACTAAATGCTAATGCTACATGCTAATAATAAATGCTAATGCTACATGCTAATACTAAATGCTAAATGCTAATACTAAATGCTAAATGCTATATGCTAATATTAAATGCTAAATGCTATTTGCTAATACTAAATGCTAATGCTACATGCTAATACTAAATGCTAATGCTACATGCTAATACTAAATGCTAAAGCTAAAACTATATGCTAAAGCTACGAATTGATGCTAAAAGCTAATGATGATGCTATTTACTAATGCTATGGGTTAATGCTAAAAGCTAATGATGATGCTATTTATGCTGCGGGGAGATGTTAAAGTTAGTGCTAAAAGCTTATGATTCTATGCTAATGATACATACATACATGCTAATTGCTTACACTACGAATGCTATAAACAATTGTATACTTATATGCTTGCCATGCTAAAACAACGGTTTCGCCTCTCAGTGCTTGCCTTACCGGTTGTGAAGCTAGTACTTGTGAACAAGATACGTAAATGCTAAGCTATCTGAATGCTATAGACTTGTATGCTAAAACTGTCGACTATGGCAGAACATACCAAATTGGCCTCTCAGTGCTTGCCATGGGGTGTTTTTCATAGTTGGGACTTGAAGGAACATACCGTTGGCCTCTCAGTGCTTGCCATAGGGTGACCTTCATAGTCAGGACTTGGGGGGAGTAGATTGTTGGTCTCTCAGTGCTTGCCATACAGTGATTCCTCAATGTGCACTCATGCTATAAACTTAAACATAATGCTAAAGCTATTGGTTATTATAGAATGGACCAACTGGTCTCTCGTTGCTTGCCAGGAGGTGTTATTTGTAGCTAGGATTATTGTAGATCAGACCTTTTGGCCTTTCAGTGCTTGCCAAAAGGGGTGTTCTTCATGGTTAGGATTCTGAGGAGTAGACTGATGGCCTCTCAGTGCTTGTCATACAGTGACTTCTCATTTTCCACTAATGTCGTAAACTTAACGGGAATGCTAAAGCTATGAATGAAATGTATGGTAGGTAAGATGCTTAATTATCATTAACAACAATGTCCTATGTGGCTTAGTATGTGGTGGGACGGCGTCTGGGCGGGTTGTAGGCTCGACTCAGGGGTATGCCCTATATATAAGCATACCGAGCTGGATGATACAGGTGATGTTAATGAGATTAAGGTTGTTACCGAAGGGATTTGGGAATACTATTGGGGAGATAACTTAAACTTCTAAACATAATGCTTAAAGCTAAACATGATGCTAAAAGCTAAACATGATACTTAAAGCTATGATGGAATTGAATGGTAGGTAAAATGCTTAACTATCATTAACAGCAATGTCCTATGTGACTTAGTATGTGGTGGGACGGCGTTTGGGCGGGTTGTAGGCTCGACCCAGGGGTATGCCCTATATATAAGCATACCGGGTTGGATGATACAGGTGGTGTTAATGAGGTTAAGGTTTTACCGAAAAGGTTTGTAAAACTATTTTCCACATACTAAAACTATATGAACTCACCAACCATTGTGTTGACTTTGTTTTCTTACATTCTTTCTCAGGTGACGCACAGGAATAGTCTCAGACTACAGGACTGCATACTAGGATACTCAGATAGAGGACCTATTAGACTTTTGAAAAGCACATATTTTGTTACAGAAGCAAATCAGTTTTGATATCTTGTACGGATACAAGATAGATACATTTGATTCTTTTGATAGGTTTACTTAGTTAAATTACTAAACATTGATATTGTAATTTAACTTTGTAATCCTAGTTTAATGATATTGTGCTTTAGTTATTCTTAACATTGATGCTATGTAAACAATCTGATCATCACGATTATCACCAACGATATCGCGCCCCGGGAATCTTCCGCCCGACGGGAAAGTCGATCCATCCCGCCGTCTCGGGTTGTGACAAGTTGCCCCTACCCCTTTACCTGAACCAAGAAACCGTAAGCAAATTTTTATTATACATGGAGAGTAAGTCTGTGTGTGATATTAATATTGTCTTAATGTTGTTTATTTATTACAAGTTAGAGGTGTTCACGAACCGAGCCAGGGGTCAGCTCAGACTCGGCTTGGATTTAAACTGAGCTTGGGCCTCTTGGCTCGGCTCGGATTGTAAGTCGAGCCTGAAATCTTGGCTCGAATTCGGCTCGTTTTTAACCAATTTGGCTCGGCTCGGCTTGTTTTTGGCTTGGTTTTTACATAAGAAATTTAATATTTGAATTGCATTCACCTCAACTCAGCCCGGTTCATTTTTGTCTCGGTTTTTACATAAGTAGTGAATATGTGAAACTAAGAATTAAGAATATGATGTAAGAATTAAAAATTAGTATGGCACGCGAGAATTGAGATTCATTTCGTATTTCCTTCCTTTTTTCTTTTATTTTTTTATTCTTATTTTTTTAACATAATTATAAAATAACACCAAAGTATATTTATTATTGAAAGTAACGCTATAATTTTATATTTTATTATAGCATGTTGTACAAACGAGCCGGGCCACTAGACGAGCATACGAGCCGAGCAACGAGCCGAGGCAGCCCTGACTCGGACTTTTTTCGAGCCGAGCATTATCCGAGCTTTTTCCGAACGAGCTACGTGCCGAGTCCGAGCTTCGATCTTTTTGGACAGCCCTATTACAAGTAATGGTGATTGTGTTTTATTGTTTCATTTCATAGATTCAGTAATCAAGGAAAGGCTACCCGTATTATTGGGGAAACTTTGCAGGCTTTCTGGTCCCATCCCTGGACGAGTTGGAAAGATGTCTCTAAAGAGGATGAAAACATGATGTTTGACCGTTTCAAGGTTTGTATATTAAAAAAGTTGTATATAACATTGTAAATAACTCAACTATATAGACATTGCTAAAATGCGAGTTCTTGTAGTTACACTATCAATGGGAAATTGGCTTGGATGAAAAAAATTCAATCTTGTTGGGTGAAGTTTATGAAGAAAAAGGTAAAGAATTTATTGAGTAGGGCTCGGAATACTGCTAAGAAAGCTGCGTGTAATGCTAACGTAGAAGTTGGAGATGATTTATCGGTTATTATTCCATATAAGCCACGATGGATGGGGTCTCAAATTTGGAAAAAATTGGTTGAATATTGGAATACCGACGATTGGAAAGCAAGATCTTCTATAAATGCAAGTAATAGAGGAAAATTAATTGGGGGCAAACATACTCTCGGCTCACAAACCTATGTCACGCTTAAACGAAAAGCGGTAAGCCATACTAATTTGTCCCCTTTTATTAACATAGCATGAAAATATAAAATTTCAAATGTGCTTTTCTAGGATAAGCTACTTGGGCGGCATGCTACAGTTGATGAAATTTGGATACAATCACACGGGAAGAAAGGAACAAGACCTTTAGATAAATTGTTGATTAGTAAAGGAGGCGAGAGGTCCTAAGAGGCTGGAAATTTGGATGAGATTGATCTACAAACCACTGTTAAATGGGTTGACACTAGGGCAAAGGATTCTCTTGTAAGTTTCTTTACTTTTAACAACTATGTTATAGTTAGTTACTTATCAAAAGTTATAGTTATTAGAAAGTTATTTTGTTTTTCTATATTATAGAAATCATATAAAGAACGTGTTAAAAAGAGATATGGAGATGATGCTAGCAAACAACCATTGTTTGATCTAGACTCATGGATACAAGCTGTTGGGGGGAGGAAGAAAGGCAGAGTCTATGGTTTTAGTGACATGAGTGATCCACATGTTGTGATGACAGGTACATCGTCTACGCCAACAAATGAACATGTATGTTTATTCTATTTTAGTCAATGTTTTCATTTGTATTCAGGTTATATATGTTGGGTGTAATCTTAACGGGTTGGTTTATGTGTTGATTTTTATTAGTATTCTAGACAAATTAAATGGGTCAAATTAAATGGCTGATTATATGAAGTAGCTAATTTTTGTATGTTTATTATGTTAGTTTACAGTCTTAAGTAATGGGTCCAGATAATGGGATGTTTGTTACCAGCTTTTAAGATGGTTAATGCATGTTTAAATGGGTCTAGATAATGGGTTTGTTTGTTACCGGCTTTTAGGATGACTAATGCATGTTTAGAACACATGGGTTTAGGCTTATAAAGCTGCAACCTACTAGGTTTAAACATGGTTATAATATGAACACAATGGGTCCTTGTTTCCCCACAAACCTAAATGGTATGGCCCCCTATGGCCAGATAGTAGCCCCTAGCATACCAACAGGCACAATCCTTCCAGCCTAGAGACCCCTTTGTATTATCATCAGTTTGACTACAAGAAAAAACAACCCTGCAACCACCCATATGACAAAACATATAGCATATAATACCACTGCCACAGAGAACCCAGCAACACATCATCTTAAGGCCCTCTGTGAACCCACTGTAGTAGTTGTGTTTGCTCCAACCATATCTCTCTGTTTGACCCAAATGGAAGTCAACTCCCCAATGTCTACATAGTGTGGGGTTTGGAATTTCGATCTTGACATGATTCGTAAAATGATGGGAAACTTAGTAATTCAAGAAAGTTTGCCTTTCAATCATTTTGACAACCAACGATTGACGAGGATGATTCAAAAGGTGCTACAACCACGATATCAACAAGAAGTTGTTCCACTATTATACGTTATTGTTTGAAACGATGGCATCAAGCAAAAAAAGAATTAATTTTGGGTTTTCAAAATTTAAAAACCGGGGTTAACTTAACAACTGATGTTTGGTCCGCACCAAGCGAGTTGCCTGAATAGTACCTTTGTGTTACCACGCATTGAATTGATCCCGATAAATGGAAAATGATGAAACATACGATTGCCTTCGAAATGTTTCCGTATCCTCACACGTGGGAACATTTTTTTAACATGTTGAATGGAATAATACAAACATTTTACCTACAAGATAAAATATTTTCAATAACTTTTGATAATGCTTCAAATAATACTAATTCGGTTCAAAAATTAAAAATTAAATATAAACCGATATGTAACAGTGCTTTTTATCATACTATATGCGTTGCGCATATTATTAACTTGGTTGTGCATGATGCTCTTGCGGTTCCTGAAATGAATAAGTTAAAAGAAATGTTTAAACAAATGTTAAATGATGTTTTTTGACAAGCCGTAGAAGATATCTGGATTATCAAAAATTTTGTGAGGATAGAAACTCCGTCTTTTTAGGTCCGTATTGGGACGTACCTACAAGATAGAATTCGACTTGGCGTATGTTTGACAACGCCATATGACAAAGGCAAACCTTGGAAGTATTTCATGAAAATTTAGTCCAACGACGTCGGGTTAAGTCTTTTCCTAGGCGATGTTGGGTCGCCATTGAAGAATTCATTAATTTATTTGGAACTTTAAAAAATGCAACTATTTTATCGAGTGTTTATTATCTCACGTCTTGTTTGGTTCTTCAACAATTATTTATAATGACAAGAAAAATTAACGAATTTCAATAGGAAGGTGATATATAGGGGAATGTTACTTCCAATTAAATTAAAACTATTGAAATACTTTCAAGAAATGCTGGCCGTTTTTACTTGTGCGACGACATTAAACCCATGTTTTAATGGTACCGGCGTTGAAACATTAATTGATGAAATTGTTATTGCTTTGGGTTTAGAGGACCCAAAGTATGTGAAACATCTAACATACAACAAACAATGTATGCGGCTTCTAGTTCAAGTAGAAGCCAAGATGTTGACTTTGATTTGTTTAATACTTTAACACAAAATGTAACCAAACGAGCTCGAGGTACTAGCGCAAGTAGCGAACTTGGAAGGTACCTAGGGACGGGTTATATTTCTTGTATTAATCCGGAAGAATTTGAAAACTTTGATATTTTGTCCCGGTGGAAACAAAAGGAATCCCAATTTCCGATTCTATTTGCCATGGCCCGTGATTTACTAAGCGTCCAAGCTTCTATGGTAGCTTCGGAATTTGCATTTTCTCTTAGTGGTAGGCTAACTTGATAATGGGGGTTTAGTTGGTAATTTAAATGTTTAAATAGATGTTCTTATGTGTTTTGACATGATTATTCATTCGAATAGAAGCTACCATAAGTTCTTGTGTGTTTGTAGGTTAAACGAAGCAAGATGATGATTCTCGAAGGAAACTAGACAACGGGAAGCAAGAACGAGCACATCCGAAGATGCGAATACGCGAAGTAGAAGCCAGAAACTTTGAATATGTAAGTCCCAAAACAGATCAAGATCCGAGCTTTATGTCTCTAATCTGCATCAAGTGACTCTATAACGTGCGGAATCCATAATAGAGTCAAAGAAATAAGAAGAACAGGAAGAAAGATCAAAATTTTGATATATTCAGTGATGTATTCGAAAATGTGCCTCAATACGTCTAGAGAGCACACCTCGGGAATCCAACCCTAAACTTGTACAAAATACGTCTATTTATACTAAGTCTAGGTGTACTCGAACTACTATACGGAATAAGATCGAGTACACAAAATACATATGTATACGAAATCTATGTATTCGAAAATCAACAAAAATGTGATCAAAATCTGGACTTCAGTTCTTTTATGGTTGGCTTTGTCAGTCTTCATCTTGAAATGTGCTCTTCAAAATAGGCATATCTTGGGCTAGGAGACGAGTTATGGGACTCATAATATATGAAAATTAAGTTTCTCGACGAGACGAAGTTGTTGGTGAAGTCAGACTTGGCGTAGGCTACGCTTGCCAAGTCACTGTAGGCTACACCCGAGCGTAGGCTAGGCCCAAAAATTCAGCGTTGGCAGAAATTATTCACCGTTCAGATGGGCCCGGCGTAGGCTACGCCCAAACGCGGAAAAAGGGTTTTTAACCCTATTTTGCCTATATTTCGGCCATTATCATTCCAGGTCGAAAATAACACTTTTTAGACAATTTTCTGGGCAAGAGAGTGGCATTTTTGGGCATTCCAATTGTCGCACCCCGGCCTTCCCGAGGGCTTGACGTGACTGTCAGGATCTCAGTCTCCGGTGATACAGTTGCGAGACCAGTTTTATAAAATCAGAGTTGTGGAAGTAAAAGTTTAATTTGACTAAAAAACATTGTGAACATAGGTTACGGAAGCTTAAGTTAAAACAATTTTCAAGTTAATAAAGAGTAATAGTGCGGAAGCGGTTTAAGTAATTATCATTACATAACAAGTCAATTGTTTAAATGTCCTCAAATGACCTAAGACACTAAACTGATGCATGGACTCCATCCTAGCATCCTAGTCCTCGTGCGCGTGCCTTAGTTACCCGAGAAAACATGCGAGTAAAAAGGGTCAACACAATGCTTGGTGAGAGCACATGTTTTTCATAAGCAGTAAACGTCAAAATGTTTAAAGTAAATGTTGCTGGATTACATATCATTACAATACAGTATCAATTGATAGCTAGTCAATACAATTATATTATATGTGGGTTCGTACCGAAGCTGACAGTGGTGCCTCCCGCCATGTCCATCACAAGACAATGGTGTGACACCTTGATCCCACACGGATCATAAAAGACTTGTTTAGACATAAAACACGTTGCGGAATTTGGTCCCATAAAAAAATTTGCAAGGGTTTGTTTGAAAACTCAATAAACAACCCTTTATAACCTGTCACATTAAAAAACGACACAAACTTGTTTAAAACATTCACATATCAACAAAACATATTATATTTAAGTTACAACCACAAAAAAAAACAACATAACGAGTGATTCCACTCCAAAACGTGCCTGATCTGATCGCCCGATGCATATATATTTTTGACCATATAAATTCACAATTAGTTCATATGAACTAAGCAACCCCTAAAGTTCCCAAAACTCATTCTAACACATCCACATACATATCATATGGATGTTTATCATGTTTAGATCATAATATCTCATATTCAAACATCTAATTGCACATAACTCACCATTGTGCATTAATTTCCCTTAACGGGTCATTTTCACAAATAGGATTATATGATCTATTTTCAACTCCATTACTAGCACCTCTAGTTAATCATCAAATTATATTCATTATTTTGAATCATTCAATTACCCACACTCTAGTGGTTTTTTATCAATTTAACTCCCGGCTCTTCCGGTTATCCACACTCTAGTGGTTTATCACACTATCTACCGACTCATTCGGTTATCCACTCTCTAGTGGTTCAATTGATCAATTTTACCAGCTCATCCGGCTATCCACACTCATGTGGTATCATGAACTCATTTACCGGCTCATCCGGCTAATTTTATGCCATTTATATTACACATACAACTCAAGCATTACATTCATATTGAAACTAAAAATGCCTTCTCATAGGTCTTTTAACTCAATTAGTTTCATTAGTCAAGTTATGCACAATCAATATATAAACACCAACAATCAAGTAGAATCTTTCTACTATTTATATGTAATGTTATAGTAAATGGGTAACTTACCTTGTTCAAATAGTTGGTCACCTCCTACAACCTCTTTTCCACTTCTATGGCTTGTTCCTTTACTTCCACCACCCACACCTAGTTGCAATTCACATATATATACAACTAGTTTCAATACACACAACACATATACATATTGATTCAAACTAATTTGAATCTCAATTATCAATATATAGTGTTTAGAAGTCAAGTTACTACTTATAATCACATGTTTATGTTAAAAACATTGACTTTCAAATCTCATTTTTGTGCAGCAACTTTCTGAGTTGATGCTGTAATCAACATTTTTGACACATTTACAATATGTTTTAGCTCTTCTCTGGGTCGTAGAACACACACACACACGAATTTTCTGGATTATTGACCAAGTCAAGGGTCTTATCCCCCTTATTAACCCACTTTGCCATTTTGGCAAGTTTAGCCCCTCTAACTTTAAACTAGTTAACTTATTTAACCAACATAATCAAGTTAGTTACTAGTTAACTATAATACCCCAAATATTATTATATTATTATCACAACATAATTTAAAATATCATAACATTTGTTTATTAACACATACGTTACCGTTAAAGTCGGTCGTTACAAATTCTTCCCCCCTTACAAAGGTTTCGTCCCCAAAACCGTTTATATATCAAAAAGGAAAGGATAAAACTTTCGCATCTCATCTTCTGACTCCCATGTGGCGTCAGATCCCCTTCTAATCTTCCATTGAACCTTCACCTGGTTCAATGACTTGTTTCTCAACTCTTTGACCCTTCTGTCTAATATAGCTACCGGCTTTTCCACATAGTTCAACTTGTCATCAATTTCCAAATCTTCTAGTGGCAACGTCAGCACAAAGCTGGTGAGTCTGTAAAGTTTATGTTCAACAATATGATATGTTATACAAGTTCTCAAAATATTCAGTTCAACAACACCATGGGACCCGTATCTAGTTCCTTTCGGACGTTATTCTACGTACTTTGAAGACATTACCCACCAGTAATCTCTTATGCCTCATTGTCTTAATGCCTATCACAACATTAAAAAGTTATAGTAAAACAGGTAACAAACATTCACTGCCAGGGGAGTTGCAAACTCCTAGCAAATGGGTTGTCAGCCGATAGTACTATCATTGTTCCCTGTTCGGCCCCACACGGGTTTACTAGATAAAGTTCAGTAATGAGGACTTTTAGGTTTCGTGATAGAGTTTCGGTTCACAACACAATCCCATGAAATCGTATAGATGCCAATGGCACATATCATATAGTTTTGAAGAGTTTCACAGTGCTACCCCGATGTTTATAAAAGATTAAAAAGAAAAGGGGTTGTACGAAACTCACCTGAGAACATAGAAGTAGCAGAATATCTCGCAACCGATGATAAAGAGGTGATTCTGCATTTATTTATGTTTAATGAGTTATTTAGGTTTTAACTTACTGATTAGATCTTTCTGAACGTTCAATGTCAAAGACATTGCTTTGAAAGTCATCAAACTGAGGTTAAGTATTTAATCAAGTATTTTAATGTTGTATCATACAATGTATGATAATGTAGGAACCTACATTGAATTAGATTCCTAATACAAGGTTGATGACACTCTTGATTAATCAGAATAGTCTCGGATTAACCAAATAGTTAATGTTGTTGATTATAATGCTAAAACAGTTTCTAGACGGATTAATGGCTTAGGAATGATCAATCCTTGTTATTAATTACCCAACTATCATGAAATATCACAATGTAGCATTAGAATAGGGTTAAAAACCATATTTAACATACTAATCTCACTGTTATCATAAACATCAGATAATCGTTCTAATGAGTATGTTATTGATTGTGATTAGTTTGAAACACTTGGATTTAACCTTGCATTTCAAATATTAATCAAACTAATCACCTACATTGCCATAATCAAATGGTTTAAACCATTATAATCATGGGTATGATTTCATGCAAACCAGGCATTACAACGGATCAAAACAAGGATTTAACCGTTAAAACATCGTGTTCTTCATTTATAATCATTCCTAGCCATCATCTAGGCAATAATCAACAATCCTAACTATGTCATTACGTTCAAAATCAAGATCTAATCAATCAAACTCAAACTAGAAGGTTAAAACGAATCATTACGTAATTAGACAGAGTTTTAACCGTAGAACAACGATCAGAACTTGTAAACACGATCCTTGGTGCGATCGGCGACTTCTGATGGCTTCAAAATGATGATTTAATGGTGCAAAGTAATTTTTTGTCGCCTGGAGTTGAAGAGAGTTCGAGATGATAAGAAAATAAAAGTTATGCATGAAATCTGATGAAGAAGATCAAGCTTTTCCACCGCCTCACCCGTCGTGTACCGCGAAGAGGAGCCGAAGAAGGCTTCGCGTACCGCGAAGAAATCCGGAAGAAAATCAGATATTTTTGGTCCATCGCGTACCGCCGAGAACGCTCAACATAGCCTTAGCGTACAGCGGCGAGTCTAGGGCTGAGATTACTTTCAATCTGTAGTAATTACGATCATTAAATCAGCGTGGATTTTTAGAACGACCAAATGTGATCCCGTCATTAATGACGTGATTTCTCAACTGCAATTGTCACAATATTTTCCCAAAATAACCGCCAACAATAATGAGAAGAAATTACGTTAATACCCATATCTTGAAAACCTTTGAAAATACACGTGTAGGGCTGAGATTACTTCTCATACTTTTTATGGTTTTAAGACTTTTTAGCCAAACCTCAATCTACATTGTCATTATATACACATACATATATATATATATATATATATATATATATATATTGTAACAACCTATTTTGGGGAAATATTATAAATAAAACATAATTGGTGTATGACTATGTTTATTTTAATTAAAGGGTTTTTTGTATGATTTAATTATCTTAAATAATATTTGGTGGGTGTTTTAAATAAATATTTGTTACTTATAACTAACTGGTGGGTGTTAACTAACTTAAATAAGTTAGAAATATAATTTGTTAAAGTTACCTAATAATTAAGGGGATAGAAATGTAATTAGCTGAAACTTGAATTAGACTAAATGGAGGTTGACTAGTAAAAATAGGGGAAACTCATTTGTGGTGTTGTGAACATTGACTAGGAGAAAAGAGGAGGAAGAAAAAACCACCAATCTCTAAAATTGAGGCTTTAAATGTGCAAGGATTGTTAATGCAATCACATATTTGAGTTCTTCTTGCATTAAACCACATCTAGGTAAGTATTTTTGGTGTTTTTGATGCGATTTTCGTGGATCTCCCATGGGGTGTGGGTATGGTGGGTCAAATCTGAAATTAGAAGTGTAGATGGTGTTATATGTTGTTAACTATCATGATAATCACCCCAAGAAACAACATTTTAATCATTTTCTTGTATGATGATGTAATTTGATAAAAATGGAGTTTTGGGTTGTTCATGGTGAAGATGAACTAAGAGATTTAAATGGGTGATTAGATGATAACTTTATGTTATACAACATATGAAATTTGTATTATCTTGGTGATTGTTGAATTTGGTTGATTATAAACAAACATGGGAGATTGTTGAAGTTTTACAAGCAATTGAAATGAGTTGATGAAATCATTGCACACAAGTTGTTTTAATAAATGTCAACAACTTGATTTTTATTTATAAATGTGTGTAAAGGGATGGGTGGGGTTAATTAGGTGTTATAATCATAAAAGATGAACTATTTATGATCAAATGGGTCAATTGGTGTAAGCTAAATAAGAATGGTGACATTGGGGTGAATGGGTGTATTTTGACTAATTGTAGTCAAACTTTATATTAAACCTATTAGTTGTGATAATAGGAATTGATAGTGGAGGTGTGAGTGGCACCAAACGACCCGAGAAGGAATTTGTTATAGAGGATAGCGCGTTGGAACAAGATAAGTCACCCAAATCTTCTACTTATTATGTGTAAAGGTGTATGCATGTATGAATGTTGTTGAAGATTTGACTTTATGGTGAATAGATGAATTAGTACTTGTTGTTAGACAATGATAAGCAATAGGAGATATATGTTGCTTGATTATTGTTAACATGGTGTTTTAATGCTTGTTCTTGATTGACTTGGTGATAATTTGTATGTTTGGTGATTGTATGGAAAGAGTTCAATGTGTGTGAACTTATATTGAGTTTAACTCAAATTGGTGTTTTGAATCACAAGTGGAGTGATCATGACATTGGATTATTCACAAGGTGTGTGAATGTCCTTTGTTGGGTGTAATCAAGTTAGTAAAACACAAGTGGTGTGGTTTACTTAACTTGAGAAATCTTGTGGAATAAGATTTCAATAGGGTCGAGATGGTTAAAAAGATAAAAAATCGTCATGCAAGGGTGCCCGGCATATCATACGCCAAGGATTGGCCAACCAATACGCCAGTTTCAGCTCAAAAGTTGAAACTCTCTGTGATATGCCGACCAATATGCCGGGTACTGATTTTGACCAAAGTTGACTATTTTGGTCATGTAATGTAACAGCCGAAGATTTAGCACATTTGGTCGTGCTTGAAATCCATGTTGAGTTGACAAATGAAATTGTTACAGGGTGATAGTATGCGAGAAATGGTGAACGTGGGCGAAAACCGTGCGCGAAACGGAGTTACGGATTATCCGGAATCGCGAAACGAAGAAAAAAATCGAAAAATGGACAAAACTGGCCTGGGGCGGTACGCCCCGAGCCACACTCCCGACCTAGGAGATGCGCGCGGATAGCATTGAAAAGATCTGGCCGCCTCTCCTCCGCGCTGTACGCCCCATCTCGTTGTTCCGTCTGGGGCGATGCGCCTGGGACCAGAAATGTCTGCAAGTGGCTTAAAAGATCAGATTTCATCTTGCAAACCATATATTTTTCTTCCTCACGAAGCCTCAGCCACCACACACGAAAATTCACCATGTAATCCATTAAATCTTCAACTTTGAAGCCTCTAGATCACGTGGATCGCACCAGGGAACGTTTCTGCAAGTCCGGATCATCTTTTTACCCGCAGAACTCCGCCTGAATAGGTAACGGTTCACTTTAACCTTCTAGATTGGTAATGATTGATTAAATCTTTCTTCTGAACGTAATAATTTAGTTAGGGTTGTTGATTATTGCCTAGATGATGGCTAGGATTGATAATAAACGAAAAACTCGATCTGTTAACGGGTAAATCCTTGTTTTGAGCCGTTGTAATGCCCGGTTTGCATGAAATCATAACAATGGTTATAATGGTTTAAACCATTTGATTGTGACAAAGTATGTGATTACTTTAATAAATTTTTGGACATGCAAGGTTAATTCTAAGTGTTTTAAAACTAATCACAGTCATTAACATACTCACTGGAACGAGTATCTGATGCTTATGATAACAGGCAGATCAGTATGTTAAAAATGGTTATTAAACCTATTCTAATAATACCTTGTGATATTTCATGATATCTGGGTAATCAATAACAAGGATTGATCATTCTAAGCCATTAATCTATCTAGGAACCTGTTTTAGCATTATAATCAACAACATTAACTATTTGATGACTATCAAGGCAATATCTTTGACATTGAACGTTCAGAAAGATTCAATCAGTAAGTTAGCAACGCCTAAGACGAATTAAGTAAATAAGAGAATATGCTTATTTAAGCCGAGCGAATAAGCAATCTTTAAGCATAACAAGATTGTAGAGATAAGAATGATCAAAATGAGTGTAAGCAGAATTTTGAAATAAAGTTCCGAATGAAAGTTACGATATGCCAAAGTTTTGAGCGGTGATCGTAAATTGAGAACCTTCATGATAAGGTTATAATCATGATGATATGTTCATATTAATAGGATATCATTGTGAAGTGAGAAAGTAAGGAAAGGAAGAGGAGCTAGCAAATTGTGTTTTAGCTCAGGTGGGTTCTATGAGCCCTCTTTTACTATTTTAACGTTTTAGGGCTGATGTGCATGCATGATAAATATCTTTGAAATGATTGTGAGTTCTTTGTAGCCCTATTTTAAATGTTTTACCATTTTGGGCTGATATGCATGTTGTAAAGTTATTGCATGAAAGTGACGCTAACCTGATTAAGGTCAGGTAAAGAATGTTTTCAAGTAAAGAATGTTTTAAAGTAAATAATGCTTTAAGTCTCAACTACGGTTGAGAAGTAAATGATTTTAAGAGTCTCAGCTGAGATGTCAGGAATGTTTTAAAGTCTCAACTACGGTTGAGAGTATAAAAAATGTTTAAGTCTCAACTACGGTTGAGAAGTAAATGATTTTAAGAGTCTCAGCTGAGATGTCAGGAATGTTTAAAAGTCTCAACTGCGGTTGAGAGTATAAAGAATGTTTAAGTCTCAACTGCGGTTGAGAGTATAAAGAATGTTTAAGTCTCAACTGCGGTTGAGAGTATAAAGAATGTTTTAAGTCTCAACCGAGGTTGAGAAGGAAATTATTTTTTTGAAAGATATCGACCAAGGTCGAGCAGGAAATGTGATATGAAAGTCCCGGCTGCGGTTGGGCAAAACATGAGCACTGCGGTGAAAGGAGCCGCTTATGCTTATGGTGGTTTAAATGATTTAAACCATGTTATGTATGAATGATGTATGTAAGGAAGTCGTGTACCGGTATGAGCCGTCAACTTCGGTTGATGGTTAAAGAAGTCCTGTGAAAGAACAGGCCTGCCGACTGTGTGTCGCCAGTTGAGGAAGTCTTGTACATGTATGAGCCTGTCAACTTCGGGTTGGCAGTTGAGGTGTCTTGTATTTATACAAGCCTGTCGACTTCGGGTCGTCAGTTGAGGTGTCTTGTGCTGCAAAAGCCTGTTGACTTCGGGTCAACAGTTGAGGCTAAGTTTTCTGCCCAATATGATTGATGTTATGATAATGGGTATGAAATGTATTTACGTTATGATGTCAGGTATGCTGTGTATAAGAAGTGTTTTATGTTCAATATGATTGAGACTGTTGATTTCCGTCAACAATGAATGCTAATGTTTTATGTACGGTAAAGCTTTTATTTTTATGAAAATTTAACTTAGAACTCACCAGCGAAAGCTGACTTGTTTTAGCATGCATGTCAGGTTGAGCAGATTATGATGAAGATATGATGGCTTGTGGCATGACATAAAGACTACCTATTCAAGAACTGGCATTCCTGTTAGGATTAAATGTTATGTAATAAATTTCGCTGCTATAGTATATGACAATTGTATAGTTTAAGAGCTATGCTTTTGATGTTTAACCAACTGAGGGACTCCCGAGGAACGGGGCGTCTCATGTAAGCTAGGGTGGGCAGGCATGGTGATCTTACTTAGTTCTAATGAACTAACAGTGACTTAATTATGGTGTTTTCAGGTGAACGGAAGGGGTGAAAGCGGTTGTGATCGGATTGCTATGCAAGGACTCGGATCAAACGTGTTTTGCGGGTTTAATCTTTGTTGGTTTCAAAAAAAGTTTTTTGAATAACTTTAAATGTAATTTGGTTGTTAAATGTTTGTCTAACTTCAAATATTTTGTAAAGTCTTTTTAAAGTGGGGTGTTCAAGTGTTTAATACACTTTTTTGTTTCAAAAATCTGGGACCTAAACTCTGTTGTTGTTTTAAAAACACGTGTCAAACATGGGTGGATTTAGGGGCTTACAAGTTGGCATCAGAGCCATTGGTTTGAGGAATTCAAGTGCGTCACGAACACTTGAACTCAAATCGTTGTGCTTTTGGTATGGGGAGTATTGTTTGATCCGAGATCCGATCACGAAGTCGGGGGTTTAAGGTAACAAGTTTGTAAATTGTTTGCCTTAGTTGTATATGTTTATTGGTGTTTGGTGTGAATTTGGCTTGTTAAACCGAAATTATTAGTCATATTGTGAGGAGGTGAAGTTAAGGGATTGGATATGTGAAGGGTATAATGTTATGCCTGGCCAACATAAGATTATATTCTTGACATGGATATGACCTTAATGGAATCAACTCATACTATGGTTATGAACATTAGGTAAGGTGCTAGGAGATGATGATGTGATGCTTTTATGTTCGTATTTCGTGGTGTGCTTAGTTGTATGAACTAGATAGCAAAACTAATGTATCAAATAACTTGTTTCAGCCGTAGAATGGCCGGTGGTGGAAGCCATGAAACTAACCTCACCGAAATGCAAACTATGGTGAGGGAAGAGGTGGAAAGAACATTGGAAGCTTCGATTCCTCATCATATGGAGGGTCTACATGCCTCCATGAGAGAATTTATTCAACAAGAGTTTGCATCTCTCAGAGGGGGGCGAGACGGGGAACGAACCCCATAAGAAAGTACTTATAAGGAGTTTGTAGCTTGCAAGCCAAGCGAATTCAAGGGGGAGGTTGACCCATTACTTATTTAACGGTGGATAACTGATATGGTGGGCACGTTCGAGACGAGCCATTGTGATCCGGAAGATGAGGTGATCTTTGGGGGAAATCAGTTGCGAGAAAGGGCAAACGATTGGTGAGAGCGTCTTCGAAAGGAGAAGGGTAGGGATGGCATTAAGAGTCTAACATGGGGAGTTTAAGGAGCTGTTTCTTAAACGATTCTGTCCGCAGGCGGCAATCGACAGAATTACGGAGGAATTCCTTCATATGCGACATAAGGAGGAAAGCATTGACACTAACACTGCCATCTTCTATGGCAAGGCGAGGTTTTGCCCAGAATTATTGCAAACAGAGCTGATGTGGATCAATCGATACCACAGTATGTTGAATGCCAAGTACCACGATTTTCTTACACCATCAAAGTGTGAGACATTGGCGGAACTTATTGACTGTGCTCGGGAGCTCGAGTTGGAGTTAAAGCGACAGGCAGACCGCGGTGAAAAGCGGAAGGTGGAGAAGGAGACGTGGTCGTCTAAAAACTGGAAGTTCTCTAACTCACGTACAAAGTTCCACTCAGGTAGGGGAGTTAAGCATTGTACTAAATGTGGGAGAGACCACATGGGTGATTTTTCGGTACGACCTTTATCTTGCTACAAGTGTGGGAAGCAAGGTCGTCTTGCTAATCAATGCTTGAAGTGAGTGTCCGGAACTTAAAGGAGCTGGAGTTGGTGGAGGGGAAAACCGATCTTTCAAGGGGCAAGGGAGTGGAAAGAAGGTGGAGGTACCCAAACCAAAGGGTAGGGCCTTTCAAATTACTGTGGAGGAAGCCAAAGTCACACCTGACGTGGTGACAGGTACTTTCTTCATCAATACCTTTCCTGCTTACATTTTATTTGGTTCGGGGGCTAGTAGATCATTTGTGTCTACGAATTTTATACACCATTCGTCTTTTGTTGTTGAGAAATTGTCAGTGCCTTTAGAAATAGAAATAGCGGATTCTAAATGCTTCCTAGTATTTGATGTCTATCGAAAATGTAAATTAACCATTGATGGGGAGGATTTCGATATTGATTTGATACCTATGGTATTAGGGGAGTTCGATGCGGTGGTTGGGATGGATTAGCTTTTGGCTCACGGGGCCAACATTGTGTGCAAACATAAGATTATTCAATTGATGTCTCCTAGAGGACATGAGGTGTGTATTCGTGGGGAGAAACGTGGTGGCATGATCTTATGTTCTTTAATAGAAGCTATGAAGTATTTGAACGATGGGGGACGATCATTTCTTGCTTACATGGTGGATTCGGAGAAATGAGTGAAGATGATTGAAGACATTCCTATTGTGCGTGATTTTACGGATGTCTTTCCGGATGAACTACCGGGATTACCTCCCGAAAGGGATGTGGAGTTCCGAATTGATTTGGTGCCCGGGGCTAAACCCATTGCTAAGGCTCCATACCGGTTGGCGCCATCTGAATTGCAAGAGATGATGAAACAATTGCAAGAACTTCTTGACCGGGGTTTTATTCGTCCTAGCATCTCACCTTGGGATGCACCGGTGTTATTTGTCAAGAAGAAGGATGGGAGTTTCAGAATGTGTATAGATTATCGAGAGTTGAACAAGGTCACGGTGAAGAGTAGGTATCCATTACCTAGGATTGACAATCTCTTTGACCAATTACAAGGTGCTTCATGGTTTTCTAAGATCGACCTTCGATCGGGATACCATCAGTTGAAGGTTAGAGATGAAGACATTCCAAAGAATGCTTTTCGTACGAGGTACGGACATTACGAGTTTCTTGTGATGTCCTTTGGGTTAACTAACGCACCGGCAGCGTTCATGGACTTGATGAATCAGGTGTGTCGTCCTATGTTAGATAGGTTGGTCATTGTGTTCATCGATGACATACTTATCTATTCCAAGAATGAAACTGATCACGCGTGTCATTTGCCTGAAGTTCTTGAAACACTTCGCAAGGAGAAACTGTATGCTAAGTTCTCCAAGTGTGACTTCTGGCTACACAAAGTACAATTCTTAGGACATGTGGTCAATGCCGATGGCATACATGTCGATCCTACAAAAATTCAGGCGGTTATGAAATGGAGTCAACCCAAGACTCCAACCGAGGTTAGAAGTTTTCTTGGTTTAGCTGGTTATTACAGGAGGTTTATTCAATACTTTTCCAATATTGCTTCATCTTTGACAAAGCTTACGAGGAAGAATACTAAGTTTGTGTGGGGTGATGAACAAGAAAAGGCGTTTCAAGAGTTAAAGACAAGACTAACACAAGCACCGGTGTTAACTTTACTGGATGGACCCGATGATCTTGTGGTATATTCCGATGCATCATTTGTTGGTCTTGGGTTTGTTTTGATGCAAAGAGGGAAAGTTATTGCTTATGCTTCACGTCAGTTTAAGATTCATGAGGTGAACTATCCCATTCATGACTTGGAGCTTGAGGCGGTTGTTTTCGCATTAAAGATATGGCGTCATTATATTTATGGGGTAAAATGTACTATTTATACCGACCACAAGAGTTTGAAGTCTTTCTTTACACAGAAGGAATTGAATATGAGGCAGAGACGTTGGATGGAGTTACTCAAAGACTATGACTGCGAAATTCTCTATCATCCAGGGAAAGCAAACGTAGTGGCGGATGCTTTGACTAGAAAGGAGGAACCATTACCCATTCGGGTAAAAGAAATGAAAATCGTGGTGACATCGGATTTGGTGAATCAATTTAATGCTGCTCAAACGGAAGCTTTAAAGGAGGAGAATTGGAAACGTGATAGAATCAAAGGGTTGGCTTATCAATTGGATGAGGATAGTCAGGTTTTAAAGACAAGGTGGGGTCAGGTGTGGATACCTCCCACTTTTCCTTTAAAGACGACTTTATTGGAGGAATCTCATAAATCAAAATACTCAATTCACCCAGGGGGCACGAAGATGTATCGTGACTTGCGGGTTAACTACTGGTGGCCGGGAATGAAACGAGATATCGTCAAGTATGTTGAAAAATGCTTGACTTGTGCTCAAGTTAAAGCGGAGCATCAAAAGCCGTATGGCAAGTTACAACCTTTGGAGATTCCGATGTGGAAATGTGAGCATATTACGATGGACCTAATCACGAAGCTTCCTAAGACTAGGAACGGTTATGATACGATATGGGTCATTGTAGATCGGTTATCAAAGAGTGCTCACTTTATACCGATCAAGGAGACGTATTCTTCCAAGAAGATGGCCGAAATTTATGTTAAGGAGGTGGTGTCTCGACATGGAGTGCCGGTTACTATTGTGTCTGATCGTGACACTCGGTTCACTTCTCATTTTTGGAAGAACTATCAGGAGGAATTGGGTACAAAACTATTATTGAGCACATCTTATCGCCCTCAAACGGATGGTCAGAGTGAAAGGACCATTCAAAAGCTTGAGGACATGTTACGGGCGTGTATCATTGACTTTGGGGGAAGTTGGGATGATTACTTACCATTGGCGGAGTTTTCTTACAATAACAGTTATCATTCCGGTCTTGGAATGCCTCCATTTGAGGTTTTGTATGGGAGAAAATGTAGAACTCCCATGTGTTAGGGAGAAGTGGGGCCAAGGGAACTCACTAGCAAAAAGGTAGTAAAGGTCACAAATGAACGAATCGATCAAATTCGGGCTCATTTAAAGGCGGCACAAGACCGTCAGAAATTGTATGCGGATAAACGGAGGAGGCCAATCGAATTCCAAGTGGGAGACTTTGTGTTGCTAAAGGTTTCTCCTTGGAAAGGTGTGATTCGTTTTCGAAAGCGGGGGAAACTTAGTCCACGATTTATTGGACCGTTCAAGATTATAGCTCGGATTGGCGAGGTTGCCTATCGCTTAGAGCTACCGGAGGAGTTAAGTGTGATTCACAATACATTCCACGTGTCTTATCTGCGAAAGTGCTTGGTGGACGAATTGACTTATGTGCCAATGGAGGATTTGGTGATTGATGATAAACTCAATTATATTGAGAAACTGTGACACCCATGTAACTTTATGTCCCATCCAGACATTTTAAAACATTATTTAATAAACTACATTTAGGTCCCAGCAAAAACTTTATTTGTTTTGATTGTAAACACACCCACTGTACATCGTACAAACATTATAAACATGTTTAAGTATATTCACATACTTAAAATAAGTTAACTTATGCAAAATTTTCACAAAAGGTTTGATTATTAACTTCAAACCACCACCCAAGCCTTCATGTTCGATCCCAATCACCATCACCGATCACCCAACTCTTATGTACCTGTAAACACCATATTTAAATCACCATTAGTTCGTTAGAACTAAGTAAGATCAGCCCACTATGTCCCCAAGTGTATTCCATAACGCCATATGGATACGCTAATAATGTCCCATATATAATTTGGTGACATTATTCAATCCAACACAAAACGATTTACTAACGGATCGTTTTCACCCAAAATCCCTTAAATCTTCCATTCATGCACAATCATTATAATTTAATACAGTACATATGTGCACACAAAACTCCCACTGTGCATCATATTTCCCAAAAGTCAAACTTAAACAATTTGACTCTTAAAATTGGATGTCTACACTCTTGTAGATCATGTTTTTTTCACACACCTTGTGAATCTATTACATTGGATTTGCAAGTATTATGTTCACACACCTTGTGAATCGAAGCATGCATATTGCCAATTTAATGTCTACACTTTTGTAGATCATCTTTTGTTCACACACCTTGTGAATCTACTACATTGGATTTGCAAGTATTATGTTCACACACCTTGTGAATCGAAGCATGCACATTGCCAATTTAATGTCTACACTTTTGTAGATCATCTTTTGTTCACACACCTTGTGAATCTACTACATTAGCTTTGCAAGTCTTATGTTCACACAATTGTGAATCAAAGCATGCACATAGCTAATTTAATGTCTACACTTTTGTAGATCATATTTTGTTCACACACCTTGTGAATCTACTACATTAGCTTTGCAAGTCTTATGTTCACACAATTGTGAATCAAAGCATGCACACAACTAATTTAATGTCTACACTTTTGTAGATCATCACCTCAACGTTATAATGGTTGTTTATACTCTTGTAAATCAATTCAATTATTATCATTAGTTGAATGTTCACACACCTTGTAAATCATTCAACTACAATAACCACACTAACCATAACCATTATATCAAATTCAATCAAAGCAACAAATCACATGTATGCTAAATGCACAAATACTTGTAATGTGGACTCACCCAATCCTACCACTACAATTCTTTTTATCTATCAAATATGTACCACGTCATTAAAATTCAAAACAACACACTTATGTGTCTCATTAAGTTTTCAAACTTTTGTGAATTACTCAAACTTTCACTATTATAATTATGTTCTCACCCTTGAGAATCCACTAAAACAAAGTTTACAATATGTGTTATTTACACATATAGTCAACATTAGACACAAACAACAAATAGTCACACAATTGTGATTCAAAATAACATATATTAGTGTCTAACTTCAAATTCAACATAAAGTCTATCACCCTTACATATGTTCACACACCTTGTGAATCAAATAAAGGCAAATCAATTACAAATTTTTAACATCCAAGTGAACCAATTTTAACATACTTCATATAAACATTATCCATACTCATGTGGATTAATATCAATTAAAATGAACATGAATGCCTACACACTTGTAGGTCATTACTATATCACATTCAACGCATGGTTTATATCCATGTGGATCACCAATTGAGTTTTGTTCATATGATCACAATATTTGTGATTCATTATCACAACATTAAACAAACTCAACAGTAACGGGTGACTTACCTTGATTTGGAGAGCTATCAACAATCTCCAATTCTTTTCCAGGCTTTTTAGAACTAGATTCACTTCCTCTTCCTATTATATATTCACATAGAATGAACACACAACTTGTGTTATTTATGCAATCTAATTCATTTGACCTGTTTTACTTTTCATATTTAATCAAAACCTCATTGAGGCTTTTATCAAACAACTCATGTGTAGAAACTAATCTACACATGTTCTTAGTCATATTCAAATTATCAAAATTTCATATTTTGTAACTTATCTCTTGACTTCCACCAGCAACACCTAGTTGCAAATCACACGTATACAACTAGTTTTAATAAACACATACATACTGATTCAAACTCATTTGAATCTCATTCATTACTATGTAGTATTTAGAAGTCAATTTGTCACCTATAATTAGCATATTTATGCCAAAATCATGAACTTTCAAATCTCACCATTTAATCAAGCATTTGAATCGAATTGATCATTACAAAAAATGATCCAACTCCATCATAATCATGATTTTATCATCCTACTAGTTATCATACACAATAATATGGATGTCATGAAAATCGGACATTATAACGGATCAAAACCAAGATTTCACCGTTAAACTGTCAAGTTCTTCGTTTCTAATTATTCATAACCGTCATCTAGGCAATAATCAACACCCATAACTATTATAATATCATATCTAATCCATATACTATCAAATCAGTAAGAGATATCGAATCGTTACCCTTTTGAACGGATTTTTCGGATGAAAACGATAATCAGGAGTTGTAGAAACGATCCCTAGCTCGATCCGTATGTTTGGATGGGTTCAAAACACTGATTAGATGGTAGAAAATCACCCTAAATTGCCTGGAAATCGAGTATATTTGACCCAGAATGAGTTTTAATCGAGCAGATCAGATTTTTATGTCATCTGGGTCCGTCGCATACCGCCAAGGATGGAAAAAAGGTCCTTGGCGTACCTCCACCGCCTTAGTCAGATTCCGATTTTGTTTTTGCAATTCCGGGAGCATACGAACTCCGTTTTACGCGCCGTTTTCGCCCATGTTCACGATTTTTCGAGCTCTTTCCGATGGTTATAATTTCAAGACCTAAAGATTTCAAAATATCTGATCTCTTATTTAACGCTATATTCGACTCAGCGTATCTTGAAATCGGAGCCTCGTTTCGTGATATAAAAAAATGCTTGTGACCGTATAAAACCGGTCGTTACAGAAACCGGTGGCTATCTTGGATAGAAAAGTCAAGCAACTTCGGAATAAGCGATATTAACCAAGTAATGGTGCAATGGAAGAACATGCGAGGTTCGGATGCTACGTGGGAGTCTGAGGATGAAATGCGGAAATTTTATCCTTTTCTTTTTGAGGTGTAACGAGATTTCGGGGACGAAACCTTTGTAAGGAGTGGAAATTTTTAACAACCCATTTTGGGGAAATATTATAAATAAAACATAATTGGTGTATGATTCTGTTTATTTTAATTAAAGGGTTTTTTGTATGATTTAATTATCTTAAATAATATTTGGTGGGTGTTTTAAATAAATATTTGTTACTTATAACTAAATGGTGGGTGTTAACTAACTTAAATAAGTTAGAAATATAATTTGTTAAAGTTTCCTATTAATTAAGGAGTTAGAAATGTAATTAGCTGAAACTTGAATTAGACTAAACGGAGGTTGACTAGTTAAAATAGGGGAAACTAATTTGTGGTGTGAACATCGACTAGGATAAAAGAGGAGGAAGGAAAAAACCTTCAATCTCTAAAATTGAGTCTTTAAATGTGCAAGGATTGTTAATGCAATCACATATTTGAGTTCTTCTTGCATCAAACCACATCTAGGTAAGTATTTTTGATGTTTTTGACGGAATTTTCGTGGATCTCCCAAGGGGTGTGGGTTTGATGGGTCAAATCCGAAATTAGAAGTGTAGATGGTGTTATATGTTGTTAACTGTCATGATAATCACCCCACAAAACAACATTTTAATCATTTTCGTGCATGATGATGTAATTCGATAAAAATGGAGTTTTGGGTTGTTCATGGTGAAGATGAACTAAGAGATTTAAATGGGTGATTAGATGATAACTTTATGTTATACAACATATGAAATTTGTATTATCTGGGTGATTGTTGAATTTGGTTGATTATAAACAAACATGGGAGATTGTTGAAGTTTTAGAAGCAATTGAAATGAGTTGGTGAAATCACTGCACACAAGTTGTTTGATTAAATGTCAACAACTTGATTTTTATTTATAAATGTGTGTAAAGGGATGGTTGCGGTTAATTAGGTGTTATAATCATAAAAGATGAAACATTTATGATTAAATGGGTCAATTGGTGTAAGCTAAAAAAGAATGGTGACATTGGGGTGAATGGGTGTATTTTGACTAATTGTAGTCAAACTTTATATTAAACCTATTAGTTGTGATAATAGGAATTGATAGTGAAGGTGTGAGTGGCACCAAACGACCCGGGAAGGAATTTGTTATCGAGGATAGTGCGTTGGAACAAGGGAAGTTACCCAAATCTTCTACTTATTATGTGTAAAGGTGTATGCATGTATGAATGTTGTTGAAGATTTGACTTTATGGTGAATAGATGAATTAGTACTTGTTGTCAGACAATGATAACCAATAGGTGATATATGTTGCTTGATTATTGTTAACATGGTGTTTTAATGCTAGTTCATGATTGACTTGGTGATAATTTGTATGTTTGGTGATTGTATGGAAAGAGTTCAATGTGTGTGAACTTATATTGAGTTTAACTCAAATTGGTGTTTTGAATCACAAGTGGAGTGATCATGACATTGGATTATTCACAAGGTGTGTGAATGTCCTTTGTTGGGCGTAATCAAGTTAGTAAAACACAAGTGGTGTGGTTTACTTAACTTGAGAAATCTTGTGGAATAAGATTTCAATAGTGTTTTGGGTACAAACGACCCGTTAGTAAATCGTTTGACATTATGACCATGATGGTTATAAATTGGTGAATTAAGGTGTTTACTATGTTTATATGGTGTTATGTAATGTTTATGGGTGTATTGGAATGGTCGGAAATGAGTGGAATGGGTCGAGATGGTTAAAAACATCAAAAATGGCCATGTAGGGGGTGCCCGGCGTATCATACGCCAGGGATACGCCAACCAATACGCCAGTTTCAGCTCAAAAGGTGAAACTCTCTGTGATACGCCGACCAATATGCCAACCAATACGCCGAGTGCTGATTTTGACCAAAGTTGACTATTTTGGTTAAGTAAGCTAGGGCGGGCATGGTGTCTTACTTAGTTCTAATGAACTAACGGTGACTTAATTATGGTGTTTTCAGGTGAATGGAAGGGGTGAAAGCAGTTGTGATCGGATTGCTATGTAAGGACTCGGATCAAACGTGTTTTGGGGGTTTAATCTATGTTGGTTTCAAACAAAGTTTTTGTGAATAAATTTAAATGTAATTTGGTTGTTGAATGTTTGTTTAACTTCAAATATTTTGTAAAGTCTTTTTAAAGTGGGGTGTTCAAGTGTTTAATACACTTTTTTGTTTAAAAAATCTGGGACCTAAACTCTGTTGTTGTTTTAAAAACACGTGTCAAACATGGGTGGATTTAGGGGCTTACAAGTTGGCATCAGAGCCATTGGTTTGAGGGATTCAAGTGCGTCGCGAACACTTGAACTCAAATCGTTGTGCTTTTGATATGGGGAGTATTTTTTGATCCCAGATCCAATCACGAAGCCGGGGGTTTAAGGTAACAATTTTGTAAATTGTTTACCTTAGTTGTATATGTTTATTGGTGTTTGGTGTGAATTTGGCTTGTTAAACCGAAATTCTTAGTCATATTGTGAGGAGGTGAAGTTAAGGGATTGGATATGTGAAGTGTATAATGTTATGCCTGGCCAACATAAGATTATATTCTTCACATGGATATGACCTTAATAGAATCAACTCATACTATGGTTATGAACATTAGGTAAGGTGCTAGGAGTTGATGTTGTGATGCTTTTAAGTTCGTATTTCATGGTGTGCTTAGTTGTATGAACTAGATAGCAAAACTAATGTATCAAATAACTTGTTTGGCTGGTGGTGGAAGCCATGAAACTAACCTCACCGAAATGCAAACTATGGTGAGGGAAGAGGTGGCAAGAGCGTTGGAAGCCTCGATTCCTCATCATATGAAGGGTTTGCTGATGGTTTGGGTAATTTCATGTGATTTAGGTGCGTAATGATGTGTTTTTAGACTTTAAATCCATGGAATATGGTGATTGTTTGTGTGTTTTGATGATTTGCAGGTTTTCGGGTGAAGAAAATAAGTGGTTGATGTCCAAGAATCAAAGGGTGGTCAAGAAATGGTGCTTGGGAGGCCAAAACATCCAAAAATGAAGGTTTTCACGAAGTGGCGTATCAACACGGCGTATCTGGGGCGTATCACAGAGCAAAATCACCCAGGAGATCAGCTGGGGCGTATCATACGCCCCTGGGAGGCGTATGATACGCCGGGGTCAGCCCGAATTGCGGAATTTCTCCGTTTTGCCACATATTTAAGCCTAAGGACCTAGGGTTTCTAGATATCTTCGACTTTGACGACTTTTGGAGGTTCTAGGGGGTTTCCAAGGCTTAGGAACTCATCAATTAACACTTCCAAACGTCACGGTGATTCCCGAATTGATGATTGTACACAACCGATTGAGGATGCAAGGCTAGTTTCTTGAGATCATGCCCGGGTGAATGGTTCATTAGGGTTAAGTATTTTTATGGTTTTCATTGTATTGGGATGCAAACTTTTTTTGGTTTATCATCTTTGAATGTTTGTATGCTTTGATTCATATGAGATTGAACGATTTGATTCTTATGGTTGACCTAGAGTTTCATCATTTTTCAGTAGTTATTGTAAAACATTGAACTTTAGGTTGAGTATTTCTTTCAAATTGGCTTTTGCAATTGAAGCATTAGGTTTAACATTGATTGGTTCTTATCAATTAATTTACAAAATCAATCCTTTAAATTGTAATTGTCCGTCCATGCGGATTATGAGCAAGTCATGTCTATGTGGCTTCCTTAAGAATGTAAATCATAAAGGTGCTTAATTTCCTATATAATTCAAAACCCGGGTGTGATTCGTTTTCATAATTAAGTTAAAAGTCATTTGCTTTCATTGTTAATTTGTTACAAGATTGTTTTCTTATTAAAGTTCAAACACCCTTTAAGTCAATTTTACAATTTCTTGTCTAGATAAATTAGGTCAAATCAACTAACGTTACACCATCCACCTAAACTCTTCGTGGTTCGACACCCTACTTACCCTACTAGTTAAGGTAGCTAGGAACACTCTCATTACTTCTTATTTGATCGGTACTTCGACGTCGGTCAAATTCGATGGGTAAGGAATGGTGGTTTTATCCTCCACATCCTTTCCCTTAGATGTTTCTACATCTGGTTTCAAAACATTTTCAATGGGTTCTTTAAAAGATACTTTCTTTTTAAGTTCAGATGGAACAAGTTCCTGTTCGGTATCACTCTCCTCACTTTCATTCACATCTTCCACCACTCCTTCGATCAAGTGTGGTGGAAGGACAACCTTATTGTCATAAGACTTACCACTTCTTAGAGTTGTTACATGACTTACCTGAGCATTCTTGCTCTTTGACCCTGATGGTTGATGTTGAGGATTGAGTGTCGTGTCACTTGGCAACTTTCCTTTGTCTCTAGCTGCCAGTTGTTCAGCCAATTGTCCTAATTGCTTTGCATGAGACTCATTTGTCTTTTGTTGCAGCTCTTGTTTCTGCACCACTCCAGTGAGCATTAGCCTCAACTCGTTGATTTGATTGGCTATATCTTCCATTGAAATGTTTGCTCCTTGTTGACCACCTTGAAATTGACTTTGACTTTGGTTACCTTGATTTTGTTGGAAATTTCTTGATTGGCCTTGATTGTAACCACCTTGTCCACCTTGGTTGTAATTACTTCTTTGGTAAATACCTTGGTTGTAATTCTGTTGTCGACTTTGATATGAAGACCCTTGATTTCCACTTTGTTGGTTGCTACCCTGAAAATTAGGATTCAATTGATTAGATGAATTACCATATCTAAAATTAGGGTGACTACGCAAACCCGGGTGATATGTGTTAGAGTTCATGTCATTGTTCCTCTTGTCATTCTGGAATGATCCTTGTACTTGATTCACCTCCTCATTTCTGTTCATGTTCATCATACATTCCGACTCCAAATGACCTATATCACCACAAACATTGCAAACATCATAAACGTTAGACACATTAGAATTGTTCTTACCTGAATTTCTGTTGAAGTTTGCAATTTGTCTTTCAAGAGCTTCAAATCTTTTTTTCGTTACGTACTCTCCTCCCGGTTTCCCAATAGCATGTTTAGCCTTCCTGCTTGCTGAAGCCTGTGTCTTTGAACCTTTGCTTAACCTTTCAAGCAATTCCCAATCATCATCCTCTGAATTGGTTAAGAATGTTCCATTACTGCTGGAACTGACAAACTTCAAGACTTCTGGTGTTAACCCATCATAGAATGCCTTAATCAACTCCCACTTAGGAATTTGGTGGTGTGGGCAAAATCTGAGCAATTCTTTAAACCGTGTGAAGGCTTCATGTAGCAACTCGCCCGGTTGTTGTTGGAACGTTCGGATGGCATTGCGAGCTTCACTTGTCTTGCTCATGCGGTAGTACTCGTCTAAGAACAACTGCTGCATCTCTTCCCATGTATAGATACTACCAGATGGTAGTGTGTGAAACCATTGCTTGGCCCTTTCCTTTAAAGAGAATTGGAACAAATTCAGCTTAACTTCGTCTGGGGTGAATCCTTGGCCCCCAATAGTGCTACAAATAGCACCAAACTCAGAAAGATGTACATATGGTTCTTCAGTTGCAATCCCTCTGAAATTAGGAATAATGGCCAAGTATTGTGGCCTGATCTCAAATGATCGTCCTCTCAACAATGGAGGTACAATGGGTGAAGGATTTTGAGTCACAGGATGGAGGGTATGTATTGATTACAGGAGGCTAAACACTGCTACCTCTAAGGATCACTTTCCTTTACCCTTCATTGATCAAATAATTGAGAAGCTATCAGGTCAGGAATTTTATTGTTTCTTAGATGGCTATTCTGGTTACAATCAGATTGCAATTCATCCAGATGACCAACAAAAGACCACATTCACATGCCCATATGGCACCTTCGCATTTAGGCGAATGCCATTTGGGTTGTGTAATGCCCCAGCCACCTTTCAAAGGTGCATGATGAGTATCTTTTCAGATATGGTTGGGGATTCCCTAGAAATTTTCATGGATGACTTTTCAATCTTTGGTCATTCTTTTGATTCTTGCCTTACTCAACTAACTAAAGTGTTAAAAAGATGTGTTGAAACAAATTTAGTGTTAAGTTGGGAAAAGAGTCATTTTATGGTACAAGAGGGTATTGTTCTAGGCCATGTGGTTTCTAAACATGGGATGGAGGTGGATCATGCAAAAATCAAAGTTATTTCTACTTTGCCACCACCCACAAATGTCAAAGGGATAAGATCGTTTTTGGGACATGCGGGTTTTTATAGACGGTTCATTAAGGGATTTAGTACAATCACTAAACCTTTATGTAATTTGTTGTTAAAAGATGTTCCATTTGTTTTTGATCATGAATGTCTAACTGCTTTTAACACGTTGAAAGATAAGTTAGTTGAGGCCCCTATCCTACAAGCACCCAATTGGTCACTACCATTCGAAATCATGTGTGATGCTAGTGACTATGCAGTTGGGGCGGTTTTGGGTCAAAGGATTGATAAGAAACCAGTAGCTATTTATTATGCAAGTAAGACTTTATCTGATGCTCAACTTAATTATACTACTACTGAGAAAGAATTGCTTGCTGTAGTTTATGCTCTTGATAAGTTCAGGTCTTACATTTGGGGAAGCAAGGTGGTGATTTATTCGGATCATAATGCGGTGAGATACCTTATGGAGAAGAAGGATGCGAAACCGAGGCTCATTCGTTGGATACTCTTGTTACAAGAGTTTGATTTGGAAATCCGGGATAAGAAAGGAAGTGATAATGTAGTCGCAGATCATCTTTCAAGGATTGGAGTCAATAGTGATGAAGAATCTAATGATATCAATGAATCCTTTCCTGATGAATATTTGCTTACTGTTTCTAAATTACCATGGTTTGCTGACATTGTAAATTATTTGGCTGCAGGTGTATTGCCAGATCATTGGACAAAGCGGAAGAGGCAACAGTTTCTAGCTCAGGTAAGGTATTATATTTGGGATGAACCCGACCTGTTTAAGGTTGGCTCGGATCAGATAATCAGAAGATGTATCCCCGAAGATGAAGTACAGGAGGTTCTGTCACTGACACACGCATCCGCATGCGGAGGACATTTCAGTGGGCAAAAGACGGGTCATCGGGTTTTATCTTGTGGTTTATTTTGGCCTACTTTATTTAGAGATGCATCTGTATTTGCTAAACAGTGTTTGAGATGCCAACAACTTGGTAGTATCTCAAAACGGGATGAGATGCCCATGAAACCAATCCTTGTGGTCGATATCTTCGACGTATGGGGAATTGACTTCATGGGACCCTTCCCAAATTCACATGGTAATTACTATGTTTTGGTGGCAGTCGATTACGTGTCTAAATGGATTGAAGCCATTGCCACCAAAACGAATGACCATACCGTTGTGTGCAAATTTGTTCAATCCAACATATTTTCAAGGTTTGGTATTCCCCGTGTGATCATAAGTGATGGGGGGTCTCATTTTAAGAACTTTAACTTTGGCAAATTGCTCAAACGGTATGGTGTCAATCATCGTATAGCCACTCCTTATCACCCGCAAACTAGTGGGCAAGTTGAGGTTTCCAATAGACAAATTAAGGAAATTCTTCAAAAAACGGTTCGTCCAGATCGTAAGGATTGGTCCTTATGATTGAATGATGCTTTATGGGCTTACCGAACTGCTTTTAAGACACCTATTGGAACCACACCTTACCGATTAGTTTATGGGAAAGGATGTCACTTACCGGTGGAAGTTGCTCATCGTGCTTTATGGGCAGTGAAATCTGTTAACATGGACTTTGATGATGCAGGTAAAGAGAGGAAGTTGCAGCTGTGCGAGTTGGAAGAATTAAGGAACGAAGCATACGAATGCGCATCCGCTTACAAGGATAAAATGAAGAAAATGCATGATGCCAAAATCCGAAACAAGGTCTTTGAAGTCAATCAAAAAGTATGGCTTTATAACTCTAAACTGAAATTCTTTCCAGGGAAGTTAAAAAGCAAATGGTCGGGACCACGCGTTGTCACACGCATTGGGAGCTTTGGTGACATCGAAATTGAAGACGTGAAAGACAATACTCGTCGTGTGGTTAATGGACATCGTCTCAAGCCGTATTTGGAAGCAAGCATAATCAACAAGGTACAAATGGATTCGGTGAACTTTCTTGTAGAGTCACCAACATATGCAAAGGACTAAACCAGGTACGACCATGTCGAGCTAACGACATTAAACTTAGTGCTTGCGGGAGGCAACCCAAGAACTTTGTGGGTATGTTCACTAGAAACCCTCACGAGACTACACTCGTCCATCCGGGCTACCGGAAGGTTTAAAAGGCTTGTTGCATACGCTAAATGCAACCGTGCACCCTACGAAAGTGAGGTTTTGGTCACTCATTCACCTCGGGTTATTTCATGCACTTACACACCATCAAGTGCCTTTTAATGCGAAATTTTGTGTATTCTAAGAAATCAATTGCACCTCGGGGCGAGGCACTAAAAATAGGGGGTGGCGAATATTCAACGTATTGCGGGAGCTAAAATGTGGCATATACATTCGTAATTAGTTAGTTTTAACTAGATTTTAAAATAGGATAGCTAATATTTGTTATTTTCTTTTAACTAGGTTTAGTTAGTTTTCTTATGCATTCATTAGGTCTAACTAAATTGTTTTTAGATTTTAATTAGAGTTTTTATTATTAGGTTTTTATTATTAGATCTTCTTTTAATTAGGTTTAATAAAGCTTTACTAATTAAAATTAAAATTTTTGGTTTTTCTTCTTTTCAAAAAAAAAAAAAAAAAAAAAAAAAAAATTTTGGGTCCCGGCGTATCATACGCTGGGGTAGGCGTATGATACGCCAAAGCCCTATTTTTCTCTGTGATACGCCATGTTTTAAGCCCCCAATACGCCACCCTTCAACCTAGCCTGCGTATGATACGCCAAGGGGGGCGTATCATACGCCGGGTACCCCTTTGGCCCACTTTTGACCCGTTTTGACCACTTTGACCCGCGTTTTTTCACCCCATGACCCGGAATTCGACCCAAAAACACTAAATACGGGATCCATGAGCAAATCCGACCATTCTCCTTCCAAAAATTCATCATCTTCCTCCTCTCACCCACCAAGAACACCAAACAAGCCCTAGATCATAACTCACTCGTTTCTCCACTGATTCTTGCAAACCTTATATGCATTTTGAGTAACTTTTCGAGGGGAACACAATCATCCACCCAGAATTTTAAGATTCCATCCCGTTTGTGAGATCGAGTAGCATAAAGTTGACGAATTTTTGGGTTCTTTTTCAAAGTCTCTCAATTTCTTCTTCCACTTTCAATTCTTTGTTTCTACAAATCAAAGGTATGTTATTCAACTTCTATTTCAGCAAAAATAATGTTAATTTAAGATGTGCATGCTTATCTTTGCGTTTTGTTGCTTTTATAGTGAAACATGGTATGCTTGAGTATTGATTGAACTTGAAACATAGATTGTGCTTGCAACTAGTGGTAGGATGGAAAGAGTAGGCTCAATCATGAATGGGTTTTGGTTTTACAAATGTAATGCCTCCAATGAGAATTTAAATAAGGCTTAGACACCTTTATAATTGGAAGTATGGACTTACATTTTGTAAAAGGTTAATTTGAGGTGGGGAGGGAGAATCACATTCTAAGAAAAGTAAGGCACAAATGTGGGGATGGTGGGTCAGTAATGAGTGCTTGAACTTCAACATGGAAATAAAACAATGTGATGAACAATGGCCTTGTGTCGTGCATTATTTGCTATTGGTGTTGCTTAACATAGTTGTAAGTGTTATACTTGTTGGCTCAATTGATTTTCCAACTTACTAATTATGTATGGTTGTCTTTGTAGGACATGGGTCGCACAAAAGCTACCGGCTCGAAAGGCAAAGAGGTTGCCTCATCATCCAATCAATCTAAAAGACAAAGACTAGCCGACCAAGAATCGGATTCCGATTTTGAGATGGAGGATATGAACATGTACGATGACGATGAAGACATTGTGGTGGGGGATCAACCCCAATGGACGGGAAATGCCCCACTGAACACCTTCGATCCTATTTGGCAACCCGTCCTCTATAGACAAAAGATGCAAGCAGTCTCAAGCATCAAGAAAGTCCTCGTCTGCGAGCGAGCCGTGCAACTCGACCAGTTTAGCATTTTTGGGGTCGTTCAATGTTTTGAAGGTCTTGGATGGGAAAACGTTCTGAAATTCAACAACAACAATTTAGACAACGTCTACATGAAAGAGATTGTAGAGTGGATGGCCACTCTAAGGAAAGATGAGGGGAATAACCCACCAAAGACCACACGATTAATTGGAACAGTAAATGGGAAGGAAATGGTGTTGTCATTTGAAACAATGAACAAGATTGTCAAGTTCGATACAAAGCCACAAAGGGAGTATGTGTATCCCGACAAGATGCAAATTTTAGGTGAAGCCACAAACGATGATGAATGGCATGCAATGGTTCAAACTTTATTTGCTAGAGTACCAGATGACATGCCAAAGAAACTGGCGAGGAGCAATCTGAAAGTGCTCCCAAAACTCCTGTCACTTATTTCTGCATTCAATGTGATACCAAGACTTGGGGACAAGCTGTTCATTAGGAATTTTGAGGTCAGGGTACTGCATGCCCTAGTCACCGGACACCCGAAGCTATCTTTTCAGCAATTGGTACTGTTAAATGTTTGGGAAAGCAGGGTCAGCAAGGCAAGATGTTTGTTGCCTCATTGTAGGTTGTTGTCAAGCTTGTTGCTTAAACAGAAGGTGGTCACTTCCACCACCCCATTCGAGAAAATGACACAACGTTACTTCCGATTCGATCGGTTAGCTGCTTTCGGTTGGATTTACAGGGAAAGGCCAACCGAAAATGTCCTCATTGATGATAAAACTCAGAGGCAGCTTGTTGTGCCCAAAGAAGGAGTAGCACCACCTGATGAAGAAGAGGCCGAACAGCGGGGACCTGCAGAAACGGAGGGGTCCCACCAACCCCATCTGTCAACTTTTGAATCAACACCTTTCACTGAATCAATTCTGCAGGGGAGGCCTGCAGGTTTTACTAGATGGCCTGAAGATGCAAGAGCCAATTGGGACCGGATGACCGCCTGGAGGAACGAAGACATCCAGTACAGAGACACCCAGAGACAGTATGAAGAAGAGTTAAGGAGGGAAATGAGGGATCAGGCGGAGCTGGCAGGACTGTATGCTAGGGTCGCAGCTTACAGGTTAGAGGAGTTTCGTAACGATTATTTTTTGCAGGAAGAAGCCGTGCGACAACGCACCGATTACCTAGCTGGATACACTTCCCAGGTAGCGGCCTATGCAAGTGGACTATCCAAGCCTACCACCGTACGTTCATGGAGATCAACCCCCAAGGTATCCACAAATGTTCAACCCATCTCCATGGGTCCCATACCAACATCCTGGAGACCAAGGATCCAGCACTTCAGGGGGTTCAGATCCTTTCAACATGCAGTCTCTGCAGGAAAGTTTAATGGGAAGATGGTTTGGGCCACCAATGCCCAGACCACCATACGACAATGATTTCCACAGCACTCACTGATCGCATGTGATCAGGTCCATGTGCTTGTTCCTTTAAACTTGTCTTGATGTTAAACAATTGAACTATGATGTGTGGGGTCTCAAACTTGATAACTGCTACTATGTTGGTTGGGTGATCTAGGTTAATGGAACTAGGTATTAATGATTAGCTCCTATCTTATACCTGTGATGAAACAAATGATTACATTGAGGGCAATGTAAGAGTAAATGTGGGGATGGGGAGATTAGGGGTAATAATTTTCAAAAATTTTGCAAACTTTTTCCAATGCAAGTTAAATGTGCATGAAAACATGGTTTGAAAACAAAATGGTGAATACCTGATTGAACCAAATAATAAAGTAAATTCTTAAGTTGTGATTGATCTTTTAAGTTGCGGAATAAAGTATTCTTGACAAGCAATCCGTAAGTGTTAATAGTATTGCATGACTAAGGATATGAAGTGGAGAATGAGTTGTTAGGTGGATCACATTGTAACCTTTAACCACCGTTTCCGTGAGATATTGAGCCTATGTCGAGCAAAATATGGAAATAGAAATACATGCTCATTTTCTTTGATGTGTGATGACTATAGTGAACACCTAAGGTAGAACTTGCATGGTCAATGCAATTTAAGATCACAACCTAAGATATGCACAAATGTGATAGAGGCATTAGGAAAACCCATTGTTTTAGCCTGTTTAATTGTTTTACCTACCCACAACAAAATCCCCTAGTCGCCCTGTTGAGCCAACTACCTATTCGGTTGTTAACCCTGAAATTAGCCACAATTAGCCTTGCTAGCCTTTTAAAAAGTTTAACCCATGTGGTGGATCCAAAATATGAGATATTCATGTTTGAAATGAGAAAGAACAGAAGAGAAAAATAAACAAAAAGAATAAAGATTGTGCAAAAGAAAGAATAAGAGGAGAAACATGTACAATACAAAACATGTGCACAAGTAAGCTTATCAAAGTGTTGACTGTATAGTGGATTCACCCATTCTCGTCGGTAATTACATCAACCATACCCACCTTAACCCAAGCCAACCCGAAAAAGTCCTCTTGATTTGTGTATGTCTTAGTAATTAGTGATGGAGAGTTGATTGCCTTGCAAGCTTATATTAAGGGTGTTTCACCATAGGAGTGAGTGTCATAAACATACTAGTTCATAACTACTAGTCCATATATGAAACCGAGTGGAGTGTGCATTGTGAGACATGTGAACGCATATGATGATTCATTCGACATGGAATATATGTAGTTGTGTAGGGTATTGGCATTTATGGATTGTTTGATAGATGTAAATCTATTGCACGTTGTAAGTCTTGGGGATTGATCATGATTTTTGAATTTCTTTGTTATTGGGAGGTTATGGACAAACCATTAGTTGAATAATCATTGTTGAAGTGTGCATGAGACTTTGCTTGGGGCAAGCAAAGGGCAAATGTGGGGATGTGATGGTTTGGGTAATTTCATGTGATTTAGGTGCGTAATGATGTGTTTTTAGACTTTAAATCCATGGAATATGGTGATTGTTTGCGTGTTTTGATGATTTGCAGGTTTTCGGGTGAAGAAAATAAGTGGTTGATGTCCAAGAATCAAAGGGTGGTCAAGAAATGGTGCTTGGGAGGCCAAAACATCCAAAAATGAAGGTTTTCACAAAGTGGCGTATCAACACGGCGTATCTGGGGCGTATCACAGAGCAAAATCACACAGGAGATCAGCTGGGGCGTATCATATGCCCCTGGGAGGCGTATGATACGCCGGGGTCAGCCCGAATTGCGGAATTTCTCCGTTTTGCCACATATTTAAGCCTAAGGACCTAGGGTTTCTAGATATCTTCGACTTTGACGACTTTTGGAGGTTCTAGGGGGTTTCCAAGGCTTAGGAACTCATCAATTAACACTTCCAAACATCACGGTGATTCCCGAATTGATGATTGTACACAACCGATTGAAGATGCAAGGCTAGTTTCTTGAGATCATGCCCGGGTGAATGGTTCATTAGGGTTAAGTATTTTTATGGTTTTCATTGTATTGGGATGCAAACTTTGTTTGGTTTATGATCTTTGAATGTTTGTATGCTTTGATTCGTATGAGATTGAACGATTTGATTCTTATGGTTGACCTAGGGTTTCATCATTTTTCAGTAGTTATTGTAAAACATTGAACTTTAGGTTGAGTATTTCTTTCAAATTGGCTTTTGCAATTGAAGCATTAGGTTTAACATTGATTGGTTCTTATCAATTAATTTACAAAATCAATCCTTTAAATTGTAATTGTCCGTCCATGCGGATTATGATCAAGTCATGTCTATGTGGCTTCCTTAAGAATGTAAATCATAAAGGTGCTTAATTTCCTATATAATTCAAAACCCGGGTGTGATTCGTTTTCATAATTAAGTTAAAAGTCATTTGCTTTCATTGTTAATTTGTTACAAGATTGTTTTCTTATTAAAGTTCAAACACCCTTTAAGTCAATTTTACAATTTCTTGTCTAGATAAATTAGGTCAAATCAACTAACGTTACACCATCCACCTAAACTCTTCGTGGTTCGACACCCTACTTACCCTACTAGTTAAGGTAGCTAGGAACACTCTCATTACTTCTTATTTGATCGGTACTTCGACGTCGGTCATCTGCAAGCCTCCATGAGAGAATTTATTCAACAAGAGTTTGCAACTCTCAGAGATACGCCAACCAATACGCCAGTTTCAGCTCAAAAGTTGAAACTCTCTATGATACGCCGACCAATACGCCAACCAATACGCGGGGTACTGATTTTGACCAAAATTGACTATTTTGGTCATGTAAGATAGGGTGGGCGGCCATGGTGACCTTACTTAGTTCTAATGAATTAACGGTGACTTAATTATGGTGTTTTTAGGTGAACGGAAGGGGTGAAAGCGGTTGTGATCGGATTGCTATGCAAGGTTTCGGATCAAACGTGTTTTGGGGGTTTAATCTTTGTTGGTTTCAAACAAAGTTTTTGTGAATAACTTTAAACGTAATTTGGTTGTTGAATGTTTGTTTAACTTCAAATATTTTGTAAAGGCTTTTTAAAGTGGGGTGTTCAAGTGTTTAATACACCTGTTTGTTTGAAAAATTTGAGACCTAAACTCTGTTGTTTTAAAAACATGTGTCAAACGTGGGTGGATTTAAAGGCAAAATTGAAGTTAGACCAAACTCTTCGGCCCTTTTGCAAAATTGATCCATTTTTATAGCAATTTTGATCAAATCCTTTTCGGTAGCTACTACCTACATGTAACTTAAGTTCAGTATTTCATCTCTGTGTTTTTATTTTTTGTTTGAATTCTAATTTTTGTCTTGTGTTAGTTTAATGATCTGCGGTAGGTTGTGATTTTATTTTTTATTCGTTTCTTGTGTTAATGTAACTTATTCTATCACACACACAACAGGTACAACAAGGGAAAATTTTGTTGGTTTAAATCATTGAATAGAAATGTTAATTTGAAAACTCATTCTAATACTTTTGGCTCATGAATTATGATTAGCTTGGATTGAGATAAAGAAGGCAAAGACTCAATCTGTTGTATTCTAACTTTTAAAGGGTTAGCCAATTTATTATTGACTCCATTTGCATGCTCGTCTTTTATTCATCGGAAATCTATCGCGAACAGGGGGATAAACATGAAATGTATTCCTTTCTTTTTGTTTTATTTAGATTAATGTTTGTTGTACGTATCAAATAATTATGGGATTTTCGTATATATATGGTATTATTTTTTTAATGGCCGTATGTCTGTCAGTCTATTCTTAGTTTCCTATAAATACATATATTATAAATGCGATCTCTTCCTGCGGCTTCTTTGTGGATATTTGCATTTGGATCTTGACTTTAAAAATAAACAAATGCTTAGTGCAAACATTCTTATACTAATTTTAATGATGATAATATGACTAGCCCCGGTAACTTTTATCTATTTTTCAACACACCTAAGAGCTCAAAGGCTACCACTTCAATTATTTAACTAATTATACAGATGTCTTTTTTTCAACATTGTCATGCAAATTTAATTCTTTAAAGGGTCATCTGAGGTGTTGAATCAATAGGAGAATGAAGCAAATCTTTGTAGAATTATGAAAAAAAGGGACAAACTAAAGTGTTTGAATTAAAAGCATTGACGGCTTCCTATTCCTTAATTGGCTAATCTCAACCTGCCAAATTTACAGCTACAAATCTGAATAGATTTTTTTTGAACGACGAATGTCTCAATAGTGTGAACCCACTGTTTTCAAGCCATGTAACCAAGGTCTAGTTACCTGGACCTCCCATGAGCCACCATGCACAACCACCCCAGGAGGGAACCACACTGGAAAACCCCTCATACCCCTTTTTCACTGCGGAAGGGATTTGAACCCAAGACCTTCCATTTGAAAGATTCTTGGGATACCATTGAGGCAATGCATCATTGGTACAAATCTGAATAAATCATCTCAAGTTTGAGGAACTAAGGTTCATCCATCACACTACTATTTACTCAAAAAAAAATTATTTTGTATTGTAAATAGATTTATAACAAGAACTGATTATACAAAGTTCATTATAGTTTCTTTTAAAATGCATAAAATACAACTATATGACATCAAACTACCCGGTAACCGAACGGGTATAAAACTAGTTATAGCTAGATAGTAACATCCAAAAGTATACCTTGAAAGACTTGAAAATATCAGAAGATTGTCGGAGATTCTAAGGATTTCTTAGCATATATAACAAAACAAAGTTGAAACATTCAATCATGAATTAAAAATAAAATTTATATTGTTATGATTGTATTCAACATATTTTATTTTGTTTTATTTATCATTTGACTTTGAGCTTAGCTCAATTATTATGTATCACGGTACCAAACTTACACATTTGTACCAAACTTGTTGATTGGGTACCGATTAGTATATGAATACAAAACATGGCATTTGATGAAGAGTTATTGGATTTAAATACTTCTAACTTTGACCTCTTGGCCGGCAATACTATCAACTCAGAAAATATTTAATATCACACCTAACTTTCAACACATCTTGTAAAGACTAATAAAGGCTGATGCTCACCAAACTTCTTGTTTGTCCAAGTATAGGAGCCTCTTTGAATAAACACCTTCGGAAGGAAGAAGTGATTCTTCGGAAGCAGCATTGCTTCTGAAGGATAACTGGTTCCTGCCGAAGGTTATACAAGACAACTGCTTCCGAGGAATCCTCTTATGCACTGAAGACAAAGACTTCCGAGGTTTATCCTCTGACAAAGACTGTAGCAGGTTACTCTTATGGTACAAAAGGTACTGACACAAGACATGTTGGTCTGAATAAAGATAGAGACAACATGTAATGAGTCAGATAAAGCACCTTACCTCTCCCATGCTACATTAAATGCAAAAGATAATCTGAAGCCTTGAAGATCAACAACATTAAATGTCTTTTGTATTTAATAGTCCTTTGTAAAGTCAATGTCTATTAATGTAATGATCATGACTGAGTGTCTTAGCCTGTTAAGACACTCAACATACTAGAATAAGCTTTACTTTATGTACTTGTCTAGTATACCCAACTTGTATTCCTAAGTGTATATGGTTGTAGCCTCGGCTATATAACCTCCCAATGTATGGTTGCTTGTAGTGTGCTTGCTTGTATACTTCCACTTTGAGAGAAATATATCCTTGAGCTTGAATTATTCTTGTGTTCTGATTATTGTTCAAAGATTATTACTGTGTCATTTTGAGTGTAATTGTGAGATCATTCTAACAGAACATTCCGCATCTGTTAGAGTTAAGTAAGAAATACTTGTGAAGTGTTGTTTAGACATAACAACCCGATCCTACACATCTTTCATTGGCAGTCCATAACAGGTGCCACGTTATCAAAAATTTAGTATAATGGAGTGCCAATGGAATATGTGTTGAAAGTTGGAAGTGTCAATAAAAATTTCATCAGTTGAGAGTATTGCTGCCCAAAAAGTCAAAGTTTTGAGTATTTAAATCCAATAAAACTTTTATAAACCATCAAATTTCAAACTTATAACTTTAATACTTGCATCAATATTTCGTTCATTCTACTTGTTTTGAACATATATGGTTTATTTCATATAACTTTGTTTCTTCTGACATTTTTTTTCAAAATATTTTTATCTCCTTATATTTTTCTATAAACAGTATTTCCATCAAATGTTTATCTGCCACATATTAGCACAATGAGGTATCTTAGAAAGAGAAAAGATGCACCATCACTGAATAACAATTTTTTATGTTTAATATTTTTTTTTTAAAAAAATGAAGTTTTCGATGCAATGAATATCCATGAGAAATCTCATAATTTTTTTTTTATTTGTTGGTTTTCCTTTGAGACATTTATCAATAGATTGTCAATGAATGAATTATATTATGTTAGTTAGTCCGAAGCATGTCAAAAGTTTTTTACGGGTTTCTCCCCTCTCAAATGTCTATTGGATCAAAAAGAAAAAAATAAAGAAACAAAAAAAAAAAAAAAAAAAAAAACATCCTTTTGCTCGCAGCCTACAACGATGTGTTCAATAGGGAACTACTGGCCGGATTTTTGTTTAACTATAATAACAAACATACCCAGAAATCTTACTTTTAGTCTGCTTATTTGTAAAATCTGGAAAAGATGAGATGTAACCAACACTTACTTTTATACTTAAGAAATTAAGGAGATGTGGCTTTCAAAAACAAATTCAGCTCAAGTATAAACAAACCGAAGAGGATTTTTGTTCAACTAAAGACGCAAAATATAAGTTATCTAAAATCTATTAATAATGGTCAAGATGTATGCCTGGCAAAATAGACGGGCTGGTCGGGTTAGATAACGAGTCAGAACGGGTTTGGGTCATGATGGATGCGGATCAAGATGTGTTTTAAGCAAAATCAGTTCGGGTATAAATGGATTGTTTTTAAAAAACATGAATTTTGTTTAACTTAAAATGTGTTATAAGTATGTAAATAGTTCATTTGGATAATTTTTAGTGATTTTCTTATCAAATATGTTATATTAATCATTCTTAAATGTTTGAATACATTGCATTTGCATACTTTTTTTGTTACCCGTCTTGACCCGTATTGTTTTTAAGTGCTACAAATCTCAACCCATTCAATATTATAATGTTATTCATTTCAACCCATTATACTACAATTGTTTACCCAAACTAACCCATTTACTTTGACATGGGTAAAAATTGCCACCTCTATCAAGATGTATGTGTATGGCAGAATTGAAGAAGATGTATATTACCAAAGAGATGTTGAAGGGAGGCATTAGTAGAAGTATTTGGAATGTCAATTGTGTGATCAGTCTTCATCTTGGTCTTTTTCTTTTCAAAGGTTCTCAAAGGTGAACCCATATTGAGTCGTCCCATTGTGATTGCAGTTGCTTGGTATCAATAACTTTGTAATTTATGATGTGAGTCGTCTTAATATGGGTTTCCACCCTTGTCTCTGCAGCTTCTGTTTATATAGATTTTGAAATTGCGAAAGTTGTATATTGTGTTATATTTTTTATATTGTAATTCTCAAAGGTCCGTTAATTTGATAATATCTCATTAAAGGTAAATGTATAAATAATTACAATTATAATTCAATACATAAAATATATAACCGAAAATATGTTAGATTTATGTACATGGATATTATAAGTTAATGTAATCAACCAAGCTATGATCCGTAAAAGTTACACTATAAACAATGAATATTAAATCTACTTAATTTAATTAACTAGTAATTACGAACGGATTTGTTATTTATAATTGTTATAAATTATATGAGTTTAATTATTTATTTAATTAGACAACTAGTGTTAGGTATACCTAAACTAACCTGATTAGGATTTAGGACCCGAATTTGATCAAGATAAGGTTATAAACAGTTAGGATATTAAAAGGTTGTTATATTTGGACACCCTAGAATTTTAATTTAACGCATCTACCCAACTATACGGGCCGTACAACTCTATACAGACCGTATAAGAGTGAGTTATACGGTTCGTACATATAAGACCCGTATTGCCTGCTTAAAAATTCCATTGTAGTCTAATCCTACCTACCATGTACAGCCATACAGGCCTGTATGCCTGTTGTATTGGTCATATTGGTGTGATATACCGCCTATACATGCATGTACATGCTATATATACGATGGCCATATAGTGTATAAGAATAACAATACTATATTAAAAATTCTTAATCCCTTAAGTTTTCAAAGGCTACACAACACAAAAACTTAATTTCTTGTTCTTGACATTATTGTCGTCAAAACCCACAAGCAAAATGAAAGTTCCTTTTCTTCCTAGGGGTTGCCGCGCGTCAAAAAAATCCCATTCGAGGCTTCCGATAAACCACAGGTCCATAACAAACTAGAAACGAGTTTGTGCTCATGTTTTAGCATTAGTTCATTGAAACTCAGTGTTTCCAAATGGTTAATTGTTAACCACAAAGGTATAATTATTTCAATGGTAAATTAATAATTATACATGTGTTTGCATGTTTGTAACCATAATCCTGTTATGTTGTGTTGGATCGGATTATGCACCTTGCACAACACTTAGACAAGTTATCTTCTATAAGATTGACAGATGCACAATCTCTATCAATCTTCTTAAACACACACTAACAATGAAAGAAAAAAACATGCAAAATACTTCAAGCTTAAAATATATTTCTTTCAAAGTGTACCGGATTCTCTACTAGAGACACATATTGCTAAGTTACAAGCTAAGTGAAAGGTTATGTACCAAGAGCTACAGTTGTATTCTCGTAGCAATACAAGGATGGAAAAAATGCTATAAACAAGCTAAGGTTAAATCTAGTATATTGTTATGGCTTTAACAGGCCAAGCCATATCAATTACAATTAATACAAAAGACTATATTAACTTTTACATTAATTACCTACAATACAAAAGGAATTAATACCCAAGATCCTCTGTTGATTTGACTGTTAAATCATGTTGCTGACTATCATGGTCAGCAGATATTAACTTTTACATTAATTACCTACAATACAAAATGTCTTTTGATTTGGCTCTGATGATAGAAAGCAGTTCTGAAACCTTCTTGAACAAGCAGGTCTTGGTCAGCAGAAAAATCTTCTCGAAAGTCTTTTGTCTCAGAAGCTGCTGCTCTTCGGAAGATCATCAAGTCATGCAACATCTTGATCTTCGGAAGCTTTGTCTTCTATCTTGGCTTTAGAAGAACAAAGTTATCTTCCGATGCTTGCCTTGGACTTCTAGGAGTAAGCCTTGTACATGAGAGTGTTTTGGTAAGCACAAGCCTTAATTGATCTTACATTTTGTTTCAATCAATCCGTTGCGTTTATTAATTATAAAATCTAATCAAACCAGTTTTAATAAAATATTTAACTAATTTACACAATGATTTCCAACAAAAAATATATGTGTGTGTATTTCCACTAATGTATGCTTTTAAGAGATTTTGTCTCTTAAATGTAGCGTTTTAAGTTCAAACTAAATCAAAAAGATAAATTAGTTTAGGTAGCTTAAAAGTAGAGTATAAGTATAATAAACTTGTCTTCCAAATGGGAAAAAAAAAAAAAAAAAAACTTTTGATCAGCATAAATACTTTATTTTAATCATTCATCAAATTACACATTCTGACCCAATGTCCAACTAAGTGTGTGCACATCAAATTACACATTGTGATTAGCATATTTGCTGAGACAAGGTCAGAGGGTTTACCAGTTGTTAGTTCCTCCTGTGGTGGGCCCGGGCGTACACCACATAACGTTAAATCCGAGGTGACGGTTGAAATCTCGTCTTGTATGTCGTCGTACCAAGACGTTCAAAAAAAGTGTGTGCACAAAAAAATCGTAACCGAAACTGAATTATCTTAAATTACGAACCTAAAATATCCAAAATTCGGATTTCTAGAATTAACACCCGGGTGTCCAATTATTATTGCCACTCGATCAATAATTTTACGAGGGGAAAAAAGAGGTCGGACCAAATAATACACCAAGTAAAAAAAAAAAAAAAACGTAATTTGCATATGTATAAACCACCCACTCCTTGCGTTGTCAAAGCAATATTTTTATAATAAAAAAAAATCATAGTTCTAAAGAAAAATACGAAATTTTAAAAGATCTTTGATGGTTTGTACGTTAGTGTTTTCAACAACTTGAATGATTCACAACTTGATTTTGGATAAATTTATATCGTAATATTAATAAAAATAAGCATATTTGAATATGATTAATTAGTGATTATAAACATATAATAATTTGAATGTAAAAAATGATTAGACAATGTTGTTTTTCGCTCTTGGTCGTTGACGACTCAAATACTATGTATAAAATATATTGTTGTTTTTTGGGGTTATTGGGGGAAAAATATATTCTTGGTGCAACTTCACTAGAACTATTCATGGATTTTACGATGCTTCATGCTTTAAGGAAAGGAAAAGATGGAAGTAGCTTATAGGACCACAAAAAAACTTAAACAATGATTTTAGAATTTGTTAATAACAAATGTTTCACCGACATCGTTGATAGGACTCATATAACCAATAAGATCAAATCAATCGAGTTAAGTTTAGTTATGACTCGTATAAAGGTTATGTGAGATATTTTATACGAGTTGTATAGTCTTCTATAAGTTATATAAGATAGAAGAAATTTTGTTATGATTATTTGATTTGCTACAATAATCGTCAATATGCATGATGTTATATTGAAAAGACATACGACTCTTTTGTGTGATTTAAGTTGAAACGACATAAGATTTCTTGATATCCTTACGATTTATTTGACATGACGTAAGATTCGCCAGTTTGTGCACCAATTATTTAAAATAATGTTAGATTTCATCAAAACTTACTCTATAAAACAGTACATGTTATCTATTTTCTTTATTTAGTTTATCTAGATGTGTTTTTTTAATCTTTATATCTTTCAATAAAAACAGAATTCACTTTGAAATAGCAATTATCATGTAATGGGTGATGAATTTGTTAGCGACATGGGTGTCTATCAAACCAATTAGTGATAACAAATCTTCACTCAGAGAGCTAGCCATTGTTAACAAAATTGTAAGCTTTTAACTAGGGCTCCTAACTTTTTTTAGGCTTCGTTTAAATAGTTGTTCTATGTATTTAAGATTTCGGGACAATTTTCTACTATTTCTCAGCCCATAACACTACAAAAAACTGAAATTTTTCTGACAAAATATATATTCGTCGGAAACTGATGAATAACGACAACATACCGACAAGATACGTTTGTCGGAAAAAACCTCGTAGGAAAAATATTTCTGACAATTATCCGAGGAAATTCCGACTATTTAGCGACAAACATGTTTGTCGGTAAATTTCCGACAAAATACCGACAATACAAATTTGAAGAACCTCCGACGGATTAGCGACAAACTTGTGACGAAACACTATTTCTTTTTTTTTTTAATTATTACTAGTAATAATAGTAAATTTTGATAACAATGAATCATTTAACTTTTCCGACGATTTTCCGACAAATGTTTTTACTAATTCTCAAATAAATTAAACTTACCGACAACTTATCGACAAAGATATTTTTTAACTTTGATAAAGTAAACTTTACCGACAAATTTACGACAAAACCCTTTATTCATAAATTTTTTATTTAATTAGTTACCGACGAATTTCCGACAACAAATATTTAAATTATTTATATTATTAATATTAATTGTATACCGGCAATCTGCTGAAAAATATTTAATTTTCTCTATTTCCGACGAAATACCTACAATATCCAGCTCTCTTTTTTCCGACGAAATACCGACAATATCCAGCTCTCTTTTTTTCCGACAAAATTCCGACAAATATTAATATATGTTTTGTCAAGAATCCTAAAAAAATTAATAGCATTTAGTTCTTATAATAAAAAATTACATAAAAATCCCAAAAAAACCCAGAAAATTCAAAAATAAAAATGTTTAAACATTCTATATTAGACATTACAACTAGTTATCCAAATAAACAATATAAGACATGTTTTAAGATCTCAAAATACAAAAGAAACTACCTATTAGCAAATTTTTTTATAAGTTCTTCCATTTGTTTTTGGAGTTTCTCGCGTTCGGCCCGTTCATTTTGATCTTCTCTTTCCATTTGCTTTTGTAGTTTCTTGCATTCGACCCGCTCTTTTTCCGGGTCTCTTTCCATTTGTTCCAAGCGGTTTTCTAAGTTTTGCCGGGCCTCCATTTCTTTTACTAATTCGGATCAAACATCTTTGACCTGTACATGATTCATATTGATTTTCAATAACTAAATGAACATAGAAATTAAAAAATAATTTAAAATAAACTAGAATAAAAGGATGTAAACAACTGTGTACAATAATCCTAAGATTTTTCTAATCAATTTCTAAAGATTTTCATGCAGCAACGTGAGAAGCATATGAATAGCAAGATATAGTGAAAAATTAAACTAACATTCTTATCAAATCTTATCAATTTCAAACTTTAAAAGGTAGTGACATGATTCAAATTCCAGAATACAATTCAACATTATTTCTTGCAAACTAAACCACTAAATGTTAATTTAGGGAAACTAATGACTTTTCTCCTATTTATAAATCCAATTCAACTCATAAAGACCACAAAATCAAATTTAAAAACATAAAAGAAACCATGTTCAAGAATGCATCTCCATTCTATCAAAAGAAAGCCAAGCTATTCAATAAGTTTAGCTCCATGATATAAGGAAAGGCAAATTATTTAGATGGTGTCAAACTTATATCAAATCATTGATAAGTTAGAAATCAATGTTGAATAAGTTGAACAAGTCCACAAATCAGATTTTAGATTCGCATCTTGATTTATGGTTAAGTTATCAAAAAAGATAAAAAACAATAAAATAATAGTGTGAACATGTAAATTCCAAAGCCAAGCATTTTCTTTATAAAATCGACAATACAAGCAATTAACACCTAAAACAACAATGGTTTTCAATGTTATAAGGAATATTGGATTAAAAAGCCATACAAACATTAACCTTATTTGTTGGTTTGTTGTGCAAAATTTTGACTACAATACCTAATCAAAATGTCTTAGTTTGAATATAAACACCACTTAAGATTAGCCAAGCGTATTTATTTGAACCTTGCTTAAACTCAAAACTTAACCCAAACCAATATGTGCTCATGTTCATTGAAAGTTCGAATTAGGAAGTTCGAAATTGAAAATAAGTAAAATTAGTCCCTGAATTCCTAACTTTGTCTTTGGCCCTGAAAATAGTTTAGTCTAACCTATTCACACTTATTTGTCATCAGGTTTTTAAAATTCTAACTATGTTGTTTTTTAGGTGTTCTCTTGTGTTGATGCCTTGGTGCATTGAGTAATAACCATCGAAATGAAATGGTTGTAAGATCAAATAAGTCTGATGATCACCAAAAGTCTCCTCCTCACAAGTCTTCTACACTCGAAAGAACAAAAGCTTCTGAAGGATGATTGCCTCCTTCCGGAAGCCACACAAAGCCTCAAGCTTTCGAAGCCTTCTCAGCATCTACAGCTTCGGATACAATAACTTCAAAGACACTCTTCTGACAAGGTCTTCCTCACTTAAAGAAAGAATCAGAAGCGCGTTCCGTCTCAAGAATCAAATCAGAAGACATTCTCTTGCAAGTCAGTGGCAAAGATTTCTACCAGAAAAGCAGAATTTACTTTACATTTATACCTTTTGTATTGTAGACATTTAATGTAAAAGTCAAAGGAGTTATTTGTATTGATTGTAATTAATGTGGCTTAGCATGTTAAGCCACAACAGTATACTAGTTTTAGCATTTATTTGTTTCTAGTATTTTGTCCAGCTTTGTATCCCTACGAGGATACGGATGTAGGTTTTAATATAAATATGTTCATGTGTAACTCAACAAAGTGTGCTTGAGTGAAGAGTCTTGTATGCCTTACACTTGAATAATATATACTTTAACCTTGAAATTTCTTGTGCAATCCTTATCTTTGTTGTAAGCATACTTGTGATAAGAATTGATAGAGGTTTCGCATCTATCAATTTAGTAGAAGATTAGTTGTAAGTGTTATGCAAAGTGCATAACCCGATCCATCAAGTGGTATCAGAGCTATGGCTCTTTAACTTAAAGAACTAACCACTCTTAAGTTACGAGTTGTTCATCTTCTACTTTTCACAGCTCTAAGAGCTTTCTTACTACTCAAATGGAAACCATCAGTAAGCATGATACTGAAAATGGGACACTCAACAAACCTCTCATATTCACTCCAGACGATTATGACACATGGAAGGTTCGGATGGAAGGATTCATCAGGAATCAAGAATTCAAACTATGGAAGTCAGTTCTTGAAGGACCCTTTATTCCAACTGTTGCAGCTGCTGGAACTGGTGGAGCAGTTGTGCCAAAAGATCCATCTCTCTACTCAGAGGAAGATTACAAGAAGATAGGAGTTGACTCAAAATCACTCTGGCTGATTCAAATGTCCATTCCTAACTCTATCATACATGCATTCAAGAAATGCAAATCTGCTAAAGAGTTATGGAACTCTCTACAGCAGATGTTGGAAGGTTCTGATGATGTGAAAGAAAACAAGATAGACATGCTGAAGAAGAAGTTTGAAAATTTCTGTCAAGAGAACAATGAATAGATGGCTTCTCAGTACCTAAGTTATGTACAACTTGTTGATGAACTAACTGTTGCATATGTGAAAATGGAAAATCAAGATGCGATAAGAAAGTTCCTGAGATCACTTCCACATGCATGGAACATCTATTCTGTTACAATTCAAAGAACATAATACCTTAGAACATTAAAGTTGGGAGAGCTCTTTGGTATACTGAGTGCATACCAAATAGAGATTAATTCCCAAGAACCAAAACAAACAACTTAACCTTTGTACCCTTAGGATCAGCAGCCCTGTATGCACCCATCCATAACTCATCATTTCAAAATTATCAGCCCATATACCATTCAACCTCTACACTGATTATTACCTATCTTGAAACACCTACACCATCCACACCACATGCAAACCCATTCTCAAACACAGTTCCTCTACTCATTTCTGGCCAAGGAGCATTTTTGGCGGAAGAATCTAACTACTTTCAACTGTGTCAAGAAGATCTAGATGGCATTCCTGTTGATGATCTAGAAGAAATGGACATAAATTACCAGATGGCCATGATTTCCTATCGTCCAAAGAAGTTTTATCAAAGAACTGGAAGACAATTCAAGAAGCACAAGATGAAGACAGGGTTTGGTCTAAACAAATCCAAGCTCAAATGCTTAAATTGTCAGCAACTGGGTCATTTTGTAAGAGAATGAAAGTCTCCAAAGATCAGCCATCAACTGCAAGTCAACCAAACAATCAACCATCTAAAGCAACAAACCAGTCCAACAGTGCAAACATTGTAGAACACTGTGACTTTTCAGACTCGAGCTTCCAAGCTGAAGAAGCATCCACATCAAACAATGCACTCATGGCAAATGATTCCACCTCTAGTTTCACGGAGCAGCAAGATTCCAAGAGCAATCTACGGATAGTGGAAAGCGGCTGCTCCAGACACATGACGGGCAATAAGACTCACTTACACAACTATGAATCATTCTTTGGAGGGTCTTTTGCTTTTGGAAATGATCCACTAGGAGGGTATATCACTATTAGGGGTACTATCACAAATGGTAAAGTAAGCTTTGAAAATGTTCATTTTGTAAAAAAACTAAATTACAATTTGCTAAGTGTTTCTCAGGCGTGCCATCAGAAATATAACATGTTGTTCACTAAGCATGAATGTATTGTGTTAAAACCTGGTTTTGTAGTTCCAAATGATCAAATTCTGCTCAGAGCTCCCAGAAGGAACAACATGTGTATGCTGGATATGAGCACAACCTCACCACTCAGCAATATAAGATGCTTTATTTCAAAAGCTTCACTTGATGAATCATCTCTTTGGTATAAAAGACTTTGTCATGTAAACTTGAAAAATATGAATAAACTTGTCAAAAATAATTTGGTCACATGTTTACCAATAAAAGAATTAATTTGTGTGTATAAATGTGTTGCCTACCTAAAAGCAAAGCAACACAAATCCTCTCATCATGCCAAATATATGAATTCAATTACAACAGTCCTACATTTACTTCATATGGACTTGTTTGGCCCTACAAGTGTAAAAAGTTTAGGAAGAAATTCATATTGGCTGGTGATCATTGATGACTTCTCAAGATACACTTGGGTATTCTTCTTGAGTATCAAGGATGAGACTGCTGAAATCTTGAAGTCATTCATTCTCAGAGTTGAAAATGAAAGTGATCACAATGTGAAAATCGTTAGGTCTGATTAGGGAACAGAATTTAAGAATCATACTCTGAACTCTTTCTGTGAATCTAAAGGTATTACTAGACAAGTCAATGCTCATAGGAATCCACAACAAAATGGTGTTGCTAAGAGAAGGAATAGGACACTAATTGAGGCTGCTAGAACCATGTTATCAGATGCCAAATGTCACACCTAGGGCTCTCGGCGACCCGGTCAGAGTTTATTACTCATTTTCATATATTTCGGTGGAAGCGTTGTTTCATGAATTTTATATTTTTACAAATGATTCACATGCATAGATGTGAAAACCGCTTTTCATGATTTATTAATAGTTCATACGCATAGGTATGAAAATCACATTTCGTTATTTGTAAATAACTTTTCACATATAAGTTTTCAGGATTTCATAAAATTTCATACTCGTAGGTATAAATACCATCATTTCATATTATTGTAAACCGGATTTCACAAACACATAATTTCAAATCATTTTATAATATCCGGTTTATAGATGAGTTGGAGGCATAGCTCCAATAGCTCCATGGTCTCACCACAAGATCATATTCAAGGCATCATAGGCTAAGAATCTCTAATTTTGCTTCTCTTTTACATTTCATTATTACCTGAAAAGTTTTTGAAAAAAAAACGTCAACGTAATGTTGGTGAATACAAATAACAGACTCGATATGTAAGCATAGCATGTTTGGTCCTTTAACCATAATTAATAATGGCCATTCTACACATTTAGCAGGTTATTTCACTGATCGATACAACCACTGCACACTCTGGCTTCTACTGTCACTGGTTAGGAACAAAAGCGGAATGCGTCTTACAATTGTTCCCTCCAACCCACAGCCAGTCACTGGTTAGGTTGCCTGCGGAGTGCGTCTTACGTATAACCTTCCAGCCCACGTTACCATCCACGTATGGGAATTTCTCCCATAGCGGATACAATTTGCAAATCGTATGTATACTAATGGCCTAAATGCTGGTCTAATAATATTCCTTTATGCGTCAAAGTTTAACATACCATGCTCATGAAAAAAAAGTCATTTATAAATTTAAAAACAAGTTAGATGTATTCACCTGGATTTTTGGTTGGCTAAGTGACATCTTATAACTTCTCAAGCTAATTTGGGCAGCTTTTCTGCTTAATCTATCCTTATAATAATTCGAAAGGATGATTCCTGATGATGTTTATTTTTGTGATCCTAAAATGAACCATAATTTTAATATAATATTTGTATATAGGATCGGATCTTAACCCTAACCTTATAACATACAAAATCTTAAATTTTTAAACAAACTAGAATTAAAATGCATACCTAAATATATAGCAGCTTTAAACACGACATGGTCGAAAGAAACTTAAACGTTTGCTAATGGTCTTATGTGGTCAGAACAAATTTTTTTCGATCTTCCATTGTAATAGAACTTTGAAAACTTTCAAAGTATATGCATATATATATTTGTTGTACGTATGGGAAGAGAAGATAAGTAAACACTTACCTATATTTTTTTTTTGTTTTGCCACCACATTGCACACTTGCACCTCACCCATAATTTCATTTTTTTTTCCAACGCATACACAGCATCATATACTTATCTCTTTATTTATATATTTTATTATTATATTACTATAATTAATTTAACTCAAATTTTGTTTTTTCTTTTATTACTTTTAAATTATTGCGCTTTGTAAAATTATAAATATATGGTTAGGATCGGTTCATTATTCTCTACATTTCGACCTAAGTTTCGTTAAAAACGGAGAAAGATCGAATATGATATATTTTAATATTACTATTATTATTATTTAACTACTCTTCGCTAAACTTAATGATTGTTTAGACATCGGTTCATTTCTAATAATTGTTTTATCATACATATTCGTTTAAACAAACGCTAAAAATTTAAACGCTCAATTCTACTCTTTTACTCTCGAATAATCATATCTTATAAAGTAAAGTATTTTAATTGTTAGACGACACTTTATGACTTAACTAACTGTTTCTATTATTATTATTATTATTATTATTATTATTATTATTATTATTATTTTGAGTAATACTATTTTAATTATAAACATGAGTATTTTATTTATATTTTCAAAACGGGATGTTACACCAAACTACCGATAACATTTTGGGCAGAAGCAGTCAATACTGCATGCTATGTTCAGAATAGGGTATTAGTGGTTAAGACATATGGTATGACTCCTTATGAGATTTGGCATAAGAAAAAACCATTTATTGGATTTCTTAAACCATTTGGATGTCAATGCACCATCTTAAATACTAAAGATCACTTGGGCAAGTTTGCAAGCTTGCTGAGAAATTAGCAGAGTGCTTCTTTGTTGGATATTCTTCAAGTGCTAAGGCACATAGAGTATACATCAAAGGTTTCAGGATTATTGAAGAGTCTGCAAGTGTTCAGTTTAATGAACATACTATCAATAAACCCAAAATTGGTTCTGATTGGTTATTTGATCTTGATGAATTCACATATGCTTTTAATCTTTCCAAAGAGTGTACTACAGAACCTCAGACAAACGTTTCAGCTTCAAATCAGTTGAGAATGGAAGATGATTATCGTGTTGAATAGGAGTGTATGTATATCAATATGGACAAAATAAATTAATTATGGATGAAGAGAATCAATACAGGTGACCGAGTTTATGTGTAGGTGATCCGATTGATTTACAAATGATGGAAATAATTTACGAATGAAGGAAATGGCTTATGAACGAACATGGAACTTCATTTATGGATAAATGATTCATCACTTGTGAATGAATAATATTATAAACTAAGGAAGAGTACATCCGATTGAGGTAATGCAAGTTAAAATTTTGATTTAGAAATTTAATGAGATTATTCTCTGTGTCATGAATGATACTACTTAGTTATTATCCTAAATCCTGACAAGGTCCCACTAGGTAGAGAAATACATGTTGACATTAGGAATTGAGAATTGTACCTATGTTTACTAAACATGGAAGTGAGATATTAAAGCTGACTAAACGAACATATGTGATAAAGGTGTGATTAGGAATTGATAAGCGAAGATAAATGAATGCATTCCTAGCATTAGGTATAAGTGAATGTAAAGTGTAAAGTCAGTCTTATGTCAAATACGAATGAAAAGAAATGTTAAACCATCAAGATAGTTCGAAGGTTATGAAAGGTTGAAATGATACGATGTGCTTTTGACAAGAAGTGATGTGAAGACCGATCGGACCTAAAACTGGTATGCTAAAGATGTTAGAGATGATTTTAATAACTCTAACTATAAGCTATTTATGTTAGAAGAGGATACATAAATGTTTCAACATTGTTATCGTCTAATGAACTATCTTGTCCTCACAAGATAATAGATGTTGAACATGCATAGAATATGTATAGAGCTTAAGGTATAGGTTATAAAAGGTGGGTTTAATGCGGTTACGGATGTTAAAAGAGTCTTGCATATGTTGCAAGAAACTACTTAAGTAGCTTTGTATTAGTACAAGTTTAATGATAAAGGAAAGTTTTATGATAAGATTGTCATGCCTAAAGTGGACCAAATGATGTAGTCTCCTTGTTGAGAAAGACGATGAAGTCCTCTTGTTGAGGCAAACGATAAAGTCTTCTTAACAAGAAAAAGTGATGACATCCTCTTAGCAAGATAAATGATGAAGCCTTTTTATTAAGGGAAAACAAAGAAATCCTCATTACAAGGTGACTAATGAAATCTTGTGACAACACCAAGACTTGGTTTTGGTCTGTATTATGCAATGAAAAATTTGGTTGGCCTTATGCATTGACAACCTTATATGTTAAGATGTGTATGTAAGTTATGTTAAGAAAGTTTATTTATGACCAACTTCCAACGAGTGCTCTATAAATGGTTTCATGGCAAGAGAGATAACTGTTTGTAGAGACTAAATGGGAAAATGTTAGCACAATCAACAAACTAAAGAATAAAGTATGTTGTAGCTAAAGAATATGACACGTTGTAGCATACAAGTTAGGAAAAGATAAGGATGCAAGGATTAAGTGTCATACTAAGCTACATGTTATAGCTAAAGATTATGACGTAACAGGGAAGACGACTTGTTACCATAGCAAATAGTTTTTTCCACAAGGAATTGTGATGTCTTTCTATGGGATCGCGGGTCTTTTTATCAGCTCCTATTTGTGGTGCACAATTTCGTGGAATGTAGGTAGTGGTTATGATCGATTTGATGTAAAAGACGGAATAGTGTGTATCTTTCGTTGGATATTTCCTGGAAAAAATTGTCGGGTCTTCCTCCGATTTCTTATAAAAGATATTCAATCCGTCAGAATAGAAGTTAAAGTGGTATTTATGCTCGGGGTGTCCTTTATATGGATATACGAGGCCAGGGAGCCATTCCATTGACTCGTACTGATGAGAATTTTACTTCACGGGAAATGGAACAAAAAGTTGCTGAATTGGCCTATTTTGGTTGAAGCATGAAAAGATAGGATAGATATGCCAAAAGAGGGATACTTAGGAAAAAGGTCCCGACACAACATGGGAATACTCTACAATTAAAACGAGAGAAAATGGAAGAAGATATGAACCATATTCACTCTTTACATGTAAATAATATGAGAAATAGAAGAGTATAGTAGAAAGGGGGAAATGTAATAGCATATGCCTCAAGACAATTAAAAACTCATGAGGCCAATATGGTGACTAATGCTCTAAGTCGCAACACATAACACCATGCTATATGAGTAATGTCTATTAGTTTGGTAGTAACACCAGATGCATTAATGAGCTCTCGGATGCATGGAAGGAAAGACTAAAGGAGGAATGTGTTGGATTCGAAAGAATCCTTGGCCAGATTAAAAGTTTAGAAGAACATGAGTTCGGTATTAAGACCCGATTTGGTCGAGTGTAGGTTCCGCAAAACAGGGGCAACATGTCAAGGATTTTAGATAAATCACATAGGTCACATTACTCTATTCATCCTGGTGCAACGAAAACGTATCAATATTCCCGAAAGGATTACTAGTGGCTAGGTATGGAATTTAATGTAATGCAATATGTAAACAAGTGTTTGACATGCGCGCAAGTAAAAGCGGAGCATCAGAAACCCTATGGTTATGTGCAACCATAAGTTTTATTATTAAGTTGCCTCTCATGGGGAAACGTCATAATATTATGTGGGTAATTGTAGACCGAATAACGAAAAGTGCTCATTTCTTGCCTATATGTGAGACTTATACGTTAGAGAAACTGTCTGAGTTGTTTATAAAAAAATAGTTAAAGACATGTAGTTCTAGTATCTATAATGTCAGATCGTGACACGCGATTTGTTTCAAGATTCTGGAAACAGTTTCATGAATCGATAGGCACAAGACTCAATATCAGTATTGCGTATCATCCTCAAACTGATGGACAGTCTAAAGGGATTATCCAAAATTTAGAAGATATGCTCAGAGCTTGTGTTATTGACTTTAGTAGTAGCTGGGATAATTAATTAACATTAAGTGAAATTCTTATACAACAATAACTACCATGCTAGTATTTGAATGCCACCATATGAGGCATTATACGGACGGCGTTGTAGGACACATGTGTGTTGCGGGGGAGTAGGGCAAAAAGAAGTAAGAAGCGAAGCTGCAGTATTATATTTGACTAAAAAGCTTTAGCTAGTTAAAGTACGAATGAAAACTACACAGGATCGACAAAAGTCCTATGCTGACAAAAGACAAAGACCAATAGAGTTTGAGATAGGCGATCAAGTATTATTGAAGATTTCACCATGAAAGGGATTTATTTGATTCAGGAAAAGAGAAAAGCTGAGTCCATAATTTATTGGACCTTTTCAAATAATGGCACGGGTCGGTAAGATAGCCTACCGATTAGATTTGTCAGATGAATTGAGTGGAATTCACCCGACATTTCACATTTTACACTTGAGAAAATGTGTAGCATATGATGTAGCATATGTTCCATTAAATGACATTGAAATTAATGAAAAGCTAAACTACATAGAAGAACCGGATGTCATTGTTGACAGAAAAGAAAAATAATTACGCAACAAGACGATTAGACAAGTTAAGATTCAATGGAAACATCAAAAAAGATCCGAGGCTACGTGAGAGACTGAAAACGAGATGAAAACGAATCTACCCACATTTGTTTGAAATATAGCAGGTTTCGAGGACGAAACCTATTATAAGGAGGGTAGACTTGTAATGCCCTGAATTTTTATAAACGATTAATTAACGTACTAAATTTTGGTACCTGTTTATGTTCAAAACTTGCATAAATGTTCATAAAATAATTACAATCAAAAGGGTATAAATGAAATAAATATTCGATAATTTATGAACGTGTTATAAGCTTACGAATAACGTGCAAAATTTCTGTGACCGTTTGGGTTTGAAATTTTTATGAACGTTCCCGAAGTAATTACAATCAAATTAATATAAGCGGGACCATTATACGATAAAGTATGATCACGATACAAGCTTGTGAACATTAAAAATATGTGAGACAAGTTGAGGGGGTTTTAAAAATAGGAGCCTGTAGATGAGGGGGACAAAGTGTAAATGTTAAATTAATTAAAGATTTAAGAATTCAGATTGTTGTTCTTGATAGATCCATCGATGCGGCTACCGACTTCAAAAACACACACAAGTGTGTGTTCAACCGAGAGAGAAGAAACGAATGAAACCAGCCTCGGAAATTGGATAATCCCCGAATATCTAACCGTTGGATCGCTCTCAAATTTTAACAGAAGTTTCCTTACACATAATAAAAGATTTTGACCGTTGGGTTTTCTATTTTGAGTCCTGGAGATCGAGTGTTATCGTTTCGAAAAGAGCTGTTATGCTAAGAAGATTCCGACCAACTGTTTGCGTTTCCGGCGACTGTAGCAGCGGCGGCAGCCGGGGAAACTGACTAAGAAGGTAGAGCTCGATGAGATGAAACCGTGGACACCTAAATCACCTCGATCGGAGTTCGTTTAGTCTAGTTTAGAGCTACTCGTATGTTGTTAAGTGAAAATTCGGCAATAGATTTTGGTTTTGATTGGGTCAACGAAGTCAACTCGGTCAACAACGATCAAGAAAAGATCTAGTCGATAGAGAAGCATTTGGAACGAGAAACCGAGTTGCAGGAAACTATAGGTTATTTCAACGGGTGTAAACGAGCGGGTTCGTATACGCAAACCAAACAAACGAAAGGTATAACTTATTTATAAGTTATTAGAATGTTTAATTGCTACTAGTTTGATTACGTGTGCCATGTTTGAGGATGAATAATAATTGTTTAGAGTTGAGTATTTGAGATTTGATTTTAAAATAGACAACTTGAGTTGCCTGGATTTGACAAAAAAAACAAAGGAAACTCTGCCCGTTTTTCGTAAGATTTATAAGTAAATTTTATTAACTTAAACGTCCTCAAATACGGTTTAGACTTGATACGAATTATAAGTAGTAAGATGGATGATTCTTAAATCATTTAATAGTTATAGATACATAGCGAGGTATTGATCAAGCACGCGTAGATTCAACAGATCTATACGAAGGCTTACTTGATTAAGATCCTTATTTTTAATCAAGTTAGACTCCATGGATAGCTAAGACACCCAGGTGAGTTCTTTGTAGCCCTATTTTAAATGTTCTATCATTTTCGGTTGGTATACATGTTATAAAGATATTTAATGAAAGTGATTTTTAACCTGACTGTGGTCAGGTAAAGAACGTTTTAAGTCTCAACTAAGGTTGAGAATTAAATGATTTTAACAGTCTCAGCTGAGGTGTAAAGAACGTTTTAAGTCTCAACTGTGGTTGAGAAGTAAATGCTTTTAAGAATCTCAGCGAAGGTGTAAAGAACGTTTTAAGTCTCAACTAGGGTTGAGAAGTAAATGATTTTCAAAGTCTCGGTCGAGTTTGAGTAGAAAATGTGATTTTGAAGTCCCGGCTACGGTTGGGCAAACGTTGAGCACTGCGGTGTGAAGAATGGTTTATGATTATGATGGTTTAAATGAAACCATGTTATGTATGAACGAATTATGTTATGGATATGAATGATGTATGTAAAGAAGTCTGGTACCGGTATGAGCTGTCAACTTCGGTTGATAGTTAAAGAGTCTTGTGGAAACACAAGCCTGTCGACTATGTGTCGCCAGTTGAGGAAGTCTTATGCATGTATAAGTTGTCAACTTCGGGTTGATAGTTATAGAGTCTTGTACTGCACAAGCATGTTGGCTTCGGTCAACAGTGAAGGCTAAAGTTTTATGCACAGTATGATTGATGTCATGATGACGTGTATGTTATGTATTTGAATTATGTTATGTTATATAAAGATATGAATGAGCAGAGATTTTTATAAAAAGTTAACTTAGAACTCACCGGTGAAAGCTGACTTGATTTAGCATGCATGTCAGGTTGGGCAAGTTATCATAAGGATATGATGGCTCGTGGTATGACATGAGGTCTACCTATTCAAGAACTGGCATTCTTATTGAGATTAAAGAATAATTTACGAATGTGGTTTAAATGTTTTAATTATGATTAAAGGTTATGTAATGATTTCCGCTGCTATAATATAAGATTATTCTACGGTTTAAGAACTATGCTTTTGATGCTTGGCCAACCGAGGGGACTCCTGGGACTCGGGGCCTCTCAGAACATCAGCAAGATGTCCACATCAGGAGGCTTTTAATTTCTTGGATCTTGAATCGTATCATAGCAGTGTAAGAAACAATCATGTGTCTCAACTTCAACATCTGAAGCAGAATACATTGCTACTTCCAGTTGCTGTGCTCAAGTTATTTGGATCCAGATGTAGATGAAGGACTATGGGATAGAGCTGTCCAACACTCCTATAGTGATTGACAACTCCAGTGCAATCTCCATCACTAATAATCCAGTGAAACACTCTAAGACCAAGCACATTAACATAAGATACCATTTCATCAGAGATTGTGCAGAGAAGAAGCTCATACACTGTAACCTCAGTGCCGGAACCGTCACCGGAACAGTTATCTTAAACAGTAACATGAACAGTAAACATGTACGAACTATATACATTTCAGTACATTTTATATTCATATTAGTTGTCATTATCATTTTGAGTTATCAAACAACAAGTTCAGTAACAGTTAACAGAAACAAGTTCAGAACAATGGTTCTTGAGTTAGATAATTATCTGGCAAAAAACAGAACCATCATGGGACTATTTGTTAGTATTTATTATGTATAAACGTATGTGAGGCTTTATAGAACAAAACACACGAATATTGTTATGTGAATGCTAAATCGACGGGTTATTCATATGGGTGACGATCTGTACGAATATATCTGAAAGTTTAACGTTCTGAATGATATTTTATAATTAGAAAACAAGATTGAAAAGTATAGTTATCGTCGTGTTCGTTCGAATGACGATTCGAACAAATACGCGCGACGACCGTACATTTCGATTTAAACAGTAAATTAATATTTTAAAATTTAAAATAAATAAAAGATATGAGTTAATTTATTAGGAATCACAACTTGGAATAATGTTATAAATATTATTTTATAAATCGAGTCGTTCCGCGGCGAAAACCATGCGAACCAGCATTTTACGCTAAACCGAACTAGACCGAACCACCGGGAGTTTGGGACATTTAATGTGGCAATTAAATGCCACAACCACCTCCACCCAACCCTATCTCTCCTCATTTTCGTTCTAACCTCTCTCTCTCTCTAAACAAGAATTATCCACCTTCTTTCTACGATTCGGAACTCATTTCAAGTCGGATTCAAGCCTAGTTGGTGCCAAAACGATCCTCCCTTCACGAAGAACACGAAAGTACAAGGGATCTAGTCTTTAAACCACTGAATTCGAGGTAATATTCGAGTTTAAATTCGGTTTTTAACGAATGTTGTGACCCATGTAACCTTTGTTGTTTTAGTCGACTCAAACACCTAAACATAGTTAGAGAGGCACGAATAAACGACCTAGGAAACTGGAAATTGATGTTGTAACAGGTTAGGGTTCAAGGAGACGATGATGGGGTTGGTTAAATGATCGGCCGAACCAGTTAGCTGAAGGTGGAATCGGCCGAACCTTTTTGCTTACACTAGCCGAACCTTCACATGCAACAAACCCGTACACTTCTTCACCGAACCCTGCATCACTCTGAACCACGAACCTGCATATCTTCTGCAACGAACCTGTGCCATCTTTTAAGTTAGCCGAACCTTAAAAGGTTCATGGGATCCGTATGCAGCCGAACCTTCTAATCAGCCGAACTCTAAACCATTGTGCATGGGAGATGAACCTTACACGAACCCATGCAACGGCCGAACCCTCCCCCATCTCAAACGAACTCTTGGTTGAACTTAGGACTTCAGCCGAACCTAGGAACGCGGTGATGAAGCCGAACCCTACATTGTGCCAACTCAGCCGAACCTTGTGTTATTAGAACCCAGCCGAACCTAGGGAGTTGGGCAAAAGGTTCGCTGCGTCAAACAAGTTACAAAACTAGATGATGACTAACTCGGTTAATGTTGGAACTAGGACTATTAAAAACGGGTGTTAAGAACTTAGAAGATAGTTAGATGGTTACTAACCTAAGTTCTCATGATAAATTGGTCACATAAGGGCATGCATGGATTAATCTAACTATGGGTGTGTGTGCATGGGCTAATAGGTGGGGGTTTTATTAAATAAATTATTACCTAAAATCATGATGGCTCAACATATGTAATTAACTTAATGTGTAGGTTGGAAATGGGTTTTTAGTAAAATACCATAACAATCTAGCATGAATGATTGACACTTAATTGGTTAATTCAATACAACAAGGGAAGTCATTGAAGATCAAAGATTACTAAGTGGGCCGATAGGGACTCAATGGGCTAACTGAAGCCCAACATATGTAAATGTTTCTTTGGATTAAAAAGTAATGAGATTTCAATAAAAAGAAGCCGATTAATAACTTGTTAGATTTAATTAAATGATTTTGACTCAATATTAAATTAAAGTGGAATTTAATTATATATGTTTGATTAAAGGTTTAATGCGATTAAATTGTTTGGGAAATTGTTGTAAAATAGACAATATAATTGTCTGGATTTGGACTAGAAACAAAGGAAACTCTGCCCAAATTTTGTGAAAAGTTAAATGTAAGTTGCTATAATTAATTATGGGATTGGGTCACAAGTGGGTAAATGAGTTAGATTTATTAGATTAGACCATAGAAGCACTTAGTACTAGGACACTTAGATACACACCCCGAGACCAAACCTTAGGTACGACGACTAATACGTATACTTATCGTATTCAAACTCTTATAAAATAACTCATGAACCGAAGAAACCTAAGCTACAACAAGAGCGCGCATTTTGTGTTAGATCATTTGCATAGCAGCACAGGTGAGTTCATTGCCCCTTTTCTAACATTTTTGTTTTAAAACGCGGGGCTGAGAAGCATGCGTAAACTGTTTGTTTAAATTGTTTACTTAAATGCTTTTATTTAACTTATGTTTTATATGTGAATTGTTAACCTAGATCATGTCTAGGTAAATTTTATGCAGGTTTTTACTAAGTTTATCTACTTATAATTTAAGTGGAAAATTGGGATAAACTAAACATTTCAACGAATCCAAACGAAACTATTTTGACAAATCAAGTGGGTGATTTCAACGAATCAAACGAAACATTTTTGACAAATCAAGTGTGTGAGTTCAACGAATCAAACGAAACTATTTTGACGAAACAAGTGTGGGATTTCAACGAATCAAACGGAACTATTTTGACAAAACAAGAGTGTGAGTTCAACGAATCAAACGAAATTATCTTTGCAAAGTTAATATTCGATGTTCAACAAATCAAGTGTTTGATGAACAACGAACCAAGAGTACATTTGATCAACGAATCTAGTATTCCATGATCAACGAATCAAGTACATCTTGTGACAGAATCAGACGAATCAATAAATCATTTTCAGGGGAAAGTCTGGGAAATATCAAAGATAACATATGCCAACAAAACAAAACGAATCAAGTACGAAACAAAAACCCTACATTTCAAGAAGTCCTAGCTAGACCGTTTGATTTGTAGGTCATATGTTTGATGATATTTACAGAATTCCCTAACTACTAAGTACCTTGATTGATAGACTAGTCTACTCGAGTTTGACCAAGGCCCAATCATTAGGACTTAGATTTTATTAAATGTTTATTTATTTATTTAATTAAGCATTTATAATTGTTTCTACAATTGCTGTGGTTGATCATATTGTGTGATGAACATAAGGAATCAATATGGATTTCAAATGATTGTAATTACAGGGACAAAGAACCGAAGAACTTATGGGTTTAATGATAAGGGTAAAAATGCTTAATTATTATTAACAACAGTGTCATATGCGGATTAGTATGTGGTGGGATGTTGGCTGGGCGGGCGGTAAGTTCGACCCTACATATGCCCTATATATAAGCATACCGATCCGGATATTACATGTGGAGTTAATGAGGTTAAGGTCTTTACCAGAAGAGGTTTACAAATCATTTTCAAACTATAAACTATATGAACTCACCAACCATGTGTTGATTTTATTTTTGCAGGACTTCTCAGGTGACGAACAGGTCAACTAGGAAGCTTATGCTTTTGGACTAGGACTTCAGATAGAAGACTTAGTATTTTTGGACCTCCATATTTTTGGAAACATCATTATACAATTATTTTGTATATCTTGTATAGTTACAAGATAGTTATCTTATGATGTTTATGATAGATTTACATGGTTAAATTATGAACGATATGGATGTAATTTAACTTTGTAATTCTATTTTATTTAGCATTTCTCATTTATATCATGTGCAATGAAAACAATCTGATCACTATGATTATCACTCACGATATCGCGCCCCGAGAACCTTCCGCCCGACGGGGACTCCAATCCAACCCCGCCGGCTCGGGGTGTGACATACACTTAGTCAAAGTTGATACCTAAACCTAATCTTGCTAATCTCCTCACCAAGGCTTTTGATGAAGGACGTTTCAGATACTTAATCACTGCCATTGGTATGATAAATTTTAAATAAGTTGATTTGCTATATAAAGATCTAAATAAGTCCTCGGAAGACTTAGAGTTTCTTCTGAATAATATTTATTCAGAAGAGACTCTAAGTCTTCGGAAGACTTGTTTATATCTTAATTCAGAAGAAGTCACTCTTGAGAAGAAAATCAATTCTTCTTAGAAGCATTCATCTTCGGATATATTTTTGTCTTCGGGAGCTTCATCTCCTAAATACTAAAGACCACTGATATTATCAGAGGTCTTAAGTACTCAGAAGAAAATGTCTTCTAAAATACAAATGTTTCTTCCTCTCTGCATTCATTATTGCTCCTTCTAATGACTTTCTTCCGATGCTTAGTTGAAAATCTTTCAAAGATCCATCGGAAGCACCTCCTTTGAATGATAGCTCGTTGTTAAAATTCCTTCCAAATGAAATTTCTCAGAATCTTTTCCTGAAATACACCATTACTCCCGAAGGAAGTAATTCGATTGAAAACAGCTTTTCGGAAGACCTTTTTCCTTCTGATAATCCGGATCTCAAATATTAAATGTGCCTCTATATTAAATGCTGATATCCGAAGGTATAAAACGTCTCCCGCCCATTTGAATTCTTATCCTTTTCTCTCTCAAATCGACAGTTTCATTTCAATCAAACCCTAAGAATATCACATGGCTCTCCTTCCATTCAAGCCTGCTCACAATCTCATCGCGGAGTTATCAGATGAAAATGATGCTAATTTCACTCCGATAATCTCTTTTCTTCAAAGGTGCAGGTACTCGTTTGCTCTCAATGTTCACCCTTTGGTGTATGAATCGCATCACCAACAATTTTGGGGTTCTTGTTATGTTGTTTCATCTCCCAATGGTATAACTCTGATAGCTACCATTGATACTCATCCGATTTCAATTTCAGTGGAAACCATCGATCGGCATCTTCAACTCAATGATGCCGATGGGAGGGCTTCGTTCACTAGAGATGAGGTAGTAGTGACCTTTCGGTCAATGGGATACGAAGATCCTCTTCCTTTAACTACTTATTTGAATGGTAGAGTGTCCTATGATTATAAGTATCTCATACATGTTTTTCTTCATTGTATGTCAAATAAAACAGGGGGTTGGGATCAAATTCCTTCTGATTTAGCTTCGGCTATTCATGGATTGATCTCCAACCAATCCTTTAACTTCTCTGCTTTCATTTTCAATAATTTAGTGGATAATCTCTCATCCCCAAAGAAGTTTTGCATGTATCCCAGGTTTTTGCAACACATTTTTAATAGTGAGATGAGCTCTAATCTCTCACTATCTGGGAATACATATTGAGTTCTCTTGCTTACTGCCATTGTTTTTGTGCAACTCAAGAACACGAGTGCCTAGTACTCTGGGAAATTCCCTCATCTTCTGCCCTCTATGGAGCCTTCTGCTCCTGAAGGTGACAGTTCTATAAACCCAGCAGATACTGATCCCACACCTTCCACTTCCACTTCCATCCCTCATCAAATTAAACTCACCTACAAATGCAAACGAACCCCTGAGCAGCTCTCAAAAGTTGTTTAGGCACCTTCTTCTGATCCTAGAAAGAAAAATGTCAAAAGAGTTGATAGAGGCTCAATTCTGCCTAAGGTGCAAACCACACCTGTTGTCTCACCATTAGATCTTCCTTTGGATCCAGTGGTTGCCCCTTAGCAGCCTGAAAGCCCTCAGTGTACATCACAAAACATACCTGAGAATATCCAAAGGGAAACCATCACAATGGAGTTTGCTTCCTTAGAGGCAACTTCCCTAGAACAAGGAATGTCTCCCAGGTCCATAGGTTTGACTAGACCATCGCTGCCTCCTTCCCATACATTTACCCAAGCACAAGGAAGTTTCTCTGCTGCTCTTCATGACCCACTTTCCCCCACTTCCCAAACTTTGTTGAGAGTGGTGAGAGGGCTGCAGGCAAGGTTCCCTGACTCGGAGCCTACCCATACAGAGGTTGACCCCAGGAGTTTTGAAGGGGTCAATATAGAAGAGGCTGCCATTACTGATGAACCTTATTCTCTTCATCAGGACAGTGGTACAGCTAATAGGACCTCTTCTGTGGCAACTCCTATTACAGTTTGAAGTCATTTTCAATGAAAGGAATCCATGGTACCAGGAAACCACATCTAGTGATGGAGAAGGATGCCACCATCTTGGACTTGCAGCACCGCCCACCCATTATCTGTAGCCCCTTTCTCTCTGACCCTATGTGACAACTAGTACCAGATCGTCCGGCAATCCGTACGGTATGTGTACTTACACCATTGCTATGTGTACATAACTATGTGTTGATAACTATGCGTGAACAACTATTTGATAAACAGTTGGGTGAAAACAGGGCTATAGAACAGTATATCAGTTGTATGTATTTGAATGAAAATTCAAATACATAAATACAACAAATCACGAGAAATAACAAAGAAGAGTACAAAAGACATAAACATATCGGTTGTGATCTGATTTTCATAAATAACAGAAATCAGATAACCGACGAAATCGGCGAGAAAACAATGTGAAACTATTTATAACAATGTGAAAACAGTTAGGGTTAGTTGAGTCCGTCTGTGAGAATGTACAATTCAAAACAACAGTTTAGTATCATTTACGAACGATGAACTGACAAAGTGTTTGCGTGGGTGACGATTCACACAAACATATCTGTGAGTTTAACGTTCAGAATGACAACTGAAAAATAGAAAACCAAATCAGAAAGTGAAACGTACGATCGTATTCGTATAGTTAGCACCATGTACGAAAACGTGCGTAAGTTACGCTTTCTGACGAAACGGCAAAAATAAATGATTACGAACGTTAAAATACTAAAAATAAAATAAAAAAAATAATATTTATTAGGAATTACAACCTAAAAAGAATTTTATAAAACTATTTTATTAAAACTACACGTAATTAACGTTATGTAACGAAAGAACGAGATTTAACGGTCTGATAGCGAACGAAACAGTAAAAATAGGTAAAAGATAATATTTTATATTTTACAATTTTGAAACTCATCAAAAATAATCCAAGAATTCTACATCGCAGTTTAAAATACTTAATTGCGTAACCGAAGTAACGCGATTTAACGCAACCGATCAAAACCGAACACGCGGGTAAATACCCAGGGTTTAAAACCCCATTTTTCCCCCCTCCTTCACTTTCAGCTGGATACCCTCTCTCCTTCATCAAGAACACGTCTCTCTCTACTCTCTCTCTCTCTCTAACCTTCTTCCATACTCCACCATAGCAAACCTTCACCAAGTGTCTAAACAACCCTCTCAACGAGTAGAACAAGGAAGTACAAGGGATCTAGCCTAAAACGAGCTCAATCGGGATAAAACTTAGAGAGAAGGTTCGGATCTATTGTAAGTTCTCTCATTTCAGCACTTTTAATTTTCAACTGGTTTTGGACTCTGAAATCAGTTATGAGGAGCACGAAACCTGTTTAAAAACTTGAAGAACATGTTGATTTAAAGATTTGAATGATTGAAAATGAGTTGGGAGTCCTTGAGACGAACCTTGCAGCATAAACAACCCAAGAAGCTAGTGTCGATGAGCTGGGAAAAACCGAGCAGTTGCTCATCGAGATTTCTATGATCGATGCACCATCCAGGTGTAGAACAGGGGATTTCCCAGAACCGATTTTAAGGCTTTTGATTTCATGGGTGTTTGTGAATGAAACATGCAAGTGATGTAAATGAGAAACAAAATACAGAGAAACTTGATTCATAAAACTAAGAATCTTGACGCTTGATTACATCGACATAGATACATATATATAGGTGAGAAATCGCGATTAACTGTGACGGTTATGTGTTAACCGTCTTCAACGACATACAGTGTATACACTTGTGTTTTCTCCCTTCAATTAACCTAGACACAATTTGACTACGGGCTATACTACTGCAGCCCATATGTTCTTAATTTACAATTGACCTTTGGCCCATATATAAGAGCCTACTAACTACTAATGAACCCAAACTCATAAATGGATTAATACTTGCTAACAGTTCCCCCCTAATCCATTTATGGGTTTGTGACTTTCACAGCTTTTAATCTTCATTAGTTGGTTCTTTGTCCTCAATGAGAACAAAATCATCAAGATCTTCAAAGACTTCATCATCATCACCAAAGCTTCCTTCTTGGCTATGAACTTGCACTAGATTTGCATTGTTAAACTCATTTTCTGCAATGAATTCAGCATCATTAACAGCAACAGGTTCATTATCTTTCTCAGCATCTAAGTACACCATGATGTTGTCATTCTTCATCACATCTTCTTTCATAACAGTAGAATCTTTGCCTTCTTTCTTTGCTTCATTTTTCTTTTCAACACAAGCATCAATGGCTTCCTTTTCTTCATATCTAAACCTGTCATAAAAGAACAAAAACAGTTCCAAGTAACCCACAAAAATGGGTCTAAGGTTCACGACATATGGGGTAGAGATTCCCATGTAACGACCAATTTCATCCCACTTCTCATTGTCAATGTTCTTGTACCCTCCAGCAGCCTACACAAACATATAAAGGTCAAGTAATTCAACCTTTTCACCATTAGGCAACATAGGTGGGTACCGTTTTGAATCCGGTTGCCCGATCCGTTTAAAGAACCATTCAAGTACTTCAAGAATTTGCCTTCGAAGTTGTCTCTTATACTTAAAAATATAGTTTGGTTCTTCAAGCATGTCAAAGAACAAATAACAACTCTCCAATGAATCAATAACAAAAGGGTTAAAGGATGAATCATCTAGGTTTACATCTCCAACACCCTTACCAACCACATCGTTACTCATGAGTTCATCAACTTTAGGAATTTCATCACAATCTTCCATAACACTTGAACCTATGTTCATTTTCTCAACTTCCATTGACATCTCATTATCCAAACAAGCAAGATAATCATTCACAGAAATATTTTCAGCCCTATTATCATGCATAATCTCATCCTTTTCACAAGGTTTTTCATCTTCCAACATATTATGGACATAGCAAACATCCACATCCAACTTCACTTCATACCCTTGACTTTTCAACAAGTTCAAACTTAAAACATTTTTGTTTTTCAAGGATGGGACATAATTAACACAAGGAATCACTCTTATTTTTCCATTCATGAAGATATCAACCTCTCCAATTCCATAAGAAAACAAAATCTTTTGTCCATTTGTTTTAGTTTCAACACTATAACAATTTTTCAAATTCTTAAAAAGATTTTTGTTTCCAGTCATATGCTTTGAATAGGATATGTTCACAACCCAATAATCATTCCATTTTCCTAAATCTGTTCCTTTAACAAGGAATTCAGTAACATGTTTAGGGGATTGAGAAAAGTACTTACTTGGGCAATTCCTTGCCCTGTGACCGATAGTTTGGCAAGCGAAACACTTAATTTTATCATCACTCCTTAAACCTTTAAAGTCTCCTGCAGTGACTGAAAAATGGGAACCACGGTTCCTTTTCCGGTTCGTATACACAGCCTTCTTCACGAAATTTCTTGCTGCAACAAAACCACGACTTGAGTGATGAAAATTACCCTGGTTGTTCTTGCCCTTGTCTGTAGTATTCGAAGTCAGGGAAAGACCCGCCATGCCCCTCGTGACCCACTTCTGTCCACGGTTTTGGCCACCGTCTGCACCTCCTTGTGCGAAACCCGTCTGGTTTCTTGAGGCCGTTCGAAACCCTAAAAGACGAGAAGGGTCAGCGCCTGAACCGCATGTTCGAGGCTTGAAAACGGGATTTGTAGCCCTTGTTCGAACCAAACGATTACTCGGACTTCTTGCACGATTCTCCTTCCTCTTCCTCGCTCTGATACCACTGTAGAACAGGGGATTTCCCAGAACCGATTTTAAGGCTTTTGATTTCATGGGTGTTTGTGAATGAAACATGCAAGTGATGTAAATGAGAAACAAAATACAGAGAAACTTGATTCATAAAACTAAGAATCTTGACACTTGATTACATCGACATAGATACATATATATAGGTGAGAAATCGCGATTAACCGTGACGGTTATGTGTTAACCGTCTTCAACGACATACAGTGTATACACTTGCGTTTTCTCCCTTCAATTAACCTAGACACAATTTGACTATGGGCTTTACTACTGCAGCCCATATGTTCTTAATTTACAATTGACCTTTGGCCCATATATAAGAGCCTACTAACTACTAATGAACCCAAACTCATAAATGGATTAATACTTGCTAACAGGGACCTGAAATTGCCGAGATGAGTAAGTTCGACGACCTCCACAGGCTTCGGTTAAATATTGGTCGACACTAACAGTGCCGATGCCTGCAGAATCAACGAAACAGGAGCTGGTCGAACTTACAATATTGACGGGTTGGTTCTCGGTTTCTCACAAGCTTGTCGAACTTAAATGTCTTCGATACTGAACATAGTCCATCGATATTAGTACCCACAAGTGATCTAAGTTAATTTATATTTAAAAAATTAAATCATGTTAATCGAAATGTGAACAGCACGGATTGGAAGTAGTAGGATCGGATAGGAGATTTCCTTGCCTTAGCCGATGAGACCATTATCGATACTTGTAACATTTACGAAATTTGTAATAAATATTTATGTTTAATAAAAGAATTATGACGTCATTGGGTATTTTATTATTATTGATTTTATTTATGTATGATAAATTAATTCAAACAAAAACAAGATAATTAATTTTATAATAGATATTATAAGGTTAGAAATCATTTATAATTTTATAAAATAAACAAATAAATTTTTAATTATAAATTTTTATAAACTTTAATCATAATTAAATAAATAAGATAAATAAGGATGTTTTAAAATTTTATAATTTTTAAATAACATTAAAATAATGTTTTTATGAAAATATAATTAATTTATATCTATTATGGATTTTAAATAAATTTTTTTTACAAGTAAAAACAAAAGATTATAAAGGTTGGGGGTTAAAAGGTGTAAAAACTGAAAGTTTATTTAAATAGAAAATGGGGGGGACCAGATATGACAAAACCCCAAAGATGTCCACCTCCCTCACCCAGTTTCTTCCTGGGTCGACCCAAGACCAAATTTCGACCCAATCTCAAACCGGATTCCAATCCAAGCGTGTACAGCTCATTCCAACTCAATCCGATCGTTTATAGAAACTATTTCGAACGCGTAATCTATGCCAATCATCAATCAAGCCAATAACACCCATTTTAATACCGAAATCGTTTCCTAAAATGTGATGTAAACGCGTGGAATTAAAGACTATCCAAAACCTGTATAAAAATCAAATTAATCTCGCACACATAACCTTTCACCCTTCACAAAACTTTCTGTATAACAAGAACGAAGTCACAAGCTTGATTCATCGTGATTGGAAGTCAAGAACCCTCGGTTACGTGCGCCTCCTGTTCATCGGTTGAAACCCAGTAACTAGCAATCCAAGGTAGGTGTTTATTACACCATTCTATTCGTTTTTCCATTACGAACATTAACCCCAAGAGTTTCGAAGCTATCGGATTGCTAATCGAACGAATTTAGACCAAAAGGGGTTAGGGCTCGTTCAGTTAAGATTCTGAATTGGGGATCCCAAATCTGATCATGATAAAAGAAATAAAAACCCACCTTTTTCGCAGACCAAGGTCTAGACTAAGCGGTTAATACATGTGTGTGTGGGTGTGATGGTCGCGGGTTCGAACCCCTTCAACCGGGTTAAAACCGGTTTTGCTCATTTCTTTTGATATTAAACTTTATTTTAAACATTTTAATTACCCAGAAAATATTTTTATAAATAAAATATTAATCTGTAATAATAAAAAAAAAAGTGTGTTACATACCTAAATTTTAATTATAATTTTACTATCAATTTTACTTGTTTATCTATTTTTTTTTTCTTATTAAGATGTATTTATTTATTTTAATTATTTACGTAAATAAACAAGTTCTTAGACCATTTAATTATTAATTTATTCATTAATTAATTAATTTATTTATTTAGTTATAGAATTATTTATTTATTTATTTATTTATTTATTTATTTATATGTTCTTATTTAAATCATTTACATATAATTATAATGATAAAATAACTTAACAAAGTTTTATAAAATTTCATAAATAAATAAATAAGTTTCATGGACTTATTTATTTAATTATTTATTTACAACTATTTATCTCATTTATTTAGTTATCTATTTAGTTACTTATTTACAACTCTTTATCTCATATATTTAGATAATTATCTATTTATTTATTTATTTATTTATTAACAATTCTTTATCTCATTTATTTATTTATTTATCTATTTATTCCTACTTATAAACCTATTCTTATTTATTTATAATGTTATAAACATAATACTTAAATATGTTTATACAAGAATTATCAAAAAAAAAATCAATTGTTTTAAATTAATATTTAAATTTATAAAAAAATACTTTAAAGTCGACATTTGTAATTTAGATATTTTATTTAAATCATGACAAAATCTAATTGTGTTTATTCAAAACAAATCGAATCCGTTGACCCATTACAAAACAAAGTTAGAATCCATAGAATGACATAGTTTGTTAAACATATGCCTATTGAACTATTTAGGTGAACATTGAAATTGTGTTGGATATTATTTGGATCATACTTTGACATTTATCAAGACTATCAAGAGCACTAAGGTGAGTCTTCATAGCCCCTCTTTTACTATTTTTGTTTTAGGGGTGAAACATGCGACTTATTTATTTCATTTACTTGTGAACTTAGCTAATGGCCTTATAGTTAGTGAACTTTAGCTAAGCATAGGCATTGATCACATTCATTTTAGTGACTATGATAGATCTATTGGACTGACCATCCCACCGATGTTTGATTTACCCTTCGGGGGAGGCCCGCGGTGATAGTTTACTTGTTTGAGCATTTTTGTAATGCTAATCATAGGTCAATAATCATTTGTTATCATTTATTGATCTGCTTTACTTGCTAGTTCATTTTGACTATGTTCATTATGCTTAGAGTTCACATATATCATTATCTATATCATTTTCATTAAACCTTTTGGTTTGAGTGTCAAAACCTATGAAACTCACCAACTCTTTGAGTTGACACTTGATTTTAACATGTTTCAGGTGGAAATGGAAACTAGCATTATTGAGCTTGGATTTAGTTTTATTTAATTTGAACTATGTATTGGAATTTGAATTTGAATTTTGAATGATGTAATAGCTAGGTTTGAATTTATTTGACTATGTATTGAATACTTGAATTAATATTGCATTGAATGTTTAGTTATGATTATTTACATCTTTATACCCTAAGCTATGGACAATCTACACTTCGTGTCACCCCGATGTTTCCGCCATCGGTCGGGGTGTTACAGATTGGTATCAGAGCCTGGGTTATAGAGAATTAGGTTATTTGAACTAGATGACCAAGACTATAACCATAGGATTCCTTAGTTTGAACTCATAGGTCATGAACTGTTATTTGGACCCTCTAGTTGCCATACTAGGCCATGAACTGTTATTTGAACTCTTAGTTGCTATAATAGGTCATACTTGCTTATGTGACTAATTGTTTGATAGGTCAAATAATTGAACCTAGTTTAGGATACCTTAGTATGCACACACTAGACATTAAGGTTCAATACTTGTCGACCTCTTTCTTACGACTTGAACGAGGATCGTCATTACTAGGAATGATCTTAGACTTCTAAGTCTAATCTTGAATCCTGTCAATAGTCTTTAGGTTCATTCTAATGATTAGGAAACACATACATTCTGGAAGGGGGAATACCTGTACTTTGGGGAGTTCTGTCTAGGAAAGCATTTCGTATAAATCCAAATCAACCGATGGATCTGTTATGCTTTCCTGGGAACCCTTGGAGTGAGTATGAACCTATAGGCTAAAGTATGTCTTTCTGAAAATTAAGATGAACTTAAACACTTTGATCTGTCAAAAGTATTCCTTTAGGAATACAATCCAAATATTGCTTTGTGATTGAACTTTCATTTGAACTATCTATTTCTTATTTGAACTCTTTGAGTTATATAAATTCTAACTCTCTTCAATTGAACTCTTGTAGAATCATGCCTGTTCGTCGTACTCGCAGAAATACCAACAACACCAATGACACCAACACCAACACAAATAACACCAACAATCTGAACCCTACTATCCAAGAGTTGGCCCAGATCATTTCGCAACAGGTGGCGGTTGTGTTACCCACTTTGGTGACCCAACTCAATCAAGCTGCTAATGTGAACCCAGTTCAAAACAATGGTAATGATGGGGGTGCAAACCCAACTTGCACTTTCAAGCACTTCAATTCATGTAACCCCACTAAGTTTGTTGGCACTGAAGGAGCAACTGGACTCCTTCAATGGTTCGAAAGTATAGAGAGCACATTTATCCATTCGGACTGTCCTGAGAACCTTAAGGTTCGATATGCCACTAGTGTCTTTCAAAAAAGGGCACTGACTTGGTGGAATGGTGAGAAACGAACTAGGGGTTCGGATGCTGCACTTGCTTTGACTTGGACCAAGGTCAAGCAACTTATGACTAACGAATTCTGTCCTCGCAACGAAATGAGGAAGCTTGAAGCTGAGTTTTGGGATCTCAAGCAAGACAGTGGGGAGAACCTTGCTTATACGACCCGTTATCATGAACTTAGTCTACTAGTGCCACACTTGGTCACTCCTTTATCTCGGGCTATTGAAAAGTACATTGGTGGCCTTCCTATGCAAATTCAAGATACTGTCTATGGTAGCAATCCTACCACTCTTGAAGAGGCAATCAGACTTTCTGCAACCTTAACTGATAATCATGTTAAGGATGGTACTTTGACAAGGAAGGGTGCCAAGAAGGTTGAATCCAAGTAAACCACTAATGAACTCTCAAAGGAGGTCAAAACTGAAACCTCAAACTCTTCAAAGTTCAACCATCGAAAGCGAAAGGCCAATAACTTTGCGGTGGTGACCCCTGCTGCACCAGTAAACCAACAAGCCCCAAAGCCAAATACCAAACCATATGTGGGGCCAAATCCGCTCTGCAACACTTGCAGATATCATCACCCCACTACTCAACCTTGCAGAATTTGCACGAACTGTGGAATGTATGGCCACCTTGCAAACTATTGTCGACATGGGCCACTTGGCCAGCAAGGGCAACAAGTTCAACCAATGAATCAACAACAACTTGCACCCGCAAATCCTGCACAAGCCAATGGAAGGGTATGCTACGAATGTGGCGACCCTAATCACCTTCGAGACCGATGCCCTCGACTTGTGGGAAATAACCAAAGAGTTGCTCGAGCTAGAACTTACCAACTAATGGTCCAAGATGCTCAACCAAATCAAGATGTTGAATGATGTGTTTTTGATCAATGATTGTTATGACATTGCGTTACTTGATTTCAGTGCTAATAAAATTTTGTAGTTTTATAACTTCGAGCTTTTACTTGGTTGAATACAAACTAGATTTGATAGTTCGACATTAGCTATTTTGTATTTGGTTGTATAATGAACTCTAGGAATCACACCTCATTAATGGATCTTGTATCCACCCAGTTGTGTCCCATAACCAGCAAGTAGGGTAAACGTGCAACGCAAATTTCCGTTACGGGTGCACACGAAACGTAAATTTGCAGTACATGTAAATCCTACGAATGCGAGACAAAGGACACAACTGATGAATGATGAAAACTATGAACTATACCTATATGGATAACAACATGTAAACATCAAAGGTGAAACATTTTTATGTTGTGTTGTATTGTATTGTATTGGTAGGTGATCGGTATGCTTTCAAAGTATTGGTGATGTGGTGGGTTGGCTGCGGTATACCTTATATATAAGCACCACCAATACATTGGGAGTAGAATCGAAAGCTTGACCAATGTTAGGATGGTAGATTTGAATGTTATTATTGAGAAAGCTGATCTTAGTCAAAACTATATGGTTGAAACTACAAACTATACTTATAAGGTGAACTATGTGTGAACATCAAACAAAGGGGAAATATTTTATATTTTGTAGTATTGGTGGGCGATTGGTATGCTTTCAATGTATTGGTGGTGTGGTGGGTTGGCTGCGGTATACCCTATATATAAGCACCAACGGTACATTGGGAGTAGAACCGAAAGCTTGATCAATGATAAGATTGTAGATTTAGTGTCATAATCAAGAGAACTAATCTTAGTTAGATCTATAAGTGATTTTGCATACTAAGACTTGGTGTATATTTTCATATACTAAATCAAAGGTCTTAGTAGTTACTATATCAAGCCAATTAAACAATCGTTAACAATTAAATGAAGACTTTCGAATTCCATGTCCCATATCAAACATCCACATATGAGATTAACATCTCAAATGATTTGATCTCATATGAACAATACAACAATTTGCATACATCTAAACGATAAAACTAATAACATCATAATACATGATCGTATTATATGTCGCACTTTCTATTGATCACAAACAAAGAAACTTCATATTAAGATCCAAAACCTATTCCACAGGACACGATCTTTAAAATGTGCATTAAAAGAATTGAAGAAATTATACCTTAAATCCACTTGAATCAACAACGGTGGGACAAATTGCTTAACAAGTTCGATTACGAGAATCAAATTTTGTAGAGGATGCACTCAAATGTAGGAACTGTATCTAAACTTATAACAATTAAACCTAAAACAACGTACTCATAGTTCAACAAATTTCTTGACCCAAGTCAATTTTGATGATGAAAAGTCTTCTGCCGTTGGACTCTTAATAGCAACCAAGTTTAATGGTTTGCTTTATCCACGGGAATCGTAATAATCGTTAACACACGTTCATGAATAAATCACTCAAACCTCATTATTTTATTCACTCTTATACATACAAAAGTATAAGGATCTGCTAGTTTTCTATTGGTGTTCATTTCGCATCTTGTCTAATCGTGATGCTCGTTTTGCTGCTCATTTTTGACTTTTTCATGAGTCGGATCCAAACATTTGAACCCCCATTTAGGACTTGGCAATGCCCGTCTACCTTTTTGCGTGTCCAACCTAAAGAAGTCCCGGGCTAACAAAAGGATCACATGAAAACAAAGTGTCCACATATAGTTTCTTCTTAATTTCGGGACGAAATTCCTAAAAGTAGGGGAGACTGTAACATTTACGAAATTTGTAATAAATATTTATGTTTAATAAAAGAATTATGACGTCATTGGGTATTTTATTATTATTGATTTTATTTATGTATGATAAATTAATTCAAACAAAAACAAGATAATTAATTTTATAATAGATATTATAAGGTTAGAAATCATTTATAATTTTATAAAATAAACAAATAAATTTTTAATTATAAATTTTTATAAACTTTAATCATAATTAAATAAATAAGATAAATAAGGATGTTTTAAGATTTAATAATTTTTAAATAACATTAAAATAATGTTTTTATGAAAATATAATTAATTTATATCTATTATGGATTTTAAATAAATTTTTTTTACAAGTAAAAACAAAAGATTATAAAGGTTGGGGGTTAAAAGGTGTAAAAACTGAAAGTTTATTTAAATAGAAAATGGGGGGGACCAGATATGACAAAACCCCAAAGATGTCCACCTCCCTCACCCAGTTTCTTCCTGGGTCGACCCAAGACCAAATTTCGACCCAATCTCAAACCGGATTCCAATCCAAGCGTGTACAGCTCATTACAACTCAATCCGATCGTTTATAGAAACTATTTCGAACGCGTAATCTATGCCAATCATCAATCAAGCCAATAACACCCATTTTAATACCGAAATCGTTTCCTAAAATGTGATGTAAACGCGTGGAATTAAAGACTATCCAAAACCTGTATAAAAATCAAATTAATCTCGCACACATAACCTTTCACCCTTCACGAAACTTTCTGTATAACAAGAACGAAGTCACAAGCTTGATTCATCGTGATTGGAAGTCAAGAACCCTCGGTTACGTGCGCCTCCTGTTCATCGGTTGAAACCCAGTAACTAGCAATCCAAGGTAGGTGTTTATTACACCATTCTATTCGTTTTTCCATTACGAACATTAACCCCAAGAGTTTCGAAGTTATCGGATTGCTAATCGAACGAATTTAGACCAAAAGGGGATTAGGGCTCGTTCAGTTAAGATTCTGAATTGGGGATCCCAAATCTGATCATGATAAAAGAAATAAAAACCCACCTTTTTCGCAGACCAAGGTCTAGACTAAGCGGTTAATACATGTGTGTGTGGGTGTGATGGTCGCGGGTTCGAACCCCTTCAACCGGGTTAAAACCGGTTTTGCTCATTTCTTTTGATATTAAACTTTATTTTAAACATTTTAATTACCCAGAAAATATTTTTATAAATAAAATATTAATCTGTAATAATAAAAAAAAAAGTGTGTTACATACCTAAATTTTAATTATAATTTTACTATCAATTTTACTTGTTTATCTATTTTTTTTTTCTTATTAATATGTATTTATTTATTTTAATTATTTACGTAAATAAACAAGTTCTTAGACCATTTAATTATTAATTTATTCATTAATTAATTAATTTATTTATTTAGTTATAGAATTATTTATTTACTTATTTATTTATTTATTTATATGTTCTTATTTAAATCATTTACATATAATTATAATGATAAAATAACTTAACAAAGTTTTATAAAATTTCATAAATAAATAAATAAGTTTCATGGACTTATTTATTTAATTATTTATTTACAACTATTTATCTCATTTATTTAGTTATCTATTTAGTTACTTATTTACAACTCTTTATCTCATATATTTAGATAATTATCTATTTATTTATTTATTTATTTATTTATTAACAATTCTTTATCTCATTTATTTATTTATTTATCTATTTATTCCTACTTATAAACCTATTCTTATTTATTTATAATGTTATAAACATAATACTTAAATATGTTTATACAAGAATTATCAAAAAAAAAAATCAATTGTTTTAAATTAATATTTAAATTTATAAAAAAATACTTTAAAGTCGACATTTGTAATTTAGATATTTTATTTAAATCATGACAAAATCTAATTGTGTTTATTCAAAACAAATCGAATCCGTTGACCCATTACAAAACATAGTTAGAATCCATAGAATGACATAGTTTGTTAAACATATGCCTATTGAACTATTTAGGTGAACATTGAAATTGTGTTGGATATTATTTGGATCATACTTTGACATTTATCAAGACTATCAAGAGCACTAAGGTGAGTCTTCATAGCCCCTCTTTTACTATTTTTGTTTTAGGGGTGAAACATGCGACTTATTTATTTCATTTACTTGTGAACTTAGCTAATGGCCTTATAGTTAGTGAACTTTAGCTAAGCATAGGCATTGATCACATTCATTTTAGTGACTATGATAGATCTATTGGACTGACCATCCCACCGATGTTTGATTTACCCTTCGGGGGAGGCCCGCGGTGATAGTTTACTTGTTTGAGCATTTTTGTAATGCTAATCATAGGTCAATCATCATTTGTTATCATTTATTGATCTGCTTTACTTGCTAGTTCATTTTGACTATGTTCATTATGCTTAGAGTTCACATATATCATTATCTATATCATTTTCATTAAACCTTTTGGTTTGAGTGTCAAAACCTATGAAACTCACCAACTCTTTGAGTTGACACTTGATTTTAACATGTTTCAGGTGGAAATGGAAACTAGCATTATTGAGCTTGGATTTAGTTTTATTTAATTTGAGCTATGTATTGGAATTTGAATTTGAATTTTGAATGATGTAATAGCTAGGTTTGAATTTATTTGACTATGTATTGAATACTTGAATTAATATTGCATTGAATGTTTAGTTATGATTATTTACATCTTTATACCCTAAGCTATGGACAATCTACACTTCGTGTCACCCCGATGTTTCCGCCATCGGTCGGGGTGTTACAATACTAAATGGGATGGGAGCTGGGCGTCCATATTGTCTTAAGTTCATTAATACTAGTATATACATATATAATCCAATTAAAATGAATCAGCAATCATGGATAAATAAATGAATTTGAGATAAGGAGTGGTTGAAAGATCATGGTGTCGGTGAAGGGATATTTTAGTTTTCCATGTGATAGCAAATACTAGATTTAATCTATATTACCCTCTGGTCAATATCCCATCGATATTAACCTAAACATATATATATATATATATATATATATATATATATATATATATATATATATATATATATATATATATATATATATATATATATATATATATATATATAATTTGGATGTCTCAGTTAACTAAACAATAAAATTTAAGTCACAAGGATTGGATTTGAGCTTTTATGATCGGTTAAAACAAGGTAGCATGAATGGGACCTTGTTAGAGTTTTCTAGAGGTTAATCCTATCATGGGACCACCAATGTTACTTACAAGCTTTCTAAACATATATGACATATGAAATGTATGTTTCTAATAAATATAACATGAGTTAACACTAACTTATGGGTAACAAGAAAGTGATAGAAAGGATTTGAATAAGTCAATAACATTAAGATTATTAAGTGTTAAAAGAGATTTTTTTATTTATTTAATTAGTTATATAAATTAAACCTAATCTTTTATTAACATGAATTTAATCAACATTATATAATTAATTTCTTTTATAAATAAATATAGTTTTGTAATGAAAACATCATGCATAAGACAAGAGTAACATTCTTATGTGAAACTTGAGATTTAGAAAACTTAATGCTTTCAAAACATGTTTTCCTTCAATATAAATTCTAGCAACATCAAGTAGCTCAATGGGTTAAGGGTTATTAGAAGATAACATCATAAAAGACATATAGTTATAAACCTAGTAACTCAATAGTGAGGTCTAGGACACTTAGTCATATTGCACAGTTCCCGTCACAATTATTAAACATATATTGATGTTAACGATGTGAACACAAACAAATCAAACACATGATCGTGAATACAACATTGATACAACAAGTGAGCGCGTGCACTCTGTGAATTCTTAGTCAACCACTACAACTACCAGGTGAGTTCATATGCCCCTTTTTATTAATATTTTGGTTTTTAACTGCGGGGCTGAGAACATGCTGAAAATTTTAATAAATGTTTTAGTACATTGTATGGTAATAAGGTTTTACTTTGTTATTACAACGGTATGCCTTATTATGTAACAGTTGACGACTGTGAGTTTATAACTGTTATTTCTGTTAGACAATATCTACGATTACTAAGTGATAAAACTATTATTCCTCTGTGATTACACTGTAATTCTCATGAGAAATACATGCTATTCCTATTGAATTATTTTATTAATTCTAAGGAAAATTATAACTGTTAAGTCTTTGGGAAAATTGCAATTAATTCTGAGTGAATTGATCTGTTATACCTATGAGAACATGTGTGTTATGCCTATTGGATTGCAATGAGTTGATGACTATCGGTTGATAACTATGAGAACTCTTTTGATTTTTAGTCAGCCTATTCCAACTCTATCATTTCTGACACGGGTGATGAGAGTGAGATATTGTCTACTAATTATCTCACCACTTCTATTCTGTGGACTGGCAGACTGAGAGATTGACTTCGCTCATGTCATAAGCTAGTTGCAGATAGTTGTGAGGTCTTGTGAAAAGTAATGAATCCGGATTTAAGTAAGGGCATTGTGATTTGCCTTTGTGGTGGTTGCAATGTGGTCAATTAAATTCTGATCACCTATTGGGATATGACTACGTGTCAAACTTGCTCTCACTTCCTAAACAGATGTGAGTAATAGTAAATTAAAGAGTAATACCACCATTAATAACTGTGGTAATCCACCATTTATAATTGTGGAGAATTGTACTACTTAGAAACCTATTGTGTTATATTAATATCATGATGTTGTAATGGTTTATCCTATTGGAGATTTTGATTGTGATTAAGCCTATGGGTGATGAAATGGATATCTATAGCTACAATACAGGTGGTATTGAGTTCTATCAAATGTATGGTGGGATGTCGGCTGGGGCTTGTCCCCTACGTATGCTCTATATATATAAGCATGCTTGATTGGACAATATCCTATCTGTAGGTGTATCTATAGAGAGGACATGGGGATGACTTAATGCCAAATGAGAATAACTAAGACTTGAGTATTACAAGATGTTGTGTAAATAACTCTGAAAACTTTTAAATATGAACTCACCGACCTAGTGTTGACTTTGTTTAAATGCATGTTTTCTCATGTGACGAACATGTCTAGTTACCAAGCATCAGTGATTAAGCTAGAGGACTTTATAGAAGACCTAGCTTGCTTTTTGGATGCATATATTTTGATGACATTTTGAATCTCTTTTATATATCTTGTGCAGCTATAAGATAGAAACTATATGATTTTTTTGAGTAGATTTACCAAGTTAAATTATGAACACGTACTGTGTAATTTAACTTTGTAATTATATGTATTGAATGTCATGTTAGCATTTCTCATTATATATCATGTGCCATGTAAACAATATGATCACTATGATTATCACCCGATATCGCGCCCCGGGAACCTTCCGCCCGACGAGAAAGTCGATCCAGCCCGTCGGCTCAGGGTGTGACACCTATGGGGTCAAATTCTCCAACTACTGATGGAGAGAAGGAGCATTCTCAAGAACCTGCCTTAGATAGTGAATGGGATAAGTTCTTGAGAACTTACTTTCAACCTTCAAGCTCCTCTTCTACGGAAGCTGCAGAGGTTTCCATGGAGGAAACACAACAACAAACATCTCCCATATCCATGGAACCTAAGTCCCCGGTAGGGATCCAAGAGTCCCCCTCTGAAGATAAGTCCCATGTTGGGACTACAGCCGAGGTTGCCATGGAAGACCTCAGTCAACAAACAACCTACATTTCCATGGCACCTGAGCCCCCCTTTGGGACTGAGGCTGTTGAAGACCTCTCCTCATATCCTATAATTCCTGAGGAAATAACCAAAGAACCTTCCTAGATGATTGGTCAACTAGAGAAGGTAGTGAATGCTGAAGTTAACTATGAAGCTGAAACTGTTTCCAAAAGCCCAGTCATTATTGAGGTTTCTTCCTTAGAATTACAACAGACCAATGAACCAATTGGCGAGGCCTCACGATCAATCTCCTCTGGGTCCAGAATACTTGATAAAGGAAAAAAGAAAGATAACCCCAGAAGAGGAAGCTGCTCAAGAGGAGAGGAGGCCATTCACAAAGAAGGGCCGACCACATACCTTCCTGGATGGAGACATTCTACTGCTCTCCGGTCTCCTCCAGGAAAAAGGATATGATATTGATGAAATACTGCTTTGGTCGGTGCCTAGAATGGCATCTGAGCTGGACAAGGTGCAGCAGCTTGAACAGGTTGCTTCTGCATCCAAAGTTGTGGCAGCTTTCACGAAGAAAGCAAAGGAAACAGCCTACCGAGAGAAAATGAAGCAAATCCTCTTGAACTACGGATTCAATCGTAGACAGATTAGTCCTATGAATAACTCTACCATGAATCTCCACATAAGGGAAATCAAATGAAAAATAGCAAGGGGAGAGTTGCCTTCAATGAAACAACTCCAGTCTCAAAAGGAAGCCCTTAATATTAGTCTTGGAGCAAGAATTCTTCCCAACATTGTTTACTCTGCTCAAGCAATCAAGGATGTAGAGGAATTTATGTGTGATGAGTTAATAAATTATATGCGGCGAAAGAAAGAACCCATCACTCCTCCATCCAGTTCTTCATATGACAATGTGCCTCTATCCTCTGTGATCAAGATCAATAAAGGTATTTCAAAGCAGAAAACAAATGCTTCTGATCCTAAGGAACAATCAAGGAAGGAGGAGGAAAGAGAAAGCACAACTGCCGGATCTGCTGAAGATGTTGTAGATCAAGATCCTATTGAGGATCAAGCGCCAGATATAGATGTTGAATCTGATGCAACAACTGTGGAACAAGATTCTGTTGAGGATCAAGAGCCAGAATCAGTTGCGTTCTGCATTCATCAATCCATGGCAAATGAAGCTGGAGGAGAGCAAGAGAAGCAGGACGAAGAGACTTCAGCCCAAGGTCAGATAGTCCTATATAGGAAGCGTAGACCTTTCAGAAAATGAAAGCCCATTGCCAGAAGAAGACCAGAAGAAATGCCAGTCAATGTATACTTTCCTATCATTGAGTGAGAATTTCTCTTTCTTAAGAAGAAATTCCAACTCAAATATAATAATGGCAACATTGTCAAGATCAGAGAGGATCAAGTCTGTACTCTCCCTGCTCCATGCATTTTTGACTTAGAAAACCTGCCTCTCCTAAATCCATGCAATCGACCAGAAGGAAGGCTCGCACCAAGACTTGTGAAGAGAAGGGCTGAAAATATCAAAAAAAATTAGAAGAGTTTTGGTAGCATCAGCCTAGGGGGAGACTGTAAGATCAAATAAGTATGATGCTTACCAAAAGTCTCCCTCTCACAAGTCTTCTACACTCGGAAGAACAAAAGCTTCCGAAGGATGATTGCCTCCTTCCGAAAGCCACACAAAGCCTCAAGCTTCTGAAGCCTTCTCAGCATCTACAGCTTCTGATACAAGAACTTAAGAAGACACTCTTCTGCCAAGGCCTGCCTCACTTAAAGAAAGAATCAGAAGTGTTTTCCGTCTCCAAATCAAATCAGAAGACATTCTCTTGCAAGTCAGCGGCAAAGATTTCTGTTAGACAAGCATAAGTTACTTTACATTTATACCTTTTGTATTGTAGGCATTTGATGTAAAAGTCAATGGAGTTATTTCTGTTGATTGTAAGTAATGTGGCTTAGCCTGTTAAGTCACAACAGTATACTAGTTTTAGCATTTCTTTGTTTCTAGTATTTTGTCCAGCCTTGTATCCCTACGAGGATACAGCTGTAGGTTTTAGTATAAATATGTTCATGTGTAACTCAGCAAAGTGTGCTTGAGTGAAGAGTCTTTTATTCCTTACACTTGAATAAGATATACTTTAGCCTTGAAATTTCTTGTGCAATCCTTATCTTTGTTGTAAGCATACTTATGATAAGAATTGATAGAGGTTTCGCATCTATCAATATAGTAGAAGATTAGTTGCAAGTATTATGCAAAGTGCATAACCCGATCCAACAATGGTTACGCATTATCGAGATGACTTAACAAAATAAATGTAATCAGGGTGGTCTTATGTATATATGGCTTAAATATGATTGCGATGTTGTATACACATGAGAATTAAAATTTAGATGTTCTGCTATCAAAAATAGGGTTGTGAGTTTGATTTGATTAGGATATACGAAAGAGTGTATCGTGGTAGGAAGCAATGTGTGATAAAAACTGAACATAACCAAATGGATGCTATGGGTGTTCACGGTCCGTTTTTTACCATTTTTTGGAGGAACCAAAAATCAAACCGTTAATAATGGTTTGTGAATAATGAAAATATAAATCGAACCAAATCGAACCATTATCAACGGTTAGGTTTTGTTTTTGTTTACATTTAGGCATTTTAGGTTTAGGCATTTTGAAACCGACGAATAAATGTTTTGGAAAAAACCTATCGCGAAACCAAACCGATAACCAGTTTGGGCTGTTTCACGGTTTGAAACCGAACGATGAACACCCCTACTGGATACAAATGCCATATATGAGAAATTTGATTGCTAATTCCTTTGGTTTGATGTTATTCTTGTAAGCAATAATGTCACACCCTAATCAATGACGAAAAACTGCGTAGCGCGATTGTGATTGTTAAAAATTCATGGTGCTACTTTTAAAGTTTAGATAATTAAACATTAATATTTAATATTCCATTAAACAACTAACAAATAAACTTAAATATTCAAAGATCATCCAAATATACATAATTAGGTTTACATAAGGTAACTTGTTTTATTTCAATACTAGGTCCACAAATGGACTAGGCATAAAATTAGTTTTATTAAGGGTTATTGGATTTAAATTTACTCACAATTTTAGCCCGTTGGCCGGAAATACTACCAACTGAGGAAATCTTTAGTAATACTCCCAACTTGCAACATAGTTTCTGGTGGCACTCTATTATATTATTAGAATGTCATCAAAAAAGTGTCAAATGGAGTGCCAAGAGAAATTGTGTTTAAAGTTGGAAGTAACACTAAATATTTTCTCAGTTAGGAGTATTGTCGGCCAATAGGTTAAAGCTGTGAGTATTTAAATCCAATAACCCATTTATTAATGACAAAAGTTGATTGACTAATACGTCTTCAAAAGGGAAAACCCTATGCTCATTTAGGAGCAAATTGCTCCAAGAGAGACTTGATCCCAAGACCTTGCATAAAAAAAGTTAAAAGGTAACACTAAACTATAAATGTTTTGATGCATAATGTTAGTTAATTTGGAGTTAAAATCTGTCATGGCTATACGTAGTTGACCATTGTTATGGCATATTAAACTCCACAAATGTACGATGAAAACCCAAACTAGAAGTGATTACACTTCACCCATGTACATTTAAAAGTAACTTTTAATTAAAATCATTTATGCGAGTAATTTCATCACCACTTAAAATAATCAATATTTCTAGTTTTGACAAGCAACTTGATTTAAGCAACACTCTTGCCTACTTTACTTTTCTTCTTTAACTTTACAATTTTTTTAGAATGATAGATTTATCAGACTTCTATATTATTTCCAAATTAATATTCTTTTAACTTGGGTTTGAATAAAGGCCCTTCCATATAAGAGTTAATACCTCTTGCATATATTGGGTTTTTTCCACTTTACTTACAATCAAGTGTTAAGTGGGACGGTAAAGTTGATAACGATTTTCTTGTTCGTGACTATATAAATGAAAATCCCACCTTTACTAATTAATTGTTTTGACGTCATTTTCGAAAACTCTGAAACTATTCGCTTAGACGTTAACCATATTTAAGAGCTTTAACTGGAGTTTTTTATTTTTTTTAATGTGACTTTATTATTTTGTACTTTTAGAATATAATTAATTCAATTATTTTTTTATTGAATATATTTAATTAATTATTTTTTTTAATATTTACATTGATACAGTGTAAAATTCATTAAACGATTATGTTATGAAATAAAGAAAAAAATAATTAAAAATTTTAAATCAACACTCACGCTTAGAACATGTGTAGTGTGACAATTACGTTCGAGGATTACGTCATCAATGACAGAGAGCACATGTCTTCGTGCTTGAAATCCATGCTAATAAAGCAATTGTGATTGTTACGAGTTGAAAGTATGCGAGAAATCGTGAATATGTGTGAAAACCGTGCGCGAAACGGAGTTTCAGATTCTCCGGAATCGAAAAACGAAGAAAAATCTCTAAGTATTGCAATATGAGACTCGTCGCGATACGCCAAGGCTATGTTGAGGTCCCTTGGTGGTACGCGATGAGTCAAAATATCTAATAATGCTCCGGATTTCTTCGCGGTACGCCAAGGAAAAAAATGCCTCTTGACGGTATGTGACGAGTAGGGTTGTGTAAATGATCAGATTTCTTCATCAGATTGCATGCAGAAGTTTCAAACTCATTTCTCTTTAACATACCTTCCCTTATAGACGAAAACTTCGACTTTCTACCATCTAACACTCAGTTTTAAGCCACCAGATCGTACCAGCGAACAGATCTACAAGTCCTGATCATCATTTATGTCCGAGAAATCCGTCCGATTAGGTAACGATTGGTTTCATCCTACTAGTTTGATAATGGTTTGATTAGATCTTGTTTTTGAACGTAATGCAATAGTTAAGATTGTTGATTATTGCCTAGATAATAGCTAGGAATGGTTATAAATGAAGAACTCGATATGTTAACGGTGAAATCCTTGTTTTGATCCGTTGTAATGCCCGGTTATCATGAAACTATATTATGATTATAATGGTTTAAACCATTTGATTGTAACAATGTGTGTGATTATCTTGATCAATCTTTGGAATGTTAGGTTAAATTCCAGTGTTTCAAACTAATCTCAATCATTAAGATTATCATTGGAATAACAATATGATGTTTATGATAACAGTCAGATTAGTACATTGAACATGGTTATTAAACCTATTTCAATATCACGTTATGATGTTTCATGATATCTGGATGATCAGTAACAAGAATTGACCATTCTTAAGCCATAAATCTATCTAGAAATTGTTTCAATAATATAATCAACAACAATACCTAATTGGTTAATCTGATAATATTCTGATTAATCGAATTAGTCATCAACTTTGTATTAGGAACCTGAATCAGTGTAGGTTCCTACATTATCATACATTGTTTGATATTACATTAAAACAACTAATTAACTATCTAATATCGGTTTGATGACTTTCAATGCAATGTCTATGACATTGGACGTTCAGAAAGATCTAATTGGTAAGTTAAACATAAATAACTTATTAAACATAAACTAATGCAGAATTTACCTATTACTACCGGTCTGTACGATATTCTGCTATCTTAGAGACTTCAGGTGAGTTTCGTACAACCATTTTTCTTTTTAATATCTTACAAACATCGGGTATCTCTGTGAAACTATTTCTGAACATATGATATGTCACTGTTATCTGTGTGATTTCATGTGACTTTTGTAAGATTTCATGGGATTTTGTCGTTAGCTCGTTATCACATTATCGAAAAGTCCTAATCTCTTGAAATTGTATCTAGTGAACCCATGTGGGGCCGAAAAAGGATCAATGATAGTACTATCGGCTAACAACCCATTCACTGGGAGGTTTGCTTCTCCCCTGGTGTGAATGTTTGTTACTTGTTTTCGAAACACTCTCTTAATGTTAGTGATAGACATTAAGATAATAAGTCATCAAGATATTTACCGACGAGTAGTAACTTCGTACAAACATAGAATTGTTCGAAAGGAACTAGATATGGGTCACATGGTTATCTTGAACACTGTATATCGAAAATTTGCATAGCATATCATATTGTTTAACTTAAACATTACGAACTCACCAACTTTGTGCTGATCTTTTCAACACAAATATTTTTGCAGGAAGACAGTGACCATCGGCGAGGTTACACGTTTAAACACTTGTAATTAAATATTTTGGGCTGTGTAATAAGTTTGGTTTGTAAACTGTAATTTTGGTTATAATAACGATACCCTTGTAATATTTTTTTTTAGGTTAATCTGTGTGTTGTGATACCGGATCAAATAAGTTACACCCCATCTTTAAGACATCACCACTATGCTTCTGCGACCTTCTCAGTGTGTTCAGTGACATCATCAATAGGTGACGAGAGGTGGGGTGTGACATGTAGTGGTCGTGACACAAGCGTGATACAGCACGGTCACGCCCTGGTGGCACCCTCCCCCACTACATAGGGGCATGAAGGAGGCATGATGGGCAATGACGTGAGTAGCATCACAGAGTGATCTTGGATGCCTGAAAAAAAAAAACTAGTGGCTATATGACCGTTTGAAAGAAAAAATCAATTTTTTTACCTATATAAACTCATTCAATCTACAACAAAAAATACTTATACTCTCTCAAAAATTTTTAATTTTCTATAAATTTCAACTCTCAAATCTTCAAAAAATCTTCTACACACTATGGATTCAAACAACTCACACAATCCGTTTTTAACACCTTTATGAATAATTATCATCCTCAAGGCGATACAAACAACCCAAACATGTTTCCAACATGTCACACCCCCACTTCTCGTCACCTGTGATGATGTCATTCGTCACTCTGAGAAGGTTGCGGAAGCATAGTGGTGATATCTCCAAGATGAAGTGTGACTTACTTGATCCAGTTTCACAACACACAGATTAACTTAAGATAAATACATTACAAGGGTTTCGTAATTACAATCATCATTACAATATATATAACTAAGTTTATTACATAAATTGTTTTATTTAATTACAAGTGTATGAAGTGCATCCTCACCCGGTGGTCACGGTCTTCCTGCAAAAGTTTTAGTTTGAAAAGTCAGCAGAAAGCTGGTGAGTTCGTAAAGTTCAGTTCAACAATATGATATGATATATATAAATTCTCAAAATGTTCAGTTCAAGATAACCATGGGACCCATATCTAGTCCTTTTGGACGTGACTCTACGCTCTTTGAAGACACTACCCACTGGTCATATCTTAATGCCTCATTATCTTAATGCCTCATTAACTTAATGCCTCATTATCTTAATGTCTATCACTAACATTAAGAAGATGTTTTGGAAACAGGTAACAAACATTCACACCAGGGGAGATGCAATCCTCCTAGTGAATGGGTTGTCAGCCGATAGTACTATCATTGTTTCCTGTTCTGTCCCACATGGGTTCACTAGATACAGTTCAGAAATGACGACTTTTAAGTTCTGTGATAGGGTTCTGTTCTCCGGGCAAAATCCCATGAAATCCACAAGTTCTCAACAAGTCACATGAAATCACGCAGATAACAGTGATACATATCATATGTTTAAGAAATAGTTCCACAATGATTCCCCGATGTTTGTAAAACATTAAAAATAAAAGGGGTTGTACGAAACTCACCTAAAGTCTCAAGATAGCAAGATCACTCGCAGACTGGTGATAATAGTGTACTTCTGCATTAGTTTATTTTTAATAATTTATTTATGTTTTAACTTACTGATTAGATCTTTCTTAACGTCCAATGTCAAAGACATTGTCTTAACAGTCATCAAACTGAAGTTAAGTATTTAATTAGTTAGTTTAATGTTATATCATACAATGTATGATAATGTAGGAACCTATATTGATTCAGGTTCCTAATACAAGGTTGATGACACACTTGATTAATCAGAATAATCTTGGATTAACCAAATAGTTAATGTTGTTGATTATAGTGCTAAAACAGTTTCTAGACAAGTTATTGGCTTAGGAATGATCAATCCTTGTTATTGATTACCCAAATATCATGAAATATCACAATGTAGCATTAGAATAGGTTTAATAACCATTTTAACATACTAATCTGACTGTTATCATAAACATTAGATAATCGTTCCAATGAGTATGTTAATGATTGTGATTAGTTTGAAACACTTGGATTTAACCTTGCATTTCAAAGATTAATCAAACTAATCACCTACATTGTCACAATCAAATGGTTAAACCATTATAACCATTGTTATGATTTCATGCAAACCGGGCATTACAACGGATCAAAACAAGGATTTACCCGTTAACATATCGAGTTCTTCGTTAATAATCAATCCTAGCCATCATCTAGGCAATAATCAATAACCCTAACTGTATCATTAAGTTATAAATCAAGATCTAATCAACCATTATCAAACTAGAAGGTTAAAATGAACCGTTACCTGATCTGACGGATTTATGAGCGTAGAACAACGATCTAGACTTGTAGATACGATCCCTGGGATGATCTAATTGTTTAGGAACCTTCAAAGTGGATTTTAAGAGCTGAAAATTGAGTTATGGAGGTCTGGAAGTCGAGTAGAAGCAAAGAAAAACGAAATGATGATCTTCTGCGTGAAAAACCGAGTTTTAATCCAATCTGCCGCCTCATTACACTCCAGGCGCACCGCTCTAGGTGGGCGTTTGGCACGGGGCGTACCGCGCGGATGGCCAAAGGTTCCAGATCTTTTCGTGACCTCTAGGCGTACCGCCTAGAGTGATGGTCTCACGCTAGGCGTACTGCCTAGCATCGTTTTTCTCAAATTTTTGGATTTTTCTTCGTTTCGCGATTCCGGACAATCCGTAACTCCGTTTCGCGCAAGGTTTTTGCCTATGTTCACCATTTCTCTCATACTATCAACCTGTAATAATTACAATAGCTAAATCAATGTGGATCTTAAGCACGACCAAATGTGCTCACGTCATTAATGACGAAATTCTCAATTGCAATTGTCACACAACGTTTGCAAATTGGTACCCACAAGAACTGTTTTCCAACCACCATTCACCCGCTTTCGAAAAGTTTCCAAAACCCAACCCGAAGCCGACATTGAGTTGGTTCCGGAAACACAAGCCAACCCCTAACCGGCAACATCACGATGACGACACAGACGAAAGGATGTGCTCGAAAAACAAGGAAACTGACCATCACTCGATGGATGGAAGTTGAGGAGGTCGCACTATCTCGTATTCACATCGATGTTTTTGAAAATCCGTTCGTTGGTAATAACCAAATGAGTACAGAATTTTGGAAACATGTTAGAGCCAAGTTTTTTTCAGCAATGAGTTGTGATTCCTACCGGACAAAGAGATAATTTTCGGAAAATGGCGCGACTTACAAAGTAAAGTTGCAAAAATTAGCGGAATATGGTTTCAACACCACAACAACCGAAAACGTTGTGAGAATGACGAGATAGTCATGAACAAGGCGTTGATGACCTATGCTAAAGAAAACGAGTCATTTTCTCATATCGTGACATAAGTTATGAGAAAATCAACAAAATAGTATCCCGTCCCGAAGTTACAAACTTCGATACGGACGAAGACGTCATCGTTTGGAAAATACACATCCACTTAATCCGAATCCACCTGTCATGTTTTCTTGACTTAAATGAGTCGGATAAGGAAGTCGAGATGGACATGTCCCCACCCTCTCCTCAAAGTCCGCCCGGTCGAAACAATAAGAGAAAACAACCACAAACTTCATCTTCAACCGAGATATGATCAGATTTGGGTGGGGTTTTAACAAAAATTAAGAAGATCCAAAATGGCTTGTGTTTTAAGAAATCAAACCATAAAAACCCAAATAAATTGAAGAACCTGGAACAAGAACACTTTCAAAGAACTTTCACAAAAAAAATCTCAAAATCAGGGTATTAAGCACAAGTTTGAGACGATCAATGGTTAAATTGATAGTCTCGGGAACTTGGCTCTAATACCAATTGTAAAAACGGCTGCGGAATAGGATCTACCCAATTTGTGAAGATTAAACAGTTGACGAATCGAAAGGGTCTTGAAGATGGTGAAGAACGCAGACAAGAATATGAGATGCAATGTAAACTAAAGAACAAGAAATGATATATAACAATAATACTTCAACATTCAACAAGATTACATTACCTACCTCTCACATGATCAAACTCCATGGATAAAGAATCCATGGAGTTCATGGGGAAGAGCTTTTAAGACTACATTGAAGCTCACTCTCATCACTCACTTGTCTGCTTATCTTTCTACAAATGAGAATAATCTCTATTTATAGTTTCACATGACCTAAAACCCTAAAAACAACAAATACAACAATATGATAATAAATATTAAATTAAACTTTATCATTTGTTGTGGTCTTCGGTTCTTTTGGTCATCAAGTGTCTTCGTAATCTTGAGTCTTTAGTGACTCGTGCAGTGACTCGTTGCTCCCTAATCAACAAATACATAATACTTCTTGTTCACATTCCATTGATCCAAATTAACCGTTGGTCTTGACCTTTTTAGACCCAACAGACAAGTTGGAGACGATCTCTGAGTCGTTACAAAAATTTGTCGACTTACAGGAGCAAACACAATGCAACAATGACATGAAATTGTTGTGGACTCTAACCAATCACTTAACCGGTCGCGATCGTGAGATGGTCGAGAAGACGAAGGAGTGGAAAATGAAAAGATAAAATATGGATTAAGTTTATTTTTATGTATTTTTTTATTTTATTATGTCATTTTTTTACTTTTATTTTGTAATTTTATTTTATTTTTAATAGTATTATGTCTTTTTCAATTTATTCTATAATTTTAAATCATATAATAAAATGTTGAATAAAGTTGATGATAAAGTTGAGTGATGAGTGAGTAATGATGTTGACTCTTTATGTGACGTATATGCAAAGTGATGGGGGCGTGATCACTATAGGTGGCCTTAGAGGTGCACATTTTGTTTTTTTTTGTACTAAAAAGTTGGTCAAGTAAATCCGTTTTATTTTTTTAGCAAGAAGTCTAAACTGTATGCCAGTTTTGGTTTCAAAACAATTATTTTTTGAAGCATAAAACCAAACTCAATCAAAATGAATTGGTTAAAAACCAAACCAATAACCGAGAAAAACCGATTTATATTATATTTATTTTAATAAATAGCTTGAAAACCCATGTTTACATTGGTAAAACAAATGTAAAATGTTATAAACAATGATTTATATATATATATATATATAGGGAATGGATCATATAATAACCCTGTGTAATTGAGATAACCTATAAACCCTACCACATCCATTGATTTAATATAAAATATAATAGATTCCAAATTAATGGTGAAGATGAGATTAGGGATAAAATTGTAAAGTTACATTATTTCTCTCTCTCTATTTGTCAGACACCTTATCTTCAAAAACCAATCAAATTTCACACACACCATTTCAAGAAAACACACACACACAAGACGCTCGAACAACCAGACATTCCGGCCAGCAGCTACGGTCATTTTCGACATCCCTGCCGACGAAGACACTCCCGACGAAGGCTTGGCGTTCTTGATCGCACCCACCATTGACATCCCGGCCAGCAGCTACAGTCATTTTCGAAGGCTTGGCGTTCTTACCCTATATATATATATATATATATATATATATATATATATATATAAATTTATTTATTTATTTATTTTCCTAGAGGTTACACAGGTGATTCTTAGGATTTAGTATTATATTTTTAAGATTATTATATCATTTGTATTTTTTACATATCGTATGTGTTGTAACAACTATGTCGTATGTGTTTTCTAAGGATTTAGTGTTTTCTTTAACTATTGTTATTTATTAACCCATGTGAAGACTACCTACCAACTTCAAAAAACATTAAAAAACCATTCAACTGATTTAAACGTTTCCTCATAAAGAAAACACATAGTGATCAAATATGATAAAACATACATAATTAATCATTAAATATTGAATCCAACGAGCAATCCGAATCTGTACTACGTTCGTCCTCCCATGGGTCGTGATTCCTCCAACGATTTAATGTCTCTTCATCTACATCATCATCAACTGCTCATGGATCATCCGGCGCGTACTCATCTTCTGGTTCTTCTTCATGACCCAACTATTGTTCAACTATCGGTTCTTCCTGATCTTGATTATCTGGAAATAGGTTATTGTAAGCCCAATTCCAATACATATCATTGCCTTCTTCATCCCATTCCTCAATGCTTGGAAAGTTTGCAAGAATGTTTACAGGCGGGTTTACAGGAGGGATTAAAGCCAGGTTTACAGGAGGGTTTACAGTAGGGTTTACAGCCGGGTTTACAAGCGAATGGTGGATGTCTTCCTCATCACTAGACGTTTCTGATACATCTTCAGGAGGTGGTTTAGAAGTTGAAAAAATATTGTTTGTTTTGTTAGACATTTTTTCCTACATATGAAAAATAGCAACACCTACCATGCTTTTATATAACAATAATAATAATTTTTTTATAATCAAAGAAAAACAATGTGTACTTGTAAAGAAAAAAAATTTGTAAATGCAAAAAAAACGTGTGTACTTATGGTTAAAAATAACTTGTGGTCAAAAATAACTTTTGTGTACTTGTTGTCAAAAAAATAAAAAATTAAGGCAAAAAAAACATGTTAATGCATGCATGCATGCTGGTGTGTGTAGAGTGAAAAGAAAGAAATTTGCAAGTGGTGTGTAGTTTATAAGTAAAAAAATTGAAATTTGTAATGAAAAAAAAATGCATGCGTATTAGGGTGTGCTACCAGACAAAATATGTTGATTTGAAATTACACTTAAGGAAAAAAATGTGTGTGTGCTACCAGAAAAAATAAAAAAGAAAGAAATGTGTGTGTGTACGGTCAACTATAAAAAGGATTAAATGTGTGTGTGCTATCAGACAAAATAAAAAAGAAAGAAAGAAATGTGTGTCAGTGTGTGTACTAAGGCCAAATAAAAAGAGAGGATTAAATGTGTGTGTACAACAAAGCCTGTCTTCACTCGAAAAAAAAAAGAAAAGCTGCAGCAGGTACACCATGAGTCCGTTGGTAGGAATGGCGAAACCCTAGGGTCTGCTTGTACTAATGGCGAATGCAAACCTCCGTTAACCCCATCCAACCACGTTAAGAGAAACCATGAATCCCCTGGTACCACTCACGAATCCGCTGGTACCACTCACGAATTCTACATAATCATTGTGAATCCGCTAGTGACAATCACAGAACACCCATAAACCAAAAACCACCGTTGACCAACCTAGTTTCCATTTGATATCTGAAAAGTACACCCTTTTGCCAAAAAATTCTGAAATTGAAAATATTCTTATAAGGCCTCCAACTTTCTCCGCCAATGGAACGTTACGAGATTCTTTTGGAATATTATGTGTGGCTGCATAAATGGGTAACACTAGATTCATAGTCGCGTTGATCCGAACCTATCCTAATTTAATGCTTTTAGAACACGAGGATGGGCTCACTGTATTTCATATAGCTGTTATGCACCGTCGTCAAGTTATCTACAACCTGTTGCATGAGATAGGCAGCAAAAGGAACGATATATGCACTTGTAACGACAAGTCGGACAATAATATGCTTCATTTAGTTGGGAAGACTTCAAAGGAGATGGCAGCTAAGACGTGTGGAGCATCTCTGCTAATGCAACGAGAGCTATTATGATTCAAGGTATATCTTTGACTAAATATATGCCCATTAATTATATATTTATGTTGTTTGCTAACACAAACTACAAGCTAAGACGTGTGGAGCATCTCTGCTAATGCAACGAGAGCTATTATGATTCAAGGTATATCTTTGACTAAATATATGCCCATTAATTATATATTTATGTTGTTTGCTAACACAAACTACAAGACTACTTCTAGCGTTTCTTCAACCGATGAGTTTACGAAACAATCAAAACAAGAAAAGCACCAACATAAAAAGTTTTGTGATGACCATCAACAGTTTATTGAACATGTGGTTTTGTCTCGTTTACATTTAATGACTTATCTCCAAGGTCCAAATCATATATTATTTTTGATCATAACTTATCTCCATCAACACCTCCTTTCCAATTCTCTTGCTTGCATTTTTCTAACACTAGAACAAGTTCTTTATTTTCAAATTGAACAAACTGTGTAGGAAATCAAAGACATTTTCATAATAACTAACAAAATGATTTTGATCAAAATACTGATCGACATTTTTGATTTGATAACCCCAGTCACAGACAAAGAAACAAGCAATTTAAAAGCCTTAAACCTACGTATTCTAAAAACTAGAAACCAGGAAAACAACACATACCCAGTGTAATCCCACTTTGTGGGGTCTGGGGGAGAAATGAACATATACCTTACCCCTACCCCAATGTGGTAAAGAGGCTGCTTCGTGAGAGTCCCCCAGCTCAAACCAGGAAAAAAACAAAGTATATGATCTAACCCACTAACCTAAACTTGCTAAACAAACAAAACATGTGTTAAATAAACAAAACAGTTGATCCATGACCCATCTAGCTGCTGACCCGTTCCAAGCAATTGACCCATAGCTGTTGACCCATCAAGATTAACCCAATGTTCACCCCTTAATCTTGATGTATTGACTCGTTTCTTCAAAGCAAAGTCAATTCTTCCTCTTGGATCAAATTTGCTTCTTTATCTCTGTCTTTCCATTTTGTGCACTCATACCCAAAATGCCCAAATTCTCTGCATTCAAAGCATCGAAACCCGCTTTTGTCACCTCGACCCGAGCCTCTTCCACGCCCTTTTTCATCTCTACCAAATCCTCTTCCTCGACCTCATCCATATTGCCTTTCATCTTGTTCGCAATTCTTAACCATCAAAAGATGACCTCTTTCTTCATCCTTTGGTTCTAGACTTTCAAGCCTTTCTTCGTATGCTTTCACCCTTCCAACCACTTCTTCAATGACATAGTTGCAAGGTCCGAATATTGTTCAATGGGAGCTATGATTGGCAAATACTTATTTGTAAGGGAATTGATAAACTTTCTTACAATTACCTCCTCTTGAAGACATGAACTAAGACTCTTGAATTTAGCAACCATTCCACTTATCTTACCCGAAAAAATCATTAATTGATTCATTTTCTTTCATTTTTAGCATCTCCAATTCATTTCTTAAAGTTTGCAATATTGCCTTTTGCACCCGATCAGCTCATATCGAATTCGGATTGATTCCCAAACATATTTCACATTCTTGTGTTTAGCAACCTGCAAAAGAACATTTTCTGGTAGGGTTTGATATATTATACCTTTAGTAGTATAATTCTTTTTCTCATCAACCTCATCTTTAGTTATGGCATCCCAATGACCATATGCCCTCAAAACCCGTGTTTTTGTGATTGAACTGGACCGGGCGGTCCGACCGATTCGGCCGGGAACCGTTACAGCAGGCGGTCCGGGTAGGTCTATTTGAGCCGTCTCTTAATGAACCGGCCGGTTCAGCGGTTAAAGGTTCGATCATCTGGCCGGCAGTCACGGCTGGACCGGAGAACGTGAGTAATCTTCAAGATTCCGACCCTTTTTCTGTAGATCTGAATGATGATGGTGGGATAGGACTATTTTGTAGATCTGAACGACACAACCGAACATTTTGGACTTTAACGACTGTTCATAACGATCTGAACAAATAGTTTTAGATCTGCACCATTTTTTTTCCATAAAGGAATTGATTGAAGATGACACAGTGAAAAAAACTTGAAGAAAGAGATGAAAAGTTGGAAGAGAGATGAAGAGGAATACATTTTGGCTTCTGTATTACGATTTGAGAAGATTAGGTTTTTACAAAACTCAATTTAAGATGGGCTTGTAAATGGGCCTTTAAATTCGGTAATGATTTTAAAAAGAATAATTTTATTTAAGTTTTTATATACTAAATAATATATTAAATAACTAATTTTTTTATTATATATATATATATGTTTATAAAATCATCCCGTTCGACCGGTCGGACCGGTCGAACCTCTGACCGGTAAGGAGACCGGTTCGATGTCCGGTCCGGTTCTGAAAACATTGCTCAAAACGATTTCAGTCATAATAGACCAAGTAGTATAATTAGTCTCTGTTAATTTCGGACATTGAAACGGTACATTATTACCTTGATCGCGAACTACAATTTCTTTTTGTGTGCTCTGCCATTCTTTCTTTCTTTTTGTGAGAGTTTGTTTTTAATTTGGTCAAATGAATAACACAAAAAAAAAAAACTTTGTCAAACCAAAAAAAAAACCTCCGGTGTGGCGGATCTTCCTTTTTTTTAATTCTTTTACTCAACTTTTCTTTTGTTCGATTCTCTTTTGGTTAGTCTAACTTTTTCTGGAAAACCACGGTCACGTTTACCTCATTCTTCCGGTCACCGCTTTCTATATTCAGTCTAAATTTTTCAAAGGCGCCGGTCTTTTGCATCTTGGTCGGTCGTCGCTATCTCCCCTAGTGCTTACTTTTCGTCGGTCTTTGCTGGTGTTGCAACCGGTCTTCACGTTGTTTCCTGTGATTCACATGAGATAACCTCATTTCTTCTAATTGAGCCCTAGGCTGTTATACCATACGTAGGCAATCAAAGACACTTTCACAATAAATAAAAAAAATGATTTTGATCAAAATACTGATCGACACTTTTGATTTGATAACCCCAGTAACAGAAACAAAGAAACAAACAATTTAAAATCCTTAAACCCATGTAGACTAAGAACTAGTAACCAGGAAAAAAACAAAGTCCATGATCTAACCCACTAACCTAAACTTGCTATCCAAACAAAACATGTGTTAAATAAACAAAACCGTTGATCCATGACCCATCTAGCTGCTGACCCGTGATGTGTGTTTGATTTTTAGGTGCTTTAACAGTTTAAAGTTGCGTTTTTATGTGCATTTTATGTGGATCGATGATACTTTGAGATACAATTGTGAATTGCAGGTAAAAACACGTTAGATGGATGCTCGGGGTTGTTAACGAGGTGAAAAGATGCACAGATGGATCAAAAACAGTCGAGAAAAGCTCAGAACTTAGGAAGTGCATATCTTGAGCTAGAGGAAGAGTTACACAATCCATAATATATGAAAACTGAGTTTCTCGACGAGACGAAGCTGTAGTTGAAGTCAGACTGGGCGTCGACTACGCCCAAGTCACCGTAGGCTACGCCCGAGCGTAGGCTATGCCCAAAAATTCAGCGTTGGCAGAAATCATTCACCGTTCAGATGGGCCGGGTGTAGGCTACGCCCAAAACGCGAAAAACGGGTTTTTAACCCTGTTTTGCCTATTTTGAAGCCGCAATCCTTCCAAGTCGAAAATTAAGGTTTTTGGGGCCATTTGGGGACTATTTTTGACAGTTTTTGGGTGGATCCAACTCTCCAAATCAAGATTCAATACAAGAATTCATCAATGGAATCAACAAGTGAAGATCAAATCGCGATGAAGCAACGCTAGTTTTTTCGTAATCGCTTTCGGGTAATTTGGGTTGTGAGTGAAACATTGTTTAAATGTTGAATCTAGGTTTTTGATTGTAAACTTGATACGATTTCTATTTAGTTGATTTAAACAATAGATTTATGTTTTTGTATTGATACGTTACCATCAGTGATTCGGTTATCTTGCATCGTTTACTCATTGTAAGTTGTGTAATGCTTTGCGTATGCCTATTGGTGATTGTGTGAATGAGCAAATCTTAAACGTTCGTTCCATTATCACCGCTTCAAGCGAATTGATTAACACAATCAATTTTTACATGATTTTGATCTAGGTTTAACTTTCATTCATTGTGGATCTTGCAACCTAAAAACCGGAAGTGATTACCTTTTTCATTAATTGTTTTCAAATCAAAATTTAAGTTTGTTTCTTTTAAACGCTTCTCTTAATTCAATTCAATCCTAAGTCTTAATTTTTCTTAGATTAATTAGTTTGTAGTGACAGTTAGCACTTTCCACTGATTCCCAGTGGAGACGACCTTACTTGCCCTTGTTATAGTCAAAGGTAGCTAAGTTCTTAATTATAAATTGTTTTTCATTGACCTACGACACATCGGTCAAAATGGCGCCGTTGCCGGGGAATCAACGCGCAAAGTGCTAGTTTTTAGTTTAGCCTTAGTTTAAGTTTAATTTTAGTTGCATTTTCTTTTCAAAAACATAAAAACATAAAAAGATTTGATTTTCTTTCATTTTTGTTTTGTTTTTGTTTATTGTTCGGAATTACATGTGGGTTCTCTTTGTTTGTGTGTGCAGGTAATTTCATAGTTGCATGCATACTCGTTACTCAAGGAAGATATCACCGTTAGTCTTTGATCCTGAAATTGAGAGAACTGCAAGGCATAACCGGGTATTGCATAGATCCGGATTGTTAGTGCCTCCAATTCAACAACAAATTGATCACGAAGCATCCAACATGAGTCATCATAGTGATCATGGAGCCCTGCCAAACTACCCAATTCCACCACCGCCACCACCACATCCTAGACCACCACCACCTAACTACCATGATGATGAGGTTCTGCACCCTAATCCTGAACCACCTCAACCACCACCTCAAGGCTTATATAGAGGGGGTAATTTCCAACCTTTTGGACCTCAACCAAATCCCATTTTTGGACCACCACCAAATCCACCACCTCCACATAACCTACCAAGAACTCCACAAAGATCTAATCATGGGTTGTCTGACACACCATCAACTCATATGAACCACCATGATGCTCCATCTTGTCGAGCGAATAGTGTGTATCAAGAGGACAATATAAGAACAAGGGTTAATGACTGGGATGATGGGTTGGACAATGACGGAGATCAACATTATCAAGGAGGTTGGGATGATGATAGTAATGCAGCAGGATATGGACATCAGGAGAACCCACATTATGCTTATCCTAATCTTGGATATCAAGGTCAATCAACATCCAGATGGAGGATATGACCATTATCAAGATGGTGTGCCAAGGGCACCTAATCGAGGTCCAGTTCAAGGTGTGGAGAGCCATTTTAGACCTCACATAGCAGTGACTGCTTCACCTATTGTCCGTCCTGAGGTAGGAGGCAGATCATTTGAAATAAGGCCAAAATTCTTGAACGTGCTACCCAACTTCTATGGTAAAGAAACCGAGGAACCGTATGTACATTTATCAGAATTTAAATCGGTTTGTGGCACAATAGGAGGGCAAGGCTTCACACCCTATCAAGTGAAGTTAGTTCTATTTCAATTCACTTTGAAGGATGCAGCTAAGTTGTGGTTTTTAGCATTGCCACCTGCTAGCATTTTCACATGGGAAGATTTACAACAACAGTTCCTTGATGAGTACTTTACTCCCCAACGAACTAGTGATGTTAGGCATACGATAAGGACATTTCAGCAACAATCTGGACAACTATTTTATGAAGCTTTTAAGAGATTCAAACAGTTGCTACGTACATGTCCACATCATGGGATTTCTAAATGGGAGTTGATTATTGCTTTCCATGATGGTTTGTCTACTGATGACATAAGAGATGTGAATTCCACTACAGGTGGAACATTTTTGTCCAACCCAGTAGATGTGAATTGGGATTATTTGGAGAAGATGGCAGTAAATTCAAAGAGGCAACCATAGTCAAGTAGAAGGAAGAAGTTTGCTATAATGAAAACCTCGGGAAGATCCTATGATATAATGGAGAAGTTGGAGAAAACAAATCAAGCATTGGAGCGAGAATTGGCAAATTTGAAGATGGGTGGAAGCAAAGGTGCTGCAAGGGAGAATCAAGTATTCCATGTGTGTGATGGATGTGGAGAATTGGGCCACGTTACTTTGGATTGTCCCGGTCAAGGTGGAAGGGAAGAAGAAGTTAACCAAGTTTATGGAGACCGCAAGCCATATGATATGAATTCTAATACATATCATCCAGGTTTAAGGAATCACCCAAATTTTCGTTATGGTAATTCTTCTAACCAATCTAATCCTAATTTTCAGGGACCAAATCAAGGAAGCCAACCATACCATAATAGGCAATCCAATTACAACAATAAAGGGTACAATCAAGGTGGAAACAGAGGCTACCAAAGGAACTATCAAGCCAATCAGGATCAAGGAGCTTCATCAGGAAATTCTAACACTTCCAACAAGGAGATTATGGACTTTCTCAAGGAGATGAGGAAAGACAATGAGGTAAGAGACAAAACTGTGGAGGCTTTGACAAAGCAAGTGGGTCAATTAGCTAAGGAGGTAGCAATTTTGAGGAAGGATCCAGGCAAGCTACCAAGTGACTGAAGGTAAATCCACAACATAAATCAAGCAGTTCTAAGCCTCAGAAATCAGCTCAACTTCATCATGTAAGTATTCTTAGAAGTGGGAAGGTTTATGATAGCAAGGTTGTCCCTCCACCACAATTTGTTGAGGGTGTGGTGGAGGATGTAAATGAGAGTGATGAGAGTGAATGTGAAATTGAGGTGCACCAAATAAACCTAACAAGAAAGTCACTTTCAAAATACCACCACAAAATGAATTTGAAAAAGAGCCCACTAAGTTTATGGAAAAGGAGATGGAGGGTAATACCATTCCTTTCCCAAAAGCCATAGTAGATCCATCTAAGGTTTCAAATGTGAACAAGAGAGGCCCACAACAAGAGGAAATGTGGGAGGTTTTTAAACAAGTGAAAATTAATCTTCCTCTCATTGATGCAATCAAACAAATCCCATCATATGCTAAGTATTTAAAAGAGATGTGCACTCAGAAAAGGAATCACAAGGTCCCCAAAAAGGTTGATTTGATTGAAAATGTGAGTACGGTTGTGACGGGTATCCTCCCACCCAAACTTCAAGATCCGGGAACGCCTTTGATGCCAATTCAAGTGGATGATTTTAAAATACAAATGGCGCTATTGGATCTTGGAGCAAGTGTAAGTATTCTCCTGGGGAGCTTGTATGATCAATATGACTTTGGACCATTACAACGAGCCGACACCACCGTGGTGTTGGCCGATTTGACTTCCAAGTTCCCTAGGGGAATTGTTTCTGATGTAATTGTGATGGTGGAAGGTTTTTACTACCCGGTTGACTTTTTGGTGTTGGACTATGCCATTACCGATCCGTTAAGGCAACCCAAAGTGATTTTGGGTTGCCCATTTTTGGCTACTTCTAATGCTTTGATTAATTGTAGGACTGAAACAATGGACATGACTTTTGGCAATCGGAAGCTACAATTGAATGTTTTTTCTAATATTGATAACTCTCGAGTCAATGATGAATGCTTTATGGCGGACATTATTGACGTGTGTCTATCCCATGAAAGTGGAGGAGGCACCATAGAGATGTGTTTTGCTTGTGACAGGGATGAGTTAAGCATGGTACAAGACATGGAGGAAGAAGATCGAAAGATGGAAGTGCTAATGGCAAGTGATGGTCGTCCACCATGGACAATTCAAGTGGAGAGTCTCCGGGATAGCATAGACTCCAAAATCAAGCCCTCTTTGGAGGATCCACCAAAATCTGAACTTAAGGAGTTACCTAAACACCTTATGTATGCTTTCTTGGGAGAAAATAACACTTTACCTGTTATCATTGCAGCAAATTTGGATGAAGCACAAGAGGAAGCTTTGATAGAAGTGTTGGTAACACATAAAGCTTCAATTGGATGGACCATAGCTGATTTGAGGGGAATTAGCCCCTCCATTGTGATGCATAAGATCATTACGGATGAAAAGATCAAGCCTTAACGTGACACTCAAAGAAGATTGAATCCCAACATTCGTGAAGTGGTGAAGAAGGAGGTCCTCAAATGGTTAGATGCTAGAATCATTTACCCAATCTTAGATAGTACATGGGTAAGTCCTACACAAACTGTTCCAAAGAAAGCTGGGATTTAGGTAATCAAAAATGACAAAGGTGAGGAGATTGCAACTCGGCCGGTAACCGGGTGGCGGATTTGCATTGATTACTGTAAGTTAAATGCAGCCACTTCAAAGGACCATTTTCCTTTGCCTTTCATTGATCAAATTGTGGAAAAGCTTGCAGGTCGGAAGTTTTATTGTTTTTTGGATGGGTATTCAGGGTATAATCAAATTGCTATTCATCCGGACGATCAACAAAAGACTACATTTACATGTCCATATGGCACTTTCGCATTTAGGCGAATGCCATTTGGATTGTGTAATGCCCCAGCCACGTTTTAAAGGTGTATGATGAGTATTTTTCAGATATGGTTGGGGAGTCTTTGGAGATCTTCATGGATGACTTTTCAATTTTTGGTCCTTCGTTTGAAACATGTCTTGAACAATTAACAAAGGTTTTAAAAATATGTGTTGAAACCAACTTAGTTTTAAATTGGGAGAAAAGTCATTTCATGGTTCAAGAAGGCAGTGTGTTGGGTCATGTGATTTCAAGTCATGGGATTGAGGTTGATCATGCTAAAGTTCAAGTCATTTCAACTTTACCTCCTCCCACGAATGTTAAGAGCATTAGGTCATTTTTGGGACATGTGGGGTTTTATAGAAGATTTATCAAAAATTTCAGTGTCATTACAAAACCTTTGTGTAATTTGTTGTTGAAAGATGTTCCATTTGCTTTTGATAATGATTGTGTCACTGCTTTTAATGTCCTTAAACAAAAGTTGGTTGAAGCCCCAATTTTGCAATCACCGGATTGGTCAAAACCTTTTGAGATAATGTGTGATGCAAGTGATTACGCAGTTGTGGTTGTTTTGGGTCAACGGGTGGACAAGAAACCCGTTGCAATCTACTATGCAAGCAAAACCCTTTCAGATGCTCAGTTGAATTACACCACAACAGAAAAGGAATTGCTTGCTATAGTGTTTGCATTAGATAGGTTTTGGTCATATTTGTGGGGTAGTTAGGTTATTATTTATTCTGATCACACTGCTGTCAGGTACCTCATGGACAAGAAGGATGCGAAACCGAGGTTGATTAGATGGATTCTTTGTCACGTGTCAAGACAGGGAGTGAGAATGTGGTGGCGGATCATTTGTCACGTGTCATTCACAATGAGACAGAGGAGGGAGTTGCTATTAAAGAAACATTTCCTCATGAGTAGTTACTACATGTTTCTATTAAGCCATGGTATGCTAACTTTGGAAATTATTTGGTTGCAGGTACACTTCCGGAGCATTAGACAAAGAGAAGGAAGCAAAAATTCTTGGCTCAAGTAAAGCACTACATATGGGACGAGCCAGACTTGTTCAAAGTGGGAGCAGATCAATTGATTAGAAGATGCATCCCGGATTCAGAGATTCCCTCAGTTTTACAACACTTGCATGCATCTGCTTGCGGGGGTCATTTCAGTGGACAGAAAACAGGACATAAAGCGTTATCTTGTGGACTTTATTGGCCTACAATCTTTAAAGATGCTTTTGAGTTTGCTAAGAATTGTGTGAAATGTCAAAAGATGGGGAGCATTTCGAAAAGGAAGATGCCCATGCACCCCATCCTTGTTGTTGACATTTTTGATGTGTGGGGCATTGATTTTACGGGGCCATCTTGTAACTCATTCGTGAATTTATATATCTTAGTAGCGGTGGACTATGTTTCAAAGTGGATTGAAGCAATAGCTACTAAGACGAATGGCCATACCGTTGTGTGTAAGTTTGTCCAATCAAACATATTTTCAAGATTTGGGCTCCCCCCGAGTTATCATTAGCGATGGGGGATCCCATTTCAAAAATTTTCACTTTGGAAAACTTCTCAAACGGTATGGCGTAGACCATCAGATTGCCACTCCGTATCATCCTCAAATAAGTGGCCAAGTGGAAGTGTCCAATAGGCAAATCAAAAAGATTCTACAAAAAACCGTGCTAGCCGACCGTAAGGATTGGTCATCCAAGTTGAACGATGCTTTATGGGCGTACCGCACGGCATACAAGACTCCTATTGGCACTACACCATATAAGTTGGTTTATGGGAAAGGATGTCACTTACCGGTTGAATTTGCACATTGGGCATTATGTTAAAAGTGTTAACTTGGATTATGATAATGCAGGTAAGGAGCGGAAGCTTAATTTGTGTGAGTTGGAGGAATTGAGAGATGAGGCATACGAATGTGCTGTAGCCTACAAAGCCAAAACCAAAGCAGTACATGATGCAAAGATTCGGTTGAGTAAGTTTGAGGTAGGCCAAAAGGTGTGGCTTTACAATTCAAGATTGAAGTTATTTCTGGGGAAACTAAAAAGCAAGTGGATGGGACCGTACTTAATCGTCCATGTGGGGAACTTTGGTGATATAGAAATCGAAGATTTTGATGATCATTTAAAGCAAGTCATGAACGGGCATCGATTGAAGCCTTACATGGAAGCTAGCAACATTAACGGGTCAACAAAGCAGTCGGAAAGTGGTTGTTGTATCTTTCTGACTAACATAGCCGAGTAAAAGGGCCAGGTACTGTCGAGCTAACGACATAAAACTTAGTGCTAGTCGAGAGGCAAGCCGTCTTAGTTAACATTTCATTTTGTTTTTGTTTTTTGTGAGTTTTTGTTTTGAGTGTTTTGAGTTTTGAATTTAGGTGTTCTTTTGCTGGTTCTCAAGCCATGAGTAACCCTAAAGCGTGGGAAATTGTGTATGGGATTTGAGTGTGAATGGGTGCAATTGTGGGCAATGCACGAGTGTTGGGGGTGTGGAAGGTCACGAACCGAATAAATAAAACAGAAAATTAGTTTTTTTTTGGATAAATAAAATTTTATTTTATTAGTTTAGTTAATTTGTTTTTTCTAAAATTATGGCTTTAGTTGCAAAAAAATATATATAGATATATATATATATGTATATTTGGTGTTCCGACGTAGCCTACGCCCAAACATGGCCGTATGGTACGCCCAAGACCGTTTCTACGCCCAAAAGCCTCTGTCTACGCTCAATCCAGACGCTGACCCAACCCAGCGTAGCCTACGCCCAATCTGGTGTAGCCTACGCCGACGCACAACACAGCCCAGTTTGACCAAAAAAATCGACTTAAAACCCGAATTTTCCAAATTTTTACCCCAAAACCCGACCCTTTCACTTCATTTTCAGGATTTTCACCTGCATCCTCTCATTTCTCATCCAAAAATCCACTTTCTTCTTCATCTTCCCATCTCAAGAACTTCAATCCCTAGTTTTCAAACTTTCTCATTCTTCCACGAAATCCAACAATTTTAGAGTCTATCTTGCATAATTTTTCGAGGAGATTACAACCCTCACCTCAGATTTTTGAAAATCACGACGATTTGGGAGATTTCAAGGGTGATAGGTACGAAATTTTTGGGCATCCACTGAAGGTTTTCAAGTTCAATTGCTCTTTTGCTTCTCTCTTCCATTTTCTCTTGCAAAGGTATGTATTTTACTATAGGTTTTCAGTAAATGGAGGATTGATTTGGTATTTGTTGTCTTATTCTTTGTTGATGCATTATGATGATGGGTTAGTGGGTGTTGCACATGAAAGACTTGTGAGTGTGTTTGAAATGTAATGTTTTAACCAATTGTTGAACCCATAAACCATCACCTACATTGTTCAAAATTAAACTTTTGCTTACAAATGAAGATGTGAAAAATTACACAATCATGGAATTTTCAACAGTGAACATTTTAATTGTGTAACAATTGGTTGGATTCAACATGTTGGGAACATATTGCTAGTGGTTGTTGAAGCAAGTGTGGGGATGGGAGATATGATGTTAAATTTTTGCTTCTCCATACTCACAAATGGTCGCTTTTGTCAATTTCAAGCACCATGTTTAGCAGGTTTTCAAAGAACAAGAAAAGCAAGAAAGCACAGGAAGCATCTTCTTCCCGAGCACCACCACCACCTAAACAAAAGAAAAGAAGGACACTTTTGGTGGATGAATCTGAATACGAGGATGAATAAGTTGCTCAAATGGGTGAAGATGAGATGGAGGCTGAATATGAAGACATTCCCAAGCCCATTTGGAAGCGGAATGAGCCATTATCAAAACATCATGAGATATGGCAAGATGATCTATACGAAGAAAAAATGAACACCTTGAAGCATAAAGCCAATGCTATGGTCACTGAGCAGGCAGTGGTGATGCCTGAGTTCACAAGTTTGGGGTTGGTGCCATATTTCACTCAACTGGGATAGGAAGCATGTTTGACTTTTCATGACAAGGATGGCGGTGATCATATCACAGTCAATGCTATTATCGAGTGGATGTCTACACTGAAACGAGAATTATGGAATAAACCATCTCAAACAACCACTCTTATTGGGACTGTTGGAGCTATTTCAGTGGTGATGTCTTTTGAAACCATATGACAAGTAGCCAACTTTGATTCAAAACCGGCTCGTCAATATGTATATCCATCTGCTAAAATTTTATTTGATAGCAATATAGAGGGAGCACAAAGAATTGCCATTCTGCAACAATTATTCAGAGATGGAGCAGGAGGAGAGTTGTATCGGCGTGATCTGAAAATCATGCCTAAACTGTTATGAATAATTACTGTGTATAACATCATTCCAAGAATGGGAGATTTGGTAAAAATTCGCCATTATGAGTTAAAGGTGCTGCATGCATTAGTTTCAGGTCAAGAGATGTTATCGTTTTGCCACCTAGCAATGTTGAATGTTTGGGCGAGCATGGAAAGTAAAGTGAGGTGCATGGTTCCCCACTATAGGTTGATAACTGCACTAATGAGAAAGCAGGGTGTATTGAACCCGGACACCCAAATTGTGAAGAAACAACACAAGGCATTCTCATTTGCCAAGCTTAGCAAGGAAGAGTGGAGATTTGATGTGACCACTAGGTACTATGTTCTGAAGGACAAGAAAACTAGGCAAATGATCCGAGGGTTGAAGCAAAATGCACCCCCATTGCAAAGGGGTGAGCAAGACGAACCGTTGGGAGTTCTACAAGGTGTTATTGAAGGGACTACAACATATGATCTTGAGACTATGGGAGGAGATGATGATGAGGAAGAAGGTTCTGATCATGCGGGTAATGAGGAACAAAGGAGACATGCTAGCCAAGGAGGTAGAATGGATGATGATGTCATAGAGGCCATGGTACAATCTATGAGGCCTCGGGAATTTGATTTATGGCCTATGTCTACTAGGATGATGTGGGATAGGAGTTCAAAGGAGAGCATTTTGGCTCAAGAAGGAAGGGAAAGAGAAGATAGGCTAGCAAGTGCATTGGCCTATAATGTGGAAGAGTTGAGGAATGACTGGTTTAGGCAAGAGGAGGCAGTCCGCACTAGGACTGATTTTATTGCTGGCCACCCTTATCAAGAATGGCCTCAACACGTGGATTATCGTACTCTACCACCAATGATGCCGAAGGACATGCACCCGCGTTGCCCACAACAGTTCATGCCATCAAGGTGGGTTCCTTATCAACAACAACCACCACCAGAACAGGGTTCTAGCAAAACCGGAGCTTTTAACATGCGGGACATGAGGGATAGCTTGATGGAGGAGTGGTTCGGACCACCAATGCCTTACCCACCACGAGATGACTATTTTCCAGGCACTCACTGATCGTCTGTGATCAGGTCCATGTGCTCTTTCCATTTTTCCATAACTGTTTATTTGAACTATGTTTGACACTTTGTGCTTGTGTTATTTGCTAATGTTTGTTTGAAGTTGATGTTTGGTTGAAGTGTAGTGTAAAAGGGAATTTGAATGGGGCATATGGGTAAATCATCACATCATACTCATTTCACACTCATAATTAGTGAAAAATTTACATTGGGGACAATGCAAGGTTTAAGTGTGGGGATGAGGGGAAACTTTGAAAAATTTTAACAATTGTTCAAAAGAGGTCTTTTTGTGCACGAAAAACAAATTTTTTTCTCAAAGAAAATTGTGAATGCGTCTTTAACCGGTGTATGTGTGTAACTTCCGAATTATGCCTAGTTCTTTAAGTTGCGGAATAAAGTTTTCTTAGCAAGTTGTATGAAAATTTGGTAGGTAAGTCTCAATTAAGGATACAAGGCTAGATAGTGGATAAACATGCATGATTTACATCCGAAACCCGTTACCACCGTTTTCGTGAGAATTTGAGCCTATATTGAGCATGAAATAGATGTAGAATTGAATGCTCATTTTCTTTTGATGTGTGATTACCATAATGTTGTCATTTCAGAACCTGCATAGCTAATACATGTTAAGACCATGAGCCAGAGTGTGCACAAAAGTGATAGAGGCATTAGGATACCCCCTTGTTTCAACCTTTTTGTTTGTTTCACCAGCCCTTGACAAACCCCTAGTCGCCCTTTTGAGCTAATTATTCATTTCTTTGCTAAACGCATTCCATTAGCCAAAATCAGCCTTTGTAGCCATTTTAGTTTATACCAATGTGGTGAATCCAAGTTAAGTAGTGTTAATGCCTTGTTTAAAAAAAATAAAAAAAATAAAAAAAAGAAGGAAGTAAAATTGTTCATAGTGATGTTAGTAGTGTTTAGCAATAAAAAGTAATCCAATAAGGGTACATACTTACCCTAGTGATTATGTGTAGTAGTTATTTGTGTGAACTTAACTTGGATTTCGCCTGTTTTAGCCACTTACATTCCTTTTCCATACCTGTAACAACCAAATAATTAGCACGTTTAATCATGTATAAAATCTACGTTGAATTAACAATTTAAATTATTATAGGATGATAGTATGCGAGAAATGGTGAATGTGGGCGAAAACCGTGCGCAAAACGGAGTTACAGATTGTCCGGAATCGCGAAACGAAGGAAAATTTCAAAGTATGTAATTTTGGACTCGTCGCGGTACGCGACTAAGTGGTTGAGGATCCTTCGTGGTACGCGATGGACCAAAAATATCTGAAATCCTCCGAAAATCTTCGCGGTACGCGAAGCCTTATTTGGCTCCTCGTCGCGGTACGCGACGGGTGAGGCGGTGGAATAAGTTGATATCTTTCATCAGATTTCATAAAAACTATATTTCATCTTCATATCTCGAACATATTCGCTCCAGACGAACATCAGACGAATTTTTCTCATCAAACCTTCAATTTGAAGCCACCAGAAGTCTCTGATCATACCAGGGATCGTATTTACAAGTTCTGATCGTTGTTTTGCAGTCAAAACTCCGTCAGATTAGGTAATGATTAGTTTTTAACATTCTAGTGTGATTTTGATTGATTAGATCTTGATTTTGAATGTAATGATATAGTTAGGATTGTTGATTATTGCCTAGATGATGGCTAGGATTGATTAGAAATGAAGAACAGGATGTTCTAACGGTTAAATCCTTGTTTTGATCCGTTGTAATGCCCGGTTTGCATGAAATCACAACTATGAGTATAATGGTTTAATCCATTTGATTTTGACAATGTAGGTGATTAGCTTGGTTAATCTTTGAAATGCAAAGGTTAAATCTAAGTGTTTCAAACTAATCACAATCATTAACATACTTATTGGAACGATTATCTGATGTTTATGATAACAGTCAGATTAGTATGTTAAACATGGTTATTAAACCTACTCTAAGACTACATTGTGATATTCCATGATATCTGGGAAATCAATGATAAGGATTGATCATTTCTAAGCCATCAGTTTAAGAATTGTTTTAGCATTATAATCAACAACATTAACTATTTGATGACTTTCAAGACAATGTCTTTGACATTGAACGTTCAGAAAGATCTAATCAGTAGGTTAAAACCTAAATAACTTATTAAGTGTAAACTAATGCAGAGTTACACCATTAGTACCAGTTTACGAGGAATCTTGCTACCGTAAGATATCAAGTGAGTTCTTATAGCCCTGTTTTAAATGTTTTATCATTTTGGGCTGATATGCATGTTATAAAGTTCTGTTATGAAAATGATTGTATGTATGTATAAAGTATTGTATGAAAATGATTTTAACCTGATTATAGTCAGGTAAAACATGTTTACAGATAAAGAAAGTTTACAGATAAAGAATGTTTATAGATAAAGAATGTTTTAAAGAAAAGAATGTTTTAAGTCTCAACTATGATTGAGAAGTAAATGATTTTAAGAATTTCAGCTGAGATGTAATGAATATGTTAAGTCTCAATGATGATTGAGAAGTAAATGATTTTTAAGAATCTCAGCTAAAATATGATGAATGTTTTAAAGTCTCAACTGCGGTTGAGAAAGAAATGATTTTAAAGGACTCAACCGAGGTTGAGTAGGAAATGAGGTTTTGCTGGCTGCGGTTGAGCAAAACTTGAACACTACGGTGAAAGGAGCCGTTTATGATGATGATGGTTTAAATGATTTAAACCATATTATGTATGAATGATATATGTAAAGAAGTCTTGTACCGGTATGAGCCGTCAATTTCGGTTGATGGTTAAAGAGTCCTGTGGAAACATAGGCCTGCCGACTGTGTGTCGCCAGTTCAGTTAAAGAAATCTTAGGCATGCTTGAGTTATCAGCTGCGCGTTGATAGTGTTAAAGAAATCTTATACATGTATGAGTTATCAGCTGTGAGTTGATAGTTTAAGAGCCTTGTGCTACACAAGCCTGTTTGACTTCAGGGTCAGCAGTTGACGGTGAAGTTCCTTCACCGTATGAATGATGTTATGATGATATGTATGTTATGTAATTATGTTACGATGCAATGTATGTTATGAAACTATGATATGAGAACAGGTATGTTATGTATTTGGATTATGTTATATGATGATATAAATGAATAAGGATTTTTCTAAGAAATGAATTTAGAACTCACCGGCATAAAGCTGACTTGTTTTACATGCATATCAGGTTGAATAGTCGAGAAAGGAGACCAGGAGGGCTCATGGCATGCGTTGAATACTACCCCTGGCATAGACTGGCTATGTTATAAGTCTAATAAAGATATGAGCTATGTATTAATGTTTGTTTAGGTTTGTATAATATTTTATGTAATCGCCTTAAATTCCGCTGCTATGGTAATATAAATATGTTTTAAAGAGTATGGGTTTGATGTTTGCCAACCGAGGGGCACGGGGCCTCTCAAGTTGGTATCAGAGCCATAGTTTGAGAGATCTGGTCATCCCTAATGGCTGGACTTAGACTGAAAATGGGACAGAATGAATGCCAGTCAAGGGTAGTTTGATGCCATGAGCATATGACCTTAGAGCTTGTTATGTTTAAGATATAGATTAAATTAGCATGATGTTGCAAATGATAATGTGTTCATGATTGGGAATGTTTAGAACTTATAAGTGAGGTAAATAATTAATTACACTTGATCAACGTCATTAACAATTTACAATGCTTATTACGTCCTGAATTATTACCTTGATTGACACATGGTTGTTTGCAATATGTATAGAAAACTAAAATGGCAGGCGAAAAGAGAGAAGGTGGAAGTGGTAAAGGTCGAGGTCGACCACCTAAAAACAAGAAGCAAGCTGAGGAAGTACCAGTGAATAATGCGGAAACTGAAGTCAACACTGAAGATGAAAATGAAGAGGAAGAAATTAGGCTTGAACCGGTGGTGGTAAAGGCAATATCTAATGAAGTTCGTAAAATTTTAAAAGATCTATTACCTTCAGATAAAACCAAAGCCGAAAAGGAAACTACTAAAGAAGGAGCTACTGAGGAAGGGGAAAGAGCTAACGGCTCTAACAAAGAGCACGATGAAGATGAGGTGTTGATCATCAATAATAAAGGCAGTGGTTCAAGTACTAAGGGACCCAAAGGATGTGATTACAAGGCTTTTAAAGGGTGCAATCCTCCACCCTTTGATGGTAAGAAAGATGCGGTGGCTACCTGCCATTGGGTTTCGGCTATGGAAGCGGTTATTGAGATTAGTGAATGTCGGGTTGATCAAGCTGTGAAATTTGCAGCTCATTCATTTACTGAAGAAGCTCTACATTGGTGGAACACCGTCAAACAGTCAAAGACCAATACTGATGTGGAGGGCATGAAATGGGAAAACTTAAAGGAATTAGTTATGAAACACTTTTGTCCGAAAAATGAAATTGATAAAATCGAGCGGGAATTCCTGATTTTAAAAGCCGGACGTATGACCCATCGGCAATATACGTCAAAATTTAATGAAATGTCAAGACTGGTTCCTCATTTGGTAAACACGGAGGAACGCAGGTTGAAGTTATATGTGGAAGGACTACCACCTAAAGTCCGAACACATGTGAAGGCGCATGCTCCCGGAACTTTTGAATCAGCTGTAGAGATTAGCGGCATTGTCTGGGATGATGTGTTTGAAGCTGAACCTTTAAAGGAAGAACCTAAGCAAAAATGGTCACCTAAATTTAAAAGACACACAAATGATAAATCAGGACCCCCTATGAAAAGGTTTAAAATGGAAGGATTTGAAACATGCCCTAAGTGTGGAAGGAAACATGGGGGAGAATGTCGCCTGGGGACTACTTTGTGCTACCGTTGTGGAAAAACTGGACATCTCTCGTATAATTGTCCAAATATACTAAAATGTTACAATTGTGGTGGAATCGGTCATGTGAGCAAGAATTGTTTTAAACCAAAGATAATGCCTACTGAAGCCAGCAAACCTGAAAGTAGTAAGGGAGGTGATAAGCAAAAGGCAAAAGCTCGTGCCTTTACTATGACTAAGGATCAAGCAGATAAAGACCCAGATGTGGTGACAGGTACGTTCTTGATTAATGATATCCCTGCTTCAGTACTATTTGATTCTGGTGCAAGTATGAGCTTTGTGGCTATTACTTTTTGTGATAAACTACGTGCTAATGTTAAAAAGATAGAACACGCCTTTAATATTGAAACTGCTCTTGGTAAATCTACTAGAGTAACGGAGGCCATTGATGATGATTGTTACATTGATATAGAAGGTCATAGATTCCCTGTTAAGTTGTTTGTGATTACGTTAGGAGGTTTCGATGTAGTTTTGGGCATGGATTGGTTAGCCAAACATGAGGCTAACATTATTTGTCGACGAAATATGATTTTCTTAACAGCTCTCAATGGGAGATCAGTAACGGTTTACGGGGATAAAGTGTTTAATGCGCCTAAAGTCATTTCAATGATTAAGGCGAGTGAATTTATGAGGCGAGGGTGTGGGGCTTATCTGGCTTATGTTATTGATAAAGAAATTAAAGTAAAAGAATTGGAAGACGTACCCGTGGTGTGTAACTTTCCTGATGTATTTCCTGAGGATTTGCCAGAAATTCCACCTGATCGGGAAATCGAGTTCCAAATTGATGTTGTGCCAGGAGCTCAACCTGTCGCCAAGGCACCGTACCGTCTGGCTCTAACAGAGATGAAAGAATTAATGACCCAACTACAAGACCTTCTAGACAAAGGTTTTATACGACCGAGTGTGTCACCTTGGGGTGCATCAGTGTTGTTTGTAAAGAAAAAGGATGGAAGTATGAGAATGTGTATTGATTATAGGGAATTGAATAAGCTCACAATAAAGAATAAGTATCCGTTACCAAGAATTGATGATTTATTTGACCAATTACAAGGGGCAAGTTGGTTTTCTAAAATAGATCTCAGATCAGGGTATCATCAATTAAAGGTGAGAGAACAAGATATTCCGAAGACAGCGTTTCGCACACGTTATGGACACTATGAGTTTCTTGTGATGTCTTTCGGATTCACAAATGCTCCTGCGGCGTTTATGGATTTGATGAATCGGGTGTGCAGACCTATGTTAGACCGATCGGTGATTGTGTTTATTGATGACATCTTGATATATTCAAAGAGCGAGGACGACCATGCTTGTCATATACGGGAAGTACTTGAAATACTAAGAAGAGAAAAGCTTTATGCTAAGTTCTCTAAATGTGCCTTTTGGTTACGAGAAGTGCAGTTCCTAGGTCATGTTATTAGTCCAGAAGGCATAATGGTAGACCCAGCTAAAGTAGAGGCAGTAATGAAATGGAATCCTCCGAAAACACCAACGGAAGTTCGTAGCTTTCTTGGATTAGCAGGTTATTACAGAAGATTTATCCAGGATTTCTCCAGAATTGCTACACCGTTGACGAAATTGACTAGGAAAGAAGTAAAATATGATTGGGGTCCAAATCAGGTCCAAGCTTTTAATGAATTGAAAAAGAGATTAACTGAAGCTCCTATCTTAGTATTACCGGATGGTAATGAAGATATGGTTGTGTACTCAGATGCGTCTTATTTAGGTTTGGGTTGTGTACTTATGCAAAGGGGAAAGGTAATAGCATATGCCTCAAGACAATTGAAAACCCATGAAGCTAATTATCCAACACATGATTTGGAATTGGCTGCTGTGGTATTTGCTTTAAAAATTTGGAGGCATTATCTATATGGAGTTAAATGTACAATCTACACAGATCATAAAAGCTTAAAATATTTCTTTGAACAAAAAGACTTGAATATGAGACAAAGAAGATGGCTTGAGCTACTCAAAGATTATGACTGTGAGATCTTGTATCACCCGGGCAAGGCCAATGTGGTTGCTGATGCTCTAAGTCGCAAGACAGAACACTCTGCTATACAAATTAAGTCTTACAGTTTGGTAATAACACCTGATTTTCTAAATGAACTCAAGGATGCACAGAAGGAAGGATTAAAGGAAGAAAATGTGGGATTCGAAAGGATATTTGGTCAGGTTAAAAGTCTAGAAGAAAATGAATGTGGCGTTAAGATACGATTTGGTCGAATGTGGGTTCCACGAAATGGGGACATCAGGTCAAGGATTCTAGACGAAGCACATAAGTCACGTTACTCTATTCATCCTGGTGCAACGAAAATGTATCAAGACCTTTGAAAGGATTATTGGTGGCCAGGTATGAAGTTTAATGTAATGCAGTATGTAAATAAATGTTTGACATGTGCGCAAGTGAAAGCTGAACATCAGAAACCCTATGGTTATGTGCAACCTTTAGAAGTCCCAGAATGGAAATGGGAACACATCACCATGGATTTTATTACTAAATTGCCTCTTACGGCAAAACGTTATGATACTATTTGGGTAATTGTAGACCGATTAACGAAAAGTGCTCATTTCTTGCCTATACGTGAGTCTTATACATCAGAGAAACTGTCTGAACTATTTGTGAAAGAAATAATTACAAGACATGGAGTTCCAGTTTCTATAGTATCTGATCGTGATACACGATTTGTTTCAAGATTCTGGAAACAGTTTCATGAATCAATGGGCACAAGACTCAATATCAGCACTGCGTATCATCCTCAGACCGACGGACAGTCTGAAAGGACTATCCAAACCTTAGAAGATATGCTCAGAGCTTGTATTATTGATTTTGGTGGTAGTTGCGATGATCATTTACCATTGGTGGAATTCTCGTACAACAATAGCTACCATGCTAGTATTGGAATGCCACCATACGAGGCGTTGTACGGACGACGTTGTAGGACACCTGTGTGTTGGGGAGGAGTAGGACAGAAAGAAGTAGGAAGCAAAGCTGCAGTATTAGATTTGACGGAAAAGCTTCAACTAGTTAAAGCTCGAATGAAAGCTGCACAGGATCGACAGAAGTCCTATGCTGATAAAAGACGGAGACCAATAGAGTTTGAAGTAGATGATCAAGTATTGTTAAAAGTTTCACCATGGAAGGGAGTTATTCGATTCAGGAAAAGAGGAAAGTTGAGTCCGAGATTTATTGGACCTTTTCGAATAATGGCACGGGTCGGTAAAGTAGCTTACCGATTAGATCTGCCAGATGAACTGAGTGGAATTCATCCAACATTTCACGTTTCACATCTGAGAAAATGTCTGGCGGATGATGTAGCATATGTGCCTTTAAATGATATTGAAGTTGATGAAAGGTTGAATTACATAGAAGAACCAGTTGCAATAGTTGACACGAAGGAAAAACAATTACGTAACAAGATGATCAGACAAGTTAAGGTTCAATGGAAACACCGAAAAGGATCTGAGGCAACATGGGAGACTGAAGATGAGATGAAACGACTCTACCCACATTTGTTTGAAACGTAACAGGTTTCGAGGACGAAACCTATTGTAAGGAGGGTAGATTTGTAACAACCGAATAATTAGCACGTTTAATCGTGTATAAAATCTACGTTGAATTAACAATTTAAATTATTATAGGATGATAGTATGCGAGAAACGGTGAATGTGGGCGAAAACCGTGCGCAAAACGGAGTTACGGATTGTCCGGAATCGCGAAACGAAGGAAAATTTCAAAGTATGTAATTTTGGACTCGTCGCGGTACGCGACTAAGTGGTTGAGGATCCTTCGCGGTACGCGATGGACCAAAAATATCTGAAATCCTCCGAAAATCTTCGCGGTACCCGAAGCCTTATTTGGCTCCTCGTCGCGGTACGCGACGGGTGAGGCGGTGGAATAAGTTGATATCTTTCATCAGATTTCATAAAAACTATATTTCATCTTCATATCTCGAACATATTCGCTCCAGACGAACATCTGACGAATTTTTCTCATCAAACCTTCAATTTGAAGCCACCAGAAGTCTCTGATCATACCAGGGATCGTATTTACAAGTTCTGATCGTTGTTTTGCAGTCAAAACTCCGTCAGATTAGGTAATGATTAGTTTTTAACATTCTAGTGTGATTTTGATTGATTAGATCTTGATTTTGAATGTAATGATATAGTTAGGATTGTTGATTATTGCCTAGATGATGGCTAGGATTGATTAGAAATGAAGAACACGATGTTCTAACGGTTAAATCCTTGTTTTGATCCGTTGTAATGCCCGGTTTGCATGAAATCACAACTATGAGTATAATGGTTTAATCCATTTGATTATGACAATGTAGGTGATTAGCTTGGTTAATCTTTGAAATGCAAAGGTTAAATCTAAGTGTTTCAAACTAATCACAATCATTAACATACTTATTGGAACGATTATCTGATGTTTATGATAACAGTCAGATTAGTATGTTAAACATGGTTATTAAACTAATCTAAGACTACATTGTGATATTCCATGATATCTGGGAAATCAATGATAAGGATTGATCATTTCTAAGCCATCAGTTTAAGAATTGTTTTAGCATTATAATCAACAACATTAACTATTTGATGACTTTCAAGACAATGTCTTTGACATTGAACGTTCAGAAAGATCTAATCAGTAGGTTAAAACCTAAATAACTTATTAAGTGTAAACTAATGCAGAGTTACACCATTAGTACCAGTTTACGAGGAATCTTGCTACCGTAAGATATCAAGTGAGTTCTTATAGCCCTGTTTTAAATGTTTTATCATTTTGGGCTGATATGCATGTTATAAAGTTCTGTTATGAAAATGATTGTATGTATGTATAAAGTATTGTATGAAAATGATTTTAACCGGATTATAGTCAGGTAAAACATGTTTACAGATAAAGAAAGTTTACAGATAAAGAATGTTTATAGATAAAGAATGTTTTAAAGAAAAGAATGTTTTAAGTCTCAACTATGATTGAGAAGTAAATGATTTTAAGAATTTCAGCTGAGATGTAATGAATATGTTAAGTCTCAATGATGATTGAGAAGTAAATGATTTTTAAGAATCTCAGCTAAAATATGATGAATGTTTTAAAGTCTCAACTGCGGTTGAGAAAGAAATGATTTTAAAGGACTCAACCGAGGTTGAGTAGGAAATGAGGTTTTGCTGGCTGCGGTTGAGCAAAACTTGAACACTACGGTGAAAGGAGCCGTTTATGATGATGATGGTTTAAATGATTTAAACCATATTATGTATGAATGATATATGTAAAGAAGTCTTGTACCGGTATGAGCCGTCAATTTCGGTTGATGGTTAAAGAGTCCTGTGGAAACATAGGCCTGCCGACTGTGTGTCGCCAGTTCAGTTAAAGAAATCTTAGGCATGCTTGAGTTATCAGCTGCGCGTTGATAGTGTTAAAGAAATCTTATACATGTATGAGTTATCAGCTGTGAGTTGATAGTTTAAGAGCCTTGTCCTACACAAGCCTGTTTGACTTCAGGGTCAGCAGTTGACGGTGAAGTTCCTTCACCGTATGAATGATGTTATGATGATATGTATGTTATGTAATTATGTTACGATGCAATGTATGTTATGAAACTATGATATGAGAACAGGTATGTTATGTATTTGGATTATGTTATATGATGATATAAATGAATAAGGATTTTTCTAAGAAATGAATTTAGAACTCACCAGCATAAAGCTGACTTGTTTTACATGCATATCAGGTTGAATAGTTGAGAAAGGAGACCAGGAGGGCTCATGGCATGCGTTGAAGACTACCCCTGGCATAGACTGGCTATGTTATAAGTCTAATAAAGATATGAGCTATGTATTAATGTTTGTTTAGGTTTGTATAATATTTTATGTAATCGCCTTAAATTCCGCTGCTATGGTAATATAAATATGTTTTAAAGAGTATGGGTTTGATGTTTGCCAACCGAGGGGCACGGGGCCTCTCAATACCTTAGCCTTAGCCAACATTACAACCTTGAAAGACCTCTTGATTTTTGTATACTTTGTGCATAATGGTGGAGATTTGATTGCTTTGCAAGCTTATGATAACGATGTATCATTAGTGGATTGAGAGTTCAGAAATACTAGTGCATCATTGCTAGTTCAGATACAAAGCCGAGTGGAGTGTTCATTGTGAGAGGTGTGAATGTGTGCATGAAAACCATTTGAAGCTAAGTGTCCTTGATTAGATATTTTCTTGTCGAATATGTAATATTGCTTGTTAGGATGTAAATCTATTGCACGTTGTAAGTCTTGGGAATTAGGCGTGGTTTTGAAGTTTTGCTATTAACCGGTAATGAAATGTTTAAAAGATGATTTTTGTTGAATTATTTGTTATCGTGCGTAGAGGACTTTGCTTGGGACAAGCAAAACATAAGTGTGGGGATGTGATGTGTGTTTGATTTTCAGGTGCTTTAACAGTTTAAAGTTGCGTTTTTATGTGCATTTTATGTGGATCGATGATACTTTGAGATACAATTGTGAATTGCAGGTAAAAACAAGTTAGATGGATGCCCGGGGTTGTTAACGAGGTGAAAAGATGCACAGATGGATCATAAACAGTCGAGAAAAGATCAGAACTTCGGAAGCGCATATTTTGAGCAAGAGGAAGAGTTACGGAATCCATAATATATGAATACTGAGTTTCTTGACGAGATGAAACTGTAATTGAAGTCAGACTAGGCGTAGACTACGCCCAAGTTACCGTAGGCTACGCCCAAAAATTCAGCATTGGCAGAAATTCTTCACCGTTCAGATGGGCCCGGCGTAGGCTACGCCCAAAAAGTGGAAAACGAGTTTTTAACCCTATTTTGCCTATTTTGAAGCCGCAATCCTTCCAAGTCGAAAATTAAGATTTTTGGGGCCATTTGGGGACAATTTTTGACAGTTTTTGGGTGGATCCAACTCTCCAAATCAAGATTCAATCCAAGAATTCATCAATGGAATCAACAATTGAAGATCAAATCGCGATAAGGCAAGGCTAGTTTTTTTGTAATCGCTTCCGGGTAATTAGGGTTGTGAGTGAAACATTGTTTGAATGTTGAATCTAGGTTTTTGATTGTAAATTAATACGATTTCTATTTGGTTGATTTAAACAATAGATTTATGTTTTTGTATTGATACGTTACCATCAGTGATTCGGTTTTCTTGCATCGTTTACTCATTGGTAGTTGTGTAATGCTTTGCATATGTCTATTAGTGATTGTGTGAATGAGCAAATCTTAAACGTTCGTTCCATTATCACCACTTCAAGCGAATTGATTAACACAATCAATTTTTACATGATTTTGATCTAGGTTTAACTTACATTCATTGTGGATCTTGCAACCTAAAAACCGGAAGTGATTACCTTTTTCATTAATTATTTTCAAATCAAAATTTAAGTTTGTTTCTTTTAAACGCTTCTCTTAATTCAATTCAATCCCAAGTTTTCATTTTTCTTAGATTAATTAGTTTGTAGTGACAATTAACACTTTCCACTTTCCACTGATTCCTTGTGGAGACGACCTTACTTGCCCTTGCTATAGTCAAAGGTAGCTAAGTTCTTAGTTATAAATTGTTTTTGATTGACCTACGACACATCGATCAACCCGTTCCGAGCAGTTGACCCATACTCGTTGACCCATCAAGATTAATCCAACAAATAATACTTTTTTTGCTTTGTGTTCCTGATTTTGGCATGTATTTTTCATGGTTAAGACATTGAATTTTGCAATGACTGTTAAACAAACCTTGTCCAAATCCTCAGTCTTGGCCTCTTCCATAACTGCAACAATAGACGATAGCGTGTAGAACCATGGACATATCGAAAATGATCACCACTGCAGTTGTTTTAATGTGTGTTTCATTCCAAAATGGAAAAGAGTAGCTCGCTATAAGTTACACATATTCTTCATAGGCTTTTTAATACTATATTAGTTTTTTTAAAAAATCACAATTATTTCTTAGACTGCTTGATTAATGCTACAACTAGAAATGAGTGACGTGTGTCAATATGTTAGCAAACTTGTTCAATACAATACTAATTAAATAGAATTCATGAAAAATCTAATTAGTTATGATTGTCTTTAACTTCTTAATTTGTGTATTGTAGGACGTAGAGAAGATGATGCCACCTTATTTGAGGGAAGCAAAGAACAAAGATGTTCAAACACCATATGAGTTATTCGCCAAAGAAAACGAAGATCTTGTTTCCAAAGGATTAAAATGGATGAAAGATTGTATGTTGTTACGACACTCATAGCAACGGTTGCATTCGCTGTAGCCTTCATGGTTCCTGGTGGCTACAACCACACTACTACAAAACTGGGTATTTGCGACGAAATTTTCGGTCGCAAATTAGTCTCAAATAACCATATGCGACGGACAAGTATTTTGCGACTGGTTTTAGCAACGGATATTCTGGTCTCAATTAATACCACGGATTAGCGACATGCTTTTTGCGACGGGTTTGCGATAAGTTTTTGCAATAGATTTGCGACGGCTTTTTTGCGACTGTTTTCCGACAAGAATTTTACAATAACTTTGCGACGGGTTTTTTGTGACTATCTTGCGACTAGAAATTTGCAACGACTTTGCAACTAATGCACTTGCGAAGAGTTTGCGACAAATTTGCGACCATTTTTCAGCCATTTTACAAAATAAACATATACGCAAAAAGATAATAAAACCTGCAAATAATTTACAAAATTTTAAATGGAACCTACTTTATAAGCATTAAATATCCAAAAGCATCAAATATCCAAAAACATCAAATATCCAAAAGCATCAAACATCTAATTTGTCTTAACTAGGCATTCGAACATCCAAAATAAAGTGGTTTGGTTATGCCCTAACTCGATGACGGGAGGTTTTTAGTCGCAACTCTTAACAGTGTCTCAATGCTCGCTATTCTCTCAAGCATAGCCTCTTTCTCGGCCTTTTCCTTCTCTTTCTCGGCATTTTCACTTTCCTTTTCTTTCACAACTCCTCTATAATTTTGTTTAACCATTGTATCTACAATCAAAAAACATATACTTCAATTAGTAAATAAATATCAAAACTCAAATACACTAGTACACCCATAAGTTTAGGTTATGTTGCATACACATACTGATACAAGAGAAAGCTACACCACATAGATATGTTCACACACAATTGCAATATTACAAAAACTTATGTTGCTTTAAAAGTCAAACTATCAACTAGCAACAAGTACTAATAAGAATATATAAAACATATAAATAATAATTAACTATTTACTATTCACTACATAGTCAATTATTGTCAATATATTATTCTCAATTTTGACATCAAACATCAAATTCATAAAACATACCTTAGAGTCTTGTCTCTCATGTCCACAAGAAGAACTGTTACAAGATGTAGATTGTGTGCCTGTGATAAACCCTAGTGGGTCAATTATATTGCTTAAGCCATACCATTTTCCTTTGTTTTTTTTTCATCCGGTCGCTTGTGATGCACGTGACCACAAGGGTTCGTCAAAACGAGGATGTTGGCTATCATCTTCCCCGTACTTCTTCACAAGATATCCTTTATATATCTGTGATATACAATAACAAAAATTCTTAATTACATCTTCGGGGTCCCCTTTATATATTGTTAAGACTGTTACATATTACTTATTATATTTTAAAATGGTTTTTAAGGTCAATAAAAATAGCAATAAAATAATATGCATCAAAATAACAGTTGCTACTAGTTTTATCAAGATTTATGTGTTCATTGTGTTGATTTAACATTTAACAAAGCCTTTGCTTATATATTTGAAGAGTTGATTTTATAAGTCAAATATTTCTCAGCTAAATTTTTTTAAGGTGGTTTTGTGACTCACTTAATTAGTGAACTTGTTTAACAAAAAGCAATGATAATCACAATAACTTACAAATGTATCATAGGATCTTTGATCAACCCACTCATCCTTTTGTTGTTGAACATCCTCTTCTAAGTCCAAGTCATCAATTATCGGGCTACCAACCTCCGACAATTTGTCTAATGGCCTTTTGCCTTTCTTGCAATGAGATTGCCTCCAAATCAATGATAATCACAATAACTTACAAATGTATCGCTGGAATTGTGTCGCAATTTTGTAGCTATTTGCGATACAAATATTTTTGTCGTAAATTTCCGTAGGAAAATGTTCATTCTATAGTAGTGTCTCACCGATTCCAGGTATGATCAGGTCCGACCCTATTTAAAAATATTCGGTGACTACTATTATATGGATATATTATCATAGTTAGAGGAGATATTATGTAAATATTTGTTTAGTATATATTCACGTTATGTAATACAGGTTTACACACAATACAATAATATAATTACAATTAATATGGTATCACAAGTGAGGGATCTAAAACCCTACAGCCTTCGATTACAATTTTTTTCCAATCAGGAATTCTCTCCCGTCATCTTCTAATGGCGATGATCGCTCCCTTTTCCGCCCCTGTAAAAACGTCTCATTACTCCCACAAGTTTGGGTTCACCCTATCCCCAACCAACTACGGGTTTTGGAAATCCATGATCAAACCTTTCTTGGTCACTAATCATCTTTATGGCTACGTTGATGGAACCATCCCCTGCCCTTCACCCATGCTTCCAGCCACATCCGACAAAGATGAACCGGCTACAAACTCCAACTACGCTATTTGGATCGCCAATGATGCTCATGTTCGCACCGTTTTTACTGCTACCATCTCTGAGGCCTCATTCATTCATGTTCAGGGGGAAACCTCTGCCGATCTCTGGGCTGCTCTCGAACGTGCATATGCACCCAAGACCTCTTCCCGAGAATTTACGCTCAAAACCCAACTTCTTCGGATTACTATGCTCGGTGATGAAACCCCTACAACCTATCTAAACTGTGCGCAATCCTATGCTGATGCACTTGCCAATATTGGAAAACCTATGCCGGAGCCGGATGTGGTCATGTTCGTTTTAGCAGGTCTTCGTGCTAATTACAATTCTCTCAAAACAACCATCCTTGCCGGACAATTACCTACTTGCTTCTCGGAATTACTTGGCCTTTTATCGGATCATGACTTTATGGTGAGGTCAAACCATACAGAAGTATCTCCTGTTCAAGTTTTTACTACTGTCTCATTTGGTCGATCACAATCAGCAGCCCCTAACACATTACCTAATGTAGGTGACTCTGTTCAACAATTACAGACTTTGTTGTCCCACCTTGGAATACAACTTCCCAATTCAGCTGCAACCCCCCAAGCTCACTACACCAACCGGTCTTCCAACAATCAGGCACGTGGCAGGTCTAATACATGGGGTGGACATGGTAACAACTACACCAACAGCGACTATCGCAACCAATCTGGGGGAGGAAACCATACCAATCAGTTTCACTGGGCAACTAAACAAAACATGGTTTATGGATCGTGCAATCGGTGTGGAATCGCCTCTATGCCTTCCTCTACGCCTCTCTCCAAACCTTCCAATCTCACCTCATATCCTACTTCCAATACTCAACGTAATTCTACCTACCCAGCCCCCACATATTACGTCTACTCCTACAGCCCAAATACCTACACCTACTGCCCCAATTCCAACCCAAACTCTACCAGCCAAACCAACTACAGCCCCTGTCCCACACACCACCGATTCACCTCACGACCAGAAACAGCCAAAACCACCTCGCCAACGCCCATCTAACCTCCGACAAAATCCAAAACCAAACAAACGATTCAGTCTACACTCCTTTCATACCACATCACAAACTGTCCTAACCGAACCTACCTCCTTTACTATTGCCAACAAAGATCTTCGTTGGTGTAAAGCCATGGCTGAGGAATACTCGGCCCTTTTACGAAATGGTACATGATCTTTAGTTCCTCAAACACCTGGCACGAATCTGGTCGATTGTAAATGGGTCTATCGGCTAAAAACAGGTCCACATGGGGCTATTACACGTTACAAAGCTCGCCTGGATGCAAAAGGCTTTCATCAACAACCAGGGATTGACTACACAGAAACCTTTAGCTCGGTTGTAAAATCAACAACAATTCGTGTTGTACTATCGGTCGCAGTTACTCAACGTTGGCAGCTTTGTCAGTTAGACGTTCAGAGCGCATTTCTTCATGGTGATCTGACAGATTTGTATACATGAAGCAACCATAAGGATTCATTGATCCTCAAAAACCGGACCATGTTTGCTTACTTAGGAAAACACTTTATGGTATTAACCAGGCACCCCGAGCATGGTTCATCGTCTGAGCTCGGATTTACTAACTCTTGGATTTCAGGGCTCCAAGACCGACCCCTCTCTTCATCCTATCGATTAACGGAACCTTGTTATACATGCTTGTTTACGCTGATGACATCATCCTTACAGGAAACAATCCACAAGAAATTGATCGAGTTGTTCACACTCTTAGCCGCATGTTTGCCTTACAGGATCTGGGTTCTTTCTCCTACTTTCTTGGAATCGAGATCTTCAGGCATGGTTTTGACATCGTCCTCTCCCAACAGAAGTACACTCGGGATCTGTTATCACGTGCCGGTTTATGTGATTCCAAACCGGTTTCTTCACCAATGTCTACATCCACTCATTTAACACTTGGTGATAGTGACCTCTTTGCTAACCATGTCAAATATCGACAACTAGTTGGAGCCTTACAGTATGTAACCCTTTCACAACCCGATATTACCTTCGCAGCCAACAAGGTCTGCCGGTTCATGCACTCACCAACTCAAAATCGCTGGTCCGTGGTAAAGCGTATTTTGAGATATCTTAAGGGAACCTCTAGGTATGGGTTGCTGATTTCTCACAAATCCACATCCCGGCTCCATTCGTATCCGTATGCTGTTAACGCATACTTAGACTCAGACTGGGCTGGGTGTCTAGATGACCGTCGATCAACAGGGGGATTTGCTATATATCTTGATTCCAACTTAGTTTAGTGGTCAGCTCGAAAACAAAAGACTATCTCTCGGTCATCTACTGGGTCTGAATACAAAGCCCTGGCAGACACCATAGCTGAATTAACATGGATGGAATCACTGCTACGTGAACTCCAAGTGTCAATGCCTTTCATTCCCATCTTATGGTGTGGTAACCTAGGTGCCACTTGTTTGTCTGCCAACCCGGTTTTCCATGCACGCACTAGACATGTTGAGATTGACTTCCACTTTGTAAGAGAGAAAGTTGCACAAGGAAAGCTTCAAGTTCAGTTTATTTCAACTCATGACCAGATAATTGATGTAATCACAAAACTGTTGTCTACATAATGGTTTAACATTTTTAGTTACACACAATACAATACAATAATATAATTACAACTAATAACTACCAATTGTCGTGCAGGTTATTAAAACCTCTACCGGTTAATAAACAATTACTACAACCTCTATCACTTGTGGATTAGGTACGCAACATCTTCCTGAAAATTACTAGCTATAAACTTTAACACTATGGGAGCAACAACTTGATCAAATACGAATAGAATAAAATATGCCATCGATCATATTACTGTTTAATTGTAACACGATTAGATTGATAAAGCTTATTGTTTCATAATATCATAGACAAAAATATAACTATAAATCAACAATGCATCATTGACAAAATGACATACAATCACTGTTGCAAAAGTCGGCCTCCAAGGCCGAGTACTCGCTCCTAGGACTTGTTCCGAGACCGATTATTTTATGAGTATTAACCGAGTACTTCCGCCTAGGGCCGAGTACTGCCCGATTACTCGCTCCAAGGAGCTATTCCGACCTAGGAGCGCCCAGCGAGTTTTGCAACCTTGCATACAATATATCATAATTACGAGTTGTATGCCAACAAAGACGTTGATTAAAACAAGGTTAATGAAGTATTGCTTTTAATCCGAAAGCCCTAATGACATTGAAGGTCACATGATTGCCAAAATGATATGTATTAACTATACATCGATCATATGAGAATATGTATATATTTGTTGATGGAATAGGAACAAATGACTATTTTAGGATTGCTTTGTGGGTTGAGACAAATGACCATTGGGCTTATAGCCTAGTGGTAGTCCTTGACAACCAGCAATGGGAGGTCTTGGGTTCGAGTCTCGCCTGGAGCAAAAAAAAATGTTCTGGGAGAGCTAGGGGGTTTTCTCAATGTGAGTTTCCTCCTAGATGGTGTGGCGGTTCCTCGATTCAGCACTCGCCAACGCCCGGTTTTAAATGTTTCTGGGGGTTGGTAGCGGTCTGTGGTCGCAGCCTGTGGGTTGTTGGGTCCGAGGACTCGTTTAGCGGTTAAAAAAAAAGTAGAAAACTGGCCCTAACTCTCAAAAGCATCAAAAAAGTTAGGGTCCAAAGCAAAAGCCTGTGAATTTGTAAATAATGGCCGCCTCTAATTAAGCGAAGACATGGTATATTAAATGGCATCATACAAATCTGTCTTGTTAACAGATTCATCGCCCAGTCGCATGATACAGGTTGTTTTAAAGCGACGTCATTAAAGTTTTTACTAAAGTTATAAAAGTCAAAAAAATGAATGAAATCAATAGAAAATTAAAGGAATAAAATAAATAACGCATATCGGTTTATGTAGTAAGTTTTGAAGGGCCTTAACTGATCATTATTAGACAATAGCTTTTATTGTCCATCATTGACCCTAATTGACTAATATTGATTATCATTGGTCATTATTGACCAACACTGCCCTCGTTAACTATTATTAATTGTCATTGATCTACTTAGCACTAATTTTTGCAATTGGTACTAATTGCATCTTTTTTTTGAACGGCCAACCAACATTCAAATTTTATTAAAATTGACTAAGAGATTAGTCATACTTATATACATACACCAAAAACATAACATTAAACAAAAACCTCAATTATAACCCCAAACAATGAAGATTAAAGCAATCCCATTCGTCCCAAGTAATTTGAAGGTTCTTCGAGTGAGCACGAATCCATAGAAACCCAAGGATTTTTATTTCTTCTTTTAACTTTGCTAGAGTCACCGGGATGTTGTTGAAGATTTTGTTATTCCTAGCTTGCAACACGCACCAGAAGGCAACTAAGACAACTGCATGGATTGCCTTCTTCCACCTCAAAGATCCAGGAAGAAATCTATGTATTTCCATCAAATCACGACACCCAAAGGCAAAGATATGCTGGATCTTGCACCAATTAGACACAAATTCCCAAACATCCTGAGCAAGACTACAGGCAACAAATACATGGTCAACCGATTCATTACATTGTCCACAAATTTGACATAGGATGGAATGCAAAGGCACCTTTCTTACAGCCAAGTTCATTAGGGTTGGTCAATGATCTAACTCAGCCCGCCAAGCAAGGATACAAACCTTTTTGGGGACCCAACTATTCCACGAGAACACAAAATCAGAAACCGGTCGATTTTTGGAGTTTAGTTGTAGTTTAAGACTAGATACCGAGAACGATCCAGATCCATCCAAAGTCCATATCCATTGATCAGGTCACAGAAGGAGATACGTGTATTGGATAACATCAGTTAATTGGTGCAGTTCCATAACCTCCACATGTGTGGAAGGTAGGCGTTTCCAATAGAAACTCCAATTATAGCCATCGTTAGACCATAGTAAGCGATGAGCAACCGAGCAACACTTCTCCACTTCAATACAGAAAAGTGCCGGGAAACGACGGCAAAAAGGTTCTGGTCCCATCCAAGAATCAATCCAAAATCGAATGTCATTACCACAGCCCAAGGTACCTTTGATTAAAGAGTCTAAATTATGACCAGGTGGTAAGTTACTGCAGATATTGAATATTTGTTTCCATGGACCCGGATTTGACATCTTTGCCTGGATATAGGACCATGATCGAGAGGTATGATGAATTGCCCAAATAACATTTCTCCAAAGCTTGTGTTTTTCATTCTTGAACCTCCACCACCACTTAGCAAGCATAGCAAGGTTAGCGTCCCGTAGAGAACCCATGCCAACACCACCATATTCTTTCGGAGATACCACTTTTTGCCAAGAAACCGCAGGGGGATTTATATAATGAGAAATAATAAGTGGGAAGTGAGTTTAAAACAGATTTGATCAACGTCAAGCGACCCCCATAAGAGATGTTTAGCTTTCTAGATAGATAACCGGCTTTGAAACTTGTCAAGAATTGGCTTCCAGTTCCTAACCAAATTCATGTTAGCCCCCACTTGCAGCCCAACGTATTTGAAAGGGAAAACACCAACCTTACAGTTCAAAGCTACAACCATTTCATTAAGCTCATGCTCACTAACCTGTACCCCAAATAAGTTACTTTTATTCAAATTGATTTTCAGCCCCGAGACTAAATAAAAGCATCTCATAATTCTCCGAAGATTAAGAGCATTGAAGCAATTCCATGTACCCAAGAAGTCCACATCATCGGCATAAAGTAAATGGGACAAATTTGGACCATTTTGTCCACATGAGATGCCTTGAAAAAGCCCGATTGAACAAGCTTTTTTCATGATCCCAGAAAGAGCCTCCATAGCAAGAATGAATATAAATGGAGACAACGGATCTCCCTGTCTCAGGCCGCGGGAGCAAGGGAACTTACAAGTAGGAGATCCATTCAATAGTACTGATGCACAGGCAGTTGAAAGAGATGATGAGATCCACTTTCTCCATTTGGATGGAAATTTCATTTGAGACATAATTGAGTCTAGAAAAAACCCAATTTAAGGAATCAAATGCTTTATCAATGTCAACCTTAAAGATCATACCTTGTAGTTTAGATTTACTTAGCCAAGATACCACTTCATTTAGAATAAGAGGGCCATCGAGGATATTACGGTTGGCTAAAAAGGCAGACTGTTCTTCAGAAATCAAACCCGAGATAACCAATTTTAATCAGTTAACAAGAACTTTTGAAATGACTTTGTTAATGCAACCAATTAAACTAATTGGTCGAAAATCCGAGAAATCCAGCGGGTCATTAACCTTCGGGATCAGCGCAATAAAGGAAGAGGTGCATCCATAGTTTATGGATTCGTTAAGGAAGAATTCATCAAAGAGCTTGACAAAATCATGTTGTAACCATTCCCAACAGACTTTAAGGTAATGGAAATTTATGCCATTCGGGCCCGCGCACGGTCCCCCTCACATTCCCAGAGAGCCTTCTTAATTTCAGATAGAGAAAAAGGTTTGACCAGAGATAGAGCATCCATATCAGAAAGCTGCGCAAGATTTGGGCAGGAGATAATAGGTTTGATCAACATAGGCTCCTTAAATTTGTTAGAGAAGAACTCATAAGCCGATTCTTTAATGAGCGAAGGAGTGGAAATCCAATCTCCATCAATGAAGATGCCATTTATACGATTATTGATGATGTTGGAGTTTATTATACCATGAAAAAATTTTGAGTTGTCATCCCCATCCAGAGCACATCTCACCCTCGACTTTTGTTGTAAGTCACGATGTTGCCTTTGTTGAAATCAAGAATGAATTTTTTACCAGCAACCCTTGATTCCAATTCCTCATTAGTAAGAAGCCTTGTTTCAGCAATCCCTTCCAGGTGGTCAACCTGAGTTTTATACCAAGATAATTGTTTCTCAGCAATGGATCTATTAATAGCCATCCAATCCTTAATACCAAATTTTATCCGTTTAAGCTTGGTGGCAAGGGCAAGATCAGCTGGCCCATTAAATGTAAAAGATTTGCAAACAGAATCAATATGCTTTAATAACCCTGGTCGTTCCAGCCATGAATTATAGACTTTAAACGGGATTGGTCCAAAGTCCACCGGCACAGTGATCAATAAAATGGGCCTATGATCGGAGCAATTCAGCATTAGAGCAGACACTGAAGCATTTGGCCAGTTATAGATAAACTCATCACAAACCAAAAATTGATCCAGTTTGCTAATTGCATCTAATCTAAATGATCCTAATTGACCAAAAATTATCTTAATTAACCATGATTGGTGATCCTTAGCCATAATTGAACCTAATTTAACTATTTTGACCTTTTATAGTTATTATTGGCTAATACTTACCCATGTTGAATGAAATTAACCCTCTCTAAAAAAATTAACCTTTATTAACGTATATGACACTAATTAATATTGGTGTCAAGGCTGCCTCTAATTGACACTATCATTAACCAATATTACTTTATATGACCATTATCTCTCATTCTAACCATAACTGACACTAATTGATTAACATTATCCCTAATTGAAAAAAACAGTTTAATTAGCCTTAATTGAACATCATTAACCATCATTGATCCTAATCTTCCTCTTCTAATAAATATTTCCATTCCAATGACATGTGTCCTCACCAGAATATACCCCCCTTTCATTTTTTTCCCCAAACGACCTTATATTTCACACACGGGTATTACCTGACCCACATATTATACCTACTTCTTATCCTCAAGAAACCCTAAAATCTTCATATCATTCGCTCGTTTGCTCCGATTGATACCTTCTTCCCCAGCAGCTTCTTCCCCAATAGATGTATATCACAAGTTCTGAATCGATGAAAAGATCGTCATCTGGTAACTCTTATCCTTTCTATTTTGTCAATGATCTAAACGTAAACCCTAATAATCACCCGTAAATATTTATGATTCCCAATCTTCTGAGTTCATCGTCATTCCTATATTTTTTCATAGGATCATCAAGATAAAATCGTTTTTAGGGTCAACGTTCTTAGGATTGATTATTTTATTTCAGGTAAACATCATTGGATTGACCGTAGAGCCACAATCTACGGTTATTTGTTTGGATACTTCTCATTGGATTGATTGTTCATATTTTTTTATTTATCCATGTAAGCCTCTCATCCATCAGCTTTTTCATTATTAGGCTATTCAAAATCAAAATTTGTGTTTTAATGGTTTCGGATTTCTGACTGTGACAGCTCATCAAAGGTTACTGAAGCAGTGTGATCTTATTGTCTTAATATCAGAACAAATGCACCAAAAGAAGATGAGGTCAGAGCCTAAAATTTTTGTTTCTCAATTATGTGGTCAGGAATGTTAACTTGGGATTTTTTTTCCACGTAGGTACCCTTTTACCAGTAATCAAGTATATCACAAGATTGTATAATAAAAAAAAATATAAATATATAATGTATAATCTTTACATTAATTTATATAATGTGTAATCAACCATGATTTTGTTTCACATGAGGTTAGCTAACTGATCCAATTATTAAATGGAAATAACAATTTTTTAAATTTAGAAACATGTCTGTTTGAATTTTTCAAATCATCCCTTGGTGGTCTGTAATATTTGAATGTTGATGACACTTAGATGTTGAATCCTGCAATCCTCTAGAATAGGAATATGTGATTTAGCATACCAACACATATCATTAGTAGTATTTCATTTTCATATAAGCATTGATTATTTGGTTGCAACAATATATAATGCTTAATGAATAGGTTGGCACATTACGTTTAGGCACATGGGACACTTGAGCAACTATTATACACCACATTTTGATGCCAATCTAATCCTACTATCACCAGAACTACACAATGTGAGGTTATTTATACCATAATCAGCATATGAGTCAGCGACATCTTCGTATACATTACCTACAGGATCCATACTTATGATGTCAGGTGTTGTTGTAACATCTGTGCCGGAAACGTCGCCGAAACAGTGAACGGAACAGTAAATGCACAGTAACTCAGGTACAAACTACGTGATCTATCTGTATGCTATTAACATTTTAATGCTTAACTGCAAACTATTAAGCTATTGTTTCTGAAATCCGATTAAACTTTACAGTTTAACAGTCAGAAACACGTTAGACAACGCTGAACACACACACGGATGCTTGTTGTTATGCTAATATGTGTAAACATATGCGAGGTTTAAACAAAACAAAACTATAACGGTTGTTGTTGCGGAATGCTAAACCGACAAATTATTCGTAGAGGTGACGATCTGTACGAATAAATCTGAAAGTTTAACGTTCTGAAATAATGACTGAAAAGTAGAAAACAAAAGTCAGAAAGCAAAACTATCGTCGTGTTCGTTCGAGTGACGATTCGAGCGAATGCGCGCGATGGCGACGCGTTCTGACGAAACAAAACGAAATCGAAACGAACGATAATGATATTAAGGAAATAAAATATTTCCTATTTTACAATTTTGAAACTCATCATAAATGAGATTAAACAAAACTATTTTAAGAAATCGTGAACAAATTAACTAAACGCGTAAAAATAATAAAATTCGATAAATAAATCAATACAACGATATTTAAAATGATTTCTAACAATAATTGTATTTTAAACATCCTAAAATAATCCTTTTTATTTTAAAAGCGTAAAACTACGCGTTACGTTCCGGAAACGCAACGAAAACGCGAACCGAGCAACAAAAACGAACCCGAACTCACTCGGGGTATAAATACCCTTAATGAGTTCAACCAACTCATTTTCTCATCTTCATCTCTCTCTAAAAACCCTAATCCCGGTTTTTGGTTCCATCACCATTTTCAAACTTGAAATCACCATATCTCCTTCAAAACTCAATGAAATTTAGTGGTTCTTGAACCCAAACGAAGATCTTGACCTACACTACACGAAAGTACAACCGATCTAAGCCAAACTCTACTGAAATCCGAGGTATGAGGCTGAGAATGTAGCGATTTTTAGGGTTTTGTGAACCCTTTTCTCAAACCTTAACCTAACCGGCTAACCCTCTTCACAACTCAAAACCCATGACCACGAGAACCACCTATAACCTACACCACCTTCGAATTAGCAAGAGAGCGATGAAAGGAAGGCGAGGTGAGTGCAGGCCTGTTGTGGCCGAATGAGAGCCAGGCCGGCCGAAGGGCTTAAGGCCGAAAGGCCTCATTCGCCGCTGCTGCCATTCGCCACCTTCATACGCAAGGCTGGTCCCATTCGCCTGCCACACCTCCTTCGCCCACCTTCATTCGCCACCACCCTACCCATTCGGCCATGCATTCCATTCGCTGGGCATTCCCCGTTCGGCCAAGGCAACCCCCCCCCCCTCATTCGACCGAGGCTAGCCATTCGACCATATTCAGTCGGTCTAAGAGGCTGGTTCGGCCCAGGAGCTGTCGGCCCAAGGAGTTTTGGTCTGCCCAGTAGTATACATTCGGCCCAGATGGCCCAGTCATGTACTATCAGGCCCAACGATTTTATGCAATTGATCCAACAGTTCAGCCCACAGATGCTGAAAAAGGCCCACAGTTCACAAGGCAGGCCCAATGTGGCCCAGGAGTTGATTTGGCCCGGTTATTCGGCCCATATACTTAGCCTATGCACTAAACATTCGGCCCAATTAAATTTCGGCCCACAAGGTTCACAAACAAAGCTAGCAGTTAAACAAATTAATATTAATAAAATTTCATGGAATTATTAACCTAATCTATTAAAAAGGTGGCAATGATTAGGGTATAGTTTCATGAAGCTTAAAACATGGTGTTTTGGGATAAGTAACGAGTGATTTCAAACATTGAGGCAAATAGAACAATGAACGTGCTAACTCTTTTATAAAGAACTAAGGATTGTGAAACTACGATCTAAAGTCTAAAGTGTGTTTATAAACTATAACTTTTAACAAAAATACCCAACATGTTGAGATCAAAACAAAGTTAAACACAAAATAGATAACGAGGCCGAATGATGATTCGAGACTTACGAGTGTTAGCCAATTTTAAGGCTAACACGTACACGTACACGCACACGAATCTTTACGACACATATTTACAAATGACAAACATTGTGAAATCAACACAGGATCGTGAAATCAACAACAAAGTACAATCAAGAGCGCGTGCATTTTCTTGTTTAGGCTAAGTCAACTACGATAACTACAAGGTGAGTTCATTGTCCCTTTTTTTAAACTATTTTGAGTTTTACTTCGGGACTGAGAAGCTGTGACACCCGGCAATTTCAGGTGAATTGCAACTTTTATATTCTTTACATTTCACATTCATACTTGTTGCATTTCATTTAATCATGATTGATTATATGAGTTGAACACAAACTACTGCGAAACGATAGTTCGTGGAGCTATCGAATCGTACATTGCACATTGGTTTTGGAAACCAAGTGTGGCAAACACAACACTAACACAAAACAATAATTCGGGGAATTATTGGATTGTGCATCACACGTTGATTAGGATTAATCAAGCGTGCAAACACTTCGTTAGACACGAACACAAACAATCATCGATAATTCGAGGAATTACCGAAACACACACGAGTCTCACGAACGTTGGCGAACGTCAAACACATTGTGTATCACAACACTCGAAACTTCACGAAACAGTCACACAGTGAACTGGGAAGCTCAAACGAGTCCAAACGACACTCGAACGATGTTCTACAGTCGAGAAACGGGCGAGAATGGGCCCAGAACAGCAAAATAGGCATATTGGGCCTTACATATGGGCCAGGCGGTACGCCTGACCCGAAGCACCCATCTCTGGCGATGCGCGCGGGACAAAGAACTCAGCCGGACACAATTTACATCCGCGCGTAACGCCTTAGATCTTTAGCCCACGCCAGGCGTTACGCCTGACATGCACAGATCGCAAAAATAAGATCTACACTCAACCTATCTCACTTTAATCATTCTAATCCTATTCTCTCGGTCATAACACCTCTATCTCGAGTTCCTACCTCTGTTTCTTCATCATTTCACCAGAAAACTCCATTGATGAAGCTTTGAAGCTCCTAGGAAGCCATTGGAGCATAGAAGGAAGCTTGGAACTCATCACCATCAACACACCACCACTTGAAGCCACTAAGAGTTTATTTCCAGCCACTCTTGGAGCTGCCAAATCCTTGATTCAACTTCATTCCAGCGATCTAGAGCATCTAAGGTAGTTTTACTTGCTCCTTGATAGTTAGATCGAACATGCAATGGGTAAAAACCCACATGCATGAAGATCCACTCACATGCAAGCACCCACCCATCACATGCACGAATTTCTTGTGGCTTGAATCTGGGTTCGATGATATAAATGTGTTTCTTGATGATCTATGATGTTTAGATTGAGTTTTATGATGATCTAAAGTGATGGGTATGAACCTATATGCTTGAAATAATGATTTAAGACATTATAATGCCATGCATGTATGATCTAAGGCATTCTAGATGATTTTGTTGATGTTGGGATGATTCTTGATAATGTATAAGTGTTCTTGCAAGATTAGATGATGATCTTATTGATTAAAACCATGATATTGGATGAACTTTCTATTATTAGAAACTTTATTTTCTCAAAATGAGGTTATAGATGAAATGGTGGACATGCATGTATGTAGAATTGCTATTAGGATGTTAAGATGATGATTTGAACACTTAGAATGTGATATTGATAATGTTTATGGTCATTTTGGCATAGTTACTATTTTTAGTAACTTTTATTGATGAAATATTGATAGATGATGAATTTGGTTATGTGGACATGTTTAAATGATGTTAGATTGGTTATTATGATGATTTGTGGCAAAAGAATGGTTTATAAATGTTTAGATAGTCATTTTATGCAAAAACCACAAAGTTACTATTTTTAGTAACTTTATTTTTACAAAAACCGATTTGTAAACTTGATGTGTGATTCGAGCATGCTAGATGACTTATTATGTTGTAGTATGATGATTAGATACTAAGTTAGATGGTTTCTGATGTCACGAATGCTACAAATGGAAACTTTCCATTTTAGGAAACTTTTGTGTGTTAACATGATATAAAGGACGTATGTGACTCCGTATGATGATGTGCTATGTGTTAACATGATCACGTAGGACTAATGAACATGCTAGAACTCTAAAATCAATATGCTTGTGAACTTACTATAAATGGTAAGTTGTCCATAGACGCGACTTGCGCGTTTTACACACAACGAGCACCAACACGAATATTACACAAATACACAAACAACACACGGTTCACCAACGGGTCGTTGACACACACGGTCAAACACGGTCAATGTAGACCAACACAGACAGACATGATCAACCGAGAGTTATTGATCACGTAACACAATCACTTACACGAACTCACGTGTAATATACGATATAGGTAGCCGGTGACTGACCACCCGACGACACAGGAGCTTACGCTTACATTTGTTCACCTCGCTAAGGTGAGTTCACGGCCCCTTTTTACATTTCTACCTTTGGGGGAGAAAACATTGCATACAACTGTTTTTGAACAACTTACACACTTTTGGTTATTTTTGTACATGCTAATATCGTATATACATATGTGTGGCATTCATCCACAAACTGATAAGTCCTCATTAAACACACCTCGAACCGTTAATAGCGCGTTGCGCTCAGCGTGGTAATTCTGAATAGTACTATTTGGGCCTGACAAGCCCCACTGTTGCGAGCCGTATGGCCACCCCGACTGGAGGTCGGAACAGTGCATAATTGACCAAACAACATTTGCCATATCTTGGATGGATAGGGCGGGAGGCAGCATGTTAGCTTCGGTTGCGAACCCGCATATGATATAATACATATTGACTAGCTATCAATTGATATTGCATTGTATTGAAAAATAGACCTGCACACTTTACTTTAAACATTTTGATGTTTACTGCTGATTACAAACCTGTGCTCTCACCAACCATTGTGTTGACCTTTTACTCGCATGTTTTCTCAGGTAACTAAGGCACGCGCACCAGGAATAGGATGCTAGGCCGGAGTCGCATGCATCTATTTAAGTGTCTTAGTTTATCAAACATTTATTACCATTTGGTTGTTATGTAATGTTAATCAGCTTAAATCGCTTCCGCAACTATTGTCACGTATCGCTTTGAAAACCATTTTGATTTAACGCTTCCGCAACTATGAATGATTAAACTGTTTTGTTAATTTATACTTCACTTCCGCAACTCTGATATTACTAAACTGTTTTATCCAAATTATTGGATGTACGTAAGAAATCAGACATATAGGTCTCGCATGTTGTGTGACCGGAGACTGCGATCCTGACAATCTGCCGCCGCTCGCGCCCCGGAAGGGACGGGATTTCTCGGGGTGCGACAGATTGGTATCAGAGACCCCGGTTATTGCGAATTAGGTTTGCATTTAGTGAACTTAGTCTATAACCACTAGTCTCCACATAACACTTAGTGCTTAGTATTATGATGCTTGCACACATGGCACATCTTTTATGCATTACGTTCATCACAGCACGTGACTGCCCGTGATGGGGAGGGCCGATAGCCCTACATGTACTTTACAGTACCTACTGCACACACTACATTAGTCATTAGACAAACACTAACACTTATTCTCGCTATGAAGATCATGGCTGGAAGACGTGGAGGACGCAGGAATGCAGGCGGACATGGGAACATCAACCTGACTCAAGCTGAGTTGAACGCCCTCATCAACGAACGAGTCGAGGAGGTACTTGCTGCACGGGAAGCTGCCCGTAACCAAGATCTACTGAACCAATTTCACCTTGCACTACAAACACTTGTTTCCAATTCAACACGTTTATTCTATACCTAACTCAACCTTGTTCCTTGTGTATCTCAGGAGCAAACCCTAACCCACCTCTCTGCACGTTCAAGATGATCCTGGATTGCAAACCCCATTCATTCAGCGGCACTGAGGGAGCCGTTGGGCTATTACGCTGGATTGAGAAGGCGGAATCAGCCTTCGCCATGAGCAACTGCAGGAACGAGGACAGCGTCAAGTTCGCTGCAGGGACGTTCGAGGGAGCTGCCCTCACTTGGTGGAATGCCAACGTCCAGAACCTAGGGCTTGATGCAGCCAACGCTCTGCCTTGGGATAACTTTAAACAAATGTTGAACCGTGAGTACTGTCCTCGCGGTGAAGTGCAGAAACTGGAAACAGAATTCTGGAACCATAAGATGATTGGTTCTGAGGTCGAGGCTTACACCGCTCGATCTTATGAGTTAGCAAATCTGTGCCCGGAAATGGCAACCCCACCCTTCAAACATATAGAGAAGTACATTGATGGACTGCCACCTCAAATTCAGGGCATGGTGCTCTCTGCTGACCCCATCACCATGCAACAAGCTGTGCGACTGACTCACAAGCTCACTGATTCGGCAGTTGCACAAGGACTCTTGCCACCCCGTGGTGCTGTGACCACAACCAACGACAAGGGCAAACGGAAATGGGATGACACCCAGAACAAACCAACCACTCTCCAACCACCACCACAGCAACGTAAGTTTGGATCAACCCAAGCTTATGCCCCACCCATTCCAACCACCCAGAATCAAGGAGGTTATGCTGGAAAACACCCCAAATGCCACAAGTGCAACTTCCATCATGCACCGGGTCAATGTGGCCGCTTCCAATGTCAGCGCTGCGGAAAAGGGGGACATGCAGCCAAAGACTGCAGGGGTGAACTAATGACAAAAACCCCGCAGCAGCCACAACAACAGCAACAACTTGAAGCACCGAAGGGTTGCTTCGAATGTGGGAAACCAGGGCACTTCAAGAAGGATTGCCCGCACCTGAAAAAGAACAACAACCAACCGAACAACAACGGGAACAATGGAGCGAGGGGACGAGCCTTCGTGATTGGGGCCAAGGAGGCCAGGAGGGATCCCAACCTTGCAACCGGTACGTATCTCTTAAACGATAATTATGCTACTGTATTGTTTGATACTGGAGCTGAGAAAAGCTTTATATCTAAGGACTTTAGTGAGATACTTGCCATAACCCCAACACCCTTAGAAGTTGAATATACAGTAGAGCTAGCTGATGGTAAATTGATTGTAACTAAGCACATTCTGAGAGAATGCACTTTAGAGCTAGCAGGCCATAAATTTAAGATTGACCTCATGCCGGTTACACTAGGCAGTTTTGATGTCGTAGTGGGCATGGATTGGTTGTCTAAAAACCAGGCTGAAATCATTTGCCACGACAAGGTTGTGCGCATACCTCTCCCTAGCGGAGAAACTCTAGACATCAAGGGCGAAAGGAGTGACACTCCTCTGAACATCATCTCGTGCATGAAAGCTCACAAATGCTTACGAAAGGGATACACTGCCATATTGGCGCTTATCACCGACAAGACTGAAGAGGAGAAAAGGATAGAAGACATCCCAGTCGTATGCGAATATCCCGACGTTTTCCCGGAGGATCTACCAGGACTTCCACCACCTCGACAAGTGGAGTTCCGCATAGACCTTGTGCCGGGAGCAGCACCTATCGCACGAGCACCATATCGACTTGCACCTTCGGAAATGCAGGAACTGTCCAATCAACTGCAAGAGCTGTTGGACAAGGGTTTCATTAGACCAAGCTTCTCACCTTGGGGAGCTCCGGTCTTATTCGTAAAGAAAAAGGATGGCACGTTTCGTATGTGCATCGACTACCGGGAGTTAAACAAAGTAACAATCAAGAACCGCTACCCATTACCTCGGATCGACGATCTGTTCGATCAACTACAAGGATCGAGTTACTACTCCAAGATCGATCTGCGATCTGGGTATCATCAGCTAAGGATTCAGGAAGAGGATATTCCCAAAACAGCATTTCGCACTCGCTATGGCCATTACGAGTTTTTGGTCATGCCGTTTGGGCTAACCAATGCACCTGCAGTATTCATGGACCTCATGAATAGAGTGTGCAAACCATACCTCGACAAGTTCGTCATTGTCTTCATAGATGATATTCTCATTTATTCCAAAACCCAGGAGGAACACAAAGAGCATCTTCAATTGACTCTTGAACTGCTACGAAAAGAGAAGCTGTACGCTAAACTCTCAAAATGCGACTTCTGGATCCGAGAAGTCCAATTCTTGGGACATGTTGTTAATGAACAAGGGATTTATGTGGATAAGTCTAAGATAGAGGCAATCAAGAACTGGGAAGCACCAAAGACCCCAACTGAGGTGCGACAATTCCTAGGCTTGGCAGGCTATTATCGGCGATTTATCGAAGGATTTTCAAAGATAGCCCAACCACTCACAGCCTTAACCCACAAGGACAAGAAATACCTCTGGACTGAAAGACAAGAAGCTGCATTCCAACTTCTCAAGCAGAAGCTCTGTAGTGCACCTATCCTATCCCTTCCCGATGGGACGGAAGACTTTGTAGTATATTGCGATGCCTCGATACAAGGGCTCGGATGCGTGCTGATGCAGCGAGAGAAGGTGATCGCATATGCTTCTCGACAACTGAAAGTACACGAGAAGAACTACACCACCCACGACTTAGAACTTGGAGCCGTGGTATTTGCACTTAAGATCTGGAGACACTACCTGTATGGTACCAAGTGTACGATATACACTGATCACAAGAGTCTCCAACACATATTCGAGCAGAAGGAACTGAACATGCGACAGCGTCGCTGGCTCGAACTCCTAAACGACTATGAGTGTGCCATCAAGTATCACCCAGGGAAGGCCAATGTAGTGGCCGATGCCCTAAGTCGGAAGAATACACCGAAACCCAAGAGGGTAAGAGCTTTACAACTCACCATTCTTCCCAACCTCCCTGAACAGATACGTAATGCCCAAGTGGAGGCACTTAGACCTGAAAACTTAGCGGCTGAATCACTGAGGGGAATGGAGCAACAACTTACGGAAAAAGCCGATGGCTTACAGTATTTCATGGAACGCATCTGGGTTCTGCATCATGGGAATTTACGAGACCTTGTGATGGACGAGGCTCACAAATCCCGATATTCCATTCACCCTGGATCTGATAAAATGTATCATGATCTGAAGATACTTTACTGGTGGCCACATATGAAAGCCGACATTGCCACCTACGTGGGCAAATGCTTGACGTGTGCGAAAGTCAAGATCGAGTACCAGAAACCATCTGGATTACTCACACAACCTGAGATCCCCATGTGGAAATGGGAACAAATATCCATGGATTTCATCACCAAATTACCCCGTACCCCAAGTGGGTGTGACACAATATGGGTGATTGTGGACCGACTAACTAAGTCAGCACATTTCCTCGCGATCAAGGAGAACGACAAGATGGAAAAACTAGCCAGAATCTATGTCAAAGAAGTGGTCTCACGACATGGAGTGCCAATCTCCATCATTTCAGATCGAGACGCCAGATTCACTTCTAACTTCTGGAAATCATTGCAAAAGTCACTTGGCACGCGGTTGGATATGAGTACAGCATACCACCCACAAACTGATGGCCAGAGTGAACGTACGATACAAACTCTTGAAGATATGCTACGAGCGTGCGTAGTGGACTTTGGAAATAGTTGGGAAACTCACCTGCCGTTGGTAGAATTTTCCTATAACAACAGCTACCACACAAGCATCAAAGCAGCGCCTTTTGAGGCACTCTATGGCAGGAAATGCCGGTCACCTATCTGTTGGGCGGAAGTGGGCGAAGTCAGCTCACTGGCCCGGAACTTGTACACGAAACGACGGAGAAAATCGTGCAAATCAGAAATCGCATGGCAGCAGCTCGTGATCGTCAAAAGAGCTATGCCGACAAACGCCGAAAGCCTTTGGAATTTCAGGTAGGAGACAAAGTCCTTCTGAAAGTTTCGCCATGGAAAGGCGTCATTCGTTTTGGTAAACGAGGCAAATTGAACCCACGGTATATTGGGCCTTTCGAGATCCTGAAGAGGATTGGTCCAGTGGCATATCAACTCAACTTACCAGCCGAACTCGATGGAGTTCACAACGTATTTCATGTCTCAAACCTAAAGAAGTGTTTATCGGATGAAACACTTATTGTTCCACTGGATGAGATCCAGGTGGATGAACAACTACGGTTCGTGGAAGAGCCGGTAGAAATCATGGACCGTGAGGTCAAACAACTCAAGCAAAGTAAGATCCCTATTGTCAAAGTTCGATGGAACTCGAAACGCGGACCTGAATTCACGTGGGAACGTGAAGATCAGATGATGCGCAAATATCCCCATCTCTTCAAACAGACAACGTCGAACGTCGACAACAGCAAATAAATTTCGGGACGAAATTCCTTTCAACAAGGGGATGATGTGACAACTAGAAATTTTTTTTCAAACACTCTTGCTTCTCGAACGCTACCAACAACAACCAAATTTCGGGACGAAATTTCTTTCAACAAGGGGATGATGTGACACCCGGCAATTTCAGGTGAATTGCAACTTTTATATTCTTTACATTTCACATTCATACTTGTTGCATTTCATTTAATCATGATTGATTATATGAGTTGAACACAAACTACTGCGAAACGATAGTTCGTGGAGCTATCGAATCGTACATTGCACATTGGTTTTGGAAACCAAGTGTGGCAAACACAACACTAACACAAAACAATAATTCGGGGAATTATTGGATTGTGCATCACACGTTGATTAGGATTAATCAAGCGTGCAAACACTTCGTTAGACACGAACACAAACAATCATCGATAATTCGAGGAATTACCGAAACACACACGAGTCTCACGAACGTTGGCGAACGTCAAACACATTGTGTATCACAACACTCGAAACTTCACGAAACAGTCACACAGTGAACTGGGAAGCTCAAACGAGTCCAAACGACACTCGAACGATGTTCTACAGTCGAGAAACGGGCGAGAATGGGCCCAGAACAGCAAAATAGGCATATTGGGCCTTACATATGGGCCAGGCGGTACGCCTGACTCGAAGCACCCATCTCTGGCGATGCGCGCGGGACAAAGAACTCAGCCGGACACAATTTACATCCGCGCGTAACGCCTTAGATCTTTAGCCCACGCCAGGCGTTACGCCTGACATGCACAGATCGCAAAAATAAGATCTACACTCAACCTATCTCACTTTAATCATTCTAATCCTATTCTCTCGGTCATAACACCACTATCTCGAGTTCCTACCTCTGTTCTTCATCATTTCACCAGAAAACTCCATTGATGAAGCTTTGAAGCTCCTAGGAAGCCATTGGAGCATAGAAGGAAGCTTGGAACTCATCACCATCAACACACCACCACTTGAAGCCACTAAGAGTTTATTTCCAGCCACTCTTGGAGCTGCCAAATCCTTGATTCAACTTCATTCCAGCGATCTAGAGCATCTAAGGTAGTTTTACTTGCTCCTTGATAGTTAGATCGAACATGCAATGGGTAAAAACCCACATGCATGAAGATCCACTCACATGCAAGCACCCACCCATCACATGCACGAATTTCTTGTGGCTTGAATCTGGGTTCGATGATATAATTGTGTTTCTGTATGATCTATGATGTTTAGATTGAGTTTTATGATGATCTAAAGTGATGGGTATGAACCTATATGCTTGAAATAATGATTTAAGACATTATAATGCCATGCATGTATGATCTAAGGCATTCTAGATGATTTTGTTGATGTTGGGATGATTCTTGATAATGTATAAGTGTTCTTGCAAGATTAGATGATGATCTTATTGATTAAAACCATGATATTGGATGAACTTTCTATTATTAGAAACTTTATTTTCTCAAAATGAGGTTATAGATGAAATGGTGGACATGCATGTATGTAGAATTGCTATTAGGATGTTAAGATGATGATTTGAACACTTAGAATGTGATATTGATAATGTTTATGGTCATTTTGGCATAGTTACTATTTTTAGTAACTTTTATTGATGAAATATTGATAGATGATGAATTTGGTTATGTGGACATGTTTAAATGATGTTAGATTGGTTATTATGATGATTTGTGGCAAAAGAATGGTTTATAAATGTTTAGATAGTCATTTTATGCAAAAACCACAAAGTTACTATTTTTAGTAACTTTATTTTTACAAAAACCGATTTGTAAACTTGATGTGTGATTCGAGCATGCTAGATGACTTATTATGTTGTAGTATGATGATTAGATACTAAGTTAGATGGTTTCTGATGTCACGAATGCTACAAATGGAAACTTTCCATTTTAGGAAACTTTTGTGTGTTAACATGATATAAAGGACGTATGTGACTCCGTATGATGATGTGCTATGTGTTAACATGATCACGTAGGACTAATGAACATGCTAGAACTCTAAAATCAATATGCTTGTGAACTTACTATAAATGGTAAGTTGTCCATAGACGCGACTTGCGCGTTTTACACACAACGAGCACCAACACGAATATTACACAAATACATAAACAACACACGGTTCACCAACGGGTCGTTGACACACACGGTCAATGTAGACCAACACAGACAGACATGATCAACCGAGAGTTATTGATCACGTAACACAATCACTTACATGAACTCACGTGTAATATACGATATAGGTAGCCGGTGACTGACCACCCGACGACACAGGAGCTTACGCTTACATTTGTTCACGTCGCTAAGGTGAGTTCACGGCCCCTTTTTACATTTTCTACCTTTGGGGGAGAAAACATTGCATACAACTGTTTTTGAACAACTTACACACTTTTGGTTATTTTTGTACATGCTAATATCGTATATACATATGTGTGGCATTCATCCACAAACTGATAAGTCCTCATTAAACACACCTCGAACCGTTAATAGCGCGTTGCGCTCAGCGTGGTAATTCTGAATAGTACTATTTGGGCCTGACAAGCCCCACTGTTGCGAGCCGTATGGCCACCCCGACTGGAGGTCGGAACAGTGCATAATTGACCAAACAACATTTGTCATATCTTGGATGGATAGGGCGGGAGGCAGCATGTTAGCTTCGGTTGCGAACCCGCATATGATATAATACATATTGACTAGCTATCAATTGATATTGCATTGTATTGAAAAATAGACCTGCACACTTTACTTTAAACATTTTGATGTTTACTGCTGATTACAAACCTGTGCTCTCACCAACCATTGTGTTGACCTTTTACTCGCATGTTTTCTCAGGTAACTAAGGCACGCGCACCAGGAATAGGATGCTAGGCCGGAGTCGCATGCATCTATTTAAGTGTCTTAGTTTATCAAACATTTATTACCATTTGGTTGTTATGTAATGTTAATCAGCTTAAATCGCTTCCGCAACTATTGTCACGTATCGCTTTGAAAACCATTTTGATTTAACGCTTCCGCAACTATGAATGATTAAACTGTTTTGTTAATTTATACTTCACTTCCGCAACTCTGATATTACTAAACTGTTTTATCCAAATTATTGGATGTACGTAAGAAATCAGACATATAGGTCTCGCATGTTGTGTGACCGGAGACTGCGATCCTGACAATCTGCCGCCGCTCGCGCCCCGGAAGGGACGGGATTTCTCGGGGTGCGACAGAAGCATGTTAAACCTTTTAAACAAATGTTTAACTGTTGCAATTATGCTTTTATACTTATTCAAGAACACTAATGCTAAACGCTAATACTACGGATTTATGCTAAATGCTAATGCTACGGATTTATGCTAAATGCTAATGCTACGGGTTAATGCTAAATGCTAATGCTACGGATTAATGCTTAATGCTAATGCTACGGGTTAATGCTACACATTAATGCTACGGGTTTATGCTAGACGCTAATGATAATGCTAAATGCTGATACGATATGCTAATGCTACCGGATAATGCTAATGCTAACGCTAAATGCTAATGCTACGGGTTAATGCTAAATGTTAATGCTACGGATTAATGCTTAATGCTAATGCTACGGGTTAATGCTACACATTAATGCTACGGGTTTATGCTAGACGCTAATGATAATGCAAAATGCTGATACGATATGCTAATGCTACCGGATAATGCTAATGCTAACGCTAAATGCTAATGATTCAATGTTAATGCTAATGCTATATACATACATACTAAATGCTTGAAATGCTCGTAATGCTTTGAACTTTGTATGCTTTATATGCTTGCCATGCTAAAACAACGGTTTGGCCTCTCAGTGCTTGCCTTACCGGTTGTGAAGCTAGTACTTGTGCACAAGATACGTAAACGCTATGCTATTTGAATGCTATAAACTTGTATGCTAAAGCTATTGGCTATGGTAGAACATACTGTTTTGGTCTCTCAGTGCTTGCCATAGGGTGTTCTCCATAGTCGGGACTTGAAGGAACAGACCGTCGGCCTCTCAGTGCTTGCCATAGCGTGACCTTCATAGTCCAGACTAGAGGAACATACTGTTGGTCTCTCAGTGCTTGCCATACAGTGATTCCTCATTGTCTACTCATGGATGTGATATGTGACTAGTGTGATTCTGGCTTTCTTCAGTTGACTTTGTGTCATCTTAGAGATCCTTAATCAAAACACAGATGTTGCTAACCACAATTAAATCCGATATGGATTGATACTGGATTCCTTAGGGTGTCCAGTTGTCCATAAAGGTAACTCACAAAGCTAGACTTGCAGATGCTATTGTATGCGTGTTGAAACTTATAAACAAAACGATAAAGCTATGATGGGAATGGGATTGGATAGTAGGTAAAATGCTTAATTATCATTAACAGCAATGTCCTATGTGGCTTAGTATGTTGTGGGACGGCGTCTGGGCGGGTTGTAGGCTCGACTCAGGGGTATGCCCTATATATAAGCATACCGAGCTGGATGATACTGGTGATGTTAATGAGGTTAAGGTTTTACTGGAAAGGTTTGCAAAAGCTATTTTACAATGCTAAAACTATATGAACTCACCAACCATTGTGTTGACTTGTTTTCTTACATGCTTTCTCAGGTGATGCAAATGTTTAAGCTAAGGTTGTGGATTGCATACTAGGATACTCAGATAGAGGACCTAGTTGATTTTGGAAGCACATCTTTTGTATTTATTACGAATCACTTTTGGATGTCTTGTACAGTTACAAGATAGAAAACATTTGATTCTTTTGATAGGTCTACTTAGTTAAATTATCAAACATTGATATAGTAATTTAACTTTGTAATCCTAGATTAATGCTAATTGTGCTTAGTTATTCTTAACATTGATGCTATGTAAACAATCTGATCAACATGATTATCACTCACGATATCGCGCCCCGAGAACCTTCCGCCCGGAGGGGAAGTCGATATGTCCCGCCGGCTCGGGGTGTGACAGTTGTTATATTCAATCATGACTAATGGGATCTTTTCAATTAAACCAAAATCATCAAATTTGTGTGGTATTTTGTTGTTATTTCATGAAAGATGTTAACTTGAAGCATAAATTGAAGAAATCTTCGTATATGACATACAAATTATATCCCGGGATTGGCTATCATAGTATTCTATACAAATATGCAGATTTTTATAATCCATTCAATGTAAGATTGTTTCAAGTGAATACAGCGAATACAAAACCTCAATTAACGTTGAAATCAACTTTAAATCATCCGTAATTTAAAGCTATTTATCCATGAAAACACAGAAATTCTGGTTAAAACCCTCAAAGAAATCCCATGTTTGAGTAAAAATTTTGATTATGGTTTAATACCATACAAATTATATGTCGGGATTGGCTATCATAGTATTATGTGTCGATGTTAATTTTTATGATTTAATGTTATCGTTTAGTGTTTTTATTTATATGGTTTTTTTAGCCTTTTAACAATTTGTGTTTACTTATTTTATGATATGTTCACCAAGTTGGATTTGTTATCTCAAGGGTTTAATTTTGTGTTACAACATTAACTTGCATTTGCTTTATATTTAGTCAATGTTATTACTAAATGAATGTTGATATATATATACGAGTATAAATGCTATTTTTTTTCATCATTTAGACTTACATAATAGTAGTTGCTATTGGTTTATGGTTCATTCTTATTTAAAAATTAAGAATTGTCCTAATGGTCGTGGTATATGTTGATGTATAAACTTTGTTATTTAATTCTTTTTAACTCTGTTTTCTGAATATGAAGTTATTGCTCTTTCTAATTAACTCTCCAACTTCATTATTTAAGTTTAATGTTGATGCCATTAGAAATGTTAATGCCAAACACAGTTGGGTTTACCCCTGTCATGTTATATTCTTGATATAGACATATAGTAAGCAACTACTAAACTGTATCTTTTTTTGTTTCTTTTATTTTGTAGCTACTATCTGGAATTAATTTGGATCTATGAAATCAAGTCTTACAAACGGTATGTATTTTATATACTATAGAATATACAATTTACCTTTACTTTTTTTAAATTTTTTAAATTACTTATTATCAAAATTTATTGTATTAATATTTAAGAGTCATATATCTTTATTATTTCTTTTTTTTTTCAATTAATATTTCATTTGTTAAATTAATAGTCATAAATTAAAACTGATGGTTAATATTATGAAATCATTTCCATATTTATTTATTTTATTGTAATTCAAACTTTCTTGTATATTTTTCAAATTTTATTGTATTAATAGTCATTTTTTTTTGTTTTTTTTAAATTAATATTTCATTTTTTAAAATTTTGAATACTTTCCTTTAGTATATCATAAATTAAAATTAATGGCTAATACAATTAAACCATTTCCATATTTATTTATTTTATTATTTTAAAATTAATATATGAATTTTTTTTTAATGTGGAAATTAATATTTACCTCTTTTAATACATTTTAGATATTTTACTTAGATTTAATTATAATATTGCCGATGTAAGTTAAATTTTCGAGATAAAAAATATCATATATTTATCTTATTTTTTATATTTTTATAACTTTTACCTTTTTTTGTCATTCAATTTGAAACAAATTAACTTTTATAGTTGATGTGTCTTTTTCTAAAATTTAAAAAAAAATTCCTATATTATATCATAAATTTTATTTAATGATTTATAACTTTCTCAATCATTTCCGTATTTATCTAATTTCTTTTTATAAATCAAGCAATTTCAATTCTTATATATACCCTTTTCATTTCATACTTTCATTTCATACAGTGTCTTCTCCTTTATAACTTTCAGCTATCTTCAATACAAGGTTAATTTCTTACTGTTAATACCTTCTTACACCTTAATTTCATTGTAAACCATAGTTTGTCTTTATAACTATTCTCATTATACTACTTTTGATTATTTATCCGTCTTCAATAATCACATATTTTTTTTATTTTTAATAACAGAGTGAATGTCTGACCAGAATATATCCATGCTGAACCTACTGAATGTTTTCAAGTCTGACTCAATTGTAAGAGTGCGCATTATAAGACTTTGGAGACAAGCAGACAACGAAAACCCGTCTGAAACATATTCAATAGATATGATTCTAATGGATGAGCAGGTAAAAAAGCAATTTTACTTGTACAAAAAATTTTACTCTTTTACATACATTTTCCGTTTAATACATTTTCTCACGTATTGTTGCATAAATTATTTACTAATTTCAGGAAAATAATATATATACTTTCTTTTTATACAAACCCGTGTAACACACGGGTCTATAAGCTAGTAGAATAATATTAACCTCATTAGTAATTATTAACCAGCACTTACGCTCTTTGACCATTATTAACCCTCATTGGTCTATATAGCACTAATTACCCTAATTGCCCGTGATCGTCCCTAATTTGAATTTAAACAATTATCAATTGTAATTATTCCTATTGACCTTTATTAAAACTACGTGTCCCTATTTATCCATCATTTACATGTATACCAATGATCCTTAGCTCAAGTGGTTGAGAACAGGTACTCTGTGGCTTCTATATCTAGGGAGGTTACGGGTTCAAGTTCTGGCATGGACAAAATAGGGGTTCCATGCTATGATAGGGAGTTTTCTCTCACCTATGGAGGGGTTCCTCCTATTAGGTGTGGATATGATCGAGTGGGTTAATGACCCATCAGTGATCCAAATTGCCGTTCAAAAAAACACTCACATGTATTAAATGTAGACATGACTAACCGTATTATTCTAAATTGGCACTAACTCACACTAGGTGATTAGTATCGGCCAATATTAAGACATTACCAAATGATCATTAATGACTTGTTAATCAACAATGACCGACATAGGCTTTTATTAACCCGAAATATACCTAGTTGACTTATATTAATCATTATTGTTCCTTATGATTTTTATTTATTTATTTATTTGTTTTGAACGGAAAAGATCTCAATTATGTGAACCCATTGTTTCCACCACAACAACCTCAGGAGGAAACCCCACTGAAAAAACCCTGACCCCATTCAGACCCCTTTTTCGCTGTGGGAGGCTTTTGAATCCAAAACCTCCCATTTGGAATAATCCTGGGGCACCATTGAGGCATTGCCTCATTGGTATGATTTTTATTTAATATTAATAAAACTGATTTCCCCCATGTTCTCTATTTGTTCTTAGTTGATCATAATTGACCAACATTGATCCCAAGTGATCCAATTTTACCAAAATTTGCTATCATAGTATATAATTGATCAATAATAACCTTAATATTACCCCTAATTTATTAATATTAACCCTAACAAACAAATATTGACACTAATTATTAAACTGATATGAACCCTTGTTAGCTATTATTAATTAACTATTGTTAATTGTCATTGATATACTTAGCACTAATTTTTGCAATTGGTACTAATTGAATCTAATCTAAATGATCCTAATTGACCAAAAATTATCTTAATTAACCATGATTGGTGATCCTTAGCCATAATCGAACCTAATTTAACTATTTTGACCTTTTATAGTTGTTATTGGCTAATACTTTTTTTTTGAATGGCTTCAGGCTGATTGACTGATTTAAGTCCAAACATGCACACATCCAAGGGCAGTCCCAGTCGTCACCCCTCCATCCACCAGATAAATAGGAACCGGATAAATTCATAAACCTTCTCTCCTGCTTAGGTTTGAATCCCTGACCTCAATGAGGTACAGCTTCTCCCTTCATCGCAATACCACTAGGCTAGAAGCCCTTTGGTTATTGGCTAATACTTATCCATGATGAATGATATTAATCCTCGTTAGTTTTTCCAAAACCATCGCCTAATTTTGCCATTCATTTTATGTACGTCGCTAATTTCGCAACCGAAATAATTTCTGTAGCTAATTTTTCACCCATTTTTAGAACAAATTAAGTTTTATATTAGTTTCAAAAACTAACTGTATTTTTTTTAACAGAATAATGTTGGTGGTTTTATTTGCGCCATTTTTGAGACCAAATGAATTGTGATTTTATAATTTTACCTTTTTTCACAAAGTTAGCGATCGTATCTGTGACCTATACAATTTTGTCGCCATATTTGCGACTATTTTGTGACCAAAACAAAAATCATCGCTGATTTTGCGATATGTTTTCATTAAATCGCTAATTTTGCGACCAATTTTGATTTGCTAGCTATTTTCGCGACAACTTTGATTTTGGTCGCTATACATTCGCTAGTTTTGCATCAATTTTAGTCGGTCGCTATACATTTGCTAGTTTTGCATCAATTTTAGTCGGTTGCAAATGTTGGTCGTTTTTGCCCATTTATGTAGTAGTGCGAGGAATCTTATTTCGTGTTAAATAATTTGAATGAATATCAATGAATCTTATGTTGTATCAATATAATTTCATGCATATCAATGTCTTTTGTTGCTTCAACATAATTCGCTTGCATATCGACGAATCTTATACAAAATAAAATTAATTAGTTAAATTTTTTATGTCATATTCAAATTGTATCGGGCAATAGAGTCTTAATCGAACACGAATCATATCATTTAATCTTGTTAGTTATACGGGTTTTATAAGGTTCTTTGAAATGAAAGCAGTTCAAGAAACACAACATGAAGACCATATTTGATTTAGATAAATCCATGCTCAAATGCTTCAACTGTCAGCAACTAGGCCATTTTGCAAGAGAATGCAAGTCTCCAAAATCTTAGCCATCAACTTCAAGTCAACCAAACAACCAATCATCTAAAGCAACAAACCAGTCCAACAATGCAAACATCGCCGAACATTGTGAGTTCTCTGACCGGAGCTTTCAAGCTGAAGAAGCATCCACCTCAAACAATGCACTCATGTCAAATGAGTCCACTTCTACATTCAAAGTAATAGATGAGATGTGCACCCCTAAATGTCTTGAATAATTGAATGCTTATAAACGTCTTAATGCTTAAGTATGTGAGGAACTTGAGTCAATACAAATTGTCAAAGCAAAATTTTATGAAGCTGAACGAGATTATAAAGAAAAAATTGAAGAATTAGAAAACAAAATCTCAAGTATTAAACATGAAGATACCAATAAACAATGTCAAATAAACAATCTTTTAAAAAGACTAACAACTGCTAAGACAGAACTTGTATTGGCTGAAACCTATAAAGACAGATTTCTTAGTTAAGGAGAGAAGTTTGAGAAACTTCTTAAAATCACTAAGATACTGCCTTGGTGAAAAAGAAGGGAGATGGGTAGGATATAATCAAGTGGAACCTAAATCTGCATATACTCCAAATGTGGAGGTTCAATGCAAACCAGAAACCACTTTTATGTATGATGAAGTTCTGGACATACATAAGATATCAAAAGAAGATGAGTAAAAATTATGTTTGCCCCACTCAATATAATAGCACATCTGAGGATGAGAAAACTAGTTCGTTTGAAAAATCAAAATCTTGTTCAAAACAAAATAAAAGGAACATGAAAAACAAATCAACTTTTGTCAAAGCTAAATATGTACAAACTAGAAGCACATCCTCAAGTGAATATGTAACTTGTCCATATGACAAGTCACATAGGGCAAAATCAGAAAATAGAAACATTTGTAAAAATGAACCAAGAAGTCAAGCAAATCACTCCAACACATGTCTTGTTGGTACACTCAAATCAAAATCCAAGCAGTCCAAAGAAGAAACTCAAGGGTCAGACTCATCATCAAAGAAGAAATCTCTGAAATCTTCAAGAAATCAAACCATCTGTTTAGTCTGTGGAGAAATTGATCACTATGCAGCAGATTGCTTCTTTAACCCTAGAAGCATAAGAAACTATCAAAGAAGAAAGTGTCAAACTAAGATGGAGCAATTCGTCTCATGCCAACGATCTAGTTCCGAATGAAGAAAGTCAAGGAAGCAACAAAAGAAGGTTTTGGAAGATTCCACCTGTTATAAAAGAAGAAGTAACAACCAAAAACCTTCTGAAGTAAACAAGTCATCGGCATAAAAACTCAAGATTGCTTTTGATAAGAAGGGAAACAAGAAATCATTTTTCTTCCGAAGAAGAAAAGTTGACAACAGTCCATCATTCCAATCCAAGTCCAAACCTTTAGAAGAAACAACAAGGAATGATTCCAATAAGCAAATCAAACCATTTTGTCAGAAGCAAGAAAAGAATATTCCTTGTTCAATTCAAAGCCTCACAAAGTATGGAGAAGAAAAGAATCACCACAATCATCAGCTTTATCAGTCAATTTATCATCTGCACAAACAAAGATTATATCTAAGAGTTTTACATAAAATGATGCATATGGCAAACCCAAGACCACTTTGTCTTGGGTTCCCATCAGGAACTAATTCACTCTTTTATATGTGCAGGAGTAGCAAGATTCCAAGAGCAATATGTGGATAGTGGACAGTGGCTGCTCCAAGCACATGACTAGCAACAAAACCCACTTACACAAATATGAACCATTTTTTGGAGGGTCTGTTGCTTTTAGAAGTGATCCAGTAGGTAGTTATATCACTGGTAGGGGTACAATCACAAATGGTAAAGTAATCTTTGAAAATGTTCATTTTGTTAAAGAGCTAAACTGCAATTTGCTTGGTGTTTCACACGTGTGCAATCAGTAACATAACATGTTGTTCACTGAGCAAGAATGTATTGTATTAAAACCAGGTTTTGTTATTCCAAATGATCAAATTCTACTCAGAGCTCCCAGAAGGAACAACATGTATATGCTTGATATGAGCACATCCTCACCACTAAGCAATATAAGCTGCTTTATCTCAAAAGCTTCACTTCATAAATCATCTCTTTGGTATAGAAGACTTTTTCATGTAAACCTAAAGAATATGAATAAACTTGTCAAAAATAATTTGGTCACAGGTTTACTAACAAAAGAATTCATTTGTGTGGAAAAATGTGTTGCATGCCTAAAGGGGAAGCAATACAAATCCTTTCATCATACCAAAGAAATGAATTCAATTACAACAGTCCTGCACTTACTATATATGGACTTGTTTGGCTCTACAAGTGTGAAAAGTTTAGGAAGAAAGTCGTACTGTTTGGTGGTCACTGATGAATTCTCAAGATACACTTGGGTATTCTTTTTTAGTACCAAGGATGAGACTGCTGAAATCTTGAAGTCATTCATTCTTAGAATTGAGAATGAAAGTGATTACAGTGTGAAAATCATTAGGTCTGACCAGGGAACATAATTTAAGAATCATACTTTAAACTCCTTTTGTGAATCCAAAGGTATTACAAGACAATATAGTGCTCCTAGGACTCCCCAACAAAATGGTATTTCTAAGAAAAGGAATAGGACACTAATTGAGGCTGCTGGAACCATGTTATCTGATGCCAAATTACCCATAACATTTTGGGCAGAAGCAGTCAATGCTACCTGTTATGTTCGAAACAGGATATTGGTAGTTAAGACACATGGGATGACTCCTTATGAGATTTGGTATAAAAGAAAACCATTTATTGGATTTCTTAAACCATTTGGATGTCAATGCACCATCTTGAATACCAAAGATCACTTAGCCAAGTTTGCTGAAAAATCAAAAGAGGGATTTTTTGTTGGATACTCTTCTAATGCTAAGGCATATAGAGTATACATCAAAAGTTCCAGGATTATTGAAGATTCTAAAAATGTTCAGTTTAATGAACACACTAACAATAAACATGGGGTTGGTCCTGATTGGCTATTTGATCTTGATGAATTCACATCTGCTTTTAATCTTTCCAAAGAGTATGTTGCAGGACCTCAGACAAATGTTTCAGCTTCAAATCAGTTAGAAGGGAAGATGATTATCATGTTGAGCTTCCAATAGCTTCAAGACAATCATTGGCAGATTCCACTCCAAATCAACAAACAGTCTCACAGTCTAAGACCATCATCTCATCTCAAGCCACTTCCTTAAGTGACACTACATCTACTCCACAAAATCAAGATGAAGTTGGCAACCCTTCTGAAGAAGTCACAACCATAGGAGATTCTCAAACCAGAGAGAATCAACCCAAAGCAGTCCAATCTCATCGAGTTCAAGACCTGCCAGAAATACAACTTGAGGTTGTACTTCCAAATCTCGACACAGGCAATCTGGATCTAAACTCCCTGTTAGATGTAATCCCAAGGATTCGCATTCAAAACACCACCCAGCTGAAAACATCGTTGGCAATGCAGAGGAAGGTGTAAGAACCAGAAGTTCCCTGCATGAAGCAAACATATGTTTGTTTTCTTGCTTTCTATCTAAGATAGAACAAAAGAAAGTTGTTGATGCGTTGAAAGATTGTAGATGGGTAGAAGCAATACAGGAGGAACTTCTAAAGTTTGAGAGACAAGGAGTATGGAAGATTTGTCCTTTGCCTAAAGGAAAGTATGCCATCGGAACCAAATGGATGTTCAGGAACAAGAAGGATGAAAAAGGTGTTGTCATCAAGAACAAATCCAGACTAGTTGTACAAGGGTACACACAAGAGGAAGGAATCGATTATGATGAAGTTTATGCACCAGTTGCCAGAATTGAAGCTATAAGAATATTCATAGTGTTTGCAGCTGCCAAAAAATTCAGAGTGTTTCATATGGATGTCAAGAGTGCCTTCCTGTATGGGAAAATTGATGAGGAAGTATATGTTTGTCAACTAACTGGATTTGAGGATCCAAACTTCCATCACCATGTCTGTAAGGTTGATAAATCCTTATATGGGCTGCATCAAGCTCCCAGAAAATGGTATTAAACTTTATCATCATTCCTATTGACAAACAACAACAAGAGAGGAAACATTGACAAGACTCTGTTCTTTAAGAATTCCAATCAACATCTCATGCTTGTTCAAATATATGTTGATGATATTATCTTTGGGTCAACTAATGAATCTCTCTGTGTAACACCCCAACTGATGGCGGAAACGTCGGGATGCCACGAGGGATGTGTAGATTGTTCACAAGCTTATGGGCATCTAAAGTATCATCACATAACATTTAATTCAATTACAGTATTTACACAAAAATCATGTTCGTCATGATTCAATTACAATGATTACTCAAAAGATGTAGCTAGATTAGCTAAATCCTAATCTTCAGAAATCTAGTTAATTTAGCTAAGTCCAAGGCCCTAAGTGATGATATCCAAAAGATGTAGAGCTACCCTGCTCTACCTATTTCTCTTCATTTCCTGAAACATGTAGAAAATCAAGTGTCAACTACGGGAGTAGTTGGTGAGTAATCATCAGTTTTATATTCTTCAAAATGTTTATAAAAGTTTATTCAATAACACGTGTGAACCTGTAATGTAACACCAATCTATATATTCACAACAAACACACCAAGTCAAATAATCCATATAATCACAAGTAATCATTCAAATACATTCAATCAATCTCAACCAATCATAACATATCAACAACCAATATTCACCATAGTAATATCAATATAGTATACCGCGGAGGACCTCAGTCAAATCAATCAACGGTGGAATCATTGCGGAGGACAGCAGTCAACTCAATCAATGATATTCCTAATATGCATAAGTATCAATAATGAGCACCACGAAGGACCGAAGTCAAATCGACCGACAACAATTCAATCATTGCGGATGACCGAAGTCAACTCAATCAACAATGACTCACTCAAATTATATCATCCCATATTCACCACTGATCTCAACAATAATGTTCTCAATACAATCCCGGTTCCACACATGTTATATCAAAATCATATGAGTTTTGGTATACATGTTCCACCCCTGAGTTTAACAAAGTATTTAAAAAAGGGTTTATGAGAACTCACAGTGATGTTTAAGTTTCGTGTCAGTAGAACGGGCGCTCACTATTGTGGAACCAACGGTGACTCAACAACCTGTTTTAGATTCAATATTGTTTGTAATTTATAAGTAAAAGTTATGATTTCGTTTGTTAACCCTAACGTTGTTTAATCTTTATAACTCTTTGTTATTTCATTTGATCTAACTCAATTGTGATGTAATACACTAACACTTAGCCAATATAGGTTAAGCGTTAATACGTTATCATATCCCTTGTTTACATGTTTTACACCTAGAAATTGTCCCTTACTGAACTAAAAATGATTATTATCACTTGAGTGTGTTTATATAAGTATTATGTTATAAAAACATAATCCTTTAATGTGTTACCCAAGTGTTTAAATGATATCTTGTTAACTTAAAATATTTCATCAACTTTGTAGTAAAGTTGACTAATTTACTTTATAAGTATAGCCTTTTGTTATCTTGATCAAACATGACTTAGTTGTAAACCTTTGACATGTTTTAAACTTAGTTGTAAACCTTTGACATGTGTTTCCACTTCAACTGCTGAAGTAGAATACATTGCTGTTGTGCTCAAGTTATTTGGATCCAGAATCAAATGAAAAAATTGTGGAGTTGAATTGTCCAATACTCCTATACAAATAGACAGCTCTAGTGCAATTTCTATCACCAACAATCTAGTAAAACACTAAAAGACCAAGCACATTGACATCAGATATCATTTCAACATAGATTGTGCATAGAAGAAACTCATTCACATAGCCAAAGTTGATACCAAACATAATTTTGCTGATCTCTTCACCAAAGCCTTTGATGAAGGACGTTTCAGATATTTAATAATTGCTATCGGTATGATAAATTTTGAATAAGCAAAATTTGTAAATGGTCTGAATAAGTCCCCGGAAGATAAATTTGAACTATCTTCTGATAAGAATTTCTCCTTAGAAGGAACTTTAAGTTTTCGGAAGCCTTATTTAAACCTTGATTCGGAAGAAGTCACACTTCAGATAAAATCAATTCTTCTTCGAAGTATTTATCTTCTCATCCATTTTTGCCTTCGGAAGCTTCATTGTCTGGGTACTAAAGACTGTTGATTATACCAGTAGTCTAGACTACTTAGAAGAAAATGTCTTCCAAATTACAAAAGTTTCTTCCTTTTTGTATCACACTATGAGCCTTCTGAAAAAGTATCTTCCGATTCTTATTTGAAAGGTCTCTTTTGAAACCTTCAAAGATCCATCGGAAGCACATTTTTTTAAAAAGTAAATTTTGGTCCTAAATTCCTTCTGAAACAAATTTCTCAGAATCTTGTCCTAAAAATACCCTTTCTTCCGTAGTGATTTCTTTGTGAAACAGCTGTCTCAGAAGACCTTTCCTACGGCATTCCGGATCTCAAATATTTAATGTGCCTCTATATTAAATGTTGAAATCTGAAGGTATAAAAGGTCTCCCGTCTATTCGAATTCTCAACCTTTCTTTCTTAAATAGTCAGTTGTTTCTCAATCCAAACCCAAAGAATCTCACATGGCTCTCCTTCCAAACATGATACTGATTTTGCTCCTATCATCTCCTTTCTTCAAAGGAGTAGGTATTTGTTCGCTCTCACTATTCACCCCTTGGTGTATGAATCGCATCACCAACAATTGTGGGGTTCTTGTTCTGTTGTTTCCTCTCCCAATGGTAGAAATCTGGTGGCTACCATTGATGCTCATCTGATTTCCATTTCAGTGGAGACCGTCTGTCTACATCTTCAACTCAATGATGCCGATGGGAGGGTCTTGTTCACTAGGGATGAGGTAGCAGTGACCTTTCGGTTAATGAGATACGAAGGTCCTCTTTCTTCAACTACTTATTTGAAGGGTAGACTGTCCTATAATTACAAGTATCTCATACATGTTTTTCTACACTGCCTTTCGAATAAAACACGAGGTAGGGATCAATTTCCTTCGGACTTAGCCTCGGCTATTCATGGATTGATCTCCTACCAACCCTTTAACTTTTATGCTTTCATCTTCAATAATTTTTTCAGATGATGTGTCGTTATTTACACATCGTTTAGTGTTTAATTTACAGTATTTTATCTTATTTTATCATATTTTTATTTAGTTTTTATTAGATTTGAAGTATTTTTATTAATTTTTAATGTTACTTTTGTAGGTGTCGCGAGAATAAACGTTCGTAATTGAGAGGAAACCGAAGCCCAAAATAATTTTGATGAAGTAGAAGCTAAAAATATATTTTTTAGAAGTTCCGGGGTTAAAAAAATGGCATTTTAGGAAGTTTTGGGGCTTAAACTCAAATTTCAGCAAGTGCAAGGGGGTAATTTGCAATTCTGGCAAAGAAGGAGGCGATCTGGACACGTGGCAGCACTTGGTGTGCCACCAAGCCCTAAAACATGCGTGTGGAATCCGGATGGAGCTCTTGACCCATGCCCAACCCACTTCTACTCACACGTAGACCCGCGCGCCGCCCGGTTGCCCGACCCGCTGACCCACGCCCTTCCTCCCTTGTTGACCGGCCTTTATGACCTCTTGACCCGAGTTGACCAGGCCATTTTGTCGCACCACGGCCTTCCCGGACTTCCCGAGGCGCGACGTGTGGCTGTCAGGATCGCAGTCTCCGGTCATACATTTGCGAGACCTACATGTCTGGTTGCATATGTACATCCAAATGATTGGACAAAACATTTTTATAAAGTCAGAGTCGTGGAAGTAAATGTAAAAGTTGTCAAAATAGTTTGAATTTTATGAGTTGCGGAAGCATAAGTTAAAACGGTTTCGAAACAGCACGTAATAATCGTTGCGGAAGCGGTTTAAGTTGTTTAGCAGTACGCAACCAACAAATGTTTACATATTCTTAAATGGCCTAAGACACTAAAACTTATGCATGGACTCCATCCAAGCATCCTAGGTCCTCGTGCGCGTGCGAGTAAAAAGGGTCAACACAAAGCTTGGTGAGAGCACACGTTTTTCATAAGCAGTAAACATCAAAATGTTTAAAGTAAGTGTTGCTAGATTACATATCATTACAATGCAATATCGATTGATAGCTAGTCAATGCAGTTATATTATATGTGGGTTCGTACCGAAGCTGACTGTTGTTCCTCCGGCCATGTCCATCACAAGACAATGGCAAAGTGTACTGGTCAATATTGCACCCATTCCAACCTCCAGCCAGGTTGGCCTCCCAGGCGAGATAGGTGGGGCTTGTGAGGCCCAAATAGTATTATCCAAAATTACCACGCTAGGCATTCCGATCTACTAATGGTCCGAGGTGTGTGTTTGCGAGGACTTTGAGTTTGTGATGTGTGCCACACAAATACATATAGTGATAAAGCTTGTCCATATGTAATCAAAATAAGTTGTTGTTTCAAAAACAGTTTATCATGCAATGTTTTCTCCCCCCAAAGATAGAAAAGATAAAAGGGGCCGTGAACTCACCTGGTAAAGCTGTTCCGGTATGTATGCGTTCGCGACTTGCGAATGCTAGCGCCTGCTAGTATGCACCTATAACCATATAGGTGTGAGTATGTGTTTTGTGGTGTGTTGTATCCCATACAACTCCAAGTGTCGGTGTGCTCAACCGAGGGTGTGTGTTGACTCGACGAATCGTTGGTGATACGTTTGTTGCGTTTAGTTTGTTTATACGCCATAAATGCGGGTAAGACATCAACATGCATCCTATGACTCTAATCGTGATGCTTTCACCTAAGTTATGTTTCGAAAATCATAGCGTTTCTGTTTCGGGAAAGTTTCTATATTTAGAAAGTTTCTAATTTTGGAAAGTATAATTATGAAATCTCATTTCATAAAATTAATACTTCTAGTATGTTTATGAAAATACGTTTAGACTCTTAAAACATATTGTTTGCCCCAAATTAAGTTTCCTAAAACAGTAACTATCTGTTTAAAGGTTCGTTTTCACAAATCAAAGTTTCCAATATGCTTAGAAATAATTTTTAAACATATTTCAATAATCGCAATTCACTAAAATATGTTAAATCATCAAAACCCCTCTTTTCATTTACAAAAGTTTCCGTATATAGTAAGTTTCTTTAAAATCATGTTTTTCACAAAATCAAATACCCAAATGTGTTTCTAAACACTTCAATATGCATTTGACAACATCTAGAAATGTCTAACATGTCTAGATCATCACCAATCCATGACATGCAACATAAAAGTTTCCTTTCATGGCAAGTATGTCAAAATCAACAATACAACCTATCAAAACTTAATCCAACCACTTATCCACTCTAAAATAGTAACTATCTGTGGGTTTTTACCCCTTGCATATATGATCTAACTATAAATGATCACATAAAACTACCTTAGAAGCTAAGATCCACTGAGATTGGGTAGTAACAGCTTCTGATGATGAAGATCTGGTGGTTGATGGTTGCTTCTAACTTCTTAGTTCCTCCTCCAAGCTCCAAGAACTCCAAGATCACCAAAGGAAGAAGAAAATGGCTTAGGGATTGATAGCAGAGGGTTTAGAGCTGGGTTTTGGGTGAGTGAGGGAACCGAAACAAATAGTTTGGAATTGTTTTTATAAAGTTTTTGTCATACGGGACCCGTCGCATACCGCCAAGGCCGATCATGCATGGCCTCGGCGTTCCGCGATGAATATAATATTCAGTTTTCATCCTGAAACATACCGCGTACCGTGAAGACCCTATTTCTTGGTTTTTCGGTTTCATTGATTCGATTTCGCTCGTGTTCGATCCTTAACATTTATCCTAAACATCTAACACATTTTTAGCACAAATTCACATAGTAGCACATAAGTTTGTTTGATTATTGTTTGTTCACCAACGTTCGTGAGACTCGTGTGTGTGTTTCGATAATTCCTTGAATTATCTTTGATAGTTTGTGCTCGTCATTACGAACAGTTTGCATGCTTGATTACACATAATCAACATGTAATGCACAATCCAATAATTCTCCGAATTATTGTTTTGTGTTTGTATTTGTGTTTGCCACGCTTGGTTTTCAAAACCAATGTGCAATGTATGATTCGATAGTTCCTCGAACTATTGTTTCGCGGTTGTTTGTGTTTGACTCATCTAATTAAACATAATTAAATGAAATTCAACAAGTATGAATGTGAAATGTAAAGTTGTAAGATTTGAAATTTACCTGAAATTGTCGGGTGTCACATCATCCCCTTGTTGAAAGAAATTTCGTCTCGAAATTTGGTTGTTGTTGGTAGTGTTTGAGAACAAAAATTTTTCTGGTTGTCACATCATCACCTTGTTGAAAGGAAATTTCATCTCGAAATTTATTCGTTGTTGTCGGCGTTCGACGTTGTCTGTTTGAAAAGGTGGGGATATTTGCGCATCATCTGATCTTCACGCTTCCAAGTGAATTCAGGTCCGCGTTTTAAGTTCCATCTGACTCTGACAATTGGAATCCGACTCTGTTTGAGTTGTTTGACCTCACGGTCCATTATTTCTACCGGCTCTTCCAAAAACCGTAGTTGTTCATCCACCTGGATCTCATCCAGTGGAATCACAAGTGTCTCATTAGATAAAAATTTCTTCATGTTCGAGACATGAAATACGTTGTGAACTCCATCGAGTTTGGCTCGTAGATTAAGTTGATATGCCACTGGACCAATCCTCTTCAGAATCTCAAACGGTCCAATGTACCGAGGGTTCAGTTTGCCTAGTTTCCCAAAACGAATAACGCCTTTTCATGGTGAAACTTTCAGTAGGACTCTATCTCCAACCTGAAATTCTAGAGGCTTCCGGCGTTTGTCGGCATAGCTCTTGTGACGATCGCGAGCTGCTGCCATGCGGTTTCTGATTTGCACGGTTTCCTCCGTTGTTTCGTATACGAGTTCCGGGCCTGTAAGCTGACTGTCGCCCACTTCCGCCCAGCAGATGGGTGATCGGCATTTCCTGCCATAAAGTGCCTCAAAAGGCGCTGTTTTGATGCTCGTATGATAGCTGTTGTTGTAGGAGAACTCCACCAGCGGCAGGTGAGTTTCCCAGCTATTGCCGAAATCTACTACACATGCCAGTAACATGTCTTCTAGAGTTTGTATCATGCTTTCGCTGTGGCCATCAGTTTCTGGGTGGTATGTTGTACTCATATCCATCCGCATACCAAGCGACTTTTGCAATGATTTCCAGAAGTTAGAAGCGAATCTAGCATCTCTATCAGATATGATGGAGATTGGCACTCCATGCCGTGAGACTACTTCCTTATCATAGATTCTGGCTAGCTTTTCCAACTTGTCACTTTCTTTGATCGCAAGAAAATGTGCTGACTTGGTCAGTCGGTCCACAATTACCCAGATAGTATCGCATCCACTTATGGGCCTCGTCCATTACTAGGTCTCGTAAGTTTCCGTGGTGTGAAACCCTGACGCGTTCCATGAAATAGTATAAGCCATCGGCATTTACCTCAAGTTGTTTCTCCATTCCCCTTAGTGATTTGGCCATTGGGTTCTCTTCTTTCAGTGCCTCAACTTGGGCACTGCGTATCTGCTCAGGGAGATTGGGATAAATGGTGAGTTGTAAAGCTCGTATCCTCTTGGGTTTTGACGTATTCTTCCGACTTTGGGCATCGGCCTTCCCTGGGTGATACTTGATAGCACACTCGTAGTCGTTAAGGAGTTTGAGCCAGCGACGATGTCGCATGTTCAGTTCCTTCTGCTCGAATATGTGTTGTAGACTCTTATGATCAGTGTAGATAGTACACTTTGTACCGTACAGGTAGTGTCTCCAAATCTTGAGTGCAAATACCACAGCTCCAAGTTCTAAGTCGTGGGTGGTGTAATTCTTCTTGTGTACTTTCAGTTGTCGAGAAGCATATGCGATCACCTTCTCTCACTATAAGAGTACGCAGCCGAGTCCTTGTATCGAGGCATCGCAGTATACTACGAAGCCGTCTGTTCCATCAGGAAGAGACAAGATATGTGCACTACAGAGCTTCTGTTTGACAAGTTGGAATGCAGCTTCTTGCTTATCATTCTAGAGGTATTTCTTATCGTTGTGGGTGAGAGCTGTGAGTGATTGGGCTATCTTGGAAAATCATTCGATGAATCATCGATAATAGCCTGCCAAACCTAGGAATTGTCGCACCTCTGTTGGGGTCTTTGGTGCCTCCCAGTTCTTGATCGCCTCTATCTTGGATATATCCACGTGTATTCCTTGTTCATTAACAACATGTCCCAAAAATTGGATTTCCAGAATCCAGAAGTCGCACTTTGAGAGTTTAGCGTACAGCTTCTCTTGCCGTAACAGTTCAAGAGCCAATTGAATATGCTCCTTGTGTTCTTCCTGAGTTTTTGAGTATATGAGGATATCATCAATGAAAACAATGATAAACTTGTCGAGGTAGGGTTTGTACACTCTATTCATGAGGTCCATGAATACTGTGGGTGCATTAGTCAGCCCAAGTGGCATGACCAAAAACCCGTAATGGCCATATCGTGTACGAAAAGTTGTCTTGGGATATCTTCCTCTTGAATTCTCAATTAATAGTACCTCGATCGCAAATCGATCTTGGAGTAGTAACTTTATCCTTGCAGTTGATCGAACAGATCGTCAATGCAAGGTAAGGGGTACCGGTTCTTGATTGTTACTTTGTTCAATTCATCGTAGTAGATGCACATTCGAAACGTGCCATCCTTCTTCTTCACGAACAGTACCAGAGCTCCCCAAGGTGAGAAGCTTGGTCTAATAAAACCGTTTTCCAACCGTTATTGCAGTTGATTGGACAGTTCCTGCATCTCTGAAGTTGCAAGTCGATAGGGTGCTCGTGCGATAGGTGTTGCTCTCGGTGCGAGGTCTATGCGGAACCCCACTTGTCGAGGTGGTGGTAGTCCTAATAGATCCTTAGGAAATACGTTGGGATAGTCGCATTCTACTGGGATGTCTTCTATTTTCTTCTCCTCTTCGGTCTTGTCGGTGATAAGCGCCAGTATGGCTGTGTATCCCTTTCGTAGGCATTTGTGAGCTTTCATGCACGAGATGATGTTCAAAGGAGTGTCGCTCCTTTCGCCATTAATGTTTAAGGTTTCCCCACTAGGGAGAGGTATGCGCACAACCTTTTCGTGGCAAACTATTTCAGCCTGGTTTCCAGGAAACCAATCCATGCCTACTACGACATCAAAACTGCCTAGTGTAACTGGTATGAGATCAATCTTAAACTTATTGGGTTGCTAGCTCTAAGGTACATTCTTTCAGAATGTGCTTAGTTACAATCAACTTTCCATCAGCTAGCTCTACTGTGTATTCAACCTCTAAGGGTGTTGGGGTTATGGCAAGTATCTCACTAATGTCCTTAGATATAAAACTTCTCTCAGCACCAGTATCAAATAATACAGAAGCGTAATGATCGTTTAGGAGATACGTACCTGTTGCAAGGTTGGGATCTCTTCTGGCTTCCTTAGCCCTGATCACGAAGGCTCATCCCTTCGGACCAGTGTTGTTCCCGTTGCTGTTGTTCTTCAAATGTGGGAAGTCCTTCTTGAAGTGCCCTGGTTTTCCACATTCGAAACCGCCCTTTGGTGCCTCGAGTTGCTGTTGTTATGGTTGGGGAGTTTTTGCCAGCAGTTCACCCCTGCAGTCTTTGGCGATGTGTCCTCTTTTGCCACATTGTTGGCATCGGATAGAACCACATTGTCCCAAGGCATGATGTAAATTGCATTTGTTTCACTTGGGGTGTTTGTCTGCATAGGCCTCTGAGTTCTGGTTGGTTAGGATGGGTGGGGTGTAAGCTTGAGGTGACCCAAATTTATGTTGCTGTGGTGGTGGTTGAAGGGTGGAAGGTTTGCTTAGGGTGTTATCCCATTTGCATTTGTTATAAGCAGGTTTGGCTACAGCACCACAGGGTGGTAAGAGTCCTTGCTCCACAGCTGAGTCATTGAGCTTGTGGGCTAATCGCACCGCCTGTTGTAAGGTAATGGGGTCTGCAAAAAGTACCATTCCCTGAATTTGAGGGGTCAGTCCCTCGATGTACTTCTCTATGTGTTTGTAGGCCGGTGTTACCATCTCCGGGCACAGGTGTGCCAGCTCATATGATCGAGCAGTGTATGCCTTGATATCAGAACAAACCATCTTGTGGTTAAAGAATTCCGTTTCCAGCTTCTGCACTTCACCGCGAGGGCAGTATTCGCTGTTCATCATTCGCTTAAAATCCTCCCAAGGTAGGGCATTGGCTGCATCGAGCCCTAAGTTTTGGACATTTGCATTCCACCAAGTGAGGGAAGCTCCCTCAAGAGTTCTAGCAGGGAACTTGACCCTGTCTTCGTTCCTGCAGTTGCTCATGGCAAGGGCTGACTCCGCCTTTTCCATCCAGCGTAATAGTCCAACAGCACTGGGGTTTGCAATCCAGGAACATTTTGAATGTGCAGAGAGGTGGGTTGAGGTTTGCTCCTGAGATATGCAAAGAATAGAATTTGGTTCAGTATTGGGTAAACGCGTTAAAATGGAAACGAGTGATTATCGGGTAAACGCGTTAAAATGGAAACGAGTGATTATTGGGTGAGGTGAATTTGGAATTGAGATTCGTCACCTTGGTTTAGTTGATTCTGATTACGGGCAGTCTCCGGTGCAGCAAGTGCCTCCTCAACGCGTTCGTTGATGAGTGCGTTGAGTTCAGCTGGGTCAAACTAATGTTCCCACGTCTTCCCGCATTTCGTCGACCTCCGCGTCTTCCTGCCAAGATCTTCATTGAGAGAATAAGCGTTAGAGTGTTTTCAGAGATTTAGATAATGTGTGCGGTTGGTACGTAAAGGAAACATGTATAAATTTGCATAAACAAGATTTTAAATAACAACGATAATAGTCTTGATGTATAATAAATTGTACTGGTTACAATTCATTTAATACCAAAATATTAAGATTCCCAAAATACACAATGCAGAGACACAACCCGTCCCTACTAGGTTTATGCTAAGTTAATCAAATGCATTGTCGATAGTGGAATCAGAATTAGCGTCCTCTGCTGGTTCGTCTTCCACTGTGTAAGGCTCCTCTGGGTCTGGCTGGAATGACAGCTCTGTTCTCTAGCTCCTCGAGTCTAGCTTCAGCGATGGCAGCTAGTGCAATCAACTGGGTCATATCCTGATCCATCTTGTTGACTACTCTACAGAGCTCTGCGTGTCGAGTGTTTGTATATCTCAATTCCTCTGCGAGACACTCGATTCTATCGTCTGCCCAGGCCAGGTCCCGAGTCATTCTGGAAATAACATCCGACTCAAGACACTGCCTCTTAGGCTCGGGTGGTTCCAGTATGGTTGATGCATTGTCAGATGACTCCTCCACGGGGTCCTCCTCAGGATCCTCGTCTGAGTCATTTTCGGGATATTCCTCATGGTACTCGTCGGAATTCTCCACGAGGTCATCCGATGGTCGGGGATGCTGGTCAGGTGACTCTACGGTCACCGGCAGTGGTGATGCGAGTAGTGCTGGATCTATCAGCTCCTCCCCGTTGTGTGCAAACACATGCGGTGATGATGGTGACGCCATATCTAGAATGCGCGTAATAAGTGTGTACAATCATGTATGGAAGTAATAAATGATCATGTATGTTAGTACTATTACTACTAACACTATGTGTGTGGAGACTGGTAGTTATAAAGTAAGTTCACTAAATGCAAACCTAATTCGTAATAACCGAAGGCTCTGATACCAATCTGTCGCCCCCCGGCCTTCCCGAGGGTGTGACATGTGGTTGTCAGGGTCGCAGTCTCCGGTCATACAGTTGCGAGACCTACATGTTTGGTTCCAGACGTACATCCAAATACTTGGACAAAACAGTTTTATAAAGTCAGAGTTGCGGAAGTAAATGTAAAACTTGTCAAAATAGTTTGAATTTCATAGGTTGCGGAAGCATAAGTTGAAACGGTTTCGAAACAGTACGTAATAATCCTAGCAGTACATAACCAACAAATGTTTACATATTCTCAAATGGCCTAAGACACTAAAATTGATGCATGGACTCCATCCTAGCATTGTAGGTCCTCGTGCGCGTGCCTTAGTTACCTGAGAAAACATGCGAGTAAAAAGGGTCAACACAAAGCTTGGTGAGAGCACAGGTTTTTCATAAGCAGTAAACATCAAAATGTTTAAAGTAAGTGTTGCTAGATTACATATCATTACAATTCAATATCGATTGATAGCTAGTCAATACAGTTATCCTAAACGTTTATCCGAAACATCTAACACATTTTTAGCACGTATTCGCATAGTAGCACATAAGTTTTTTTGATTATTGTTTGTTCACCAGCGTTCGTGAGACTCGTGCGTGTGTTTCGATAATTCCTTGAATTATTTTTGATAGTTTGTGTTCGTCATTACGAACAGTTTGCATGCTTGATTACACATAATCAACATGTAAGGCACAATCCAATAATTCCCCGAATTATTGTTTTGTGTTTGTGTTTGCAACACTTGGTTTCCAAAACCAATGTGCAATGTACGATTCGATAGTTCCTCGAACTATCGTTTCGCAGTTGTTTGTGTTTGACTCATCTAATTAAACATAATTAAATGAAATGCAACAAGTATGAATATGAAATGTAAAGTTGTAAGATTTGCAATTTACCTGAAATTGTCGGGTATCACACATGTGACCCCTTTGACCAGCCTTTGGACCCCCTTTTTGAGCCCTGAACCGGTTTTTGAACCCCAGTTGCAATCCTTATGCTATTTGTCACCTATTTAAGCTCTTGGAAACCCTAATTCGTATTTTTATCGCCCAAGGACGGTTGAAAACGAAGGAAGAACATAAAGTTGAAGATTTTGGAGCTTTGGGATCAATTCGGACGCTCGGGGGAGGCTCAGATCACTTATACAAGTGCTCGGAACGCGTTTTCAGGTTTGTTTATGCATCGTCATTTTTCTTTTCCATTTTTTCGAATTTCCTACCATGTTTAGATCTGATTTCATGTTATTGAATGTTTGGATGATGATTCTTGGCTAGATCTTTAATTCTACCTAGATTTTGGATGATTATCGGATGAAAAATCGGTTTTTCGGGTATGTTTGATTGAATGAATTTTGCTTTTTATTTGAATCTGATTGTGAATGATTATGAATGTTCGTAGACTATTGTGAATGATCTGATTGTATGCTGAAACTATTTTGTGAATAAGGTTTGAATCGGTTTTGACAAAAACTCGTTTTTCACATGATTTTGTGTAAAACTTGTTTTTAACCTAATTGTGATTTGACTAATCCTAGTAAATCATAAGAACATCATATAATCAAATTGTAATCAGTGGGATATACCATATTATAGGCTAATCAAGTAATAAGGTGTTGGGATATCGTAGTATAAACGGTTTTTCGGGTAATTCGCATGATCATTGGATTATTTGTTGATTGTTTATGCCATGTATGTTAAATTCATAGCTAATCTTAATTAGATTGATTCATTTGTGCCTTGGTACATTGTGGTCGTTTAGACTGACCTAGTTGTTCAACCATTCAAGTCTTAAGCATTGCTATCTTGGAGAGACCGACTCGGTGATCCATTCTTATATTCCGTTAAGCTTTACACAACCATTAGGATCTTTCTAAGTGTTGATCGTCTGAACATGAGATCTAGCATTCCTTAAGTCCCGAGTAGGTTGCATCATTAGAATCCTGTATCATTCAATGAGGCATTCCTGATATCTGTTTAGATTCCTTTAAGATTCCTAGTCTAGGTGGAATCCCCTTCATATTTGGTTTTATAGTTCTTGCTTTGTTGAGTTGACTTATTTAGTTTTCTTAATTTCTTTAATTGTTTAAACTCACTTTCGTAAAACAAATTCCGTTTCCAAAATTTAGTAAGTTTCTTATTTCGTTAGGTTTACAGTTAGGGTTTATTAGCCGATTCCGTGTCCTTTGGTTCGATATCCTGACTTTCCTTAGCTATACTTCATATGTCAGGTACACTTTCCTGTATAGTGTGTATTTCGGTTTAGGTTATTTCGATTTATTACTCGATAGTGTTGAACCATTATTTTTATATAAAGAAACCGACACATCAAGTTTTTGGCGTCGTTGCCGGGGACACGGTAGTTATTACATTTACCTTAGCTTTAGACCTAACTTTCCTTTTTAGTTTCGTAGTTTCATAGTAAGTTCCCATTTGTGGATACTTTCTATTTTTAGAAACTTTCCATTTTTAGTAAGTGTCTGTTTTTAGTTGTTTTACGTCTTTTCAGGACTTTCCATTTTTAGTAAGTTTTCGTTTCTAGGATTCCTTTTAGATTTCCTTTTAGTTAGTAGGTTTTTTCTTTTGAGTTTTGCCTTTGCTTGGTGATTGGTTGTTTCTTATTTAGGTTAGCTAATTTATTAGAAAGTAAGTAATTATTTAGTTTAATTTTAGTTAGTAATCATATTTCTTTTCTTTTTCTTTTTCTTATATTGTTATAGTGCATGCACCGCAGCAGACGGACTGTCACCAGACTACGCTGCTTTTGCTGAGCCAGAGAGAGTTTCACTCAAAGGTTACGATATCACCTTCTTTTTCACTGCACACACAACATTACTATAGGAGAGATGGCTGCACCTGCGACGAGGACTGTTGCTGACTATGCCAAGCCGACCGCTGCTGGCACTCGTTCTTCCATCACATGACCAGTTTTCACCGAGGACAACTGGCATATCCCTACTCAAATCATCAATCTGATCATTTACTCATCTAAATTCCATGGGCTGCCCGAGGAGGACCCCAATGCTCATCTGGGTCAGTTCGTTCGCATGTGTGACACCTTTAAGATCAAAGGTGTCTCAGATGATGTAGTTTTCCGACGTCTCTTCCCATTTTCACTTGAGGACAAAGCCACCACTTGGCTTGAGTCCCTTCCTATAGGATCGATCACTACATGGGACGAGATGCAAGAGATTTTTCTGACTAAGTACTTCCCTCCTACAAAGACTGCACGCTTGAGGAGTCTTATCCACTCTTTTCAGCAGGAGGAGGGAGAGAGTTTCTTCACCACTTGGGAGAGGTTCAAAGAGCCCCTAAATAAGTGCCCGCATCCTGGATTGGAAAATTGGGCTTTAGTTGAGAACTTCTATAATGGAGTCACCTTTGCCACCAGACACACACTCGATTCTACTGTTGGGGGTAACTTGCTTACCAATCTAACCCCTGACGAGTGTCTGCCATTATTTGAGAACATGGCCATGAGCAGCTATCAGTATCCCATCCGAGGGAAGGCCAATGTTTAGAGATCTGGTGTCTTGCCTGTAGATTCTAACACTGCATTGATAGCACAAGTGGAGGCACTCACCAAGATGATGAAGGATTTGGAGACGAAAGGAAATGCTAAGTATGAGATCTGTAGAGGTTGCCACGATACTCGACAATACCCTATGTTGGCCGATGATTCTCACTAGCAGGTGAAGTATGCGGGTAATTTTAACTGAGGTCTGGGAAATGCCTATGGCAATTCCTATAACTCGGGAGGAAGAAACCAGCCTGATTTTACATGGAAGAATGGGAACTCATCTGGGTTCAATCAGCATCCGCATGAGCAGAATAGTGTTATAGACGAAAGGATGGCTAGGTTGAAGGAGTTGATGGTGTAGCAGACACAGATGCTTACACAGGTTATTGCTACCAATCAGACTGTCAATGCTAGACATGATGAACTAATTAAGACCCAAGGTGCAGCCATATTGAGTTTGGACAGGAAGATAGAAGAGTTGGCTGATCATCGACTTAATGAGAGGAAGCCATGTGACTCGTCAAGCAACACAGATAAAAACCAGATAGAGTGTGTGAATGCAGTTACTACTAGAAGTGGTAAGTTTATGGGTGAAGAGAGGTTGTCTGCTTAGCTGGTTCAGGAGGAGGAACTAGTGGATAAGGAGATTGAGGCTGAGGTTTCAGGCAAGGTGCATCCTATTAGGCTAAGCCCAGCAAGTACCACACAGCCTGTGCAACCTCTTGTGGAGAAAGAGAGGCAGAAGGAAGTAGAAATTGATCTCTCCACGGCGCCATACTACTAGAATCCTTCAGCAAAAGCATGAGAATGAGTATGGGAAGTTCCTTGAGTTGTTTAGTCAGCTTAAGGTGCACCTCCCATTTTCTGATGTGTTACAGCATATGCCCAAATATGCTAATTTTATAAAAGATCTCCTGATGAAGAAGAAGAACTAGAAAGAGATCTCAACTATAACACTGAGTAAGAGATGTTTTGCTGGATCACAAAAAGAGCTACCCCAGAAGATGAGTGATCCGGGTAGTTTTACTATCCCATGTGATTTGGGTGACTCGTCAGTTAGCTATGCATTGGCAGCCCTAGGTGCTAGTATTAATGTGATGCCATATTCAATTTTTGCTAAGCTTAACATAGGCAAGCCTGTGCCTACACGTATGACCACACAGCTGGAAGATAAATTAGTGAAGTTTCCTCGGGGAATAGTGCAGAATGTGTTGGTGAAGATTGATAAATTCTTTTTCCCCGTGGACTTTGTGATCTTGGATATGGAGGAGGATGAAAGGGTACGCTAATCTTAGGTCGTCCGTTTTTTGCCACTGTGAGAGCATTGATAGACGTGGGCGATGGTAGGTTGACCCTACAGGTTGAGGACGAGACGATAACCTTTGAGACTGATAAGAAGGAGATGACTGAGCAGAAAGGCACCCTATGCCTTGTTGATACACATATGCCTCTTACCAGTACCTACGTGAGTGAGGATGAGCACTTGGTTACACAGAGTGTTGATATTGAGTACAGGTGCTAGTGAGAGATAAACCACCTAACATAGGGATAGTTTACAGTGGATTTGCTAATTGAGTAACGTCCAAGTGTGGGGATAACACAGCTTCACACAGATCCCCACAGCTAAGAGCTGTCAGGTTGAGGGACTTCGGCTCTAAAAGGTTTGCTGAGTGTGAAGACTCAGGCGGTGGCTATGTATACGAGCACCGCCGCCCCTGGATGTTTACTGAGCACATGGGTAGGACTGTTTGCTTTGACCCCCCATAGATATGGGTGTGGGTCCAAGTCTGGCAAAAGACTCGTTAATAAACCAAGCACTATTGGGAGGCAACCCACATTTATGTTCAGTTTCGTTCCTTTTTATTTATTTACTTTACATTTTTAATTGTTTTATTTTCTGTTCTATTTGTGTGCTAACCTGTTTGTCGAGCCATGCAGTCACGCATGAGCAGCTGTTATCGGATTCCAGGTACGTTCTTGGTTCCCTCATTTTAGTTGTATCTCAGCAGGTCACTATGAAGCTTACGCGTTTGCATGGATTGCTTGTCAGGGAAGTACCACTTTTTCCTTCTTGGTTTTATCGTTTATTAGTTTGTTTTTATTTCAATTTTAGTTTTTCCCTGTTTCTAGACACATTAGGGACAATGTTTGTTTCAAGTGTGGGGATGGGGAAATTCCTTTCTTTTTATTTCTTTCTTTTGAGTCCTGCACATTTAAAAAAAATTGAAAATTTTTTGAAAATACCAAAAATAAAATAAAACCTGAACTTTTGTAAGGCCTAGTTACCTTTTGCTACGATGCTTAACACGTCTATTTCATTGTAAATCATTAACAAAAGGCGAGTTGACATGGGTTATAGAGTTGGTTATATGATTAGCCTTTGAGTTGAGTGATAATGTTTTCCCAATTGGACTTGTTTTTCAAAACTTATGGGTTTGGGATTCTTACGATAGTGGAACGTGCTTGATAGTTGAAAACCGTTTATGCTCATATCGTTAACCCTATTTCACACGTTTCCGGTGAGATTTTTGAGCCTTAACAGTCTTTATGTATTCACTGATTCGTTTGTGTGTGATTTGACCTACGTGTTGCATTGCTTTAGAACTTATGCTTGTATACATTTTGAGACTTTGTTTAAGATTTGACGCAGATATGATTAAGGCATTAGGTTCATCCATTTCTTAGTCTTTTCTATTCCTTTTGTTTTACACCATTAAATATACCAATTAGACACCATGTTGAGCCTAATCCTTTTCGTTTGATTGACCCAGTTTTATTTCAGACATCCGGTTAGTTAGACAGTTATGTGTTTATGTTGATTGTTTCCCGTAAAAAAACAGAAAAAAAACAAAAGAAATGAAAAAAAAGAAAAAAATGCAGTAATGTGTCAATAAAAGGTCAAAAAGACCAAGTGTTGGTAGTTTTATTGTTTAAGGTCTTGTTGGTGTAATAAAGTCAACTATCGGATTTTCTTTTGTGTTTTAGCCACTTTAAAACCCTACATTACTTACCCTTAGCCTAAGCCATTTCATTATAGCACAAGCATATGTTAGCATTGCCTCAGTGTTAGGTGTCTCAGAGTTCACCTAATAAAATGCATATACTTGACTTAGGGATGAGTGAAAATTGCGAGGGGTGTGAGTGTAAATGGTTGAATACTTGACAAATAGGTGAATCATGAATAGGAAATCCCATGTTTTTAAAAATTTCTTTGTTCGTGTCTAGTTTGGTTGTAAATCTATTGACCGTTGTAAGTCTTGCGATTGATTGTGTAATCAATTTGTAAACTCATGCTCGGTTTTGTCTAATGTGAAACGTTTTTGAATTAGGTTCCGTTTTGCATTGCTTTAGGTTTGCTTAGGGACAACCAAAGTTCAAGTGTAGGGATTTTTGATGTGTCGTTATTTACACATCGTTTTAGTCTTTAATTTATTGTATTTTATCTTATTTTATTAGATTTTTATTTAGTTTTTATTAGATTTTAAGTATTTTTACTAATTTTTAATTTTTAATGTTACTTTTGTAGGTTTCGCGAGAATAAACGTTCGTAATTGAGAGGAAACCGATGCCCGAAATAATTTTGATGAAGTTGGAAGCTAAAAATATATTTTTTAGATGTTCCAGGGTTAAAAAAATAGCATTTTAGGAAGTTCTGGGGCTCACATTCAAATTTTAGCAAGTGCAGGGGGTAATTTGCAATTCTGGCAAAGAAGGAGGCGATCTGGACACGTGGCAGCACCTGGTGCTGCCCCATAGCCCTAAAACCCGCGTGTGGAATCCGGATGGATCTCCTGACCCGCTCCCAACCCACTTCTACTCACACGCAGACCCGCACGCCGCCCGGGTTCCCGACCCGCTAACCTGCGCCTCTCCTCCCTTGTTGACCGGCCTTTATGGACTCTTGACCCACGTTGACCAGGCTATTTGGCCCCTTTGACTAGCCTTTGGACCCCCTTTTTGAGCCCTGAACCGGTTTTTGAACCCCAGTCGTGATCCTTTTGCTATTTTCGCCTATTTAAGCACTTGGAAACCCTAATTCGTATTTTTATTAACCAATGACAGCTGAAAACGAAGGAAGAACATAAAATTGAAGATTTTGGAGCCTTGAGATCAATTCGGACGCTAGGGGGAGGCTCAGATCGCTTATATAAGTGCTAGGAACGCGTTTTCAGGTATGTTTATGCATCGTCATTGTTCTTTTCCATTTATTTTCGAATTTTCTACCATGTTTAGATCTGATTTCATGTTATTGAATGTTTGGATGATGATTCTTGGCTAGATCTTTAATTCTACCTAGATTTTGGATGATTATCGAATGAAAAATCGGTTTTTTGGGTTTGTTTGTTTGATTGAATGAATATTTGCTTTTGATTTGAATCTGATTGTGATGATTACGAATGTTCTTAGACTATTGTGAATGATTTGATTGTATGCTTAAACTATTTTGTGAATAAGGTTTGAATCGGTTTCGACAAAAACTCGATTTTCACATGATTTTGGGATAAAAACTTGTTTTTAACCTAATTGTGATTTGACTAATCCTAGTAAATCATAAGAACATCATATAATCAGATTGTAATCAATGGGATATACCATCTTAAAGGCTAATCAAGTAATAAGGTGTTGGGATATCGTGGTTTAAATGGTTTTTCGGGTAATTTGCATGATCATTGGATTATTTGTTGGTTGTTTATGCCATGTATGTCAAATTCATAGCTAATCTTAATTAGATTGATTCATTTGTGCCTTGGTTCATTGTGGTTGTTGAGACTGGCCTAGTTGTTCAACCATAGAAATCTTAAGTAATACTAGCTTAGAGAGACTGACAACGTAATCCGTTACACATCCCGGTGATCTTTCACATGATTCTTTTGAACATTCTTTAGCATTATTGAGACTGACATTGTGATCTAATGGTTCTGGGTGTTTCCTTTTTTGTCATATCCTTATTGACCAGACATCCTGTATCTCATTCCCGAAACAGTTAAATTTACCGTTAGGACTCCAAGTCTAGGTAGTACCCTTCCTTATCTGATTTCTTAGTTCCTTATTTTGTTTCAAACGTGAGGTACACTTGCCTGTAGTGTATCGTTCGGTTTAGGTTATTTCAATTTATTACTCGATAGTGTTGAACCATTATTTCTATATATATAAACCGACACATCAGTGGACAATATTTCGTCCCCAAAGAAATTTTGCATGTATCCCAGGTTTTTGCAACACATTTTCAATAGTGAGATGGGCTCTACACTCTCACTAACAGGGAATACAGTCCCCTTGGTTACTGCCAAGGTTTTTGTGCAACTCAAGAAGAGTAGTGCCCAGTTCTCTCGGACATTCACTCCTCTTCTACCATCTATGTAGCCTTCTGCTCATGAAGGTGATAGTTCTATAAACCCAACAGATACTGATCCCACACATTCCCCTTCTACCCCTCATCCAGTAAAAATCACCTACAAACACAAACGAACCCCTAAACATCTTTCTAAAGCTGTTCAGGCCCCTCCATCTGCTCCCAAAAGTAAAAAGGCCAAAAGAACTGGTAGGGGCCCAGTTCTAAGCTACACATATTGTGTCTCCACTGGATCTTCCTCTGGATCTAGTGTCTGCCCCTTACCGTCCTGAAAGCCCTCAGTGTATGTCACAAAACATACCTTAGAATATCCAAAGGGAAACCACCACAATGGAGTTTGCTTCCTTTGAGGCAACTCACCTAGAACAAAGACTGTCTCCATAGGTGTCACTACCCCATCACTACTGTCACACCCCGACCGACGGCGGAACACGTCAGGGCGCGAGTTTGATTGTTCATAACTCATGGTGCTACTTGTAAGTTTCATATTTAAACATTCTAATTTAAAACCAAAGCATTCATTACATTCAAATACAGTCATCCAAATATTACAATATGAATTCAAATACAAAAACTTTAATTAATGTTTAAACTAGGTCTCAAATTCCTATATGATCTTCATCCAAAGCTTTAAACCTGTTACACATTTAAAATAGAGTTTGATCAACTATTTGCATAGTTGGTGAGAATCTCATACAATTAATATATAGATATATAAAATAAGATGCAACAATAGTCTAATAAGAATTGATCTAAATATGTATATGTTCCACAATGTTTGATAATATGATTTTGGCAATTTCACCATTTCTCATATAATGACAAAAGTCATTAAAGAAAGGTTACTAGTAATACTCATAGTTTTTGGCAATTTCACCTTTAATATTAAAGATTGACATAAGTCATGTTATTTAAAGGCTACTAGTACTAATGTATTGTATATGATAATCCAATAATAATCACACATAGATATACAAACAGATAGGTAATACATAACATTCAAATCTAATTCTAACTTAAACTACAGAATTGCATCATAGTATTTGTTTATGACTCTAGAATAACCTCGTTTGATATGACATATGCAATATCCCAAAGATTACAAAAGTGTGAAAAGGGAGTATAAGAAAATTCACTTGTTCTTGAGTTAGAATTCCCGACAAAGCCTGATTATGCTTATGAATGATTAAATCAAGAGTCAACCTAAGTATAGAAAAATTATAACTGAGATAATTCTAGACATATGTTTATGTTTGTCCATGTAATCACGTTTGATTTGTGTTTTAGAGATAGTAGTATAAATTGAATTACAACCTTTGTGATGAAATAAAAATATTCAAATAATATTTTTCATACTTGTTTATATTTGTTTTTCTATAAATAATAATTTTAAAATGTTTATATCTTATTAACATATTAAATTAAAGTTTAAGAATAAAAATGATTTAATAATAGTTATATGTTTAAATGATTTAAAGAATTAATATCTTATAATTATATATGTATGTTTATTAATAAAATTGTGAAAACTTGTAGTTATTATATCATAAAATAAATCTCAGGATATAAAAATAGTTTGCTGAATTTTTAAATCAATTTTATAAACAATACTTATATTTTTAAAATTTATTTAATCAATAAAATAGAAGTTCTGTAAAAAAAATATTCCAAAAAATATTTAAAAATTCCAGGATATTAATATTGTTGAAAAATAATTTCTAGAATTTTTTCATAATTTTTAGAAATGTTTTAGTATTTTTTATATTTTTAAAACCATTTAAATAATATTTAAATAGCAAAATAATATAATTTGATTATGAAAAATTCCCAAACTTTTACAGAATAGTATTTTAGAATTTAGAGAATTTGTTTAGAATTTTTAGAGTTCCTTTGGATGGTGAAATATATAAAAACAAAAAGAAAATGGTTTAATCCAAAACCCGGTTATAGCCGGATTCGAATCCTGACCATTCCTCCAAAACGACCGCCTAACCGCTAGGCTAGGGTGTTCCATGTTGATAACACTTCGTTTTTATTAGTATTATATTGGTATGCAATTCAACCCCAATTTCCCTTAGAACCCTAATTTGAATCTGTTCCAAATTCGATCAGTAGAATGATTGTAAGGGCTTAGATTGATGGGGCTTTTGCTCTAACTACTAAACCGAATCTAATGCATCAAAAATTACCTTTATTGATGAAGTATTGATCGAGTTTTGAAGCGATTCAGTCGCGATGTGTTCTTGGGATGAATCCGAGAGTTCCAACTATTTACAGAGAGAATTTCGAGTGGGTTTTCATTTGAAAAGTCTAGATTTGTAAACGCCCTATAATTTTAATCGTTAATTCGTTCGAAACGCTCTACATTGATTGAGGAGTTAATGTTACGTTTTGAGATAATCAAATGTCGGATTAAACGTGATTAATATCTCGTTTTTATGATCCAAATACGTTAGAATTCTCGTTTGAGTCATGGGAAATCGAAAACCCGCTTTTTGGTGGTCAAATGGGTCGGTTTAATGGTCCACCGGAACTTTGCCAGAGATTGGCCGGATTCCGGCGTGTGGGTGGCCAGGAAATCGGGCTGGACGAGGGGGAGGGCTGGGAAAAACCATTTTTCTGCAATTGACACTTTATCCCCACTCACTTTTCATATTAATTCTTTTAAATCCCAATCTCTTTCATCCTATATTATATGTTTCATAAATTATCCTTTTTATTTATTTTATGTTAAAAGTTTGTAAAATTTATTACCAAATATTTAATTTATCAAAACTTCAAAGTTTTTTATAATTTCATTAATTGTTGTAAAGCTTGTTAGAGTGAATGTGTGTGTGTATGTGTGTGTGTATATATATATATATAAAGTTTATAGGGGAATGATCAAATAAGAAGAGCTTTTTGTGTAAGAAGAGTGAGAACTAATAAGAATTTGACACGTGTCACATAATTTAGGTATAAAATCTTATTTTTTATACTACATTTTTATTTTTTTTGTACTAGATTTGTTCTATATTTTTTTATACTCGATTTTTGTGGTTTTTTGTATTAGATTTTTGTTGTTTGTACTATATTTTTTTTTTTTGTACTGGATTTTTTTTGTACTAGATTTTTGATTTTTTGTACTGGATTTTTGATTTTTTGTATTGGATTTTGTTTCTTTTTGTACTGTATTTCGTTTTTTGTACTGTATTACTGTTTTATGATGACACGTGTCAAATTTCTATTGCTTCTTACTCTTCTTAGGCAAAAATCCCTTCTTAGTGGATCCAACCCCAAAGTTTATAAATATAATATATATTCTTACATTTTGTTATACATCCATAATATAAATTTTATAACTATTTTTAATAATTATATATGTTTACACATTCCATATTCTATATATGTAAGAACTTTTTATATAACGAATATTATCTTTTAAAGATTAACTTAATTAAACCTTTAATTGTTTTATGATTTGAAAACATATGTATACCTATATATTTTTTAGTCATTTATTATCTTTGAAATTTGAATAGACTAACGCTTTACCTTAAACTTTTATTTATTAGAATTTTGACACCAATATAATTATAGAAATACCTAAATGTTACAACTACCCCCCACCCATATTTTCACTCAGGCTCAAGAAAGCTTCTCTTCTGATCTTAATGATCCACTTTCACCCACTTCCCAACACAGAGTGGTGACAGATGTAACACCCCGAACGATGGCGGAAACATCGGGGCGGCACGAAGTGTAGATTGTTCATAGCACAAGGCATAAAGTTGTAAATAGTTTAAACATTAATCTCAAACATTTATTGCATTGTTTCAAATGATCAGACCCGAACTATTACATCATTTAAATTCTAATACATCAAATATAAATTAAATGAAACTAATCCAAGCTCAACAATGTAGCTAAATGGCGTCCTCACCTGAAATATGTTTAAAATCAAGTGTCAACTATGAATAGTTGGTATGTTTTCATAGGTTTGAACACACACACAAAAATAGTTTGATAAAAGATAAGTTGCCACATGTGATAACAAGCTAATTTGAAGTAAAACATGTAATTAAACCATACGCAGATCAAATAATGTTAACAAATGATGTTTGACCAAGCTAGCATTCCTAACAATGCTGAAGTAGTAAACAATTCACCGCGGAGGACTGAAGTCAACTTAACCAACAGTAGGATGGTCAGTCCAATAGATCTATCATTGTTACTAAATAGTTAAGTTGTGATCAATGCAAGCTCAAGATAAGTTCACACTGCAGTTTAGGTCACAAAGCTAAGTTTACATGTAAAGAAGTTAAAGATAAGTTCAAAGTTACATGTTTCACCCCAAAAGTTCAAAACAAGTTAAAAGAGGGGCTACGAAGACTCACCTCGACGTGTGAAATATCCCTTGCAATATGTGTCAAGTTATAGCTCAATGTATATCCAACAAGTTCAAAGTTTACCTAAATTGTTCATTAAATGTAAATTCAAGTAGCTATGACTTCTATGGAACACTTAATGTCTAAATAGGTTAACGAGTTTGGTTTTTGTTTGGTAATATAGTTCAATCATTTTGTTCAAGCGATAAGTAAATATTATTTGGTTTTATTGCAAATGTCTTTCATCTAAAATTTTAAAATCTTTATAATGTAAACCATTTAATTGTTTTAAGGTTTTTAAGTTTATAAATCAAAAATAGTTCTATAGTAGTTTCAAGTTAAACAACCAAAAATAAAAGATTCATAGAGTTTAATAATGTGGAGATAACTTTGAAATATTATATTTAAAATAAATAAACTTTTAGCTCTTTCACGTTATATAAAAGATCTTTAGTTAAAAGAAAATTTAAAATGTCTTTGTTTAAAACATTCTAAAAACCTTTAGAGATTAATTACCTTTCAAAGAATCATTTGTATGTTTTAAAAATAATAATAATAATAATAATAATAATAATAATAATAATAATAATAATAATAGTAATAAAGTTTAATCTTAAACAAAAAATAAAATATATAATTGTTCTTGTAAACAATCTAAATTATATATAAGTTTTTATGATTTTAAGTTAATAATTATATTTTCTTTGTTAAACTTAAAAATTTATGTTTATAAAGATTTATGGTGAAAACAGAATTTTAAAAAAAATTATAGATTAAAAGTTATAAGAAAAAAAAACATTTTCCAGGTAAAAAAAACCGGCCCCAAAGGGCTCGAACTCGCGACCTCTACCTTGCACAAACACACATTTACCGGTCGATCTAGGGCTAATTAAGCCACTCTATGATCTCGTTTTAATTAACCTTAACATAACACGAGTCAGTTCCCCCAAATTCATATCAGATCCTATTCGAAACCCTAGATCCATTCCCCTTCAAATTCGTTCGATTGAAAGCCTGATAACAACAGAAATCATGGGGCTTTTATTGTGGATGAAAAACAGATCAAAATGGTGTAAGAATTGTTTACCTTTGTTCTCTTTTTGATGGGTTTCGATTGAGGAAGACAAAGTCGATCGGCCGAGGCTTCCAGCTTCAATTCTTCCACGATTAACAGTTTGTGAGGGTTGTTTGTTCTTACAGACTTGTTCGAAATGTTCATAGGTGTGTCGTGGTTGATTGAATTTGATTTATATACATGTTTGAGTTGAATTTTTATTCCTGGTCATGGTTCCAAGTTTAGGAATGATTTCACTCGTTTATGAACTGTAAATTGATCATAATGGTTGATTGGAATGATTTACGCGTTCGAATCCTTGTGTAATTCAGGATTTGATTAGTTGTATGATGTCTGGAATCGTATGGAACGTATACGGGTCGAGAATGGGTTGAATCCGGGTAAGGTTATGTGTGGCGCATAAAAATGGGTGAAGAGGGAATGAAGTATGGGAGATTGGCAATTGTGCCCCCTCTCATTTCATGTTTACTTTCAGTTTCAAGTTTAGTTTTTTTATTGTTATCAATTGGGTTAAATTTTATTTTAACTCATAGTTAATATAAATTTTATTTCACACGTAGTTAACCATATAGGTATAGTTCATATGTTTCAACCATATAGTTTTGACTAAGATTAGCTTCCTTGATGTTAACACTCGAATCTATGAATCCTAACATTGGTCAAGTTTTCGATTCTACTCCCAATGTATTGTTGGTGCTTATACATAGGGTATATCGCAGCCAACCCACCACATCACCAATACTTTGAAAGCATACCGATCACCTACAAATACAACACAACCTAAAAATGCTTCACTTTTGATGTTTACACGTAGTTGTCCATATAGGTATAGTTCATAGTTTTCAACCAAAATGGGAGTTTAAGTAAATCATTCATCAATTGTGTCCTTTGTTTCGTATTCGTAGGATATACATGTACTGCAAATTCACGTTCCGTGTGCACCCGTAACGGAAATTTGCCTTGCATGTTTACCCTACTTACTGGTTATGGGACACAACTGAGTGGATACGAGATCCATTAATGAGATGTGATCCTCAAAGTTCACAATACAATCATGTATAATATAGTTACTATCGATAGATTTGCTGTAAATCATTATTACGTCAAATGGTCTATCTAGTTTGTATTCTACCAAGTAAAAGTTCAAAGTTATGAACTACAAAATTTTATTCGCATTTAAATCAAGTAAAAAAAAGAAAGTCATAACAATCATTGATCAGGAATACATCATTCAAACGTCCTGATCATCTTGGGCAACTAGTTGAAGAGTTCGGGCACGAGTTGCTCTTTGGTTATTGTTCACGAGTCTTGGGCATTCGTTTCTAAAGTGATTAAGGTCACCGCACTCAAAGCAGGCTCTTCCATTTCCTATGGCGAGAATGGCAGGCGCTGCCGGTTGGTGGTTCATTGGTAGAGAATTTTGAGTTTGATGTACTTGTTGCACTGGGGTCCAATTCGGTATGTTTGAGCTAGATAGCCATAACTCCCACAAATGGTGCAAACATGACAAGGTTGGTTGTGAGGGTAATGCAACCTACAAGTGTTGCAAAGAGGTTGAACTACCACATAAGGTTTCTTGTTTGTGTTTATTGGTGCTTGCTGGTTCACATGGATAGCCGGAATAGCAGGGTTCGTCATAGCGAAGTTCCTAGCCTTTCGTTTGCGAGTGTTTGGTTTGGTGGGGTTGGTAGGTTCAGTTTTTGCCTCCTTAGAAGTCTCATCAGTGTCGTCCTTTGTTTCAGCTTTCTTGGTCCCCTTCCTGATGTGAGTCCCAGCCTTGAAATGATTGTCGGTTAAGGTTGCAGCAAGTCGGATCGCATCTTCAAGTGTGGTAGGCTTGCTACCAAAAGTAGTGCCTTGGATTTGCATAGGAAGGCCACCAATATACTTTTCAATGGCCCTAGACAAGGGTGTCACCAAGTGTGGCACAAGTAAACTGATTTCGTGGAAGCGAGTCGCATAAGCAAGGTTCCCTCCACTATCTTGCTTGAGCTCCCAAAATTCGGCTTCAAGTTTCCTCATTTCGTTACGAGGACATAATTCCTCGGTCATAAGTTGCTTGACCTCTGACCAGGTCAAAGTTAAAGCAGAATCCGAACCCCTTTTTCGTTTTTCAGCATTCCACCAAGCGAGTGCCCTTTTTTGAAAGACCCTTGTTGCATAACGAACTTTTAGGTCCTCAGGACAGTCAGAATGAAGGAACGTGCTCTCAATGCTTTCAAACCATTGAAGCAGTCCAGTTGAAGTTGTACCCCCACCATTGCCATTATTTTGAACTGGGTTCACATTCGCAACTTGATTGAGCTTATTCACCAAAGTTGGTAGAACAACAGCCACTTGCTGAGAAATGATCTGGGCCATCTCTTGAATAGTGGGGTTGTTGGTGTTGGTAGTGTTGTTGGCATTGGTGTTAGTGTTGTTGGTATTGTTGGCATTAGTGTTGGTGTTGTTGGCGTTGCTATCTAAGTTATTTGTAGTTTGACTACTTTATAACCATACTTTTAACATTGTTAATAGCATTAACATTGTGGTTATGGTTTGGTCAAACACGAGGATGATAATTGTTAAAAATGTTTGAGTAACCAAATAGCTATAATGAAAATTCGTGCATTGGTGACAAGATGTATAATCATTGGCTAAATACATTATTAAATCTAACGGTACTGTACCGTGTGGTATTGTACTGGTACTAAGTCATAACATGGCTTTTAATTGTTCAAATATTCTCATAATAACTTCCAAAAAGGGAGCTTCTAATCTCAAGTGGACAAGCTGGCCTCACACAATCCAAATTTTCATGGGCACTGACATCTTGATGATATTGGCTTATCTTGATTAATTGAATTGGGGTCTAAAGTAGTACTGGCAAAGGAAGCTTTACATGTCACTAGATCTTATTAAACCTTTTTTAACTTTTAATGAAATCTGATATATATAGCTTGGTCAATACATGTTATCTTCCTTTGTTGTATAGTATATAGACATTGTTTTATGTCACAATTAATTTTTGACATGAGGCTAAATTAAAGTGAATGAGTGATGGTTGAAAGAAGAATATGTCATTTGATGTTTACTTCATGAAGGTAAAGTAGCACAAACATGATTTATTGGTCACTTAAAAAAATATTAATATGACGATTATTGTTATAATAATAACAAAAGAAAATTATAAGTATAACAAATTGACTTGTATTACATAGTTATTAGATATGTTCTAAAACATGTAATACTAATAAGTTTATATATTTTTTCTATATGTTTATCGATTTATGATTCCTAAACGATGAATTTTTTTAAGTTCCTCTAGAACATGGGCCCTATGCAATTGCTATCGGTTTTTTGTTAAAATAAGTGGGTTTTTGAATGTAAAGGATTGTTTGATGGTTTTATTAATTTTTGGTATTTCTAGTTAAGTTGCAATGGGGGGAGCGACTTCCATTTTTCTATAAAAAAATTGCTAGAGGGCAACGACTTTGGTTAGCGACTTTGGTGTAAGAAAAGTGAAAGTCGCTGACCCCCTTGCGACTTTGGTATAGAAAAAGTGGAAGTCGTCCCCCCCCCCCACCCCCACCCCTTCCAGATTGTATGTGTTTCTTACTCACTAATATGAACCTAATAACGTTTGACGGGATTCAAAATATTTATTAGTCATTCTTCGCAGTGACGATCCTCTTGCAAGTCGTAAGAATGGGGTCGAGAAGTTTTGAACCCTAAATTCTAGTGTGTGAAGGCATCCTAAACTAGGTTCAAACATTTGACCTATCAATTAAATAGTCAAGTTGCACAAAGGAATCACATAGTAAATTTGACCTATCATGGCAACTATAAAGTTCAAGTAATAGTTCATGACCTAGCATGGCAACTATAGAGTTCAAATAACAGTTCATGGCCTATCATGGAAACTAAAAGCTCAAACTAGGGCATCCTATGGTTACAGTCTAGGTCATCAGATTATAGTAACATAATTCTCTATAACCTAGGCTCTAATACCAATCTGTAACACCCCGATCAATGGCGGAAACATCGGGGCGACACGAAGTGTAGATTGTTCATAGCACAAGGTATAAAGTTGTAAATAGTTCAAACATTAATCTCAAACATTTACTACATTGTTTCAAATGACCAGACCCTAACTATTACATCATTTCAATTCAAATACATCAAATATAAATTAAATGAAACTAATCCATGCTCAACAATATAGCTAAATGGCGTCCTCACCTGAAACATGTTTAAAATCAAGTGTCAACTACAAATAGTTGGTGAGTTTCATAGGTTTGAACACACACACAAAAATAGTTTGATAAAAGATAAGTTGTCACATGTGATAACAAGCCAATATGAACTAAAACATGTAATTAAACCATACGCAGATCAAATAATGTTAACAAATGATGTTTGACCAAGCTAGCATTCCTAACAATGTTGAAGTAGTAAACAATTTACCGCGGAGGACCGAAGTCAACTCAACCAACAGTGGGATGGTCAGTCCAATAGATCTATCATTGCTACTAGATAGTTAAGTTGTGATCAATGCAAGCTCAAGATAAGTTCACACTACAGTTTAGGTCACAAAGCTAAGTTCACATGTACAGAACTTAAAGATAAGTTCAAAGTTACATGTTTCACCCGAGAAGTTCAAAACAAGTTAAAAGAGGGACTATGAAGACTCACCTCGACGTGTGAGATATCCCTTGTAATATGTGTCAAGTTATAGCTCAATGTATATCCAACAAGTTCAAAGTTCACCTAAATTGTTCATTAAATGTAAATTCAAGTAGCTATGGCTTCTATGGAACACTTAATGTCTAAATAGGTCAACGAGTTTGATTTTTGTTTTGTAATATAGTTCAATCATTTTGTTCAAGCGATAAGTAAATCTTATTTGGTTTTATTGCAAATGTCTTTCATCTAAAAGTTTAAAATCTTTATAATGTAAACCATTTAATTGTTTTAAGGTTTTTAAGTTTGTAAATCAAAAATAGTTCTATAGTAGTTTCAAGTTAAACAACCAAAAATAAAAGATTCATAGAGTTTAATAATGTGGAGATAAGTTTGAAATATTATATATAAAATAAATAAACTTTTAGCTCTTTCACGTAATATAAAAGATCTTTAGTTAAAAGAAAATTTAAAATATCTTTGTTAAAACATTTAAAAACCTTTAGAGATTAATTACCTTTAGAGATTAATTAGCTTTCAAAGAATCATTTGTATGATTTCACTCGTTTATGAGCAGTAAATTGATCATAATGGTTGATTGGAACGATTTACGCGTTCGAATCCTTGCGTAATTCAGGATTTAATTAGTTGTATGATGTCTAGAATATTTTGGAACGAATACGGGTCGAGAATGGGTTGAATCCGAGTAAGCTTATGGGTGGGGCAGAAAAACAGGTGAAGAGGGAATGACGTATGGGAGATTGGTTATTCTGCCCCCTCTCATTTCATGTTTACTTTCAGTTTGAGCCGGGGACTCTTTCGGAGCAGCCTCTCTATCCCAATTGGGATAGGGGTAAGGTTTGTATCTATCCTTCCCCCCCAGACCCTACTGAAAAGTGGGAATATACTGGGTAAGGTTGTTGTTGTTGTTGGTTGTTGTTTTCAGTTTCAAGTTTTGGTAAAAATCCCCCTCAAACTTTATATTACTTAGTTTTTTTTTTATTGTTATCAATTGGGTTAAATTTATTTTAACTCATAGTTAATATAAATTGTTAAATGTTCATCAAACATTATTATTATTATTATTTTCTATTATTATATATATATTTTTTATATTAAAATTTAAAACATAGGATTTTGTTTATTTACTTAAGTTTATGAAATTTAATTTACAATTAAAGTTAACAAAAGTTTGTAAACCATTTATTTAGTAAAATTTCATATTTTTGAATATATTTGTTTAGGTTATTTAATTAAAATTTTAATTCCAAATCTTATGAGATTTATAAATCTTTAACTTTAATAATATTTTTTTTCTATACATTATATAATTATAACTAAACGTCCGTATATAGATACGTACATATGTATATGTATGTATATCAAATTACCCTTCTTATTCGTTGTACATATATAATTCTTTATTAAAATTTCAAATGACGTCGTAAGTTATTAAACATAATATTTTATTAAAAATTACACAAATGTTACAACAGAGCTGTAGGAAAGTTTCACACCCCCCCATCTCTCCTATTACCTGATGTAATCACTGTATGATATATGAAGTCGGTAACTGACATAACGTGTCGCGGAAGCTTGGTGGTAAAGTCCCCGAGATGGGTGTGACTTTCGACGTGGTTGTATCAAAACACATACATGGCATTCTAAACATAAGTTATGTCACATGATATGTTAAAACTTCAACATTTGCGTCACGTTCATCCATATACAAAATTTTCCTAATGTGTGATCTTGTTGTGCATCCTCACCTTCGTTTCTTTTGTTATTCACTGTTCACCTGAAATTGGTTTTTGTAATGTAAAAGATCAGCAAGGATGCTGGTGAGTTCATAGACGTAATAAAATTGATATGATTTGATATAACATAATATGATATGATAAGTATGCAGGCATACACAACTTTATGAATATGATTCACCATGAAAACCCATAACCAAAGCCTATGTGACTGTAATGTAATTGGCGGCAATACCCGAAGGTAAAACCTTAGCCTCACTCTTAATGCCTATCGTTGCATTAAGCTGTTATCTTGTAATGTATCAAATGGTAACAGGCATTCACACAAGGGTAGACGCTATCTACCCATGAATGGGGTTGTTAGCCCGATAGTACTATCATTGTTATCATCCGGCTCATCCATGAGTTTATTGGTTACAGTTGTTATGTGAGGACTTTTACGATAGCATGGCACAATTTTCATGTAATCATCAACAAGAGTTGAAATGCACAAGCAACATATAATCATGTCATTGTAATTGAATCATGTAACCATAATGTAATTGTAATGCAAACCCTGAGTTTTAGAAATCCGAAGATTTAAAAAGGGGTAATGAAATCATATGACTATACCACTGTAATTGAAATACGTAATCATATTGTTATTGTAATTGAGTCCCCGAGTTTTGGAAAACAAAACTTTAAAAAGGGGGTCTATGAAACTCACTTGACCATATCATTGTAATGTAACCACATTGTAATTGTATTGGTATCCCCGAGTTTTGGAAAAACAAAACATTTAAAAGGGGGTCTATGAAACTCACCTGTGTTATTGGAGTACTTGTATCTTACCAATGAAATATCACACAAGACCTGAAGTGAATTCTGCAATTTATTAATGTTCTATGAGTTCTTTGTACTTGAATTGGATTATCAGAACATTCCTTGATATTCAATATCAAGGATAATGTTTAAACCGATTCATCGAGCTGATTCTGAATTACGTACTTGTTCAGAATCAAAGTGATACGCTTATTAGTTAGCTTATAATGTCAAAATCGTTGATTTTGATTAATAATTGAATTCTGATTGAATGCTTATAATCATTTGATTATAAATAAATGAAAAGTTGTATTATGTGTTGAAATCGGGATTTCAATCTGTTATTAGATCAAAATTGGGTTGCCAGATTTCGAAACAGATCGCAAAAATGAGTCCGGAACGAGAAATCGATCAAAAATAGGTTTTTATACTAAAAACCGATGGGAAACAGAATTCCGGGTTACAATCGGAATTTAATCAGTTCCTAAATCGATTATCGGGTCGCCGTATTGCGAAACAAATCGCGAAACTGAGTCCGGAACGCGAAATCGATTAGGGATACGTTTTCGTATTCAAAATCGATGCATAACTAAGTCCCGTGTTGAAACCGGAGTTTTAATCGATAATCAGATACAAATCGGATCACCGGATTGTAAAATGGTTCGCGAAATCGAGTCCGTAATGCGAAACCGATTCAAAATATGTCCTTTTTATCGAAAACGGATCATCGGATTGCGAACCGGAGCGCGAAACGCAGTTCAGAACGCAAAACGGAAAAATTTAGGGTACTGCCGGAATATTTCGCCGGAATATTGGCCGGAATATTTCATCGGCGGCGACTCTCGCCGGAATTTTGGCCGGAAGTTGGCCGGAGACCGGCGGTGGCTGGCGGCCGGCGGCGGCATCTCGGCGGCGACCGGTGGTCAGCGGCGGTGGCTCGATGGTGGCTCGGTGGGGCTGAGGTCGTGGCTCGGTGGCCTAGCCGGGGGCCTTGGCCTTGGCCGGTGTGGCTCGAGATTGGCCGAGAATGGCCGGCGCCCCCTTGGTCGCGATCTGCAATTGCCCGGGAACAAAGCCACGCATGGGCCGCACTGGGGCCGCGTCCGGGCCGCGCAGGGCCGCGTCCAGGCCGCTGCGGCCAACAGTGAGCCATTTAAGGTTTTTGTGAGCCAAATTCGATTTTGTTGTACTTTTACCGGGCCAAAATCTCCAGATCTTAGTTTTTAACATATATCTAGTGTTTTGTGAAGAAAAATCTCAATTTTGACAACTTTGAAAAATCCACTTTTAGGACCAAAATGCCCTTTTCATGGGTTTTCAAGATCTGATGATTTTCAAACTTCACCAATCATTCAAACATGTTTGTTTAAGTCATTTGAAGCTATTATAACCAAGAATTGAGTTTAAAACTTACTTGGCCAAGAATTGGCTTGAAAATCACCAAAAACCCAACTTTTAAAGCTTGATTCTTTGTTCCACTTGATCTTAGACTTGAGTACCTCTTGGATCTGCTTAGAAATGAAGTTTGTGATGTGTTTGAAGTTCCAGAAAGGTGTGGAGATGGCCTGGTCGAATTTGAGGGGTTGGAAAGAAGAGAAGGTTGTAGAAAAGTTGACCAAATTCAACTTTTGGCCTTTTATGGCCTCTTAACTTGTTTTCCAAGTTTGGACACCTATTTTGGGCATCATTATCTGATTAAATATCAGATTGAGAAGGATAGGCATGGAAAACAAATGGATAGACATGGAATAATCAAGGGTTTGCTTGATTTTGCCGTTTTTGCAATTGTTTGTTCGGCTTTTCGCGTATAACTTCAGGAATTGCTAAAAATGGTCAATTATCATTGTAATACTTCCAATTACATCCCATTATGATTCTAATGTGATTAGGAAGTTCGAGTTGTCATGAATTTGCAAATTTTGCATGCCGAATTGCCTTTTCGCAGATTTTCGCGGTTTGACTTATTGAACTTAGAGACTCTTTGATTTAGTTATGTTATCACTTATTTCACTTCAATTCATCATATAATTGACATTAATTTAGTTTTGGACCCATGAATTTGGTTTTTGGTTATTATTATAGAAATTTCGCGTAATTCGGCAATTATACGCGACGTCATTTGTGATTTGTTTCATCTTGTAATTTCCTTACATATATACACAGATTCACATGTGTATACATATTACATCATGATTTAATTAATTAAAATATTAATTCATGAATTTAGGAAATTGCTTCGCAATAAAGAACGAAATGTCACATTATCCCCCCGTTAGAGAAATTTCGTCCCGAAATTTTTGTAGAACTCATTTGGAATCAACGTGTGAAATTAGGTGGGGATATTTTTCAATCATATGATCCCCGCGTTCCCAAGTAAACTCAGGCCCGCTTAGAGTTCTATCTGCCCTTCACAATTGGTATACAACTTTGTTTAGGATTCTTGACTACGCAATCTATAATTCTTATAGATTCTTCTGTGAACTAAGGTTTGTCATTGATTTGAACTTCTTCAGGAGGTCTGGTCAATGATTTGTCGAGAAAATACTTCTTGAGATTTGATACATGAAATATATCATGAATATTGCTAAGTTCGAGAGGCAATTCAAGCCTATATGCCACTTACCCTTATCCTCCCTAGGATCTTAAAGGATCCTACATGTCATGGTGCAAGTTTGCCTCGTTTACCGAATATAGCAATACTCTTTCTAAGAGAAACCTTCAGCATCGCTTTGCTCCTCACTTGAAATCTTAGGAGTTTTCTATGATTATTGGCATAACCCTTTTGTCTATCTTGTACCACTTTATTTGATTTCGAACGCTTATAATCTTGTCTTAGATTGCCAAAATAAGGAACCCATAATCGGTTTGTGAAGTAGAGTAGGTTATTATCTTGAATCTTGCTAGGATTCACTTGTATCCATTCTCATTTAGCACATGTCTAAGTAATTGGACTTCCCTCAACCAGAACTCACATTTGGAGATTTTTGCATACAGTTTTTCCCCATGCCAAGAGTTCTAAGATTTGTTTCAATTGTTGCGCATATTCCTGTTGGATTCGAGAGTAGTTGAGAATATTATCAACGAATACAATTACGGACTTATCTAAACAAGGTCCGCATACTCAATTCGTTAGGTCCACAAAAACAACTCGTACACTTTTATTCCAAATGACATTACTAGAAACTCGTAGTGCCTATACTGGTTTCTAGAAGTCGTCTTTGGGATGTCATCATCATGAATTCATAACTCACGATATCTAGACCTTAAGTTGATCTTGGAGAATAGGTAGCACCTTGTAATTGATTGACCAGATTGTCGATACGAGGTGGTGGATAATGATTCTTGATTGTTAACTTGTTGAGTTCCCTATAGTGGATGCACATTTTGAATATACCATCCTTTTCTTTCACAAATAGAATTAGTGCTCCACAGGGTAAGAAACTAATACTAATAAAATCCTTATCTAGAAATTCTTGCAGTTGGCCTGAAAGTGCTCACATTTCCGACCGCGCAAGTTGATAAGAGGATTTAGATACATGTTTAGCAACTGGAACAAGGTTGATACGAAATTTAACTTATTTCTCCAGGGACAATCTAGACATGTCATCAGGAGAGACTTAGGGTAATCTCTGACTACAGGGATATTCTAGATATGTTTTTGTTTAAAATGCCTATCTGTCACCTATGTCAGGAAGGTTTAATAATCTTTCCTGAAACATTTCCAAGCTTTCATACACTATATGATTCCAAGTTTCTTGCCAGTTTGTTCATCTTGCACTACAAGCATTCACCGTTAGGTAATAGTACATGGATCATCTTATTTTGGGCATCTTACTTCCACCCAATCTTTAGAAAGTCAATTCACGTTGAACATGACATCAAAACTCCCAAGTTCCATAGGAAGAAGATCAATATTGAAAAGATGATCCTTCAGGTTCAAGGAACATCCTTGACTAATGGTGTTGGCCTTGATCAACTTGCCATTAGCAAGTTCAATGATATACAAGTTATCTTAGTTCATGGCAGGAAATGTAAGTACTGATGCTAATTCGGAAGAAATAAAGCTCTTTTATTAAAAGCTCGTCCCCAAGCTTCATTGCCTTGATTAGGGTTATTAGTGTTGGAGCAGCTTCTCATAAAGTGATCAATGCTTTCACATTTGTATCATGCCTTGTTATTCAAAAGCGGTTGTTGTTTAGAACTTGATTCAGTCGATGAATCAACATGTTACAGTATATAGAATAGTGCTCTATCTGCCTACAGTTTGCACAAATGGGGCATAGCCCATTATGATGAAAAGGGCACTTGTTATATCGTGGTTTCGTTCATGGAAGAGTTTTCTTCTCTAGTACAATTGCTTTGTAACTTTTAATAGTTAGGACATTGCGACTGGTTTCTCCTAAAGTTATGGGTTTGTCTTTTTCAGACCATTTTCATTTAATGCACATTGTACTGCCGAGGCATTCATACTGGTACGATTGACACTTTTTTCATCCTACTTTGATATGGTGCCACTTCTTACCATCTCATCAGTGAGTTTAGTGGTCAAGAAAATGGTTCATTTTAGACTTATGGGTTCAACAGAGGGCATCGTTCCTCTAATTTGTAGAACCAAGCCTTTAATGTATTTCTCTACTAAGGATCACCTAGTAGAAAACATGTTAGGGAGTAAGCATGTGAATTCATGAAATGGGTCAGTTATTTCAAACAATCCGCACCGATCATAGATTGATGCCAGATGTCTTTTTGCAGTTTCTAGATTTCAGTGATTGGAAAATATTTTGAAATAATCAAAATTTTGAATTTATTACAGCCAATCACATTAACAGTGGTTGTACCCAATGTTTCACTCGAGTATTTCACCGTGTTAAAGTCGTGTCCTTGAGAGATCAGGCAGCATATAATACTATATGCTCCTCTAAGCATTAACTGATCTTCGGTTTAGTTTCCATACACCTACTAGTTGCATTGTGCTCAGTATACCCTCCACCTGAGCCAAAAGCTATGTTTTGTTGATATCGGGCTAACATACCCAAATAATTGCAACTAATTGTTCATGTACAATCCGAGCTATATCAGTTTTGCTCGGATTTGATCCACTCATAGGTGGGATCTGTATTTGTTTCTCGATTTGTAGTGTTCTTAACAGGTTGACCTTACTAACGATGGATGAAACTCAGAATTGCTTGAATAAGAACACTTAGATATGAGCACACTTAGTCACACGGATTCATTTGTGCATAGTTGTACTGAAGTGTTGTATTTGATATACAGATACATGTGGTCACACAAAGACACTGTATAACTACAAAGATACAGATTCGGATATGCATAGTCACACAAGTACAATGTGTACTACCATGTTGATACCCATAGTTAAATGGTATGCTTTGTTATCTAACAGACGTGTTGTAGTATCACTTAGCAACATGGCATTGTGACACTGGTATTGTTACTTCTGTCATTCAGATATGTTATGTTATGTTATGATACAGATATGTTCAGTTATACTGTTACACCTGTTTAGTTATGTTTAAGTCTCGATATGTCTGTATTAACATTATTGCCTCTACAGAACCCCAAAGGCATACGTGGCTGAAGCTGAATTACCAAGGTAAGAATTACAACCGCCAGTTGTTCATTAAACTCTGGCTATGTCAGCTTCTGTAGAATTAGCACCACCAGTAGTTGCATTAATGTTTGTTTTTGTTGATGGTGTATTGATATTAACCCCTGTTAAATGGGTATCATGACACAGTTATCCGCGCATGGAATACACGATCAAATTTAATTGGAATATGCATTGAAATATGTAATTGTTACTTGTTGTCCCATGATTACACAAGGATTTTGAATTTAGGAACTGTTAGAATTTAATTATTATGTGGACAGTGATGGATGGATTATTTTGAGGTTTACTAGGATTCACACGTGCTGCAGTTTTCAATTACGCTGGCCACTCGTAATTATAAATTGTACCACAAGATCACCCTAATCATATTAGTTATGTTGTATTCAGTATAAATAGAGATATTGGAAATTTAACTTAAGTAGTACAATATGTTTTTGAATCTAGACATGCGCAAGAAGTGAATGGAATCATTGAAGTGGAAGCACTTAGTACTAACTGGATTCACTTATCACACAATAACTCTGCACTAACACATATACACAACTTATCTGAATTTTGAAATGTCTTAGGAATACCCTCATAGGATACCACAGTATCAAGGGTTTTGAAATTTCTTTGTAACCATGCACACTGACACTGACTTGAAATCTAGAATCGTTACCAGAATACCCTCACAGGATACAATAGTATCAAGGGTCTTGAAATTTCCTAGTAACCAAGATTCAAATTTGATCTGTGTCGCGATTCATGAATTGACTACTGCACTTCCCACCTAATCAGCACTGACTCTTTCTTGTTATGTTGACATCAGCTTGTATCCAGGGCTCACGTTGCCGCTGCCCACCACCTATTCAACACACAAGATCGAGTCCTTGCTAACATCAACACTTTCATTTCGACCACACTGACTGAGACCTACCGTTTTGGATTGGATTTTAACACTGAGTCCACTAACACTGATCATGTACCTTTTTGACAAAAGGTAGATAAGAGTTAGGTGAGTCATAGGGCCTATTTCATCCCTTGACAAGTTAAGTCAGTCACAGGGCCTATTTCATCCCTTGACAAGCTAAGCTTCTCCTGTATTCTCTTTAGTTAAACGTACACTGCTCATCCTAGGTGTAGTGTACATCCGAGAAATTATACTAATTACCAATGCAAAATATAAACAACATAATGCAACATTGAAATATTCAATAGATAATTAGCAAAGGCACATGAGTTACTGTTTTCATCATAACAAAATTACTCGATGTTCATCACTGGAAGATTCCAACAGCCTCCCCTAGTCTTTGGTTCTTTCCTCAGCCCATTACGTCATTTGGGGACAGTCCTTAACTAGATGGCCAATGCGTTTACATCCATAACATGGTTTCGCCCTAGGTTGCGGTTGTGGGGTTTGAACCACCATTGGTCTGTATCTGTTGCAATACCTTTTATAATATCCTCCTTCTCTGCAATACTCGAGTACGGGACAGTTGCTGGTTCGATGGTATGAACACCCATCACGCTTGCGTGCCCGCCCCGAATAAGGCTTCTTGTGTTGAGAGGCGGATTCCTTATCTCTTTGGTTCAGATCCTCATCATCTCGCTTCCTTTTTCCTCTCTGATCCATCCCTACAACTTGACTTACGTTCCAAGGGCTATAGATCACAATAGCTTTGGAAGTGTCATCTGGGGCAGGTACGACATTGGTGTCATTGCTGAATCGGATCTCATCATCTAGCACTCCATAATTCTGAGCTTGCGCAGTAATATTGATAAGCATAATCGCAACCTGTTCTTGCACCATCTTGGTTATGACTGCTTCAGTGAGAGGGGGTTTGACTAAATTGGGGGAGGAGTTTCCTCTTAGGGTAGCTAAAACTGCTTTCATTGTTTGTTTTCCAGGTTCATGTAGTCTCTTGATTTGATCAACCACCTCGTCAGTTTGTTTGGGTTGGATATTCGAGGGGTTATGAGTGAAGGCTGAGGCTCTTGGTGTCAATCCCTCTTGTTGGGAGGATTCACCAAGAGAGTGGGACTGAACTTTTGAGCCTTGGTTAGTTCCACCCCAAGTGTTGACACCCTCCTCATCATGAATCCTAGTAAGAACTGGGCTATGGATCTGGTTGATAGTGCTACCAGACTTAGGAAAGCAAGGTTTTGTCGTTGGTGCTGGCACAACGGAATCAGTAATCACAGTAGGTAGTGATGGTGATAGTTGCTCCATGGGAAATTTCCCTTTGCCAAGAGACAGCTCCATTAGAGACATAAGTTGGGCCATACACTACATGATTTCACTTGCCATTACTGCACCAAGTTTGAGTTACGTATGAGATATAAGTATTAGTATATAAGAATACTAATCGATTGAACTTAGTAATATGACACTCAATGTGCACTCTGTGTTACTATTTGAGCCTAGAGGTTATAGTCTAAGTCACTAATTTAACTTAATTCTCTATAACCATTGGCTCTGATACCAACCTGTCACACCCCCTTCTCTCCTATTACCTGATGTAATCACTGTATGATATATGAAGTCGGTAACTGACATAACGTGTCGCGGAAGCTTGGTGGTAAAGTCCCCGAGATGGGTGTGACTTTCGACGTGGTTGTATCAAAACACATACATGGCATTCTAAACATAAGTTATGTCACATGATATGTTAAAACTTCAACATTTGCGTCACGTTCATCCATATACAAAATTTTCCTAATGTGTGATCTTGTTGTGCATCCTCACCTTCGTTTCTTTTGTTATTCACTGTTCACCTGAAATTGGTTTTTGTAATGTAAAAGATCAGCAAGGATGCTGGTGAGTTCATAGACGTAATAAAATTGATATGATTTGATATAACATAATATGATATGATAAGTATGCAGGCATACACAACTTTATGAATATGATTCACCATGAAAACCCATAACCAAAGCCTATGTGACTGTAATGTAATTGGCGGCAATACCCGAAGGTAAAACCTTAGCCTCACTCTTAATGCCTATCGTTGCATTAAGCTGTTATCTTGTAATGTATCAAATGGTAACAGGCATTCACACAAGGGTAGACGCTATCTACCCATGAATGGGGTTGTCAGCCCGATATTACTATCATTGTTATCATCCGGCTCATCCATGAGTTTATTGGTTACAGTTGTTATGTGAGGACTTTTACGATAGCATGGCACAATTTTCATGTAATCATCAACAAGAGTTGAAATGCACAAGCAACATATAATCATGTCATTGTAATTGAATCATGTAACCATAATGTAATTGTAATGCAAACCCCGAGTTTTAGAAATCCGAAGATTTAAAAAGGGGTAATGAAATCATATGAATATACCACTGTAATTGAAATACGTAATCATATTGTTATTGTAATTGAGTCCCCGAGTTTTGGAAAACAAAACTTTAAAAAGGGGGTCTATGAAACTCACTTGACCATATCATTGTAATGTAACCACATTGTAATTGTATTGGTATCCCCGAGTTTTGGAAAAACAAAACATTTAAAAGGGGGTCTATGAAACTCACCTGTGTTATTGGAGTACTTGTATCTTACCAATGAAATATCACACAAGACCTGAAGTGAATTCTGCAATTTATTAATGTTCTATGAGTTCTTTGTACTTGAATTGGATTATCAGAACATTCCTTGATATTCAATATCAAGGATAATGTTTAAACCGATTCATCGAGCTGATTCTGAATTACGTACTTGTTCAGAATCAAAGTGATACGCTTATTAGTTAGCTTATAATGTCAAAATCGTTGATTTTGATTAATAATTGAATTCTGATTGAATGCTTATAATCATTTGATTATAAATAAATGAAAAGTTGTATTATGTGTTGAAATCGGGATTTCAATCTGTTATTAGATCAAAATCGGGTTGCCAGATTGCGAAACAGATCGCAAAAATGAGTCCGGAACGAGAAATCGATCAAAAATAGGTTTTTATACTAAAAACCGATGGGAAACAGAATTCCGGGTTACAATCGGAATTTAATCAGTTCCTAAATCGATTATCGAGTCGCCGTATTGCGAAACAAATCGCGAAACTGAGTCCGGAACGCGAAATCGATTAGGGATACGTTTTCGTATTCAAAATCGATGCATAACTAAGTCCCGTGTTGAAACCGGAGTTTTAATCGATAATCAGATAAAAATCGGATCACCGGATTGTAAAATGGTTCGCGAAATCGAGTCCGTAATGCGAAACCGATTCAAAATATGTCCTTTTTATCGAAAACGGATCATCGGATTGCGAACCGGAGCGCGAAACGCAGTTCAGAATGCAAAACGGACAAATTTAGGGTACTGCCGGAATATTTCGCCGGAATATTGGCCGGAATATTTCATCGGCGGCGACTCTCGCCGGGATTTTGGCCGGAAGTTGGCAGGAGACCGGTGGTGGCTGGCGGCCTGCGGCGGCATCTTGGCGGCGACCGGTGGTCAGCGGCGGTGGCTCGGTGGGGCTGAGGTGGTGGCTCGGTGGCCTAGCCGGGGGCCTTGGCCTTGCCCTTGGCCTTGGCCGGTGTCCTTGGCCTTGGCCTTGGCCGGTGTGGCTCGAGATTGGCCGAGAATGGCCGGCGCCCCCTTGGTCGCGATCTGCAATTGCCCGGGAACAAAGCCACGCATGGGCCGCACTGGGGCCGCGTCCGGGCCGCGCAGGGCCGCGTCCAGGCCGCTGCGGCCAACAGTGAGCCATTTAAGGTTTTTGTGAGCCAAATTCGATTTTGTTGTACTTTTACCGGGCCAAAATCTCCAGATCTTAGTTTTTAACATATATCTAGTGTTTTGTGAAAAAAAATCTCAATTTTGACAACCTTGAAAAATCCACTTTTAGGACCAAAATGCCCTTTTCATGGGTTTTCAAGATCTGATGATTTTCAAACTTCACCAATCATTCAAACATGTTTGTTTAAGTCATTTGAAGCTATTATAACCAAGAATTGAGTTTAAAACTTACTTGGCCAAGAATTGGCTTGAAAATCACCAAAAACCCAACTTTTAAAGCTTGATTCTTTGTTCCACTTGATCTTAGACTTGAGTACCTCTTGGATCTGCTTAGAAATGAAGTTTGTGATGTGTTTGAAGTTCCAGAAAGGTGTGGAGATGGCCTGGTCGAATTTGAGGGGTTGGAAAGAAGAGAAGGTTGTAGAAAAGTTGACCAAATTCAACTTTTGGCCTTTTATGGCCTCTTAACTTGTTTTCCAAGTTTGGACACCTATTTTGGGCATCATTATCTGATTAAATATCAGATTGAGAAGGATAGGCATGGAAAACAAATGGGATAGACATGGAATAATCAAGGGTTTGCTTGATTTTGCCGTTTTTGCAATTGTTTGTTCGGCTTTTCGCGTATAACTTCAGGAATTGCTAAAAATGGTCAATTATCATTGTAATACTTCCAATTACATCCCATTATGATTCTATTGTGATTAGGAAGTTCGAGTTGTCATGAATTTGCAAATTTCGCATGCCGAATTGCCTTTTCGCAGATTTTCGCAGTTTGACTTATTGAACTTAGAGACTCTTTGATTTAGTTATGTTATCACTTATTTCACTTCAATTCATCATATAATTGACATTAATTTAGTTTTGGACCCATGAATTTGGTTTTTGGTTATTATTATAGAAATTTCGCGTAATTCGGCAATTCTACGCGACGTCATTTGTGATTTGTTTCATCTTGTAATTTCCTTACATATATACACAGATTCACATGTGTATACATATTACATCATGATTTAATTAATTAAAATATTAATTCATGAATTTAGGAAATTGCTTCGCAATAAAGAACGAAATGTCACAGCAAGGTTCCCTGACCAAGAGCCTACCAATACAGAGGTTGAAGCCAGATGTTTTGAAGGGGTCAATATAGAGGAGGCTGTCACTACTGATGAACCTTATCAGCTTCCTCATGCCAGTGGTATAGGCATTAGGACCTCCTCTGTGGCAACTCCCATTGCAGATGGCTTCTTTGCGGTCATCTTCAGTGAAAGGAATCCAGGGTGCCAAGCAGAAGACACTTTACATTAATACCTTTTGTCAGAAAAGCAGAAGACACTTTACATTAATACCTTTTGTAGTGTAGGCATTTAATGTGAAAGTCAAAGAAGTTATTTGTATTGATTGTAATTAATATGGATTGGCCTGTTAAGCCATAACAGTATACTAGTTTTAGCATTAATTTGTTTCTAGTATTTTGTCCAGGCGTGTATCTCTACGAGGATACAACTGTAGCTTTTGGCATAAATATGTTCATGTGTAACTCAGCAAAGTGTGCTTGAGCAAAGTGTGCTTGAGCAAAGTGTGCTTGAGCAAAGTGTCTTGTATGCTTTACATTTGAATGAGATATACTTTAACCTTGAATTATTTCTTGTATTTTCAATCTTGTTTGTAAGCATGTGTGATCATAATTGACAGAGGTTCCACATCTATCAATTCAGTAGAAGATTAGTTGTATAAGTGTTGTGTAAATTGCATAACCCGATCCAACAGAATCTTATATAAAATAAAATTAATTAGTGAATTTTTTTTGTCATTTACGAATTGTATCAGGAAATAGAGTTTTAATCGAACATGAATTATATCATTTAATCTTGTTAGTTATACAAGTTTTATAGGTGCTTTGAAAGGAAGTAAAATAACATCCTTACACACCTTTACACAAAAAGTGTTTGTTACTTTGTATAGTTGTTTTTAAGAAGATAGGAAAACAAATTCTAAAACCATTGTTGAAGTTTTTTGTTGGGCCTATTTGCATAATTTCCTTTCTTTAAAGTATGGTAAAGTCACTAAATAGTTGCAGATTTGGAGTGACAAGTAGCGCCAAGAATATTATATTAATTGTATAATCTTTTCGCTTTTTCCCTTAACCTAAAATGGAAAAATATATACATTGACAGAGGTTGTCTTGGTATAATACAGGGGAGTCGGAGGCGAACTCATAAATCTAGGAAGGGCAAAATCTAACACATTAAATTTTCGTGCGAAAAACGTATAAAATTACAGTACTGTGCGAAAAAACCGGTATATAAGAATGTTATTTCACTTCCTTTCAAACGAAAGATGATTTAAGACTTTGTATTTTTTTACTTTTAAAATATGAATTTTTTTAATTCAAATATTTCTTTATGACGTGTTTATATGTTTCAACACAAGGTGCGGGTTTACGTACGTTGCTATCCCTTTTAAATTATATAAATTGTATGAAACTCACGATTTTCAGAACCGGAATGGACCGGTCTGTCTGATAAGGATCGTCGGGTCGACCGGCCCAAAATCATCAGGTGAAACACCTTCGAACAAACCGGCCGGTTGAGCTGCTTCAATTCACTGGTAGAATTTTAACTAAACTTCAATTAATGCAATATTAAAACCAAATCCTATATTTTTTTCAACATGATTATGTTTGTTTGACATTAATTATGTTTGATTAAATGTGTTTATAATTATATAATTTTTTGGAGTATTATATATACTTATTATGTCATCTTATTCTTAAATCAGGTCCAACTGGCCGACCAGTGACCACTAAGGTGTCCGGTTCAACATCTAATCCGGCTCTAAAAACATTGATGAAACTATTTCTAGTTGGTGTATTCTTTGGTCCGACCTCGTTTTTTCTTTTTTCCCTCACAAAATTCTGGATCCGCGAATTATGTATAGGTTTCGAAAATTGATATGTAGTTAAGGTTGGACATTGGCTCACAGCCTCACATTGTGTAATTTGATGAACGATTAATTTAGTGTTTATATCTCTTAGATATATCTTAATTTTTTCAACAATAAATTAATTTATGAGAATATTTACCTAATATTAATCAAGTTTTCATAGTGTTTCATTAAAATTATTTTAAGTGTTTTTGTCATTCTAAAGTCACTCAACTTCCAGTAGGTGTTCTAATCACATGTAATTTTTTTAAAAGACAAAAATAAAATTTATTTGCTTAATTAGTACACTTCAAAAACTTGATTACTAATTTACAAAGTTACCCCTAAATTTATCTTATTTGTATTTATTTATACCTTTACGTTTAATGGAAGATCCATCAAACAAACCTTTGAGAATTACAGTATCAAAGTTATTGAATGTGGACCTATACAAAATGCGCAATTTCAAAATCTATATAAACTGAAGCTGTTGAGACAAAGTTGGAAGCCCATATCACAAACTAATTAAGGTGACTCATTTCACAGTTCCTGAATCAGGTCATTGGGATTAATCAAAATGAAACAATCTGACAAAAATATAGAGACCGAGACGAAGCCTGATAACAAAATTGACATTCCAAATACTTCTTCTGATGCCTCCTTTCAACATCTCTTCGGTAATATATATCTTCTTCAATTCTAACAATCTACCATATATACATACATGTTTATACCATTATTATACTAATAAAAAATCATCTTGTGTCTGTTTATACTTTAGATAAGTTTTTTTTTTCTTGAAAAGAGCATATTTTTCCAAGTAAGAGAGGTAAGTTTTGTCTACGACTTATACTTTAAATAAGTTGTGTCTGTATTTTTGTGTTTTTTGTATTTTATTTTTGTTTTTGTGTGTTATTGTATTGTGTTTTTGTTTTTGTACCACATTTTTATTTTTTGTTTTTTTTCTGTATTTTATTTTTTGTCTACATACATGATTTTTGTGTAACTTGGTCAGATTGTACGATTGCTCCTTAATGTTGAAATACCAGCTTAGTTTACTCATTTTAATGATTTAATGATGAAAGGCTACAAGCTTAATTTAAACACTTTTGAAAGGATTATATAAATGACTTATGTGATTTGATTAATTGATGTTTAATCCTGAGATAAAATTACAATTTTATTTAAATGTTAGTACCCAATTAATTAAGATCAGTTAATATAAATAATGAGTGAATCCAAACAAATTATTTAAACATTATTAAAATAATTTAACTATATTAAAATAATTCATTACTAATAAATTACATTATTTAAAATTGATTAATATAAATAATATTTGAATCAAACCAGTTATTTAAACACTATATATTAAAATAATTTGCAATTCCAAAAGTTCTAAAATATCGTCTACTTACTGTTTGTTATTCAACATTTGTTACTATTTTTTTTATTTAATGAAATATCTTGAATATAACTATTTTAAGAACTTAATGAGATAATACAAATTATTTTAATAAAATTTAAATTATTTTAACAATGTTTAAATAATTGGTTTATAATCATGAATTATTTATATTAATTGATATTCATCAGTTGGGTTTAAACATTTAATATATTATATTTAGTGATTAAGCATGCAATTGATGAAATTATGGGAATAATTATGCAAAACTCTTACAAATATTTGACTAAGTTTGTACTTTTTCAATGTTAGGCATCAAACATGCAATCTGTTCAAATGACAAGAACTGTGTATTTAACCTTTTCACAAATATTTGAACAAAATTTGTAAATTTTCAACTCTAGAAACTAAACCGAAAATCTAATTGAACTATATAGATCTTTTATGCAGTTGACTCTTAATTGTATGTAGCTAAGTTTAGCATACATGTTAGATTATGAAGTTTGTGTTATACTATGTGAAAACTGTATAATAAAGCAAAGTATGTTTAAAACGAAGTTAAAATGTATGATATGTCAATGTACACACAAAGTTATGTGTTTGAGGTTTGCTATGAAAAACCTTGTTTGGCACCAATGCTCAAACTTGGTATCTATCAAAAACTTTGGTACCAAATGTGTAAGTTTGATATCGTGATACATAATAATTGAGCTGAAGTGAGTTTTGATTTGAGAAATTAACAAAATAAAATGTGTTGAATATGTTCGCAACATATCATTTGTATTTTTAATTCATGATTGAATGTTTCAATTAATTTTGTTTTGTTATGATGCTAAGAAATCCTTATTTAAAAAGCACACTAAAAAACATTTTCCGAATCTTGAACAATCTTTTGATATTTTCAACGACTCTTCTTGTTCAAGGTATATTGCTTTTAAATGCTACTATCTTTAATGATAATATCAGCTATTTTGGCTCTTGTAACACAAGTAACATACAAGTTTTTTCATAATACTAGAAATGTGTTTTAAATGACTAATGCTAAACTAGAATCCACAACCACTAATTGACGTACCCATTATGTTAGACTTAATCAGGTTTGATCACATAAACCAAATGGGTCATGGCCTCATGGGTTAAAGTTTTGAGCTGCTTTGGTTTTATTGTTTAGGTTTCTTATATTTTTTTTGTATGATATTCAAATTTAGTATTGTTTAATATTTGGTAACGTTTGTTTTACATATGGTTTCAAGGAATAACTTCCTAAATAAGATTAGGTTAACTTTGTCATCAAGGTAGTAGTTATTATAAATACGAGTTATTGGATCATTGTAATGGTGTTATCATTGTTTAAAATATGAATAAGAGGTTTCGCATGTTCTTATCATTTGCTTTTAGACTCTGGATTAGGATCAAGGGTCACGTGCCATAATGTTCATTATCTTGTCTATCTTTTTTTTTTTTTTTGATTTTTTGTATTGTATTTACTTTGAGTTATCAAAGTTCAGTTTCGCAATTTGATTAAAGGTGTTATTCATATAATTATAAGAACTTCCTACAAAAACCTATCATATCCATGTTTTTCCCCAAGAAAAAGGGGGCTTAAGCACCTCAAACATAAGCAAGACCACCAATTCTTTCAAATGATGCCTATAAAATGAGAACATAAGCAATTGATTGACACTACATACTGTTGGATCGAGTTATGTAATTTACACAACACTTTCACAAGGTATCTTCTACTGAGATTGATAGATGCGGAAAGTTTTATCAACTCAACTCACACACACTTACAAAACAGATTGAAATACAGAAGTAAAGTTTGAATTCAAGGTTAAATATATTTCATTCAAATGTAAAGTGAACAATATTCTTAGCTCAAGCACAAGCACACATGCTTAGCTAAGCTACAAGTGAATATATTTATACTAAAACCTACAGCTGTATTCTCGTAGGAATACAAGGCTGGACAAAGTACTATAAACAAACTAATGCTAAAACTAGTATACTGTTATGGCTTGACAGGTCAAGCCATATTAATTACAATTAATACAAATAACTTCATTGACTTTTACATTAAATACCTAAACTACAAAGAGCATTAACGTAAAGGTATCTCTGCAAGTCTGACAGATCTTCCTTGTTGCTGACTATCATTGAAATGTCTTCTGTGTTGGTCTTGATAATGGAAAGCACTTCTAAATATTTCTTTAAGTGTACTGGATCATGTCATAAGAAAGTCTTCGGAAGCTATTGTATTCGGAAGCTGCTGAGCTTTATTTCGGGAGCCTTTGTCTTCTTTGGAGGATTCTGAAGAACAAGGTTATCTTCCGTTCTGAGGAACTTAAGTTCCTTCCGAAGACTAATTACTTCCGAAAGATAACTCTGTTCTTTCGAAGCTTGTTTGGACTTCTGGGAGTGGAGCCAAGGACTTAGAATATTTGGAAGCATCAACCTTTATGATCTTACAATCTCCCCCTAGGTTGATGCTTCCAAAACTTCATTTTTCTCCTAAAGACCTTTGCCCTTCCTTTGGCCCATTTTATGGCAATCCTTCCATCAGCACCATTATCAGGGTTGTTGAGAGGGAGCCTTTCTAGATAAAATACAATGGGGTCATCAACAATTATGAGCTCATTGATGTTTACCACCATTATGCCTCCATTTTGCTTCTTGAGAGTGAACATCTTATCAATGATTGGAACATATGACCTCATAGGCTCTGGTGCTCGCTCAGGCTCACAGTTAGATGAACTTGCAGGCTCCTTTTTCCTTCTTGCCATTGTTTTTCTTCTCTTGAACTTTGTTTGGCCTGTATGCACAGTTAAGCTTCTCTGATCTCTGGCCTCTCATCTTCCCTGGTAGAAATCTCAGGACCAAGAACTGTAGATATTTTCTTTGTAGGACCTTTGTTTATTTTGATCACTAAGGATATAGGCATGTTGTCATAGGAGGGACTTGATGGAAGAGAGAGAGGCTCTTGCTTTAGGAAGGAAGCCTTTGTTGCAGTTGTACACATCACCTCCTCTCCTACTCTAATTGCTGAACCAGAGGGAGGAGTATCAAAAATAATTCTTCCCCCAAAGCTGAGATTAAGGGCCTCCCTTTGAGTCTGGATTTGGTCCAGTGAAGGCAGCTCTCCCTTGGGTATCTTATTTTTAGTATCTCTTATGTGTAGATCCATGGTAGAGTTCTTCATCGGACCAAGCTGTTGCCGAGAAAATCCATAGTTCATAAGGAACTGCTTCATCTTATCTTGGTAGGCAGCCTCCTTTTGTTTCTTAGAGAGAACTGCCACAGCTTTGGATGCAGCAGCAACCTGTTCAAGCTGCTGCACCCTATCTAGCTCAGCAGCCATTTTGGGTACCGACTAGAGAAGTACCTCATCAATATCAAACCCTTACTCCTGGAAGAGACCTGAGAGTTTGAGAATCTCTTCATCCAGGGAGGTGTCTGGCCGGTCGGCTCTTCTTCATCGATGGCCTCCTCTCCTCCTAAGCAGCTTCCTCCTATGGGGATAGTTTCCTTTTGCCTTTGTCCATTTTGTTTAATCCAGAGGAGATGGATCCTGTGGCCTCACGTGTAGTTTTGGGAGAATTTAAAGCTGACAATTTAAAATGAGAAGCTAAAGGAATAGAAACAACCTTACAACTTTCCATTCTGAACTTATGTAGGATTTTCACAACATAGGAAGATTGAGATAAATTCAATACACCTTTGTCCCTATCTCTGTAAATGTCTATGCCTAAAATTCTCTTTGCCTCTCCAAGTTCTTTCATATCAAATTTTGATTCCAGCATCTTCTTAGTATCTTTAATAACTTGTCTACTTTTACAATCTATTAACATATCATCAACATACAATAACAAATACACGAATTCCCCACTAGAATATTCGTTAAAGTATACACAACTATCATAGTGACTTCTTCGGAAACCAATTGCCATCATATAGCTGTCAAATTTATGATATCATTGCATGGGCGATTGTTTAAGTCCATATAATGACTTCTTTAACAAACATACCTTATTTCCCTAGTCTTGAACCTCAAAACCTTCAAGTTGAGTCATAAAAATCCTTTATTCTAGATCATCATGTAAGAAGGCAGTCATTACATCCAATTGTTCCAGTTCAAAATCCATCAAAGGCGTTAATGCCAAAATTACTCTGATAGACTTATGCTTTACCACAGGAGAAAAGACCTCATTATAGTCTATCCCAGCTTGTTGAGTAATTCCTTTGGCTACTAACCTTGCCTTATACCTAGGCAATTCCCCTGGTAAACCCTCTTTAATCTTAAAAATCCACTTACAGGACAATGGTTTTTGTTCCTTAGAATTCTCCACTAATACCCAAGTATCATTCTTATACAAAGATTCAATTTCTTCTTCTATGGCCCTTATCCATTTTTCTTTATCAACAGAACTAACTGCCTCCTTAAAAGTAAGAGGCTCACACATACTTTCCTCCTCTGTAACATAAAATACAAAGGCTGACACATCAACTTGATCTCTGAACCTGGCAGGTGGAACAGTATTCCTCCTAGGCCTTTCGCTAGCCAAGCTATACTCAAATGATTCAACAAGACCTGTACCACTTTGTATTTCAGGAACCTCTTCTCTTTGTGGACAACTAACAGGCTCCACCTCAAACTGAAGCCCACCCGGAACACTATCTTGTCCAACTGCTGGACTGCTAAGATTTTTAAACAAAACCTCATCTCTCCAGGCTACAACATCCCTGCTAACCAACACTTTCCCATCTTCAATTCTCCACAACCTATGACACTTGACCTCATCAGTATATCCAAAGAAAATACACTTTTGTGCCCTCGAATCCAACTTGTCGTTCTTAACATGAACATAAGCTAATGAGCCAAAAACTCTCAGATTACTATAGTCAATTTTATCACCTGACCACATCTCCATGGGAACCTTAAAGTTTATAGCAGAAGAGGGAGACCTATTAACAAAATAAGCTGCAGTAGAAATTGCCTCTCCCCAAACTTCTTAGGTAAGCCATAACTATGGAGCATACATCTTACCTTATTTAAAAGTGTTTTATTCATTCTTTCCACCAAACCGTTTTGCTGTGGTGTACCAGCAACTGTCAAGTGTGTGCCAATCCCTTCTTTCTTGCACAATGCATCAAAGTCTTTGTTACAGAACTCAAGACCATTGTCAGTCCTAATTTCTTCACTTTCTTGCCTGTTTTATTTTCAACCAAATTCTTCCACTCAACAAACTTAGCAAATGTTTCATGTTTGTGCTTAAGGGTATAAGCCCACACCCTTTTAGAATAATCATCTATAACAGACAAGAAATATGAAGCTCCACCTAGAGTTTTAACTCTAGATGGTCCCCATAAGTCTGCATGCACATAATCCAAACATCCTTTTGTTGAATGAATTCCAGCTTTAAACTTGACTCTATGAGACTTACCCATTATGCAGTCTTCACAAAAATCAATTTCACAACAGGTTAAGTCTTTGATCAAATCTTGTTTTCTTAATTCGATCAAACCTTGAACACTTATGTGTCCTAGCCTTCTATGCCATATAATTGTATTACTTTCATTCCCTTTATTATCAGCAGCAACATTTACACTGTAACAATTCACTTTACCATCTAAAATGTAAAGATTATTACTCCTACTTGTACCACTCATTAAAACCATTGAACCCCTAATAACCCTAGCTTTTCCATTTCTCAAGTTAACATTACAACCAGTAGTTTCAAAAGTTCCCAATGAAATCAAGTTCTTAGCAAGACTAGGAATATACCTCACACTAGACATATATGCATCAGTTCCATTATCTAACTCCAAGAACACAATACCATGATCTTTAATTACCTGAGGTCTATCATCTCCCAGTCTTACCTCCCCTAGATCTTCTAGATTCAACTCTTTGATAAAAACTCTTATTAGAGGTCATATGATATGAGCATCCGAAATCCATCACCCAGTCACCGGTTAAAACTGAATTGGACACCATAAGAACTTCTGCACTTTCATAACCATCAAAGCTATCATCTATAACATGATTGCCTTGATCCTATGATGAGCCAGCACCATTATCGAATTTATTCTTCTTGTTTCTTTCAGGGCAGTCCCTTTTGAGATGTTTTTCAGAGCCACAAATGTAACACCTTCTTTTAAACCTTGACTTAGATCTGCTTGCTCCCTTTTGCTTGAAACCCCTCAGTTCTGACCTTCCTCTAACCATTAATCCTTCACCAATATCTTCTTGACCATTTGATTTCTTCTTCAACTCCTTGGAGTTCAATGCCTCCAATACATCTTCCATTGACAGTGTACCCCTTCCATACATTAAGGTATCCACAAAATGTTCATACGAGGCTGGTAAAGATGCCAAGAAGATGATAGCCTGATCCTCAACTTCTAAAGAGACCTCAATGTTATCCAAATTAGGCATCAATTTATTGAATTCATCAGTGTGATCATAAAGATTCTTCCCCGATACCATATGAAAGGTATACAACCTTTTCTTCAAGTGCAGTCGGTTTGCAAGCAACTTAGTCATGTACAACATCTCCAATTTAGCCCAAATCCCAGCTGCGGTCGTTTCCTTTGAAACTTCTCGTAGTACTCTATCACCCAAACTCAAAACGATCTCACTATGAGCCTTCTCCATGATCTCCTTCTGCTTCTTGTCTGACAGCGTTGCTGGTAAACCATCTTCCCCTTTTAAAGCATCAACAACACCATTGTGAACCAGCATAGCTCGCATCTTCACACGCCATAAAGAGATGTACCCATGTTGAGTACTTGGAGGGAGCCGCTCTCGTTGATTTTTTTTCTAGTGTTATATATATATATATATCTATATATATATATGTATATATATATATATGTTAAAATCTTGACAGATCCCTTTAATATTTTGCAATCGTCCCCCTTAAATTTTCATAATCGAACTTGTGATAAGAATTGAAGTGATAGTTTTACTTGTTTTTGGAGAAAAAATTACTCAAATAGTCTCCATATAAAGATATAAATGTTGTTTTGGATAAAAAATTTAAAAATAAAACCCCATAAATAACAACTTTAAACATATTGTATTTTTATTATATGTTTATATATGAAATTTAGTTTAGTTGTTTTTTTTAACATGACCCGACCCAAACAAAATAGGAAAAATTTTATTATATAATGTTCATCTAGCGATCCTAAAAAAATTTCGCCCCCCTCCCATAAAAAAATTTATGGGTCCGCCACCGACTATATATCGTTGTATGCCAACTTATAGCGACGACTTTTTTCTTTTTAATGAAATTAGACTTGAGTTATGTTTTTAACTAACAATAAAACTTAATCAAGAAAATCAAGTGTAAATTTTACCCTATTTTTGAGTTTTCTTTTCTTTTATAAATTTTTTTTTATTGTTTTAGTTTTATGATTTTCATGTTACTTGTTTAAGTTAGGTTTGTGTTTCTTAGCATATATTTTTTTTTGGTTTTAGGAATGTTATGTTGCACTTATAAATCCATCGTGTGAGGTTTCACATCTACAACCTTTCATTTTCAAGATTAGTTACCGAGATTTATTCCTATAATTCAAAGACTATAAACACTCATAGATTTCATCGTGTACTTTAACAGTTTAATGGACAAATGTCGTTTTTTAAGGGAGTGGTTATTTATACACCACACCTTTTTTTGTACGTGTCGTATAGCTCTCTACGACACGTACATCACACCCTTCAGCATTGTTTTCCTACGCGTCGTATGTCATGTATAGATCTCTACATGGCGTACGACTTCTGACACCAGCAACCTTAAATTCCCAGATGTGATTGATTAAATTTTGTGTTGTACACCACGTAGGAGTCTCTACGTGGCGTATAGGTATTTCTGATTAAAATGAGTGATTTTTATCTCAACATATAACACCTAATCGATACTATGTCTTTTAAAATCGACCTCTTGTCATCAATTATTGCTGTTTTAATGGTAGTTTGTTAGTAAAACATGTAGTTTATAAGTTATGTGTATTTTGAGTATGTTATGGATAGTATCGATGGTCTCATCATATGGTTGACACTTACAAAACCCTAATGAAGCCCCATCGATACTGCCTTGTTCAAAACCGATCCCATGAGTTCAATTTTGATCCATATTACTTGAATTTGAGTTTAATTTACTTGGATTAAACTTCTGGAACCAATATTGACAATCCACTGCAGTATCGATGGCTACAAGTTCGACCAATACTTAGCATAATTCAAGGGTGGGCTGTCGATACTACTAGTATGGACAACCATCTTAATATCGATGGTGTGACCTCTCCATTTGATAATATCGACTGGTTCTTGCCTTGTTTCACTTGGACTTGATTGAAGTATTAACGTCGACACCTGTTGGTTAGCATCGACGGGTACAACTTCGGCCAGCCCATGAAGAACTCAGCATCACCTTGTCGATACAATTAATCTCGACCGGTCTTAGATTTGATGATCATGTACGTCGATATTGTTAATATCGATCAAGTCTTAGCACCTCAACTCTGGACCTTGTCGAACCTAGTAAGTTCGACATCCTTGCCTTGTTGCTGACCGTCAAACTTGATACTATCGATGGAGATGACCAGCTTGTTTACTCAGCTCGTCAATACTAGTCCTAATGGTGATCATACATCGATGCTGATTTTTCCATAAACCTCCAACCATAACCATACTTTCTAAACTACTTTTAAACCTGTTCCAGGAGTATTAAACCTATTTTCATGTAGATCCCATGTGGTTTAACAGCCCAAAACCAATTTACAAGTTCATATAACTCGGTTTGCTGAAAACCCTAAAAACTGTGACTTTGAGCTCAAGTTTACCTCGATTTTTGATGTTTTGAGCTCCAATCTGCTGTACTTTTGTGTTATAGAAGTTCCAAGGATCGTTTTGATACCAAATTTGTAAGATTTGGTGAAGAAATAAGGGAGTTGAGTTTGAATTTCTAAAGAGAGAAAATTAGAGAGAGGGTGGATGAAGAATTTAATGAAGAAGGCGGTGGAATTAAGGGTTTTTATACCCTGGTTCATTTCGGGTGTGTTCAGGTTGCTCGGTTCGCGATAACGTAACACTTACAGAACGTAACTTTTAATATACAAGTTTTTGTAAAATAGTTTTAATTTAAATCTTTTTAGGTTGTAATTCCTAATAAATATTTTAAATTTCTTTTTATTATTTTTAAATTTTCGAAAATGTTTATTTTAACAGTTTCGTCAGATCGTATCGCCTTCACGAGTATTCGTACGAATCGTCACCCGCACAAACACGACGATAGCTTTACTTTCTAATTTAGTTTTCTACTTTTCAGATATCATTCAGAACGTTAAACCCATAGATATATTTGTGTGAATCGTCACCCACACAAACACATTGTTAGTTTAATATTCCTAAACGATATCGGATTATTGTTTTGGATTTGACATTCTCACTGACGAACACAACTTGACTTACAGTTTTCGCTTTGTTCTCATTGATTTCACATTGTTCTGTCGGTCATATTATCTGTGGAATCAGGTCGCAACCGAAATTTTTTGTCATTTGTACTCACGATAATTTGTTATTTCACATGAAATGTTATGTGTTGAGATTTCCATTTCTCATTGAAATCTACACAATTGTTATAGAATTCACAGAATTTGCTATCACATAGTTGTCATTCACATAAGTAATTAAACACAGTAGTTATAAACGTACACATACCGTACGGTTACAGGACAGTTAGGTACTAGTTGTTACATTAGCTTAATCCAAGAATTCTTGCTTAGAATTTGAATCAAAGTATCACACGATAACCTGTTATGCTATCAGGTGAGAAGCTTTGTTCGAGGAGTAGACCGACTTCCTACTTGGATCCGATTAATCGTTCCAGAGATTGTTTGAGAATGTTTTTGAGTTTGTTTGATTCAGAATGAGTGCGTAAATGTTTCTGAGTGTTTCATTGTCTTTAATCATTCTAATTTTAGTCTATTGTATGTGTTATTAGTCGAGCGATTTTGCCAACTGTGTACGCGTAATTTGTTTAGGTATTTTTGGAAATCAAGATCATGGCTTGATTCTATTTTGATTATGGAACGCGTATGGATTCAAAATTTGAATTTGGAACAGCCCATTGCTTGATTTCATGTGAAAACCTATCGGGAGAGGGTTCGAAGTGGGAACGAGGGGTGCAGGGAAGGTTGCTGTGAAATTACAAAACCATCCCTAGAGTTTCCAGCTCTTGTCATTTAGTTTTTTAAACTTTTCTTGTGAGTTAACACTAATTTTGGGTTTAACACATTTAGCCCATGAAATTTTATTTTTTTTCATTATTCTTATTTTTTTTATAAGTTTACAAAAAGTTTTGGAATTTCTTATAGAGAAAACCCTTAAACCCTATGTGAGCAATTGATTTTAAATATTCAAAATAAATATATGGTCCAAATTAAATCTGAATAAAAAATTGGGTTTGAATAAACAAATCATTTCTAATATGGGTTAATGTGGACCACATATTTATTTTCAAGATTCCAAATCAATGGCTCACATATAGTTTAAGGATTTTCTCTTTAAGATTGAGTTTTCATAGAAATCAATCCCTATATATATATATATATATATTCATCTTTTATACTTTTATCATATATCTATAATTTAAATATTATTATGAACTAATTAATTTCATAATTAATTTTAGCATATTATTAAATCTACATATGTGTGCATAAATATATATTTATTCTTCTTTAGAATTAAATTCTTAGGATCCACATATTATTATAATATATCTAAATTGTTAAACTTTTTTTAATACATTATCATGATACTTTTTTATCGCTTAATATATGTTTATGTAAAGATATTACGTTGAAATTAAAAGTTAACAAAAATTCCCACAACTTCCGTTTGTGCAAAAATTTGGCATTATCATATTTAAGATTCTAAATGAGAAAACCATGGAGATTACATTCTACCATACTTTAGAGAATTTCGTCCCGAAATTTTGTTTAATTGCAAATGTTGTCACGAGTGTTGAGTACTTCGTTATTTTTTTTCCTTCATTTTATTTTGTTTCCTTCTAAATTTTAATTATCGATTTATTGTATGAGTTTTGTAATTATTTGTTTAGTGTTATAGAATAGTATCTATATTCATAGGCTACTAATTGTAATATCTAAAGGTATACAAGTAACGTATTCGTTTTTAGAGTTTCTATACAATTTTTTTTTCACTTGTCAAAATGATTTCAACTTAACGACAACTTACTTAAATCGCAGAGAGAGCAATGATCGATATCATAAGAGTACACACCGAATTTAAATAACGATTGATTTGAATAATGTACTTGAAAGAAACATGTTTTGCTTGACTTTATTAATTAAGTTGACTAATCATAACCTTGATCAAGCTTTCGGTGATACTGCCAATGTATCATTGATGCTTATATATAGGGTATACCGCAGCCAACCCACCACATCAATAATACTTTCATAGCATTCCAAATGCCTACCAAGACTAACCTTAACCTAATCCTGCTTGAATAAGTGTTGAGGACTTGATTGTTGAATGGATTACTCAAATTGTAGATTGATTTGACAAATCCTACACTTGGTCAAGCTTTCGATACTACTATCAATGTATTATTGGTGCTTATATATATGTATACCACAGCCAACCCACCACTTCACTAATACTTTGATAGCATTTCAATTACCTACCAAGACTAACATATATTTTGAATACATCTGAATAGGAGTTTGAATACTCGACTTTGCTTTAGGAATCGTATAAGTATAGAGATTCTAATAATTGCAATATTGCAATAGAAACTCATAGTTGTATAACTTGATGAATGATCAATTTTGAATATACAAATGATACAGAGTGCACTAGTAATGTGATATTATATGGTTGTGATAACTAATTATCATTAACCATGCTATAATATCATTGAATATTTGAGTTTTTGTTTAAACATGCATATATAGGACAATTCACTTAGAAATCAATAACATGATTCATGTGAACTTGTTCTGAAATTTTATATGGAATCAGCCATACCAAAATTTCATAAGTCCAAGTCATGTCATCCTATTGAAATCTAAACGAATTATAAAATGTAATAAGGAATCATGGTGTCTTGAAAAAAAGTCTATGCTCCAAACCAACATAAGAATTCATAATTGTGAAAGTTCAACATGAAATCAAGAATACATAAAACAAAACAATGAAGGTTCAAATATGTATCGTTGTGGAAGCATACGGTGTGACGTTCAAGGTTCCACAGTCATTTCTTACAACAAAAGACACATATGTTTATATATTACACCACCATATTACAACTACATTAGTTAGAAAACCTAATGTCAAAACTTTTATAACCGAGTTTCATATGTCTACTACAATATGCATCACACTATTGAGTCTAACTCTCATAGACTCTACTATATGTTTTCAAACGATGAGCTCCCAGCTCCACTCCCTGTATCATTATGCACTGAGAAAACATGATTTTAAACAATCAGCATATCGCTGGTGAGTTCGCAAGTTTTAGAATTTCAAAATGTATGTAATGTATCTAATCAAATCAAGTATTTTCATAAAAAGAGTTAAATAATATTCATGTCCCAAACTGGGTGTAAAACATTGGTATACAGCACGAACATTGTTCCTTCCAACAATGTCGTGTTATTCTAACCAACTGGCCATTATAACTCCTGGGCTCCGTAACCGAACTGACGATGTGATCGTGCCCCTTCCCAATGTCCTTATCGCAAGACATTGTGTGTTTTGCCTTATTGAGCGCCCGCTCGAAATCTAGTCGTAGTTTTAGCTACGAACCCACGGGCGTGGATTGTCAATCACAAGTAGAATTTATTCTCAATAATCAAGCTCCCCCCACGATTAGCGGTTACAGAACAGGGGACTTAGCGAAAAATGTGTAACCCGTGAAATAATGATAAGTTCGGTCATATGTTTCGCCCCATTGTCATGTGTTTCAACCAGTTGTTTTAAAAAAACTTCATTTTCATGTTTCACAAAATGTATCAAAATTGTTTCAGAATTCACATGATCCAATTAGGTTTTATGTTTCACAAAATGTATCAAAAGCGTTTCAGAGTTCACCTAATCCAATCAGGTATCATGTTTCACAAATTGTATCAAAAACATTTAAAGTTTCACAATAATCATGATGTTTCAAATGACAATTTATGTTTTCTCATCCCCGAGTTTCAAAATCCAAAATACACAAAAAGGGGTTGTAAACTCACCAGAGTTGATACAAATCAATAAACAGTGCACAACGTCCGTATTATTTGTTCTTGGACTCCAAATATGTAATTGATTAAAGTTCTGCGAGTTATTTATACTTAATTTTGTGATAAATTAACTTTTGTATCAAAACCAGAGTCTCAATCGGCTTCTAGCTTAAAATCGAGTCACCGAATTGTGAAAACGGATCACAAAATCGAGTTCGAAATGCGAAATCGATCAAGAATAGGCCTTTTAGATTGAAATTGTATCGTCAGATTGTGAAACGGATCGCGAAACTGAGTCCGTAACGCGAAATCAATCAAGAATAGGCCTTTCAGATCCAAATCGGATCTCGGCAACAACTCAAGACACGGGACGCATGGAGCCGAATGGCCGAGCCGCATGGGGTTGCCTGGGGCCGCGAGGCCTCATCCGTGTGCCGAGCAGGGGCCGCGAGCCTCATTTGTGTGCCGAGAAGGGGCAGCGAGCCTCATCCGTGAGCCGAGCAGGGGCCGCGATCCTCATCCGTGTGCCGAGCAAGGGCCGCAGGGCCTCGTCCATGTGCCGCGCTGAGCCGCGGGGCCATTCTCGTGCCAAGACCATGCCACAGGGGCCACTGACCCCATTCAGCGTGCCAAAACCGATCTTTTGACATTTTTAGCGGGCCAAAATCTCCATATCGTAATATTTAACATATATCTAGAGTATGGTGAAGAAAAATCTCGATTTGGACAACTTTGAAAAATCGGGGTGTTGGACAATTTTGCCCTTTTTCATGTGTTTTCAAGATCTGATGATTTCCATCCATCCAACCAAGCTTCATAACACTTGTTTAAGTTATTTGAACATATTCAAATCAAAAACTGAGACTAGAACTTACTTGGTCGTGATTTGGCTTGAAATGCACCAAAAATCAACTTTTGGAGGTTGATTCTTGGTTTGATTGATCCTTGGCCTTGATTGTTGGTTGGGATTGACTCTAGATGTTTTTGAGATGTTGTGTGAAGCTCCAGAAGGGTTGTAGCAGTCTTTGGTCGAATTTTGGGTGAAAAGGGTGTGAAAATGTTGATTAAAATGTCAACTATTGGATATTTATGCTTGGATGGCTTCTTCTCCAAGCTTGGCTAGATTTTATTTTTGGCCCAAAATATCTTCCTAAACTGGTTTAGAAAGATTAAATGTGAAATGGATCATCTAACATTTGATTTTTATGGTTTTTGCAATTTATTTTTCGGCTATTTCGCGCGTATCTTCGGGAATTGCTACTAATGATCAACCATCATTTTTATGCTTCCATTTACATCCCATTGGGATTATAACGTGACTAGAAAGTTCGGGTTGTCATAAATTTGACAATTACGCATGTCGAATTGTGTTTTCGCAAAATTTTCGCGAGTTATGTTTCGAATGTGTGTCATTGTTCTTTCTTTGATTCATAAGTTTTTATTTGATTCTAATGGTTTGTTTTGATTATTTTAATCTTAATAAGACTTTATTAAGACTAAAGCACATAATTCTAACCTGGAATTGTGAATTGTCACAAAATCAAACTTCTATTGGCTCCATTATTATCTTGAATCAGATTCGTGATGTTTTAAAAAGCTCAACCCCTTGCTTTTTGGTTGGCTTGATTGTTGGTAACCACCATAGCTTTGTTATTAGCTCATAAGGGGCAGTTGATGATAAAATGGTTTGGAATCCTGCAATGATAACAAACTTTAGGCTTTGGAGCTGTGATGAATGGCGCATTCACTTGAGAATCTTGAACTTTAGAAATCGTCATGTATTAGCAAAATGACCCAAACGGTTGCAATTGGTGCACAACTGACAAGGGCTATTAGTAGGGTGATGAATATTGCACGTGGTGCACAATGGATGAACACCGGTGTAAACCTTTTTGTGAGATTTAGTGTTGTGGTTGGTAGGGGATACTTGTCAGATTTGTTTAGCATTGATGGCAACAAAGTTCATGTGTTCTGCCTTTCTCTTGTTGGAGTTGAATGATGAATCAGTCTTTGGCCTTTCTTCTATTGTCTCGTTTGAACCCTTTATAGGTTCTTTCTCTTTCTTTGACCCTTTTCTTGTTAAGTTCCCTGAATTAAGATGGTTATCAGTAAGAGTTGCTGCCATGTGAATGGCATCAGCTAAGGTAGTAGGCTTGCTACTTAGAACCGAGTCTTGAATTTGCATTGGTAGGCCACCAATGTATTTCTTGATCCCTCTTTCCAAAAGGGTCACCATGTTTGGACATAAAAGACTAAGTTCGTGAACACGGCTGTTGTAAGTCATGTTGTCACCACTATCTTGCTTGAGCTCCCAGAACTCAAGCTCGATCTTTTTGACCTCGTTACGTGGACAAAACTCTCGGGTCATTTGTTCCTTAAGTTGTTCCCAAGTTAAATTGGCAGCATCATTTTCTCCTAAGGTCTTTTTATCATTATTCCAGCAAGTCATGGCTCTCTTTTGAAGAGTTCCTGCAGCATAACTGACTTTCAAGTTTCCCGGGCACTCACTGTTGAGGAATGTGCATTCCATTCCTTCAAACCATTGGAGCAACCCAGTCGCTCCGTTTAGCAACATGTTGACGACGAGCCATTCTAGATAAATAAAATAGGAATGGGAAAAAAGTGAATATGAAATTATTGGAGTTTATGGAATTCGTTTAGGCTTGTAACATTTGTATTATCTTAGATTTTGTAATAAAATATTACTACTAAAAATAGATAAAATGTCATCTGAATGAAACAATCAAAATTGAATTAGTGTTAAACTTAAGGTTCAAAATTGAATATCTAATGCCATGTTAGGATTCATAATCACTGATTCTAAGTGTGCTTCATAGAGTTATATATATCATGGATTTACATAAAGTATGTGACATCATAACTTTTTAGATGTAGTGACAAGCCACTAATCATAAGTTCAATGTCATTGAATTGTCTATCACGAATATGACTATAGTAAAATAAAGTATGAAATATTTTAACTTTTAAGATGTCGTGATGAATCACCATCACTTATCTTAGGTACAATATTACTGACTTCTTGAATCTTAACCTATGTATCATGGAACAAGGGGAGATGCTGTCATATTTTGAAATATGTAGTAATGAACCACATCATTAATCTTAAATATGATATCTTAAGGTTTGGGTTTGCAAAGGTAACACATCGACATAATTTTGAATTTAGTTAAAAATCATTGGGAGTAGTATTGAATTTGGATACCTTTTGGCTTATTAGAATTTATGCTATTTGCAAGATGTAACATGCTTTATCCTATAGGCATAATACTCTCATTAATAATCCCTAAGAATGCTAGACTAGTCCCTCGTCAAGGATTATGAATCGCTTTCCTAGACAGGAGTCTCAACTACTAGTATTCACCCTTCCAGTTAGTACATGTTTATCTTAACAGGCTTAAATTCTAACGAGATTTAAATGAACACTAAACAGTTACTAAAATCACACAAAAGCAAATCATTTGAAATTATTTGAAAACATAAGGAATGGTATTCAAAATTGAACGCCAGGTGACGTATTAGAATCATTTAGTTTGTAAGGTGTTTGGTATGATATGCTTTGGCCTATAAGTGATTGTACTCTCATCAGAAGTCCTCAAGAAAGCTAGACAGGTCCCACAGTACCTCAGGGATTTATGCGAATAGCTTTCCTAGACAGGAATTCTAACTACCGGTACTACACTCTTCCCGTTAATACATATCCACATCAAAAACTTAATTCCAATGAGATCTTAAAATCAATATTTGAAATCCTATGTCGTCTAAGGACTGATATTAGGTAGTAAGCCTAATGAGTTTGAATTCCTATTATCTAAAGAAATGTCTAAGCACATTGTATGAAGTTGTCTTAAGCTAAGGCATTTATAACTATGTGTAAGCAAAGGTAAATTAACAATTATAGCTTTCCTCTATGGTAACATGTATAAAATATAGCACAATGGATAATATATTGCACATAACACATAAGCAAGAAATGAACATGCAATGATAATATGAGACATGCAAAACACAAGTTTGCAATAGATAATAGTCTCTTAAACCAGTTTCAGTAATAGTATAAACTACTACTTCAACTAAGTCTGCGATAGATAATAGTCTTTCAAACAAGTTTCAATACTAGCATAACATCTAGTATGTCAATCTTGTTTGCAATAGATAACACATAAAGATTGAATCATAGATTTCACAAAGCAGGCATTCACATAGAAAGAATTCTATATCAAATAAACTAAATGCTTGCATCGAATGGTTTGATTACAAACATTGTTTTGAGTGAACATATGTAACATCCCAAAAATACGAAAAGTAAAAGAGGGAGTATGAATACTCACATGATTGCTTAGTTTAATCCAAGAGTTCATGCTTAGAATTTGAATCAAAGTATCACACGATAACTTGTTATGCTATCAAGGTGAGAAGCTTTGTTTGAGGAGTAGACCGACGTCATGCTTGGATCTGATTAATCATTCCAGAGATTGTTTGAGAATGTTTTCGAGTTCATTTGATTCAGAATGAGTGCGTAAATGTTTCTCAGTGTTTGATTATGTTTAATCATTCTAATTTTAGTCTCTTGTATGTGTTATTAGTCGAGCGACTTTGCCAACTGTGTACGCATAATTTGTTTAGGTATTATTGGAAATCAAGATCGTGGATTGATTCTATTTTGATCATAGAACGCGCCTGGATTCTAAATTTGAATTTGGAACCACACATTGCTTGATTTCGTGTGAAAACCGGTCAGGAGAGGGTTCGACGTGGGAACGAGGGGCGCATGGAAGGTTGCTACGAAATTAAAAACCATCCCTAGAGTTTCCAACCCTTGTCATTTTGTTTTTTTAAATTTTCTTGTGAGTTAACACTAATTTTGGGTTTAACACATTTAGCCCCTCAAATATTATTTTTTTTTCATTATTCTTATTTTTATTTATAAGTTCACAAAAACTTATGGAATTCTTATTATGAATAAGTAACATATATATATATATATATATATATATATATATATATATATAGGATAAGGAATTTTACATAACCCACTATTCCCGCGCTAACCCAAATAACTTTGGCAAGATGAAGTCAAATCTTAAATTATTATTTTTTGAACATCATTGTAACACATTTTGAACACCATGTTCTTTTATGAGTTTGGGCTAATTTATCACCTTTTAAAAACTTATAGTTTTGTAAGTTTTTAAATATTTAAAACTTACAGTACTGTAGCACAAAACTTACAACGATGATATTTTTTAAACGGTGATGAATTAGCCCAAACTCATAAAAGAACATGGTGTTCAAAATATGTTACAATGATGTTCAAAAAAAAAATCCAAGATTTGGCTTCATCTTGCCAAAGTTATATGGGTTAGCGCGAGAATAGTGGGTTATGTAAAATTCCATGCTGTATATATATATTCAAATTTTATATTTTTATAAGATATCTATAATTTAAATATTATTATGAACTAATTTCATAATTAATTTTAGCATATTATTAAATCTACATATGTGAGCATAAATATATATTTATTATTCTTTTGAATTAAATGCTAAGGTTCCACGTATTATTATAATATATCTAAATTGTTAAACTTTTATTTAACTCATTATCGTGATACTTTGCTATCGTATAATAGATGTTTATGTATGGATATTTATGTAGAAGTTAAAAGTTCACAAAAATTCTCATAACATTTGTTTGTGTAAAGATTTGGCATTATCATATTTAAGATTGTAAATGAGAAAACCATGGGGATTACAGTCTCTCATACACTAGAAAATTTCGTCCCGAAATTTTGTTTAATTGCAAATGTTGTCACGAGTGTTGAGTACTTAGTTTTTTTTCCTTCATTTTATTTTGTTTCCTTCTAAATTTAATTATCAATTTAAGGTATGAGTTTTGTATTTATTTGTTTAGTGTTTTAGAATAGTATCTAGATTAATAGGCTATTAATTGTAATATCTAAACGTTTCTTAGGAACCCTCACCTATATATATATATATATATATATATGAGAGAGTTTCTAAGAAAAACCCTCTTTTTTAGAAAACTAAAAAAATTATTTTTTTTCACCATTGATCTAAACAATTGATGGTTGAGATAATACAATTTTAATATTGTAAATAAACGATAATTAAAGTATTTTATAATAAGATAATAAGGATATAATAAAATTAACGTTATATGATTTCAACCATAGATTGTTAAATTATTATCTCTCTTTAATTTATGTAAATAAAACTAACTTAAAAATTTGGATTTTTTTTATTCAAAAACTGAAATTCGAAAAATCTGGATTTTTTCATTCAAAAATAAATTTTATAATAACATATATGTAATAATATACATGGTTTTATATATACATGATTACATATATGAAGTCATACGCATGGTTTTATATATACATGGCTTCATATACACCTGATTACATATTTGTAATCATGTATCTTGTTACTTTTATACTATTGATTACATATATGAAACAATATACCATGTTTCATATGCAATTGATTATGATATGTAATCATGTATATTTACCTGGTATATGAATAGATATATATGTAATCTTATATCTGTTTAATATACATGATTTTATATATGTAAACATATATGTGGTTAAAAATATATCAGATTACATATATGTAATTAATCAAATAAAAGTGCATTTCGTATATGTATATCAAAAATAATAGAATAATCAACCAAATAAACATGCTACAAAGAATTCCATTATACCTTGTGCTCACCTGCTTACATATATGTAAGCATGAAATGCATTGCACTATCATAATTTCAATACAAATACTCTAATTGTCACACATACGTTTGAATTGTATAAGAGTACATCACGCACATTGGTCAAATGACTATTATATCCTTCTATTATATATTATAATATAACATATATGTGTGTGTATTATATTATAATATATATATATATATATATATACATGTATATAATATGTATTTGCAGGATCGGGTTATGCATCTTGCACAACACCCAGACAACCTTTCTTCTACAATATTGATAGATGCAAAATACTCTATCAATCTTCTCACAAACATAGTAATAATCTAATAGAAAATGAACACCGGAAATATTTCAAGCTCAAAGTATATTTCTTTCAATTGTAAGGTGTACAAGATTCTTAGCCAAAAACCTTACTCGGACTGCAAATCTCTTACCGCTAAGTTACATAAGAAATGTTATATAATAAGAGCTACAGTTCTATTCTCATAGGAATACAAGACTGGAAAAAATATTAGAAACAAACTAATGCAAAAACTAGTATATTGTCATGGCTTGACAAGCCAAGCCATATTAATTACAATTATTATAAAAGACTCATATGACTTTTACATTAATTACCTATAATACAAAAGGAATTAATGAACAAGATCTTCTGTTGATTTGAGTGTTGAATATTGTCGCTTACTATTATGGGAATGTTTGACTTGGCTCTGAAGATAGAAAGAACTTCTGATAACTTCTTGAATAAGGAAGCTTTGGTCAACAGAAGAATCTTCTCTTGTCTGGAAGCTGTTGTTCTTCGGAAGATCATTCAGGCATCTTGATCTTCGAAAGCTATTGAATCGAAAGCTTTGTTTTCTGTCTTCTCTTTGGAAGAACAAAGTTATCTTCCGGAAGTATTGAATCTTCAGAAGGTATACCAGACCTTCCGAGGACTGATGACTTCCGAAGGATAACTTTATCCTTACGAAGCTTGTCTTGGACTTTTGAGAGTATGGTGAGGCCAAGGATTACAGTATTATAATATATTTTTTCATATATTATAATATGTGTATCAAAATTTAAATAAAAAAATAACTTGGAGCACAGTGGATGATTTTATTTTACAAAGAAGTTACGCTACAGTTTACAATTATCTTTCATTAATTTATATATTAAGTGATAAGTTGTACTTATTTTGAAGGAAAAGGAGAAGAGTATTTGCAAATGGTTGTTGGATTATATGAAGCAACAATTGTTGGTAACTGGGAAACTGGAAAGATCATCCTTGACAAACGCCCTGATTTTTTAAATATTATTGGTCCGTGGAAGCAACTCAGCACACCTCTTCATGTGGCAACAACAGCAGACGAGACCAAGTTCACCTTAAATTTTATGAAGAATCTGGTACATATGATGAAGAAGGAGGATCTTGAAATTAAAAATGAATCTTCTAACACCGCCTTCTGGTTAGCATGTTATGATGGAAAAATGAAAATGGCTATGATTATGTTGGAAAAGAATCCCAAGCTACCAGACATCCGTGGAACCAGTGACCTTTTTCCACTGTCCTGCTCTCTCACTAATGGTGGACATGAACTAGTGAAGTTTTTATACATATATTCTCAAAAGATGATGGGCAGTCATTGGAGAGATCAAGATAAGTATGTGGCACTCATGCGCTGTGTGAGACGTGATTTCTTTGGTATGCAATTATTTTTTAATTAATTTGGTGTCAAAATGTATTAATTTTTCACTCCTATTATCGATCTTAACGGAGAAGAAGAAACCCTAAAAGAAAATATATATTCTTTTAATACTATTGTTATTTAATAAGAGAAATAAATAAAATTAAAAACTTATCAGATAATGTTATTTGTCTTCTTGGGCTATTATTTTATTATAATAGATATATTTTTGTTTATTATTTTTTAATTCAATTGTTTTCTAAATTTCGTATCAGCATATAATTCATGATTTTCATAAATATATATATATATATATATGAGAGTGTTTCTTTGAAAACCATCATTTTAAATAAAACTAATAACAATCATCACCAATTAATTTTTTTTTTCATTTTTTCCTTTATATTTCCTATTATTGTAAGGTAAGAAATGTACAAAAAAGAAAAAAAATTAAAAAATTAAAATATGTATTTCATGTTATTACATATATGTAACATATATGTTACAAATATTAGTTACATTTACGTAACTTCTAACTTCGTGATTTACATATATTTATTAAATTTTATATCTCATTATAACATTTTTAATCTAAGAAAATTTTTTTTAAAAAGTTTACTGATAAGTATGAGTTTTCTTGTTTTTTTTAAATGAAAAGCTTTCTTATGAACATTCTTATATATATATATATATATATATATATATATATATATATATATATATATATATATATATATATATATATATATATATATATAACATCTATAGATATTGCCCTTCAAATGCTAGAGGACCATCCGGAACTTGCTGGGAAAGTGCTTGTACTTGAAGTCTTGGCTCGAAAACCTTATGCATTTAATAGATTAGAAAAGAATTTAATCACAAGAATCATGCAATCAAGTAAGCATTAACATTCTTTATAGATAGACATCTCACTAATTAAATTTTAATCATGTTTTTTTTATATTATTTTAAATTTAATTTAGTACTACCAGCTTGATTGTTCTTTGTTTGAAGCTTGTTTATTTTCAGCATTTAGATTTCCTTGTATGAAAGCACAACTTGTATATGAAGAGGATACTGATGATGCACTTAAATTACTAAAAATCATTTGGGGACATGCTACCAAAACAATGCGTAATGATGAAATTGAAGTTATGCTTACACGTCCTGCATTTTTTTTTAAAGAAGAGAAGCTAAGTTCTTTTGGAATATTACATGCTGCTGCGGGAATGGGTAACACCAGATTCATAGTTGAGTTGATCCGAACCTATCCTGATTTAATGATATTAAGAAACGAGAATGGGCACACTATATTTCATATAGGTGTTATGAACCGTCATCAAGGTATCTACAACCTGTTGTATGAGATAGGCGGCAACAAGAACTATATATGCGGTTTTGTAGACAATTTGGGCAATAATATGCTTCATTTAGTTGGGAAGACTTCAAAGGAGATGGCAGCTAAGACGTATGGAGCATCTCTGCTAATGCAACGAGAGTTATTATGGTTCAAGGTATATCTTTTGTGTGTTTCATTCCAAAATGGAAATGAGTAGCTCAATATAAGTTTCACATGGTTAGACTCGGTTGACGCCCCATTTGCGGTGCACACATATAATGTATATATGTGTTGGCCCTCAAAGGGCTAAAGTAAAATTACACTAATTTTAACGTTATTTTACTTGTTTTGTGAAAATAACGTTAAAAATGTTGGGATGATCAACTTCAAACGATAACTTTGAGCCGGGGACTCCTTCGGAGCAGCCTCTCTATCCCAACTGGGATAGGGGTAAGGTTTGTGTCAATTCTTCCCCCCCAGACCCTACTGAAAAGTGGGAATATACTGGGTATGTTTGTTTGTTTGTTTATGGTTAGACTCGGTTGCAATTCAATTTTCATAGGCTTTTTAATATCATAATAGTTTTTATAAAAACATCACATTTATTTCTTAGACCGCTTGATTAATGCTACAACTTTGAAATGAGTGACGTGTGTCAATATGTTAGCAAACTTGTTCAATACAATACTAATTAAATAGAATTCAAGAAAAATCTAATTAGTTATGATTGTCTGTAACTTCTTAATTTGTGTATTGTAGGAAGTAGATAAGATGATGCCAACTTATTCGAGGGAAGCAAAGAACAAAGATGGTCTAACACCATATGAGTTATTTGCCAAAGAAAACGAAGATCCTGTTTCCAAAGGATTAAAATGGATGAAAGACTGTATGGTCGTTGCGACACTCATAGTAACGGTTGCATTTGCTGTAGCCTTCACGGTTCCTGGCGGCTACAACCAAGAACATGGACCTCCTATTTTCATTCACCAGCCTACCTTCTTAGTTTTTGTTATTGCAGATGTCGTTTCTTTAATCTCCTCCTCAACTTCACTCCTAGTGTTCTTGGGTGTACTCACATCCCGTCATGATCAGCGTGATTTCATGTATTCATTACCCAGAAAGTTGATGATGGGGCTACTAACACTTTTCATATCCATAGCAGCACTGATGGTGACTTTTAGTGCCAGTTTCTTTGTTCTATACCACAAGGGGTTGAAATGGGTACCAGTCTTTATTGCCATATTTGCTACAGTACCAATCGTTGTGTTTGTAGTATTGCAGTGTCCCCTTATTCTGGATATGTTTCGCTCTATGTATGACTCTCACTATCTCTTTGAGCCCAAGAAACGTATACTTTACACCACAAAACCCAGGTTGTAGCTATGGTTCGATATATATATAAAAGCACCATTAAACATACATATATTTTTAAGAGATGCTGATGTACCCTCGGATTAATCATATACACATTTGTTTTTACAGCTTAATGTATATTGTTGATGTATGAATTAATTTGCCTTAAATTGGCTTAATTAAATTAATTAAGTAGGTACTTTTACGATTAATTATATACTCGAATTTTTTATTAAACAATTTCATATTATGTTTTAAGTACATTAATTGGCATTTCCAATTATTTACATGGTATATTTTTATTTATTATTATAATTATTAATTTTACTACTACCACTACTATCACCACTACTACTATTTTATGACCGGAGAACCCACTTACGTACGTACTCATTTCGACACAATTTTTACTTAACTAAATATAATCTCTTTGTGTCAAAATGCGTCGCAAAGGTGCGAAGAATTTGTGGCAAAAGTTAAAATGTTTTGTGTACCCTCGGATTAATTATATACACATTTGTTTTTACAGCTTAATGTATATTGTTGATGTATGAATTAATTTGCCTTAAATTGGCTTAAATTAATTAAGTAGGTACTTTTACGATTAATTATATACTCGAATTTTTTATTAAACAATTTCATATTATGTTTTAAGTACATTAATTGGCATTTACAATTATTTACATGGTATATTTTTATTTATTATTATAATTATTAATTTTACTACAACCACTACTATCACCACTACTACTATTTTATGACCGGAGAACCCACTTACGTACGTACTCATTTCGACACAATTTTTACTTAACTAAATATAATCTCTTTGTGTCAAAATGCGTCGCAAAGGTGCGAAGAATTTGTGGCAAAAGTTAAAATGTTTTGTGTTCTTTGCTATTTGTTGCAAAATTCACCACAAAATTAGGGTTTTTACTTTTCGCAGGAATTGTGTCGCAATTTTGTAGCTGTTTGCGATACAAAGTATTGGGTGACTACCAATTGCCGTGCAGGTTAATTAAAACTTCTACCGGTTAATAAACAATTACTATAACCTCTATCACTTGTGGATTAGGTACGCAAAATCTTCCAGAAACTTACAAGCTATAAGCTTTAACACTATGGGAGCAACAATTTGATCAAATACCTATAGAATAAAATATGCCATCGATCATATTACTGTTTAATTGTCACACCATTTGATTTATAAAGCCTATTGTTTCATAATATCATAGACAAAAATATAACTATAAATCAACAATGCATCATTGACAAAATGACATACAATATATCATAATTACGAGTTGTATGCCAACAAAGACGTTGATTTTGCCCAGTGGTCTTCTCGACTTGTAGTATGGATTGTTCCCTTTCTTCATCATTCAAATACAAACACAGACTGGTATACGAAAATGTAAAATACAACACACTTGATTCTTGAATATTCAAAGAAAGTTTACAAGAACCAACGACTTCAAATGTACAACAATACATACATATATATAGCAATTTTCTGTCGTAGAGGATAACGATTATAACCGCTTGAGACAATAACCGTCACGGTCAGTATCTTCTTTAATGTTCACGGCTGTTTTCCTCTTTGACATTCTGACCTAATTTTGACTTTAATATACAGACACATAAACATACTACTTTGGGCTTATTCTTAAAAGTTCCAGCCCAAATAGAGAATTACTTAATACACATGTTTGACCCATAATTGTCACACCCCCACCCCTCGTCACCTCGTATCTGGTCTGACGTCACCGAACCGGTTGCGGAAGCATAGCGGTGATGTCTCCGGGGTGAGGTGTGACTTACTTGAACCGATATCATAAGCACACAGATTAACTTAAATTACATACATTACAAGAAGGTCGCAATTACAAATACATTACAGCCATATTTATTTAATTACAGTATTAATTATACAGGTGAAATTATCCCAAAAGTGCATCCTCACCGCTATTACTGTTTACCTGCAAAAAGGTTTGAGTTTGAAACGTCAGCACAAAGCTGGTGAGTTCGACAGTTCAATTTAAAGCAATATGATATGATAAACAAGTTCTCAAAAGTTCAGTTCCGGATAACCATGGGACCTGTATCTAGTTCCTTTCGGACGTCTAGTCTGTCTCAAGATATTACCCGTCGGTACATATCTTAGTGCCTCATTATCTTAATGTCTATCATACCATTAAGAAGTTCAGGAAACAGATAACAAACATTCACACAAGGGGAGATGCAATCCTCCCAGCGAATGGGGTGTCAACCAATAGTACTATCAATGTTTTCTGTTCGGCCACACATGGGTTCACTAGATACAGTTCAAAAATGAGGACTTTCAGTTCAATGATAGAGTTCTGTCTACAGGCAAAATCCCATGAAATCCCACAAAAGTCAAATGAAATCACACAGATATCATTGATGCATATCATATAGTTCTCAAAAGTTTAGCAGTTCTACCCCGATGTTTATAAAAGAGTAAAAAGAAAAGGGGTTGTACGAAACTCACCTGATATTTCAGTAGTAGCAGAATATCACACAATTGATGATAATATGATGATTCTGCATTTAGTTATGTTTAATGAGTTATTAATGTTCCAACTCGCTGATTAAATCTCTCTGAACGTACAATGTCAAGGACATTGCTTTGAAAGTCATCAAACTGATGTTTAGTATTTAATTACATATTTTAATGTAATATCATACAATGTATGATAATGTAGGAACCTATACTGACTCAGGTTCCTAATACTAAGTTGATGACTCCCTCGATTAATCAGTATAATCTCAGACTAACCAAATAGCTAATGTTGTTGATTGTAATTGCTAAGATAGTCTCCAGACAGTTTAATGGCTTAGAAATGATTAATCCTTGTTATTGACTACCCAAATATCATGGAATATCACAATGTAGTATTAGAATAGGTTTAATAACCATGTTTAACATACTAATCTGACTGTTATCAGAAACATTAGATAATCGTTCTAATGAGTATGTTAATGATTGTGATTAGTTTAAAACACCCAACTTCCACGTTGCATGTTAAAGATTAATCAAACTAATCACATACATAGTCACAACCAAATGGTTTAAACCATTATAACCATTGTTATGATTCCATGCAAACCGGGCATTACAACGGCTCAAAACAAGGATTTACCCTTTAACAGTTCAGGTTTATCATCCAAAATCAATCCTAGTCATCATCTAAGCAATAATCAACAACCCTAACTATATCATTACGTTCAAAACTAAGATTTAATCATTCATAATCAAACTAGAAGGTTTAAAATGAACCATTACCTAATCTGGAGGAGTTTTGCGGATAGAAAGATGATCTGAACTTGTTTTAACACTCCTTTATGCGTCCCACGTGATCAAAAGCTTGAAAACTGATGATTGGAAGGTTGGATGACTGAAATCTTCGAAGGTGGTGGCTGTGTCGTCGAGAAGAAGGAAGTAAATGGGATAAGAACAAGAAAACTGATATTTTATGCAAGTTGCCGTCGATCCAGACCCCAGGCGTATCGCCTGGCGACATGCACCCAAACCAGGCGTACCGCGCGCGTCAACCCCGGTCTTCCAGAAGCTTTTGGACCCGCGCGTATCGCCTGGAGTTGTTCCTCGACGTGAGGCGTACCGCCTAAGGGCAATTTCTTCCATTTTTCGACGGAAACTTCGTTTCGCGATTCCGAGCAATCCGTAACTCCGTTTCGCGCACGGTTTTCGCCTACATTCATCATTTTTCACATACTACCATCCCATATTTATTTCGGCGACCAATTCAACACGGATTTTAAACATGATCAAATGTGCTCAATTCATTGATGACGCAATTCTTCTTACACAGTTATCACAATAATTAAAATAATTAATACAACAAAACTTAAGATGGATTATGGGCCAACATTCACCCTCCTAATCCATTTAAGTTTTAGTATGCATTCTTTAATTAACAGTAGCATCAATATTTTCATCCAAGAGGATGAAATCTTCAATGTCATCATAATCTTTCAAGCAAAGGTCAACATCCTCAAACTCTTCATCAACATCTTCACTTTCCACAGCAACTATAGCAGCATCCTCTTCATTTTGCACAACATCAGTAGCAGCCTCTTCTTTATTCTGCATAGCTGTTGGATCGGTTTGTTCAATTCAAACAACACACAAACAGGATCTTCTCACAGTCAATCTAATAGACGCGGAATATCTATTAGAAGGATCTTACAAACACTTAACAGGTGAACAAATAATCTTTGAATAAGCAATAAGAACACAAAGTAAATTCAAGCTCAAAGATATATTTCTCTCAAAGTATTACAAGTGTAAACGAACAAGCACAAGCACACTTAGTCGGTTTACAATGAGAGGTTATATAGCCAAGGCTACAACCGTATACACGTAGGAATACAAGTTGGGTATACTAGACAAGTACATAAAGTAAAGCTTATTTTAGTATGAGGAGTGTCTTAACAGGCTAAGACACTCAATTACAATTATTACAAAGATAGACATTGACTTAACCAAAGACTAGCTGGATACACAAAGCATTTAATGTTGATGATCTTTAAGGCTTCAGATAATCTTTTGCATTTAATGCTGAGGAAGGAAAGTAAGCTGCTGTCTGACTTTCGGTATGTTCTTTTTGTATTTGATCAGACCAGCATGTCTTGTGTCAGTCCCTTTTGTACTAAGAAAGTAATCAGCTACAGTCTTTGTCAGAGAATAAACCTCGGAAGTCTTTGTCTTTATCCTTGGTGCAAAGAAGAGTCTTCGGAAGCTGGGAAGGTTCTTCGGAAGCTTGTAGTCTTCGGAAGCTTTTAAGTCTTCTGAAGCTTTAATACCTTTAAGTGTTATTCTTCCGAAGCAGTTGTCTTGTAAAACCTTCGGCAGGAACAAGTTATCCTTCGGAAGCAATGCTGCTTCCGAAGAATTACTTCTTCCTTCCGAAGGCTTTTAGTCAATGTAGCTCCTGTACTTAGACAAAATAAGAAGTTTGGTAAGCTTCAGCCTTTATTAGTCTTTACAGTCTCCCCCTAGGCTGATGCTACCAAAACTTCCTATGAGACCCTCTTTACAACCTTTTCTCCCCTCAGGACCTGAGCCCTTGCCTTTACCCATCTGAGTGCTTGCCTCCCTTCTTGTCCATTGTCTGGATTTTCAAGAGGGAGGTTTTCCAAATCAAAGACAAAGGGTGCAGCCAGCACAATCAGTTGTGCCAATTCCACAACCTTTATTCCTCCATTGAGCAGAGTGAGAGTAAACTGTTTGCGAAGTCTACTGTAGCTCCATTTTACAACAGGAACATAGGTATGATGATACTGTAGATCATGTAGGTCTTTTGGATGATCTTGGGGCATTGAAGCTCCTGGTTTGGCCTTTGATCCTGGGGGAGGTGAGTCTGGCTCAAAGTCAGAGGAGATGGCAGATGTTCTCTTTTTCCTTCTAGCTATGCTCTTTTTTCTTGTGAATCTTGGTCTGGTTTGAGCAGTACCTTGACTCCTCTGATCTCTGGCTTGTTGTTCTTCCACATTAGATCCTACTGCTGCACCTGTTGTTGCAGTAGGCTGTGGACCAGCATCCTCAGTTATTGAGGGTTCTGTTCTCCTCTCATTAGCCTATGTTTGTCTCTTAGGATCAAGATTTAGTGATGATTGTTTCCTTGCAGTCTTTTTGCCCTTATTGATCTTGATCACTGAAGAGATTGGCATGTTGTCCATGGAGGGACTTGATGGAGGAGATGTTTGTTCCTCTTTAGGATTTAGGGGGAACATGTTGGGGAACATTGTCTTTGTTACTTCCCCACACATGACTTCTTCTCCCTCTCTGATACCTGCACCAGAGAGGGGAAACTCTATTCTTACTCCTCCCCCTAAACCTAAGCCTCTCATTAGGCTTGCCTTTTGAGCCCTTATCTGCTCAATTGAAGGTAACTCACCTCTGGCAACTTTAGCCTTGATGTCTCTGATATGCATATCCATGGTTGAGTTCTTCATTGGGCCTAGCTGCCGAGCATGGAAGCCATATTCTAGTAGGAAGACTTTCAGACTGTCTCTGTAAGCCTTATCCTTCTGTGCCTTAGTTAGCTTTTTTTGGGCTTTGGTTGCAGCAGCTGCCTGTTCTTGCTGCTGCACCTTGTCCAGCTCGGCAGCCATCCTAGGTACCGACCAGCTAAGTACTTCATCAATATCATACCCCTTTTCCTGAAGAAGGGCAGACAATCTGATGAGTTCATCATCCATTGAAGTGTCTGGTCGGCCCTTCATTTTCTTTGGGATCCTCTCCTCTTGTTCAGCTTCCTCCTTTGGGGTTAATTTCCTTTTTCCTTTATCATCAGCAGTTAATTTTACCCCAGAGGCAATGTCTCCTGTTGCCTCACCAACTGGTTCATTGGAACATAGCTCCTCTGAGGAGGAAACATCAAGAATGAATGGGCCTTCGGAAGCAGCTGCAGCTTCGGAGTTAACCTTAGCATTCACTGCCCCCTCCGGTTGACCAACCATCTTGGTTGATTCCTTATTAGTTTCCCCAGAGAGCTCAGGAGAAGTGGAGATGTCTTCAGTAGCCTTTGTCCCAGTAAGAGGGGACACAGGTTCCATGGAGATTGAAGGTTGTTCTTGAATAGTGTCTTCCATAGCAACCTGGGCTGCAGTCTCAGAAGGAGACTTAGTCCCAGAAGGGGACAAGTGAGTCCCAACAGGGGACTGAGGCTCCAAAGAGACCTTTGTTGTGTTGGACTCTTGTTCTGTCTCTTTGGCAGCCTCTGTTGCGTCAGAAGAAGAGGAAGAGGAAGTGGAGGAAACATGAAAATAAGTACCCAAGAAGTCATCTCATTCATCAGTCAAAGTGACTATGGATGGGTTGACATCCTGAGCTGCTTCCTCTTCTCTTGCTTGTGATCCTGACCCTGCAGAATTTGTATTCTCCCCCTTTTTGGTAGCATCAGGAGAGATGAAAGTAGTTGTAGCAGGATCAGGATGAAAGGGTTGAAAAAGAACTGGGGGACGCCTCCTGAGATCCAGAATGGTAGCATCTTTAGTCTGGACCTCAAGCCGCAGGGTAGTCACCTCAGCTTCCAGATGAGCTACCTAGCTTGGAGGGATGTGATGGTAGCCGTCAATTCCTGTATTTTGGTGCCCTCATCTACCTGAGTAGAATCATGGGGCGATGGAGTCCTGAGCCTAGCTCCTGCACCTCCACCACCAGATGTGGTTTCTTGGCACCCTGGATTCCCTTCATTGAGAAGGGCCTCAAAGAAGTCATCCCCAATGTTGGTTGCCGCAGATGAGGTCCTATTGCCTGTACCACTGTCCTGAAGAACTTGAGAAGGTTCATCAGTAGTGGCAGCCTGATCTGCATTGATCCCTTCTTCACTCCTGGGATCAACCTCTGATGTGTTAGGCTCTGGGTCAGGAAACCTAGCTTTTAACTGTGTCACCACTCTCATAAGTGTTTGGGAAGTGGGAGAGAGTGGTTCCTCCACAGCTATGGCAGAGGTCCCTTGAGCCTGGGAAGTAGTATGGATGAGGGGCATTTCTGGATGGTACGAACCTGGAGACCTGGGAGACAGTCTATGATCTAATGGAGTAGCTTCATTAGAAGCAGACTCAATGATTGGAGAATCCCTTTGAATATTCTCAGGTATGTATGGTGACATACTCTGAGGGCTATCAGGCTGGTTAGGGGCAGCCACAGATTCCAGAGGAAGAACCTGTGGAATAACTATAGGTGTGGCCTTCACCTTAGGTGGAACTGTGCCCATATCAGTTCTTTTCACCTTTTTCTTGCTGGGTTTTGAGAAAGGGGCCTGAACAGCTGTAGAGAGCTGTACAGGGGTTCGTTTGCGTTTGTATGTGATTTTTATGGGATGACCAACAAAAGTGGAAGGTGTGGGTTCAGCATCTGTGGGGTTAACAGAGCTGTCACCTTCAGGAGTATGTGACTCCATAGATGGAAGAAGGGGAGTGAATTTCCCAGAGAACTGGGCACCCTTCTTCTTTAGTTGCACAAAAACCTTGGAAGAAACCAAGGGCATTTTATATGTATTCCCAGTTAGAGAGAGGGAAGTGCCCAACTCCTCATAGAAAATCTGTTGCAAAAACCTGGGATACATACAAAATTTCTTTGGTGACGAAATATTGTCAACCAAATTATTGAAAATAAAAGCAGAAAAGTTAAACAGTTGGTTGGAGACCAAGCCGTGAATAGCCGAGGCTAAATCAGATGGAACTTGATCCCAACCTCCTGTCTTATTGGAAAGACAATGTAGGAACAAATGTATGAGGTACTTGTAATTATAGGACACTCTACCCTTCAAATAGGTTGTTGAAGGGAGAGGACCTTCGTACCCCATCGACTTAAAAGTCGATGCTACCTCATCCTTTGTGAATGAGACCTTTCCACCGGCATCATTGAGTTTGAGATGCCGACAGATGGTCTCCACAGTGATAGAAATAGGATGAGCATCAATGGTGGCATTAAGAATCCGACCATTGGAAGAAGAAGAAACAGAACAGGATGTCCAAAATTGTTGGTGATGAGACTCATACACCAAGGGCTGAACAGTGAGTGCAAATGAATACCTGCTCTTCTGAAGAAACAAGATGATCGGAGCAAAGTCAGCATCATTGTCTGATGACAACTCCGCTGGAATGTTGTGAGTAGGTCTGAATGCAAGGAGATCCATTTCAATCGGTGGTTTTTAGGTTACGATTTGAGAGAAAGATGAAAAACAATTTTGAAGTGAAACGGTGAGAGAAGATGAATGAGCGGAAGACCTTTTTTATACCTTCGGATTTCAGCATTTAATATAGACACATTAAATTTGAGATCCGGATGTCAGAAAAAGGTCTTCCAATGACAGCTGGTTTCACAATAAATGTTTGAATATTTGCTAAAGGCTGAGTTGCTTCCGAAGATGTGACTTTCGAAAGAAGTTTGAGAGACCAAAAAGTTTTCAGAAGAGTTTTGCTTCCGAAGTATAAAGTTTATACTGTCGGAAGCACTGCTTCTGAAGTATCAGAAGCAATGGTTAGGAAGTATAAAGTTAATACATCGGAAGCACTGCTTCTGAAGTATCAGATAAGTTCATCAGACAAAATGTTCTTCGGAAGACACTTTCTTCTGAAGAGTACCTTTAGAAGATTAAGCTTCCGAAGTTAATGTATCGGAAGAGTATTACTTCAGATGGTAATTTAACTTCTGAAGTGTGAGAACTTCCGACAGAGGAAGAAATAATGCTTCCGAAAACTTAACCTATCTTCTGATGAGTAGTTTTGTTGAGTAGTTACTCATCAGAAGATAAGTTAAGTTTATCTTCCGAAGAATTATTTATTCCTTATCATTTCATTTACTCAAAGTTAATCATTCCAATGGATGTTATTAAGTACCTGAATCTTCCTTCATCAAATGCTTTGGTGAAGAGATCAGCCAGATTGTTTTCTGTATCAACTTTGACTAGATGAATTAACCTTTTCTCAGCACAATCTCTGATGAAGTGATATCTTATGTCAATGTGCTTTGTCTTGGAATGTTTGACAGGATTGTTGGTGATGGAGATGGCACTTGAGTTGTCTTTCTGAATAGGAGTGTTGAACAGATCTATTCCATAATCTTTCATCTGATTTTGAATCCAGATAACTTGTGCACAGCAGCTAGAGGCAGCTATGTATTCTGCCTCTGCAGTAGAGGTAGATACACATGACTGTTTCTTGCATTGCCAAGACACAATCCTGGGTCCAAGGAATTGACATCCTCCTGATGTTGATTTCTTGCTGATATTGCAACCTCCATAATCACTGTCAGTGTACGCCATGAACTGGAAATCTTCATTTCTAGGATACCATAATCCTAGGCTTGGTGCTCCTTTGAGATATCTAAAAATTCTTTTCACAGCCAGCATATGTGAGACTTTGGGATTGGCCTGAAATCTTGCACACACACAAGTTGCAAACATGATATCTGGCCTGCTTGCTGTGAGATACATCAAAGATCCTATCATTGCCCTATACTGGTGTTGATCAACATCCTCCCCCTCAAGATCAGGGCTAAGAGATGTTGTCTTGGACATAGGAGTTCCCAGTGCTTTGCAATCAGACAGCTTGAATCTTTCAAGAATGTTCTTGACATATTTTGATTGATTAATAAATATCCCTGTAGGAGTTTGTTTCACCTGTAGTCCAAGAAAGAAGGTGAGTTCTCCCATTGAACTCATTTCAAACTTGGATTTCATCAGTGATTCAAAGTCTTTGCAGAGAGATTCATTAGTTGAACCAAAGATAATATCATCAACATAGATTTGTACTAGCATGATATGTTGATTGGACTTCTTGAAAAAGAGAGTTTTATCAATTGTTCCTCTCTTGAAATTGTTAGACAGTAGAAAGGAAGACAAAGTTTCATACCATTTTCTGGGAGCTTGATGCAGCCCATAGAGAGTTTTATCAAGCTTACAAACATGATCAGGAAACTTTGGATCTTCAAATCCGGGAGGCTGACACACATAAACCTCCTCATCAATCTTTCCATAGAGAAAGGCACTTTTTACATCCATTTGAAACACTTTGAATTTCTTGGCAGCTGCAAATGCTAAGAAGATTCTGATGGCCTCAATTCTTGCAACTGGAGCAAAAACTTCATCATAGTCTATGCCTTCCTCCTGAGTATATCCCTGAACAACCAGTCTTGCTTTGTTTTTGATGACAACACCTTTGTCATCTTTCTTGTTTCTGAACACCCATTTTGTTCCAATTGCATACTTACCTTCAGCTAAAGGACAGATCTTCCATACTCCTTGTCTTTCAAATTGAAGAAGCTCCTCCTGCATGGCTTCTACCCAATGGTTGTCTTTCAATGCCTCAGCAACCTTCTTTGGTTCTATTTGGGATAGAAAGCATGAGAACAAACAAATGTTTGCTTCGTGCATAGAGCTTCTAGTTCTTACTCCTTCTTCAACATTTCCAATAATGTTCTCAACTGGATGAGTGTTGTGAATTCGAGTTCTTGGAATCACATCCAATTGAGAAGCCTCATCCAGATTGATTGACTCAAGGTTAGAAAGTACTACCTCAAGTTGAATTTATGGCATATCTTGTGGATTCTGAATTTGGACTGTGGTGGGTTGGTTTTCCCTGGGAAACGTAGTTTCCAGAGTGTTTGCCTCTGCTGATGGACTTCCTACTTCTTCTTGATGTTGTAAACCAGAAGTAGATTCCATTGAGGGACTTGACTGAGATGTGTTAATTGTCTTAGGCTCTGACACACCATTTTGTGCTGAAGAGGATTCTGCCAAGATTTGTCGTGAAGCTATTGGCAGTTCAACACGAAAATCATCTTCTCTTGTGCATTTGGAGGTATCTGTGGTAGCTGATTGTGAAACTGGAACATACTCTTTCACCAGATTAAATGCAGATGTAAAGCTATCAAGATCAAATAACCAATCAGGGCCTGTTCCAGGTTTATTGAGAGTATGTTCATTGAACTGAACATTTGCAGACTCTTCAATAATTCTGGAAGCTTTGATGTATACTCTATAAGCCTTAGCATGTGAAGAGTACCCAACAAAGTAGCCCTCTGCTGATTTCTCAGCAAACTTGGCTAAACGATCTTTAGTATTCAAGATGGTGCATTGACATCCAAATGGTTTGAGAAACCCAATGAATGGTTTTCTCTTGTGCCAAATTTCATAAGGAGTCATACCATGTGTCTTAACTACCAATACTCTATTTTGGACATTACAGGCAGTGTTGACTGCTTCTGCCCAAAAAGTTATTGGAAGTTTGGCATCAGATAACATGGTCCTTGCAGCCTCAATTAGTGTCCTATTCCTTCTCTCAGCAACACCATTTTGTTGTGGAGTCCTAGGAGCACTAGGAGCACTAAATTGTCTTGTGATACCTTTAGATCACAAAATGAATTTAAAACGTGATTTTTGAATTCTGTTCCTTGATCTGACCTAATTATTTTCACATGGTGGTCACTTTCATTCTCCACCCTAAGTATGAATGACATTAGGATCTCAGCAGTTTCATCCTTGGTACTTAGGAAAAATACCCAGGTATACCGAGAGAAATCATCAGTGACCACCAAGCAATACGACTTTCTACCAAGACTTTTCACACTTATGGGGCCAAACAAGTCCATATGAAGCAGATGCAGGACTGTTGTTATAGAATTTATCTCTTTGGCATGATGAGATGACTTGTGTTGCTTACCTTTTAGGCATGCAACACATTTGTCAACACATATGAATTCCTTTGTTGGTAAACCAGTTACTAAGTTATTTTTGACAAGTTTATTCATATTTTTGAGATTTACATGACAAAGTCTTCTATGCCAAAGAGATGATTCATCAAGTGAAGCTTTTGAGACAAAGCAACTTATGTTACTGAGTGGTGTAGCTGTACTCATATCAAGCATGTACATGTTATTTCTTCTTGGAGCCCTGAGCAAAATTTGATCATTTGGAATAGCAAATCTTGGCTTTAAAACAATACATTCATGCTCAGTAAACAGCATGTTATGCTTTTGATCACACACTTGTGATACACTCAGTAAATTGTAGTTAAGTTCTTTAACAAAGTTCACATTTTCAAAACTTACACGCCTATTTGAAATAGATCCTCTGCTTGTGATATACCCTCCTACTGGATCTCCACCGAATGCAACAGACCCTCCAAAGAATGGTTCGTAGTTATGAAGGTGAGTCTTGTTGCCTGTCATGTGCCTGGAGCAGCCACTATCCACTATCCAAAGATTACTTCTTGCATCCTGCTGCTCCTGCACATAACAAATTCGGTTAGTGTCTTTTGGGAACCCAAGCCATAGTGGTCTTGGGTTTTTCTTCTGCATCATAGTAAGTAAAACGTTTTAAATGCAGGTTAGGTAGAACAGATGATGCACTGGTTGATGAGATCAAAGGTGGTTCAGATTCTTTTCTTGTCCAGGTCATGTTACCCTTTCTGGTAGACATAAAGGGGTTTGGCTTTTTCATTTTCTCATCGGAAGTACTTTTGTGGCATGCTTCCGATGACCTTCTAGGAGATGGTCTTGTCTTCTGATTATGTAGGGATGATCTGGGTAGAGCTTTCGAAGACTTAGAATACTTTCCTTTTCTTTTCTCATCGGAAGCAGGTGCAGCTTCCGATGGTGTCTTCTGACTCTTTGATTTTCTTTTCTCTGAGACACTTTGGTTATCTTCCGATGAAGAGAATGACTGTCTAAAGTGTCTGTATGATGGTTTTGATTGCCTGATGGGTTGACTGCGTCTACTTGGATTATAGAGACACTCAGCAGCAAAGTGATCAGGATCTCCACACATTAGGCAACTTATGAGCTGTTGCCTTTCTACCTGAGAAACCTTGTCTTTGGGACCAGATTTAAGGTTTGATTTTGATGGTCCATTACCCTTCTTTCTATTGTGTACTGGAGGATTGCTCACATACTTATTTTGTTTTGAATTTTGAGAGTCAGTTGTATTTTCTTCAGAAGAGATGGTGCCTTTGTTATGTTCAGTGGATTGTTTTGGTTTTACAAAAACAGTTGTATTGATTTGTTTTGATTTATGGTTTTTTCTTTTAGAAACTGTTTTGGTTTTGATTTCTGGCACCACCACCTCTTCCTTTGTGGTATCCTCAGCAGAAGTGTTGTCAGACACTTCTGATTCATTATCCACCATGTGGATTCCAAGTTCCTCATCAAATACAAGCTTGATTTCAGGTTGGCACTTAACATCTACCTGTGGAGTATATACAACTGGTGGTTCCACACTGTTATATCCCAACCCAGCAGTTTTCCCTTTAGCTAGATTAGAAATGCTATTCATTTTCCACATTTTTTCAAACTTCTCACCCTGACTGAGAAATTTATCCCTGTATGATTCAGCCAATACAAGTTCAGTCTTAGCAGTTGTTAATCTTTTTAAAAGATCATTTATTTGACAAATGTAGTTAGTCTCTTCATGTTTGAGACTGGAAACTGCTTTTTCCAATGTTTCAATTTTTTCTTTATAGTCCTTTTCAGCTTTGTAAAATTCTGCTTTGACAACTTGTATTGACTCAAGTTCATTACATAATTGTTCATTAACTCTTTTATAAGCATTTAGTTTCTCTAAGCATTCAGGTGTACACATATTATCTGTTACCTTGAATGATGAGCTGGCATCATTTGCCATGAAGGCATTGTTTGAGATTGATGCATCTTCTGCTTGAAAGCTCCAGTCTGAAAAATCATGATGCTCAGCAACATTTGCATTGATGGTTTGATTTGTTGCTTGCTGGTTGTTTTGCCGTTCTCCTGTTGTTGGCTGATTTCTTGGTGCTTTGCATTCTCTTGCAAAGTGCCCAAGCTGCTGACAGTTGTAGCATCTGATTTTGGATTTATCCAGTCCAAAACCGGTCTTCATGTTATGTTTCTTAAATTGCCTCCCTGTTCTCTGATAAAATTTCTTTGCTCTGAAAGAAATCATGGCCATCTGATAATTTATGTCCATTTCTTCTAAATCATCAGCAGGAATTCCTTCCAGATCTTCTTGACATAACTGGAAATAATTTGTTTCTTCAGCTAGTAAAGCTCCTGGGCCAGAGGTAACCAAAGGAACAGATTGTGCAAAGGGATTGGTATTTGAACTTGATGGTGTGGATGTTTCAGGATATGTGGTGTTGGGTTGGCTTGGTAGTGCAGTTGAATGGAACATAGGCTGATAACTCTGAAAGGATGAGTTTTGAGTAGGAACATACAATGCAGCTGATCCTGAAGGAAATGCAGCTGATGGTTTTGATTCCTGTGAATCAATCTCCATTTGATATGCACTTAAGATACCAAATAATTCTCCAAGAGTTAGTGTTTTCAAGTTTTCAGTTCTTCTTATTGTGACTGAGTAGATGTTCCAGGCCTTTGGAAGAGATCTCAGAAATTTTCTGAGCACATCTTGATTATCCAGCGTTACCCCTGCAGTGGTTAGCTTATCTACAAGTTGGACATACCTTAGGTACTGAGAAGACATGTTCTCATTGTTTTCATAGCAGAAGTTTTCAAACTTCTGTTTCAGCATATCCTTCTTGTTTTCTTTGACATCATCCGAACCTTCATACATCTGCTGCAGAGAATTCCACAACTCTTTAGCTGATTTGCATTTCTTGAATGCATGTATAATAGAGTTGGGGATTGACATCTGGATGAGCCACAGTGCCTTTGAATCCACTTCCATCTTCTTATAGTCCTCATCTGAATACATTGATGGATCCTTTGGTACAGCAGCTCTACCGGCTCCAGCAGCAGCAATTGTAGGAATGTAGGGACCTTCAAGAACAGACTTCCAGAGTTTGAAGTCTTGATTCCTGATGAACCCTTCCATTCTGACCTTCCACGTATCAAAGTCTTCAGGGGTGAACATTGGTGGCTTGTTGAGTGTCCCATTTTCTGTATCATGCTTGTTTAATGCAGCCATTTGAACAAACAACAGATTATGAGATTCGTAGTAGTAATATGTAAGAAGATATACAACTGGCAACTTAAGGATGGTTAGTCACAAGGCTCTGATACCACTTGTTGGATCGGTTTGTTCAATTCAAACAACACACAAACATGATCTTCTCACAATCAATCTAATAGACGCGGAATATCTATTAGAAGGATCTTACAAACACTTAACAGGTGAACAAATAATCTTTGAATAAGCAATAAGAACACAAAGTAAATTCAAGCTCAAAGATATATTTCTCTCAAAGTATTACAAGTGTAAACGAACAAGCACAAGCACACTTAGTCGGTTTACAATGAGAGGTTATATAGCCAAGGCTACAACCGTATACACGTAGGAATACAAGTTGGATATACTAGACAAGTACATAAAGTAAAGCTTATTCTAGTATGAGGATTATCTTAACAGGTTAAGACACTCAATTACAATTATTACAAAGATAGACATTGACTTAACCAAAGACTAGCTGGCTACACAAAGCATTTAATGTTGATGATCTTTAAGGCTTCAGATAATCTTTTGCATTTAATGCTGAGAAAGGGAAGTAAGCTGCTGTCTGACTTTCGGTATGTTCTGTTTGTATTTGATCAGACCAGCATGTCTTGTGTCAGTCCCTTTTGTACTAAGAAAGTAATCAGCTACAGTCTTTGTCAGAGAATAAACCTCGGAAGTCTTTGTCTTTATCCTTGGTGCAAAGAAGAGTCTTCGAAAGCTGGGAAGGTTCTTCGGAAGCTTGTAGTCTTCGGAAGCTTTTAAGTCTTCTGAAGGTTTAATACCTTGAAGTGTTATTCTTCCGAAGCATTTGTCTTGTAAAACCTTCGGCAGGAACAAGTTATCCTTCGGAAGCAATGCTGCTTCCGAAGAATCACTTCTTCCTTCCGAAGGCTTTTAGTCAATGTAGCTCCTGTACTTAGACAAAATAAGAAGTTTGGTAAGCTTCAGCCTTTATTAGTATTTACAATAGCATTCGTGGCAGCCTCTTCTTCATTCACTTTGAACCCTTTTCCAACAGTTGATTAAAACAAGGTTAATGAATTATTGCTTTTAATCCAAAAGCCCTAATGACATTGAAGGTCACATGATTGCCAAAATGATATGTATTAACTATACATTGATCATATGAGAATATGTATATATTTTTTGATGGAATAGGAACTAATGACTATTTTAGGATTGCTTTAACTCTCAAAAGCATCAAAAAAGTTAGGGTCCAAAGCAAAAGCTTGTAAATTTGTAAATAATGGCTGGCTCAAAGTGAAGACATGGTATATTAATTGGTATCATACAAATCGTCTTATAACAGATCCATCGCCGACTGCATGATACATGTTGTTGTAAAGCGACGTCATTAAAGTTTTACTAAAAGTCAAAAAATGAACGAAATCAAGAGAAAATTAAAGGAATAAAATAATAATGCATATTGGTTTATGCAGTAAGTTTTGACAGGAAATGAGTTATGATATATATATCATTAGTTATTGACACTTAAAATAAGAAAGAGAATAAATAATATCACTAATTACAATGACATACAAGGAATTTCATTAGTTGATAGGGTTAAAGTTAATGATTAATAAGATAGGTGGTGTAGACAAGGCCTGTAAACGAACCGAACGAACATAAACATAGGCATGTTCATGTTCGTTCATTTAAATTTAACCAAACACGAACACGAACACATTAACGAACATGAATTTTGTGTTCGTGTTCGTTTATTAAGAATATAAATATGTTCGTGTTCGTTTGTGTTCGTTCATTAATAAATTAAACAAACTGCTCATGAACATAAATGAACACAAACAAACCAAAATAAACGAAAAAAATATAAATGAACATTATTTAACACTATTGAACAATCATAAACGAACATGAATACTATTGAACAAACATAAACGAACACAATTGAAAAGGCATAAACAAACACAAATGACAAGTCTTTTAAATGTAATATATATATCATTCGTAAATTAGATAGTTAACTGAACATAAACTAACATTACATAGTTAATGTACATAAACGAACATTAACGAACATAAATAAACGAACACTATGTGTGTTCATGTTCGTTTATTTAATTAAATGAACATAAATTTTATGTTCGTGTTCGTTCATTTATTAAATAAACAAACATAAACGAACTTCTCTCCGAACAGAACTGTTCGGTTCGTTTACAGGCCTAGGTGTAGTTACTAATTAGAGTTGGTGTAATTAGACTCACCATAGCTTTTATCATCCATCATTGACTCTGATTGACTGATATTGATTATCATTAGTCATTATTGACCAATACTATCAAAGTATCTATTATTAATTGTCATTGATATACCTGGCACTAATTTTTGCAACTGGTACTAATTGCATCTAATCTAAATGATACTAATTGACCAAAAATTATCTTAATTAACCATGATTGGTGATCCTTAGCCATAATTGAACCTAATTTAACTATTTTGACATTTTATAGTTATTATTGGCTATCCTTTCAATTGAGGATGGGCACTGAAGATCCATGGGTGCATGTAAACCGGCGTATGAAGGAAAATGTTCCATAGGGGGCTTCATGTTAGCCTTAATTGTTTAACCAAGTTTGAAAGTTAATGAGTTAACTTTGTAAATAAGTTAAAGTTGTATTTTGAGTCAAATATGTAACCTTGTAATTGTGCAAGGGTGTCTAGTGTTAGAAGTGAAACTTTATAACCATAGTTAGCCTATATATACCATGGTTATGTCAAAATTGAAAAACACACATTCATATCTAGAGAATAGATACATGCGTACAAATTCACATTGGTTAATGTTCTTCAATTTGTTTTGATTATAAGATCGATCTGGGCAATAATTGGCATCAGAGCCAAGGTTTTAATCGAATTCGATTTCAAGTTCTTCAATTCGTTTGGCTACCGGGATTGTCATCATCATCAACTATTCAGAAAAAATCGATTTAGTGGTAGAAATTATAATCGATACAGTAATATCGATTCAGAAAAGTAAAATCAATTCACAATTCAAATTGATTCAGAACAAATCGGTTCAGATTTAATCGATTCAGAAACCGAAATCGCGAAGCCAATAACGAAAAGAAGAAGCCTGTCAAAAATCGTTTTAGAAAAAAAATTGGTTCAGTAAAATCCATTCAGAACAAACGATTCAGTATAAATCGTTCAGAAAAGAAATAAACGATTTCATTCATAGTCGTGAAATCAGATTCAGAACTGGTGAGAAATCAAATATCGATTCCGGTATAAATCGATCAGAAAATCAGAAGCCATACAAAATCAAGTTTACGAACAAAAGTGATTCAATATACTTGAAAGGAAAATGTAAATCAAATTCGATTTAATATCAAAACATCGATTCAGTGTTTGAAGAAAGAATGTACCTGTTGAGTTAGAAAATCTTGAAGCGAGAAAGAAGAAGGAGAAAAACCGATTGATGTCATCTATGCCCTAGTTTATAGTACACGTAGAAGAAGGTGGGTCTGTGGCCGATCGTTTGTGATCTAGATACAAAGGGAGGCTTTTATTGATTTTGTTTCATCAAAAGTAACCAAGCAAACAGGGTTTGTTTTTCTTTGTGTAAATTGATGTTATTGGTTGCTGCTTGCCCACATCGAAGGCAAAAGTAAGAGGACCCAAAGGGCAATTAGTCTTTGCTTTATCAGCATTCAATCTTTAAAGACTATTTATTTGTAATTAAAAGGATAGATTTATTGTTTGTTGTTTGCTCGTCGACGAAGAAACTGAAGCAACAATTTGACAAAGTTGTGGACTTTGTTAATAAAAAATTATCATATTTGAGTGATGGTAAAGTGGTAACATCACAAGATCAATAAAAGCTTGGTGATAAACGTGTTAAGGATTCTCAATTACAGGTTTCACGTTTTATTTTATTTTTTATTATTTTTAGTTATTTTTATACCAACAAGAATTTTGGTTTCTATTATTTTGATTCCTTGTTAAAAAAGGTTAGTTTGAATATTTGATATCATATTTTGGTTTTAGAAGAAAAACAAAGTAACGATGTCAGACAAATCATCGTGAGATACAAAAAAATAACAAGGAAATTGTAATACACAAGGATGTAGGATCCTTGGCTCATTTTCAATGTCCCATACTAAAATCCACGAATTATACGATATGGTCAATCCGAATTAAAAACATACTTGAAGCAAATGGATTATGGGAAATCATTGAACCAAGTGCTAATACGCAACCGGATGTCAAGAAAGATAAGACTGCAATTGCGTATCTGTTTCAAGCACTAACAGAGGATCTTGTATTACAAGTTGCAAATTGCAAAAGTGCAAAAGAAGTATAGGATGCACTAAAAATTAGACATGTTGGTGTAGACATGGTGCAAAAGGCATTATTACAAACTCTCAAAAATTAATTTGAGATGTTGCAAATGAAAGAGGAAGAATCAATTGATTCATTCACTGCAAAGTCAAACAATATTGTTTCTAAGGCAAACAGTTTATGATCAACATTTGATCAACCTACTTTAGTAAGAAAATTACTAAACTCTGTGCCTGAAAAGTTTATTCAAATTGTTGCATCAATTGAACAATATAGTGATCTAGACACGATCTCATTGGATGAGACTATTGGTAGACTTAAAACCTTTGAAGAAAGGATTAAGTTGAAAAAAGATAGTGATGTTGAGAATAATGATAAACTTCTGTTCACACGTCACGATAACAACTTTAGTCGTGGAATACGTTTTGGAAATCGTGGACAAGGTCGAGGCAGGAGCAATTATCAATATAGAGGAGAAGGGAATTCCTCCTATGAGTCAGGGAAAACTGACAACAAATCACAAAGAAATGAGGGTGAGCATTCCACATCGAATACAAATGATAAAACTCATGTCACATGCTATCGATGTCAGAAACTTGGACATTATGCTTATGATTGTCCAAATAAAAAGCATAAGAATGTTGAGTCGTTATTTGTGGAAACACAAGAAGATGAACTTGCACTTTTTATGTGTCAAGTCATGGAAGAAAAGATAGAAAATTGATCATGTTACATGATCAAAGAAAAAAAACTGTGAAAGTTGTTTGTGTGAAACAAGGGAAAGAAAACTATGAAAGTTGGTTGTGTGAAACAAAATAAAGAAATGTGAAAGTTAGATGTGTGAAACAATCAAAACTGTGAAAGTGAAACCGTGAAAGTCATTTGTGAGAAACAAATCAAGAGATCCAAAAGTTCGTGAAGCAAGTTGGAGTGAAGAAATCTACGTAGAAGGAATCAAATTGTGTGAAGCAAACAAAATTCGAGAAAAACCAAGAATGCTTAATGTGAACATGTGATGTGATCAAACAAAGAAGACAATGAAGATATTGAAGTGAAGACTCAAACTTGGATCAACAATTAGGGGGGGGGGGGGGGGTGAATGTTAGCCTTAATTGTTTAACCAAGTTTGAAAGTTAGTGGGTTAAGTTTGTAAATAAGTCAAAGTTGTATTTTGAGTCAAATGTGTAACCTTGTAATTATGCAAGGGTGTCTAGTGTCAAAAGTGAAACTTTATAACCATAGTTAGGCTATATATATGCCATTGTTATGTCAAAATTGTAAGCACACATTCACATATAGAGAATAGATACATGCATACGAATTCATATTGGTTAATCTTTGATGTTCTTCAATTTGGTTTGATTGTATGATCGATCTAGGCAATACTTCAAAAGCATAATTCCAAAGTTCAGAGAAACCACATTTTTTGTATCTAACCTTCCTGAAGGTATAACTGACTCGGTGTTCAAAGAGAGGTTTACCAGCTTTGGCAATCTTTCTGACGCTTACATAGCGAGGAAAAGAGATAAGAGTGGCAATCTCTTCGGGTTTATTCGATACAAGAATGTTAAGGAGATTGGTGAAATGTTGCGGGAACTAAATGCGGTGAAGATTGATGGGGCGAAACTGGGAGTCAACCTGGCAAAATACAATAAAGGAGGAACTAAACAAGACTTGTTGAGAAAGTCTATAACACCGAGGTTGTAGCGTGCTAGCTATGGTTCCATATGTATATAAAAACATCATTAAACAGATATATATTTTTCAAAACCGAGGTTGTAGCGTGCTATGGTTCCATATGTATATAAAAACATCATTAAACGGATATATATTTTTCAAAAGATGTTGATGTACCCTTAGATTAACTATATATACACATTTTTTTTACATCTTAATGTATTGTTGATGTATGAATCCACCTTAAATTGACTTATAAATTAATTAACTATGTACTTCTACGTTTATATATCTCTATAGAGAGGGATGTTCAAATGATAACTATTGCAACTTGAGAAATAAAGTAATCATTTCTAATCACAAATTTAAAGAGTAAAATAGTAAATTCCCTTACTTTAAAGGAAAATTACTTTTATACCCTTTAAATCATGCGACAATAAATACGGTTCATTTGATTTTTTATAATTTGTTGGTTTTTAATATAATGAATCCCTCTCTATAAATATATAAAAAAAGAATAAATGTAATTTACAATGATCATATATTTGTAAATCATTTTTCGGATAATATTACCCATAAGATCTGTTTTACTTACTGGTGCAAAGAATCATGACGATGACTAGAGTCGTACCATAGGATTTCAAATTTTGATAAAGAATTTCAAACTCATGATACGTGTTGAATTGTGGTATGGGCGATACAAAAGCAAAGTGAATGATCGATGTACAAGTTGCTTGAAATATCACGAACAGAAGGTTAAAACACAATGTACAACATCATTTGCACTAATGTGAGACCTGCCACAAAAAAAAAAAAAAAAAAAAAAAAAAAAAAAAAAAAAAAAAAAAAAAAAAAAAGAAAAAAAACTATTGAATAAACCATTTTATTTATATAAAAGAACTTTGTGTACCACACTAATTTGTTCATACACCAAAAGGCATGTGGCTAATATTGACAATATTATCCATCCAGACTTACATTCAAAATAATTCAAATTATCTATACCTTAATTACCGTCGTGTTTCCGTCCAACTCATGATTTCCTTCGTCCAAGCCTCGATTTCTATCCACCACAACCGTCTTTCCGTCTTCTTTCGTAACAGCCCTCCTGTTGCAAACAAGAAAAGAAAATATCCGCAATCCACACCGTACACACGGTGATATAACAAATGATGAAGAAATCAAAGCCACTTCACCAGAAATCATAATTTGAAAATGTTCCCGATGTTCTTTACAAGCACTCCATATGTGTGTATGTTGAAGTCGCTCTGATTTCGTCGTCAATTGTTTTGTGAAGCATGTTTTTTGTCTTGAATCGAAACTTTTGGATTACATCATCTCAGGTTAGTTTCTTTGATACATTTTTTGATTGGTTTTGTCCTTTTATTTGTTGAAGTTCATGTTTTTTTTTCTTCATGGGTTGTTTACACGCATACATTTAATATTGTTAGTAAATATGATTTAACTCTGATTCAATGATCGTTATCACAACATCTGATATATATGTATATACATATATATATATATATATATATATATATATATATATATATATATATATATCTATATCTATCTATCTGTGCGCGCGCGCACGTTGTTATATGTAAGCATATATGCATTCTTAGGCTCATAATTTCATGTCAACTGTTCTTAGGGATGTTCATAAAAATAAAAAATTAAAATTACACACTCTCTAAGAAGAATATGAGTTTGAAATGCTTTTAATTTGAGAATGTTTGGGACTCATATTCATGGTTCTATTCCCTATTGTTGGTGATTTATGCATGAGATGATATGGGTTTTTGAATTAAAACAAAGTACCATAGCTGGGAGGTTATCTTGAAAAATTAGTAAGAGCAAATATTGTTAATAAGAACTTAAGTTTTCCAAAATTTTGTGATTGTAACTTCTCATTCGACTGCTTAATTGTTTATATAATTTTTTTTGTATGTGAATTATATTGAGCTATTACTGATTATTCACGTTTTTTTAAAAATTGAGGTTGACGGTGAACTTTTTGACACACTTAAGATCTATGCTTCATTGAACATCATCTTGAACATGAACTTTACACACACATATAAATAGTTCACCAACCGCCTCTAGCGATATCATGAGTCAAAATGTCCAAAACTTACATCAACCATTATATACATAAATACCTCATGTTTTATACATGTACACAATGCAATATTTATGGTTTTTGTGATATAACTTTAACATGTTTGTTTGTGGATTCCAAAGTGGAAAACAAAATCATAGTGTTTCAATGAATTGATATTAGATGGAGAATTTGTGACACCTAATGTTAAAGATGATTTGACCGCCCAGAAGTCAATGTATTTGATCAACCATTCCATCAGGTATGATTCTCAAAGTCTCAAATGAGTGTTTTTTTTGTTTCACTTTGACAACTATGAATGAACAGAACTAAAAAAGGTTTTGATTCTAACAAAGACTATGATGCAGATACAAAATGCCATGACAAGGTTGAGGAATGTTGGAAACTAATCCAAGCTGGCAGTCAAAGAATTTGTTTTGTTTATTTATTATTTAATGTATTAGTTTATTTCCAGTTCAGTTTGTTTTCTTTATTCGAATAGTGGGAGTATGGGTCCTAACTTTATGCCAAGTTTAGTAGGTAGTTGTTGGTTTTGTTTTCTGATATGTATTCGTGAAAACCGTACGTATGAAGTTGGTTGTTTTTTGAACATCTTCCTCCTTGAGTACTATGTGTTTTCAGTTCTTGTATGATTGTTCCTAGGTTTTGATTACCAGCTTACACCTGGTATCAGAGTTACTGGTTAACCCTCATATATGCCAAAGTATATGCCTCGGAGTTTAACAATGGAAGGAGGAAAGAAACAGGATGTTCTATCTCGCTACAATACCCGATGCTGGTCAAGAATAACTATACTGCATGGGCGATTAAGATGAAAGTCTTCATGCAAGCACAAGGAGTCTGGGATGCTATAGAACCTACGGATCCCAGAAAAGCCATAGAAGAGAGATGTAGGATCGGGTTGCTTTATCTAAACAACACTTCACAAGTATTTCTTTCTATACTCTAACAGATGCGAAATGTTCTGTTAGATTAATCTCTCAAACACTCAAATGACAAAGTAATAATCTTTGAACGAAAATAAGAACACAAGAATAATTTCAAGCTCAAGGATATATTTCTCTCAAAGTAATAAGCGTACAGGCACAAGCACCCTTAAAACAACATACAATGGGAGGTTATATAGCCGAGGCTACAACCGTATACACTTAGGAATACAAGTTGGGTATACTAGACAATACATAAAGTAAAGCTTATTCTAGTATGTTGAGTGTCTTAACAGGCTAAGACACTCATCATCATTACATTAATAGACATTGACTTTACAAAGTACTAATAAAATACAAAAGACATTTAATGTTGTTGATCTTCAAGGCTTCAGATGATCTTTTGCATTTAATGCAGCATGGGAGAAGTAAGGTGTTTGTCTGACTAATTACATGTTGTCTTTGTCTTTACTCAGACCAACATGTCTTATGTCAGTCCCTTTTGTACTTTGAAAGCGCTCAGCTATAGTCTTTGATTTAGGAATCTTTTCGGAAGTCTTTGTCAGCAGAGGAATGTCTTCGGAAGCTTTTGTTCTTCAGAAGCAACTTCTGAAGCTTTAAATCTACTAGATGCTGATCCTTCCCAAGCAGTTGTCTTGTACACCTTTCGGTAGGAGTAAGTTATCCTTCGGAAGTAATGTTGCTTCCGAAGAGTAACTTCTTCCTTCCGAAGAGTATTAGTCTTTGTAGCACTTATACTTAGACAAAATAGAAAGTTTGGTGAGCATCAGCCTTTATTAGTCTTTACAGTCTCCCCCTAGGCTGATGCTACCAAAACTTCCTATGGAATCCATCTTACTTTCTTTTCTCCCCTCAGGACTTGAGCCCTTGCCTTTGCCCATCTGACTGCTTGCCTCCCTTCTTGTCCTTCGTCTGGATTTTCAAGAGGAAGCTTCTCCAGATCAAAGACAAAGGGTGCAGCCAACGCAAACAACTGCACCAAATTCACAACCTTTATTCCTCCATTGCTCAGAGTGAGAGTAAACTTTTTGTGAAGTCTACTGTAGCTCCACTTTACAACAGGGACATAGGTATGATGGTGTTGTGAATCATATAGATCCTTTGGATGATCTTTGGGCATTGAAGCTCCTGGTTTGGCCTTTGGACCTGGGGGAGGTGATTCTGGCTCAGAGTCAGAGGAGATAGCAGATGTTCTCTTTTTCCTTCTGGCTATGCTGTTTTTTCTTGTAAATCTTGGTCTGGCTTGAGCAGTAGCTTGACTCCTCTGATCTCTGGCTTGTTGGTCTTCCACACTAGACCCTACTGCTGCACTTGTTTTTGCAGTAGGCTGTGAACCAACATCCTCAGTCACTGAGGGTTCAGTTCTCCTCTCATCAGCCTGTGTCTATCTCTCAGGGTCAGGGATTTGAGATGGTAGTTTCCCTGCAGTCTTTGTACCCTTGAACACTGAAGAGATTGGCATGTTGTCCATAGAGGGACTTGATGGAGGAGATGGTTGTTCTTCCTTAGGGTTGATAGGAAACATGTTGGGGAACATGGCTTTTGTTACTTCCCCACACATGACTTCCTCACCCTGTCTTATTCCTGTTCCAGAGAGGGGGAATTCTATTCTTACCCCTTCCCCTAAGCCTAAGCCTCTTATTAGGCTTGCCTTTTGAGCCCTTATTTGCTCAATTGGAAGTAACTCACCTCTGGCAATTTTAGCCTTCATATCTCTGATATGCATATCCATGGTTGAGTTCTTCATAGGGCCTAGCTGCCGAGCATGGAAGCCATATTCCAGGAGAATGGCCTTGTTCTTGTCTCTGTAGGCCTTCTCCTTTTGCTTCTTTGTAAGGACAGTTTGAGCCTTGGATGCAGCAGCAGCCTGTTCTTGCTGCTGCACCTTGTCCAGCTCGGCAGCCAATCTAGGCACCGACCAGAGAAATACCTCATCAAAATTATATCCTTTTTCTTCAAGAAGAGCACAGAGTTTGATGTGCTCTTCATTCACAGAAGTGTCTGGTCGGCCCTTCATCTTTTTGGGAATCCTCTCCTCTTGTTCAGCTTCCTCCTCTGGGGTTAGCTTCCTTTTTCCTTTGTCATCAGCAGTTAATTTTACCCTAGAAGCAGTGTCTCTTGTTGCCTCACCAGTTGGTTCATTGGCACTTAGCTCCTCTGTGGAGGAATCATCAATAATGACTGGGCCTTCGGAAGCAGCTGCAGCTTCGGAGTTAACCTCAGCATTCACTGTCTCCTCCAGTTGACCAATCACCTTAGATGATTCCTAATTAGTTTCCACAAGGGGCTCAGGAGAGGAGGAGAGGAGGAGAGGTCTTCGGCATCCTTTGTCCCAGAAGGGGACACAGGTTCCATGAATATTGGTTCTTCTTGAGTAGCTTCTTCCATGGCAACCTGGGCTGCAGTCTCAGAAGGAGACTTAGTCCCAGAAGGGGACAAGTGAATCTCAGTTTGAGACTTAGTCCCAGAAGGGGACTGAGGTTCCAAAGAGACATTTGTTGTTTGCTTTTCAGTCTCTTTGGCAACCTCCCTAGTATCCTCAGAAGAAGAAGAAGAAGAGGAAGTAGAAGAAACTTGAAAGTAAGTGCCCAGGAAGTCATCCCATTCAGCAGTCAAAGTGACTATGGACGGGTTAACTTCCTGTGCACCTTCCTCTTCTCTTGCTTCTGGTCCTGACCCTGCAGAGGGTGCATTCTCCCCCTTTTTTAGTAGCATCAGGGGAGATGAATGTGATTGTATCAGGATCAGGATGAAATTGATGTAAAGTAACCGGGGGACGCCTTTTGAGATCCAGAATAGCAGCATCTTTGTTCTGGATCTCAAGTTGCAGGGCAGCAACCTCAGCTTCTAGGGAGGCCACCCTGGCTTGGAGTGTTACAACTTTAGCCGTCAATTCCTGTTCTTTGGTGCCCTCATCCACATGAGTGGAATCCTTGGGCGATGGAGTACTGAGCCTAGCTCCTGCACCTCCACCACCAGAAGTGGTTTCTTGGCTCCCTGGATTCCCTTCATTGAGAAGGGCTTCAAAGAAGTCCTCCCCAACATAGGTTGCCGCAGGTGAGGTCCTATTGCCTGTACCACTGTCCTGTGGATCTTGATTAAGATCAATAGTAGTGGCAGCCTCACCTGCATTGACCCCTTCAGAACTACTGGGGCCAACCTCTGATAGAATAGGCTCTGGGTCAGGAAACCTTGCCTGTAACTGTGTCACCACTCTCATTAAGGTTTGGGTAGTGGGAGAGAGTGGTTCCTCCACAGTTGCTGCAGAAGCTCCTTGAGCCTGGGAAAAAGTATGGGTGGGGGGCATTTCTGGGTGGTAAGAACCTGGAGACTTGGGAAACTGTCTCTGATCTAGTTGAGTTGCTTCAGTTGAAGCAGACCCAATGTCACACCCCGACATGGGGGCGCGAGGATAAACAGATTGCATACCAAACTTAAACTTAAATACGCATATCATTCAAGGCCCAACCCTTGCATCATTAAAATTAAGTTGTCTTGGCATACAACCATAATAGGTCACAGTGTCTATATTGTCTACACTGTGCCATTACATTACATTACACAGTCTTTAAGATAACATAAAATTCAAATAACATGCGGAAGCTAATAATGTGACCCCTCGGCTATGCTCCATTCTTAAGTGCTTTCTTCCATTCATTACTTTCCTGAAATACATGCTTAAAAATATTTTATCAGCAAAAGCTGGTGAGAACTCGCGAGTTTTAAGACATTAAACAATGATTTATAAACATTTTTAATAATCAGTGTAATATAATACAAGTCGCACATCCAATCCTTGATCTAGTCACATTGCCATAACACGTACAATGTTCTAGTCATTTACCTAAGCATCCCAATGTCCATATCCCCATGGTTGGACATATAGTAATTAGTGAACATGCGTGGTGGTGTTTCCACTACACGAGGGGGCTTCCCAAAATAGTACTATCCACGTTACTAATGGCTCTACGCAGAAGAGTTAATGGTGTGCTATACAGGGATAACTTAGAATGGGGAAATCTTGATTATTCATACACTGTTTTTATATAATAGAATGCATTCACCCCAAGATAGTAAAACAAAAAGGGGAAGTTAAAAGCACGAGAACTCACCGAGTATAAGATCCTTGGCCACTTGAAATTATGTCACAGTTAGGTTGAGGCTTCTACACGCCTACCTATTATTATTATTCTCTAACATTAGTATATTGACTTATGCTCTATAGCCCAATTCTTATATTTGTAAAAATGTTATTTATTCAGATGGTGTTGTTGTTTTATAAAGTTACTATATTTAATAAGTTCTCATTGTAGAGACTTCATTTGGTGAATAACGGCTTTTAAATAAAAGCTTTAAATAAAATGATAAAATAAATATTTTAAAAGTATTTTATCATACTATTATGTTATAATAACACTTATATAATCTTTGATAATATATTGACATAAAAATGATTAAATATCAACTTTTATATAATGTGACGGTTTCAATCGGACGGGATTTTGTATACGACATCTACCAACCTCATTAGCAAGTTTAATGCTTTTATAATGTTATTATATGCTCATAAAATCATTAGAATTTATAGAATCTAAAGTTTAACTTGTTTTGGTGTTTTAAACGATTTTTATGTCGGTTAATGACTTTAATTCATATTTTTCTATAAAATACTAAATAAATCTATAAAATATTATTTTAGTTATTTTTCATAACTTAATCATATAAATAAATATTCGGGAGCATTTTATAAATTTTTGATAATAAAACTATTTAGTTTTATTTTATAGAAATTAGTGACGGTTATATCCGTCCGGGTCTTTGGATACTTGCATATATAATGCATCCAACATTTTTGCTACTTGCTTTATGTTATTATATAATCATATAATATTTCAAAAGTTCATAACTAGTTATATTATTTTATTTGGTTGTGATTCGATTTTTAATAAACAATTGCTTTACAAAACAATTTTATCGGTTTTAACGTTTTCTAACGGTTTAATGTTTTCCTAGGCAAATGGTCATCATGAACCAACTTTGTATGTATTATGTTACATATATTTAGTGTTGATAATGTGTTGGACACAATAGATATCATATGTATATATAAATGTATAAAAATCATAAAAATAACAATTTTATATGTTTTTCGGTTTAGCGTTTGCATGTCTTTGGTTGCGCTTATTTTTAATTTTGTAAGGTACATTCAAATATTATATAGAGCTTTGAAAATATATATGTGATGGTGTGTTTTCATTTTATAAAATACTTTTATATAAATAGAAGATTTTAGATATGAGAATGTATAAAAGAAAATATCAACGGTTTAGCCTTACCACGAGTTTGGTGTTCACGGTATGGATTCAAAGACGAATGAGAGCTGCATGTGATATAAAAATGATGAATATGATCTTATGAAGAGTTTAGAAGTGTTATATGAGCATAAAGGCTCTTGGTTTGTCAAAAACAAAAGATGCAAAGTTTACCTATAATGCTTCTAGAATTTCGTGGTTCTTGTAAGCTGTTTTGAGGTCGTCTTTTGTGATCAAAAACTTCTGGGTTTTAAACCATTATCAATATTATTGAAGTCCAAGGAATTAGGAAAAAGAATCAAGGAATTTGGAGTTCGTTTGATACCTTAACAAGGGTGATAAAGATAAGATGTCACTGCAGGTCGTTTTCACGCGCAGTCTTCGTTTGAGGGCTGTTTGGAGGTCGAATACTTGGTGGATTGAATCCAAATCGGTGGGGTTCTCCTTGGATGAGATAAAGGTTTGTTTCTGGAGAATATGAGAGGGTTTGGAGGAGTTTTAGATGTGTTTTCTGCTCAAGGAAGAGAAGTGACGAATTTATAGGCATTTTAAGATTTTTTAAATCATTTGCCTTGGATTTGATGAGATATGGAAGATATTACAAGGATTGTATTTTATATTTTGCAGAGATTTTTAATCATTAGGATGGATTTTGTGTAGATTTAAATTATTATAAATATTTTATTATATTATTATTATTATTATTTTTATATGTGTATATATGCATACACTCACATATGCATGTGCATATGAAGATACCCATTCATGTATGCATGTTTCTTGATAAATATATATGTATATTACATATATATATATATATTAATTAATATATTTCTTTATACATGAATAGTTTTAATTATTATACCTGTCAAATGTATAATACCCAATAATATTCATTTTGTTGTGTAATATTATCATGCTTGTGATCGCGATAGTATATCTACTAATATATACACAACTTATTATGAAATGATAAATGCATGGATCATATTAATATGTATCCATATTATTTAATAATTTATGAACATCGTATTCTCGAGTTTCTCATGCTAAACATATCGGGTTAAGTTTATATGCATCCATTCGCAATAAATATTGGTTTTTGAATTAGTTTATGTTTGATTATTGCACTAAATTATTTTGGGCTTAGCGAAATTATGTGAGCCTTAAATCTTACTAGTGGAATATATATATTCCTCCAAATTCTTATTCCATGATACCACTATATATGGTTCACGTTCTATTTGCTAAAACTAGCAAGTATGATTTTTAATTAATAATAAAAAAATTTCAAAACGGACCTGAATTTTTGGTGGTTGTTACAGTCTCCCCTTGTTGAAAGAATTTCGTCCTCGAAATTCAGTTTGCATTATCTTCGGTTGTATGATCGAATAAGTGTGGATATTTTTTCTTCATTTCATCTTCACGTTCCCAGGTAAATTCTGGTCCACGTTTAGAATTCCACCTTACTTTGATAATGGGGATTCTACTCCTTTTCAACTGTTTTTCTTGACGATCCATTACTTGCACCGGTTCTTCAGTGAAATTCAGTTTGTCATCAATTGTTATCTCATCATGAGGTATTGCCAATTCCTCATTAATTATGCATTTCCTTAAATTTGACACGTGGAATGTGTCATGGATGTTACTTAGTTCTTCAGGTAATTTAAGGCGATAAGCCACTGGTCTAACTCTTGAGATCACCTCAAAAGGTCCAACATATCGAGGGCTTAATTTTCCTCTTCTCCCAAATCTAACCATGCCCTTCCATGGTGATACCTTTAGTAACACTTTGTCACCAACTTCAAACTCCAATGGTTTTCGTCTTTTATCGGCATAACTCTTTTGTCTATCTCTTGCTGCTTTCAACCTTTCCTTGATCTTGAATACTTTATCGGTGGTTTCTTGAACTATTTCGGGACCTGTTAGTTGGCTGTCACCGACTTCAGCCCAGCAAACTGGCGATCTACATTTACGGCCATACAAGGCTTCAAATGGTGCAGCTTTAATACTTGAGTGGTAGCTGTTGTTATATGAAAATTCTACTAAGGGTAAGTGATTATCCCAACTTCCACCAAAGTCCAATACGCAAGCTCTTAGCATATCTTCCAACGTTTGTATTGTTCTTTCTCTTTGACCATCCGTTTGTGGGTGATAAGCAGCACTTAGATCTAAGCGAGTACCTAAAGCCTTTTGAAATGTTTGCCAAAATCTGGATGTAAATCGGCTATCTCTGTCAGAAATGATTGAGATAGGTACACCATGTCGTGTGACTATTTCGTCTAATTATTTTGGGCTTAGCGAAATTATGTGAGCCTTAAATCTTACTAGTGGAATATATATATTCCTCCAAATTCTTATTCCATGATACCACTATATATGGTTCACGTTCTATTTGCTAAAACTAGCAAGTATGATTTTTAATTAATAATAAAAAAATTTCAAAACGGACCTGAATTTTTGGTGGTTGTTACACCCAAGAATAGGATTATCCCTTTGAATATTCTTATATATGTTTTGGGACATAAGCTGAGGGCTTTCAGGCTGGTTAAGGGCAGCCACAGGTTCCAGAGGAAGAACCTGTGGAACAACAAGAGGTGTGGCTTTCACCTTAGGTACGACTGTGCCCTGGGCAGTCCTTTTCACCTTTTTCTTTTTGGGATCAGTAGAAGGAGCCTGAGCAACTTTTGAGAGTTGCACAGGGGTTCGTTTGCGTTTGTAAGTAATCTTTATGGGGTGAGGAACAGAAGTGGAAGGTGTGGGTTCAGCATCTGTGGGGTTAACAAAGCTGTCACCTTCAGGAGTAGGTGACTCCATAGATGGAAGAAGGGGAGTGAATTTCCCAGAAAACTGGGCACCCTTCTTCTTTAGTTGCACAAAAACCTTGGAAGAAACCAAGGGCATTTTGTATGTATTCCCAGTTAGATTGAGGGAGGTGCCCAACTCCTCATTAAAGATCTGTTGCAAAAACCTGGGGTACATACAAAATTTCTTTGGTGAAGAAATATTGTCAACCAAATTATTAAAAATAAAAGCAGAGAAGTTAAACTGGTGGTTGGAGACCAAACCATGAATAGCCGAAGCTAAGTCAGATGGAATTTGATCCCAACCACCAGCTTTATTGGAAAGACAGTGAAGGAACAAATGTATGAGGTACTTGTAATTATAGGACACTCTACCCTTCAAATAGGTTGTTGAAGGGAGAGGACCTTCGTACCCCATCGACTGAAATGTCGATGCTGCCTCATCCTTTGTGAGTGAGACCTTTCCACCGGCATCATTTAGTCTGAGATGCCGACAGATGGTCTCTACATTGATAGAAACAGGATGAGCATCAACGGTGGCATTGAGAGTCCGACCATTGGAAGAAGAAGAAACAGAACAGGATGCCCAAAATTGTTGGTGATGAGATTCATACACCAAGGGCTGAACAGTGAGTGCAAAGAGATACCTGCTTCTTTGAAGAAAAGAGATGATTGGTACGAAGTCAGCATCATGCTCTGCTGATAACTCCGCAGGTACGTTGTGAGCAGGTTTGAAAGCAAGAAGATCCATTTCAATCGACGGTTTCTAGGTTACTATTTGAGAGAAAGAAGAAAGGCAATTTTGAAGTGAAACGGTGAGAGAAGATGAATGAGCGGGAGACCTATTTATACCTTCGGATTTCAGCATTTAATATATAAGCACATTAAATTTGAGATCCGGATTTCAGAAAAAGGTCTTCCGATGACAGCTGGTTTCACAATAAATGTTCAAAATTTATTAAGGACCAAGGGGCTTCCGAAGATGTGGATTTCGGAAGGAGTTTAAGAACCAAAAAGTTTTTCAGAAGAGTTTTGCTTCTGAAGTATCAGAAGCAATGGTTAGGAAGTATAAAGTTAATACATCGGAAGCATTACTTCTGAAGTATCAGATAAGTACATTATATAAAATGTTCTTCAGAAGAAACTTTCTTCTGAAGAGTATTATCAGAAAATTTAGCTTCCGAAGTTAATGTATCGGAAGAGTATTACTTCAGAAAATAATTTAACTTCTGAAGTGTGAGCACTTCCGACTAAGGAAGAAATAATGCTTTCGAAGACTGAACCTATCTTTTATCAGAAGATAAGTTGAGTTTATCTTCCGAAGAATCATTTATTCCTTATTTCTTCACTTATTCAAAGTTAATCATTCCAATGGATGTTATTAAATACCTGAATCTTCCTTCATCAAATGCCTTGGTGAAAAGATCAGCCAATTTGTGTTCTGAATCAACTTTGACTAAATGAATTAACTTCTTCTCTGCACAATCTCTGATGAAATGGTATCTGATGTCAATGTGCTTGGTCTTGGAATGCTTTACAGGATTATTGGTGATGGAAATTGCACTTGAATTGTCTATCTGAATAGGAGTATTGAACAGATCCACTCCATAATCCTTCATCTGATTTTGAATCCAAATGACTGGTGCACAGTAGCTAGAAGCAGCTATGTATTCTGCTTCGGCAGTAGAAGTAGAAACACATGACTGTTTCTTGCATTGCCACGAAACAATCCTGGATCCAAGAAATTGACATCCTCCAGATGTGGATTTCTTGCTGATGTTGCACCCTCCATAATCACTGTCAGTGTAAGCTATGAACTGGTAGTCTTCATTTCTAGGGTACCATAATCCTAGATTTGGTGCTCCTTTGAGATATCTAAAAATTCTTTTCACAGCCAGTAAATGTGAGACTTTGGGAGTGGCTTGAAATATTGCACAGACACAAGTTGCAAACATGATATCTGGCCTGCTTGCTGTGAGATACATCAAAGAGCCTATCATCGCCCTGTATTGGTGCTGATCAACATCCTCCCCCTCAAGATCAGGGCTAAGAGATGTTGTCTTGGACATAGGAGTTCCCAGAGCTTTGCAATCAGACATCTTAAATCTTTCAAGAATATCCTTGACATATTTTGATTGATTAATAAAAATCCCTGTAGGAGTTTGTTTCACTTGTAGTCCAAGAAAGAAGGTGAGTTCTCCCATTGAACTCATTTCAAACTTGGATTTCATTAGTGATTCAAAGTCCTTGCAGAGAGACTCATTAGTTGAACCAAAAATGATGTCATCAACATATATTTGGACTAGCATGATATGTTGATTGGACTTCTTGAAAAAGAGAGTTTTATCAATTGTTCCTCTCATTTCAAACTTGGATTTCATTAGTGATTCAAAGTCATTGCGCATTACATGTTGCAATAGTGACATTAACATAGTCAGGTATGTTGAATTGTTGAAATAAGCGTATAAAGTTAAACCTGATTGAAAAAAGTGAAGTTAAACTCACATGCTAATTGCTAATCCAGTATAACAAACTTATGCTAAAAGATTTCCTGCAAAACAAAAAACCCTAATTAAAATAAGTGACGTTAAAATATGTTATCTTACAATTCAAACGTGTTAAAACACATACAAAATCAGCAACACAGCTTGTATCAACTACATACAATACCTAGCATCATGATGATAAATTCAATTATTTTCAATCTGATGGAATAATAAGGAAGCTTATGTTGTTTTGTTTCTTGATAAAAGTAATTGTCTATCCTCCTTTTGTTTTACAAGCCAACACTACAAAGCGCTTTCCATAACTAAATACTAACACATAAATATATTACACTTATGAACCCAATAGTCTTGATCAAATAAAGTAAATCTTAACAAATTAGTCACTCTAATCAGCAAATTACACAGACACATAAATGGCCAACGTGCTTGATTGCCATCACAAACCTTCATGTTTTCCTAGTATTAAATCAGGATTTGACATTCAAAAACATCATGAGCATAATTAACTCTCCCCTATAATAAAAGGTATACACTTCATGTGTCTTCGTATGCAAGTGAAGTTATCAACAAAAAGAACATCTTTTAACCTTATAGATCATAAAAAAAAACATTTTAGCCACTTTCTAATCAATAATTTTGTAGTAAATCATACATAAAAATCAAGCACTTTGAATCATTGAATTTTGATAGGTGAAGCCTAAGAATATCACACATTGGTCTTGAGTAAATGTGTACTCAAATCCACATGTGCGTGTAAGTGTTTGTGAATTCAAATACTTTTATGCCACAAGGCGGACAAGATCTTATATGTAAGCAAATTACAAGTACAAATTAACAAAGCATTAACAAGAAGAGCAGAAAGCAAGAAGTAAATGCAGCTAACAGAAAACAACACGAGATGGCAATATGTTACATGACATATTGAGCATATAAATGCATAATAAGTTAATAACTATACACAACTTGTCAAACAAGTCTAGCTTTGAGAAAAGGGGCATCCTAGACTCCTAAATTACATATTGTTATCAAAATTGATTTTACATTTTGAATCTTTGATTAATAAACCATAATAAAAGATATCACTCTACCAACAATTGATAAGAAAAAGTGCCAAGCAGTGCTAGTGAAATACTAAGTTATCTTCAATATACATTCACTTTATAGCTGGTGACCTAATTACTATCAAGTTTTTGTTATAAATGTTGCTTCAAATAACTTGCTGCAAATTTAGCAATCAAACCATTATAAACTCAAGATCTTCAAATCAATAAACCTAATTTAAATTTCAATTATAAATATCAAGGACCTCATGCGACAAAAAGAAGGAACGAAAAATAAAACACAATTTGGCTGGCAATAAGCATGTGATTAAACAAAAAAAGTATAATTTTTGCAGGTAAATGTTTATAGTAGGTGTTAGTCAAGAAACTCATGAAAATATTTACAAGTCATGTTTTTAAACATCTCTACAAATCAAGAACTAAAAAGGCTTACAAAAAACCTATCAACACTACTAACATATATCCTATAGATTAACAATCAAACATAAAAACAGAAATATGATTCTCATAGGTTATGATTTAAACAAGAAAACAAAAACATATTACATACTGAGCTCCGGACCATGCGGGGGTCAAGGGGGCAGCGCCCCTGGCGGGGTCCAAGGGGCAGAGCCCCTGGTGGCGGTCCCGAAACCTAAACGAAATTTACTTAAACAAAACTCACAGAAAATGAAAAACTTCTGGAAGCTTTATAATTACCAAAAAATATCACAAAAACACATATAAGCAGACCTGTCAAAATTCCAACATTAAAACAGAAATATGATTCAAATCGATTATGATATAACAACAAAACACATATAAACAGATTATCAAGGTCAAGGACTTGGTAATTCAATATCTAAGGATTCATGTCATGAACATAATCACTGTAAATATCAACAGGAATTGAAGTCTCTTGAAAACCTTCAATGAAAATGTTAACAACATTCCAACAATGAATTGTATTTCACTTTAATTAAGGATATCAAGAAGCTTGACATCTTAACTGATGAAGCAACGAGGCAATTACTCAAAAATTTGGAGTTCAAATTCATACATACTTAAACAAACAAAACTCACAGACAACGAAATTCAATTGCAACATCACGTCTGGAAAATTTATAATTACCAAAAATATAACAAAACACATATGAGTAGACCTTTCAAATTCGATGAGTAGACCTTTCAAATTCGATGGGTGTGTATAAGCACCATCACAATCAAGTAGACCTTCCAAAAATCGATCACAAATACCATATAATAACAACAATTCGTACCTTACAATGGCAATGGAGAGGCTCTGTTAGTGATTTCGTTACTTTCTAAATGATGAGCAGTAGACAAGTGTAGGGGCTGCGACGCTGCGTGGAGGTCTGAGACGATGGCTGGCAAGACGAGATCGAAGGAGGGCTATCGCAGGAGGGTTGTGGTGGTGCTTTTACTAGATGATCACTCGATTGTGCAGGTGATGCAGATCAAAGGCTGGACGCAATTAGGGCTTTTAACTCTTCCCCCCGTTTTTTTTTACTAATTAACTTGTGTAAATTTAAGATGGAGGAAATTTTAAGAACCTATTTTATGATGGTGGAAAATCTTTTATTGAATTTTTAGTAAAATTTTTATAAGATAAAGGTGATACATTTAGTGACATAAAATAAAAGCCACAAAAATGTATGTTGAGAAATTATGGCATAATTAAGAGCCACTAAAAGAATTATTTGAATGCATAAATTAAAAATGCCACAAAAAGTATTAGTTGATTAAATATGGAACACACAAAGTGCCACTAAACCATATATTAGTGGCATAAAAGTGAAATGCCATTAAAACCGTATGCCACTATATGTCATTTTATTTGTAGTGAATTGATGTATTTCAGTTGGGGTTCGTGGTGTCTCCCATTGTTTCACAGCTTTAATCTTACTGGGATCCACTTGAGAAGCGTTCAAATTCACTACGTGCCCAAGAAATTAAACTTCTCGCAACCAAAACTCACACTTGGAGAATTTAGCATAAAGCTTCTCACGTGCCAAAAGTTCTAAGATCAGTTTCAAGTGTTGAGCATGTTCTTGTTGGTTATGAGAGTAAATGAGAATATCATCAATAAATACAATCACAAACTTATCTAGATATGGTCTACACACTCGATTCATTAGATCCATGAAAACTGCAAGTGCATTTGTTAACCCAAACGACATTACTAAAAACTCGTAATGCCCGTATCAGAATCTGAAAGCAGTTTTAGGAACATCATCATCATGAATTTTTAACTGATGATATCCGGATCTGAAATCAATTTTTGAGAAATAAGTAGCACCTTGTAATTGATCAAATAGATCATCGATATGTGGTAATGGATAACGGTTTTTGATGGTCAATTTATTGAGTTCCTTGTAGTCGATACACATCCTGATTGAACCATCCTTCTTTTTCACGAAAAGAATTGGTGCTCCCCATGGTGAGAAACTAGGTCTGATAATACCTTTATCTAACAGTTCATGTAATTGACCTGAAAGCTCTTGCATTTCTGAAGGTGCTAAACGATAAGGAGCTTTAGCAACAGGTGCTGCACCTAGAATCAAGTCAATACGAAATTCAACTTGTCTCACTAGGGGTAATCCTGATATATCCTCAGGAAAAAGTTCGAGAAAATCCTTGACTACAGGAATATCTTCGATATGTTTTTGTGGAAAACTGTTTTCCGTCACATGTGCTAGAAAGGCCTGACAACCTTTTCTTAAACATTTCTGAGTTTGCATACAAGATATGATACCAAGTTTTCTACCAGCTCGTTCTCCTTGAACTATCAGTGAATTACCGTCAAGTAATGGAATACGAATCAGCTTGTTTTGACACACAACTTCCGCTTGGTTCTCAAAAGGCCAATCCATACCGATTACTACATCAAAGCTTCCAAGTTCAATAGGAAGTAGATTGATATTGAAAAGATGATCATTCAGATTCAAGGAACATCCTTGAATAACACTATTAGTTTTGATTAACTTGCCATTAGCAAGTTCAATGACGTAGGGATTTTCTAGATCTACCGTAGGCAATGACGGTAATGATGCAAATTCAGGAGAGATAAAACTCTTATCTGCCCCTGTATCAAACAAAACTGATGCGTATAGGTTATTAAGAAGAAACGTACCTGTGACAATGTTTGCATCATGCCTTGCCTCTGTTTCACCAATCTAGAAAGCTCTCCCCGAGCTTCATTCCCTTGATTGGTGTTGTTGTTGTTTGGACAGTTTCTCATGAGATGATCGAGACTTACACACTTGAAGCACGATCGATTTGTTTGGGTGGTTTGTCGTGGTGCTTGATTTGGTTGACGAGTAGGCAACTTACAGCACCTGGTGTAGTGTCCTGTTTGATGAAATGGACATTTGTCACATTTGGGTGCGTGCCCGGTCTAGGCTTTCCTCTTAGGAACAGCCGCACCATAGTTTTTCACAGTTGGTTTGCTCTGGCTAGTGTCAGCCGGAGCTTTCGTTTTGCTCTTTTGAAACCACTGTCGTGGTACTAGAGGTACTGACATCACTACGGCCCACAACCGTCTGAGTTGTTGTGGTTAAAGTACCACTTTTTACCGCCTCATCGGTAAGCTTAGTGGTTAACAGAATTGTACGTTTCAGAGTGGTTGGTTCAGCTGCAGTCACCATTCCCCGAATCTGGGGAACCAAAACTTTGATATACTTCTCAATTAAAGCTGCTTCTGTAGGAAACATATTGGGAAGTAAGCAAGTGAGTTCATGAAAACGATCCGTATAAGCTAAACAATCAGAACCGATCATAGAGTGATTCTAGAATTCCCCCTGGGGCTTTTGAATTTCAGTTATTGGGCAGTACTCTGACATAATCAGAGTTTTGAAATCATTCCAGCCCATTGAATCGACGGTTGCTGAACCCAAAGTTTTTGCCTGGGTATTCCACTAGGTTAAAGCTGAGTCTTTCAGAGAACAAGCAGCATAAGACACCTTATGATCCGCCAAACATTGGCTAATCTTGAATTTGGTTTCCATCTCCTCAATCCACCTCAAAAGCCCAGCCACTCCTTCTTTTCCCGTAAAAGTAGGAGGGTTGCACGAAGCAAAGTACTTGTAAGTACATCCTTGCTATGGTGGATCAAGATCAGTTGTTTTTGTTGTTGTTGTACCGGTGGTATGATGAGTTTCTACGTGGCCACTAGAAGCATTATGTTCAGTGTGATCATGGTCCCCACCAAAACCAGAAGTGATATGTGGTTGATGTTGTGTCAAAACACCACAAGCAGATAGCTGTTCTCTCACAATTCGATCTATCATTGCCTCATTCAGTTCAGATCCACTTGCAATCGCAGGTGAAACCACGTTCACTTCAGGGTTTACGGGTGGAACTGTATTCGTTTCCAGATTTCCAGGTGGAACCACGTTTGTTTCCGGATTAATATGCAGATCCGGATTGGGTTCTACATTCACAGGTGGAACTTGATTCAGTTCAGGGTTAGAAATATTCTTGGCAGTGTTCTTGGCTGGTCGACCTCGTTTTGGAGCCATTGTTCTGCTCACATGCAAACAAACTCTGGTCAGTTCAACAACATTAAAGATATAACCCTTTCGGTCACATAAATTCAACCATATTCAGTCATACTGACAAATTTATGTTGAAATGTGATTATAAGAAACATAGCATAACTACATTGAAAAGATCCAGATATGTTCTCAGTACGCAACAATCATACAGATGTTTGTAGTTATACTTAGTCCTGTTATCTCAAAAACATGTTACAGTACCACACAGCACACGACATTGTGACACAAATATAGATATGTTATCACATAAGTTTTTGAGATATTATCATGTAGAACTTTGAAACGTGTCATCCAGACAATTGATAAGTTACCACACAGGATTTTGATATGTGTCATAGACAATTGATAAGTTACCACACAGGATTTTGATATGTGTCACACAGACAATTGATAAGTTACCACACAAGATTTTGATATGTGTCATACAGACAATTGATAAGTTACCACACATGATTTTGATATGTGTCACACAGGCAATTGATATGTTACCACATAGGATTTTGATACGTGTCATACAGACAATTGATAAGTTACCACACAAGATTTTGATATGTGTCACACAGACAATTGATATGTTACAACACAGGATTTTGATATGTGTCACACAGACAATTGATATGTTACCACTCAGGATTTTGATATGTGTCATACAGACAATTGATAAGTTATCACACAGGATTTTGATATGTGTCACATAGACAATTGATATGTTACCACACAGGATTTTACGTTATCTAGTTACTGCTCATACAAGTTTGGTATTAACGCACAGTTCATACACAACACATTTACACATTACACACAAACAGATATACAAAAATAACCATTTTATTATTACACAACAGTTTTGTACAAGAAAGTGTCATCAGAACCACACGAACAACCATCTAAGTACATGGGATCTATTCTACAACAAAAGTCCCAATTCACCACACCAAGATCATACTTACCGCATAAAGAACGGTAAGCAGGCTATCACTATGGCTATAGCAGCCATCACTTTAGCCATCACCATCAATCTCACCTCCAAACTCATCATGCCCACTATCCCTATAACCATCTCCCTCACATGCACCAACCTATCCCTCAACGATGTCACTTGCTGCCAAAACGTAGCAATCACTGCCTGTCCCCATGTCCTCCTCAGTCTGTCCTCCACAGCCACTCTCCATGCTTGGGTGTCTGTGTCCAAAGCATTCACCTGCTCCATAAGAGTCAGGTGGAATGTAAGGATCTCCGGTACAGTAGTACGGATATCCTCTAAAGTAGCACGATACTGCTGCAGGTCCTGACGTGTCCCGGTAAGTCCTGGGTGACCAGCTGCAACTGCGCCCGGAGCTCAGCTTGGTGGGAGGACTCTCTCACCTTATGGATATTAGGAGGCACATCCCTCTGTGCCATCTGATGTCGTGGAGGTAGTCCTGTAGTCTTGCGGACTTGACCCCGCATACGCCTCAATCCATCCTACATGGGGACCCTCTGAGGAGACGATCTCTGCCTCCTGTCTGCAGAGGCATTCTCAGCAGGTGGTTGAGAATGTCTAGGTGAAACAGATGGTGCTGCTGGTGGTGGTGGTGTAGCTGGTACAGGTTGTGGTGCATGTCTGCGGTACTGGTGGTACCGCTTGTGATGCAGCTGATGATGCTTCCGATGGATCGGAATCGGAACTCGAACTGGGCATGTCATCAAGTATGACATACGGAAACCTCTGATAGATATAGCGCTCAGGTGGATTGGCCATCGCTGTACGAATAAAATTCCCATACCAGTACCATGAAAGGGATATTGAATAATAATATTCAACACAAACATGACATGATATCTCTTTCTATCTTAAAGCAGCTACTCGTCCTTATAGTTATTATTTTTTTGCTTGCATTGAATTCCACTAGAACGCACACGTGTTGCAAATTTCAGTTATGCTGGCCACTCATAACTGGAATTCGTACAACCTGATTATTCTGGCTCAATTCAAAACAAGTTTTGTTCATTAGTTATGTTCTGTGCTCTCAGTGTTGCTATACGAGCCTATGGTTATAGTCTAGGTCTCTAAGTCCAGCTAAATTCTATAACATGTGGCTCTGATACTGTCGCACCCCGAGAAATCCCGTCCCTTCCGGGGCGCGAGCGGCAACAGATTGTCAGGATCGCAGTCTCCGGTCACACAACATGCGAGACCTATATGTCCGGTTTCGTACGTACATTCATTAAATTGGATAAAACAGTTTGGTAAAATCAAAGTTGCGGAAATAAAGTATATGTTAACAAAACAGTTTAACATTCATAGTTTGCGGAAGCGTTAATTTAAAACAGTTTTCAGAATGATTAGTAATAATAGTTGCGGAAGCGATTAAGGTAGTATGACAATACATAAGTAACAAAATCAAAAGTTTAAAGATTATCAAATGGCCTAAGACACTACAGTAGATGCATGGACTCCATCCTAGCATCCTAGTCCTTGTGCACATGCCTTAGTTACCTGAGAAAACATGCGAGTAAAAGGGTCAACACAAAGGTTGGTGAGAGCACAGGTTTTATATCAGCAGTAAACATCAAAATGTTTAAAGTAAAGTTGCAGGTCTACTTTTCAATACAATGCAATATCAATTGGTAGCTAGTCAATATGTGTTATATCATATGCGGGTTCGCAACCGAAGCTAACATGCTGCCTCCCGCCATATCCATCCAAGATATGGCAAATGTTGTTTGGTCAATTATGCACTGTTCCGACCTCCAGTCGGGGTGGCCCCGCAACAGTGGGGCTTGTCAGGCCCAAATAGTACTATTCAGAATTACCACGCTAAGCGCCACGCGCTACTAACGGTTCGAGCTGTGTTTAATGAGGACTTATCAGTTTGTGGATGAATGCCACACATATGCATATACGATATTAGCATGTACAAAAGAAACCAAAAATGTGTAAGTTGTTCAAAAGTAGTTTGTATGCAATGTTTTCTCCCCCAAAGGTAGAAAATGTAAAAAGGGGCCGTGAACTCACCTGTTACAGCAGTCCCGGTGTGTATGTGGGTTCGCGTCTTGCGAGAGCTAGCACCTGCTAGTATGCACCTATAACCATATAGGTGTGAGTATGTGTTCTGTGTTGTGTTGTATCCCATACAACTCCAAGTGTCGGTGTGCTCAACCGAGTGTGTGCGTGTTGACTAGTGAGACTCGACGAATCGTTGGTGACACGATTGTTGTGTTTTTGTGCCTTGATGCACATAAGACACCAAAATGCATCCTATGACTCTAATAACATAAGTTACCATTTTTAGAAAGTTTCCAATTTAGGAAAGTCTAGTTATGAAATCCCATTTCATAAAACTAATGACTTCCAATATGTTTATAAAACACGTTTAAACCCTTAAAACACGTCGTTTGCGCATAAATCGCCATTTACGCCGTTTTGCCCAAATAAAGTTTCCTTATTTGGAAAGTATCCGTTTAAAAGCTTGTTTTTACAAAACGAAGTTTCTAGATATGTTAAAATTCATTTCTAAACATGTTTTAACAATCAAAGTTCATCAAAATACTTTAAAACATCAAAAGCCCTCTTTTGATTTTTAAAAGTTTCCATAATTAGTAAGTTTTCACTAAAATCATGATTTTGACAAAATCAAATATCCCGATGTGTTTCTAAACACTCCAATACACATTTAACATCATCTAGACATGTCTAACATGTCTAGATCATCACAAATCCAAGACTTGCAACATAAAAGTTTCCTTTTATGGCAAGTGTACCAATACATCATCAAATCAACCAATAACTAAACCAAACTTAAATCTAACATCACTAAACACTAAAATCAGTAATTCTAGATCAAATACACAACAAATCACCAACACATTTGAGCACAATAACTAAACGGAGTTGCATGTGGGTTTTTAGCCCTTGCATGCGCGATCTAACTATAGATAAACATAAGGAACTACCTTAGAAGCTTAGATTCAGTGGAGATGGCTACTGATGATGAAGTTCCAGTGGGCTGATGGTTGCTCCAAGCTTCTCGATGGCTTACAAGACCTTCCTTGTGCCTCAAAGGGTCCAAATGACCCACCAATGAAAGGGATAGCTCCAAGGATGTTACCAGGGGGATTAGAGGCTGATATCAGTGGGTTTTGGTCGCAAATAGATGTGAGAGTTCGAGTGAATTGCAAAGGAGCCGGGTAGAAATGAGATGGGGTTGATTATAAAAAAATTTTGATCTGCATGGCCTTCGCGTACCGCGAAGGCCGATCAAAAGTTTTCATCGCGTACCGCGATGAGATTCGGGAGTCTCGACTCCCGGTTTTCGTCGCGTATCGCGGAGCCTTTCGCGATGGGGTTGTCGCGTACCGCGACGGGTCCCATTTCTTGTTTTTCGATTCCATTGATACGATTTGGCTCGTACTTGATTCCTAACGTTTATCCTAAACACCTAATACGTGTTTAGCACATAATCATGTAATAACATATAAGTTTGATCACCAACGTTCGTGGGACTCGTGTGTGTTTTGATAATTTCTCGAATTATCTTTGACAGTTTGTGTTCGTGCCTTACGAAGTGTTCGCACGCTTGATTAATCCTAATCAACGTGTAATGCACAATTCAATAACTCCTCGAATTATTGTCTTGTGTTAGTGTTGTGTTTGCCACCCTTGGTTTCCAAAACCAATGTGCAATGCAATGTACGATTCGATAGTTCCTTGAACTATCGTTTCGTAGTTGTTTGTGTACAACTCATCTAATTAACATAATTAAATGAAATGTAACAAGTATGAATGTGAATTGTAAAGAATGTAAGAGTTGCAATTTACCTGAAATTGCCGGGTGTCACATCATCCCCTTGTTGAAAGAAATTTCGTCCCGAAATTTGATTGTAGTTGGTAGTGGTTGAGAAGCAACAGTGTTTGAAAGACAAAAATTTTTCAGTTGTCACATCATTCCCTTGTTGAAAGGAATTTCGTCCCGAAATTTATTTGTTGTTGTCGGCGTTCGACGTTGTCTGCTTGAAAAGATGGGGATATTTGCGCATCATCTGATCTTCACGCTCCCACGTGAATTCAGGTCCGCGTTTCGAGTTCCATCGGACTTTTACAATAGGAATCTTACTCTGCTTGAGTTGTTTGACCTCACGGTCCATGATCTCTACCGCCTCTTCCACGAACCGTAGTTGTTCATCCACCTGGATCTCATCCAGTGGAACTATAAGTGTTTCGTCAGATAGACACTTTTTCAAGTTTGAGACGTGGAACACGTTGTGAACTCCGTCGAGTTCGGCTGGTAAGTTGAGTTGGTATGCCACCGGACCAATCCTCTTCAGGATCTCGAAAGGTCCAATATACCGTGGGTTCAGTTTGCCTCGTTTACCAAAACGAATGACGCCTTTCCAGGGTGAAACTTTCAGAAGGACTTTATCTCCTACCTGAAATTCCAGAGGTTTTCGGCGTTTGTCAGCATAGCTCTTTTGACGGTCACGAGCTGCTGCCATGCGGTTTCTGATTTGCACGATTTTCTCTGTTGTTTCATGCACAAGTTCCGGGCCAGTGAGCTGACTGTCACCCACTTCCGCCCAACAGATGGGTGATCGGCATTTCCTGCCATAGAGTGCCTCAAAAGGCGCTGCTTTAATGCTTGTGTGGTAACTGTTGTTGTAGGAAAACTCCACCAATGGCAGGTGAGTTTCCCAACTATTTCCAAAATCCACTACGCATGCTCGTAGCATATCTTCAAGGGTTTGTATCGTGCGTTCACTCTGGCCATCAGTTTGTGGGTGGTATGCTGTACTCATATCCAACCGTGTACCAAGTGACTTTTGCAATGATTTCCAGAAGTTAGAAGTGAATCTGGCGTCTCGATCCGAAATGATGGAGATTGGCACTCCATGTCGTGAGACCACTTCTTTAACATAGATTCTGGCTAACTTTTCCATCTTGTCATTTTCCTTGATCGCGAGGAAATGTGCTGATTTAGTCAGTCGGTCCACAATTACCCAGATAGTGTCACATCCACTTGGGGTACGGGGTAATTTGGTGATGAAATCCATGGAGATTTGTTCCCATTTCCACATGGGGATCTCAGGTTGTGTGAGTAATCCAGAGGGTTTCTGGTACTCGATCTTGACTTTGGCACAAGTCAAGCATTTGCCTACGTAGGTGGCAATGTCGGCTTTCATGTGCGGCCACCAGTAAAGTACCTTCAGATCGTGGTACATCTTATCAGATCCAGGGTGAATGGAATACCGAGATTTGTGAGCTTCGTCCATCACAAGGTCTCGTAGGTTTCCTTGACGTGGAACCCAGACGCGTTCCATGAAATAATGTAAACCATCGGCTTTTACTTTAAGGTGTTGTTCCATTCCTCTTAGTGATTCTGCCACTAGGTTTTCTGATTTAAGTGCCTCCTCTTGGGCAATTCGCAACTGCTCAGGGAGGTTAGGATAGATGGTAAGCTGTAAAGCTCGTACCCTCTTGGGTTTCGATGTGTTTTTCCGGCTTAGGGCATCGGCCACTACATTGGCCTTCCCCGGGTGGTACTTGATAGCACACTCATAGTCGTTTAGGAGTTCGAGCCAGCGACGTTGTCGCATGTTCAGCTCCTTCTGCTCGAATATATGCTGGAGGCTCTTGTGATCAGTGTATATCGTACACTTTGTACCATACAGGTAGTGTCTCCAGATCTTGAGTGCAAATACCACGGCTCCAAGTTCCAAGTCGTGGGTGGTGTAGTTCTTCTCGTGGACTTTCAGTTGTCGAGAAGCATATGCGATCACCTTTTCTCGCTGCATTAGCACGCAGCCGAGCCCTTGTATCGAGGCATCGCAATATACAACGAAATCGTCCGTTCCATCAGGAAGTGATAAGATAGGAGCACTACAGAGCTTCTGCTTGAGAAGTTGGAATGCAGCTTCTTGTTTGTTAGTCCAGTGATATTTCTTGTCTTTGTGGGTTAAAGCTGTGAGTGGTTGGGCTATCTTTGAAAATCCTTCGATAAATCGTCGATAATAGCCTGCCAATCCTAGGAATTGTCGCACCTCAGTTGGGGTCTTTGGTGCTTCTCAGTTTTTGATTGCCTCTATCTTAGATTTATCCACATGAATCCCTTGTTCATTAACAACATGTCCCAAAAATTGGACTTCTCGGATCCAAAAGTCGCATTTTGAGAGTTTAGCGTACAGCTTCTCTTTTCGTAGCAGTTCAAGAGCCAATTGAAGATGCTCTTTGTGTTCTTCCTGGGTTTTGGAGTAGATGAGAATATCATCTATAAAGACAATGATAAACTTGTCGAGGTATGGTTTGCAAACTCTATTCATGAGATCCATGAATACTGCGGGTGCGTTTGTCAGCCCAAACGGCATAACCAAAAACTCATAATGGCCATACCGAGTGCGGAAAGCAGTCTTGGGTATATCTTCCTCCTGAATTCTCAACTGGTGGTATCCAGATCGCAAATCGATCTTAGAGTAGTAACTTGATCCTTGCAGTTGATCGAACAGATCATCGATAAGGGGTAAGGGGTATCGGTTCTTGATTGTCACTTTGTTTAATTCCCGATAGTCAATGCACATACGGAACGTGCCATCCTTCTTCTTTACAAACAAGACCGGAGCTCCCCAGGGTGAGAAGCTTCGTCTAATGAAACCCTTGTCCAGCAACTCTTGCAGTTGATTGGACAGTTCCTGCATCTCCGAAGGCGCAAGTCGATATGGTGCTCGTGCAATAGGCGCTACTCCTGGCACAAGGTCTATGCGGAACTCCACTTGTCGAGGTGGGGGAAGTCCTGGTAGATCTTCAGGAAATACGTCGGGGTAGTCGCATACGACTGGGATGTCTTCGATTTTCTTCCCCTCCTCAGTCTTGTCGGTGATAAGCGCCAGAATGACTGTGTATCCCTTTCGTAAGCATTTGTGAGCTTTCATGCACGAGATGATGTTCAGAGGAGTGTCACTCCTTTCGCCCTTGATATCTAGAGTTTCTCCGTCAGGGAGAGGTATGCGCACAACCTTTTCGTGGCAAATGATTTCAGCCTGGTTTTCAGACAACCAATCCATGCCCACTACGACATCAAAACTGCCTAGTGTAACCGGCATGAGGTCAATCTTAAATTTATGGCCTGCTAGCTCTAAAGTGCATTCCCTCAGAATGTGCTCAGTTACAATCAATTTACCATCAGCTAGCTCTACTGTGTATACAACCTCTAAGGGTGTTGGGGTTATGGCAAGTATCTCACTAAAGTCTTTAGATATAAAGCTTTTCTCAGCTCCAGTATCAAACAATATAGTAGCATAATTATCGTTCAAGAGATACGTACCGGTTGCAAGGTTGGGATCCCTCCTGGCCTCCTTGGCCCCAATCACGAAGGCTCGTCCCCTCGTGCCATTGTTCCCATTGTTGTTCTGTTGGTTGTTGTTGTTGTTGTTTTTCAGGTGTGGGCAGTCCTTCTTGAAGTGCCCTGGCTTTCCACATTCGAAGCAACCCTTAGGTGCTTCAAGCTGTTGTTGTTGTTGGGGTTGTGGGGTCTTTGCAAGTAGTTCACCCCTGCAGTCTTTAGCTGCATGTCCCCCTTTTCCACAGCGCTGGCATTGAAAGCGGCCACACTGACCCTGTGCATGGTGGAAGTTGCATTTGTGGCATTTAGAGTGTTTCCCAGCATAACCTCCTTGGTTCTGGGTGGTTGGGATAGGTGGGGCATAAGCTTGGGTTGATCCAAACTTACGTTGCTGTGGTGGTGGTTGAAGAGTGGAAGTCTTGTTCAGGGTGTCATCCCACTTTCGTTTGCCCTTGTCGTTAGTTGTGGTCACAGCACCACGAGGTGGCAAGAGTCCTTGTGCAACAGCCGAATCAGTGAGCTTGTGAGTTAGTCGCACAGTTTGTTGCATGGTGATGGGGTCGGCAGAAAGTACCATGCCCTGAATTTGAGGTGGTAGTCCCTCAATGTACTTTTCTATGTGCTTGAAAGGTGGGTTTGCCATTTACGGGCACATGTTTGCCAGATCGTAAGACCGGGCAGTGTATGCCTCAACCTCGGAACCAATCATCTTATGGTTCCAAAACTCAGTCTCAAGTTTCTGTACCTCACCACGAGGGCAGTATTCGCGGTTCAATATTTGCTTAAAATTATCCCAAGGCAGAGCGTTGGCTGCATCAAGCCCTAGGTTCTGAACGTTGGCATTCCACCAAGTGAGGGCAGCTCCCTCGAATGTCCCTGTAGCGAACTTGACCCTGTCCTCGTTCCTGCAGTTGCTCATGGCGAAGGCTGATTCCGCCTTCTCAATCCAGCGTAATAGCCCAACGGCTCCCTCAGTGCCGCTGAATGAATGGGGTTTGCAATCCAGGAACATCTTGAACGTGCAGAGAGGCGGGTTAGGATTTGCTCCTTGGTTAAGTGGGTTTTGATTACGGGCAGCTTCCCGTGCAGCAAGTACCTCCTCAACACGTTCGTTGATGAGGGCATTCAACTCAGCCTGTGTCAAGTTGATGTTCCCGCGTCCTCCCGCGTTCCCGCGTCCTCCCGCGTTCCTGCGTCCTCCACGTCTTCCAGCCATGATCTTCATAGCGAGGATAAGTGTTAGTGTTTGCTTGATGACTATTGTAGTGAGTGCGGTAGGTACTGTAAAGAATATATAGAGCTTTCGGCTATCCCCGACATGGGTAGTCACGTGCGGTGATGAACGTAATGCATATAAGGTATGTCATGTGTGCAAGTATCACAATACTAAGCACTAAGTGTTGTGTGGAGACTAGTGGTTATAGACTAAGTTCACTAAATGCAAACCTAATTCGCAATAACCTGGCTCTGATACCAATCTGTCGCACCCCGAGAAATCCCGTCCCTTCCGGGGCGCGAGCGGCAACAGATTGTCAGGATCGCAGTCTCCGGTCACACAACATGCGAGACCTATATGTCCGGTTTCGTACGTACATCCATTAAATTGGATAAAACAGTTTGGTAAAATCAGAGTTGCGGAAATAAAGTATATGTTAACAAAACAGTTTAACATTCATAGTTTGCGGAAGCGTTAATTTAAAACAGTTTTCAGAATGATTAGTAGTAATAGTTGCGGAAGCGATTAAGGTAGTATGACAATACATAAGTAACAAAATCAAAAGTTTAAAGATTATCAAATGGCCTAAGACACTACAGTAGATGCATGGACTCCATCCTAGCATCCTAGTCCTTGTGCACGTGCCTTAGTTACCTGAGAAAACATGCGAGTAAAAGGGTCAACACAAAGGTTGGTGAGAGCACAGGTTTTATATCAGCAGTAAACATCAAAATGTTTAAAGTAAAGTTGCAGGTCTACTTTTCAATACAATGCAATATCAATTGATAGCTAGTCAATATGTGTTATATCATATGCGGGTTCGCAACCGAAGCTAACATGCTGCCTCCCGCCATATCCATCCAAGATATGGCAAATGTTGTTTGGTCAATTATGCACTGTTCCGACCTCCAGTCGGGGTGGCCATACGGCTCGCAACAGTGGGGCTTGTCAGGCCCAAATAGTACTATTCAGAATTACCACGCTAAGCGCCACGCGCTACTAACGGTTCGAGCTGTGTTTAATGAGGACTTATCAGTTTGTGGATGAATGCCACACATATGCATATACGATATTAGCATGTACAAAAGAAACCAAAAATGTGTAAGTTGTTCAAAAGTAGTTTGTATGCAATGTTTTCTCCCCCAAAGGTAGAAAATGTAAAAAGGGGCCGTGAACTCACCTGTTACAGCAGTCCCGGTGTGTATGTGGGTTCGCGTCTTGCGAGAGCTAGCACCTGCTAGTATGCACCTATAACCATATAGGTGTGAGTATGTGTTCTGTGTTGTGTTGTATCCCATACAACTCCAAGTGTCAGTGTGCTCAACCGAGTGTGTGCGTGTTGACTAGTGAGACTCGACGAATCGTTGGTGACACGATTGTTGTGTTTTTGTGCCTTGATGCACATAAGACACCAAAATGCATCCTATGACTCTAATAACATAAGTTACCATTTTTAGAAAGTTTCCAATTTAGGAAAGTCTAGTTATGAAATCCCATTTCATAAAACTAATGACTTCCAATATGTTTATAAAACACGTCGTTTGCGCATAAATCGCCATTTACGCCGTTTTACCCAAATAAAGTTTCCTTATTTGGAAAGTATCCGTTTAAAAGCTTGTTTTTACAAAACGAAGTTTCTAGATATGTTAAAATTCATTTCTAAACATGTTTTAACAATCAAAGTTCATCAAAATACTTTAAAACATCAAAAGCCCTCTTTTGATTTTTAAAAGTTTCCATAATTAGTAAGTTTTCACTAAAATCATGATTTTGACAAAATCAAATATCCCGATGTGTTTCTAAACACTCCAATACACATTTAACATCATCTAGACATGGTTAACATGTCTAGATCATCACAAATCCAAGACTTGCAACATAAAAGTTTCCTTTTATGGCAAGTGTACCAATACATCATCAAATCAACCAATAACTAAACCAAACTTAAATCTAACATCACTAAACACTAAAATCAGTAATTCTAGATCAAATACACAACAAATCACCAACACATTTGAGCACAATAACTAAACGGAGTTGCATGTGGGTTTTTAGCCCTTGCATGCGCGATCTAACTATAGATAAACATAAGGAACTACCTTAGAAGCTTAGATTCAGTGGAGATGGCTACTGATGATGAAGTTCCAGTGGGTTGATGGTTGCTCCAAGCTTCTCGATGGCTTCCAAGACCTTCCTTGTGCCTCAAAGGCTCCAAATGACCCACCAATGAAAGGGATAGCTCCAAGGATGTTACCAGGGGGATTAGAGGCTGATATCAGTGGGTTTTGGTCGCAAATAGATGTGAGAGTTCGAGTGAATTGCAAAGGAGCCGGGTAGAAATGAGATGGGGTTGATTATAAAAAATTTTGATCTGCATGGCCTTCGCGTACCGCGAAGGCCGATCAAAAGTTTTCATCGCGTACCGCGATGAGATTCGGGAGTCTCGACTCCCGGTTTTCGTCGCGTATCGCGGAGCCTTTCGCGATGGGGTTGTCGCGTACCGCGACGGGTCCCATTTCTTGTTTTTCGATTCCGTTGATACGATTTGGCTCGTACTTGATTCCTAACGTTTATCCTAAACACCTAATACGTGTTTAGCACATAATCATGTAATAACATATAAGTTTGATCACCAACGTTCGTGGGACTCGTGTGTGTTTTGATAATTTCTCGAATTATCTTTGACAGTTTGTGTTCGTGCCTTACGAAGTGTTCGCACGCTTGATTAATCCTAATCAACGTGTAATGCACAATTCAATAACTCCTCGAATTATTGTCTTGTGTTAGTGTTGTGTTTGCCACCCTTGGTTTCCAAAACCAATGTGCAATGCAATGTACGATTCGATAGTTCCTTGAACTATCGTTTCGTAGTTGTTTGTGTTCAACTCATCTAATTAACATAATTAAATGAAATGTAACAAGTATGAATGTGAATTGTAAAGAATGTAAGAGTTGCAATTTACCTGAAATTGCCGGGTGTCACATCATCCCCTTGTTGAAAGAAATTTCGTCCCGAAATTTGATTGTAGTTGGTAGTGGTTGAGAAGCAACAGTGTTTGAAAGACAAAAATTTTTCAGTTGTCACATCATTCCCTTGTTGAAAGGAATTTCGTCCCGAAATTTATTTGTTGTTGTCGGCGTTCGACGTTGTCTGCTTGAAAAGATGGGGATATTTGCGCATCATCTGATCTTCACGCTCCCACGTGAATTCAGGTCCGCGTTTCGAGTTCCATCGGACTTTTACAATAGGAATCTTACTCTGCTTGAGTTGTTTGACCTCACGGTCCATGATCTCTACCGCCTCTTCCACGAACCGTAGTTGTTCATCCACCTGGATCTCATCCAGTGGAACTATAAGTGTTTCGTCAGATAGACACTTTTTCAAGTTTGAGACGTGGAACACGTTGTGAACTCCGTCGAGTTCGGCTGGTAAGTTGAGTTGGTATGCCACCGGACCAATCCTCTTCAGGATCTCGAAAGGTCCAATATACCGTGGGTTCAGTTTGCCTCGTTTACCAAAACGAATGACGCCTTTCCAGGGTGAAACTTTCAGAAGGACTTTATCTCCTACCTGAAATTCCAGAGGTTTTCGGCGTTTGTCAGCATAGCTCTTTTGACGGTCACGAGCTGCTGCTATGCGGTTTCTGATTTGCACGATTTTCTCTGTTGTTTCATGCACAAGTTCCGGGCCAGTGAGCTGACTGTCACCCACTTCCGCCCAACAGATGGGTGATCGGCATTTCCTGCCATAGAGTGCCTCAAAAGGCGCTGCTTTAATGCTTGTGTGGTAACTGTTGTTGTAGGAAAACTCCACCAATGGCAGGTGAGTTTCCCAACTATTTCCAAAATCCACTACGCATGCTCGTAGCATATCTTCAAGGGTTTGTATCGTGCGTTCACTCTGGCCATCAGTTTGTGGGTGGTATGCTGTACTCATATCCAACCGTGTACCAAGTGACTTTTGCAATGATTTCCAGAAGTTAGAAGTGAATCTGGCGTCTCGATCCGAAATGATGGAGATTGGCACTCCATGTCGTGAGACCACTTCTTTAACATAGATTCTGGCTAACTTTTCCATCTTGTCATTTTCCTTGATCGCGAGGAAATGTGCTGATTTAGTCAGTCGGTCCACAATTACCCAGATAGTGTCACATCCACTTGGGGTACGGGGTAATTTGGTGATGAAATCCATGGAGATTTGTTCCCATTTCCACATGGGGATCTCAGGTTGTGTGAGTAATCCAGAGGGTTTCTGGTACTCGATCTTGACTTTGGCACAAGTCAAGCATTTGCCTACGTAGGTGGCAATGTCGGCTTTCATGTGCGGCCACCAGTAAAGTACCTTCAGATCGTGGTACATCTTATCAGATCCAGGGTGAATGGAATACCGAGATTTGTGAGCTTCGTCCATCACAAGGTCTCGTAGGTTTCCTTGACGTGGAACCCAGACGCGTTCCATGAAATAATGTAAACCATCGGCTTTTACTTTAAGGTGTTGTTCCATTCCTCTTAGTGATTCTGCCACTAGGTTTTCTGATTTAAGTGCCTCCTCTTGGGCAATTCGCAACTGCTCAGGGAGGTTAGGATAGATGGTAAGCTGTAAAGCTCGTACCCTCTTGGGTTTCGATGTGTTTTTCCGGCTTAGGGCATCGGCCACTACATTGGCCTTCCCCGGGTGGTACTTGATAGCACACTCATAGTCGTTTAGGAGTTCGAGCCAGCGACGTTGTCGCATGTTCAGCTCCTTCTGCTCGAATATATGCTGGAGGCTCTTGTGATCAGTGTATATCGTACACTTTGTACCATACAGGTAGTGTCTCCAGATCTTGAGTGCAAATACCACGGCTCCAAGTTCCAAGTCGTGGGTGGTGTAGTTCTTCTCGTGGACTTTCAGTTGTCGAGAAGCATATGCGATCACCTTTTCTCGCTGCATTAGCACGCAGCCGAGCCCTTGTATCGAGGCATCGCAATATACAACGAAATCGTCCGTTCCATCAGGAAGTGATAAGATAGGAGCACTACAGAGCTTCTGCTTGAGAAGTTGGAATGCAGCTTCTTGTTTGTTAGTCCAGTGATATTTCTTGTCTTTGTGGGTTAAAGCTGTGAGTGGTTGGGCTATCTTTGATAATCCTTCGATAAATCGTCGATAATAGCCTGCCAATCCTAGGAATTGTCGCACCTCAGTTGGGGTCTTTGGTGCTTCTCAGTTTTTGATTGCCTCTATCTTAGATTTATCCACATGAATCCCTTGTTCATTAACAACATGTCCCAAAAATTGGACTTCTCGGATCCAAAAGTCGCATTTTGAGAGTTTAGCGTACAGCTTCTCTTTTCGTAGCAGTTCAAGAGCCAATTGAAGATGCTCTTTGTGTTCTTCCTGGGTTTTGGAGTAGATGAGAATATCATCTATAAAGACAATGATAAACTTGTCGAGGTATGGTTTGCAAACTCTATTCATGAGATCCATGAATACTGCGGGTCCGTTTGTCAGCCCAAACGGCATAACCAAAAACTCATAATGGCCATACCGAGTGCGGAAAGCAGTCTTGGGTATATCTTCCTCCTGAATTCTCAACTGGTGGTATCTAGATCGCAAATCGATCTTAGAGTAGTAACTTGATCCTTGCAGTTGATCGAACAGATCATCGATAAGGGGTAAGGGGTATCGGTTCTTGATTGTCACTTTGTTTAATTCCCGATAGTCAATGCACATACGGAACGTGCCATCATTCTTCTTTACAAACAAGACCGGAGCTCCCCAGGGTGAGAAGCTTCGTCTAATGAAACCCTTGTCCAGCAACTCTTGCAGTTGATTGGACAGTTCCTGCATCTCCGAAGGCGCAAGTCGATATGGTGCTCGTGCAATAGGCGCTACTCCTGGCACAAGGTCTATGCGGAACTCCACTTGTCGAGGTGGGGGAAGTCCTGGTAGATCTTCAGGAAATACGTCGGGGTAGTCGCATACGACTGGGATGTCTTCGATTTTCTTCCCCTCCTCAGTCTTGTCGGTGATAAGCGCCAGAATGACTGTGTATCCCTTTCGTAAGCATTTGTGAGCTTTCATGCACGAGATGATGTTCAGAGGAGTGTCACTCCTTTCGCCCTTGATATCTAGAGTTTCTCCGTCAGGGAGAGGTATGCGCACAACCTTTTCGTGGCAAATGATTTCAGCCTGGTTTTCAGACAACCAATCCATGCCCACTACGACATCAAAACTGCCTAGTGTAACCGGCATGAGGTCAATCTTAAATTTATGGCCTGCTAGCTCTAAAGTGCATTCCCTCAGAATGTGCTCAGTTACAATCAATTTACCATCAGCTAGCTCTACTGTGTATACAACCTCTAAGGGTGTTGGGGTTATGGCAAGTATCTCACTAAAGTCTTTAGATATAAAGCTTTTCTCAGCTCCAGTATCAAACAATATAGTAGCATAATTATCGTTCAAGAGATACGTACCGGTTGCAAGGTTGGGATCCCTCCTGGCCTCCTTGGCCCCAATCACGAAGGCTCGTCCCCTCGTGCCATTGTTCCCATTGTTGTTCTGTTGGTTGTTGTTGTTGTTGTTTTTCAGGTGTGGGCAGTCCTTCTTGAAGTGCCCTGGCTTTCCACATTCGAAGCAACCCTTAGGTGCTTCAAGCTGTTGTTGTTGTTGGGGTTGTGGGGTCTTTGCAAGTAGTTCACCCCTGCAGTCTTTAGCTGCATGTCCCCCTTTTCCACAGCGCTGGCATTGAAAGCGGCCACACTGACCCTGTGCATGGTGGAAGTTGCACTTGTGGCATTTAGGGTGTTTCCCAGCATAATCTCCTTGGTTCTGCGTGGTTGGGATGGGTGGGGCATAAGCTTGGGTTGATCCAAACTTACGTTGCTGTGGTGGTGGTTGAAGAGTGGAAGTCTTGTTCAGGGTGTCATCCCACTTTCGTTTGCCCTTGTCGTTAGTTGTGGTCACAGCACCACGAGGTGGCAAGAGTCCTTGTGCAACAGCCGAATCAGTGAGCTTGTGAGTTAGTCGCACAGTTTGTTGCATGGTGATGGGGTCGGCAGAAAGTACCATGCCCTGAATTTGAGGTGGTAGTCCCTCAATGTACTTTTCTATGTGCTTGAAAGGTGGGTTTGCCATTTACGGGCACATGTTTGCCAGATCGTAAGACCGGGCAGTGTATGCCTCAACCTCGGAACCAATCATCTTATGGTTCCAAAACTCAGTCTCAAGTTTCTGTACCTCACCACGAGGGCAGTATTCGCGGTTCAATATTTACTTAAAATTATCCCAAGGCAGAGCGTTGGCTGCATCAAGCCCTAGGTTCTGAACGTTGGCATTCCACCAAGTGAGGGCAGCTCCCTCGAATGTCCCTGCAGCGAACTTGACCCTGTCCTCGTTCCTGCAGTTGCTCATGGCGAAGGCTGATTCCGCCTTCTCAATCCAGCGTAATAGCCCAACGGCTCCCTCAGTGCCGCTGAATGAATGGGGTTTGCAATCCAGGAACATCTTGAACGTGCAGAGAGGCGGGTTAGGATTTGCTCCTTGGTTAAGTGGGTTTTGATTACGGGCAGCTTCCCGTGCAGCAAGTACCTCCTCAACACGTTCGTTGATGAGGGCTGATGTGTGTAAAGTAGCTTAATTAAAACTAATAAAAACCAATACTATCCTAGACACTAAGTAATACTCTAGACTCTCTAAAACCTAAGCTACTAACAGGCAAGTGTACCTATCGTATGTAGCAAGACAAAAGTAAGTCCGGATATCGAACCCACAGACTTCTACAGACTGTACTAACTAGACTCAAGGACTTATCTATACAAAATTTGTACTTAACTAAAATAATAATAAAGAAGGGGGGTTTTCTAGTAAAACTAATAATGACTTAAATAGACTAAAACAGACGAGCAAACAAAGACTAAATCAGAGGAGAAAAAGAAACACTACCTAGGCTTGAATCATATACATGCTTGACAAGGTTCTATCGAGGATTGGAACTAATGTGATACCGGGATCTTATAATACTAAACTCACAGGAAATCTAGAGCACCCTCGACCCTTCTCAAGGATAGTCAACTAAAGATCCTAAAAGCCGTTAAACCACCGGTTAAATGGATTCCCTTCACAGGTCATCCAACTACTTATGAAGTATCCGCTAGATTATCTACCTCACAGTACAATAATCTCAAAACACTTAAGAAATAACTGTTAAACAATCTACCTCACGGCGCGACAGTTACAGTTCACTTAAATGCTAGGGACAACTTGGATTTTCCTATTGGACTCAATAAACAAGGTTTAATAGACAAATTAGATTGATCTTCTCACGAAGGCTCTAACCTAGCAATCTAAAAACCAAGACTTATCGACAACTTCTCACCTCACGGCTATTAAAGTTAGTTGCACATCATTAATCGTCTAAAACATAACAAAACATTCCTATGAATCACTCGGCCTAAGCAACTCATCCACTAATCAAGAACACACAGTAATTGATTCTAGCATGCACCTATTTCGCGACAGACAATCGCCAAGACACATGAGGAACATAATATCAATCATTTAACAATCCAAGATACACATACACATCCAATATTCCAAACCAAGTCTTTAAATCATAAATCATTCACATCATAATGTTCCAAAACCGAATCAAACCAAAATCAACCATGCATAATCTTCTAACCTAGATAGTTCTAAAAGTTTAGCCACTAAACATCATATGAAAACAAACCATAATCTGTTTAATGTAAATGAAAAACATAGGAATCGAATAAAAACAAAGAAACCGAATAAACCGAATGATGAACACCCGATATCTTCGATCCTAAGCCTTGATTCTTCAATCCTTAGCTTCCAAAACCTCCAAAATCACCTCTTGGTCGCCTCTGCCGTCTCTCCTATTCGATGATAACCTAAAAATCTCGTCTCCAGCCGTTTTAATGAAAAGAAATCGTTTTTCTGAATTTTTCCCCGCGTCGCGTACCGCGACACACACAGACACACCCGTCGCGTAGCGCGACGGGTTTCGCTACCCGACAAAATAGTCGGGTCAAACCCGCAATCATTAAAAAGGGTAAAATGGTAATTTCTACCTGTCGCGTAGCGCGACAGGGTTTCTTGAGGGCCTCGCGATACGCGAGGGACCTAAAATCCAGCTTTTGTCTTCTTTTGTTCTCGGGTCTGTTCTCGTCCAACCTGGAGCTCGTTTTCTTGATCTTTTGTGCTAAAATGACATGTTTATTACCTGCAAGCATGAAATTACCAAATTGTGAAGAACCAGCATAAATCGACTCTAAAAACTAGTAAACTAAACAGAAACTCAATAGAAACAAATGGAAAAACAGATGTGTTTTGCAACACATCACATCCCCACACTTATCCCTTTTTCGTCCCTGAAAAAGGCTTATGCAAAAATCTGGGATCATAGCTAGATAAAACGGTTTCTACACAGTTAAACTCATTAATTCAAAATTTAAATGCTCTGGAAAAGATTGCAAGTATCGTCATCCTCTTAAACCCATACTGATTTTCCCAGTCCCGTAGTCATGGCCCATTATGTTCATGTTCTACATTTCTTCTCATTAGACCCACACTTAGGAAATTAAAAATCAAATCAATCCTGGATTCTAGCTTTCAAGTCATCTTTACATATAAACAGACAAGAAATTTCTCAAATCAGATTTTTATAATGGAAGCAAGTGAAAGCGTGAGCATTTTTCTTTTTACACATTGAACTTAACTCAGTGGTGTTTCAACCAGGCTGCAACCCGGCGTGTGACACATAAGTTTTCATCCAAATTCTTTCTTTTATTTTTCTTTATACTCAGCTTATTTGGTGAAATGGAGGCGCCATAAGACTCGGATTTATTCTCATAAAAAGAATACTTATGTGCCAAACAAAAATCAGATTTTCAAAACTCTAACCTGTTATTATGCAAGGATTCATTTCTAACTAGAAAATAATTTCATAAATTCCAAATCCCCAAGATGTTTCTCATGAAATTCATGCATTTAAGTAAGATTTTTTTACCAATCCCACGGGACAAATAATCAGTTGAGCCTACCTACACATCCCATGACCAAAGCATAAAAACCAAACCAACAAGTAAACTATGAATGAAACCATCAAACCTAACTTTTCTATCATTTCCCATCATGCTTTTACAACCAACTTAAACAAAGACAAGAAAGATCTAAGCCAAAGATGTAAAAAAACAAAGTAAAAATTTTCAAAAATTTTGACTCAAAAACTTAAGTAAACTAAAATTCGAAAACTAACTACTAAAAGAAAACAAGACTAAAACAAAATTTCCCATCCCCACACTTAAACTTTACATTGTCCCCAATGTAGAGAAAAAGGAAACCCAAAATAAAAACTAACAACTAAAAACTGAAAATGACTTAGCTGGTTAACGAGAAAACTGTCGAGTGCCAATCTTTCCATGTAGCTCCACAATCCACAATTCTGCTCCACTGGCTATAAACAATAACATAAGATCTACACAAAGACAAAGATCAAACAAGCATCAACAAGTCCAAAGAAAATAATGATATCCATGATTAAGTCCAACCACCAACCGACCTTACCAATTAACTAAAATAAATAAAGAAAAACACATCACACAAAGAAAATAAAAATTAAAATAAAAAAACTAAACTAACTAAAAATTTGAAAAACATCAATTCAATGCAACAAAAATGAACTTAGAAAGCCTCCTACGGTAGTGAACACGATGTATGAAAGGGAATTGGGGTTAAAATTTGAAAACTAGGGTTTTAAAACACTTTTAAGCATTCCCGGCCCTGTCGCGTACCGCGACAGATTTTAAATAGGCCGTCGCGATACGCGACGAATGTTTGACCCGCAAAGTTGACCAAATGTCTAGCGTAGCGCGACAGATGTCCAGTTAGTGTCGCGTGACGCGACGGGGTCATTTTTCCAGAGAGTTTCTGGCATTTTCATGCCTTAGCCAAAATTTTCACCCCAAATAATTCCCAACCATCCAAAACCCTTCTAAAGCTCAGAAATACATACCTGGTGACTCCAATTCATCATTATGGTATCAAATTGACTACAAACCTGCAAAACAAATTAAAACACACAAAAAACGAAAACGAAAACGAAAAACGAAAACAATCATGAAAAATGAAAAAAACTTCAATGACACTAAGAAACTACTAATTCTACAAACTCACACTTGGGAGTTTAACCCAAGAGCTTCCTCAAACTCAACTCAAGTAGAGGAATCAAGGGAAACCTTCTCCCTTGCCATCAAATCAGGACCACGATCACCTACATCCCATGGTCGTTCTCCCACAACTTCATTCACCCCTACATCATCACTAACCAAAATCACACCATCCACTTGATGGACTAACTCACCACCGGCCTTCATTGACTTTTCTATCTTCAAACAGATGCTCTCATCACCCACTCTAAAAGTGATTTTTCCCTCATACACATCTATGATGGCCTTAGCGGTGCGCAAGAATGGGCGCCCAAGAATGATGGGGACCACCGTGTCTGCCTCCATATCCATCACCACAAAATCCACGGGAAAAACAAACCTATCAACCTTGACTAACACATTCTTCAAAATCCCCCGTGGACACTTAACCGACCGATCCGCCAACGACAAGGTCATGCGTGTGGGGGACAAGTCACCAAGGGCTAGCTTCTCGTATAAAGAATGTGGCATCAGATTGATGCTAGCCCCTGAGTCCGCCAGAGCATACCGCCTTACATCATCTCCAAACAAGCACGGGATAGTAAACATTCCCGGATCTGCAAGCTTTTCGGGAAGCTTGTTTAAGATCACCGCGGAACAACCCGCACTCAATGATACGTTGGCTACCTCTCCCAAACGATCCTTACCCTTCAACAACTCTTTCAGAAACTTCACATACTTGGGTATGTGCTGAAGGGCTTCAATAAATGGGAGATTGATCTTGAGTTGTCTAAACATGTCAAGAAAATGCCCGTATTCCTTGGCGTGCTTTTGATTAGTCAAGCGCGCCGGATAAGGAACACGGGTAAGATCAATCTCCGTGGTGGGTTTAAACATGACCGGCTTACCAACTGCCGGTTTCTCAACGGGAGACTCACTGTTAGGTGCGGTACTTGCTGGGACTAGCCTCGTTTGCACCCTCCCAGGAGTCTCCATTTCAATCTCCTCGTCCACCGGTTCCTCCTCAACTTCATCAACCGGTGGAACCACTCTCTCACTCTCCTCAACCTCAACTAACACGGGTGGTATGAACACCTCTCCTCTACCTCCTCCAGAACGAGTAGTGACCGCCTTAACATGGGCATTTGGGTTAGTTTGGGGCTGACCCGGGAACTGGCCCTGAGGCCGTTCATCCAACCGCTTGGCGATGTCACCAACCGTTCTCTGTAAATCCAAGAACGCAGATTGCTGGTTCTTGAGGAGGACATCATGTTCATGTAGGATCTTCTGTGTAGTGGCATCCTTAGCCACTAACTGAGTTAACAATTCCTCTATCCTACCCAAACCACCACCAGCACCTGAAGTGCTACCAGAACTACCACTCGGTTGCCCCTGCCCCTGGTTTTGACCAGAATGAAAACCAGGGGGATTACCTGAAGATCTATAAGTTTGGTTTGAATGATTTCCCCAACCGGGGTTATAAGACTGACCAAACCTACCCTGTCCGCCTACAAAATTCGCCTGCTCCTGGCTCACTAAACACTCAGAAGTGGCATGACCACCTCTGCATATCTCACACCTATCTACTTTCATCTTCAACTCCTTGACATCCCTAGCTAAAGACTCAAGAGCAGCAACAACACTAGTGTCCACATTGACGTGGTGAACTCCTCTTGTAGAAGAGGAGGAACTAGCAATAGGAGTGGAATTCCTATTTGATGACCGCTGCTCATGCTCGGCCTGAGCGAAGCTCTCAAAAAGATCATTGCATTCGGCCACATCCCTCTTACCCATGAGGTGGCCTCCTGCAGACGTGTCAAATCGAGCACGAGTCTCATATGTGAGCCCATTGTAGAATTTCTCTACAAGGGCCCATTCAGACAAACCATGCTGGGAGCATCGGCTAAGAAGATTTTGAAACCTTTCCCACGCAAGATAGTAAGGCTCATCAGGGGCCATTCGGAATGAATGGATCTCATCTCTCAGGCGGGCGGCCTTAGCAGGTGGAAAGTACTTTTTAAGAAAAGCATCCCGAAGGCTAACCCAAGTAGTGAAAGTGCCTGGAGGATGAGAATCGAGCCAAGTAGCTGCTCGCCCCGACAAAGAAAAAGGAAAAAGCTGCATGAAAATCGCATCTTCGGTAGCACCTTGAAGATTAAAGGTGCCACAGATGCGTGTGAGCCGAGCAAGGTGCGCGGGTGCATCTTCATCATCACGACCATTAAACTGAGAGTTATTAATCGCAGTCATGATATATGAAGGAATCTGCCATGAATTTTCATTCGGGATCGGTGGCAGTAAAATGGGGTTATTAAGCCCCGTGAAACCCGCAGTGGCCTGCTGGTGAACAGTGCGACGCGCTGCCATTTGTGGATCAAAAGGCACGCGTGGACTAGAGTGAGTAGAAGAAGTAGAAGAAGAAGACGGTGTGTGCTCAGAAAGATCAACAGAAATGGGAGTAGAAGCACTTACCTCGCTCGTAGAACCTTCAGAAAAGTCCCGCAAATCGCTCCTTGATGGCAAAGAAAGCTCAGGTGGCGGTCCGTGTGAGCGTAGGTGGGGCATACACTACCAAACCTGCAATCAAATAAAAGCAAATCAAAAAGAAATAAAACAAAACAAAATAAAGATAAACTAAAATTGAAAAGCAAAATAAACACAATTATGCACAGATAAGAACAAGAACTAGTTGGCACAATCGACTAAGAAGTCCCCGGCAACGGCGCCAAAAACTTGATGTGTGTAAAGTAGCTTAATTAAAACTAATAAAAACCAATACTATCCTAGACACTAAGTAATACTCTAGACTCTCTAAAACCTAAGCTACTAACAGGCAAGTGTACCTATCGTATGTAGCAAGACAAAAGTAAGTCCGGATATCGAACCCACAGACTTCTACAGACTGTACTAACTAGACTCAAGGACTTATCTATACAAAATTTGTACTTAACTAAAATAATAATAAGAAGGGGGTTTTTCTAGTAAAACTAATAATGACTTAAATAGACTAAAACAGACGAGCAAACAAAGACTAAATCAGAGGAGAAAAAGAAACACTACCTAGGCTTGAATCATATACATGCTTGACAAGGTTCTATCGAGGATTGGAACTAATGTGATACCGGGATCTTATAATACTAAACTCACAGGAAATCTAGAGCACCCTCGACCCTTCTCAAGGATAGTCAACTAAAGATCCTAAAAGCCGTTAAACCACCGGTTAAATGGATTCCCTTCACAGGTCATCCAACTACTTATGAAGTATCCGCTAGATTATCTACCTCACAGTACAATAATCTCAAAACACTTAAGAAATAACTGTTAAACAATCTACCTCACGGCGCGACAGTTACAGTTCACTTAAATGCTAGGGACAACTTGGATTTTCCTATTGGACTCAATAAACAAGGTTTAATAGACAAATTAGATTGATCTTCTCACGAAGGCTCTAACCTAGCAATCTAAAAACCAAGACTTATCGACAACTTCTCACCTCACGGCTATTAAAGTTAGTTGCACATCTTAATCGTCTAAAACATAACAAAACATTCCTATGAATCACTCGGCCTAAGCAACTCATCCACTAATCAAGAACACACAGTAATTGATTCTAGCATGCACCTATTTCGCGACAGACAATCGCCAAGACACATGAGGAACATAATATCAATCATTTAACAATCCAAGATACACATACACATCCAATATTCCAAACCAAGTCTTTAAATCATAAATCATTCACATCATAATGTTCCAAAACCGAATCAAACCAAAATCAAACATGCATAATCTTCTAACCTAGATAGTTCTAAAAGTTTAGCCACTAAACATCATATGAAAACAAACCATAATCTGTTTAATGTAAATGAAAAACATAGGAATCGAATAAAAACAAAGAAACCGAATAAACCGAATGATGAACACCCGATATCTTCGATCCTAAGCCTTGATTCTTCAATCCTTAGCTTCCAAAACCTCCAAAATCACCTCTTGGTCGCCTCTGCCGTCTCTCCTATTCGATGATAACCTAAAAATCTCGTCTCCAGCCGTTTTAATGAAAAGAAATCGTTTTTCTGAATTTTTCCCCGCGTCGCGTACCGCGACACACACAGACACACCCGTCGCGTAGCGCGACGGGTTTCGCTACCCGACAAAATAGTCGGGTCAAACCGCAATCATTAAAAAGGGTAAAATGGTAATTTCTACCTGTCGCGTAGCGCGACAGGGTTTCTTGAGGGCCTCGCGATACGCGAGGGACCTAAAATCCAGCTTTTGTCTTCTTTTGTTCTCGGGTCTGTTCTCGTCCAACCTGGAGCTCGTTTTCTTGATCTTTTGTGCTAAAATGACATGTTTATTACCTGCAAGCATGAAATTACCAAATTGTGAAGAACCAGCATAAATCGACTCTAAAAACTAGTAAACTAAACAGAAACTCAATAGAAACAAATGGAAAAACAGATGTGTTTTGCAACACATCACATCCCCACACTTATCCCTTTTTCGTCCCTGAAAAAGGCTTATGCAAAAATCTGGGATCATAGCTAGATAAAACGGTTTCTACACAGTTAAACTCATTAATTCAAAATTTAAATGCTCTGGAAAAGATTGCAAGTATCGTCATCCTCTTAAACCCATACTGATTTTCCCAGTCCCGTAGTCATGGCCCATTATGTTCATGTTCTACATTTCTTCTCATTAGACCCACACTTAGGAAATTAAAAATCAAATCAATCCTGGATTCTAGCTTTCAAGTCATCTTTACATATAAACAGACAAGAAATTTCTCAAATCAGATTTTTATAATGGAAGCAAGTGAAAGCGTGAGCATTTTTCTTTTTACACATTGAACTTAACTCAGTGGTGTTTCAACCAGGCTGCAACCCGGCGTGTGACACATAAGTTTTCATCCAAATTCTTTCTTTTATTTTTCTTTATACTCAGCTTATTTGGTGAAATGGAGGCGCCATAAGACTCGGATTTATTCTCATAAAAAGAATACTTATGTGCCAAACAAAAATCAGATTTTCAAAACTCTAACCTGTTATTATGCAAGGATTCATTTCTAACTAGAAAATAATTTCATAAATTCCAAATCCCCAAGATGTTTCCCATGAAATTCATGCATTTAAGTAAGATTTTTTACCAATCCCACGGGACAAATAATCAGTTGAGCCTACCTACACATCCCATGACCAAAGCATAAAAACCAAACCAACAAGTAAACTATGAATGAAACCATCAAACCTAACTTTTCTATCATTTCCCATCATGCTTTTACAACCAACTTAAACAAAGACAAGAAAGATCTAAGCCAAAGATGTAAAAAAACAAAGTAAAAATTTTCAAAAATTTTGACTCAAAAACTTAAGTAAACTAAAATTCGAAAACTAACTACTAAAAGAAAACAAGACTAAAACAAAATTTCCCATCCCCACACTTAAACTTTACATTGTCCCCAATGTAGAGAAAAAGGAAACCCAAAATAAAAACTAACAACTAAAAACTGAAAATGACTTAGCTGGTTAACGAGAAAACTGTCGAGTGCCAATCTTTCCATGTAGCTCCACAATCCACAATTCTGCTCCACTGGCTATAAACAATAACATAAGATCTACACAAAGACAAAGATCAAACAAGCATCAACAAGTCCAAAGAAAATAATGATATCCATGATTAAGTCCAACCACCAACCGACCTTACCAATTAACTAAAATAAATAAAGAAAAACACATCACACAAAGAAAATAAAAATTAAAATAAAAAACTAAACTAACTAAAAATTTGAAAAACATCAATTCAATGCAACAAAAATGAACTTAGAAAGCCTCCTACGGTAGTGAACACGATGTATGAAAGGGAATTGGGGTTAAAATTTGAAAACTAGGGTTTTAAAACACTTTTAAGCATTCCCGGCCCTGTCGCGTACCGCGACAGATTTTAAATAGGCCGTCGCGATACGCGACGAATGTTTGACCCGCAAAGTTGACCAAATGTCTAGCGTAGCGCGACAGATGTCCAGTTAGTGTCGCGTGACGCGACGGGGTCATTTTTCCAGAGAGTTTCTGGCATTTTCATGCCTTAGCCAAAATTTTCACCCCAAATAATTCCCAACCATCCAAACCCTTCTAAAGCTCAGAAATACATACCTGGTGACTCCAATTCATCATTATGGTATCAAATTGACTACAAACCTGCAAAACAAATTAAAACACACAAAAACGAAAACGAAAACGAAAACGAAAACAATCATGAAAAATGAAAAAACTTCAATGACACTAAGAAACTACTAATTCTACAAACTCACACTTGGGAGTTTAACCCAAGAGCTTCCTCAAACTCAACTCAAGTAGAGGAATCAAGGGAAACCTTCTCCCTTGCCATCAAATCAGGACCACGATCACCTACATCCCATGGTCGTTCTCCCACAACTTCATTCACCCCTACATCATCACTAACCAAAATCACACCATCCACTTGATGGACTAACTCACCACCGGCCTTCATTGACTTTTCTATCTTCAAACAGATGCTCTCATCACCCACTCTAAAAGTGATTTTTCCCTCATACACATCTATGATGGCCTTAGCGGTGCGCAAGAATGGGCGCCCAAGAATGATGGGGACCACCGTGTCTGCCTCCATATCCATCACCACAAAATCCACGGGAAAAACAAACCTATCAACCTTGACTAACACATTCTTCAAAATCCCCCGTGGACACTTAACCGACCGATCCGCCAACGACAAGATCATGCGTGTGGGGGACAAGTCACCAAGGGCTAGCTTCTCGTATAAAGAATGTGGCATCAGATTGATGCTAGCCCCTGAGTCCGCCAGAGCATACCGCCTTACATCATCTCCAAACAAGCACGGGATAGTAAACATTCCCGGATCTGCAAGCTTTTCGGGAAGCTTGTTTAAGATCACCGCGGAACAACCCGCACTCAATGATACGTTGGCTACCTCTCCCAAACGATCCTTACCCTTCAACAACTCTTTCAGAAACTTCACATACTTGGGTATGTGCTGAAGGGCTTCAATAAATGGGAGATTGATCTTGAGTTGTCTAAACATGTCAAGAAAATGCCCGTATTCCTTGGCGTGCTTTTGATTAGTCAAGCGCGCCGGATAAGGAACACGGGTAAGATCAATCTCCGTGGTGGGTTTAAACATGACCGGCTTACCAACTGCCGGTTTCTCAGCGGGAGACTCACTGTTAGGTGCGGTACTTGCTGGGACTAGCCTCGTTTGCACCCTCCCAGGAGTCTCCATTTCAATCTCCTCGTCCACCGGTTCCTCCTCAACTTCATCAACCGGTGGAACCACTCTCTCACTCTCCTCAACCTCAACTAACACGGGTGGTATGAACACCTCTCCTCTACCTCCTCCAGAACGAGTAGTGACCGCCTTAACATGGGCATTTGGGTTGGTTTGGGGCTGACCCGGGAACTGGCCCTGAGGCCGTTCATCCAACCGCTTGGCGATGTCACCAACCGTTCTCTGTAAATCCAAGAACGCAGATTGCTGGTTCTTGAGGAGGACATCATGTTCATGTAGGATCTTCTGTGTAGTGGCATCCTTAGCCACTAACTGAGTTAACAATTCCTCTATCCTACCCAAACCACCACCAGCACCTGAAGTGCTACCAGAACTACCACTCGGTTGCCCCTGCCCCTGGTTTTGACCAGAATGAAAACCAGGGGGATTACCTGAAGATCTATAAGTTTGGTTTGAATGATTTCCCCAACCGGGGTTATAAGACTGACCAAACCTACCCTGTCCGCCTACAAAATTCGCCTGCTCCTGGCTCACTAAACACTCAGAAGTGGCATGACCACCTCTGCATATCTCACACCTATCTACTTTCATCTTCAACTCCTTGACATCCCTAGCTAAAGACTCAAGAGCAGCAACAACACTAGTGTCCACATTGACGTGGTGAACTCCTCTTGTAGAAGAGGAGGAACTAGCAATAGGAGTGGAATTCCTATTTGATGACCGCTGCTCATGCTCGGCCTGAGCGAAGCTCTCAAAAGATCATTGCATTCGGCCACATCCCTCTTACCCATGAGGTGGCCTCCTGCAGACGTGTCAAATCGAGCACGAGTCTCATATGTGAGCCCATTGTAGAATTTCTCTACAAGGGCCCATTCAGACAAACCATGCTGGGAGCATCGGCTAAGAAGATTTTGAAACCTTTCCCACGCAAGATAGTAAGGCTCATCAGGGGCCATTCGGAATGAATGGATCTCATCTCTCAGGCGGGCGGCCTTAGCAGGTGGAAAGTACTTTTTAAGAAAAGCATCCCGAAGGCTAACCCAAGTAGTGAAAGTGCCTGGAGGATGAGAATCGAGCCAAGTAGCTGCTCGCCCCGACAAAGAAAAGGAAAAAGCTGCATGAAAATCGCATCTTCGGTAGCACCTTGAAGATTAAAGGTGCCACAGATGCGTGTGAGCCGAGCAAGGTGCGCGGGTGCATCTTCATCATCACGACCATTAAACTGAGAGTTATTAATCGCAGTCATGATATATGAAGGAATCTGCCATGAATTTTCATTCGGGATCGGTGGCAGTAAAATGGGGTTATTAAGCCCCGTGAAACCCGCAGTGGCCTGCTGGTGAACAGTGCGACGCGCTGCCATTTGTGGATCAAAAGGCACGCGTGGACTAGAGTGAGTAGAAGAAGTAGAAGAAGAAGACGGTGTGTGCTCAGAAAGATCAACAGAAATGGGAGTAGAAGCACTTACCTCGCTCGTAGAACCTTCAGAAAAGTCCCGCAAATCGCTCCTTGATGGCAAAGAAAGCTCAGGTGGCGGTCCGTGTGAGCGTAGGTGGGGCATACACTACCAAACCTGCAATCAAATAAAAGCAAATCAAAAAGAAATAAAACAAAACAAAATAAAGATAAACTAAAATTGAAAAGCAAAATAAACACAATTATGCACAGATAAGAACAAGAACTAGTTGGCACAATCGACTAAGAAGTCCCCGGCAACGGCGCCAAAAACTTGATGTGTGTAAAGTAGCTTAATTAAAACTAATAAAAACCAATACTATCCTAGACACTAAGTAATACTCTAGACTCTCTAAAACCTAAGCTACTAACAGGCAAGTGTACCTATCGTATGTAGCAAGACAAAAGTAAGTCCGGATATCGAACCCACAGACTTCTACAGACTGTACTAACTAGACTCAAGGACTTATCTATACAAAATTTGTACTTAACTAAAATAATAATAAAGAAGGGGGGTTTTCTAGTAAAACTAATAATGACTTAAATAGACTAAAACAGACGAGCAAACAAAGACTAAATCAGAGGAGAAAAAGAAACACTACCTAGGCTTGAATCATATACATGCTTGACAAGGTTCTATCGAGGATTGGAACTAATGTGATACCGGGATCTTATAATACTAAACTCACAGGAAATCTAGAGCACCCTCGACCCTTCTCAAGGATAGTCAACTAAAGATCCTAAAGCCGTTAAACCACCGGTTAAATGGATTCCCTTCACAGGTCATCCAACTACTTATGAAGTATCCGCTAGATTATCTACCTCACAGTACAATAATCTCAAAACACTTAAGAAATAACTGTTAAACAATCTACCTCACGGCGCGACAGTTACAGTTCACTTAAATGCTAGGGACAACTTGGATTTTCCTATTGGACTCAATAAACAAGGTTTAATAGACAAATTAGATTGATCTTCTCACGAAGGCTCTAACCTAGCAATCTAAAAACCAAGACTTATCGACAACTTCTCACCTCACGGCTATTAAAGTTAGTTGCACATCATTAATCGTCTAAAACATAACAAAACATTCCTATGAATCACTCGGCCTAAGCAACTCATCCACTAATCAAGAACACACAGTAATTGATTCTAGCATGCACCTATTTCGCGACAGACAATCGCCAAGACACATGAGGAACATAATATCAATCATTTAACAATCCAAGATACACATACACATCCAATATTCCAAACCAAGTCTTTAAATCATAAATCATTCACATCATAATGTTCCAAAACCGAATCAAACCAAAATCAACCATGCATAATCTTCTAACCTAGATAGTTCTAAAAGTTTAGCCACTAAACATCATATGAAAACAAACCATAATCTGTTTAATGTAAATGAAAAACATAGGAATCGAATAAAAACAAAGAAACCGAATAAACCGAATGATGAACACCCGATATCTTCGATCCTAAGCCTTGATTCTTCAATCCTTAGCTTCCAAAACCTCCAAAATCACCTCTTGGTCGCCTCTGCCGTCTCTCCTATTCGATGATAACCTAAAAATCTCGTCTCCAGCCGTTTTAATGAAAAGAAATCGTTTTTCTGAATTTTTCCCCGCGTCGCGTACCGCGACACACACAGACACACCCGTCGCGTAGCGCGACGGGTTTCGCTACCCGACAAAATAGTCGGGTCAAACCCGCAATCATTAAAAAGGGTAAAATGGTAATTTCTACCTGTCGCGTAGCGCGACAGGGTTTCTTGAGGGCCTCGCGATACGCGAGGGACCTAAAATCCAGCTTTTGTCTTCTTTTGTTCTCGGGTCTGTTCTCGTCCAACCTGGAGCTCGTTTTCTTGATCTTTTGTGCTAAAATGACATGTTTATTACCTGCAAGCATGAAATTACCAAATTGTGAAGAACCAGCATAAATCGACTCTAAAAACTAGTAAACTAAACAGAAACTCAATAGAAACAAATGGAAAAACAGATGTGTTTTGCAACACATCACATCCCCACACTTATCCCTTTTTCGTCCCTGAAAAAGGCTTATGCAAAAATCTGGGATCATAGCTAGATAAAACGGTTTCTACACAGTTAAACTCATTAATTCAAAATTTAAATGCTCTGGAAAAGATTGCAAGTATCGTCATCCTCTTAAACCCATACTGATTTTCCCAGTCCCGTAGTCATGGCCCATTATGTTCATGTTCTACATTTCTTCTCATTAGACCCACACTTAGGAAATTAAAAATCAAATCAATCCTGGATTCTAGCTTTCAAGTCATCTTTACATATAAACAGACAAGAAATTTCTCAAATCAGATTTTTATAATGGAAGCAAGTGAAAGCGTGAGCATTTTTCTTTTTACACATTGAACTTAACTCAGTGGTGTTTCAACCAGGCTGCAACCCGGCGTGTGACACATAAGTTTTCATCCAAATTCTTTCTTTTATTTTTCTTTATACTCAGCTTATTTGGTGAAATGGAGGCGCCATAAGACTCGGATTTATTCTCATAAAAAGAATACTTATGTGCCAAACAAAAATCAGATTTTCAAAACTCTAACCTGTTATTATGCAAGGATTCATTTCTAACTAGAAAATAATTTCATAAATTCCAAATCCCCAAGATGTTTCCCATGAAATTCATGCATTTAAGTAAGATTTTTTTACCAATCCCACGGGACAAATAATCAGTTGAGCCTACCTACACATCCCATGACCAAAGCATAAAAACCAAACCAACAAGTAAACTATGAATGAAACCATCAAACCTAACTTTTCTATCATTTCCCATCATGCTTTTACAACCAACTTAAACAAAGACAAGAAAGATCTAAGCCAAAGATGTAAAAAAACAAAGTAAAAATTTTCAAAAATTTTGACTCAAAAACTTAAGTAAACTAAAATTCGAAAACTAACTACTAAAAGAAAACAAGACTAAAACAAAATTTCCCATCCCCACACTTAAACTTTACATTGTCCCCAATGTAGAGAAAAAGGAAACCCAAAATAAAACTAACAACTAAAAACTGAAAATGACTTAGCTGGTTAACGAGAAAACTGTCGAGTGCCAATCTTTCCATGTAGCTCCACAATCCACAATTCTGCTCCACTGGCTATAAACAATAACATAAGATCTACACAAAGACAAAGATCAAACAAGCATCAACAAGTCCAAAGAAAATAATGATATCCATGATTAAGTCCAACCACCAACCGACCTTACCAATTAACTAAAATAAATAAAGAAAAACACATCACACAAAGAAAATAAAAATTAAAATAAAAAAACTAAACTAACTAAAAATTTGAAAAACATCAATTCAATGCAACAAAAATGAACTTAGAAAGCCTCCTACGGTAGTGAACACGATGTATCAAAAGTTTAAAGATTATCAAATGGCCTAAGACACTACAGTAGATGCATGGACTCCATCCTAGCATCCTAGTCCTTATGCACGTGCCTTAGTTACCTGAGAAAACATGCGAGTAAAAGGGTCAACACAAAGGTTGGTGAGAGCACAGGTTTTATATCAGCAGTAAACATCAAAATGTTTAAAGTAAAGTTGCAGGTCTACTTTTCAATACAATACAATATCAATTGATAGCTAGTCAATATGTGTTATATCATATGCGGGTTCGCAACCGAAGCTAACATGCTGCCTCCCGCCATATCCATCCAAGATATGGCAAATGTTGTTTGGTCAATTATGCACTGTTCCGACCTCCAGTCGGGGTGGCCATACGGCTCGCAACAGTGGGGCTTGTCAGGCCCAAATAGTACTATTCAGAATTACCACGCTAAGCGCCACGCGCTACTAACGGTTCGAGCTGTGTTTAATGAGGACTTATCAGTTTGTGGATGAATGCCACACATATGCATATACGATATTAGCATGTACAAAAGAAACCAAAAATGTGTAAGTTGTTCAAAAGTAGTTTGTATGCAATGTTTTCTCCCCCAAAGGTAGAAAATGTAAAAAGGGGCCGTGAACTCACCTGTTACAGCAGTCCCGGTGTGTATGTGGGTTCGCGTCTTGCGAGAGCTAGCACCTGCTAGTATGCACCTATAACCATATAGGTGTGAGTATGTGTTCTGTGTTGTGTTGTATCCCATACAACTCCAAGTGTCGGTGTGCTCAACCGAGTGTGTGCGTGTTGACTAGTGAGACTCGACGAATCGTTGGTGACACGATTGTTGTGTTTTTGTGCCTTGATGCACATAAGACACCAAAATGCATCCTATGACTCTAATAACATAAGTTACCATTTTTAGAAAGTTTCCAATTTAGGAAAGTCTAGTTATGAAATCCCATTTCATAAAACTAATGACTTCCAATATGTTTATAAAACACGTCGTTTGCGCATAAATCGCCATTTACGCCGTTTTACCCAAATAAAGTTTCCTTATTTGGAAAGTATCCGTTTAAAAGCTTGTTTTTACAAAACGAAGTTTCTAGATATGTTAAAATTCATTTCTAAACATGTTTAACAATCAAAGTTCATCAAAATACTTTAAAACATCAAAAGCCCTCTTTTGATTTTAAAAGTTTCCATAATTAGTAAGTTTTCACTAAAATCATGATTTTGACAAAATCAAATATCCCGATGTGTTTCTAAACACTCCAATACACATTTAACATCATCTAGACATGTCTAACATGTCTAGATCATCACAAATCCAAGACTTGCAACATAAAAGTTTCCTTTTATGGCAAGTGTACCAATACATCATCAAATCAACCAATAACTAAACCAAACTTAAATCTAACATCACTAAACACTAAAATCAGTAATTCTAGATCAAATACACAACAAATCACCAACACATTTGAGCACAATAACTAAACGGAGTTGCATATGGGTTTTTAGCCCTTGCATGCGCGATCTAACTATAGATAAACATAAGGAACTACCTTAGAAGCTTAGATTCAGTGGAGATGGCTACTGATGATGAAGTTCCAGTGGGTTGATGGTTGCTCCAAGCTTCTCGATGGCTTCCAAGACCTTCCTTGTGCCTCAAAGGCTCCAAATGACCCACCAATGAAAGGGATAGCTCCAAGGATGTTACCAGGGGGATTAGAGGCTGATATCAGTGGGTTTTGGTCGCAAATAGATGTGAGAGTTCGAGTGAATTGCAAAGGAGCCGGGTAGAAATGAGATGGGGTTGATTATAAAAAAATTTTGATCTGCATGGCCTTCGCGTACCGCGAAGGCCGATCAAAAGTTTTCATCGCGTACCGCGATGAGATTCGGGAGTCTCGACTCCCGGTTTTCGTCGCGTATCGCGGAGCCTTTCGCGATGGGGTTGTCGCGTACCGCGACGGGTCCCATTTCTTGTTTTTCGATTCCGTTGATACGATTTGGCTCGTACTTGATTCCTAACGTTTATCCTAAACACCTAATACGTGTTTAGCACATAATCATGTAATAACATATAAGTTTGATCACCAACGTTCGTGGGACTCGTGTGTGTTTTGATAATTTCTCGAATTATCTTTGACAGTTTGTGTTCGTGCCTTACGAAGTGTTCGCACGCTTGATTAATCCTAATCAACGTGTAATGCACAATTCAATAACTCCTCGAATTATTGTCTTGTGTTAGTGTTGTGTTTGCCACCCTTGGTTTCCAAAACCAATGTGCAATGCAATGTACGATTCGATAGTTCCTTGAACTATCGTTTCGTAGTTGTTTGTGTTCAACTCATCTAATTAACATAATTAAATGAAATGTAACAAGTATGAATGTGAACTGTAAAGAATGTAAGAGTTGCAATTTACCTGAAATTGCCGGGTGTCAAAGATACCATCCTGTCACACCCCCACCTCTCATCACCCGTTGATGATGTTATTGAGAAGGTTGTGGAAGCATAGTGGTGATGTCTCAGAGGTGGGGTGCAACTTACTTGATCCGGTATCACAATATCACAGATCAACTTAAAGATAATATATCACAAGGGTTTTGTCATCGCAATAAAATTTACAATTTACAACTAAGTTTATTACATAAGTTGAATTATGTAATTACAAGTGTCTAAATGTGCAATCTTGCTCGTTGTCACTGTCTACCTGCAAAAGATTTGAGTTTGAAAAAGTCAGCACAAAGCTGCTGTGTTCGTAATGTTTAAGTCAAACAATATGACATGATATACAAGTTTTTGATATACAGAGTTCAAGATAACCATGGGACCCGTATCTAGTTCCTTTCGGACTGAAATGCTCTACTATGTGAAGATACTACCCGTCGGTAAATATCTTTGTGCCTTATTCTTAATGTCTACCACAAACATTAAGCTGGTATTGGAAAGAGGTAACAAAAATTTACACCAAGGGGAGTTGCAAGCTCTCGGCAAATGGGTTGTTTGCCAATAGTATTATTAATGCTACCTGTTTGGCCCCCATGGGTTCACTAGATACAGTTTTGAGAGATGAGAACTTTTGATACTGTGATAAAGATACTAACGGAAAAATCCCATGAAATCTTACAGAAGTCACGTGAAATCACACAGATTACCGTGAAACATATCATATGTTCAAAAACAGATTTACAGATATACCCTGATGTTTGTAAAACATTAGAAATAAGAGAGGTGTACGAAACTCACCTGAAGTCTCACTGATAGCAGGATATCCCACAAACTAGTAATAATAGGGTGATTCTGCATTAATTTATGTTTAATGAGTTATTTATGTTTTAACTTACTGATTTGATCTTTTTGAACTTCCAATGTTAAAGACATTGCAGTAAAAGTCATCAAACCGATATTAGATGCTTAATTAGTTAATTTAATGACATGTCATACAATGTATGATAATGTAGGAACCTATACTGATTCAGGTTTCTAATACAAGTTTGATGACACGTTTGATTAATCAGAATAATCTCAGATTAACCAAATAGGTACTGTTGTTGATTATAGTACTAAAACAGTTTCTAGATGAATTTATGGCTTAGAAATGATCAATCCTTGTTATTGATTATCCAGATATCATGAAGCATCATAATGTGACATTGGAATAGTTTTAATAATCATGTTCAACATACTAATCTGACTGTTATTATAAACATCAAATAGTTATTCCAGTGATTATCTTAATGATTGTGATTAGTTTGAAACACTTGGATTTAAACCTTGCATTTCATGGATTAGTCAAACTAATCACACACATTGTTACAATCAAATGGTTTAAACCATTATAATCATGGGTATAGTTTCATGATAACCGGGCATTACAACTGATCAAAACAAAATTTACCCGTTAACATATCAAGTTCTTCGTTTATAATCATTCCTAACCATCATCTAGGCAATAATCAACAACCCTAACTATTGCATAACATTCAAAAACAAGATCTAATCAAATCATAATCAAACTAGTAGATTAAAACGAATCATTACCCGAGCGGACGGATTTCTGATTGTAATACGATGATTTGATGATGTAGGCACGTTCCCTAGCTTCAAATCTATGATTAGATGGCTTCAATATGAAGTTAGATGCTGAAAGGGTCGAAATTTTTGTCTGGGACATGAATATGTTCGAGAGAATGAAAATTTTGAACATTTGCATGAATCTAATTTTTCATTCTGATCCACCAAACCGCCATAGGCTAGGTGTACCACCTAGCGTGGCCATTTGGCTTCAGGCGTACCGCGCGAGGCCTCCAAAGGCTCAGATTTTGTTAGTCTCGTGCGTACCGCCTAGCGTGGAAGGCTGGGGCTAGGCGTACCGCGTGGGTGACCAGATTTTGATATTTTTGTCTTTTTCTTTGTTTTTCGATTTCGGAGGATTCGGAACACCGTTTCGCGCATGGTTTTCACCCACGTTCATGATTTCTCGCATACTTTCAATCCGTAATAATCAAAATTTCTAAATTGACGTGGATTTCAATCACGAAGAAATGTGCTCTCAGTCATTAATGACGTAATTCTCAAACGTAATTGTCACAGGCTACAAATCATTGTCTGATACGTATGCATGACCAAAAATTGTGAAGCTGAATGATGAGTAATTATATTTCATTTCTGAGTCTGAGGAAGAACCACAAACTTTTTCTCATGCAGTTAAATATGCCGAGTGGAGAGCTGCTATGAGGAATGAGATAGCATCAATTGAAAAGAATCACACATGGAATCTCACCAGATTACCTGAAGGTCACATACCCATTGGGCTGAAGTGGGTTTTCAAGATCAAAAGGGATTCAAAAGGTACTCTGATAAAGTATAAGGCCCGTATTGTTGCAAAGGGTTATGTTCAAAAACAAGGTGTTGATTTTGAGGAAGTGTTTGCCCCTGTCGCAAGGATGGAAACTATATGGTTGTTGTTTGCTCTCGCTGTGTCAAAGAGCTGGTTGTATAGGTTGTACAAGGCTCTTTACAGGTTGCGCCAAGCCCTAAGAGCATGGATTACCCGACTAGATAAAAGCTTAAAAACTCTTGGTTTTGTTCGATGCCCACAAGAGTATGCGGTTTATTCCAAACATACAGGTGCTGAAACTTTGATTGTTGGGATATATGTTGATGACATAATTGTGACAGGTACAAATTTTGGTGCCATTGAAAACTTCATGAAACAAATGCAAAGCCAATTTGAAATGAGTGATCTTGGATCACTCTCATACTACTTAGGAATTGAAGTGGCTCAAAAGAATGGGTGTATCATGTTATGCCTAAGTTCATATGCAAAATGTACACTAGAGAAGATGGGAATGTTGGATTGTAATTCTGTGAAGGTTCCAATGGAACCAAAGCTGCAACTCAGCAAGAATAGAGAAGGAGAATTGGTGAATCCAAGTGAGTATAAAAGTCTTGTTGGCAGTCTTGAAAAACCTTCTTCAAACATGACCCGATCTTGCTCATGCAGTTGGGATTGTGAGTAGGTATATGGAACAACCGATAAACTCAACACCTCCAAGCTATGAAACAAATACTACGGTATGTCAAGGGAACAATAAGTGTTGGATTGTGTTATATTAAACAAGAGATTGCATAATGTTTAATGGGTTTCTCTGATAGTAATTTAGCAGGAGATATTGATGATCGAAAGAGCACTAGTGGTATGGTATTTTATCTTAACAATAATCTGATTTCTTGGTGCTCATAGAAACAGAAGAGTGTCGCACTGTCATTATATGAGGTGGAATTCATTGCAGCCACTAGTGCAGCTTGCCAAGGCCTGTTGATCCTGTTGCTTTATATGTTGACAATAAGTCAGCCATTTTGCTTGTGAAAAACCCCGTGTTTCATGGGAGGAGCAAACATATAGACACTCGTTTTCATTTCATACGTGAATGCGTGGAGAAGGGAGATATTTTGGTCAAGTATGTTCGAACAAATGAACAAAGGGTTGATATTCTGACAAAGACACTACCCAGGATCAAGTTTAACGAATTCAAGGAGCTGCTGGGAGTGAAGAGTGCTGAAGGTGCAATCTAGGATTAGGGGAGTATGTTGGAAACTAATCCAAGCTAGCAGTCAAATAATTTGTTTTGTTTATTTATTATTTAAAGTATTAGTTTATTTTGAGTTTAGTTTGTTTTCTTTATTCGAATAGTTGGAGTATGGGTCCTAACTTTATGCCATGTTTAGTAGGTAGTTGTTGGTTTTGTTTTCTGATATGTATTCGTGAAAACCGTACGTATGAAGTTGGTTGTTTTTTGATCATCTTCCTCCTTGAGTACTGTGTGTTTTCAGTTCTTGTATGATTGTTCCTAGGTTTAGATTACCAGCTCACAAGGAATGCTACAGGATAATTCACATTTATCAAACATATGAATATGTAAGCATCATGGTTATTATTATGATGATTTTATAGGTTTTTTCCTATCAATCGTATGGAAACAAAATGAACTGCAAGTTAAATTGACTAACATTCACTACTACAATACTAGGCAATTGTCACTAAAATTTATCACCAAAATAAACGGTAGCAAATTCTGCTACCGATTTCTTACCAAATGCAAACTAAAAATATTTAATATGATATGGTAGCTAATTGGTGAGAAACACCTTTTATTTTCAGCAGCAAATTGGTAGGTAAAAAACTATATCATAATTTGCCACCAGCATGATGGTGGCAAAAAAATTAACAAACATATAATCAAGGGATCTAGCGCACGTTTAATCAAAAATTTGGGAACCCACCGTTTTAACCTAGAAAAAGAACTGCTCGTCGTCGACGTCATGCTCGCTACAATCGAAAACAATAATTCAAATGGGGATATGGTTGTCCACAAAATCACCACCACGGAAAATCACTCCAAACGCGTAACAAATCAATCAGGCAACAACCTTTTAAGCAATCGATGGTCTCGTGTTCGATCTTCGTCTGTTAAGAGAGATAAATTCGATGATGCTGTGATTCATGAACATGCAGTTGCTGCCGCTCTTCTTTTCCAGCAACACCACCAGCAAAATGGAGGTGTTTTGCCTTTTGATCGATCAACTTCTCTTCGTCATCTTCCTGGCTCTGCAAACTCCAAACGTCACCAGCCTCTTCCTCGGAGTTCGAGTACTAGGGCTTGATCTCTTACCGATCCTCTTCTTCCTCCTCAACAGCTCCTTAATCAGGTATGATTGATGTCCTTCGGATAAATTGTTATCAATTGATCCTGTTTTTGGTTTTATTCAAAGTAGAAGTTCCGATTGTTATTGACAGATTGTGGAGAATTAGGGTAGTTTCTAGACAAGAAAAAAATTGTGCAGTGCCTAAAACATGCAGATCATTGCTAAATTCTATCAATGATTTGTGAAAATTTATTTGTTAAGACGGTAATAAGAGATTTAGGGGAATATCTGGTTGTTTTCTGATCAGGTTTAAGTGCATCATGTAACATTTAACATGTTGTTGATCTTTCATGTAATAGGATTTAAAAATTTATTGGTCTACATAAGTTTAAAGTCAGAGATTAAGGTTCATCAGTGTGTAAATCTTGATGAATTGGAGGTCAGCCATATTGTTCTTGTTCATAGAGGAGGCTTTGGAGCCTGGTGTTGGTACAAAATAATTGCAGTATTAGAAGAATGTAAATTTAGAGTTACTGCCATTGATTTAACTGGTTCTGGAATTGACTTGTTTGATACCAATAGCATTAAAAGTCTTTCTCAGTACGTGACACCACTCACAGATTTCTTGGAAAAGCTTGCTGATGGGGAGAAGGTTTGTTACTCATTAACTATTGATTTTTGTTTAGTGTTTTTTTTCTCTCTTTTATTGCTGATTCTTTGACAATGATACAAACAGAGAAATTACAATTGCAATCCTAAAGACTCGCCACAATGGGCGTCCCGTTGGGCCAGCGGTGGCCTTCCCCGCCGCGGTGTCCAGCGGGAACACCGGCCCCCATGCCCGCGGCCCCCGCTCGAATGCCAACAACGGCTCCCGCTCCCCGTCCATTTTTGAGCAATGTGATTGGCCACCATTTTATTACCGTTATTCAACGGGAAAAAAATAAAAAAAAAAACAAAAAAAAACAAATTTTTTAAACTAAATAAATACCCAACCTTTTTACCCAAAAAACCACCCAAATCTCTTCATCTTTCATCTTTCTCTCTATATTTTTTAAAAAAAAATCACAAACATGAATCCAAGGCCTAACAATCCCAATCCCGAATTCAACCCGTTCTCATACGATCCCGAATCGCTTAGAAATTTATTGGTTCAACTACAACAAAACCCAAACATCCAACACTTTCAACAACATCCACCAAACTTCCAATCTCCTTCAAACTTTCAACCCGGTTTTGCTCCCTTCTCTCAACCTAGGTTCGAATCTGATTTTGTGTCACCGAGTCAACATGATAACGAGGTCGTGCCGGAGACACAAGACACTCAAAAACGCAAAAAAGGTAAGAAAAACAAATAGCCGGCTGGAACAGGGCCGAGTAGTGGTTTAATTAAATTCTAAGTTTATTATTAAATAAATCAATTAAATTTAAAAAATGTTGATGACGTGGAATAGTGGGGAAGGGTTTTCAGTGGGGTGACCATTGTGGGTGTTTAAGGTTTTCAGTGGGGTGATGACGTGGCATGAAATTTCAGTGGGGAAGGGTTTTCAGTGGGGTGACCGCTGTGGATAGTCTAATATATTTCTTGAAGTTGTAAGATTGAAGGAAAGAAGGCAGTTAACATATGTTGTGATCATAAATCTCAGAGAAAAGGAAGTTTAAAAAAACAAATTTAAAGCATAAAAGCAGATTAACTTATGAGCAGAATGCATGACCATTTCAATGTACTTGATGCATTGACAATTTTTTAATTTAAAAACGTTACTTATATATAATTTCCATGTTGAAATAGATTACATTTGTTCCATTATATATGGAAGATAAGCTTTCTTTAGTAACTATTGTCAAACTTCAGTTAGCATCTTCATATTAGATCTCATTTAAATTTATATGTTCAATTTATGCAGGTGATTTTGGTAGGTCATGAATTTGGTGGTGCAGGCATATCATATGCAATGGAACTTTTTCCGTCTAAATTAGCAAAAGCCATCTTTATTGCTGCTTCTATGTTGAAAAGTGGACAAAGTAATTTTGATATGTTCTCCCAGAAGGTTTGGCCATTGATCCATAATTGTTCTACAATTCATACTTAAATCTCTCTGGAAGAAGTAAATTATGATAAGCAAACAAACTAAATTATAAATACCTCTTCTTTCAGGTTTGGGTTGAATCACACACAGTCCTGATTCAAATAAGCCAGACATTTTCCACAAATTTGTTTCTGATATAGACCTTTTCAAGGACTAGAGAAACAGTGTATTAGTAAGTATTTTAATCAACATAAACATCACCTCTTCTTTTCTTAATGTGACAACTTGCAACAGGAAATGCATTCAGATCATGATAAACAGTAGAAGGTTTAGAAAGGCAAGATAAGACGAGCAGAAAACAACTAACCAGCAGGCCCAGATAACAATATAGTTCGGCTTGCAGGAGCAAGGTTCCTTGGTGCTTAGAAAAATCAATATTTTTTAAATAAACAAAGGCAGCACTGGTAAGTAAAATTGACCCGTTATAAATTTTTATTGGTTTTGTAGAATGAAAAATTGAATGAGAATATCAAGGAAATTCCGAAGGAAAAAGAAGAAGAAAAAGAAAGATTAAATGGAATTATTGCGGAGTTGGAGGCTGAAAAGGAAAAACATAAGGAATAGAAAGAAGCTATGAGAAATCGGATGTCAAAAATTGAAGATATGTTAAAAACCTTGGTCCGGAAATAGGCTGTAAAACACTTTTAGTTTAATTGTTTATGACTTTTATTATGTTTAGATTGTTTTTATTATGTTTGATGTGTAATCTGTTTCTATAACTTGAGATTTTATGTTTAGATTTTTAAAATTTTTGGTTATTTTGAAATTTAAGTAAATCTATGTTCTGCAATGTGGGAATGAAATGATCAGAGGTGGCTCGCAACTATGTATGGTTTTGGTGGCAAAATGGTGGTAACTATGTTGGTGTAAAAGTATATGGTGGCAAAATGGTTGTAAAAAACTGTCACAAAATGGTGGCAAAATGGTTGTAATAAAACCATCGAAAATGGTGGCAAAATGGTTGTAATAAAACCATCGAAAATGGTGGCAAAATGGTAGGTATACTAATATGGTGGGAAAATTGTAGCAACCAATATGGTAGCAAAATGGTAGCAACAATAATGGTAGCAAAATCGTTGCAAGTTTTTTGACCTTGTTTCTTGTCGCAACATTTGGTAGCAAAAAATAATGTGGTGACAAAACGGTGGCAAATACCAAGGTTTTCCTCACCATAAAGCTTTATGGTAGCAAATTGGTCTCAAAATGGCAAATCCCACCATTTTGCTACTGTAAGCAAATACTGTTTTCTGCAGTAGTATACTAGACAGAAATATCTATCTTGATGTTTTTGAGAAGTTAGAACTAACATTTGTAATAACAAAGCAAACTATGAAAGTACTAATTTTTGAATTGGTCAAGCGGGTAAAATAAAAACTAAGGTTTTCATATTCCTTAATGAATATAAGTATGGGATAAAACGAATCCTGACATCACAATAGAAATAATTAAATTGTCAAGTTGTCTAGATAATAATAGTAAATAAATGGTTAAAGGTTCTATCTATTGTGTGTGTTTGATCCCTATAAGGAAGTTCTATCATATTTCTCTTTTCAAGTTTCCTACGGAGTGCAATGGGATAGTTTATGCAACATGTTTTTCTAGTAATTTTTGTAGGAATACCGTTCACTAAATAAACAAATAATTTTATTATTCATTTACTCGAATTACAATTCAGATAAATACACAATGAAAAATACATTGTTACAAGAAACATACAAGTGCTAAAATTCAAATTACAAGAAAGAAATGTAGTACATGATGAAACAAATTCTAAAATTTAAATTAAAATAAAAAGTATAGCATAAGATGAAACGAATTAAAACGAGTTCGGTGGCTGAGGATTTATGTTTAACAGAGGTCCCTTAAAACAGATTTCGGGCCACCCAGGTGAACCCGACTGTTTCCCAGGGTACAACAGCCGAAACAGCATGTACTGCCGGAGTTAACCGAAAACCCGAAACGTTACCTGAAACAAGAGTGTTTAACACGAGGAATCGATCTTGTAGGTTGTTGAGAACTCAACAAAATATCTTCTTGTGTTGTGAACTTGTGTTTGTGTGTTTCAAAGGGTGTAGAGATTTCTCTACTTGGGCAAAGAAAACAAGAGACCAAATGTCTCTATTTATACATGTATCATATGGCATTCCAAAGGTTGCCAGTATGTCAATTAACAAGCCTATTCATGGCTTGGTTAATCATGGCTTGGTTAATAACCAATTCATGACAAATGAATTGGCCGTTATGTCCATTAACAAACCAATTCAAGGCATAGTTAATAGCAAATTCAATTTTTCTTTTAACACAACACAATTTCGAGTATCGATATCTCATTGATCTTAGCTCCGTTTTGGACCCGATTATGTTCGTTACAATTTTTCACGTCATAGAACAAAAACATAATATCTACTAATCACATTCGTAACATATATGAATAATTATCATGGCCCAAAATTAATAATAAAACATATTTATTATTAAAAATCCAACAATCCCCCACATGAATAAAAATCGATCCTTACACTCAAATGTCACGATAAAATTTCAGCGGTTGATTATTGTAGGAGAAGTAGGTGTTCCCTTTGAGCCCTCCTTTGTGATATGCACTTTGTGTCCTAGCGATTAGTAGACACGATGTAACAACCGGTTTTAACAATTGAATATGTTTGGAATAATCATTAATAGAAATGATTATGATTGTTACAACTTGAAAATATGCGAGAAATCATGGACGTGGGTGAAAACCGTGTGCGAAACGGAGTTCTGGATTCTCCGGAATCGCAAAACGGAGAAAAACACAAAAATATCAAAATCAAAGGCGCCAGGCGGTACGCCTAGCCCCAGACACCCACACTAGGTGATACGCGCGGGGTCTACAAAATATCTAGGAATCCCTCCGTCCGCGCGGTACGCCTGGAGTCACGCAGCCACGCCAGGCGGTACGCCTGGCATATGGCGGTGCAGTGGATAATTTTGATTCATCAGATTTCATGAAAATGAAGATATTCTCTCATTTCTCGAACATACTCATCCCAGAAGCTTACCAGATGAGTTTCTGAGCCTCAAAACTCAGATTTAAAGCCTTCTAAACCTGTAGATCGTACCAGAGATCGTGTTTACAAGTTTTGATCGTTGTTTTGCAGTTGAAAACCCGTCAGATTAGGTAACGATTTGATCTCTCCTACTAGTTTAATAGTGTGTGGATTAAATCAAGTTTTGAATATTATACAATGATTATGGTTGTTGATTATTGCCTAGTTGATGGCTAGGAATAATTAGAAACGAAGAACATGATATTTTAACTGAGAAATCTTTGTTTTGAGCCGTTATAATGTCCAGTTATTATTAAATCCATATCATTGTACTTGAAAACCAGTAGGATGATTAAATGATGGATTTGAATGAGATATGCATCAAGTTTTGACTAATCTTGTATAAAAGTATTGAATTGGTGAATTTGGAATTTAAAAGGAGGTTGGTTGGTGTTTAAACATCACCAAGATTAGTTAAACTAATGGGTGCATGTCAAGAATTTGATTAAATGCTTGAGAGTTGAAAGTCAATGATTTTGACATAATTATATTGGGTAAAATAGTAACTTGACTTATGATCACCACATAATGAGTAATGAGATTCAAATGAGTTTGAATCAGTATGTTATATGTATGGTGTGTATTGAAACTAGTTGTACATATGTGAATTACAACTAGGTGTTGGTGGTGAAAGTCAAGTAACAATTCACAGAAGTGGAAAAGAGGTTGTAGGAAGTGAGCAACCGTATGAACCAGGTAAGTTACCCAACTTACTGTAACATTACATATAAGTAGTAGAAAGAGTCTACTTGCGTGCTTGAAATATGTAAATGATGTTTAAATATGTGATTGAAACTATGGGATGAGAAATCCTTTAGATTGTGTTTGTTAAGTTTCAAGAGGAAACGTATATGCAATATATTTGCATTAGAATAACCGGATGAACCGGTGATTGTTTAATATGATTTTGATGTTTATATAATGATTGTGCATAACTTGACTAATGAAACTAATGGAGTTAAAAGACCTATGAGAAAGCATTATTAGTTTCAAAATGAATGTTATGCTTGAGTTGTATGCATAGTGTAAATACATTAAAATTTAGCTGGATGAGCCGGTGAAATTGATTAATTGAACCACAAATGTGTGGATAACCGATTAATCCGGGGACTAAATTGTTGAAACCACAAATGTGTGAATTGCTAGAAGTGCTAGCAAATGTCTTAGATGGAAGGACCAGTGGGTGAACATCTTAAGACTTAATAAATATGTGAACCACAAATGTGTGGATAGCTAGAAGTGCTAGCAAATGTCTTAGATGGAAGGACCGGTGGGTGAACATCTTAAGACTTAATATCTATGTGAACCACAAATGTGTGGATAGCTAGAGGTGCTAGCAAATGTCTTAGATGGAAGGACCGGTGGGTGAACATCTTAAGACTCAAAATATGTATGAAACCACAGATGTGTGGATAGTCAGAGGTGCTGACAAATAACTATGGTGGAAGAACAGGAATGTGAACACCATAATGTGAGTATGATTAAACTATTGCAAACAATAGTTGATAAGTAATAATAAAATATTATTACATTGAAAATTAAACCACAGATGTCTGGGTAATTGGTTGAGTCAATAAAACATATATATGGTGATTATGTTGTTTTAAATTCGCCAGAGGTGCTGGTGATAGAGTTGGATTAGATAATATGATCATATTTGTGAAAATGACCCATTAAGGGAAATAAATGCACAATGTGTGTTGTGTGCAATTTGATGTTTAAATATGCTATATTATCATCTAAACATGATAAACATCCATATGATATGTATGTGGATGTGTTAAAATGAGTTTTGGGAACTTTGGGAGGGGTTACTTACTTAGTTCATATGAACTAATTGTGACATTATATGTGATGTTACAGGTTAAAAATAGATATGCATCGGGTCGGACATGTTTTGAAGCAGAATCAAGCGTTATGTAAAAATATTTGGTGGTATTAAACTTAAATATTTGGTGAACGTTTAGCACATCGTGTAACAAAACACTCGAAACCTCATGAAACGCTCAAACATTGAACTTGGAAGTTCAACAAGGCTAAACAATAGTTCGTAATCGTGAAAACGATGACGAACGGATCAAACCATGAAAATTGGGCCTATTGGGCTCTTCAAGGACTCATCGCAGTACGCGATGGCCCTCAAAAGGCCCCATAGCGGTACACGACGAGTTTCGGGAGAATTTGAATCCCGAAATCCATCACGGTACGCTGAGATGATCTTTGACCCTCTCGGCGGTACGCGACGCTGTCCAGGCGACAAATCTTTATAAAACCAAGAAGATTATGGCTACTCTACCCCTTACCATCATTTCCTTCGGCCAAGCACGCCATCTCTCGATCATTTCTCCCTGAAACCACCTGATTAGACCCCAAGGAAGCCATTGAAGACCTCCATTGAACCTTAGAAACTTGAGAAGGAAGTTGGAGATCAACCACCACCACACCATCTCTTTGTTGCTGCAAGACATCACGAAACAGGAGGTCTAGAAGCTGTTCTCATCATCATCTCAGAGATATCAAAGCTCTAGAAGGTAGTTCTACACTCCTCGTGGCTTAAAACCACCATATTTCGCACATGCAAGGGTTAAGACCCACATGCAAGCTCACTAGAATCACATGCACGAATTTCTTAATCTTTGAATCTGGGTTTAATGATATGTTAGCTATATTTGATGATCTATGATGTTTAGATTAAGTTTCATGACTATCTATAATGATGTGTGTCGTTATAATGCATGATTTGAACATGAAATGTTGAAATAGTGCCATGCATGTATGATCTAAGATGGCTAAATGAATTCTTGATGATAATAAATGTTATTGATGATGTATTACATGATTTAAAGTTGTTGAAATGGTTAAAGATGGTTATTGGATGAACTTTCCATTAATAGTAACTTTTTACTTATAAAATGGTAATATGGATGATATGGGTAACATGCATGCATATGGATTGCTAGTAGGATAATGTTAGAATGATATTGAAGTTTAGAACATGATTTCTATGAATAAGAAAAGGTTATATATGATCCTTTCTATTTATAGAAACTTTTTAGTTACATTTTATAGATATGGGATGAAATATGATCATGCATGTGTATGGAATTGCTATTTGGGTGATGTTATGATGATTAGGATGCTTGAAATGTAAGTTAGATCTTGATTATGGTCATATTTGACCAAGTTACTATTTTTAGTAACTTTGGTGGACCAACTATTGGTGGATGATGATTGTGATTAGATAAACATGATTTGGTGACGTTAAATAGCTTTATATGATGTTATGTGTTATAAAAATGGCTTACGATTGATTAAGATGGTCATTTGTACGATAATAGTCATAGTTACTATTTTTAGTAACTTTATTTTTTAGAAATATCGACTTATGAACGTTTTGTATGATTTGAGCATGCTAAGTGACTTACTATGCTTTAATACGATGAATGCATGCTAAGTTAGATGGTTTTTGATGATAATCATGCTAGATATGGAAACTTTCCATTTTAGGAAACTTTTGTATGCAAACGTGACTTACTTGACCTACTTGATTCGCATGATAATGTGCTATGTGTTAACATGATCACGTAGGACTTAACGAGCATGCTAGAACTTTAAAATGATATGTGATGTGAAACTTGCCATAAATAGAAACTTACTATATAGTAAGTTGTCTATGAACGCGACTTGCGCGTTTTGCACACGACGAGCACTTACACAAATGTTACACGATTCACAACCGACACTCGGTTCACCAACGGGTCGTTGACTTGACACGGTCAACCTCGTTCAAACACGGTCAAACACGGTCAATATGGACTAACATGAGCAAACATGGTCATTGTGGACCGACACGGACAAACATGAACAACCGAGGGTTGTTGAGCACAAACACGAGCACTTGCACGAACACGGTCACTTACACAAACTCACGTATGTGATACGATATAGGTAGCCGGTGACCGACACGCCCTTCGACGCAGGAGCTTACGCTTGCTTTATCACACGATCACTAAGGTGAGTTTACGGCCCCTCTTTATCACATGATATGCATTTTGCACACGACGAGCACTTACACAAATGTTACACGATTCACAACCGACACTCGGTTCACCAACGGGTCGTTGACTTGACACGGTCAACCTCGTTCAAACACGGTCAAACACGGTCAATATGGACTAACATGAGCAAACATGGTCATTGTGGACCGACACGGACAAACATGAACAACCGAGGGTTGTTGAGCACAAACACGAGCACTTGCACGAACACGGTCACTTACACAAACTCACGTATGTGATACGATATAGGTAGCCGGTGACCGACACGCCCTTCGACGCAGGAGCTTACGCTTGCTTTATCACACGATCACTAAGGTGAGTTTACGGCCCCTCTTTACTCTTTTCAAACATTTTAAATGTGACAATTCGACTTTTCGAATTAACCTCGTTAACTGAAGATAACGAAATCACAAATACGAGGCCAAAATAGGCCCAATGAGGCCAAGGTAGGCCCAATTGTATTTATGGGGCCCAATTGGGTTAACCTAGCCCAATAATATTCTAAGTAGCCCAATTAGTGACAATTCGGCAATCCGGATTAACTCCGTTAACCTAAAAATTAACAGAAATGATAATTAATCGCATAATATCAAACGAGAGGGATTAAACTTGAACAAAATAAGTTCATAAAACATTTAGATTATAACAAGTAATGTTAAAAATTATAAAATGTTAAATCTTGACTTTTTAAAGTCAAAATTCGTAGAATTTATCAAATTAAAAACGAAAATCACATAAATTTGGGTTGTAACTGAATATTAACCAACTTTAATCATCACATTAATGATGATTATCAATGAACAACCGTTATAGTGCCATTAACATTCGAATTGAAGCTAATTAACACTCAAAATGTTGAAACCGAAGTCGTGGCCTATGAAATCCCCACTATTCGAATTTGAAGCCATTAGGTCGAAGGTTGGGTTATTCGAAATTGAAACCGTTTGGGATCCAATGGAGCATAAAACTAAACCAAAAATTCGAATTAAAATCACCTATAGAATTGTTTGAGTTATTAGAACAAAACCCCTATGGTTTTGAGGTTAATCGGGTTCGAAAACATGATCAATTGGGAGCTAGATGGATCCGGTTGAAAACTATCAAAGGGAACCGGATTTCTAAAAGGTTAAAACAATTAATTGGGCTAATCTAGTACCAATGTTGAGTGGGACGGACTGGTTGATTGGGTGTGTTTGGACTTGGAGGTCGTGGGTTCGAACCCATCCCCCACTGTTTTTGTTAAAATTAAACCATTTTAATAATTTACTCATAAGTTTCTCGTTTTAACTCCGATTCAATCCGTTCAAGTTGCGTTGGAACCGTAACGAAATCCCGAACAAAATAATATAATTAAATTTATATTTTAACCCGAAACACATAATCGCGTATAATTACGCTTATTTGAATAAAATCATGTACGGTTATATGATTTAATTAAACATTTTCAAAGTCACGCGTATTCACGTATGCACATTTCTAACACTCTAGCATACGTGTGTTGACACGCATGTGATTTCAAGCACAAAACGACATCTCGAATAACACAACGTTATTGTTTAAACACAGATCCTTCGTAAGAGGATTATCTACGCAAGTTCACATATTTGATCATTCTGCAACAATCAAAGGTGCGTACACGGCCCCTTTCTTATTTTAACTGTTTTGGGGGAGAAAACATGTGCAACAAACACTTTTAGATACATATCACTTGCATGAGTTAGCTGTTTACATTAAGTGCAAACATAGCATTACAAAGCCTTACATTTCGAACCGTTTAGTTTGCCGTAGTGCAAAGCGTGGTAGTTGGAAATAGATCTATTAGGTTTGACAAACCTCACTTGGTAGATGGGATCTACGCAGGTGTTTGACTGACCAAACACACGTTACTATTGTTTGTGCTAGACAATAGTGGCAAGGCAAAAACATGCTATAGCATGGCAATCGTCAGCTTCGGTGTCGACCACTTATGTAAATAGTACAAATGACTAGCTATCATGACTATGCATGTGTAATTATGTTATCTGTAAACTTTATATTCAAACTGTGGTTTCAACATTTGTGATTATACATACAAACCTGTGTATGCACCAACCTTTGTGTTGACTTGATTTACATGTTTTCTCAGGACACTAAGGCACAAGCAAGGACAAGCAGGGACTAGGATGTTGAGTCTCATGCATACATTTCAGTTCAAGTGTTTTAGCTTTGATCAATTAAGACATTGAATGTTATTGGATCTGTACTTTACATTTTCAAACCGTTACGTTTTGTTATTGGTTTTTAAAACGCTTCCGCAAACATTGAAACTTTGATATTACAGTTTTAGACCAAAGTATGTTTGAATATCATATAGAGGTCTTCGTTATGTCTAATGATCTGAGATCTTGGTTTGTCACGTCCCAAACGGTATGATTCCGTTAGTTGAAAATTGGGGGTGTGACAGATTGGTATCAGAGACATTGGTTATAGCGAACTAGGTTTGCATTTGTAGACTTAGACTATAACTGTTAGACATTAGACACTTGTTTACACGATAGTTTGTATAGCACTTACATATGGCATTTTGTAACAGACATGGCATCATTATCTACACCTACTCACACTGAGGAACAAGTTGTAGCATTGTCAGACATTATGACAAGGAGGATCGAACCAGTGGATGATACGATCCACTATGGGGAGGAAACACATGTTCAACCAAGGGGGAACAACCAATATTGGCAATGGTTTCCTGATCTCATACGCAGCTGGGTGTGGGAAGAACGAGTGCCACCACCACCAACTGCCAACACTGCTAATAGCCTTTGGACGTTACCTGCTCTAGGATATCCACTAGAACAGGCATTTGCTGCTTTTGTTGCACGCATGGAGCGTGAAATCCGCAACATGCGGGAAGTAGCAGGGATGATCACAGAATTGCTTGAGAATAACAACTGGCTGACACAAATGTGGGATAACCTCACTGAGGAGTTGGTTGGGACTAATGAAGAACAGGAAAATTTGGTGGAAACGATCTGGATGATGCGAGGGACGATCCTCGAACTCACTGCACAACTAGAAACTACTGAGTTACGTGTAGCTGTAGCCGAGGCAAGGGCTGAGGAAGCCAATGCACGGGCTGGTGCAGCGGCGACTGAAGCCAATATAGTGAGAGACTTGGCTGGGGAGGCCATGACCCTCATCACTGGGCATATGCGTTATCAGCATGGTGCAGTGACTGGTCCAGCAGAACTAGAAGATTCATCATCAACTGTTGGTCAACCAAACGATGGAATCTAGTCATTTCATTTACTTTCTAATTAACAAACTTATATGAGTGGGTTGTACTCATAAAAGTAGATTTCGTGTTTAGTTGTTTTGCATCTTTTTGACAAACAATTGTAAGCACTAGTTTATCATAAATGATTAAGAATTGTTACCTTAATGACTATGATAGTGTGTTACATTTACTTTGTGCACGAGTGATGATTATGCGATGGGTGTAGTCTCATTATGTATATTTGTAAATAGGAAGATCATGGTTGGAGGAAACATTAACATGACCGCAACGGAAATTGAGGCACTTATTAACACTCGAATTACCGAGACAATCGCAAACTATACGCAAACACACCAAACAGGACCATATGATTCAACGGGGGGACTGGTAAACCCACAAATGTGCACGTTCAAGACATTCTTGAACTGTAAACCACGTAATTTCAAAGGATCGGAAGGAGCCATTGGACTTCTTCGATGGATTGAACAGTCAGAATCGGTATTTGAGAAGTGCAATTGTCCGGAAGAAAACAAGGTCAGATACGCTATTGGTACTTTGGAGGGTTCAGCCTTGACATGGTGGAACTCTATCGTACAAACACTCGATTTGAATACAGCCAATGCCCTTACTTGGAACGGATTTAAAATCCTGTTGCAGGAAGAGTATAGTCCCCGTAATGAATTGCAAGAACTTGAGGATGAATATGGGCAACTCAAGATGAAAGGTTCTAATATTGAGGAATACACTACTCGATTCCAGCAATTAGCAAGACTCTTAGCGCACAGGGCAACCCCATCTAGCAAGTGGATCAAGAGATACATTGGAGGGCTGGTATCTCAGGTTCGAAAATTGATCATATCTGCAAATCCTACTACCATACAGCAAGCTGTTCGACTGGCACACCAACTGACTGATCAAACGATGCAACGGGGAACATTACCCAAACGAACAGTAACAACTAAGGCGGGAGACCACAAAAGAAAATGGGATAGCATTGATTCCAAGAATTTCACTCAGCAGTCATTTCTGCAGAATCGCAAGCAGGAATCCAACAAGACCCATCACAATCCAAACCAACAGTCATCGGGAGGGTATAAAGGTAAAAACCCAAAGTGCAACAAATGTGTATTCCATCACTTTAGGAATCAATGTGACAAGTACCGATGTCAGCGATGCAGAAAGATGGGTCACGTAGCAAAAGACTGTCGAGGGGGACTGCAGGCAAACTCACTCAATCAGAGCAAAACACAGAAAGGATGTTTTGAGTGTGGCATACCTGGACATTTCAAGAAGAAGTGCCCACAACTCAAGAAAAGAAGGGCTAATGACATAACTACAAAAGGAAACAGCAACAACAACACAAATGTTGCTAGAACAGGGCTTTTGTGATTGGAGGACGTTAGGCACGGGAGGATCCCAACGTCGTTACGGGTACGTTTCTCTTGAATTATCACTCTGCCTTTATGATATTTGACACCGGTGCAGATCGGGGTTTTGTATCAAGCAAATCTTGTGAATTGCTAAGTATTAGTTCTACTGCTTTAGAAAACCCATACACTATAGAACTAGCTGATGATAAGTTAGTTGTTGTAAACCATATTCTTAAAGGATGTGTTCTTGACTTGATGGGTCAAACACATGACATTGACTTTATGCCTACCGTCTTAGGCAGTTTTGATGTAGTCATTGGCTTGGATTGGTTGTCCAAACACCAGGCTGAAATAGTATGCCATCAAAAGATCGTCCGTATACCGCTTTCCCATGGGGAGACACTGTATGTACAAGATGACAAGAGCAGTACGCCACTGCGTCTCATATCTTGTATAAAAGCACACAAGTACCTTCGTAAAGGTCATACGGCAGTTATAGCACTTATAACTGAGAAGCCGGTAGTTGAGAAGAATATAGAAGACATCCCAGTAGTTTGAGAATTCCCTGAAGTATTTCCAGAAGAACTACCGAGATTACCGCCTATCAGACAGGTGGAATTTCGAATTAACCTTACACCAGACGCAACACCGATAGCTAGGACGCCTTACCGACTTGCACCGTTGGAGATGCAAGAATTACCTACACAACTGTAAGAGTTGTTGTATAAGGGCTTTATACGACCTAGTTTGTCACTGTGGGGAGCTCCAGTTTTGTTTGTTAAAAAGAAGGACGGGACTTTCCGTATGTGTATCGATTACCGGGAACTTAACAAGGTACTATCAAAAACCGGTATCCGTTACCTAGAATTGACGATCTGTTCAATCAGTTTCAAGGTTCGAGTTACTACTCGAAGATTGATCTCAGATCGGGTTATCATCAACTAAGAGTTCAGGAGGAGGATATTCCAAAAACAGCATTCAGGACGCGCTATGGCCATTATGAGTTCTTGGTCATGCCATTTGGGTTGACAAACGCTCCAGCTGTATTCATGGATCTCATGAATCGTGTTTGTAAACCTTACCTTGATAAGTTTGTCATTGTTTTCATTGATGACATTCTCATCTATTCTCAAACTGAGGAGGAACACGCTGAACATCTTCGATTTTTGTTGGAATTACTGAAGCAGGAACAATTGTACGCTAAGTTCTCGAAATGTGACTTCTGGATGCGAGAAGAACAATTCTTGGGGCATATAGTCAATGAAAAGGGCATACACGTTGATCCAGCGAAAATTGAAGCGATTAAAAATGGGAAAGCGCCAAAGACCCCTACCGAGGTACGACAATTCCTTGGTTTGGCGAGTTATTACCGACGATTCATTGAGGGATTCTCAAAGATCGCTTAACCACTTACAGCTCTTACGCATAAGGGAACGAAGTATAACTGGACGGATAAACAAGAAGCTGCATTTCAATTATTGAAACAGAAGCTCTGCAGTGCACCGATTCTGTCATTACCGGAAGGGACGGAAGATTTTGTAGTCTATTGTGACGCATCTGCACAGGGTTTAGGATGTGTGTTGATGCAACATGATAAAGTGATTGCTTATGCTTCAAGGCAACTACGACCACACGAAAAGAGTTACACAACTCATGACTTGGAGTTAGGGGCGGTGGTTTTTGCTTTGAAGATTTGGAGGCATTATTTGGAACCAAGTGTACCATTTACACTGATCATAAGAGTTTGCAACATATCTTTGATCAGAGGGAGCTTAATATGAGACAGCGACGATGGGTTGAGTTGTTGAACGACTACGAATGCGCGATTAAGTATCACCCGGGAAAAGCTAATGTGGTAGCTGATGCTTTAAACCGGAAAGATACTTCAACAAGACGGGTTCGCACACTTATGATGACGATACATACTGATTTACCTGACAAGGTACGCAGTGCTCAGATCGAGGCCTTGAAAAAGGAAAACTTGGTACAGGAATCTTTACGAGGAATGGAAGAACAATTGGATGTTAAATCTGATGGAATTCGTTATTTCATTAATCGATTGCGGATACCTTTGTATGGAGGTTTAAGGGAACTCGTGATGGATGAAGCGCACAAGTCCAGATATTCAGTCCATCCGGGATCAGACAAAATGTATCATGATTTGAAGGCACTGTATTGGTGGCCTCACATGAAAGCCGACATTGCTAGGTACATTAGCAAATGTTTGACTTGCTCTAAAGTCAAAGTTGAATATCAGAAACCATCTGGTTGCTGCAACAACAAGAAATACCGATGTGGAAATGGGAACAGATTTCGATGGACTTCATTACTAAGTTACCCCGTACACCAAGTGGTTGTGATACGATCTGGGTAATTGTTGACCGATTAACGAAATCTGCACATTTCTTGGCAATTAAAGAAGCTGACAAAATGGAGAAACTGACTCGCATTTACAACAAGGAAGTGGTAGCGCGACATGGTATGTCAATTTCCATCATATCAGATTTGGATGACCGATTCACTTCCAACTTTTGGAAATCACTACATAAGTCCTTGGGAACTCGTTTAGACATGAGTACTGCCTATCATCCACAAACCGACGGTTAGAGTGAACGCACAATTCAAACGCTCGAGGATATGTTACGAGCTTGTGTAATTGATTTTGGTGATGGTTGGGAAAACCACTTACCGTTAGTGGAATTCTTTTACCACAACAGTTATCATACAAGTATTCAGGCGGCACCGTTTGAAGCATTGTTTGGTCGCAAATGTCGTTCACCGGGTTGTTGGGCTGAAATTGGTGACAACCAGATTACAGGCCCTGAACTAGTACACGAACCGACAGAGAAGATAGTTCAAAACCGGAACCGTGTGACAGCGGCTCGAGATCAACAAAAGAATTACACAGACAAACGTCGTAAGCCATTGGAATTTCAAGTAGGAGACCGAGTTTTTCTAAAGGTATCACCTTGGAAGGGTGTGATACGATTCGACAAGCGCGGGAAGCTTAGTCCACGTTACGTAGGACCTTTTGAGATCCTGAAAAGGATTGGTCCGGTTGAGTATCAACTTAAATTACCAGATAAACTCAGTGGAGTTCATGATGTCTTTTACATATCGAACTTGAAGAAATGTCTTTCTGATGAAAAAGTATCCCCACTTATTGAAAACAACAACAAACATTATGAAGGCACGTTAAATTTCGGGACGAAATTTCCTTCAACAAGGGGATGATGTGATATTTCACACTTTAACTGTAAACACAAACACCTTATACTATTGATTTCCTTGCAGAATGCAAACACAAACATTTCATAGAAGTACATACATGATTGATTTCAAATAATGTACTACATTTCAAACATTACATTTGATGTACTACATTTCATGATGGTACAATCATGAATGGTTAAACAATGGTGGAGTTACATATAGAAGGAACCAGAATAATTGTGTAAGGTAAATTGACGAATACAGGGGCCCATGTACTCGTGAATTTACAGGTACACATGAATTTTGGAAGTTTCTATTTTGTTGACTACATTCAAACACTTTCTATGTGCGAGATTACATAGTTCAAACAATTGCAAACAATTACTATGTGCAATGTTGCATAGTACAAACAGTTACAGACACTCACTATGTGTGAGGTTACACAGCACAGTATGATCAAACACAAACAGTCACAGTTAGGTGAACTAACTAGTGTACACACAAACAATCACATTGAACGATCACATTTAGTTGTGATGTTGCAAGTATTAGATTTTGTGTGTGAGTACACACAAGCACACGGAATGATCAAACCACACTAACACGTATGATTTAAACTCGTAAGTAGTTTCCTAACTACTCCTAACATTTATTAATTTTCGGGACGAAAATTCTTTCAACAAGGGGATGATGTGACAATTCGACTTTTCGAATTAACCTCGTTAACTGAAGATAACGAAATCACAAATACGAGGCCAAAGTAGGCCCAATGAGGCCAAGGTAGGCCCAATGAGGCCAAGGTAGGCCCAATTGTATTTATGAGGCCCAATTGGGTTAACCTAGCCCAATAATATTCTAAGTAGCCTAATTAGTGACAATTCGGCAATCCGGATTAACTCCCTTAACCTAAAAATTAACAGAAATTATAATTAATCGCATAATATCAAACGAGAGGGATTAAACTTGAACAAAATAAGTTCATAAAACATTTAGATTATAACAAGTAATGTTAAAAATTATAAAATGTTAAATCTTGACTTTTAAAGTCAAAATTCGTAGAATTTATCAAATTAAAAACGAAAATCACATAAATTTGGGTTGTAACTGAATATTAACCAAATTTAATCATCACATTAATGATGATTATCAATGAACAACCGTTATAGTGCCATTAACATTCGAATTGAAGCTAATTAACACTCAAAATGTTGAAACCGAAGTCGTGGCCTATGAAATCCCCACTATTCGAATTTGAAGCCATTAGGTCGAAGGTTGGGTTATTCGAAATTGAAACCGTTTGGGATCCAATGGAGCATAAAACTAAACCAAAAATTCGAATTAAAATCACCTATAGAATCGTTTGAGTTATTAGAACAAAACCCCTATGGTTTTGAGGTCAATCGGGTTCGAAAACATGATCAATTGGGAGCTAGATGGATCTGGTTGAAAACTATCAAAGGGAACCGGATTTCTAAAAGGTTAAAACAATTAATTGGGCTAATCTAGTACCAATGTCGAGTGGGACGGACTGGTTGATTGGGTGTGTTTGGACTTGGAGGTCGTGGGTTCGAACCCATCCCCCACTGTTTTTGTTAAAATTAAACCATTTTAATGATTTACTCATAAGTTTCTCGTTTTAACTCCGATTCAATCCGTTCAAGTTGTGTAACAGCAAGTACCAGATCGTCCGGCAAGTCCGTACGGTATGTGTACTTTCACCTTATTCTATGTGTGCATACGTAAGTCTAAACAGTACTTGTATTAACAGAATCCTAAATACAAGAAACCGTTGTACGTATTTTCGTATAAACTTAAATACATTAAGTACAACGTACATTTGAAACATTAGTTGTGTTTATTAAGTGAAAACTTAATTACAGTTAACACAACAAATCATGAGAAACAACGGTATTCAAACAATATTCAGAAACATATCGGTTGCGATCTGATGTCCAAAGATGACAGGAATCAGATGACCGACAAGTCAGTACGAAAACAATGTGAAATCATGAAGTATAGTTGAGTCCGACAGTGAGGAAACACAATAAAAACGTAAATGCAGTGTTATTTCAGAATGACGAACTGACAGTGTGTTTGCGTGAGTGACGACTCACACAAACATATCTGTGAGTTTAGAATTCTGAAATAATGACTGAAAAGTAGAAAACAAAAGTCAGAAAGCAAAACATCGTCGTATTCGTTCGGGTGACGATTCGAACGAATTACGCGCGAAGGTTACGCGATCTGACGAAACGAAAACGAAAACACGTCACGAGCGAAAATAATTTAATAAAATCAAATAAATAACATTTTACAATTTTGAAACTCATCAAAATAATTAAATTAAATCCTTTTTTTAAAAACTATTTAAATTACGCGTAATTTTCCGGAAATGTAACGGAAACGCGAACCGAGCAACCGAAATGAACCCGAACACCCTCGGGGTATAAAAACTCAAGAATGAGAGTTTTCTCTCATTTCTATCACCCTCAACCTCTCTCTAAACTCAAATCCCGGTTTCCTCCTTTTAGGGTTTTCACCATCTTTGAATCTTCATAACTTTCTTGTTTCTCAACCAAATTGAGTGATTCTTTCGCCCACGCGTAGCCCTCGACATCCTCTACAAGAAAGTACAACGGATCTAAGCTTTACACCACTGGAAACGAGGTAAAAACGAGCTCAAAAATGGCGATTTTAGGGGTTTCAACCCTTTTGTTTGAACACCCACATTGATCGGCTAACCCTCTTCAAAACCCGAAACCTATGACCACTGGAACCACTTCTAACCTTCACCACCTACAAAAACACCATGGGATCTTGACAAGGGGACTGCTCCTTGGTGGTCCCGACTGGCCGAATGAACATCACGAGTGGGTCGAATGACACCATGGCCGAATGGCCACCTAGACCTTCGAATGAGGCCTCTGACACTTCGGCCGAAAGACCCTATGCGCTGGTCCTTCTCATTCGTGGGTTTCCCATTCGACTTTCTTCATTCGCTGGTCAACATCATCATTCGCTGCTTATACATTCGACCCTCATTCGGCAGTCACAACTCTCCATTCGTCAACAGTCCAGCCGGCCCGGGGTGTGACAGATTGGTATCAGAGCCATGGTTATAGAGAAATATAGGTCATATTACTAACCGATTTTCTTTCGGTTATGATCAGAATGCCGCCACGAAGACAACCACCTCTATTACCGCTGACTCAAGGTTCAGCTCCGCACTCTTCGACACCGACACCGCCAGACTCTCCTACACAAGCACCTCCACCTCCTCCTCCGCCACCACCAGCGTATCAGTTGGACCCTGCTACTGTGGCACTGGCTACTCTTCTTACAAGCCAACTGAGGGAAGTGATTCCAGAGATGATGAACCGGATCAACAACAACAACAGTAACAACGTTGCTAACTCATCTGGAGAAGGCAGCGGTAACACCAGGCAGAGTCAGGACTATGCCTACAAGAACTTTGTAGGCTGCAAGCCACCCAGTTTCAGTGGTAGCGAGGGTGCAGTCGGACTGATCCAGTGGATTGAGAAGATGGAGGCTACCCTCGACATCAGTGGCTGTCCTGAACAGAACAGAGTAAAGTATGCTGCGGGATCATTTAGCAAGCGAGCGTTAACCTGGTGGAACGCTCAGGTTTCAATCAGAGGCCGGGATGAGGCCCAGACCATGCCGTGGAACGAATTCAAGGCGATGCTGAGGGCAGAGTTTTGCCCAAGAAATGAACTGAAAAAGGTTGAGACTGAACTACTCAATCTGGAGATGATTGGTGCTGGGCATCTGGCCTACACCACACGATTTCATGAGTTAGCCACTCTGGCACCGGATGTGGTGCCAACACTTGAGAAGAGAATTGAGCGGTATGTTGGTGGATTACCGCCCAGTATCCGAGGTCATGTGATTTCTGCTCACCCTACCACCATGGAATTAGTTGTTACACTGTCAGCATCCCTGACAGATATGATGGTTGCCTCTGGGGCATTCAAGAAAGAGGCTGAAACAGCCAAAGCTGGAACTTCCAAGAAGTCGGATAAACGTCCGGATAAGAAACAGAAAGTGGTTAGAAACTTTGCTGCCACTACTCAAGCTCCGATGCGCAATCAGCCACCCCCGTTGGAGATCAGGAAGCCATACAATGGCACTGCACCTCTGTGCAATTCATGTCAGTTTCATCATCTACTAAATGTCCCGTGCAGACATTGCACCAACTGTGGGAGATTTGGTCATACAGCAAATTACTGCAAGAGTCCGAGGACTCAAAACAGAAACAACAATGCAGCCACTACTGCTGCTACCGATCACAGGTCTTGCTACAACTGTGGCGAACCTGGTCACTTCTCTCGGGATTGTCCCAAGAGAAATCAACAAAGGGCTCAAGCACCAAGAGGACGAGCTTTTCAGATAGGAGCTGCTGCAGCAAGACAGGACCCGAATGTCATTACGGGTACATTTCTTCTATCTGATTTTTATGCCTCTATATTATTTGATACTGGTGCGGATCAGAGTTTTATCTCATCCGATTTTGCTAGCCATCTTAATCATGTTGAGGAATCATTAGACTCCCCTTATACTATTGAGATAGCTAATGGCAAACAGATTTCAGTTGACATAGTACTTAGGAATTGCCCACTAAAACTTGGTGATCATACATTTTCCATCGACTTGATACCGATGGAGCTGGGCAGTTTCGACATTATCATCGGAATGGATTGGCTATCTCTTAACCGAGTTGAGTTCATCTGTTCCGATAAACTATTACGCATTCCTATGGAGAACAATGAAGTCTTGGAGATTCGTGGAGACCAAGCGAAACGCAGTGTCAAGATAATTTCGTGCATGAAAGCTCGCAAGTGCTTACGGAAACAATGTGTTGCATTTCTAGCTCACGTGATTCAGAAAGACAAGAAAGCAACCAAGATTCAAGATGTGCCAGTTGTGAGAGATTTTGCAGAAGTGTTTCCGGATGACTTACCGGGACTGCCACCTGAGAGATCAGTACAGTTCCGAATCGATTTGATTCCGGGAGCAACTCCTGTAGCCAAGTCTCCCTACAGACTCGCACCATCGGAGATGCAAGAGTTGTCTAACCAGTTGCAAGAACTTCTCGATAAAGGATTCATCCGACCGAGCTTTTCCCCGTGGGGAGCTCCTGTTCTTTTTGTCAAAAAGAAGGATGGAACTTTCAGAATGTGCATTGATTATCGAGAGCTCAACAAACTCACCATCAAGAATCGGTACCCGTTACCGAGGATTGATGATTTGTTTGATCAGTTACAGGGAGCACAGTATTTTTCAAAGATAGACCTGAGATCAGGTTATCATCAGCTCCGGATACAAGAGGAAGACATACCCAAGACGGCTTTTCGTACTCGATATGGTCATTACGAATTCATGGTGATGCCATTCGGATTGACGAACGCACCGGCTGTATTCATGGACTTGATGAACCGGGTGTGCAAGCCGTATCTAGATCAGTTTGTTATTGTCTTTATTGATGATATACTGATTTATTCAAAGAACAAGAAGGAACACGAGCAACACCTCAAGACAGTTTTGGAGCTTCTGAAAGAAGAACAACTCTATGCCAAATTCTCTAAATGTGAATTTTGGTTAAGGGAAGTTCAGTTTTTGGGTCACGTGATTAACAGTGATGGTATTCACGTGGATCCTGCCAAGATAGAAGCAATCAAGAACTGGGATGTGCCTACAACACCAACGGAGATCCGATCATTCTTGGGATTGGCAGGTTATTACAGGAGATTCATTTCGAATTTCTCTAAGATAGCCTTGCCTCTCACCAAACTCACACAAAAGTCTGAACCTTTTGTGTGGACTCATAAACAAGAAGAGGCATTCCAGACACTGAAACAAAGATTGTGCAATGCTCCAATCCTAACACTCCCAGAAGGCAGTGATGACTTTGTAGTTTACTGTGATGCTTCCCATCAGGGACTCGGATGTGTTTTGATGCAACGAGACAAAGTCATTGCTTATGCCTCACGACAGCTGAAGATACACGAGAAGAATTACACGACGCATGATCTTGAACTGGGAGCTGTGGTTTTTGCATTAAAGATTTGGAGACATTACCTTTATGGTACCAAATGCACTATCTTCACAGATCATAAGAGTTTACAGCACATATTTGATCAGAAGGAGCTTAACATGAGACAGAGACGTTGGGTTGAGCTCCTGAACGATTACGATTGTGCGATCAAATACCATCCGGGCAAAGCAAATGTTGTTGCAGATGCTTTGAGTCGGAAAGAAAGAGTCAAACCTTTACGCGTTCGCGCTATGGGAATGACGGTGCAAACAAGTTTGAGAGATCACATTTTACAAGCACAACGAGAGGCCGTGGCAAGAGACAATCTGAAACGCGAGCTCGATTGTGGAGCCGAGAAACATTTCAAGACAAAACAAGATGGAGTTATCTATTATCTGGATCGTGTTTGGATTCCAGCAGTAGATGAACTTCGGACACTCATACTTGACGAGGCACACAAGTCACGTTACTCAGTTCATCCTGGTGCCGATAAGATGTACCAAGATCTTAGGTCATTTTATTGGTGGCCGGGCATGAAGAAAGACATTGCTACTTATGTTGGCAAATGTATCACATGTGCCAAGGTCAAAGCTGAACATCAGAAACCCTCGGGTTTGCTGGAGCAACCAGAGATTCCACAATGGAAGTGGGAACAAATAGCTATGGATTTCATTACCAAGCTACCCCGCACTTCCAGCGGACACGATTCGATTTGGGTTATCATTGATAGATTGACCAAGTCCGCACACTTCTTGCCGATCAGAGAGACTTACAAGATGGAGAAACTAGCGAAGCTATACATTGATGAAATAGTAGTGAGGCACGGGGTGCCATTGTCTATTATTTCCGACCGGGACAGTCGATTTACTTCGCGGTTCTGGCAATCATTGCAAAAATCCTTAGGGACAAGTGTTAACTTGAGCACTGCTTATCATCCACAAACGGATGGACAAAGCGAGCGCACCATTCAAACCCTAGAGGATATGTTGAGAACATGCATCCTAGACTTCGGTGGAAGTTGGGATACTCATTTACCACTCATTGAGTTCTCCTACAACAATTGCTACCACAGCAGCATCGGATGTGCTCCTTTTGAAGCACTTTATGGTAGAAAATGTCGGTCTCCAATTTGTTGGACCGAAGTGGGAGACAACAGAATAACTGGGCCTGAACTTATTCAGGAAACTACTGATAAGATAGCCCAGATACAACAACGATTACAAGCAACACGTAGCCGCCAAAAGAGTTACGCAGACAAACGGCGCAAGCCTTTAGAATTCGATGTGGGTGACCGAGTCATGTTGAAAGTGTCCCCATGGAAAGGCGTAGTTCGATTTGGGGCTAAAGGCAAGCTAGCACCACGGTATGTCGGACCGTTTGAGATTACTCAACGCATAGGTCCTGTGGCATACAGACTCAGACTCCCCGATGAACTCAGTGGAGTACACGATGTGTTTCATGTATCAAATCTCAAGAGGTGCCTAGCAGATGAAACATTGATCATACCATTGGAAGAGATACAAATTGATGAACAACTACATTTCATTGAAGAACCTGTAGAGATTATGGAACGTGAAGTCAAGAGACTGAAACGAAGCCGTATCCCTATTGTAAAGGTTCGATGGAACTCCAAGCGTGGACCAGAATTTACCTGGGAACGTGAGGACAACATGAAAGCAAAGTATCCCCATCTGTTCGAGAATTGAAGCCCGACTTCGATGCTTAAATTTCGGGACGAAATTTCTTTAACAAGGGGAGACTGTAACAGCAAGTACCAGATCGTCCGGCAAGTCCGTACAGTATGTGTACTTTCACCTTATTCTATGTGTGCATACGTAAGTCTAAACAGTACTTGTATTAACAGAATCCTAAATACAAGAAACCGTTGTACGTATTTTCGTATAAACTTAAATACATTAAGTACAACGTACATTTGAAACATTAGTTGTGTTTATTAAGTGAAAACTTAATTACAGTTAACACAACAAATCATGAGAAACAACGGTATTCAAACAATATTCAGAAACATATCGGTTGCGATCTGATGTCCACAGATGACAGGAATCAGATGACCGACAAGTCAGTACGAAAACAATGTGAAATCATGAAGTATAGTTGAGTCCGACAGTGAGGAAACACAATAAAAACGTAAATGCAGTGTTATTTCAGAATGACGAACTGACAGTGTGTTTGCGTGAGTGACGACTCACCCAAACATATCTGTGAGTTTAGAATTCTGAAATAATGACTGAAAAGTAGAAAACAAAAGTCAGAAAGCAAAACCATCGTCGTATTCGTTCGGGTGACGATTCGAACGAATTACGCGCGAAGGTTACGCGATCTGACGAAACGAAAACGAAAACACGTCACGAACGAAAATAATTTAATAAAATCAAATAAATAACATTTTACAATTTTGAAACTCATCAAAATAATTAAATTAAATCCTTTTTTTTAAAACTATTTAAATTACGCGTAATTTTCCGGAAATGTAACGGAAACGCGAACCGAGCAACCGAAATGAACCCGAACACCCTCGGGGTATAAAAACTCAAGAATGAGAGTTTTCTCTCATTTCTATCACCCTCAACCTCTCTCTAAACTCAAATCCCGGTTTCCTCCTTTTAGGGTTTTCACCATCTTTGAATCTTCATAACTTTCTTGTTTCTCAACCAAATTGAGTGATTCTTTCGCCCACGCGTAGCCCTCGACATCCTCTACAAGAAAGTACAACGGATCTAAGCTTTACACCACTGGAAACGAGGTAAAAACGAGCTCAAAAATGGCGATTTTAGGGTTTTCAACCCTTTTGTTTGAACACCCACATTGATCGGCTAACCCTCTTCAAAATCCGAAACCTATGACCACTGGAACCACTTCTAACCTTCACCACCTACAAAAACACCATGGGATCTTGACAAGGGGACTGCTCCTTGGTGGTCCCGACTGGCCGAATGAACATCACCAGTGGGTCGAATGACACCATGGCCGAATGGCCACCCAGACCTTCGAATGAGGCCTCTGACACTTCGGCCGAAAGACCCTATGCGCTGGTCCTTCTCATTAGTGGGTTTCCCATTCGACTTTCTTCATTCGCTGGTCAACATCATCATTCGCTGCTTATACATTCGACCCTCATTCGGCAGTCACAACTCTCCATTCGTCAACAGTCCAGCCGGCCCGGGGTGTGACAAGTTGCGTTGGAACCGTAACGAAATCCCGAACAAAATAATATAATTAAATTTATATTTTAACCCGAAACACATAATCGCGTATAATTACGCTTATTTGAATAAAATCATGTACGGTTATATGATTTAATTAAACATTTTCAAAGTCACGCGTATTCACGTATGCACATTTCTAACACTCTAGCATACGTGTGTTGACACGCATGTGATTTCAAGCACAAAACGACATCTCGAATAACACAACGTTATTGTTTAAACACAGATCCTTCGTAAGAGGATTATCTACGCAAGTTCACATATTTGATCATTCTGCAACAATCAAAGGTGCGTACACGGCCCCTTTCTTATTTTAACTGTTTTGGGGGAGAAAACATGTGCAACAAACACTTTTAGATACATATCACTTGCATGAGTTAGCTGTTTACATTAAGTGCAAACATAGCATTACAAAGCCTTACATTTCGAACCGTTTAGTTTGCCGTAGTGCAAAGCGTGGTAGTTGGAAATAGATCTATTAGGTTTGACAAACCTCACTTGGTAGATGGGATCTACGCAGGTGTTTGACTGACCAAACACACGTTACTATTGTTTGTGCTAGACAATAGTGGCAAGGCAAAAACATGCTATAGCATGGCAATCGTCAGCTTCGGTGTCGACCACTTATGTAAATAGTACAAATGACTAGCTATCATGACTATGCATGTGTAATTATGTTATCTGTAAACTTTATATTCAAACTGTGGTTTCAACATTTGTGATTATACATACAAACCTGTGTATGCACCAACCTTTGTGTTGACTTGATTTACATGTTTTCTCAGGACACTAAGGCACAAGCAAGGACAAGCAGGGACTAGGATGTTGAGTCTCATGCATACATTTCAGTTCAAGTGTTTTAGCTTTGATCAATTAAGACATTGAATGTTATTGGATCTGTACTTTACATTTTCAAACCGTTACGTTTTGTTATTGGTTTTTAAAACGCTTCCGCAAACATTGAAACTTTGATATTACAGTTTTAGACCAAAGTATGTTTGAATATCATATAGAGGTCTTCGTTATGTCTAATGATCTGAGATCCTGGTTTGTCACGTCCCAAACGGTATGATTCCGTTAGTTGAAAATTGGGGGTGTGACATTAAATAGGGGGAGAATACTAGTTGCATCGAGTCAAACAATTATGCTATTACAAACATTTTACTATGTATGCTGGTTTATTAGACAAACATTAAGTGTTGAACTCGTAACAAGTCCTCACAAAGTCTTACCGTTAATGTACGAACAATGTGGTAGGTTTGAATGGATCCGTTTGGGTGTGACTAACCCCACGGGGCACAATTTTGACTAGAGGTCATAACTCGTGAAACTTTGACCTAACTTGCTATGTATACGAGACACAGCGGAGGCAAGGACAAACAAGTCTAGTTCGGTAGTGACGTACTGACACTGGGAGCCTAGGGCTCGGTACTAACATTATGATAAACAACATGACACATGTTTTCTCTTATTATATGTATCTATCAAAACCTGTGAACTCACCAACCATTGTGTTGACACTTTTTTTAAACTTGTATTCTCAGGTAACTAACTGCTATGGAACACGATGCACATTAAAGGACAAGCATTAGGAACCCATGCATTTTTGTTTTATCATTTGAAAACAATTTTACTTATGTTTTGTAATATTACAATGTAGTGTTTAACAATTCGTATTTCCGCTGCATTTATCAAACATATTTATTTTCGCTGCAATACATTATCTTTTCCGCTGCAAATTTATTTTATCGCTTATATGCTATCGGTGTATTTGAAAACGCATATAGAGGTGTTCTATATGACCATGAGATGTGATTCTGGCCACGTCACATGACGACTAGTAAAGTAACCGCCGCGCTTTGCAGCGGTATCAAACCAAGGCTGGCCTTGAGGAGAGGTGAGGTGAGCGACCGCTCCGGCCCGACAATTTAGGGAGCCCGTAAATTAAATTTTTTAATATATTAAATATTTTATATTGAAAAAAACATGATTTAAGGAGTAGGTAATTTCCTTTAAAGTGTAGAAATTACTTTCATGCTCTTTAAACTATGGGTGTTTATCGGTTCGGTTAATGGTGTAATTGGTTTGGTTTAATTGTTTTCCAATTTTTTCCTTATCCAAAAATCGAACCGAACTTGAGAAGTGGTTCGGTTCGGTTTCGGTTAAATCTGAATAAGCCGATAAAAAACCAAATAAACCGGTTAAAAATCGAATAAACTGATCCGAATAAACCGATCAAAAACCAAATAAATTAAAAACTGAATAAACCGAATTCAACTTATATATTATTGATAAGATAATAAATTTAAATCTAAATTTTGTTTAATCTATTAACCAAACAAACCGAATTCAGGACCGCCCATAAAAGGGCCTCTTTTTTACTCCCCTCAGGCCCCGAATTCTTTTTTGGTTCTCAGGGCCGGCTCTGATCAAAACGTAATGGACTTGGAATTTATTTCGTCAAATGAAAACACAATATATTTGACGACATAACCTATCTCCTAAAATAATTTACGTTAAAACGTAGACCAACATACGTATAAAAAATAAGTACGAAAACGTACTATATTTGACCCAACTTGTTTTCCAAAAATTTTTATATTGAAATGTGTATCAACACCGAATTTACACAGACTTTTATGTAAAACTAGACACCTAAGAAATTATTAATTTTAGCTAAGGAGCAAAATGGGTAAATCAAAAACTTTAGAAACTTGAGGAAGTTAAAGTAACATTTTTCAAAATTGTTAGAAAATTGGAGAGGTAAAAGTATTAACCCCGAAAGCATATGATGGAAATTTAAACTTTAGATATTAGTTGTGACAATAGTAACTCATTTGTAGGGGAGCGATTTGATAACGACGGAGTGTAAAAAAGGTGAAAAAAGAAAGATGATGAAAAAGAAGAAAATAAGGGTTGTTGAAAAGAAAAATGGGAGAAAATGAAAGAAAGAAAAACGTCGGGTGATGGATTCGAACCCAGCCCCAAAACATGGAAATGCAAAGCTTCACCAACCCAACCTTTTTATTTTTGAAAGCAAGGTTATTTAACCAAAAAATTAAAAAGCAATCAAGCGTAATTGTGTATATATAGAATTCTCTAAGAGAGACATTTAAAGACAGAGAATTTCTGATTAAAAAAATCGAAATGACTATCCAGAAAGAAAAGTCACAACATACAACAATCAAAACCCAAGAAAACAGCTAACAACTTAAAAAAAGATAAAAACAACTTCAAAAAAAATATAATAAAGATAAATTTTTATTTTTGACTTCTAAAAGCTTTCACTAAGTTAATTAATTGATATTGGTATGAATGAAGTACCATGTTTGTTCTTATTGTCGCTTTGGCATTTTGTCTTTACTATTGGCTTGCGCTCAAGTGTAAACACCAACCCATCAAGGCACATCGATCATTTTTTTTTTTTTTTAATATCACTAGCGAGGTAAAAACCAACACATTTATACTTATCATAGACATGCACATAAATTTTCTTATACATATGCATAACTCCATTAACTTCATTTGCTAAATATTTTGCCAGGAAAAATAGGTGGGTTACATTGAATCATATATGGGTCGGAACGAGTTCGGGTCAGGATGAATGCACGTTAAAATAAGTTTATAGCAAAACTAGTTTAGATCTAAATGTGTTGTATTTAAAAAACATTAATTTAGTTCAAGTTCAAATGAGTTGTAAATAGGGTTGTAAACGAACCGAACAAACACAACGAGCTTTTGTTCGTGTTCGTTTGTTAAACATTTAACTTGTTCACGAACGGTTCATGAACACTTACCGAACGGAAGATTGTGTTCGTGTTCGTTCATTAAGATTTTGAACTTGTCCACGAACAGTTTACGAACATAAACGAACACATATTATTTTAAAAATTAAAATTAGTATTTTCAATCTCAAATATTATATGTAATCATCTTAAAGTTAAACACTTAATATAAAAATCAAAAATAAATTTCTTTGAACAAAGAAAAAATTCAAAATAATAATTGTAATTAAAATTAATTTAAACTAATATTTCAAAATCGAAGTTTCAAATTTCTATGTTTTTAACAAAATATAAATTTCAAATGACTGATCTCAATTTAAATGTTATGCATTAAACTAAAAATAACAAATTTAAGAATATAAAACATAAATAAAAAAACACAATAAATGAACATAAACAGACGTTAACGAACATAAACGAACACCTTATCGAACGTTCACGAACACAAATGAACGAACACGACCTCTGTTCATGTTCGTTCATTTAACTAAATGAACGAGATTTATTGTTCGTGTTCGTTCATTTATTTCGTTCATTTATTAAACGAACGAACATAAACGAACGAACCGCCGAACGGTTCACGAACTGTTACTAAACGTTTGGTTCGTTTATAGCCATAGTTGTAAATAAACAAATAGTTTATTTTCATAATCTTTGATAATTTTTCCATCAAATATATTATTGATAATTCTTACTCGTTTGAATCTATCATATTCTCATAATTTTAGATTTTTAGGTTACTCATTTTAACGTTCATTGTGCTAAGGTGTTAGTCGTCTCGACCCGTTATATGTTATGATGTTATCCATTTTAACCCAAAATACAGTAATACTCACTCAAACAAATCTATTTATATATCTTGTTTTGTGTCAAGATTAATATATATACTAAAGATGTATTTAAAAAGTTATTTTAGATAAAAGTACAAAAAAGATGAAATTTCTTGATTAGTATTATTTTTTTAGTGGCTTCTAATTTTTTTTTTCTTTTTTTCAAACGACAAACTTTTATTTTGTGTAAGTGAAACTAGAAAGGTTACCTGCCCTCTACCACATGTGGTACGATTAAGACCTATGTGGTGCAACATAGTGGCTTTATTAAAAAAACATATAAATTTATGACTGATCAATTATGAATATTAAAACATAGATAAGAAACATTATTGTGTCATATATGTTACGGTATATGAACTTTAGAATAATTTAAACATAGATACACAACACTATTGTGCGCTATACATTCTGATATATGAATTTAAAAAATAATAATTGGAAAAAGTTTAAGACAAATCAAAATCAAAAGCGCGTAAAGCGACGTGTTTACAAATTTCATTACGTACGTTATGTCCTATTATATAAAACAAATGCATAAGTTATTATTATTTTCACTAAAAGCAAGTCACCATATAGCCACAAATCATGACCTAAAACTTAACTATTTTTTTATGATATGTATTCCCATTATGTACTTACAACTTATTTAAATTATACTAAACATTAAATAACTAAATTGTCATTTAATAAGATAATTGTGTAAAAATTCAAGTCCAGTCCGTTTATATTTGAAAGTTACTATGTTTTTTTGTTATTTAAAACTTAGAGTTCGATTGTTATTAATTTTTTTAGCTTTAAGCAATGTGTAGTGGTCACACCGTTATCACTTCACATAGGAGTCACCCAGGTATTACATAAACGACCAACATCATCACCCGCTTATCACTTTACAATATCGCCACATGTGTTATCATCACTCACCTATTACTCCACGTCATTATTAATAAAATTAAAATAAAATCACTCCATATTGTTTTTTTCATTATCCGCTCATTCGACTTCTCGGCTATCTCACGAGCTTGACCGGTTAAGTGATTGGTTAGAGTTCACAACAATTTCATGTCATTGTTGTAATGTTTTTGCTTATATAAGTAGACAAATTTTTGTAGCGACTCAGAAATGGTCTGTAACGTGTCTCTGTAGTCGGTTGAAGACGAAGCTTGTGGTCGTTTTCCTTTATTGTTTGACCGAGCTGACGTTGAGGAGAGGGTGGGGGCATTCCATCTCGACTTCCTCATTTGACTCGTTTAAATCAACCGGTGGCGTCGGATTAAGTGGTCGTATATACTTGTCGGACGATGACGTCTTCGTCCGTTTCGAAGTTTGTAACTTCGAGACGAGATGATATTTTGTTGATTTTCTCATAATTTGCCACGTCGCGATATGAGAAAATGACTTGTTTTCTCTAGCATAAGTCATCAATGCCTTGTTCATGACCATCTCATCATTTGCACCACTTTTTCGGTTGTTGTGGTGTTGGATCCTTAGTGCATTAAATTTCGCGAATTTACGTTGTAAGTCGCGCCATTTTCTGTAAATCATGTGGTTGGGCCGGTAGGAGTCACGACCCATTGCTGCAAAAAATTGAGCTCTAACATGTTTCCAAAATTCCGTACTTGTTTGGTTGTTACCAACCAACGGATATTTAGAAATACCAATTTAGATTGTCTCCCCACTTCCATGTTTTCTGATATTGCCTGTAATTCTCCATCATCTTTTTGTGCTTCTTTGATACGTGAGTTGAGGTCAGGCTCTATTTGCAATTTTGTGACAATTCAATATTTTCGGGTTAACTCCGTTAACAAGAATTAACAGAAAATGATCATGATGATTCGAAATCAAATTAGAAGGTTTAAGCTTGAATAAAATAAATCATAATACACTTAGATTATAAGAAATTGGCTTATAATTAGATAAATTATTCAATTTTGACTAGAGAAGTCAAAATTCGGCCAAGAATGTTGATGAAATTCGATTTTCACATGGATAATCAGTTACAATTGATTTAAACCACTCTTAATCAGGGCATTGATGATTACTAACGGTTAGACTAAAGGAATTACCCGTTTAATGACCGAATTTAATCCAGAAGTTAACCATAAGTCGAAACCGTCATTCCCATAGGTGAAAATCCTACAATTCGACTAAAATCTTCGCAATTGGGATTACAGAATAACTAGTCGGCATAGTTAGAGTCTTCTTCATATCACAATTTCATTCTTAGAAGTTTGGATTGAAGGAATCGATCGTGAGGTGGCCGAAATCTAACCTAGAAGCCGATCTCTTTCAATTGGGTATCAAAACAAGTAAGTTCTCGTTCCTACACCTTCTAACATGGCCGACTAAGGATAACCACAGGTTAAATTCAGTTTCTAACATCGGATTAATAGGATTCGAATTCTAGGGTTCATGTGGGGGAACGATTTGGGGGTTTCTGTTAGATCGAGTTTAAGAACGAAATCAATTGACACAGAGAGTTTCGAAATCATTAGTTTAAGGAAATCCATAAGTTAATTTCATCAAACAAGTACGAATTCTAGCATTTCTATTTCTAGGGTTCTTGAGTTAAAATGGTTTGGGGGTTTCGATCTAAATAGATACAAGAATCAAATTATTTGCTACTTTTAGCTTCAGAGGATCCCGATTAGCAAAACCCATATATGAATTTAATGAAATATCATCGAATTGTAAGAGTTCAAAAATTAGGGTTCATGAGGAAAAAGTTTTTGGGGATTTCGAATGTAACAGTCTTAAGAATCAAATTGAATGGTTCCTTAACTTTCATACAGTTGCGATTAAGACTAATACAATATCAATTTCATATAGCAATCATTAATTTTATGAGATTGGGTTTTAGGGTTCTTGAGTAAAAAGGATTTGGGGAATTTGTAATAGATGGACTTAGTTTTAGAATCAAACCAACCAGACATGTTTTTTAATATCATCCTCAATGAAAACCTATAAATTCAGAACATGTTGATCATTAATTCGATTGATTCGAATTGGAAATTGATGAATTTGAGTTCGAATATGTTCACAATCGATTTAATGGGTTATAGTGAATGATAGTTCAAATTAAAATCACCCATACAGTCGTTTGAATGACTAGAATAAAACCCCTAAGGTTTAAGAATCGAACTCTGATGAATCGTGGGTCAATTGGGACTTGTTTGCTTCGGCTATAGTAAGACAAAGGGGACCCGATCCTTTGAGAGTTAAAACCAATTTGAAAGCAAACCTGTTAACAAAATCTGATATAGAGGAGTTGGTTTGGGCATGCTGGTGGTGTCCGGTAGGTCCAGGGTTCGAACCCTGCCTCAGCCGGGTTTTTGATTTTAAAAACCATTTTGGTTTTTAACCCGTAATTCACTCGTTCTAACTCCGATTCAATTCATTCAAGTTGCGTTGGAACCGTAACGAAATCCCGAACCAAATAATATGATAAAATTCATATTTTATCTCGAAAACATAATCGCGTATGACTACGCTTATTTAAATAAAATCATAAACGATTACATGATTTATTTAAACGATTTTAAAGTTTTGCGTGCTTACGTATACACGTTTCTAACAATCTAACATACGTGTGTTGACACGTATGTGATTTCAAGCATAAAACGACATCCCGAGTAACATTAAGTTATTGTTAAAACACAGGTTCTTCGTAGAAGACTTTCTACGCGATTTCACGTGTTTGATCATTCTATTCACAATCAAAGGTGCTTAAACGGCCCCTTTTCTTATATTAACTGTTTTGGGGGAGAAAACATGTGCAACAAACATTTTAGATACATATCACTTGCATGAGTTAGCTGTTTACTTTAAGTGCGAACATAGCATTACAAGTCCTTACATATCGAACCGTTTAGTTTGCCGTAGTGCAAAGCGTGGTAGTTGGAAATAGATCTATTAGGTTTGACAAACCTCACTTGGTAGATGGGATCTACGCAAGTGTTTGACTAGCCAATTCATATTTCTATTGTTTGTGCTAGACAATAGTGGCAAGGCAAAACATGCGATAGCATGCAACAGTCAGCTTCGGTGTCGACCACTTATGTAAATAGTATAAATGACTAGCTATCATGACTATGCATGTGTGATTATGTTATCTGCAACATTTTGTTCAAACAGTTGTTTCAAACATTTGTGAATGCTTAAACCTGTGTAATGCACCAACCTTTGTGTTGACTTGATTTACATGTTTTCTCAGGACGCTAAGGTACACAAGCAAGCATGCATGGACTAGGAGATTGAATCGCATGCATGTTTTACATTTCTGTCATTTGGATTTGAACGTTTGAATCTGTGTTTTGTAATTTACAGTTTTCAAACTGTTATGATTGTTTTGTTTTAAAAACGCTTCCGCAACGCTAGAACTTTGATATTACAGTTTTAGACCAAAGTATGTTTTGAAATTCATATAGAGGTCTTCGTTATGTCTAATGATCTGAGATCCTGGTTTGTCACGTCCCAAACGGTATGATTCCGTTAGTTGAAAATTGGGGGTGTGACAATTTTGCAAGATAACCATCTGATTTACCCATATGGATGCCAACACCCATTTTATCAAGATCCGAGATGATACGAGGTTGGATCATAAAGCAAGATATTGCACCAAAGCTTTTCTACTCAAAGCGTCGGCCACAACATTTGTTTTTCCCGTGTGGTATTAAATATTGGCATCATAGTCTTTAAGAAGTTCTAACCACCTTCTTTGCCTCATATTTAGCTCCTTTTGTGTAAAAATATACTTAACGCTTTTCTGATCAGTAAAGATGTCACAAGTCTCACCGTACAAATAGTGTCTCCAAATATTTAATGCAAACACCACAGCTGCTAACTCTAAGTCATGTGTCGGGTAGTTAACTTCATAAAGCTTCAATTGACGCGAGGCATAGGCGATAACCTTCCCGTGTTGCATTAGCACGCAACCAAGACCTTTCTTTGAGGCATCACTATAAATCTGGTAACCGCCTGAACCACAAGGAAGAGTGAGTATCGGAGCAGATACGAGCCTTTTTTTAATTCCTCAAAACTTTTTTCCGTTCTTCATTCCATGAATACTTTACCCCTTTCCTCAAAAGTTGAGTGAGATGTAAGGAAATGACAAATAATCCTTACACAAATCTTCGGTAGTAGCCAGCTAGGCCCAAGAAGCTTCGAACTTCAGTGGCAGATGTATGTTTAGGCCATTTTGTAATAGCCTCAATTTTGGTGGGATCCATCATGATTCCTTCAGCAGAAACAACGTGACCAAGAAATGCAACTTGATTGAGCCATAAGTCGCATTTTGAAAATTTTTCATATAACTTCTTTTGTCGTAATGTCTCGGGTATTTTTCGTATGTGTTCTTCATGGTCTTCCTTGCTTTTAGAATATACCAAGATATCATCAATGAAAAGGATCACGGACTTATCTAAAAACTCATGGAATACACGATTCATCAAATCCATGAAGACTGCAGGGGCATTGGTTAGACCAAAAGGCATAACCAAGAACTCGTAATGGCCATAACGAGTACGAAATGCAGATTTAGAAACATCTTCCTCCCTAATCTTCAGCTGATGATACCCAGACCTTAAATCTATTTTTGAAAAGAACTTGGCTCCCTGAAGTTGATTAAAAAGGTCGTCGATGCGAGGAAGAGGATATCGATTTCGAATTGTAACCTTATTCAGCTCGCGGTAGTCAATACATAACCACATGCTACCATCCTTATTCTTTACGAATAGGACTGGAGCACCCCAATGTGAGACACTTGGTCTTATGAATCCCAATTCCAACAACTCCTGCAACTGTCCTTTAACTCTTTCAACTCTAACGGAGCCATACGATATGGAGCCTTAGAAATTGGTTGGGCACCAGGAATCAAGTCAATAGAGAATTATATTTCAAGGTCAGGTGGTAATCCCGGTAATTCACCCGGAAATACATCTGGATACTCACAAACAATAGGATGGCTATCGATGCTAACTTCACCAACTGAAGTGTCCATGATAGATGCTAAGAAACCAACATAACCATGAGATATCAACTTTTGAGCTTTGAGGGGAGAAATAATCTTGAGATATTTATAAGGTTGGATTCCCTTATAGACAAGATCGGGATGATGAAACTCACCGAAAATAACTCACCGAGAATGACAATCGAGGGTCACATGATGTCGTGTTAACCAATCCATTCCAAGGATGATATCAAAGTCACCCATTTGCATAGGCAAAAGATCCGCTTTACGCACAATGGTGATAGGACAATCTTTATATATGTGTGTGATGAAAATCATTTTCACCGATAGGAGTGGAAATACATAAAGTATGATCTAAAGGTGATGGTGCAATCATAAGATGTTTCGTGAACATGTGAGAGACTATGGAATGTGTTGCACCTATATCAAATAACACACAAATATCATGTTCATCGATACAAAGGGTTCCGGATGCAGTATCTGAGGCACTAGCAGCATCAATAGCAGTAAGTGAGAAGACTCTTCCTCTAGTGTTAAGTGGTGTAAAGGTCCCAGCATTGTTCTTCTTGTCTGGTTGAGGTCAATCCCTGATCATGTGTCCGGTTTGAATGGCCGAAAACAATCTCCCCCAGCTCGATGACAAATGCCTTGATGGTGTTTCCCACAAGTGTTGCATGGTGGAATCAAGGCTTGGTTCAAGTTCCCATACTGATTTAAAGGTTGAGCTTTAACTGGTGCTACGTACGGCTGAATCTGATTTTTGGCTGGTTTCATATTCTGGGGTCATGAGTGCCATGGTCGTGACTGATTTCCATTTTTTTTGTTCATTTGAACTCTACGGTCATGCTGATTTGCATTGGCAACAGTGGATGTTTGACCCGAAGTTTGAATACGTTGCCCGTCTTTGTCTCTCTTCTTCTCCCCAGTGCGAGACAAAAATTCCTTTCTTTCAAACTCATAAGCCTTGATAGCATCAGCAACCTCTGTTAAATCTTTGAACTTCATGAACATGATTGACTGTCGAATTCGATCACACACTGCCCATTTGCACTTTTCTGCTTGCACTGTCGCAGACCCTGCTACATCCCCCACAATGCTTGCCAGTCTTGCAAAACGTGTTATGAATTCTGAAGCCGGTTCATCATTCCCTTGTCGGATAACAACATACTCTCTTTTGTAGGCTTCTTGATCAGCGGTAGAGAAATACTTATCATAGAAGATGGTACGAAAATCCGTCCATGAAAGAGCAGCTGCATAAGTTGCTCCACCTTGGGCTTGCTTGAATCCTTCCCACCAAGTCTGTGCATCATCTGTAAGTAGCCAATCTAACTTTATACTGATCCGCGACTCCTAATACTTCAAAAATCTTCTCAACATGGGCTATCTAGTTCCTAGCTTCGATCTGATTTGTTGCATGAGTGAAGGATTTTGGCTTTTCCTTTTGGAACCTCTGAATCCATACGTGCATTCCCTTAGTCATGTTGTTCGCATTAGTTTCAATCCTTCGGTTAGAGTTACCACGTCCTTCAGCATGGTTTTGATCTGGACAGCCTCCACAGTTTGAGCGACAAAATTATGTAATAATCCTTCAAAAGCTTGATGGATGGCAGACACCATGTTTGGGTCAACTGGAGTCTCGTTTGAATCAGTATTGGCGTGTGAGTGGTTCATATGACGGACGTTCCTACGCGGCTGACGACGAGGTGGCATCTAAAACAATAGACACGAAGATTAGAACATAGGAATACTAAGAATAATTGTTGTAGTCTTAATCCATATGTCTGCCCAATCCTCACATGTTTTAATTATTAAAGTTTAAGTTTTATACAAGAAAGAGCTTTTGCTCTAATACCATAATTGTAACACCCCACCCCGAAATAGGGGTGACGTGTCACGACTACAGCAATAAAAACATAAGACATGTTTTCCATTAAACAAAGGTAAGGATTACGGATCCCAAAACAGTGTTTAAGAGCCCTAGGTAAATTGTTTATTACATATTGATCAAATGACCGTATCAAATGAACTAGCCTAAGCTACAAAATATAATTGCATACTTTCACGGGCCAAAATCCTAAAGCTTAATTTTTCTCTCCTCACGTCCCGCCCTCAGTACCCTGTGAACCTGTTATGAACAAAACATCACGGAATGAGTCGAACGCCCAGTACAGATAAAGGCTTAAGTAAAAGGATCAAAAATAACTGAACATGTGATGAGACAAAATGATATGATATAAAGTAAAGCAAATCAATCAACTAAATCATATCATACGGATGTGCCAATTGAGCCAAATCTTAATCACTACTGACATGCACATAGAGCTGCAAACCCTATGTACCGAACATGCAATGGAGTGTGGGCATACACACATCCATCCACCAGAAATCATATACAAATATATCCTAGGACCAGTCCATACGCCTCCTTATGGCCTCGTGTATCTCACTAGTACGAAGAAGACGCCGTGATCTCAGCTCACCGTCACGGTTGGTGCCATGTCATTGATGCCGCAATGACGTGCTTGCGGTCACCCACGCAAATAGGGACATGCTGGGGTAACAGAATACAATAACGGAAGTCGTAACACAACAATGTATTTCAAATACGCTTCTCACTAAGAATTCAACCAAATCATTATATTATATCAGAACATGCGATAATGATTTCAATCCAATAATTATATCACATGCAAACAAAGTATATTCAATAATAATTAATGCTTCAAAATTCATAACGGACAATGCAAATGAAATAGATCGATATATCAAAGACGTTCAAGAATTCCAAAGTCCAAAGGTATGTGAGAATCAAATGAGTTCTAATAATCAAATCATATACTGAAACGAAAAAGAAGGGGGTAAGAATCCGTACCTTTTATCTTTGAACTCTGTTGATTTATAGCAATCAAATATACGTCTATCGATACTCGTAATAACCAACATCGTAGTTTTGTTTAATATGAGATTTTATATTATTATTTGAAAATTTCAAAGTTGATCTGCTAGTATTATTTCTTTGTCACTTTGTAAAATTGTTTATTTCATATGTATATGTTTAAAGTTGTAACTATAATTAACGATTTAAATTTATGTCTTTTAATATGATAAATCTACTTATTTAAATTCTTGTAAATAGGCATAATCTAATTAAACCATACTAAATATGATTTAATTATATACACCCCTATGTATTTATTTAAAGTTATTATTTTTAAAGAATAACTTATGTGAGTAGGTGTATTATATAATTGTGAAATCATTTTGTTGTGGTCTAAAGGAATTTGTCATGTTGAAGTTCGACAGGTTGTGAAAACAAAATTTGCTGAAAATGGGAATAAAAACCAACTTGACCACATACTTATTTGATTCAAAATTTGCCATTAAAATTGTTAAACTCTTTTACATTTGATCATCTTCTTTCCCCTGCATTCATTACCTTTGCCGATTCACCCTCTTAGTTGTGACAAAGCTTTACATAACCAATATTCATTTAAATCTTATAACGATTATTAAAGTTTTGATTTACTTTGCTTACCTCAGTCGTGATATTCAGACCTCTGAAGAACCGATTTGGCAAATGAGGTTCTGTCGATAGTCTTCGGAGGTGTTTTGTTACTTCCGGTGGTCGAAGAGAGTGGTAACGCAGTGGAGATGTCAACTTCTGGTGTCTGCTTTTTGTGTATTGCAGCGATTGGAGCCTATTTGAAGGATGGATTTGCTTCCGGAAACAAGGGAAGCTTCACGTACACGACCTGTCGTGCTCCTGGTGGTTGTCGGTTAAGGGTGGTGCGGTGTGTGAAAGGCGATAAGTGTGGAAACTGGAGACTTGTGATGTTGGGTTCAATGCCTCTCGTCGTTTCTTTCTTCGCCCGAAGATAGAAACGAAACAGAAGATGGGATGGTACGTTTGAAGCAAAGGTCCTCTTTTAAAAAGGAAGGCAACGACAGGTTGGTCGAATGTGAGGAAACGTTGTCGGGTGATTTAGGTTGACTGGCTGCTTCGCCGGCGGCGTTGTCTGGTACTCCGGTGGGCAACTAAAAAAAACCTGCATATCCTTTTTCCTTTCTGCCTTTGTCGAATGATCATCCACACATATATATTTTCTTATTCTATTTTTATATTGTCGGAATTTTAATAATAAATATGTTTTATTATTAATTTTGGACCATGATAATTATTCGTATATCTTACGAATATGATTAGTACATATTACGTTTTTGTTGTATGACGTGAAAAAATTCTAACGAACATAATCGTGTCGAGAACGGATCTAAGATGAATGAGATATCGATGCTCGAAATTGTGTTGTGTTAAAAGAAAAATTGAATTTGCTATTAACTAAGCCATGAATTGGTTTGTTAATAGAAATGATGGCTAATTCATTTGTTATGAATTGGTTTGTTAATGGACATAATGGCCAATTCATTTGTCATGAATTGGTTATTAACCAAGCCATGAATAGGCTTGTTAATTGACATAATGACAACCTTTGAAATGCCATATGATACATGTATAAATAGAGACATTTGGTCTCTTGTTTTCTTTGCCCATGTAGAGAAATCTCTACACCCTTTGAAACACACAAACACAAATTCACAACACAAGAAGATACTTTGTTGAGTTCTCAACTACCTACAAGATCGATTCCTCGTGTTAAACACTCTTGTTTTAGGTAATGTTTCGGGTTTTCGGTTAACTCCAGCAGTACATACTGCTTTGGCTGTTGTACACTAGGAAACAGTCGGGTTCACCTGGGAAACATATTTTAAAATCACCGCGGGTGCATTCGTCAATCCGAAAGGCATCACCATAAACTCATAATGCCCATATATGGTTCGGAACGCCGTCTTCGGTATGTCTTCGTCTGGAACTCTGAGTTGATGATATCTGGAACGTAAGTCAATCTTTGAAAAATACTATGCTCCTTGCAGCTGGTCAAACAAATCATCGATCCTCTGCAAGGGATACCAATTCTTGATAGTTAACTTGTTCAGCTCACGGTAATCTATGCACTTCCGAAATGATCCATCTTTCTTCTTCACAAACAAAACCGGAGCTCCCCAAGGTGAGTAGCTCGGTCTGATGAAACCTTTGTCAAGTAGCTCCCGTAGTTGATTCGACAATTCCTGCATCTATGAAGGTGCTAACATGTATGGAGACTTAGCAATAGGAGTTGCTCCGGTAACTAAGTCAATACGGAACTCTACCGGTCGCGCAGGTGGCAAACCTGGTAGATCTTCAGGAAATACTTCCGGATACTCTTTCACTACCGGCACATCTTGGATCTTTCTCTTGTCCTTCTCTTTCTCCACCACATGAGCTAGAAAAGCTACGCACTACTTCTGTAAACATTTACGCGCCTTTATGCAAGAGATGATTTTGACACTTCGTTTTGCTTGATCCCCTCTGACTTCCAATACACGGTCATTCGTCACTGGAACTCGAAGCAGCTTTTCAGAACAGATTACTTCCACTCGATTAAGAGATAGCCAATCCATTCCAACAATGATGTCGAAACTACCCAACTCCATCGGTATTAAATCGATGGCGAATGTATGACCATTAAGTGTTAATGGGCAGTTCATGTATACTGTACTAACTGTGATCTGTTTCCCATTAGCTACTTCTATGATGTAAGGGGAATCTAACTGCTACTCTATAGAATCTAGTTGGCATGCAAAGTCGGTAGAGATAAAACTCTGATCCGCACTAGTGTCAAATAGGACAGATGCATAAAAGTCATGTAAGAGAAATGTACCTGTGACCACGTTCGGGTCTTGGCGTGCAGCTGGATCTCCTATGGCAAAAGCTCTTCCACGTGGTGCTGGAACTGCCGGTTGTGCCTTCTTCGGGCAGTTCTTTGCAAAGTGGCCAGTTTCGCCACAGTTATAGCATCCACTGGTGTTTTGGTTTTTGGATGGAGGGAGAGCTAAAGCAGCATTGTTGACTGCTTGATTGGGAGTCATCCTGCAATTCTGCACCCAGTGGCCCTTTCTTCCACATCCCGTGCAGTGTCGGCAAGGATTGCTAGCAACATGATGATACTGGCATTTAGTACACAGAGGGTGTGGACCAGTATATGGCTTCTTGTGCAGGTTTTGCGGTGCCACGGCTACTTGGTTGAGCGGAGTAGCCATTGTGTAGTTCTTTATGGTCTTCTGCTTCTTCTTCAGGTGATGATGGGGTTTCTTGGAAGACTCTTCCTTGTGCTTACCCGTGTCAGCCTCTTTCTTTAAAGTTCCAGAGGCTACCATCAAATTAGTGAGTTTCCTTGACACACTCACAGCAGACTCCAAGGTAACAGGGTTTGCTGCAACAACTAAACCCTGAATGTAGGTCGGGAGTCCATCTACATTCCTATCAATCCTCTTCTCCACGGTTGGTACCATGTCTGGCACCAAGACTACCAACTCATGATAGCAGGTAGTGTACCCCAGATGATCAGCTCCCTTCATAACATGGTTGGACAATTCGACCTCCAATATCTGCAGCTCATTCTTGGGGCAAAATTCATTTCTCAACAGTGTCTTGAATTCTTCCCATGGCATCGCCATCGCTTCTTCTCTTCCTCGGGCTTTGATATGTGAGTTCCACCAAGTTAAAGCATGCTTGTTGAATGATCCAGCAGAGTAGCGAACTTTGTGGTGCTCTGGACAACTGCTAATGTCCAGGGTAGTCTCCATCTTTTCAATCCATTGCATTAATCCAACGCCTCCCTTAGTACCACTAAAGCTTGGCGGCTTACATCCCACAAAAGACTTGTAGGAGTAGTTTGAAGCACCGCCAGTATTTCCACCGGCCTCTCCAGATGAGTGCCCGGTGTTGTTGGTGTCGTTCTGAATACGGTTAAGCATATCCGGGATCACCTCCTTCAGCTGATTAGTCAGCTGGCTGCTCAGTAATGTCGCTAAGGCAATGGTAGCAGGATCCAGGTTCACAGTCGCGTTCGGATCAACCGGTGGAGTGTGTGGAGGAGGAGGAGGAGGTGGAAGAGGAGGAGGTGGCGGCGGTGGTGGTGTAGGTTGTCTTCATGGCGGCATTCTGATCACAACCGAAAAGGAATCGGTTAGTGAAATGATCGAATGCTGAAGACATAATGCAAGTATATAAATCCTATGTTCTCTAAATGAAGGGTCCCTATGTTATAGTCTAGGCCAAACCGTTTAAATAAATGACCTATGTTTCTCTATAACCATGGCTCTGATACCAATCTGTCACCCCCCGAGCCGGCGGGTTGGATCGACTTTCCCGACGGGCGGAAGGTTCTCGGGGCGTGATATCGGGAATGATAATCGTCATGATCAGATTGTTTACATTGCACATGATATATAATGAGAAAATACTAATTGAAAATAGAATTACAAAGTTAAATTACATCAGTTTTGTTCATAATTTAACAATGTAAATCTACTATCAACATCAGAATTCTTCTATCTTGTATCTGCACAAGATATACAAAATAATCTGTAAAATGATGTTCCAAAAATATGCAGGTCCAAAAATACTAGGTCCTCTATCTGGCATCCTAGTCCAAAAGCAATAACTTCTTAATTGACTTGTTCGTCACCTGATAAGTCATGCAAAAAAAATCAAGTCAACACATGGTTGGTGAGTTCATGTAGTTTTATAAAAATGAATTTGAATAACCTTTTGAATGACAACCTTAACCTCACCATTAACCACCTATACCAACGAGTTCAATATGCTTATATATAGGGCATATGTAGGGTCGAACTTACCATCCGCCCAGCCACCGTCCCACCACATACCAAACCACATGATATATTGTTCCTGGTGATAATTAAGTGTTTCATTCTATACCTTTGATCCATAACATTTGATTACCCTGACAACCGTTTACCCTGATCCCTCGAAATGACAACCTTAACCTCACCAACGACCACCTATGCTATCCAATCAAGTATGCTTATATATAGGGCATATGTAGGGGACAAGCCCCAGCCACCGTCCCACCACATACCGGACTGCTTAGCATATTGTTGTTAATGATAATTAAGCGTTTCATTCCATTCACCTTCATATTAGATTTTGATTTCCACAAATTGAAATATCACTGATTTCTTGAGTTCACCATGTATTCATGATTACTCATAGCATGTAACATCTGTGCCGGACGCGTTACCGGAACAGTAAGTTACACTGTAGATTGCACAGTAACTCGAGTACAAACTACGTGAACTAAGTACATACTATTGACACTTGATGCTAGACACTAAACTATTATGCGATTGTCTGAAATCTGATTAAAACCTTAGAGTTTAACAGTCAGAAACATATCAGACAACATAGAATTTATACACAGATATTTGATTTGATGTTATTACGTATAAACGTATGTAAGGTTAAACAAAACAAAAACCATAACGGTTGTTGTTACGGAATGCTAAACAGACGAATTATTTGTATAGGTGATGATCTGTACGAATAAATCTGAAAGTGTAACGTTCTGAAATAATGACTGAAAAGTAGAAAACAAAAGTTGGAAAGCCAAACCATCGTCGTGTTCGTTCGAATGACGATTCGAACGAATACGCGCGATGGCGACGCGTTCTGACGAAACGAAAACGAACACGAAAACGATACGAACGATCATAAAGTTAAGGAAATAACATATTAACTGTTTTACAATTTTGAAACTCATCAGAAATAAATTAAAAGTAAACTATTTTAAATTTAAATACGTAAATTCACGCAATAATTAACGAAACGCATAAAATAGTAAATTTCGACAAATAGTTCAATTAAGACGATATTTAAAATAATTAATAATAATAACTACTTTCCAAATGGTTAAAAATAAACTCTTTTATTTAATTTACGGGAAACGCGCGGAAAGTGCCGGAAACGCGATGAAAACGAGAACCGAGCAACCGAAACGAACCCGAATACCCACGGGATATATAACACCTTCCTTCTCTCTCTAAAATCATCAAACCCGTCACTTTCCATCTCTCTAAGATCTTCAACTTCAAACAACAAGATCAAGCCCATTTCTTGATGAAATCGCGTGTTCTTGGAGCCTAAACGAAGATCTTGACTCCCTCTATCTAGAAGTACAGCTATTTTGAAGACCTAACCGACCATTTGTGAGGTATGACGCTAGAAACAACACGAAATATAGGGTTTTCATCTTGTTCGACACACACACATACCACCAGTTAGTAGGGCTTATTTTCAAACACCCACTTTCTCGAGGACTTAACTACATATAGCAGAAGCATGGGAATGGCAAGATCAAGTTTCGAAGCTACATTATAGTGAGGACGGGTTACAGGTTCGTGGGAAGCCATGACGGGCCGAACTTGGTGTACAGCATATGACCGAACCTTGGTCCAGAGCCGAACCTTGGTCCAGAGCCGAACCTATCATGTGCAGCGAAACCCTGGTCACCGAACTCTACCGGAGCCGAACCCATGCTCATGCCACGAACCCTTTGGAACCGAACCTAAGTGCACCATACCATAAACCAGTGGGTCCTGGGCGAACCCATGTAACGGCGAACCTACACAAGTCCTTCGGCCGAACCTTTCACCACTCCCGCACCTAGCCGAACCCTCTTTATGCTAGCTACGAACCCAGGGCAGACGAACCCTCAAGAGACGACCGAACCTCCAGCTGAGCGAACCATCCTTCACGAACCGGCATGAATGCATGGCGAACCCTAGCTGAACGAACCTTTGTTGCTCTCACCGAACCCTTGTACAGTGGCCATTTGCACTACTCTAGCCGAACCCCATGAAAGAAGCTAAAAGGTTCGTGAGGATTGGGTGAGGACCGAACCTTAGTCCTAAACGGACACAAGGTTCGCTGCCATGGGAACCAAGAATTACCTCCGGCTCGGCACAAGGGGTTTAGCCCAATTACATATCACTTGGACCAATCCTTTCACTTGGTTAAGTAAAGCATCCGGTCCAAATTCCCTCCATTAGCCCAATAACAATTGCCTAGGCCCATATTCTTTGTAATCGACCCATAATTATCTAATCGGCCCATAGCTCACTCGTAGGCCCAAGGGAATGAGTGGATTACTTTGTGTACATGGAATCGACCCAATTAAATGACCCATACTATTGTCCTAGCCCATTGCACCATTCGGCCCAATTGTTCGGTCCAAACCAATACCTTTGGCCCAACATAAGGCCCATCTACACTTGACCCAATTGATACTCGGCCCACTTAAACCAAAGGTTGTAAACTATGTTTAAGATCAAATCGGTTTCAATACTATGTATGGCATACTTTAATTATTACAACCCAAAAGATAACGAATTCTAAGTTAAAGAATTAGTAAACTTAAGACAGTGGGAGATTTCGAGAATGATTTAAAACTAAATATACAACCTAAAGGTATGACCTGATAACAACCTAAACGGTTAAGTGGAATTAGCAAACAAGGCCGGATAATGAATAAGACTCGCGAGTATTAGTCAACCTTAGGACTAACACTTACACGCACACGAATCATTACCACACATACTTATATGTTACAAATACTATGAAATCAATACAGGATCGTGAACATCACAACAAGTACAAAAAAAGAGCGTGCGTATTCTTGTTTTGCTTAGTCAACCACTACGGACACAAGGTGAGTTCATTTGTCCCTTTTCAAACTTATTTGTTTTACTTCGGGATTGAGAAGCATGTTAAACATTTTAATAAATTACTTAAATGTTATTTAATGCTTTTAAACATAACCGTGATGCTTACAATAACGCTTATGCTTGGAATCTAGTATACTTTGAGAAGCTATAAACTTGATACTTATACTACAAACTAGAAGCTTGAAACTATATGCTTGATGCTTATTCTACAAACTGGATGCTTAAACTTGATGCTTGAGGCTTATGCTAGAAAGTAAATGCTTAAACTTGAGGCTTGATGCTTATGCTACAAACTAGAGGCTTAAACTATATACTTGATGCTTATGCTATGAAATTCATGAGAAACTATATGCTAATGCTTGAAACTATATGCATGAGACTAAGATTGTGTGCGAAATTCTAAGCTTGTATCTAATCATGGGCTATGTAATTGCTAAACTTCTGCTAGAGCAGGGCTTGTACCCATGTATTGAGATACGTGAAAGCTAAACTATGACAAGGCTAAGCTGTTATCTATATAAGAGACATGTAATTGCTAAACTTCTGCTCTAGCAGGGCTTGTGTCTGCTTATATGAGATATGTAAATGCTGAACTATTTGTGTATGCATGGCTTGTGTCTATGTATGAGATACGTAATTGCTAAACTTCTGCTAGAGCAGGGCTTGTATCTTGTATAGGAGACACATAATTGCTAGACTAAGCTTAACTAATTCATGAGATACGTAATGGCTAAACTTCTGCTAGAGCAGGGCTTGTATCTAGCCGTGAGCTACGTAATTGCTAAACTTCTGCTAGAGCAGGGCTTGTACTCACGCATGAGATTAGTGAAAGCTAAACTATGATGTGTGAAACTATGAGGCTTGTTAAACTTATATGGAAGCTAATACGTATGAATGCTATAAACTTGTAAACTTTGAAACAGAAATCTAAAGCTATGATGAGGACGGGATTGAATGGTAGGTAAAATCCTTAATTATCATTAACAACAATATGTTAAGCAGCCCGGTATGTGGTGGGACGGTGGCTGGGGCTTGTCCCCTACATATGCCCTATATATAAGCATACTCGGTTGGATAACATAGGTGGTTGTTAGTGAGGTTAAGGTTGTCATTTCGGGAAAATCAAGGTAAACATATTCAGAATAATAAAACGTTAAGGATCAATAGTGTGGAATGAAATGCTTAATTATCAATAACAACAATATGTTAAGCAGCCCGGTATGTGGTGGGACGGTGGCTGGGGCTTGTCCCCTACATATGCCCTATATATAAGCATACTCGGTTGGTTAGCATAGGTGGTCGTTGGTGAGGTTAAGGTTGTCATGCAGGGAATCAAGGTAAACATTACAGGGAAATGGAATTCTATGAAGCAATTGTTATGAAATCAAAAATGCAGGACGTAACATTTAATTATCATAAGGAACAATATATCATGTGGTTTGGTATGTGGTGGGACAGTGGCTGGGCGGACGGTAAGTTCGACCCTACATATGCCCTATATATAAGCATACTGAAACAGATGGTTTAGGTGGTTAATGGTGAGGTTAAAGTGTTCATTCAAATGATTTTTCAAACTATTTTTACATAAAACTACATGAATTCACCAACCATTGTGTTGACTTTGTTTTCTTACATGCTTTCTCTGGTGATGCACAGGATTAAGCTAAGACTTTGGATTGCCTGCTAGGATGCCTAGTTAGAAGTCCTAGCTGACTTTTGAAAAGCACATATTTTGGTCGATTGATATGAATCACTTTTGATATCTTGTACAGATACAAGATTGAAACATTTGATTCTTTGATAGGGTTACCTAGTTAAATTATTAAACATTGATATTGTAATTTAACTTTCTAATCCCTGTTAAATGTTTCATTGTGCTTTAATTATTCTTAACATTGATGCTATGTAAACAATCTGATAATCACCATTATCACTCACGATATCACGCCCCGAGAACCTTCCGCCCGGCGGGGAACACGATCCGTTCCGCCGGCTCGGGGTGTGACATAGCACTTGTAGAAACATAATATTAAATGCTTAATTAAATAAATAATTAATCATTAATTTACAACTAAGACATTATGATTGGGTCTTATTTGACTCAATCAATTAGACTTAGTTGATGGTGGTGTCCAAGTTGTACCGTCTCACACGTGGCCCATATCAGGCATGACCCAAAATGAGTCTACCTGTATGCATCGGGACTTTCATGATGCCCATATCAGCTTGACCCTCTGGCCTACTGTACATGTCGGGACTTTAGGATATCCTTTGATTCTTGATCGTCTTTGTTCTCTTGATTTCATTTGATCGTTTTAGTTATGCCCATATAGCTTGACTACAAGAGTCTACTATTTATGACGGGACTTTCCGTGTGTTACACGTGGTCTTGATTTACATACAATTGTCATCCACCTTAATTTGAGCATTAATGATTTCATTAGATCTTAATGATTTCATTATTTCATTTATTCACACACGGTTATGATCCCTTTGATTTTCTTGATTCTGATCTTTAGAATTCCATGATTTCCACTATGATTATAGATTCTTGAATATGATCTTTAGTTTACTGAACATACACTGAATTAGATTTCTTCGAATTTGATCATTAGCTTTAGTCCTCTTGGTTTCACTTTGAGTTTAGCTTCTTAGAATTTGAATTTTATGGACTAAGTGTCTGTTTTAGAGTTTTAGAATTAAGGTATTACTCATAAGAGTAATTAATTAATTCATTAGTTAATCCTGCACAACATATACCTAGATAGGAGTCTAGGAGTATAAACATATATATAAAACATACAATAAGTAAAAGCATTTACGTAAAACATATTTAAATATAAAGGTTTACGCATGCTTCTCAGCCCCGCGTTTGAAAACAAAAATGTTTAGAAAAGGGGCAATGAACTCACCTGTGTTGCTCTGTTATTGGATTATCACAAAATGCGCGCTCGTTACTTGTGGTTTATGTATCTTCAGTACTTGAGTTGTTTTAAGAGGATTCGAATACTATAAGCATTTATAATCGTCGTATCTATGGTTTTGGTCTCGGTGTGCAACTAAGTGTCCTATGTTACTAATGTGTTTCTAAGATTCCATCTAACTAGTCTAAACATATTACACGTAAGTAACCCTTTATCCCGTAATTAAACACATTTAAACCTTAATTAGATAAGCTAGGTTTATGTTAATTTCATCACCAGTCTTTAATTAAAACGTTTTTAAATTAATTCAATTTAAGTTAAACATCTAGTTAGACTCATTTAATTTACTTTAATAAGATTTATAAATGAATTTCTTTTATTAAAAACATAATTCATTTAAGAGAAAAATGTAATTAAACATGATGGCCTTGGGTTAATCCCACTTGATTAACCTCGGGCCCCATACTAGCTTTTGTTTATTCATGATCCCTTGATCGATTCTGTGTATAATCCATCCTAGATAGTTCAAATAACTATCTAATGTAATTATATGTTCTCATAATTTGTCTAAGTGTTAAGTATTAGTCGCGAATCCACACTTTATCCTTAGACTATGATCTTTGAACCCAATAATATCCAAACCCATGTTTAGTCTATAATGTAGTTTATGAAAACTCTTGTTAGTGAAACCCAAACATTCAATTGTTAGTATCATCTAGGAAAATCCTTGTCTTTGAAAACCCTAATTCATGGTTTCCTTAATGAATCTTAGACCATAACCAATCCAAGATTAAATTCTATTGTATTTTAAGGAAACCTTAGTTTATTGCATCATAACGAACCTTATCAACCTCCACCTTGTTAAACTTTATACTTGATTCATATATTTCCCAAAGTTAATGACATGAGATGAAACCCTAATACTCTCCCATGCACACACACACAAGATCAACTCATGCATGCAATACATGACCCATTCATGCACAAGCTAGTATACCCAAACTCATGTGAATAATCCACCCAACTCCACGACCGTATGAGGGAGTTGGCCAAACCAGCATGGCCGAAGGAAGGGCTCAGCCGTATGTGGCCTTGGCTGAAGGGGCTGGGCTGCATGAGCCTTTGGCCGAAGGATGGCATCATAGTGAAGGGCATGCGAAAGGGATTGGCCGAAAGGACTTAGGCCGATCGAATGAGGTCTTAGCCGACTGAACTTGGTCTGAATGAGGAGTGGCCGACTGAACTTGGGTTAGGCCGAATGAGGATGGGGCGATTGACCTTGTACCGAGCGAAGTGAGGTCGAGATAATGAAGTCCTTCGGCTTGAGGAGGGCTGGCCATTCGGCAAGCTAGCCATTCGGCCTAGCTGATTGCCCCATTCGGCCGGTTATAGATCCACATGAAGCAGCCCACTCAATCAAGATTTTAGACCATCCCATGTTCTTACATCACTCTAGGTGTAGTTTAGTGAGTTTTCCCTAAGCTTTTTGAGGTCTAAAGTCGGGTTCAAGGGGTTCGAACCAATGGGTTAGAAAACCCTAGTTTTTCGCAACTTTGAGCTTAGATTACCTCGGATTCAGTTGATTCTACCCCTGATCTGTTGTACTTTTGGGTAAAGGGTGATGAGAGCTTCGTTTAGACACCAAGAACGCGAGATTTCGTCAAGAAACGAGTGAGATCTAGGTGTTGGAAGTTTGAATTTTTATAGAGAGAGGGTTCCGGGTTTGTGATGTAGAGAGAGAGAGAGAAGATGAATTAAATGATGTTGTTGGCCTCATTTAGGCTTTTTATAACCCGTGGGAATTCGGGTTCGTTTCGGTTGCTCGGTTTCGCGTAAACACGTCGGTTTCATTTCATTTTTGTACGAAACGTCTCGTTTTAAAACAAGGATTTGTAAATTTATTTTAGGTGGTAATTCCTAGTAAATTAACTAAATATCTTCCGTTTATTTTAATTTTCTGAAAATATTCAATTTACTGTTTAAATCGAATCGTTCAGTCGTCACGCGTATTCGTTCGAATTGTCACCCGTACGAACACAACGATAACTACACTCTTCAATATGGTTTTCTAATTATTGGATATCATTCAGAATATTAAACTTTCAGATATATTCGTACAGATCGTCACCTATACGAAAAATCCGTCGATTTAGCATTCACGTAACGACATCCGTTGTTGTTTTGTTCTGTAAAGCCTCACATACGTTTATACATAATAGAATCCGAACTAACAATCACATGTTGGTTCTGTATCGCCAGATAATTATCTGACTGATGAACCAAAATTTTGAGTTTTGTTTCTGAAATGATTTTGAATATGTTCAATGATAACATGAAATGATAATGATATATGAACAACAACTGAAATGTGTACCTGATTTATTGTTCATATTACTAGGCACTGAAAGTGTGGGGGTGCCTAGTAAAGTGGTGGTTCCACCACCATAGGTTCAAAGAATAGGACCCAAAACCGTGGATTGTGTATTCATTGGTTATGCCCATCGTAGTAGTGCATATCGGTTTATTGTTTATGATTCAAAGAATCCTGAAATACACAAGAATATTATAATGGAGTCAAGGAATGCACCATTCTTTGAAGAAGTGTTTCCTTGTTTGAAAAAGGAACTCCCAAGTCCATCAACACCAGTTGATGAGATTGCTCATGATGAAGATCAAGAACAATTAGAGCCTGAAGAGGTTGAGCCAAGAAGAAGTAAGAGGCAAAGGATTGAAAAAACTTTTGGACCTGATTTTCTTACTTATGGTTGAGGGAGAGCCCCAAACCTATCATGAAGCAGTCACTTCGTCAGAAGGACCTCAATGGAAAGAGGCGATCAAGAATGAAATTGATTCGATCTTACAAAACCATACTTATGAGCTAGTAGATCTTCCATCAGGGTGTAAACTACTTGGATATCGATGGATATTTAAAAGGAAGATGAAAGCTGATGGTACCATTGATAAGTACAAGGAAAGGTTAGTGATCAAAGGGTTTAGACAAAAAAAGGATCAGACTACTTTGATACTTACCCGCCAGTGACTAGAATAACCTCGATAAGGCTGGTGCTTGCAATAGCGACTTTAAGAGATTCGGAAGTCCATCAAATGGATGTTAAAACTGCTTTTCTAAATGGGGATTTAGAAGAGGAAATTTACATGGAGCAACCTGAGGGTTTCTCAATCTAGGCCAAGAAGGCAAAGTATGTAAATTAGTCAAGTCATTGTATGGCTTGAAGCAAGCTCCAAAACAATGGCATAAAAAGTTTGACCAAGTTATGCTTAACAATGGTTTCAAAATTAATGAATGCGACAAGTGTGTTTATGTGAAAAACACAACAAGAGGTTATGTGATATTATGTCTTTATGTATATGATATGCTTATTGTGGGGAGTGATGATAAGATGATCAAATCTACTAAAGACATGTTAAAAGCGAGATTTGACATGAAAGACATGGGTCTAGCCGATTTGATTCTAGGTATAAAGATCAATAGAACCCAAAATGGTCTTGTGTTGAGTCAATCTCACTATGTGGACAAAATCCTTGAAAAGTTCAATGCGGGGGATACAAGTGTGGCTTAAACTGCTGTAGATACCACCCAACATCTATCAACAAATAGAGGTGAGGGTGTTGCTCAGTTAGAGTATTCAAGGATTATTGGCAGTCTGATGTATATGATGACATGTACACGACCAGACTTAGCATATGATGTGAGAAGGCTAAGTAGATATACTAGTAATCCGAGCTCTAAACATTGGAAGAGTATGACAAGATTACTAAGGTACTTAAGATACACAAGAAACTATGGACCGCATTATGGCTGAGATCCAGCTGTTATAGAAGGATACAGTGATGCGAACTGGATATCCGATATGAAAGATTCCAAATCCACAAGTGTTTATGTGTTCACCCTCGGTGGAGCAGCTATAGCCTGGAAGTCGTCAAAGCAAACTCTTATAGCTAGATCTACGATGGAATCTGAGTTTATCGCGTTAGATAAAGCTGGAGAAGAAGTAGAATGGCTACGTCAATTTGTGGAAGACGTTCTAGGATGGCCAAAGCCTATGTCGGCTATCTGCGCATTGTGATTGCCAATCGGCTATTGGTAGAGCTCAAAGTGCAATGTATAATGGCAAATAACGGCATATTCGACGTAGACACAATACGATACGAAAACTACTCTCAATGGGAGTTATCTCAATTGACTATGTGAGGTCAAAAAATAACATAGCGGATCCATTTACAAAAGGCTTAAGCAGAGAGTTAGTGTATAAATCGTCAAGAGGAATGGGACTAAAGCCCTTGGAATAAGTTGTACAAAGGAAAACTAGAAGATTGGAGATGTCACACCCCGAGCCGGCGGGACGGATCGACTTTCCCGTCGGGCGGAAGGTCCTCGGGGCGCGATATCGTGACTGATAATCGTGTTGATCAGATTGTTTACATAGCATCATTGTTAAGAATAACTAAAGCACAATAAAGCATTAAACTAGGATTACAAAGTTAAATTACAATATCAATGTTTAGTAATTTAACTAAGTAAACCTATCAAAAGAATCAAATGTTTTCTATCTTGTATCGGTACAAGATATCAAAATAGCTTCACATCGTTCATCAAAATATGTGCTTTTCAAAATATACAAGGTCCTCTGGGCATCCTAGTATGCATTCCTTAGCCTTAGCTTAATCATGTACGTCACCTGAGAAAGCATGTAAGAAAACAAAGTCAACACAATGGTTGGTGTGTTCATATAGTTTTAGTATTTGAAAAAATAGTTTTGCAACCTCTTCGGTAAAACCTTAACCTCATTAACATCACCTGTATCATCCAGCTCGGTATGCTTATATATTGGGCATACCCCTGAGTCGAGCCTACAACCCGCCCAGACGCCGTCCCACGACATACTAAGCCACATAGGACATTATTGTTAATGATAATTAAGCATTTTACCTACCATTCAATTCCATCGTAGTTTCAAGCATCATGTTTAGAAGTTTAAGTTATCTACCCAATAGCATTCCCAAATCCCTTCGGTAACAACCTTAATCTCATTAACATCACCTGTATCATCCAGCTCGGTATGCTTATATATAGGGCATACCCATGAGTCGAGCCTACAACCCGCCCAGACGCCGTCCCACCACATACTAAGCCACATAGGACATTGCTATTAATGATAATTAAGTGTCTTACCTACCATCAATCCCATCATAGCTTTAAGTGTTCTGATCATAAGTTTCAACACGCACAAAGTATCATCTGAGTATCAAGTTTTGAGAGTCACCATTATGGACAGCTGAACACCCTAAGGAATTCAGCATCCATCCATAACGGTACTAAATCTGACTCGCGACGTGTTTTGATAGAGAAATCCTCAAGATGACACAAAGTCAGCTAGAAGAAACCAAAATCATTCTAGTCACTTGTCATAACCATGGATGAATCAAGAAGGACACTGAATGACTAGTAGGGCTTGACCACTGTCAAGACGCGTCGGCCAATCAGTCTGCCTTACTTGATCCCGACAAAGAAGAGCACTGATGACTAGTAGGGCTTGACCAATGTCAAGACGCGTCGGTCAATCAGTCTGTCTTACGATGTCCGATAGCTTAAGCATACAAGTTTAGAGAATTCACATAATCTTACTGATGACTAGTAGGGGTTGACACATAGGTCAACACGCGTCGGTCAATCAGTCTGTTGTCTGAGCATTCCAAGGATATCAAGCATTCAAGTGTTTCAAGCATTCCAAGCATATCGAGCATTCAAGTGTTTTAAGCATTCCAAGCATATCGAACATTCAAGTGTTTTAAGCATTCCAAGCATATCGAGCATTCAAGTGTTTTAAGCATTCCAAGCATTTAGAGCATTCAAGTGTTTATAGCATTTCACGCATATAAGTCTTTATAGCCTTTTAAGCAAGTGAGTCTTTCTGAGTTTAAGTTTTCAAGATTACTTAAGTATGGTTTTCAAAAGTGTTCCTAGTTTTAGTGTTTGTCTTTCTTATGCTTCTAAAAGTTTCGAGAGTTCTAAGCAATTAAGTATAAGTGTAAACTGAATTAACATTTAGATTAAGAGTGAAAGATATTAACTTTTAAAAATAAGTGTATAAAGTATTAGTATTTAGAGTATACATATATAGTATTAGCTTTCAGAACGAGTGTATCAAGTGTTAGCATTTAGCGTAAGTGTTTTCAAAGCCTTAGCATCGAGTATGTAATTTAAGCATAGAGTTTATAGCATAAGCATCTAGCATGTATTTTAAGCTTCAAGTTTGTAGCATAAGTATCAAGCATATAGTTTAAGCTTCAAGTTTGTAGCATAAGTATCAAGCATATAGTTTAAGCTTCAAGTTTGTAGCATATAGTTTAAGCATCGAGTCTATAGCTTCCCATGTAAGAGTTTCACGCTTAAGTGTTCATATAGGCATCATGAATATATGTAATAGCATTTGATAATCATTTCAATTATTGTTTAAAATGTATAGCATGCTTCTCAGTCCCGAAGTAAAACCAAATATGTTTGAAAAGGGACAAATGAACTCACCTTGTGTTTGATGTGATTGACTAAATAAAACAAGAATACACGCGCTCTTTGTTGTGTTTGTAGTAGTATTCACGATCCTGAAATGATTTCATGTTGTTGTATCTTATAAACATATGTTGTAGTGATTAGCGTGCATGTAAGTGTTAGTGTTAGCCCTAAAGTTGGCTAACACTCGAGAGTCTCGTTCATTATCCGGCCCAAAATTCCCTATATTATGTAATGTAGTGTTGAACCTCCTTTATTGTTTGTAACTTCTCAACTTAGATTGTAACTTACAAATCATAACTTTTTAATTAAAATTTTAAGCCTTTGTATTGTTTGTCTAGAAATTTTAACACCATCTTTGTAATAACTAAAGTGGTGGTTCATGCATTAGTTTATCATCATTTCAAAGCGTTCGTTTGTGTGTTCGTTACATCTTGAATTCATTGGGCCGGATAACCCCTTGGGCCATTTATGTGTATGTGGGCCTATTATTCATGTGTTTGGGCCGAAAGCAAGTGTGGCCTCATGCACCCCGTGATTGGGCCGGCTGCTTTATTTGGGCCCAGTGAAATGCTTGGATTGAATAACGTGTAACTGGGCTGAATAAAAAAAATTTGGGCCGAAATGTTTATGCTGGGATGAATAGGTAATGTGGTCGGGCCAATTCACAAGTTTCTTGGGCCGATTAATTGTACTAGGCCAGCTGTGCCAACCGAATTAATTATCCAAGCCCAAATGGCTTCCTGGCCCAACTGCAAAAAGGTGGTGGCCGTAATAATCTCGGCTTAGCCCAACGAACCTTAGGGTTCGTGGCTTTGCATGGCCTGGTATTGAGTTAAGGAAAGGTTCGGCTCCCATTCTACCGAACCCTGGTTGTATTCTAAGTGAAGGTTCGGTCTCCCTACAATCCAGCGAACCTGTTAGCCCCCTTCATAGGTTCGTCTAGCTCACCATTCCAACAAGGTTCGGCCGAGTAAGAGATAGGGTTCGTGACAACAGAATGGTTCGGCCAGATGTATGCAGGTTCGCATGTGATGAAGGGTTTGCTGTTCACTAGGGTTCGCGAGGCTTAAGGTTTGGTGGTCAAGGGTTCGTGCCTTTTGGCACCCACAGGTTCGCCGGTAGCCCCAGGGTTCGGCACTTCGTGGTTCAGGAGACCCCAAAGGGTTCGGCTCCTCCATGGCACCCAGCATCATCATCTTCTTCATCACCCCTGGAACTTGTAGGTTGTTCTATGGCCAGGTTACGAGCTAGAGGTTTTACAAGAGCGTAGGGTTAAAGTGCAGATAGGTTTCTAACCGGTCTACATGGGTGGATCGAACAACACATAGAAAACCCTAATTTTTGTGATCTTTCTTCGTTCATACCTCAATTTTGGCCGGGTAAAACTCCAGATCGATTGTACTTCTAGGTAGAGGAAGTCGAGAGCTACCCGTGGACACCAAGAACGCCCGATTTCGTCCACAAACGAGTGAGATATCGCGTGATGAAGTCGGTTTCTAGAGTGAGAGAGATAGGTTCGGGAGAGAGCTTTTTAGAGAGAGAAAATGATGAAAGAAATGAGGTAGTTGACCTCATTTGGTGTTTATATACCCCGGGGGTATTCGGGTTCGTTTCGGTTGCTCGGTTCGTGTTTTCGTCGCGTTTCCAGATTATTACGCGCGTATTTTATAAATTAAATAAAAAGGATTTATTTTAAATGTTTGGAAGGTGGTTATTTCTAGTAATTATTTTATATCATTTTTCTTGAATTATTTATCGAAATGTATTATTTTTACGCGTTTCGTTATTTCTTTCGCGAAGTTTACGTATTTTAATTAAAGAGTTTCTTCTAAATTTATTTCAGATGAGTTTCAAAATTGTAAAACAGGAAATATTATATTTCCTTAAATTTATTATCGTTCGTATCGTTTTCGTTTTCGCTTCGTAAGAACGCATCACCATCGCGCGTATTCGTTCGAATCGTCATTCTAACGAACACGACGATAGTTTGGCTTTCTGATCCTTGTTTTCTACTTTCCAGTCATCATTTCATAACTTTAAACTTTCAGACTTATTCGTACAGATCGTCACCTATACGAATAATTCGTCGGTTTAGCATTCTGTAACAACAACCGTTATGGTTTCGTTCTGTTTAACCTCGCATACGTGTATACATAATAGCATCAAATAAAGCATCTGGGTGTCAGTTCTGTGTTGTCTGATGTGTTTCTGACTGTTAAACCATGAGGTTTAAAGCAGATTTCAGACTAATAGCATAATAGTTTAGTGTTTAACATCAAGCGTCAAAAGTATATACCTAGTTCACGTAGTTTGCACTTGAGTTACTGTGCAGTTTACTGTGCAACTTACTGTTCCGGTAACGATTCCGGCACAGATGTTACAGGAGATCCCCTGATCCAGGCTCAATAGGACAAACTAACTGTATGAATAAGGAAGGTAACTGTGAAGGAGTACCTCGAATATAGTAAGGAGTTACATACTTTCTAGTTCATTCCTTTATCAAATCAATTATAATAATTGAGGATAAGCATAATGTGGTTAATGATTCTGTGTGAATCATAAAGAACCTGCTACTTTTAATGATCTATGGTGATCACCTATGTGAGAGAGAAGTGAGGTCGCTTGGAATGGATTTGTGGGGGACATCGCGTAAACAGGGATTAAGGGTTAACCATACCAGGAAGAGTATTGTGTGACATGTAATAACGTCTACGTAAACAGGGACTGGTTCAAGGACATCGCGTCTACTAATCGATAGGAGACAAAGTGCATATCACTAAGAAGGGTTCAAAGGGAACATTTCTTCTCCTGCAATACTCAACCGCTGAAATTTTACCGTGAAATTTGAGTGTAAGGATCGATTTCTATTCATGTGGGGGATTGTTGGAATTTTAATAATAAATATGTTTTATTATTAATTTTGGACCATGATAATTATTCGTATATGTTACGAATATGATTAGTACGTATTACGTTTTTGTTCTATGACGTGAAAAAATTGTAACGAACATAATCGGGTCCAAAATGGAGCTAAGATGAATGAGATATCGATGCTCGAAATTGTGTTGTGTTAAAATAAAAATTGAATTTGCTATTAACTAAGCCATGAATTGGTTTGTTAATAGACATGATGGCTAATTCATTTTTCATGAATTGATTTGTTAATGGACATAATGGCCAGATAACCAAGCCATGAATAGGCTTGTTAATTAACATAATGGCAACCTTTGGAATGCCATATGATACATGTAATATTTAGAGACATTCGGTCTCTTGTTTTCTTTGCCCAAGTAGAGAAATCTCTACACCCTTTGAAACACACAAACACAAGTTCACAACATAAGAAGATACTTTATTAAGTTTTCAACAATCCACAAGATCGATTCCTCGTGTTAAACACTCTTGTTTCACGTAACGTTTCGGGTTTTCGGTCAACTCCGGCAGTACATACTGCTTCGGCTGTTGTACCCTGGGAAACAGTCGGGTTCACCTGGGTGGCCCGAAATCTGTTTTAAGGGACGTCTGTTGAACAGAAATCTTCAGCCACCGAACTCGTTTTTAATTTAAATTTTAGAACTTGTTTCATCTTGTACTACATTTCTTTCTTGTAATTTAAATTTTAGAACATGTATTTTTCTTGTAATAATGTATTTTTCATTGTGTATTTATCTGAATTGTAATTCGAGTAATTGAATAATAAAAAGTATTTGTTTATTTTGTGAACGGTGTTCCTACATATATATATATACCCTATATATATATATATTTATTGTTTCTTTTGCACATTGGGCACTGGGTACATGAATTGGAGTGGAGTGTCTCCATATATATATATATATATATATATATATATATATATATATATATATATATATATATATATATATATATATATATATATATATATATATATATATATATTTGACAATCATAATAATAATTTTTTATATTTATTTTATTTTATTTTATTTTCAACTAACACCAAAATATGCGTACATATATTTATTATTTTTTTTTCTTTTATTATTATTTCATTTTTTTTTTCATATTGTCATTTATATTTCTACTTTTATTAAACACGTTTTTGACTATTTATATATTTTCAGATATTTCAGCCTCGTTCATGACCATCTCATCATTTGCACCAATTTTTCGGTTGTGGTGTTAGATCCTTAGTTCATTAAATTTCGCGAATTTACATTGTAAGTCGCGCCATTTTCCGTAAATCATGTCGTTGGTCCGGTAGGAGTCACGACCCATTGCTACAAAAAATTGAGCTCTAACATGTTTTCAAAATTCCGTACTCGTTTGGTTGTTACCAACTAACGGATATTCAGAAATACCAATTTAGGCACGAGCTAATGTTACCTACTCAACTTCTGTCCATCAAAGTTTCTTTAAAATCCTTCAAATTAGATTGGAATTGTATGAAAATCAAAGTTTCTTGCTGATTGAATGGTGGTAGCTAGCAAAAATTGGCTTGAAAGGGAATCGATCCCTTGACCCTTCAAAAAAAACAAAAACATTTACCAACACTACAAAATACTCTTTTAAGGGGCTTTTTAAGGGTTGTGTTAAATTAACATCCAATTTTTTAAAAATACACCCCTGAGACAGCCCGTACTGCCCAGTACGGGCCGTCTCAGTACTCGGTCAAACATTCTCCTGACAACCTATGACAATGATTGGGAGCAAGACGGGCCGTACTGGTCAGTACGGCCCGTCTCATTCATCGTACAGACATTTCCTGAAACATAGGACAATGATTTGAAAGCAAGACGGCCCGTACTGATTAGTACGACCCGTCTTGCTTTTTCAATTCTGACACTGCTGACATGGAAGGACATCGATTTGACCGGTACGGGCCGTACAGACCAGTACGGGCCGTATTGTAGAAATTTGAAATTTCTATATAAGCTTGAATCGTTTCAAACGAACATATACGTTTTCAAAGAATCTCACGATAATTCAGATTTGTAACGATGTCGTTTTGGGATGGGAGTTTTTTCAACGATTACGTGCCAGATTTGAATGAAGAGCCTCCTGTTGAGTATACATACATCACGATAGATCTGAATGCTGAACCTAACGCTGATGTCGGTTTTGATAGTCAAGCATCGTATGCGCAACAAAGTAACCCGGAGGAGGCTTATGAAGAAAAGCCGGCGGATTCAAACATTAACCGGGGAAAAAAAGAGGTAACTTAAATGAAACATAAGTGTTGATGATTGTATATAAAGATTATTATTTATGGTATTTATTATTATTTTTATATGTCAGGAGTTTATGTCAGAAGAAGCGCTGGTAGGGTGGGTGAAAAGTAGAGCACTAGACAATGGTTACATTGTAGTCAAAAGAAGAACGAAGAAATCAAAAACAACAGACAGTGTAATCAAAGTCTGGCTCATGTGTGACCGTGGTGGCGAGCATAATAGCATCGCAATCTTTAGACGGTCAGGAAGCAAGAAAATCGGTTGTCTGTTTCAGCTCATAGGGTTATACAACGAAGTTCGTGAATCCTGGAAATTACAGGTGATAAACAACAATCACAATCACGAACCTGCTCATAATCTAGAGGGTCATCCATTTGTTAAAAGATTCACTCAGGAGGAACAAGATATGGTTTAGAATCTGACCGAGCAACACATGGATCCTTGTAGCATTCTTTCGAGCATAAAGAAACATAACCCTGCAAACGTGTCCATCTCTAGAGATGTATACAATTTACAGCAGAAAATGAAAAACAAGAAGAAATTCGGTGATACTCCGAGGCAGGTTTTGGAAAACATGTTTCATAGTCAGCGTTACGTTTACTATACCCGGGAGGATCCTGAAAAAAACGTCGTGGAAGTCATTTTCTTCTGTCATCCAAAATCGTATTGCTGGTGGTGTGCATTTCCGCACGTACTGATGATGGACGCGACGTATAAAACGAACCAGTACGGGCTTTCATTTATTCAAATTGTTGGCGTGACTTCCACACACCATACGTTTAGTATTGCTCACGCGTTCGTAAGCAGAGAACGTGAGGAAAACTACGTCTGGGTGCGTGTTGAATCACGATTTTGAAACGAGTTTGATCAAAACTATGGGTCATCATAAACTACCAATATAACCTTCGAGAAAAGGTGTCCCATAAAGCTCTTGATTTGTTGGTCGAGGAAAAAGATAAAACAAGAGTTATGTGCGACTCAAATATGACGTGTGGCCACCCGTTTTGGACGAGTTGTGGGTTGCCTTGCGCTTGTCATATATCAAAAATACTTAAACACATGTTCGTAATATTAAATGTAAATCTTACATGTTTCAAACGTAGTTACTGGTATATTGTTTTTAATTATAAATTATGCAGATACGAAGATACCGCTTTCTGAGATAGACATATTTTGGACAAAACTGAACACAACTAACCCAACACTATTAGAAGAAGAAGAAATTGATGTTATACGACAAATAGGTCGGATACAGAAGAAATAAATTCCAAACCTCCTTAAATAAAAAAGAGTCTAATAAAGAAGGTCTTGTCGCAGGTATTTCCAAATAAAAGCGACAAAAATGCGCCTTTAGTTCAAAAAGATACACGTGGTCATCCAACTTTAAAGGCACAAAAACAAAAAGAGCAAGACGTTGTTAAAGATAATTAGCGTCCCAAGAAAGTACATTTGAACCTTCAAGGCATAGTTCGTTTACAGCTGTGACCGAGAAGAGTTAGAAACCCGTATTTCGGCGCAGTCGTTCCACATCGGTATCAAAAGGAATGCCACCATCTGACTCGCAAAGTTAAAACGAATTCTATTTTCCACGTAACATTGTTTAATCCTGATGATACTTTACTGGGTATATTTGTTTGTTTGTTTTGTTTTTGTTTTTTTAACATCATATCATTAAGAGGAAGCCGTATATCGATCTTTTCTAGATGTTGCGCTCCAAATTGTTAAAGACCATCAAATACTTCCACAAAATGTGCCTCAGTTGCTTGCAGTATTGGCTACGAAGAGTTATGCAATTGATAGACTAAAAAAGAATCTAATAACCAGAATCATCGAATCATCAATCATGTAAGCGTTAATTGTATTAATAGCATTGAGTTTTTCTTCGGTTTTGTTCTTATAGTGGTAGATATATATGTACGTTTTAGCTTGTAGATTTTTTGGTATGAAAATACAAAATGAAGCTGAAGATGATACCGATGCATTAAAATTACTAAAAATAATTTGGAATCATGCTACAACGACAATGTCCATAGAGGAAGTTGAAGATATGGTCAGACGTACTGGAATGTTATTTGAAGCCTCAAAAAGGGGCAACACCAGGTTTATAATCGAGTTGCTTCGAACCTATCCTGCTTTTAAGCGTGATAGAAATGAGGATGGGATTACTATATTTCATATAGCGGTTATGCACCGTCATCATGAAATCTACAATCTATTGTACGAGATTGGCAGCTCCAGGAACGATATTTGCATTCTAAAAGACCACTTGAACAATGACAACATGCTTCATTTAGTTGGGAGGAGTTCAAAGGAGATGTCAAGTAAGATGTCTGGAGCATCTTTGCTAATGCAAAGGGAATTGTTGTGGTTCAAGGTATGTGTTTTAGTGGGTTTGGATCCACTATAAAACATTAAAATGTTTACGTTTTGTACTGGATTTGTAGTTTTAAACATAAATCCAATGCAAAAATACAAATCTAGCTGGTAAAAAATAAAATCTTTTTCACATTTTAGTATATCTTAAAACTCTGTAATAAGCTGGTTGCTATATAACCACTGAAATAAACTAACATATAATTTCTACATGTAGTAAATTGGTTACTCAAATTCATCAATAATTTTATTACACAATGATGTTTTCAAATTCCACAATCTTGTTCATTGAGACATTGATTTCTAAAGAAGATGATCTTGAAACGAGTCAGGTGTAATGTTGAGTTTTTGAGTGTCTTGATTATTACTATAGGTTCAAGACACTACTTTGTCAAGAACGCTTGAACGTACATAGGACCGTCAAGAATCACATAATCAACCAAATAGAATCAACGAAAGTTTTAACGAGATATGGTTACATATAACATTTATATCATTGTAGGAAGTTTATAAGATAATGCCACCTTCTATGAGGAAAGAAAAGAACAACCAAGGCCAAACACCATATGAGCTATTCTCTAAAGAAAATGAAGATCTACTTTCCAAAGGGTTGAAATGGATGCGAGACTGCATGGTTGTCGCCACACTTATCGTCACTGTCGCATTTGCTGCAGCCTTTACAATTCCAGGTGGCTACAAAGGAGATAATGGCCTTCCATTTTTCATTCATCAGCGCGCCTTCTTAGTGTTTGTTATCGCAGATGCCATTTCTTTGTTCTCTTCCTCAACTTCAATCCTTGTGTTCCTGTCTATTCTCACATCTCGTCAAGAACAACATGAATTCATACATTCATTACCCAGCAAGCTCATGACAGGTCTTCTAACACTTCTCATGTCTGTAGCAGCAATGATGGTGACTTTTAGTGCAAGTTTCTTTGTGTTATACAACAAGGGGCTGAAATGGGTACCGATTCTTGTTGCTGCATTTGCCACCGTACCCGTCATTGTGTTTGCAGTGCTGCAATTTCCTCTTTTGGTGGACATGTTTCGCTCTACGTATGATTCTCGATATCTATTTAAGCCCAAGAAACGTATGCTCTTCTTCCCAAAACAAAGGTTATCTTCTGGCAAGTCTTCATGCTGGCGGTTCCCATATACATTATACAAGCATCATTAGAAGGATATTATACAAGAATATTTTTTAAAAACTGTTGATGTACCCTTGGATTAGGTATCCATATATGCATTCGTTTTGCATCATAGCATGTATTGCTGAACTTTGTTGTCTATGAAATCTATGTTAATTGTGATACCAAACAATGCAGGAAAACAGATACTTTATTCATAAACAAAAGGCAACTATATATAGCAGCAATTACAACGTAAACAAAGACTCAATCAAATAACTAACTACATCTCCAAAGACTTGGTACTTTTACCTACCTGATCCAACTCTTTGCCTACAAACCAGGACAAGAGTAACTTATTCAAACTGACTCATAACGACTATAATTCTACTTTGAATTATTCTTAACACCCCCTCTTAATTCAAAGTGAGATCAGTCCAAGCTTCCCACGCAAATAAACAAACTGATCTGTCCCCAAAGCCTTGGTAAGAATGTCTGCAACCTGTTCCTGTGATGAACAAGACTTCAGCTCAATCTGCCTTCCTTCAACCAGATTTCGAATAAAATGAAATTTGGTATCTATATGCTTGCTCCGTGCATGATACGCTTGATTCTTTGATTAAAAAACAGCCGACATATTATCACAGAAAATCGGTGTTGCCCCCTCTTGCTCTTGACACAATTCAACAAAAATCTTTCTCATCCATGTTGCTTGACACGCAGCAGCAGTTGCTGCTACGTATTCGGCTTCGGTTGTTGATAAAGCAACAATTTATTGCTTCTTTGAACTCCATGCAACTGCTGCAGTACCAATGGAAAACACATGTGCTGATGTGCTTTTTCTATCTTCAATCGAACTCGCCCAATCACTATCTGTAAACCCAACCAACGTAACTTGATCCCTTTTACCATACCATAATCCCAAATTTATTGTTCCAGCAATGTATCTTAGTACTCGTTTGGCGGCTCCCATGTGATAAACTGAAGGCTTTTGCATATACCTTGAAATTACTCCAACTGCATACGCTATGTTAGGACGAGTGTGTGAGGTAAATTAAGCCACCCACTAAGCTTTTAAAATTGAATTCATCTGCTGCTTCACCCCCATCATCTGCTTGTAATTTATCATTAGAATTCATAGGAGTAGAAACTGACTTACATTGCTCCATGCCATGCTTCCTTAATAAATCTCTGGCATACTTTTGTTGAGACAAGAATACCCCTTCTGGTCGTTGGTTCACCTCCAAACCCAAGAAATAACTTAAAACCCCAATATCAGTCATCTCAAATTCATTGATCATTTTTTGCTTAAATTCAGCCAACAATTATTTTGATGAACTTGTATACACTATGTCATCAACAGATAGGCATACTACAATAAACTCACCTGGTCCTCCTTTCTTAACATACAGAGTTGGTTCACTTTGGCTCCTCTTGTATCCATGTTGCACAAAATACCCATCAATTCTGCTATACCATGCTCGAGGGGCCTGCCTCAACCCATACAACGCCTTATGAAGCTTAAATACTTTATGTTCTTCTCCTGTTTTTTCAAAATCTGGGGGTGCACAACGTACACTTCTTCATTAAGAACACCATTCAAAAAGGCAGATTTCACATCAAATTGATATGCCATCCAACTCTTTTGTGTAGCCAAAGCCAGAACTATACGAACTGTTTCAAATCGAGCAACCGGAAAAAATGTTTCTTCATAATCAATGCCACTTTGTTGTGAGTACCCCTTAGCAACTAAACGTGCTTTATGCTGTTGTATCTTTCCATCAGCATTGTATTTAAACTTAAATACCCATTTCAATCCAATAGCCTTCTTACCATGTGGCAAATCAGTCATGCTCAAGGTCTTGTGATTTTCCAAGGCTTCAATTTCTTCCTCCATTGCACTTTTCCATTCCCTCATTAGAATGGCTTCTTGATGAGTGGATGGTTCAGTAACAGAAAGTGCAAATTGGCATGCTTCAAAATCAAGAATAGGTGGTGTAGTATTATAGATTTCATTAATATTACCCACCTTATGTGTTGAAAGATAATCATCAATGACTTCATTGTCTTTCATCTGAAGGGTCTCGAACTCTCTTCGCAGCCCTTGCAACTTTACAGTCTTCACCTTTGAATCTCCTTGATATTCTGTCTGCAATACATTCCAAGCATTCTGAGCAGTGGTTGCAGCAGCGATGCGAGAAAAAATGCTATCATGAACTGCTTGCTGAATAAGTGCAAGAGCCCTTGCATCCTTCTTTTGATTTTCTCGCAACCTACTTGCATCTGTATCTGCTTCTAGATAACCATTGGACACCATATCCTAGAGCTCTTGTGACCTCAACACAGTCTTCACTCGAATGCTCCAAAATTCGTATCCCTCCCCTTTAAACACAGGGAGGATCGGGTGAATATTACTGGGATTTGCAGACGCCATTTGATCTCGCTCTCTCGCACTTAACAGAACTTTTGTTGAACCAAGCTCTGATACCACAATGTTAATTGTGATACCAAACAATGCAGGAAAACAGATACCTTATTCATAAACAAAAGGCCACTATATATAGCAGCAATTACAACGTAAACAAAGACTCAATCAAATAACTAACTACATCTCCAAAGACTCGGTACTTTTACCTACCTGACCCAACTCTTTGCCTAGACAAGAGTAACTTATTCAAACTGACTCATAACGACTATAATTCTACTTTGAATTATTCTTAACAATCTACGTACCTTTAATTTCATGTAGCTACCAGAAATCTATTGTCATTCATTGTTAATTATAAATCATAATTTTTATATCTATCTTTGGCTAATTTCTATGATTGGCCCATTTGAAAGCTGGCAAACTGGGTCGACCTGTGTAATTTTTAAAATAAATGTGTTTTAGGGTTGAATGGGTAATCATGGTTTTGTTAACTTTTTGAACAAGTTTGGTTTAACTATGATTTTTTTAAGATACATTTACACCAATTAGTGTTCGACAGGGATCAAACCCTTAATCTCAAGGGATGCAACACATTAACTATAATGGTTTTGTCATTTATACCTAACCTCACACCGTTCAACGTTACGACAAATACATATCCAAGTTTAGAGTTGCATATAGATGTTTTTATTGCAATTGTGTTTTGAGTTATTTATCTCAGTAAAAGTCTTATTTCATTCAATATTGCTTGTTTCTTCCATAACAATTTGTTCTTGAATAGGTATGAGAGCTTTTGTAGAAACGGGGTTCATGTTCAGAAGAAGAATCCATAAAACGTAATAGTGGTTGATAACCGTTCGGTTTCTAAGACAAAAGACAACCCTAATCCACCAACACATTAACCTACAGCTGTAAGAAGAAACTAGAGGTTAATCAATCAAACAAACAAACATACCCAATTCAATCCACTTTTAATTAGGGTTCGGGGGAAACTAGAGGTTAATCGAGGAAACTAAATTTCACGAAGAGCACCAAAACGACATTATAGCTTCATTGCCCAATGTTGAATTATGTTAGCTACATGATTTCGGAAATGCGTATGCGGGCAATCCTTGAATGTTCAATCAATACTTGAGCACTAGGTTTTGCAAGTTGCCAATTTCAACACAACAAAGGAGATGATGCAATCAAGACCCGCATCTTGGTGCAGATCGAGTAAAAGAGGCCATATTTCAAACATTAATTACTAAACCGATTGCTTGATTATGAAGAACTCAACTACAACCGATGACTATGTGATTGAGGATCATTAGTTATTGTGATTATACTCAACACCTTGCCAATTTCTTGATCATATACTTCTTCATACATCTACTTTTCCATTTCTTAGCCCATCATTTTTAATCAAGCCTTGAAATAGATGGTTTAGTAGGATGCAATGCGCATATAGTTGTAGTATTGCATTCTAATTAAGGAAACTTGGGTTTTGGTTTCTCCACCCACTTGCACCAACATAATTAGCTAAAAGTGAGTTTACAAGATTAAATGTAGTCCTGACAATACTATTAATTAGTTGACATAAAGTCCACCTTGTTGCAAGGGCTATCACTAAACAAAGGGTATATATACAATATTGAGATATTCAACCATGTGTCTAAACCCAATACTACATAGATTGTTTTATCCATTGTCCATTCTTAGTAATAGGTTATTAGTTATGTGGATATCCAAAAATCCTATCTTCATGGTAATTTATCCCTTACTGTATATGTCTTGGGCTTCGGTTTTTATTCCCAAAAAATTTCCAAGAATTAGAATTTAGAAATAAAAATAGAAATTATTTCTTCTTTCAAATGCTTGTTTATGCTTATTTTGACTCAAAGGCAAATCTTTTTTCATATTTTTGGTGATTATCTATTCGTGGAATAAGTGATGATCTGATGGTTCTTACTCAGGGAATCTTTGTGCTCTTATGGCCTCATGCAACCACCTCGTGTTGGGTTTTGAAAGCTATTGTATGCTCTTATTACTTGTTGGTTTTTTTAGTATGTTTTGAGACGTCTCTCAATTTGTCTACAATAGTTGTTCAAATGTTTGCTACGTTCTGGGCTAAATTAATGACATCATTATTACTGGGAGCTTCACTAATTTGTTTTGGATTTAATTGAGCTCTTACATCTTAGTTTGCGCTTAATGATTTAGGCAGTCTTTCTTATTTTCTCGACATTCAGGCTACATTTACTAATGATATATTATGACATTATGTTATATTTTAGCACTACATATGTGATTTTGGGCTTACTGACTGTGGAACGCTATCGACGCTAGTTTCTTTGAATCCGCAGTTTTCTCGTTGGTTTGGTATTCCTATGGAGGACTGTCTTCCACATCATAGCACCATTGTTGTAATAAATTATATTACTGTCTTTTCTTGATTAGTCCATTGATTTCATATGTGGTAAGTAAGGTTCCTCAAAAACTAATTGATCGATACTTAGATCATTAGACACAATTAAACATATTCTGAGGTATCTCAAAGGTGCTCTCTCCCATGGTTTGGGCATTCTTCATTTTAATGTTGGTCTACTTGCCTTACTTTACATGTGTATTCTAATGCTAACTTGGTTGGATGCCCTTTGTTGTTCTACTACGTATGGCTAGACATGCACAAAACGTTTAACCGGTCGGAAACCGGTTTCCCAATAACCGAACCGGTTAACCGGTAACCGGTTCGGTTTAAAAACCGGTTTATCTAACCTATTTCTTGTAACCGATGGAACCAAACCGGTTATTAACTAGACCGGTTAACCGGTTTTTTTATTTTTATTTTTTTCATTATTTTTTTTCCTCTACCTCTTGTCATATAAAGTAAAAAAAAAGAAAAAAATTAATAAATTAAACAAACAAAAATTAAATAAATAGAAATTAAGTACAATCTTTTATATAATAAAAATAAAACAAAAAACGAATATTTATTCAAAATTATTAATAGTTTACAAACTTAATGAATATAAAATTAAAGAAATAAAAATTGTGACAGCCGGCAATTTCAGGTAAATTGCAACTCTTACAAATTAACATTTCACATTCATACTTGTTGCATTTCATTTAATTAGGTTTAATTAGATGAGTTAAACACAAATAACTGCGAAACGATAGTTCGAAGAGTTATAGAATTGTACATTGAACATTGGTTGTGGACACAAAGTATGGCAAACACAAACACAAACACAAAACAATAATTCGGGGAATTATTGGATTGTGTATCACATGTTGATTATGATTAATCAAGCATGCAGACATGCATTTCGTAAAACACGAACACAAACTATCACCGATAATTCGAGGAATTATCGAAACACACACGAGTCTCACGAACGTTGGTGAATTAAACGAAAAACAAATGAATTTAACAATAATTAAGCTCTGTGGGAACTTAGAATAAGTTAAAGAACGACAATAAGTCAAGAAACGATGTTCGTAAACACTAAACAATCGAAAAACGAGCTTAAACAACAAAATTGGGTCAATTGGGCTCATTCTGCGAGCCAGGCGTTACGACTAGGACCAATGTTTGGACCTAGGCGGTACGCCAAGCACTAGGCACTACGCCAGGGGAGCCGCGATGACACCATCCGATGCGTGCGGATGAACTAAACACAAATTGATTTTTTTAATCCAGGCACTACGCCTAGCCTCGCGTACGCACGTTAGGCGATACGCCTGGAAGCCGCAATTGCCAAAACCGCCTTAAAACTCAACCTATCTCATTTTTAATCATTTTTATCCTATTTTCTTGACTAAACCACCTCAATCTCAAGCAAAACAACCTGTTACTTCATCATTCCCACAAGAAAACCTCCATTGTTGACATTTGAAGCCACATTGAAGCTTTGGGAAGCCATTGGAGCAAGAAGGAAGCTTGGAAGCTTGTCCTCATCAACACCATCACTTGAACCTCCTAAGAGATCATTCCCAGAAGGTTTTAGGGCTGCCAAGTCCCTGATCCAGCTTCATCTCAGTGTTTTAGAGCTTCTAAGGTAGTTCTTATGATTTATCCATAGTTAGATCATACATGCAAGGGCTAAAAACCCACATGCAAGTGTATTTGATCACATGCAACTCCGATCCGCTCACATGAATGAATTTTCAGTGGGTCTAGAGTGTTTATTGATATATTTTGAATAAGATTGATGATAGAAATCATCTAGGATTGGGTTTTGTTGATTTGGTGATGATATTATGCAACTTGCTATATTAGGAAACTTTTTAGTTGCATGTTGGTGATTTGTAATGATCTAGATGTTGTCAAATGCATATTGAAGTGTTTAGAAACACATTTGGGTATTCAATTTTGTGAAAATACGGTTTTGTGACAAACTTTCTAAAAATGGAAACTTTTGTAAATAAAAAGAGGGGTTTTGATGTTTTAACGTATTTTGGTGATTTGTGATATGTTTAGAAATAATGATTTCTAAACATATCGGAAACTTTGATTTTTGAAAACAGACATTTAAACGGATACTTTCCAAATAAGGAAACTTTATTTGGGCAAAATGCCATAAACGGTGATTTATGTGTAAACGATATGTTTTAAGTGTTTAAACGTGATTTTACAAACATACTAGAGTTGTTAACTTTATGAAACGGGATTTCATAACCAAACTTTCCTAAAAGGGAAACTTTCCAAAAATGGTAACCTTTACAATTTCATAACACGACATGTGTGAAAGTGTTACGATTAGAGTCGTAGAATGTATGATGATGTCCTACGTGCATGTTAAGATTCAATTAGCACATAAGTAAACTAAACACAAAAAACGTGTCACCAACGATTCATCGAGTCAACACAAGTCAACACACACACTCGGTTGAGCACACCGACACCTAGAGTTGTATGGGATACAACACACCACAAAACACATACTCACACATATATGGTTATAGGTACATAATAGCAGGTGCTGGCATTCGCAAGTCGCGAACACATACATACCAAAATTGCTCTATCGTGTGAGTTCACGGCCTCTTTTTATCTTTTCTACCTTTAGGGGAGAAAACAATGCATGATAATTGTTTTTGATACAACAACTTATTTTGATTACGTATGGACATGCTTTATCACTATATGCATATGTGTGGTACACATAACAAACTCAAAGTCCTCGCAAACACACACCTCGGACCGTTAATAGCGTGGAGCGACTAGCGTGGTAATCTTGGATACTACTATTTGGGCCCGACAAGCCCACCCATCGCACCTGGGAGGATAACCTGACTGGAGGTCGGAATGGGTGCAATATTTACCAATACATTTTGCCATTGTCTTGTGATGGACATGGCGGGAGGCACAACTGTCAGCTTCGGTATGAACCCACATATAATATAACTGTATTGACTAGCTATCAATCGATACTGAATTGTAATGGTATGTAATCCAACAACATTTACTTTAGACATTTTGATGCTTACTGCTTATGAAAAACATGTGCTCTCACCAACCTTTGTGTTGACCCTTTTTACTCGCATGTTTTCTCAGGTAACTAAGGCACGCACACGAGAACTAAGATGCTAGGATGGAGTCCATGCATCAGTTTAGTGTCTTAGGTCATTTGAGAACATTTAAACAATTGACTTGTTATGTAATGATAATCACTTAAACCGATTCGGCACTATTACTCTTTATTGTTTTGAAAACTGTTTTAGTTTAAGCTTCCGCAACTGATGTTTACAATGTTGTTTTGACAACTTAAACTTTTACTTCCGCAACTCTGATTTTATAAAACTATTTTGTCCAAGTATTTGGATGTAATCTCGCAACTGTATGACCGGAGACTGCGATCCTGACAATCACGTCGCGCCCTCGGGAAGGTCGGGGTGCGAAAAAATTGAGTAAGAATAAAATAAAATAACAATATTTCAAGAAGATAAATTAAAAACAAAACTTAATAAAACTTGTAACATTTAATTACACAAGATTATAAATTAAAAAAATATCAAGCTAAATCGTAATTAGCCTTCGGAATGTGCTTCAGATTGGAGTTCCAGGCTATTGTTCGGCATCCATTCATGCATTGTTTGTTCTTCATAGGAAAGTGGTATAGTTATTCCTTTCTCAACTTCCACCCCGTGTATTGTTTCTTCTACCTCAAGATCGCCTTCAAGTGTTGTGTGATCTTGTGTTTCCATTGCGTCCAAATGGTCTTTCAAGAAAATGCGCATTTCTAATGATGCTGGAGTAAGCCTCGCCCTTCGTATCGATACACCATTGGCTAAAAACAAAGTTCGATCGTTGAGTGACAAATGGGAAATTTATGGAAAGTTACAATCCCCACCGCGGAATAGTGCATCTACACAGCTTCATCGACGTTTATCCATATAACACCTGGCGCGACATAGATAATAAATAAATAGGAGTTATGTCGTTGGGGTCATGCAAAAACCTAATTAACCTAGGTAGCTAGGTTAGTCAGGTATCGTATCCACGAGGAACATGTGGTCAGTGTTATATAATTTCGTTTAACTAATCAAATGCATTTAAGAAAATAAACTTGAAATGTTGGATTTTGTTTTTTATGTAAAACAAACTTAAGTAAACTTAAACGTAAATTAAAGAATTGTAACAATGTACGAAAAATGTGATCTCTCCAGGTTTCAAGTTAGTAAAATAACTAGGTATATCTTGATTTATTAATTGGAAATCACATAGACATGATTCATGCTTAGATTATTAAACAATTATGATTTGTAACCAAGTCAATGACTTTGTTGACAACCGATAACTAGACCGATGTTGTTGACTCAGATAATTACTTGTTTCACAAAATGTAGGATTTCTAAAATACTTTAAAATTAAATCAATAACATTAAACTTGACAATAGATGAAAGCAAGGAATGAGATTGAATTCAAAATTGTAAAATAAACCGGAAATCGTTTATTGTCTCACAATCAAGCAATAATGATCTTGTAAATCTATGAAAACAAATTCAAGACCAATGTGTAACAAATTAAAATAAAACCTAGTTATCAAACCTAACCATTCACCCGGAGATGACCACGAACGGATTAGTCGGACGTTCCAAAGGTTGAATCTTCACAATCGTTGATCATTTGCATGATTTGATCTTTGCTTCCACGAATCGGGATGATCTTGGATTGATTTGGGGGGGTTGGAATGCCCAAAAACGCCCCTCTCTTGCCCAGAAAATCGCCCAAAAAGGTTATTTTCGACCTAGAATGATAATGGCCGAAAAATAGGCAAAATAGGGTTAAAAACCCGTTTTTACACATTTGAGCGTAGCCTACGCCGGGCCATCTGAAAGGTGAAGAATTTCTGCCAACGCTGAATTTTTGGGCGTATCCTACTGTGACTTGTGCCTAGACGACGCCCATTCTTTCCTCACCAACAGCTTCGTCTCGTCAAGAAACTCAATTTTCATATATTATGGGTCCCGTAACTCATCTCCTAGCCCAAGATATGCCTATTCAAAGTTTCTGGCTTCTACTTCGCATATTCGCATATTTGCGTCTTCGGATGTGCTCGTTCTTGCTTCCCGTTGTCTAGTTTCCTTCTAGAATCATCATCTTGCTTCGTTTAACCAAAAAACAAAAAAGAACTCACGGTAGCTTCTATTCGAATGAGTAAGCATGTCAAAACACATAAGAACATCCATTTAAACATTTGAATTACCAACCTAATTAAACCCCCGTTATCACATCCCCACACTTCACCTTTGCTTGTCCTCAAGCAAACTTTCTGAACATTACTCACCTTTTCTACAATACACTCTTGCAATCTTTGGGAAGAATTTTGAAAATTTTTTTAAGTTTTCCCCTCATCCCCACACTTAAACTTACATTGTCCCCAATGTAGTTTTATACTAAGTAAGAGTGTCGAATGAGGGTAATGGGATGATCCACCTGAATCCATATTTCAAACCAACATTAACTCATCAACCAAATCATAATAAAAGTGAGGTAGGAAAAACACATGGACATGATAAGTTAAACAAACGTGATTGGCAACCCTTGGATTTTGGTGATTCGCCACGAGGCACATGATGGATGTGTCAACGTGATAGTCCATTGCTCTTCCACACACTTGAGTGTTTGAACGGAATAATTAAACCTGTATAGAACAGGACAAAAAAATAAGAAAAACAAAACAAACAAAATTTAACTCACTTTCATAGGAATCACGGTTGCATTTAGCATATGCAACAAGCCTTTTAACCTCCCGGTAGCCCAGGTGGACGAGTTAAGTCTCGTGAGGGTTTTTAGTAAACACACCCAAAAAGTTCTCGGGTTGCCTCCCTAAAAGCGCTAAGTTTTGAAGTCTTTAGCTAGACCGTGCCTGATTTATCTTCACGGTGGTCTAAGTGAACATTTACCTACCATATTCCGGATAAAAGCTCGATAATTGACATGTCGACCCCCTATATGTTTTCTCATGATCATTCTATCACTTGAGTCACTGCTTGAAAATACAAGTCCACATTTACTTATCAAGTTTCTAAGGCATGTGAAGTAGTTGACATGTTGCGTCCACACTTGTTTCCTAGAAATTGACATGTATGTTGAATGATTTTTTTTGCTGAGGCAACTGATAATAAATAATCCAATATCTTGCAATACCACTTTCCTAATCTTTATCCTCGAACCAATCAGGACAACATACAATTCTCTCATTCAACAGTATCTCAATGGATGTTATCTCCATAGCCAGGTCTAAACATTTTGTTCTGTGGCATGACAGATCTGTAATCTCTTCTTCTAAACCATCATCATTATCAATTACAACTTGTTTCGCATGTGGCTCTTCAACAAATGAGGAGCGTGGTGTAGTATTAGTCTCCATGTGTTCCTCCCTGAATTGAAAAGATAATGAGATAGACTCTTCGATTTGTATTTTCAGCAACAATGTCTCACGCTTGATACCTAAGTATTCAATTCGTTGTTGAGCTGAAAGATGGTGTTGTGATAGAAACTTATCAATTTTGGACAACATCATCTCTAATCGAGCAATATATTCCTCATCCTCATATTGATAAGTAACTTGAAATGACTCAACGTTCTGGATAACAATATTTTCTTGTCTCTGAGTAGGAATTTGATGTTGATTAGAATTATAATCTTGGGAAAATTTGATTTGTTTGAGTAAACATAGCAATCCTCTTGATTACACGTGCTAAAATCCTCGTATGATGACTGAGAGTATTCATAATGATAGTTATTATACTCTACCTGGTGACTTGAGTTGTGTGTCATCTGCGGTACATACTTGCTATAACTCGAATCTTGTCTCATGTAATTATCAATTGGAAATTGAGAATATAATTGAGTTTTGGATGAAGACATTTCATAGTATGGAAAATATTAGGTTGTATGTTCATTTTCATCATCTACCATCATATATCCCTGTCTCTGCCTGTATTCAGTTAACAGTCTCTCAACTTTTCCATATTTTTGTTCGAACATTGGACAATTCTGAACCCAGTGACAGTGACTACCACAACATATACATGGATCGTCATCCCAATCCCATGCCATTATTTAACCAAACCTGTAAAGAAATTAACCAGCACATGCAGCTAGATACCCAAGGTAAAGTTGAACAAATAGAAACAAACAAAAAAATTAATTTAGAAGTTAGAGTACACACTAAGAGAAAAACCAAACAAAATAAATAACACTAAGCGCACTAGCTCCCCGGCAACGACGCCATTTTGATGACCCGTTGTTGGGGTCATGCAAAAAACTAAATAACCTAGGTAGCTAGAGTAAGTCAGGTATTGTATCCACAAGGAGCATGTGGTCAGTGTTATTTGTTGTGTTGATTATTTAACTAAATTACCTAAGAATGAAACAAAAACTGAAAAATGATTTATCACCAAAGTTGACTAAAAACAGAAAATGTAAACTTGAACTTGAGAATCGTTGAATTAAACTTAGACAACAAATTGTAAGTAACAAAGAAACTAAAAGTAAATGATTTGTAATTCAAAAGTGGAAACGAATCGCACCCAGGTTTTGGTTTAGCAAAGAATTAGGTAGTCTTATGGTTTAATCCATTAGGAAATCACATAGACATGATTTGCAGAACTTCGTATGAACGAGTAATTGTAACTCAAAATTCTGATTTTGTAAATTAATTGATGAAAACCAACTAATGATAAACCTAGATTCTCAATTACAATTATCAATTTGAAAGTAATAATCCAATTAAGATTCAATGTTTGACAATGTTAAGCTGAAAAATGATGAATACCTAATTGAACCATATGATGCAAATCATTCAATCCTATACGAAATCAAACATACAAACAAGTAAAGATACTTAATTCCAACAACGTTTGAATCCAATTACAAGAAAAAGCAAAAGATCCCTAACCCTAGCTAACCGTTCTGTCACACCCCGAGCCGGCGGGGTTGGATTGAAGTCCCCGTCGGGCGGAAGGTTCTCGGGGCGCGATATCGTGAGTGATAATCGTGATGATCAGATGGTTTACATAGCATCAACGTTAAGAATAACTAAAGCACAATAGCATCAAACTAGGATTACAAAGTTAAATTACATTTGACAACGTTCAGTAATTTAACTAAAATAAACCTTTCAAAAGAATCAAATGTATCTATCTTGTATCTGTACAAGATATCAAAAGTGATTTGCTTCTATAACAAAATCTGTGCTTTCCAAAAGTCTACAGGGTCCTCTATCTGAGTATCCTAGTATGCATTCCTGAAGTCTGAGTCTATTCCTGTGCATCACCTAAGAAAGCATGCGAGAAAAACAAGTCAACACAATGGTTGGTGAGTTCATGTAGTTTTTAGTATTTGTAAAATAGCTTTTGCAAACCTTTTAGGTAAAACCCTAACCTCATTAACAACACCTGTATCATCCAACTCGGTATGCTTATATATAGGGCATACCCCTGAGTCGAGCCTACGACCCGCCCAGACGCCGTCCCACCACATGCTAAGTCACATAGGACATTGTTGTTAATGATAATTAGGCATTTTACCTACCATTCGATTCCAGCATAGATTCAAGCATCCTGTTTATAAGTTTATGATATCAACCCAAAAGTGTTCATGTTTCCCCTAGGTAACAACCTTAATCTCATTAACACCACCTGTATCATCCAACTCGGTATGCTTATATATAGGGCATACCCCTGAGTCGAGCCTACGACCCGCCCAAACGCCGTCCCACCACATACTAAGTCGCATAGGACATTGCTGTTAATGATAATTAAGCGTCTTACCTACCATCCATTTCGTTTATAGCTTTAGCATTAAGTTTAAGTTTATAGCATGAGTGAACATTGAGGAATCACTGTATGGCAAGCACTGAGAAGCCATTAGTCTACTCCTCAGAATCCCGACTATGTAGAACACCCGTTTGACAAGCACTGAGAGACCAAACGACCTGATCTACAATAGTCATAGCTACCAGAACAACCCCTGGCAAGCACTGAGAGGCCAGTTAGTCCATTCTGAATAGCCAATAGCTTTAGCATTAAGTTTAAGTTTATAGCATGAGTGAACATTGAAAATCAATGTATGGAAAGCACTGAGAGGCCATCAGCCTGTTCCTCTAGTCCGGACTATGAAGGTCAACCTATGGCAAGCACTGAGAGACCGACGGTCTGTTCCTTCAAGTCCCAACTATGAAGGACACCCCATGGCAAGCACTGAGAGACCAATTTGGTATGTTCTACCATAGTTGATAGTTTTAGCATTCAAATAGTTTCACAACCGGTAAGGCAAGCACTGAGAGGCCAAAACCGTTGTTTTAGCTTGGCAAGCATATAAGCATACAAGTGTTCATAGCATCCGTAGCTTTAGCATATAGTGTTAGCTTTAGCATTTATTATTAGCATATAGCATTAACGTTTAATATTAGCATATAGCATTAGTATTTAGTGTTAGCAATTAGCATTAGTATTAGCATTTAGTATTAGAATTTAGCATTAGCATTAGCATTAGCGTTTGGTATTAGCATTTAGCATTAACATTTAGTGTTAGCATTTAGCATTAGCGTAGCGTTTGGTATTAGCATTTAGCATTAGCATTTAGTGTTAGCATTTAGTGTTAGAATTTAGCATTAGATTTGTAGCATTAGCATTGTAGCATTAGCATTTTAGCATTAGCATTGTAGCATTAGCATTGTAGCATTAGCATTGTAGCATTAGCATTTTAGCATTAGCATGGTAGCATTAGCATTGTAGCATTAGCATGGTAGCATTAGCATTTTAACATTAGCATGGTAGCATTAGCATTGCAGTATTAGCATTTAGTTTACAGCTTAATCATCAAGAATAAGTGTAAAAGCATTTTATAAATCATTTGTCTAAAATGTATATCATGCTTCTCAGTCCCGAGGTAAAATCAAAATAGTTAAGAAAAAGGGACAAATGAACTCACCTGTGTTGCTAAGTATAGGTTACCACAGATAATGCGCGCTCTTTGTTTGCAGCTTTAGTATCTACAATTCCTGAGTTGTTTTAAAGAAAGATCGAATACGATAAGTATACGTATTATTCGTTATATCTAAGGTTTGGTCTCGGTGTGCCACTAAGTGTCCTAGATTACTAATGTGCTTCTAAGTTTTCATTTATCTAGTCTAACTCATTACCCATTAAGAACCCTTATCCCACAGTTAATCATTCTAAGTCTTTAAGTAAAACATTTTCAAGTTAAACATTATTTTAAGAAATCATAAGTTAGCTTGTTAGACTTATGTCAATCCAACTTGATTAACTCTAAGCCTAAGGTTTAGTTTTAGCTTCCTTTTGCTTCTTTGATCATTCGTGAGTACCCCTTAGATTAGAAGGTTCAACGAAACCATCTAACTTAGTTGTATATAGTATGGAATCCACTAAGTATCGTGTGTTAATAACTAACACCAATACTTAGCTAAATTCCTCGATTCTTTACAACTTATGCTTTATGCTCAATATTTAAAATCTTTGATGTGGTTGTATTAGTCTTTGTTTACCATCTACCTCATGTGATAGACCACTATTGTTTAGCTTTTGTTTAGCAATCCATTGATGTCTTGGGCCTTATCATCTTTGTTTAGTGAAACTAAGTTAGTTTCTTGTTAAGAAACCCTAAAATTTCATGCACATACACACTAAGGTTTACGTAGCCTTCCATGCACAACATGTAACCACATGGTTCCTTGGTCGTAGTTCATGATTCAAATTCCCAACCCTTAGCCGAGTCAGTTCTGGTCGAATAGCCTTGGCCGAAAGAATTCTCTCATCCGAATGGAACCCCTGGCCGAATAGGAACACCCGGTCGAATGAGTTAGGCCGATTGTGGCTTGCTTGGTCGAATGATGAGCTGCCGAAGGAGACATGGCCGATCGAATGAGGACTGGTTCGCCCCCAAGCCATTCGGTGAGTGAGGTTCTCGAATTACCAGTGGCGTATAGGATCAACCCGAGCGAATGTGAGCAGAGCGAAAGAGTTCCTTCGGCTTAGGGCCATTCGGCGAATGGCACACATGCTCATTCGGTGAGCTGACCTAACCCCATTCGGGTGGTCGAATGACAGGAGATGGGGTCCTATTTTCGGCTTCAATGAACAAAGCATGATGTAAATCAAGTTTCTAACTCATCCTAGGTGTGTTTCATGTGATTTCCCTAAGGGTTTTGTGGCTTAGAATCGGCTAACAAGATGGGGCGACCAAGTGGGTTGAAAACCCTAAAAACCGTGAGAAAAATCTCGATTTTACCTCGAATCGGTTGGTTCCAAGCCTAGATCTGTCGTACTTTCGTGTAGAGGATGATTGTAGCTACGTTTAGACACCAAGAACACTTGATTTCATCAAGTGTTAAGCAAGATACAAGGATTTGAAGTTTCAAATTTTAGAGAGAGAGTGAAAACTGGGAATGAGGGTTTAGAGAGAGAAAGTGAGGGGGAAAATGGGAGGAAAAGCCCTCATTTAGGGTATTTATACACCGAGCGTGTTCGGGTTCGTTTCGGTTGTTCGGTTCGCGTCTTCGTCGCGTTTCCGGATCTTTACCCGCGTGTTTTACGAATTTAAATAAACATACTTTCTTTATTTATGTTTGATGAGTTTCAAAATTGTAAAACAGAAAATATTACATTTTCTTAATTTTATTATCGTTCGTGTCGTTTTCGTATCGTTACGTCAGAAAACGTCACTTACGCGCGTTTTCGTACAGAGCGCTAACTGTACGAATACGATCGTACGTTTCACTTTCTGATTTTGTTTTCTACTTTTCAGTCAATATTTCAGATCGTTAAACTTTCAGATTTATTCGTACAGATCGTCATCTATACGAATAGTTCGTCTGTTTAACATTCTGTAACAACAACTGTTATGATTTTGTTCTGTTTCCTCACATACGTTTATACATAATAGCATCAAATCAGGCATTCGTGTACCTGTTCAGTGTTGTCTGATTGTTAAACCATGAGGTTTAAACCAGAATTTCAGAACAACTGTGTAATAGTTTCATGTCAAGCATTATGTGTCAATAACATAAACATAGTTTCACGTAAGGTGTACCTGAGTTACGGTGCCAGTTACTGTACGGATTACTGTTCCGGTAACGTTTCCGGCACAGATGTTACAGTCTCCCCTTGTTAAAGAAATTTCGTCCCGAAATTTGAAAGTTACTATCGGTAACAACTTTCTTTATAACAAGTGGAAAAACTTGTTTGGTGTGACTTCCCTACTTTCCCAAAGGAACTTTGGGTTTAGTTTGGGATTGCTTGTGTATGGCCTCAAAGTTTTGCTAGTCGTATTGCTCATAATTGTCTTACTGTTACGGCTTGCTAAATCTCTGCATGACTCTAACACCTTATTGTTCTACACTAACTGATGCTATGAGCATCAATCGTTACACAATCTTAATGTTAGCCATGGTTTCCTACGTATGTTATGTGCATTAACGAAGGATTCTTTCATTGTTTCTATCACAATAAAAGAATTCCTAAGTTTCATGGAATACTTATGTGATTATACTAATAGGAACAAGATAAATTTCTTATTCATACTAGTATCATAATAAAATGAAGCCTTATGAGTAAAGGAGTACTACATACCAGTACCCGTTTCCGGGTCTTGGTGTGCTGAAGCGGCTCCAATGATAAATGCCCTCCCACGAGGCGCTTGTGCTCCTTGTTGCGCTCTCTTTGGACAGTCCCTGGAGAAATGACCTAGTTCTTCACAGTTGTAGCATCCCCGATTGTTGTTGTTGTTGTTGTAGTTGCCAGGGTTTTGTGGTGGATGAATTGCTACCGCGGCATTGTTTGTAGCTTGTGTGGCTGGAGCGCGACACTGTTGAGTCCGGTGACCTAGTCGGCCACAGTTGTTGCATTTCCTGCATTGCACCATAGCCGGATGATGAAATTTGCATTGTGCACACTGAGGATGCATTTCCACATAGTTTTTAGGCACGGCCTGAGCAGGTGCTGCAATAAATTGTTGTTGAGGAGTGGCCATCGCATAGTTTCCGACTACCTTCTGCTTCTTCTTTTGGTGGTGCTCGGGCTTCTTTTTGCTTCCTCCTTAGTAGCAGGGTTTGCAGCCAGTGCAATGCTATGAATGCAGGAGGGTAAACCTACTACATATCGGTCTATCAGTTTTTCCAAAGTTGGCACCATCTCTGGCACCAAGGCTACTAGTTCATGGTAGCGTGTAGTGAAAGTCATGTGATCGGCTCCCTTCATTACGTGGTTCGAGAGCTCAACTTCCAGCTTTTGTATTTCATGCTTCGGACAGAACTCGTTCCTCAGAAAAAGTTTGAATTCTGCCCAGGGCATTGCCATTGCTTCGTCTCTGCCTCTTGCTCTGATTTGAGAGTTCCACCATGTTAAAGCTCGTTTGCTAAAGGACCCGGCTGGATAGCGAACTTTGTGGTGTTCCGAACAACTGCTAATGTCCAAAGTGTTTTCCATCTTCTCCAACCACTAGATCAGTCCAACGGCCCCTTCAACTCCAGTAAAGCTCGGAGGCTTGCATCCTACAAATGACTTGTAGGAGTAGTCAGAAATGTTGCCAGTGTTTCCACTAGCCTCCCCAGTAGTATGGCCAGAAGTGTTGCCATGTCCCTGAATTCGGTTTATCGTCTCTGGGATGACATCTTTCAGTTGGCTTGTCAGCTGAGTGCTCAGGAGTGTTGCCAAGGCGATAGTGGCAGGATCTAATGTCTGAGTATTGCTTAAGCCTGGTGGCGGAGAGTGTGGAGGAGGTGGAGGAGGAGGAGGTGGCGGTGGTGAATCTGCAGGTGAGGGTGTAGAAGAATGTGGTGCAGAATTCTGAGTAGTAGGTATCGGAGTCGTTTGTTTTCTTGGTGGCATTCTGATCATAACCAAAAGAATTTGGTTAGTGCAGTGATCGAATGCAGAAAACACAATGCAACTTAAGTTTTATGTTCTCTACATGAGGGTCCCTAAGTTATAGTCTAGGCCAAACCGTTTAAGTAAATGACCTATTATTCTCTATAACCTTGAGCTCTGATACCAATCTGTCACACCCCGAGCCGGCGGGGTTGGATCGAAGTCCCCGTCGGGCGGAAGGTTCTCGGGGAGCGATATCGTGAGTGATAATCGTGATGATCAGATGGTTTACATAGCATCAACGTTAAGAATAACTAAAGCACAATAGCATCAAACTAGGATTACAAAGTTAAATTACATTTGACAACGTTCAGTAATTTAACTAAAATAAACCTATCAAAAGAATCAAATGTATCTATCTTGTATCTGTACAAGATATCAAAAGTGATTTGCTTCTATAACAAAATCTGTGCTTTCCAAAAGTCTACAAGGTCCTCTATCTGAGTATCCTAGTATGCATTCCTGAAGTCTGAGTCTATTCCTGTGCATGACCTAAGAAAGCATGCGAGAAAAACAAGTCAACACAATGGTTCGTGAGTTCATGTAGTTTTTAGTATTTGTAAAATAGCTTTTGCAAACCTTTTAGGTAAAACCCTAACCTCATTAACAACACCTGTATCATCCAACTCGGTGTGCTTATATATAGGGCATACCCCTGAGTCGAGCCTACGACCCGCCCAGACGCCGTCCCACCACATACTAAGTCACATAGGACATTGTTGTTAATGATAATTAGGCATTTTACCTACCATTCGATTCCAGCATAGATTCAAGCATCCTGTTTATAAGTTTATGATATCAACCCAAAAGTGTTCATGTTTCCCCTAGGTAACAACCTTAATCTCATTAACACCACCTATATCATCCAACTCGGTATGCTTATATATAGGGCATACCCCTGAGTCGAGCCTACGACCCGCCCAGACGCCGTCCCACCACATACTAAGTCGCATAGGACATTGCTGTTAATGATAATAAAGTGTCTTACCTACCATCCATTTCGTTTATAGCTTTAGCATTAAGTTTAAGTTTATAGCATGAGTGAACATTGAGGAATCACTGTATGGAAAGCACTGAGAGGCCATCAGTCTACTCCTCAGAATCCCGACTATGTAGAACACCCGTTTGGCAAGCACTTAGAGACCAAACGACCAGATCTACAATAGTCATAGCTACCAGAACAATCCCTGGGAAGCACTGAGAGGCCAGTTAGTCCATTCTGAATAGCCAATAGCTTTAGCATTAAGTTTAAGTTTATAGCATGAGTGAACATTGAGAATCACTGTATGGCAAGCACTGAGAGGCCATCAGCCTGTTCCTCTAGTCCGGACTATGAAGGTCAACCTATGGCAAGCACTGAGAGACCGACGGTCTGTTCCTTCAAGTCCCAACTATGAAGGACACCCCATGGCAAGCACTGAGAGACCAATTTGGTATGTTCTACCATAGTTGATAGTTTTAGCATTCAAATAGTTTCACAACCGGTAAGGCAAGCACTGAGAGGCCAAAACCGTTGTTTTAGCATGGCAAGCATATAAGCATACAAGTGTTCATAGCATCCGTAGCTTTAGCATATAGTGTTAGCTTTAGCATTTATTATTAGCACATAGCATTAACGTTTAATATTAGCATATAACATTAGTATTTAGTGTTAGCATTTAGCATTAGTATTAGCGTTTAGTATTAGAATTTAGCATTAGCATTTAGTGTTAGCATTTAGCATTAGCATTAGCGTTTGGTATTAGCATTTAGCATTAACATTTAGTGTTAGCATTTAGCATTAGCGTAGCGTTTGGTATTAGCATTTAGCTTTAGCATTTAGTGTTAGCATTTAGCATTAGAATGACCAGTGGCGTATAGGATCAACCCGAGCGAATGTGAGCAGAGCGAAAGAGTTCCTTCGGCTTAGGGCCATTCGGCGAATGGCACACATGCTCATTCGGTGAGCTGACCTAACCCCATTCGGGTGGTCGAATGACAGGAGATGGGGTCCTATTTTCGGCTTCAATGAACAAAGCATGGTGTAAATCAAGTTTCTAACTCATCCTAGGTGTGTTTCATGTGATTTCCCTAAGGGTTTTGTGGCTTAGAATCGGCTAACAAGATGGGGCGACCAAGTGGGTTGAAAACCCTAAAAACCGTGAGAAAAATCTCGATTTTACCTCGAATCGGTTGGTTCCAAGCCTAGATCTGTCGTACTTTCGTGTAGAGGATGATTGTAGCTACGTTTAGACACCAAGAACACTTGATTTCATCAAGTGTTAAGCAAGATACAAGGATTTGAAGTTTCAAATTTTAGAGAGAGAGTGAAAACCGGGAATGAGGGTTTAGAGAGAGAAAGTGAGGGGGAAAATGGGAGGAAAAGCCCTCATTTAGGGTATTTATACACCGAGCGTGTTCGGGTTCGTTTCGGTTGTTCGGTTCGCGTCTTCGTCGCGTTTCCGGATCTTTACCCGCGTGTTTTACGAATTTAAATAAACATACTTTCTTTATTTATGTTTGATGAGTTTCAAAATTGTAAAACAGAAAATATTACATTTTCTTAATTTTATTATCGTTCGTGTCGTTTTCGTATCGTTACGTCAGAAAACGTCACTTACGCGCGTTTTCGTAAAGAGCGCTAACTGTACGAATACGATCGTACGTTTCACTTTCTGATTTTGTTTTCTACTTTTCAGTCAATATTTCAGATCGTTAAACTTTCGGATTTATTCGTACAGATCGTCATCTATACGAATAGTTCGTCTGTTTAACATTCTGTAACAACAACTGTTATGATTTTGTTCTGTTTCCTCACATACGTTTATACATAATAGCATCAAATCAAGCATTCGTGTACCTGTTCAGTGTTGTCTGATTGTTAAACCATGAGGTTTAAACCAGAATTTCAGAACAACTGTGTAATAGTTTCATGTCAAGCATTATGTGTCAATAACATAAACATAGTTTCACGTAAGGTGTACCTGAGTTACGGTGCCAGTTACTGTACGGATTACTGTTCCGGTAACGTTTCCGGCACAGATGTTACAGTCTCCCCTTGTTAAAGAAATTTCGTCCCGAAATTTGAAAGTTACTATCGGTAACAACTTTCTTTATAACAAGTGGAAAAACTTGTTTGGTGTGACTTCCCTACTTTCCCAAAGGAACTTTGGGTTTAGTTTGGGATTGCTTGTGTATGGCCTCAAAGTTTTGCTAGTCGTATTGCTCATAATTGTCTTACTGTTACGGCTTGCTAAATCTCTGCATGACTCTAACACCTTATTGTTCTACACTAACTGATGCTATGAGCATCAATCGTTACACAATCTTAATGTTAGCCATGGTTTCCTACGTATGTTATGTGCATTAACGAAGGATTCTTTCATTGTTTCTATCACAATAAAAGAATTCCTAAGTTTCATGGAATACTTATGTGATTATACTAATAGGAACAAGATAAATTTCTTATTCATACTAGTATCATAATAAAATGAAGCCTTATGAGTAAAGGAGTACTACATACCAGTACCCGTTTCCGGGTCTTGGTGTGCTGAAGCGGCTCCAATGATAAATGCCCTCCCACGAGGCGCTTGTGCTCCTTGTTGCGCTCTCTTTGGACAGTCCCTGGAGAAATGACCTAGTTCTCCACAGTTGTAGCATCCCCGATTGTTGTTGTTGTTGTAGTTGCCAGGGTTTTGTGGTGGATGAATTGCTACCGCGGCATTGTTTGTAGCTTGTGTGGCTGGAGCGCGACACTGTTGAGTCCGGTGACCTAGTCGGCCACAGTTGTTGCATTTCCTGCATTGCACCATAGCCGGATGATGAAATTTGCATTGTGCACACTGAGGATGCATTTCCACATAGTTTTTAGGCACGGCCTGAGCAGGTGCTGCAATAAATTGTTGTTGAGGAGTGGCCATCGCATAGTTTCCGACTACCTTCTGCTTCTTCTTTTGGTGGTGCTCGGGCTTCTTTTTGCTTCCTCCTTAGTAGCAGGGTTTGCAGCCAGTGCAATGCTTTGAATGCAGGAGGGTAAACCTACTACATATCGGTCTATCAGTTTTTCCAAAGTTGGCACCATCTCTGGCACCAAGGCTACTAGTTCATGGTAGCATGTAGTGAAAGTCATGTGATCGGCTCCCTTCATTACGTGGTTCGAGAGCTCAACTTCCAGCTTTTGTATTTCATGCTTCGGACAGAACTCGTTCCTCAGAAAAAGTTTGAATTCTGCCCAGGGCATTGCCATTGCTTCGTCTCTGCCTCTTGCTCTGATTTGAGAGTTCCACCATGTTAAAGCTCGTTTGCTAAAGGACCCGGCTGGATAGCGAACTTTGTGGTGTTCCGGACAACTGCTAATGTCCAAAGTGTTTTCCATCTTCTCCAACCACTAGATCAGTCCAACGGCCCCTTCAACTCCAGTAAAGCTCGGAGGCTTGCATCCTACAAATGACTTGTAGGAGTAGTCAGAAATGTTGCCAGTGTTTCCACTAGCCTCCCCAGTAGTATGGCCAGAAGTGTTGCCATGTCCCTGAATCCGGTTTATCGTCTCTGGGATGACATCTTTCAGTTGGCTTGTCAGCTGAGTGCTCAGGAGTGTTGCCAAGGCGATAGTGGCAGGATCTAATGTCTGAGTATTGCTTAAGCCTGGTGGCGGAGAGTGTGGAGGAGGTGGAGGAGGAGGAGGTGGCGGTGGTGAATCTGCAGGTGAGGGTGTAGAAGAATGTGGTGCAGAATTCTGAGTAGTAGGTATCGGAGTCGTTTGTTTTCTTGGTGGCATTCTGATCATAACCAAAAGAATTTGGTTAGTGCAGTGATCGAATGCAGAAAACACAATGCAACTTAAGTTTTATGTTCTCTACATGAGGGTCCCTAAGTTATAGTCTAGGCCAAACCGTTTAAGTAAATGACCTATTATTCTCTATAACCTTGAGCTCTGATACCAATCTGTCACACCCCGAGCCGGCGGGGTTGGATCGAAGTCCCCGTCGGGCGGAAGGTTCTCGGGGAGCGATATCGTGAGTGATAATCGTGATGATCAGATGGTTTACATAGCATCAACGTTAAGAATAACTAAAGCACAATAGCATCAAACTAGGATTACAAAGTTAAATTACATTTGACAACGTTCAGTAATTTAACTAAAATAAACCTATCAAAAGAATCAAATGTATCTATCTTGTATCTGTACAAGATATCAAAAGTGATTTGCTTCTATAACAAAATCTGTGCTTTCCAAAAGTCTACAAGGTCCTCTATCTGAGTATCCTAGTATGCATTCCTGAAGTCTGAGTCTATTCCTGTGCATGACCTAAGAAAGCATGCGAGAAAAACAAGTCAACACAATGGTTCGTGAGTTCATGTAGTTTTTAGTATTTGTAAAATAGCTTTTGCAAACCTTTTAGGTAAAACCCTAACCTCATTAACAACACCTGTATCATCCAACTCGGTGTGCTTATATATAGGGCATACCCCTGAGTCGAGCCTACGACCCGCCCAGACGCCGTCCCACCACATACTAAGTCACATAGGACATTGTTGTTAATGATAATTAGGCATTTTACCTACCATTCGATTCCAGCATAGATTCAAGCATCCTGTTTATAAGTTTATGATATCAACCCAAAAGTGTTCATGTTTCCCCTAGGTAACAACCTTAATCTCATTAACACCACCTATATCATCCAACTCGGTATGCTTATATATAGGGCATACCCCTGAGTCGAGCCTACGACCCTCCCAGACGCCGTCCCACCACATACTAAGTCGCATAGGACATTGCTGTTAATGATAATAAAGTGTCTTACCTACCATCCATTTCGTTTATAGCTTTAGCATTAAGTTTAAGTTTATAGCATGAGTGAACATTGAGGAATCACTGTATGGAAAGCACTGAGAGGCCATCAGTCTACTCCTCAGAATCCCGACTATGTAGAACACCCGTTTGGCAAGCACTTAGAGACCAAACGACCAGATCTACAATAGTCATAGCTACCAGAACAATCCCTGGGAAGCACTGAGAGGCCAGTTAGTCCATTCTGAATAGCCAATAGCTTTAGCATTAAGTTTAAGTTTATAGCATGAGTGAACATTGAGAATCACTGTATGGCAAGCACTGAGAGGCCATCAGCCTGTTCCTCTAGTCTGGACTATGAAGGTCAACCTATGGCAAGCACTGAGAGACCGACGGTCTGTTCCTTCAAGTCCCAACTATGAAGGACACCCCATGGCAAGCACTGAGAGACCAATTTGGTATGTTCTACCATAGTTGATAGTTTTAGCATTCAAATAGTTTCACAACCGGTAAGGCAAGCACTGAGAGGCCAAAACCGTTGTTTTAGCATGGCAAGCATATAAGCATACAAGTGTTCATAGCATCCGTAGCTTTAGCATATAGTGTTAGCTTTAGCATTTATTATTAGCATATAGCATTAACGTTTAATATTAGCATATAACATTAGTATTTAGTGTTAGCATTTAGCATTAGTATTAGCGTTTAGTATTAGAATTTAGCATTAGCATTTAGTGTTAGCATTTAGCATTAGCATTAGCGTTTGGTATTAGCATTTAGCATTAACATTTAGTGTTAGCATTTAGCATTAGCGTAGCGTTTGGTATTAGCATTTAGCTTTAGCATTTAGTGTTAGCATTTAGCATTAGAATGACCAGTGGCGTATAGGATCAACCCGAGCGAATGTGAGCAGAGCGAAAGAGTTCCTTCGGCTTAGGGCCATTCGGCGAATGGCACACATGCTCATTCGGTGAGCTGACCTAACCCCATTCGGGTGGTCGAATGACAGGAGATGGGGTCCTATTTTCGGCTTCAATGAACAAAGCATGATGTAAATCAAGTTTCTAACTCATCCTAGGTGTGTTTCATGTGATTTCCTTAAGGGTTTTGTGGCTTAGAATCGGCTAACAAGATGGGGCGACCAAGTGGGTTGAAAACCCTGAAAACCGTGAGAAAAATCTCGATTTTACCTCGAATCGGTTGGTTCCAAGCCTAGATCTGTCGTACTTTCGTGTAGAGGATGATTGTAGCTACGTTTAGACACCAAGAACACTTGATTTCATCAAGTGTTAAGCAAGATACAAGGATTTGAAGTTTCAAATTTTAGAGAGAGAGTGAAAACCGGGAATGAGGGTTTAGAGAGAGAAAGTGAGGGGGAAAATGGGAGGAAAAGCCCTCATTTAGGGTATTTATACACCGAGCGTGTTCGGGTTCGTTTCGGTTGTTCGGTTCGCGTCTTCGTCGCGTTTCCGGATCTTTACCCGCGTGTTTTACGAATTTAAATAAACATACTTTCTTTATTTTTGTTTGATGAGTTTCAAAATTGTAAAACAGAAAATATTACATTTTCTTAATTTTATTATCGTTCGTGTCGTTTTCGTATCGTTACGTCAGAAAACGTCACTTACGCGCGTTTTCGTACAGAGCGCTAACTGTACGAATACGATCGTACGTTTCACTTTCTGATTTTGTTTTCTACTTTTCAGTCAATATTTTAGATCGTTAAACTTTCAGATTTATTCGTACAGATCGTCACCTATACGAATAGTTCGTCTGTTTAACATTCTGTAACAACAACTGTTATGATTTTGTTCTGTTTCCTCACATACGTTTATACATAATAGCATCAAATCAAGCATTCGTGTACCTGTTCAGTGTTGTCTGATTGTTAAACCATGAGGTTTAAACTAGAATTTCAGAACAACTGTGTAATAGTTTCATGTCAAGCATTATGTGTCAATAGCATAAACATAGTTTCACGTAAGGTGTACCTGAGTTACTGTGCCAGTTACTGTACGGATTACTGTTCCGGTAACGTTTCCGGCACAGATGTTACACGTTCACTCGGGTATGATCAAGAAGAGTTTATCCTTGGATCTGCATTCTGGATCGATCTGATCTTGATTCAGGAATCTCTGATGCGATTAGGACGGTCAATTTATGATTTCCTAAGCCCTAGAACCCACCCAATATCACGAAAAGTCGTCCAAAGGGTTGATAATATGAAACCCAAGGTTTTGGGGCTTAAATAAGCATCAAAGATCGTTAAAACGCGACTTTTTCCGGCGCCCCGGCGTACCACACGCCGGTAACTGGCGTATCATACTCCAGCATCAGCTTGTACGCCATTTTGGCTCTGTTTTACGCCACCAATACGCCAGACTGATACGCCACTTCCGAAAAAACATCGTTTTCTTCCATTTTAAGCTTCCGGACTTCCTTTTTCATGTATTATTCCATCCTTGGCGTTCCAAAACATATAAACATCATCCGAGCACCTGAAATCATTAAAACATAACAACAGTCACTGTATTTCATGCATTTGTTTAATAAAAACGTGTAATTACCTACATAAAACACTTGAAAATACCCAAATCATCAAGCATCACCCAAGGAAAGCCAATGTAGTGGTCGATGCCCTAAGTCGGAAGAATACCTCGAAACCCAAGAGGGTACGAGCTTTACAACTTACCATCCATCCCAATCTCCCTGAGTAGATACGTAATGCCCAATTTGAGGCACTGAAGGAAGAAAACCTAGTGGTCGAATCACTAGGGGGAATGGAGAAACAACTAGCGGTCAAAGTCGATGGCTTACATTATTTCATGGAACGCGTCTGGGTTCCACATCACGGGAACTTACGAGACCTTGTGATGGACGAGGCTCATAAGTCTCGGTATTTCATTTACCCTGGATCTGATAAGATGTATTATGATCTGAAATTCCTCTATTGGTGGCCAAACATGAAAGCCGATATTGCCACATACGTGAGCAAATGTTTGACTTGAGCCAAAGTCAAGGTTGAGTACCTAAAACCATCTGGATTACTCACACAACCTGAGATCTCCATGTGGAAGTGGGAACAAATCTCCATGGACTTCATTAACAAATCTCTAAATATGAATTTTGGCTTAAGGAAGTTCAATTCTTGGGGCACATAGTCAATGAAAACGGTGTTCACGTGGATCCTGCGAAGATTGATGCGGTGAAGAATTGGAGTACACCGAAGACACCGACGGAGATTCAATCATTTCTCGGACTTGCCGGTTATTATCGGCGGTTCATCTCGAATTTCTCCAGGATTGCTGTCCCTCTCACTTCTTTGACTCAAAAGAATAAACCATATGAGTGGGGACCGAAGCAAGAAGAGGCGTTCCAGACTTTGAAGCAGAAACTCTGTGATGCGCCTGTCTTAACACTGCCTGATGGAAATGATGATTTCGTTGTCTACGGTGATGCATCCAACCTAGGTCTCGGTTGTGTTCTTATGCAACAGGGAAAGGTCGTGGCCTATGCATCAAGACAGCTAAAAATTCACGAGAAGAACTACACTACACACGACTTGGAACTTGGTGGAGTCGTGTTTGCTTTGAAGATATGGAGACATTATCTTTATGGCACAAAGTGTGTAGTATTTACTGATCATAAAAGTTTACAACATATTCTCAATCGGAAAGAGCTTAACATGAGACAACGGAGATGGGTTGAACTGTTAAACGATTATGACTGTGAAATTCGCTACCATCCTGGTAAAGAGAATGTAGTAGCAGATGCGCTTAGTCGCAAAAGTCAAGTTCAGATCCACAATGTCCGAGTGCACACTAATCTTTATAGTGATGTTCTCACAGCCCAACAACACTCATTAGCTCAAGATAACTTGAAAAATGAGATGTCTTGCGGGGCTGAAATATTATTGGAAACCAAGGATGATGGTTTGATGTACTATTTGAATCGATTGTGGATACCGGACAGGGGTGATCTTAGGATGGTGATTATGGACGAAGCTCATAAGTCTCGTTACTCAATCCATCCGGGTGCTGATAAGATGTATCAAGACCTTAGGGCCTTGTACTGGTGGCCCGGTATGAAGAAGGATATTGCTGAATATGTGTCCAAGTGCCTTAACTGTGCTAAAGTCAAGGCAGAACACCAGCGACCTTCGGGATTGTTATTACAACCGGAAATACCCATGTGGAAGTGGGAGAATATCTCCATGGATTTTATTACCAAACTCCCACGAACCGCAAACGGTAAGGATAGTATTTGGGTGATAATTGATAGATTAACCAAGTCGGCTCATTTCTTACCGATACGCGAGACGTACCCTGTGCGGAAGTTAGCTCGTATCTATGTTGATGAGATCGTTAGCCGGCATGGTATTCCCATAAGCATAATATCGGATCGTGATGCTCGTTTCACGGCACGATTTTGGGAATCACTTCATGAAGCTTTTGGAACAAGACTGGATCTTAGCACCGCCTATCATCCTCAAACGGATGGATAGACGGAGCGAACGATCCAAACACATGAAGATATGTTGAGGGCTTGTGTCATCGACTTCGGTGGCAATTGGGATAGCCATTTACCATTGGTTGAGTTCTCGTATAACAACAGTTATCACGCAAGCATTGGTATGGCGCCGTTTGAAGCTCTTTATGGCAGAAAATGTCGGTCACCTATTTGTTGGACCGAGGTCGGCGAATCGCAGATCACAGGTCCTGAGATTATTCAGGAGATGACTGACAAGATCCGCCAGATCCGTGACAATCTGTTAGTTGCACGCAGTCGACAGAAGAGTTACGCGGATAAACGACGAAACCCCTTAGAGTTTGAAGTGGACGATATGGTATTGCTTAAAGTATCGCCCTGGAAAGGAGTGGTACGATTCGGGAAGAAGGGTAAGCTTGCTCCACGATATGTTGGCCCTTTTAAGATTCTTGAACGGATCAGGAAGGTTGCCTACAAGTTGGAACTTCCTCCTGAACTTAGTAGCGTGCACCCGACGTTTCACGTGTCCAATTTGAGAAAGTGCTTAGCTAATCAAGATCTTCAAGTGCCACTCGATGACATTCGCGTCGATGACACCATGCACTGTGTTGAAAAACCAGTCGAGATAATGGATCGTGAGGTTAAAAAGCTCAAACGCAGTAGAATTCCAATTGTCAAAGTACGTTGGGAGTCGAAGCGGGGTCTAGAATTCACCTGGGAACGAGAAGATCAGATGAAGCTTAAGTACCCACACCTATTCACTACGGTCACTCCAAGTTGAATTTCGGGACGAAATTCCTTTAACTAGGGGAGATGTAACATCACTGTATTTCCGGTCGTCCGTACATCTGTACGATTGTACTGTTACGATCTAAGATTTATAATTATTAATGATGATGTATTATTTGATTATTATCACTGTTATTGGTATACATATTGAGAATATATTATTATACGCGTAAACCATAGGAAGTTTAGTTGTAACTCAACTAAACAGAACCAGAGAGTTTATCACAGATGAATACACGGATCAGGGATTTTGGTTTGGAATGAAAGGAATTAGGAGTTTGTTATGGTTGGATTGCTAAACATAGTCAAGGACACATGGTCATGGTTTATCGAAATAGCGGTGGGACGGTGTAGGGGAGGTTGCGATCTACCCCTGCATATGCCCTATACATATGCATATTTCGGTCTATCATGGATGTGTCAGTGATATGGTTTAGCGGGCTTTGGATTGGGATTTTTATATTACAGATAATAAAATATTGGAAGTATAATTGGAATTAATTACGCGATAGTGAGGTTACGAACACAATTTAAACACGAATATTAATTCAGAAATATTAACTTAATAAATGTATTCGCGTGGGTGACGATTCACACGAATATAATTATTAAGAATAATATTCTGAAACGATATTCCATTAATCGAAAATCGAATCGAAATACGATATAAGCGTTGGATTCGCAAAGGTGACGATCTTTACGAATACGTACGTAAGTAACGCGTTTCGACGAGATAACATAACAATATTTAACGATAATAAAATAAGAAAAATAATTTAAAAACGTTTATTAAGAATCATAACCTAAAACGAAAACGAAAGAATTATTTTAGTTAAATAATTAATTTAACGAGAGTAAACTGGGACATAATTCTTTAAACGATTTCTTTAAAATTATTTTATTCATTTAATGAGAAACTCATTTATTTAAAATGTTTATGTCTTAAAAGTGTTTTACGTTAAAAACCGATCATTTAATCATTTCATCGCGAGATAAACGATACCGGACACGCGGGGAGTATACCGATCATTTAATCATTTCTTCGTTTCTCAACGGAATCACGAGATCTTGGCGCCTACATGTTCGTGTGATCGAGAGGAACAAGAGGATACGAAGAAACCCATCATTTGGTCACGATTTCAAGGTAAATCTAGAGTTTTATTTCGGTTTTGATTATGGGTCATGAAACTTACAAATTCCTTGAAGCTTTAAACGAATCTTATGTTTGAAAAGTATTAAAATGAGCTAGTAGGAACAAGTAGGAATCGTATATTTGGTTTGAAATAGGTGGTGTTAGGAGATGGTAATAATGGGCATCTATGGGGTTCGTGGCTGCCATGGCCGAACTTGTGACCACAAAACCATAGCAGGTCAACGAACCTGTGTGGTGAGAACATAGGTCTTCCAAGAACCTTTCTAGGCGGGAAAAAGGGTGCTGATGGCCGAACCTTCCCCTAGAACGAAACCCTGCTGGCCGAACCATTCCTAAGTCGGCCGAACCCTTCCCCACTCAACGAACCTTCTCGTGCTATCAACCGAACCCTTCTGGTTCACATGCTTTAGCCTTGGCCGAACCTTAAAACTCACACGAACCATTACAGCCTCACGAACCTGTTTATGTGGGCCGAACCTGGTGAGTGTGGGCGAACCTATAAGGGCCGAACCATTAATGGCCGAACCTTGGGTGGGATTGGAACTATTTTAGCCGAACCTATTTTCTGCATGGTGAGCGAACCTTGTATAGTAGCTGAACCGTGAGTTGGGTAACCCTCCTTTTTGGGCAGCGAACCTTTCACCAAGTTGAGTTAAGAGCCGAACCATTATGGGCGAACCCATGAGCCGAACCTTGGCAACCCATGAGCCGAACCTATGGTTCCATGCAATAGGTTCGCTGGAATGTGATAAAATTTAACTTAAGGGACTCTCAAACTAAGGTTTAAGGATAAATAATGGATCAAGAACCACTTATAGATACACATATAATTATACATGCATAGGAAATGGCAACCACCACCTTTTCTCTCTCTAGATTATAAACTTACTTTAAAACCATGAAGTTACACATATATTGAATTTTACTGATTAAGTTTAACATCTCATATGGATACTCTAAATATATTTTTATTGAACTTTAAGGGGATATAATAAATTAGGCTATGGTGGTGGTTTACATGGAATTATAACTTTAGATATGTATATGATAATGGTTATCATTTATAAGTAAACATATCTAGGGGACTTTCACCTTAGGTGTCATAACCTACTATTATTGTTAGATAATTTAAAAACTAACAAGTTAGATTAAATTTTAATAACAATTATCTATAAAACTCCCTAGTGTTTACTTAACTTAGATAAAATAAACTAAGAAAGTGAAACACACGCATTTACAAGTGCAAACACAGGGTAATTACAGGTTGTTGAGTTGTTTTGATTCCTCATACGTGAGCGCGCATTCTACACGAACACTATACTAAGGACTCAGGTGAGTTCTCATACCCTCCCTTTTAAACTGTTTTGTTTTAAAACTCGGAGGTGAAACATGTATACCAATTTTTAAAATATTATTTTGATAACACATGAATGATACCTGTTTATCAATATGATATTCATAATATGGGATTCTCATTATTTATGATTATCACTTATTATTATATATCCGTGTGATATTGTTATTGACTTCGGTCATTAACAAGGATTACATGTATTGCCTCTTGGATTATCACAACTCCATGAATCAATGCCTTTAACTTCGGTTAATTGCATTCGATTTCATGTATTGCCACGTGGGTTGCTTCCACTCCATGGATCATGTCTTTAACTTATGTTAATTACATAAATTACATGTATTGTCACATATACTATTTGAGAATATTGATGTTGAGATTGGTTGAATGGTTATGTGGTTGATTATCTATTATTATCTATGATTATCTATGATTAACTATGATTAAATTGATTATGTGATAATGTGTTGGTTATGTGTATGGATTTTGTGCTGGGATGATTGTGTGGATATTCTCACAGGTACTCATGTGGACTTTCTCAGAAAAACTATAAACTTTTATACTCATTTTATAAAACAGTTTTAAACATAAAACTTATGATTACTCACCAACTACCTCGTAGTTGACACTTGATTTTTACATGTTTCAGGGAATGAAGACAAGTAGGTTGAGAAGGATAGTCTCTCATATTTTGGACATTATCACATAGGATCTTGGACTTAGCTAAATTTAACTGAAATTTTGGCGATTAGATTTTAGTTAGTTTAGCTAATTCTTTTGTGTAACTGATGTATTTAATTCATGATGAATATGATTTTTGGTGTAATTAATTTGGTTGATTAAATGATTATGTGATGATTTAATTAGATGCCCACGAGCTTATGAACAATCTACACATCCCTCGTGGCATCCCGACGTTTCCGCCATCGGTCGGGGTGTTACAAAGGGGATGATGTGACAATCGGAAAATTTTTGTTTCTCAAACACTACCAACAGCAATCAAATTTTGGGACGAAATTTCTTTCAACAAGGGAATGATATGACACCCGACAATTTCAGGTAAATTGCGACTCTTACATATTTACATTTCACATTCATACTTGTTTCATTTCATTTAATTATGTTTAATTAAATGAGTTAAACACAAGCAACTGCGAAACGATAATTCGAGGAACTATCGAATCGTACATTGCACATTGGTTATGAAGACCAAGTGTGGCAAACACAAACGCAAAACAATAATTCGGGGAATTATTGGATTGATCAGTACATGTTGATTATGATTAATCAAGCATGCAGACATTTCGTAAAACACAAACACAAACTGTCACCGATAATTCGAGGAATTATCGAAACATACACGAGTCTCACGAAGTTGGTGAATTAAACGAACAACAAATAAATTTAACAATAATTAAGCTTCAGGGGAACTTAGAATAAGTTAAAGAACGTCCATTAGTCTCAAAACGATGATCGTAAATGAGAAATACACGAAAAACGAGCTTAAACGCCAAAATTGGGCCAATTGGGCTCCTTCTACAAGCCAGGAGGTACGCCCGGAGTGCTACTTCCACTCGGGGTGATGCGCGCAGATCACCAGATGCCTTTTGGATTATTTTAATCCAGGCACTACGCCTGGCCTCGCGTACGCACGCTAGGCGATACGCCTGGAAGCCGCAGATGCCAAAACCACCTTAACACTCAACCTATCTCATTTTTAATCATTTCTATCCTATTTTCTCGACTAAACCACCTCTATCTCGAGCAAAAAAACTTGTTACTCATCATTCCCACCAGAAAACCTGCATTGTTGACATTTGAAGCCCCATTGAAGCTTTGGGAAGCCATTGGAGTAAGAAGGAAGCTTGGAAGCTTGTCCTCATCAACACCATCACTTGAACCTCCTAAGAGATCATTCCCAGAAGGTTTTAGAACTGCCAAGTCCTTGTTCCAGCTTAATCTCAGTGCTCTATAGCTTTGTGAGGTAGTTTTATGAGCTTATCTATAGTTAGATCATACATGCAAGGGGTGAAAACCCACATGCATGAACATCCACCCACATGCAAATCCATGTGGCTCTTGTGCACGAAATTCGATGGTGTTCTTGGGTATTTTTGATATAGATCTACTGATTTTAGAACATAGGATTGATGGGGTTGAGTTTTAATAGGTTATTGTGTTGATTTTGTATAACTTGCCATAAAAGGAAACTTTTATGTTGCATGTTGTAGATTTGTGATGATCTAGACATGTTAGACATGTGTAGATGTCGTCAAATGCATATTGAAGTGTTTAGAAAAACATTTGGGTATTTGATTTTGTGAAAATACGGTTTTGTGACGAACTTACTAAAAATGGAAACTTTTGCAAATCAAAAGAGGGGTTTTGATGATTCAACATGTTCTAGTGATTTGTGATTATTGAAATGTGTTTAAAAATGATTTTTAACATGTTTGGAAACTTTGATTTGTGAAAACAGATCTTTAAACGAATACTTACTATTTTACGAAACTTTATTTAGGCAAAATGGCCTAAATGGCAATTTATGCGCAAACAATGTATTTTAAGTATTTACACATGTTTTTACAAACATACTAGATGTATTAGAATTATGAAACAGGATTTCATAACCAAACTTTCCTAAAAGGGAAACTTTCCAAAAATGGTAACCTTTACGATTTAATAAAACGACATGTGTGAAAGTGTTAAGATTAGAGTCGTAGGATGTATGATGATGTCCTACGTGCGTGTTAAGATTCAATTAGCACATAAGTAAACTAAACACAACAAACGTGTCACCGACGATTCGTCGAGTCAACACACAAACACTCAATTGAGCACATCGACACTTGGAGTTGTATGGGATACAACACACCACAGAATACATACTCACAACCTATATGATTATAGGTGCTCACTAGCATGTTGCTAGCATTCGTGAGTTGTGAGCACCACTTAAACCGGAACTGCTCTATCAGGTGAGTTCACAGTCCCTTTTTATCTTTTCTACCTTTGGGGGAGAACACATTGCATGATAAACTGTTTTTGATACAACAACTTATTTTGATTACGTATGGACATGCTTTATCACTATATGTATATGTGTGGCACACATCACAAACTCAAAGTCCTCGGAAACACACCCAGGACCATTAGTAGCGCGGAGCGCCTAGCATGGTAATCTTGGACAGTATTATTTGGGCCTAAAAAGCAACACCCATCGCGCCTGGGAGGCCAACCCTAAAAAGCAACACCCATCACGATGGACTTGATTACTAAACTTCCTAAAACTAGGAAGGGTTATGATATGATATGGGTCATCGTGGATAGGTTGACAAAGAGTGCTCATTTCTTACCTCTTCGGGAGTCCTATTCTTCTGAGAAAATGGTTGAAATATATGTTAGAGAAGTGGTGTCTAGGCATGGTGTGCCGGTGACAATTGTTTCTGATCGAGACACTCGATTTACTTTTCATTTATGGAGAAATTTTCAGGAAGAATTAGGCAAAAAATTGTTGATAAGCACGGCGTATCATCCTCAGACTGATGGCCAGAGTGAAAGGACCATTCAAACATTAGAGGATATGTTACGAGCGTGTATAATTGATTTTGGAGGTAGTTGGGATGATTATCTACCTTTAGCTGAATTCTCATACAATAACAGTTATCATTCCAGTATTGGAATGCCTCCATATGAAATATTGTATGGGAGGAAATGCCGTACTCCTGTGTGTTGGGGAGAAGTTGGGCAACGAGAACTGGCGAATAAAAAGGTAGTTAAAGTAACAAATGAATGTATAGATCAGATTCGAGCTCATTTGAAGGCGGCACAAGACCGTCAGAAATCTTATGCTGATAAGCGTAGGAGGCCTATCGAGTTCCAGGTGGGAGACTTTGTGTTGTTAAAGGTCTGTCCTTGGAAAGGTGTTATACGTTTCAGAAAGCGAGGGAAGTTAAGCCAACGTTTCATTGGGCCATTCAAGATTATAGCTCGAATTGGCGAGGTTGCTTATCGCCTTGAGCTACCAGACGAGTTGAGTGGAATTCATAACACATTCCACGTATCCTATTTAAGAAAGTGTTTGGCTGATGAATCGGCTTATGTGCCACTAGAAGATTTGGAAATTGATGACAAGTTGAACTATGTGGAAAAGCCGGTAGCTATATTAGACAGAAAGGTCAAAGAGTTGAGAAACAAGTCATTGAACCAGATGAAGGTTCAATGGAAGATTAGAAGGGGATCTGACGCCATGTGGGAGTCAGAAGATGAGATGCAAAAGTTTTATCCTTTCCTTTTCGATATATAAATGGTTTCGGGGACGAAACCTTTGTAAGGGGAGGAGAATTTGTAACGACCGGCTTTAACGGTCACGTATGTGTTAATAAACAAATGTTATGATATTTTAAATTATGTTGTGATAATAATATAATAATATTTGGGGTATTATAGTTAACTAGTAACTAACTTGATTAGGTTGGTTAAATAAGTTAACTAGTTTAAAGTTAGAGGGGCTAAACTTGCCAAAATGGCAAAGTGGGTAAATAAGGGGGATAAGACCCTTGACTTGGTCAAGAATCCAGAAAATTCGTGTGTGTGTGTGTGTGTGTGTGTTCTACGACCTAGAGAAGAGCTAAAACATATTGTAAATGTGTCAAAAATGTTGATTACAGCATCAACTCAGAAAGTTGCTGCACAAAAATGAGATTTGAAAGTCAATGTTTTTAACATAAACATGTGATTATAAGTAGTAACTTGACTTCTAAACACTATATATTGATAATTGAGATTCAAATTAGTTTGAATCAATATGTATATGTGTTTTGTGTATTGAAACTAGTTGTATATATATGTGAATTGCAACTAGGTGTGGGTGGTGGAAGTCAAGGAACAAGCCATAGAAGTGGAAAAGAGGTTGTAGGAGGTGACCAACTATTTGAACAAGGTAAGTTACCCAACTTACTATAACATTACATATAAATAGTAGAAAGAGTCTACTTGATTGTTGGTGTTTATATATTGATTTTGCATAACTTGACTAATGAAACTAATTGAGTTAAAAGACCTATGAGAAGGCATTTTTGGTTTCAATATGAATGTTATGCTTGAGTTGTATGTGTAATATAAATGGCATAAAATTAGCCGGATGAGCCGGTAGATGAGTTCATGATACCACATGAGTGTGGATAGCCGGATGAGCCGGTAAAATTGATCAATTGAACCACTAGAGAGTGGATAACCGAAAGTGTGATAAACCACTAGAGTGTGAATAATCGGAAGAGCCGGGAGTTAAATTGATAAAAACCCACTAGAGTGTGGGTAATTGAATGATTCAAAATAATGAATATAATTTGATGATTAACTAGAGGTGCTAGTAATGGAGTTGAAAATAGATCATATAATCCTATTTGTGAAAATGACCCGTTAAGGGAAATTAATGCACAATGGTGAGTTATGTGCAATTAGATGTTTGAATATGAGATATTATGATCTAAACATGATAAACATCCATATGATATGTATGTGGATGTGTTAGAATGAGTTTTGGGAACTTTGGGGGTTGCTTACTTAGTTCATATGAACTAATTGTGAATTTATATGTGATATTTACAGTTCAAAAATATATATGCATCGGGCGATCAGATCGGGCACGTTGTGGAGCGGAATCACTCGTTATGTTGTTTTTTTGTGGTTGTAACTTAAATATACTATGTTTTGTTGATATGTGAATGTTTTAAACAAGTTTGTGTCGGTTTTTGAATGTGACAGGTTATAAAGGGTTGCTTATTGAGTTTTCAAACAAACCCTTGCAAAAATTTTTTATGGGACCAAATTCCTCAACGTGTTTTATGTCTAAACAAGTCTTTTATGATCCGTGTGGGATCAAGGTGTCACACCATTGTCTTGTGATGGACATGGCGGGAGGCACCACTGTCAGCTTCGGTATGAACCCACATATAATATAACTGTATTGACTAGCTATCAATTGATACTGTATTGTAATGATATGTAATCCAGCAACATTTACTTTAAACATTTTGACGTTTACTGCTTATGAAAATCATGTGCTCTCACCAAGCATTGTGTTGACCCTTTTTACTCGCATGTTTTCTCGGGTAACTAAGGCACGCGCACGAGGACTAGGATGCTAGGATGGAGTCCATGCATCCGTTTAGTGTCTTAGGTCATTTGAGGACATTTAAACAATTGACTTGTTATGTAATGATAATTACTTAAACCGCTTCCGCACTATTACTCTTTATTAACTTGAAAATTGTTTTAACTTAAGCTTCCGTAACCTATGTTCACAATGTTGTTTAGTCAAATTAAACTTTTACTTCCGCAACTCTGATTTTATAAAACTGGTCTCGCAACTGTATCATCGGAGACTGTGATCCTGACAATCACGTCAAGCCCTCGGGAAGGCCGGGGTGCGACAATTGGAATGCCCAAAAACGCCACTCTCTTGCCCAGAAAATTGTCTAAAAAGTGTTATTTTGGACCTGGAATGATAATGGCTGAAATATAGGCAAAATAGGGTTAAAAACCCGTTTTTCCACATTTGGGCGTAGCCTACGCCGGGCCCATCTGAACGGTGAAGAATTTCTGCCAACGCTGAATTTTTGGGCGTAGCCTACGCTCGGGTGTAGCCTACAGTGACTTGGCAAGCGTAGCCTACGCCAAGTCTGACTTCACCAACAGCTTCGTCTCGTCGAGAAACTTAATTTTCATATATTATGAGTCCCGTAACTCGTCTCCTAGCCCAAGATATGCCTATTATGTAGAGCACATTTCAAGATGAAGACTGACAAAGCCAACCATAAAAGAACTGAAGTCCAGATTTTGATCAGATTTTTGTTGATTTTCGAATACATAGATTTCGTATACATATGTATTTTGTGTACTCGATCTTATTCCGTATAGTAGTTTGAATACACCTAGACTAAGTATAAATAGACGTATTTTGTACAAGTTTAGGGTTGGATTCCCGAGGTGTGCTCTCTAGACGTATTGAGGCACATTTTCGAATACATCACTGAATATATCAAAGTTTTGATCTTTCTTCCTGTTCTTCTTATTTCTTTGACTCTATTATGGATTCCGCACGTTATAGAGTCACTTGATGTAGATTAGAGACATAAAGCTCGGATCTTGATCTGTTTTGGGACTTACATATTCAAAGTTTCTGGCTTCTACTTCGCGTATTCGCATCTTCGGATGTGCTCGTTCTTGCTTCCCGTTGTCTAGTTTCCTTCGAGAATCATCATCTTGCTTCGTTTAATCTACAAACACACAAGAACTTACGGTAGCTTCTATTCGAATGAATAATCATGTCAAAACACATAAGAACATCCATTTAAACATTTGAATTACCAACTAAACCCCCATTATCAAGTTAGCCTACCACTAAGAGAAAATGCAGATTCCGAAGCTACCATAGAAGCTTGGACGCTTAGTAAATCACGAGCCATGGCAAATAGAATCGGAAACTCGGATTCCTTTTGTTTCCACCGGGCCAAAATATCAAAGTTTTCAAATTCTTCCGGATTAATACAAGAAATATAACCCGTCCCTAGGTACCTTCCAAGTTCGCTACTTGTGCTAGTACCTCGAGCTCGTTTGGTTACATTTTGCGTTAAAGTGTTAAACAAATCAAAGTCAACATCTTGGCTTCTACTTGAACTAGAAGCCGCATACATTGTTTGTTGTATGTTAGATGTTTCACATACTTTGGCTCCTCTAAACCCAAAGCAATAACAATTTCATCAATTAATGTTTCAACGCCAGTACCATTAAAACATGGGTCTAATGTCGTCGCACAAGTAAAAACGGCCAGCATTTCTTGAAAGTATTTCAATAGTTTTAATTTAATTGGAAGTAACATTCCCCTATATATCACCTTCCTATTGAAATTCATTAATTTTTCTTGTCATTATAAATAATTTTTGAAGAACCAAACAAGACGTGAGATAATAAACACCCGATAAAATAGTTGTTGCATTTTTAAAAGTTCCAAATAAATTAATGAATTCTTCAATGGCGACCCAACATCGCCTAGGAAAAGACTTAACCCGACGTCGTTGGACTAAATTTTCATGAAATACTTCCAAGGTTTGCCTTTGTCATATGGCGTTGTCAAACATACGCCAAGTCGAATTCCATCTTGTAGGTACGTCCCAATACGGACCTAAAAAGACGGAGTTTCTATCCTCACAAAATTTTTGATAATCCAGATATCTTCTACGGCTTGTCAAAAAACATCATTTAACATTTGTTTAAACATTTCTTTTAACTTATTCATTTCAGGAACCGCAAGAGCATCATGCACAACCAAGTTAATGATATGCGCAACGCATCTAGTATGATAAAAAGCACTGTTACAAATCGGTTTATATTTAATTTTTAATTTCTGAACCGAATTAGTATTATTTGAAGCATTATCAAAAGTTATTGAAAATATTTTATCTTGTAGGTAAAATGTTTGTATTATTCCATCCAACATGTAAACAAAATGTTCCCACGTGTGAGGATACGGAAACATTTCGAAGGCAATCGTATGTTTCATCATTTTCCATTTATCGGGATCAATTCAATGCATGGTAACACAAAGGTACTATTCAGGCAACTCGTTTGGTGCGGACCAAACATCAGTTGTTAAGTTAACCCCGGTTTTTAAATTTTGAAAACCCAAAATTAATTCTTTTTTTGCTTGATGCCATCGTTCCAAACAATAACGTCTAATAGTGGAACAACTTACTTGTTGATATCGTGGTTGTAGCACCTTTTGAATCATCCTTGTCAATCGTTGGTTGTCAAAATGATTGAAAGGCAAACTTTCTTGAATTACTAAGTTTCCCATCATTTTACGAATCATGTCTGGATCGAAATTCCAAACCCCACACTATGTAGACATTGGGGAGTTGACTTCCATTTGGGTCAAACGGAGAGATATGGTTGGAGCAAACACAACTACTACAGTGGGTTCACAGAGGGCCTTAAGATGATGTGTTGCTGGGTTCTCTGTGGCAGTGGTATTATATGCTATATGTTTTGTCATATGGGTGGTTGCAGGGTTGTTTTTTCTTGTAGTCAAACTGATGATAATACAAAGGGGTCTCTGGGCTGGAAGGATTGTGCCTGTTGGTATGCTAGGGGCTACTATCTGGCAATAGGGGGGCCATACCATTTAGGTTTGTGGGGAAACAAGGACCCATTGTGTTCATATTATAACCATGTTTAAACCTAGTAGGTTGCAGCTTTATAAGCCTAAACCCATGTATTCTAAACATGCATTAGTCATCCTAAAAGCCGGTAACAAACAAACCCATTATCTAGACCCATTTAAACATGCATTAACCATCTTAAAAGCTGGTAACAAACATCCCATTATCTGGACCCATTACTTAAGACTGTAAACTAACATAATAAACATACAAAAATTAGCTGCTTCATATAATCAGCCATTTAATTTGACCCATTTAATTTGTCTAGAATACTAATAAAAATCAACACATAAACCAACCCATTAAGATTACACCCAACATATATAACTTGAATACAAATGAAAACATTGACTAAAATAGAATAAACATACATGTTCATTTGTTGGCGTAGACGATGTACCTGTCATCACAACATGTGGATCACTCATGTCACTAAAACCATAGACTCTGCCTTTCTTCCTCCCCCCAACAGCTTGTATCCATGAGTCTAGATCAAACAATGGTTGTTTGCTAGCATCATCTCCATATCTCTTTTTAACACGTTCTTTATATGATTTCTATAATATAGAAAAACAAAATAACTTTCTAATAACTATAACTTTAGATAAGTAACTAACTATAACATAGTTGTTAAAAGTAAAGAAACTTACAAGTGAATCCTTTGCCCTAGTGTCAACCCATTTAACAGTGGTTGTAGATCAATCTCATCCAAATTTCTAGCCTCTTAGGACCTCTCGCCTCCTTTACTAATCAACAATTTATCTAAAGGTCTTGTCCCTTTCTTCCCATGTGATTGTATCCAAATTTCATCAACCGTAGCATGCCGCCCAAGTAGCTTATCCTAGAAAGGCACATTTGAAATTTTATATTTTCATGCTATGTTAATAAAAAGGGACAAATTAGTATGGCTTACCGCTTTTCGTTTAAGCGTGACATAGGTTTGTGCCGAGAGTATGTTTGCCCCCAATTAATTTTCCTCTATTACTTGCATTTATAGAAGATCTTGCTTTCCAATCGTCAGTATTCCAATATTCAACCAGTTTTTCCCAAATTTGAGACCCCATCCATCGTGGCTTATATGGAATAATAACCGATAAATCATCTCCAACTTCTACGTTAGCATTACACGCAGCTTTCTTAGCACTATTCCGAGCCCTACTCAATAAATTCTTTACCTTTTTCTTCATAAACTTCACCCAACAAGATTGAATTTTTTTCATCCAAGTCAATTTTCCATTGATAGTGTAACTACAAGAACTCACATTTTAGCAATGTCTATATAGTTGAGTTATTTACAATGTTATATACAACTTTTTTAATATACAAACCTTGAAACGGTCAAACATCATGTTTTCATCCTCTTTAGAGACATCTTTCCAACTCGTCCAGGGATGGGACCAGAAAGCCTGCAAAGTTTCCCCAATAATACGGGTAGCCTTCCCTTGATTACTGAATCTATGAAATGAAACAATAAAACACAATCAACATTACTTGTAATAGGGCTTTCCAAAAAGATCGAAGCTCGGACTCGGCACATAGCTCGTTCGGAAAAAGCTCGGATAATGCTCGATTCGAAAAAAGTCCGAGTCAGGGCTGGCTCGGCTCGTTGCTCGGCTCGTATGCTCGTCTAGTGGCACAGCTCGTTTGTACAACATGCTATAATAAAATATAAAATTATAGCGTTACTTTCAATAATAAATATACTTTGGTGTTATTTTATAATTATGTTAAAAAAATAAGAATAAAAAAATAAAAGAAAAAAGGAAGGAAATACGAAATGAATCTTAGTTCTCGCGTGCCATACTAATTTTTAATTCTTACATCATATTCTTAATTCTTAGTTTCACATATTCACTCCTTATGTAAAAACCGAGCCAAAAATGAACCGAGCTGAGTTGAGGTGAATGCAATTCAAATATTAAATTTCTTATGTAAAAACCGAGCCGAAAACAAGCCGAGCCGAGCCAAATTGGTTAAAAACGAGCCGAGTTCGAGCCAAGATTTCAGGCTCGATTTACAATCCGAGCCGAGCCAAGAGGCCCAAGCTCAGTTTAAATCCAAGCCGAGTCTGAGCTGACCCCTGGCTCGGCTCGTGAACACCTCTAACTTGTAATAAATAAACAATATTAAGACAATATTAATATCACACACAGACTTACTCTCCATGTATAATAAAAATTTGCTTACGGTTTCTTGGTTCAGGTAAAGGGGTAGGGGCAACTGGTCCTCGTCGACCAACAGTTGACTCATCATCATCGTTGCTCTTGTGTTGAGAACCTGTCTCATTTGAATAAGAGTGTAATCGTCCACCGATGCCACTATCAATGTCTTCATATCCATCATCTTGATCAACATCATTTACTTCCATATCCACTCTACTACCTGCTTAAAGAATAACAAAGCAAATGACTATAAAATGTACTTTGATTTTAATAAATTTAAGCTTAACAAAATAATACCTTGAAAGATCTCATTAACCTCGTCATCATCCCTCATCGTAACTATTTGTTGTGTTTTATTTTTTTTTTTTTTGTGCATTTGAGGTTGATAAAACCTTTTGGGAGACATTAGGAGTAACCATATGCCGTATCTTTTTCAGGTTAGCAACTTTATTCATTGACATTGGTGGAATATATTGTGGACGCTTTTGCTATAACAAATTGTGTTCGTTAGAAGATATGTGCATGATGGGTTGGATTATAATCAGAAGGAGGCATGCTATCCAGAACCATACGTTGATAACCATCATCATCACCATCATCAACTTCCATTGCAGTAGAGGATTGTCCTTCATCATGCATGGAAGTTTCACCATGCGCATGCCATTTAGTATAATTATCCATGAAACCATTGCCAAGCAAGTGCTTACGAATAGTTGCTTTACTTCTGTAAAATACATTTTGGCACTTAAAACATGGACATTTAATGTCATAGACTACCCTACCATGTTTAGTTACCCTTTTATCTATAGCTCCTTCTTTAGAATAGGCAAATTCCAAAAAGAGATTCACATTGGTACCGTATTCCATATTAACAAATCCATCACTGTTTGTTCTTTGATACATCATTTTCTTTAACTTCAATGTAAATGATCAAATAAATTAAACAAATAAGATTAACATGCTTCGAAACAAAATGAACAAATAAAAAACATTAAAGAACATGTGATTTACTAATCTAGTTAGCCCGCAATCAAAATTCACTAAAATACGATTTAATAATAATTTGTCAACTTTATAATTGGATAAAATTTTATATTTATGTGCATAATTATATGCCATCTTTGCTAACATAAAAATACACAAATGAATGCTACAACAAGATGTTTTTGAGCTTTTAACTTAAAAAAATTTATTGTTTTTTCTTTATCTTGAACTAGGTAATAATTTTGATGATGATACTGACAAGGTATATGCACTACAAAGTACTATTCCCTTTGATGACAATGACATGCATGAATATAAGTCAGCAACCCAAGTGATTGATAGTGATTTTGAAACCCAGATGCTAACCTTGAGGGTGAGACCCAAGTAGTGAACCTTCATGCTGAATTTGAGGAGATGGATGCTTTTGATGAAACTCAGTTATTCAATGATCATGATACTAAAGAGATTGTAGTTAGTGATCATGAACGAAACCGAAGTGACTGAAATAGTAGATGACTCTGATGAGTTTTTTGATGAAGATTATTGTAGGAGAGAACACATGCAGAACATACCCTGTATGGAAGATATAAAAGAATTCAAGCCAAAAAAAGATTCTTTAAAGCAAGGTCCTAATGTTAATGTTATATATGCCATACTACTCCAGCTAGTAATTTGTTTGCAATTTGGGTACTTTTTGTTGTTCTCTGTGTATATTTTGTATCTGCATTGGTCCATAACTTTATATCGGTACCATGTTTTTGGTTTCAAATTCCTATAGCAAAAAATGTGTTTCATTGTTTTCCTATGTAGTAGTCTGGTTTAATTTACATTTATTTTTCCTTGGCTATTGCAGTGTTTTTTGAAGATGACTTTGGCCCTGAGCCTGAACCTAAAGTCAAGACTGAACCAAAAACTCCTAACATTCCTTTTTTTCCCAAAGAAGAGGAGATGAATGAAGAGGATTACGCCTTTTACGGTGGATCCAACAATCTGGAAAGTCAAATGCACGGTATATTTGTTGTTTTTGACTGTTTTAACTTGTTTTAACTCATGTTGTTATTACTGAGAACAAAATTTAACTGTAGGTTGGATTTGAGAGGCATTCTGTTTTCTGTCTGATGCAGAAGTGTGTTGACTTGAAAGCTCTTGGAACTAAGCTGCAAATAAACTCTACCTTTTCTGTTGAGCATGTGAAGGGTTTTATTTTCATCGAAGCTGTAAAGCAATGTGATATTAATGAGGTGCATCTGCCAATTTTTTTGGTTCTTTTTTTCTCTATGTTTTGTTTGGATGGAAATGGACATATATGGTGTTAAATTATAAAATTGAGTTTTATTTGTTTCTTTTATGCACGATTGCATATTTGTATTTTATTTAGGCATGCAAAGGTCTATGTAACATATATCCAAGTCGAGTAGCTTTGGTTCCAACATCTGAAGTTCCACATTTGTTCTCTGTTCGAATCAAATACAATGGTGTATCTGTTGATACCTGGGCTCGTGTGAAAAATGGGAAATACAAGGGGGATCTAGCACAGTTTATCGCCTAGAATAACCTATATAACTGATTAGAAAGAACTTTTTTCTGGCATTTATACTTTTCAGCCATGTCAGCTGTTTATTCTTTAGCTATATGGATGTAGGTTGTGCATGAGTATGAATCTAAGAGAAAAGCTACTGTCAAGCTTGTCCCAAGGATAGATCTCCAAGCTGTTGCTGAAAAATTTGTAATGATATTTATGTATATACATGTATATATAATATGAACATAATTAATTTTATACTCATCCATTTTGTTTGTTCAATATGATCGCAAAGTAATATTAGTTTTGGATACAGTGGTTTAGGAGGTTGTATATATTGAATAACATCAAGACATTGATTTTCATTGCTCTTTTAAGTTGTTAGTGATGCATCATAATTCGAATTGATCTTTTATAAGTGTTTGTTCAACATGCCACCTCTACGTCAGTTCAATGGCACTTGATTATCTTTTTTCTATTTATTTTGATGCACTTAGTTGTGTAATTTCGTCTGCAGTTGCAAGGCTTTTGGGATTGTAATTGGCAGAGAGAAAGATGATCGCATCAAGGTTATTAAATAGCCTGCTCTTCTTTTAGTTCTTGTTTCTTTTTCAAAATTTTAACGTCGTTGATATCAAGTGGTCAAATATGATCTCTTAAGGTTTACCATCAAAATCAACATGCGGCGAAGCGCGGGTCGCTCCTACTAGTTATTGTAATTATTAAAGTAATTTAATAAGTTTAATAATTGATGTAATATATAAAAGTTTGTTAATTTTATTTACTAAAACTATCAATTTTTATTTATAAAATATTTCTGTGAAATTAAAATTAAAATAAAAAAGAAAAAAATGGCTAAGATCAGCCCTGGCCAAGAATTGAACCAGGTACCTCCATGAGCCCAGGATATCACAAGCTCCAAACCAGTTGGTCCGGAGCACTGAGAACCGGAGATCTTTATTTCTTTTGTACTTGTTCCTTCTTCCAACGCCCCCAATTAAGATTATAACCGAAGAACCCAAATCTTTTTGGATCCAAAATTCGTTCAAGTAACACTCCGATTGGATCGAAAACCATAGGTCTATTGTTCGTGACCATAAAACGAAGGTAATGGTGTAAATATTACTAACCTTTGTGTTCGTTTAGGTGGTTTTCGATCTGGAGTTTAAAAACGTGCGACCGAGGACTTTAGCACCTTGATTTCAAGATCAAATCGATTAGTGAGGGTGTTTTGTGTGCCCAGAACGATTCTTAGCAGTTAGATGCACGATTAGGTGAATTTAATTCGATTTTTATACTTGTTAATGTCAAGTTTGAATTCGAGTTTATCCTTTGCATTTATAGGGCCGATTGGGTTTAAAATCGGTCGTTATCGGCTTAGATTTCGTTTTTTTCTCATTCCTTCTAGCTTCTTTGTTGAAAAACTTTAAAACTTGATAGGATTTATCCACTAATTATATATATATCAAAAACGTACTCACATAAATACTGTTCATTTTCGTCCAACTATCTATGCATCACGTACAATTCACTGATTCCTTTAACTTCCTGCTGCCTCTCTCTTTCATTCCTTCTTCTTCTACGCATCATCCCTAATTCCCTATCTAAAGTTCTCACCATCCCCTACACTCTATCTGGTGCTCACCATCACCGATCGATCACTCTCTCATGTGCTCACCATCACCATAACCAATCAGCCCCTGCATCCCCCACCAACGCTGCAGTATGCAAAGAGCCGGAGGTGTCGACGCATGCCATCACTAAAGAGCGACGCAATTAGGTGCCGATGGTCTGTCGAAAGGTGAACAACACAATGGGATTTATCTCACACGACAGACACAAAGACACAAACACCTTCTTTTAATGTAATCCATGGATACTTATAAACCCTAATTTTAACCTCTATGTGTTTCAATTTTCGCTCTACTATTGCGACTCACTTATTGATTTGGTTCTACAATTCACGAATTAGCAACAGAACGTATGTTGCTTGCTTGATGATGAGATTAGAGCTTGGATTCATACTTATTCACTAAGGGGAAGGGCCACGCGTGCTTTGTGTTCGTTTTAGGTGAAAGTGGTGATGCCAGTTGTTGAGGATTTACAACATCAATGAGATGGCTGATAGTTTTTCCTTCATCAATTGTCACCATGTGAGAGGTAATTTTATTTCTTGATTAGGGCATAAGAACCCGGATTTTGTTTGGATGTGGATTGACAACGTTATGTAATTATATTTTAAATTGATTTCTTTTTTCAACTATTAAAGTTTCTATTTGATTGAGATGATTCGAGTGCAGTTAGCCAAATAACTTTCTTATGCTTCTGCCCGTTTAGTAAGTGATATTAATGAATTTTGTAGCTGATTTTTTATGCCTAATTGATGAAAACTTTGATACCATATTATCAGTCTTATTGTGTCTTATTCAATTTACATGTTAGAGATCACATGTTCTTTTGGACATTTGTTGAAATTTTTTGTGATTTCTTATTGTGTGAGGATAAGAACATGTTCTTGCATTCATGGAATGTTGTTTGCTATTTCCATTTGTGTGTAGCTGCTATAATTAGGCTCCTACCATCAAGGTTAGCTCTCAATAAAGGTTTCACCTCTTTCTAATCAGTATTTTGTTTTATGTTTACTTGCATCTGATTTAGGGTTTTACTTTGACGGCTTATATTGTTTTCGTTTTTGGATGATGGAAGGAATTTAGGTTTATTTGTTTGTTTTAGGATGAAAGAGATTGTTTCAGAATTACCAAAAATTAGTCACTAGACTTCACATAAAATTATTGAATTTGCTATGTATTTTAGCCATAATAAAAAAATTGCCTACCATCAACATTGTAACTAAGTCTTAAATTGGTTCGAAGTCTTGAAAGCTACTATGCTTCCTCAAATTGGTTATAACATCGGTTGCAGGTTGATATTAGTTTAAAACCATTTAAAACTACAATGCATCTCTTGATGTAATGTGGGTTTGTCCATTGATTTTTCCCTTTTTTTTGTATGGATCCTTTTTTTATTTACCTTTGTGTGGTTTGTTCAGCAAAGCATATGCATTATTAGCTTTGTTATTTGCATATGTTTGGAAATTTACATTGTTTCTTGATGTTTTCGGTTTCTTTTTTTAGGTTCGCAAGGTTTGTGTTTGACTTAATTTTGTTGTGAAGATCAACTTTGAAGATTTTCAGTTAGCCTCTGATATCCTTCGTATTTTTTTTTATTTTAGGCATATATTCTAAATTAATTTGGTCATCATCAGCTTCTTTGATCAATAATATAATTAAACTTTGATTTGAAACTTCAAGTACATGAGTGAGTAGCTTTGAGTCTGACACTATAAATTTTTGTGTGAAGATGTTTCTGACATTCTCTTTGTTAGTTTGTGGTTTGTTCCACATGTTTCTTGATATCCTTCTGGTTTTTTGATTTCAAGTAAATAATTATTGTTCACTCATGTTGTATGTTTTTTGCCTTGATCCAGTAATGAACTAAAGACTGGTGTTGTCTGTGATGTCAAAAGACAATAAAGACATTAATTTTAGAACCTCATATGTACATACCAGTTACAACTATCTGACCAACAAAAGGCAAGTACACCTAACTCTCCCCCAACACACACATACACAATCTTACTTTTGGCTTATTTTAACAAATTCTACCAACAGTTTGAACGCCCCATTTGCGGTGGACATATATATAGTATATAGGTGAGAGTCCTCGAGGGGCTAAAGTAAAATTGCAATAATTTTAACGTTATTTTTCTTATTTTGTGAAAATAGTGTTAAAAGTGTTGGGATGATTAATTTCAAACAATAACTTTGAGTCAGAAACTCCTTCGGAGCAGTCTCTCTATCCCAATTGGGATATGGGTAAGGTTTGTGTCTATCTTTCCCCCAGACCCTACTGAAAAGTGAGAATATACTTATTAAGTTTGTTTGTTTGTTTGTTTGTTTCATGTCGTACGTAGGTAACTTTATATTTGGAAATGACCATGAAACCGCATTTTACAAGCTGTTTTGTTATTTTATTAGTTTAATAGAGAATGGATACTTCCATATGTTGATTCCAAAGATCATCTCATTTTTAGTTTTGGAATTGTACAGGAGTTGGAGAGTTGTATTAAACATAATTAAAAAAATAAAGATATAGTTTAAAAATTTCTCGCTCTTTTAAGTCTTAAGGTTTATCGTTAAAAATCAACCTACAGCCCGCTGCGAAGTGCGGGTCATTTCTACTAGTTACGTCTAAAGATCAAAAACGGGTCGAATTTGTTCTTGGATCCGGTTGGAGCAAGAAAACGGGTGTAGAGGGAAAAGGGATAGTGAGATTGGGAAATTGGCAGCTTTAGTCCCTCTTATTCTTTCCCCTTATTACTAGTTTCGAATTTGACATTTTTTCCCTCTAGATTTATTGTTTACTTTCTAAATAATGTTTTGAAATATTTATTATGTAATTAAATCAGTAATATATGTATAAATGCTGTTTTTATACTTTTCTAAAAATTTTAATACCATTTATATAAAATCTTTGTTATTATATATGTGTGTGTGTATTTGACCATTATTCTAGTGATAACTTTTATAAAATTTGCTTAACATCTCGGTAATTATTTCAAAAACAAACAAAAAACATACGATTTTAATAACAAACGTCTATGAGCAACTTAACTATTAGGCTAAAATTCTACGTTTAGCAACTAATGGTACAACAATCAAAGAACACCAATCAATAACAGGATTTTGTATATATAACATATGCATAACTAAAAGATGATGCAAATCATGCCTCTACCCATTGATTTTGTTGAACTTGAAGATCTGAAAACAAAAGACAACCAAAATTAACGTTCAATTTAAGTGGTCGCTAATTTTGCAACCGCATTTCTTGTGGTTGCTAAAGTTGTAACTATTTTGCAACCGAATTTTTTTGGTCACTAATTTTGCAACCGGTTTTGTTTTGGTTGCTAAATTTGCGACCATTTTCTAACCAAAATTTTTTTGTCATTAATTTTGCGACCAATTTTGTATTGGTTGCTAAAGTTGCAACCATTTAGAATTCTGTCACAAATACGGTCGCTAACTTTGCGACTGTTTTTTGACAGTCGCAATTTTTGGTCGCTTTTGCCCATTTGTGTAGTAGTGCGGCCCAAACATGTTGAGATTGATTTGTCCATCATTCGAGAGATATAATTTTAGCATAGTCTCGCACAGTTGTATATGGTTCTATTGCCTTTCAACTAGCTATAATTTTAACCAAAGTGATGTTGTATGTATGATTTAACTCTCTTACATACAAGCTTCAAGTAATCATGTTGTTTTTCACGTTTTGCTTGAGATGCCATGTTAGACCTATTTTATGTATTTTGCTCACACTATGCGGCATGATCATAATTGTTATATTTATAAGGCCTGGATCAAATAAAAACAAGTTTCTGCTCAAAAACATAATAACATTTATATTTTGTACTAAATTTGCAATTTTTTGTAGTTATTTATAGTACAAATACTTAAAAAAAAGTTCGAAAAAACATAAATTTAGTGTAAAAAAATTATTTATTTATACAAAATATTGTGCTATATTTTTCTTAAATATAAAAACACTTATTCTTTTTACTGAATTTGAATTTTTTATAGTGTTTTTTTTAAACACAGTCAAAAAAACATAAATTATTGAAATCAACATAGACTTAGACTACCTCACATAGCACGAAACATGGCCTGCAACGGCTTTATAATAAACAATAAGATGTTTACATCCAATTGCATATGCGTTGAATTGGAGACAATGACACCCAAACTCCAATCTTATTATTAGATTTCTGACATAAAAGTCCATGCTAATTAAAAGATAGAAAAATAGTCATAAAATATCATAAGGTTATGTGTTATGAGAGGTGACTGAGGCATGAAGGGCCTCAGTCAAACTCCCATGACACCCTATTCTCACTACAATCCAGGGTGACCATGGAGTGATAAGGATATGGTGACGAGGGAGTTATCAAGAGAGAGGTGATGGTTACGCATATGTATGTTAAAGGGGGTGATGCTTTTAGTTGTTTATATGACGTTACGTGGCCTGATAAAGGTATTGTAAGTACGTATAGTCTAACAATCAGAATAGAATGGATTTGATTAAAATTTTGCGCCAAGTATAACTATTGAAAAACATGATTCGTAAGAGAAGAAAAAAACCAGTTACAATAAAAGTAAATCTTGTATATGTTTATAAACAAAATAAAAAAATAATAAAAAAATAAAAAAGACTAGCTAAGTCGAAAGTGACGTGTTAACTGCTGTCTAGTCAACACTGTTCCTTAAATTCTAGAGTATCTGATTAGGCCACACGGAGTGGGAAGTGGGGAAAGCCGGGGAAGGAAGTTAGCCGGCCGGGAAAAATCGGGAACACCACCCCCCCGGTTTCGGGGTGGGGTGTTTCGGTGTGCGCTGCCCGATTCAAGCCGAAGAGGGAAAGGGATGTAGCCGTTGCAACGGCTATTTTTAAAAAAAAAAAAAAAAAAAACCAATTTTTTTTTTCTATTTAAACAACTCAAAAACCAACCAAAATCTCACATTTTTTTTCTCTCATACTCTTTATCATTTTATTCTTTCATTCTTCACTCAAAAGTTTTAAAATTTAAAACAATGGATCCATTTACGTTGGAGCTTCCCACATTTGAAAGTAAATCGTCAAGTTCAGAAGAAGACGAGATCAATCTCAAAAAACGAAACTTTGAGTTTTTTTCAACCATCGTCGCCACGAGTTTAAAAGAGTCTGCATCCACCGCATCCTCTTCGAGAAGGTATACACAATTTATTTAGTATAGTTGTTTTTTTATATTTTTTTTTATTATATGTGTTTTACAATATATAATTAGTATTTTCATTTAATGTAATATCTTTTTAATTTAATGTAATATCTTTTTAAATTTTAATGTAATTTTATATTTTTTTTTTTAATGAATCTATTTAATTTTTATTATTATTTGTTGTTAAAATAATTAATTAAAAATAAGATTTGAAAATGGGGAAAAGTGGGAAAAAGTGGGACGACACCGTGTAAAATGGGGAAAAGTGGGGAAAAGTGGGGAAAGCTGATGTGGCGCTGATGTGGCAGTGGGGAAAAGTGGGGAATGGTGGGACGACTCCTAGTCCCCTTATATCGGGTCAGCATCATGTTCCCTCCCTGAAGTCTCCACCTGACATTTTTTTTTCATTTTCTTTTCGTTCTTTCAATCTCTTAGACTCAAATTATTCTTTTTATTATGAAAAAGGATTCATTTCTTTTTAAAAAGCTGATTGTAACCAAGCTCACATAATCTGAAACTCATATTTTAAAAAACAGCTTGTACACCATATAGCGTATTACTTTAAACAAGACAAAAACTCAACATCTTTGATCTCATCCGAGAAGTCAAAGAAGTAATATTGGGTTTTAACTTTTAAGACGACAATCTAAAATCATTATACAAATAATTAGCTTCTGATTGGACCCGTAAAATATTACTTAACTAATAAATAAAGGTTTCTAGAGATACTTAGCGTGTTTCTAAAGCACTTTGATTTTTTTTGCCGCATATCTCTCCTATTAAATATATCCTATATTAAATATTCTTTTAACACAATTTTAAATTAAAAATAAGACTTTTTTAATACATTAAAATATTTTAATATTATAAAAACACACTTTTGTAAAATACCAAATTATTAGAAAATTTAGAATTTTTAATAATAGTTTTACAAAACGAAATATTTAAAGAAACGAACTTTAAAAAATTAGTGTTCAAAAAAATAATATAATTATTTTATTATTTAATCTATGAAATTATATTTAATTATATTTTATATTAAAAAATCATATTATATAGTTTAAAATTTTATTTGTAACTGTTAATTAATAATATTTTTTATTCATTTCGTGTAATATACGGGGTACTAACCTAGTATATTATATAACAATAGTTATATACGCATGAATCAATAAAAATATGATGACATCTGTTGCTTGAATTATCACTAATAGCATAAATAATAAGTGAATTTCATATATTCTCTCTTTATCTAATTAAATATATATTTAAGTCAAAAGTTAAATTATATAACCAAAGGTCTTCTAGTCTAGTGGTTACCTCCTTAATTTCCTACAAAAGTTGTATAGAAGACATGTTTTATATTCATGCCATTTTTGATGTTCGGATGATTGTTTCGTGCCTTATATAACTTGTAAAGAGTTAATTTTATTTAATAAAGAGTTCTTTTATTAATAAATAAACTTAATTGAAAGTTAGGTTGGTGACAGGTGTGAGAAGTATAGTCGAGTTAACAAGTAACATTTCTTTAATTTTTTTAAAATACGTATTTTGGTTATTGTGTTTAATCTTTCAGGTCATTGTGCAATGTCTTTATTGCTATATATTATTTTTATATCATAGTGTGTTAATCATTTTTTTATGTTTCATGTATTAAAAGTACATAATTGTGTTGTTTCCCATTTTGTTTTTAAAACTCACAACTTTAAAAAAAAATATAAATTATCTTAATTGTTTGAAAAATTCATTTTTGTCATTGTGTTTTATGTTTAGGTTATTGTGCTTTATGTTCAGGAGATTGTGTAATATGTTTATCAGTGTGTTTTACGTTCGGTCATTGTGTAATATACTAGTCATCGTATTATATGTTCAGGTCATTGTGTAATATACTCGTCAGTGTGTTTTACGTTCATGTCATTGTGTTATATGTATTCATTATTGTGTTATACGTTTTAATTTATTTCATGATTTTTTGTTATTTTTTATATATTAAATAAATTGGATATTTATTTTTTTTATGTTTTTCATATCAGAAGCATACAATTGTATTATTTCAACATTTTTTTTTCAAAACTCTTTATTTTAGTAACATATAGTTTATGTTATCGTGTCATATATTATCGATCATCATTATGTTTTATGTTTTTGGCTATTTGGTTTTATCTTATCATTGTTTTTATATATTAGATGAATTTGTTGTTTAATAATTATGATTTACATATAAAAATTACGTGATTGTTTTGTTTCATTATTATTATTTTTAAAGCTCATAATTTTAGAAAAAGTAATAAGACACAATGAAGAACAAAAATAGAACAGTGACAAAAAAAAACATAATAACGGCCAAAAAGACAAAATGATACATTACAAACATTTAAAAAATAGTGAACGTCACCATTAGGCGTCCCTCACCGACCGGTTCCACGACCAACATGAGAGAGGTAAATCGTGTGATCTAGGGAAAATTGGGTAGTACCGGGCTTTGAACCCTAGACCTCCATTATAAATTCTCACTCATTACCACTAGGCCACCCGTTTGAGTTTAAATAAGTCATTTTAAGAAACATAAATTTCGTTCAACTTAAATTGAGTTGTAACTAAACAGATAATTTCTTTTAATTAATTTAAGGATTATCTTATGAATATATTATTGATAATTTTTACACTTTTGAATCCATTATATTCATATAATTTTGAAAATACTTATTTTGACTCATGTTGTGTTAAAGTGTTACTTATCTCAACTTATTATATGTCATAATAATACACATTTCAACCCAACATATAATAATTATTTACTCAAATTTATTCTTTTATCCCGATATGGGTCGAGATTGTCAAGTATTAATTACACTATACTGATATATTGTTCTTTTTTATTATATCATTTACATTATGTTGATATTCGTAGTTATAAAAAGCACACATCATGCATCCTTAATTTTTTCACTACATTTTTTTTCGCACTCACTGATCAACTCTCCTCTTGTGTGGCTCCGACGTGACGTGTGCGTGGCATTCATTGAGAAGAATAATAAATTATCAACATGAGTATTGGCATTCATTGAAATAGTTGGAATATTTTCTCTACAGTAAATCTATTCTAACTCTTAAATTAAATTTTGAAACTAAATTAATAAATTTTGATTGAATTGAACATGTAATCTTTAATTTCATTTAGAGTAGTAGTATCATTATCAATTGCAATTAAAATTCTTTTTAAACAACCAATTTGCAATGCAGTTTCCAAACCAACCAAGTTAGTTGACTTTGTCTTGTTCAAGAATCAGAAGCAGCCACTCCAGTCCACTCTCAGCTTATATAAAGGTATAACTAATTTTCAGATGCTACTGCATTTTCAATTTCAACTACTCTCCAATGCTAATCGATATATTCTTTATGTTCATGTCAATGTGCAGGTCAGTCGCTACTATATAGCAGGCTAGTTCGACGATGGTGATGGATCAGCAAACAGTAAACATTCCAAATACTTCTAATGGCTCCCTTCGATGTATATCTGGATCTGGTAATGATAATCATCTTTAGATTAAGAGAAAAGCTAGCCTTCTATTGAACCCATGATCAACAAGAAAGACTTGTTTTTAATAACGTCCCTTTATTTATTTATTTATTTATTTATTTATTTATTTATTTATTTATTTTAAAAGTTATTGAATCCCATAATGAAAGTAATCTATCGGTTTTGTTGACCAAGGCAGTCTATTTTTTTATTTTGGAACAACAATACTATCACATTTATAGTCTTAAACTATTCTCAAATATTTCCTTTTGCTTGGATTAAAAATCCAGGACCTCCGTTCTAAGAGACAATGTCTCTACTAAGTGGGGTAGTCCTACCATTTGCCCAAGGCTGCCTTTCTAAGAGATAATGTATCTACCAAGTAGGCTAGTCTCACATTGGTATGAGGCCGACTCTTTGGTGGAAGAATTTAGGCGGGCGCCTATGGCTCCACTATAAAAAAACACAATAGTATTTTTTATATATTTGTTTCATAATTTATATAGAATGCATCATAGATCAATTGGTTTAGAAAAATTTCTGTTATGGATTTTGGTTTAACGGATTGGCTTAAAATTATTCAAAATCGAACAAATCAAAAATTAAACCATTCAAAACACTTAATTGATAGTTGACTCCAAGCTTGAAAGTGGGGTTGTAAACAAATTGAAACCAGCCTGAGCTTGGCATTGTTCGAGCTCGGCTCATGAGACTTTTCTAAACCTCGAGATCGAGCAATCGAATAGCCTGTTTTTCTAAGTTCGAACTCGGCTCTTGTATGATACCTAAAGCTCGAGATCAACTCATTTAGGCTCAAGAATCAGGAAAGCCTCAATCGTAAACTTGTTTATTGATATAAATAGATTATATTATATTACCCCGAGAATTTGATCTTCTGTTACCATCCAAATCAGTGAAGAATCGACGTAGGAAGGAAGGAACAATCGGCACCAGGATGTGAAGAACGATCAACAATCGACCCCAAATCAGTGAACAATCGCTCCAAATTAGGGAAGTCTCACTAGTTAGGACTCGCACGAGAATAAGATGAACAATCGATGAAGGATGAGAAAGGGATGAACACTCTATGCAGAATGAGCGTCAATCAAGAAAGGCTGTATGGTTTGAATGTTTGATATATGTAGCTTGTTGTAGATTAACACATAAGGGCGTAGTGGGTTTATTAGAATTATACCAGAAGAGGGCAAAATAGGAAATTTATAATATATTAAGTTATCTACTATAAATAAGGGTAAGCTCAGTAATGTTCGCCTTAACGAGTCTTACCAAGCTATGAATGCAAGGCTTGGGCTTGATAATTAAACGAGCCATATTTCCGGGCTTCCCTGTAAATGGATGTTATGATGGAGTCAGGGTTCAAATTGTTTGGGTACTATGATGCTTACTATGTGAGTGATTATTCTATTCATCACTCCACAACTAGGTATGTGAGCTTGGTAATATCTAGTGTCGTGTCTTGGTGTAGGAAAAATACACTTTATTGTGTTATTATCTATAAAAGAAGCAGAGTATCAAGTGTTTCATTGATATTGTTGCAAAAGGATCTTAACCAGGAAGCAATTTTATCGCGTGATGATCTAATTGATAACGTGTTATCAATAATACTAGGCAAGAATCCCAATTACCTTGCAAGAACAAAAAGATAGTTTTATTCCATCTTTACCATGAAGAAAATGTTAAGGGGTGAAAATTGACTTGAAGCGCGTGGAGACAAATGATCAAGCAACATACTTGTTTACTAAGCTTGTCAAGTTTGAAAATGGCCAAGTTTTGTGGATATATATGCATGATGGATCCAAGTTTTGAGAGGTAGTATTGGAAGAAAACACTTGGAGTCAAAACCAAAGCTTGAGCATGAAAGTGTTAAAGAAGGAGTATTGGAAGACATCACTTGGAATTAAACCAAAGCTAAGCCAAACCCTACCAAAGGGTGAGAAGAAGCATGAGTTATGGCTAGGAATGAGTGAGTTGCCGCTGGAAATGGTGTTGCTGATTTCTTTGATGCAAACACATTATCTAATTAAGTGGGTTTATGTAAAGTTGGTTATGTCTCATACCAATACAAGTTTATAGATATGATCATGTTTAAATGTCAAATTTAATGGTAAGGTCAAGTTAAAAGATAAAGACAAGTGTAGTTATCTTTTGGTAGCGTTTGAGTCGAATTGGGAGACTCGAAGAACAAGTTAGGAGTAGCATAGATCAAGGTTTAGTTTCTCGTTTTACATTCATATTATTCACTGAAAACTTTGAAATTATTTGAAACTTTCCTAATAAAAAGTGCTGCCCTAGCTCATCCAAATCATTTTGTTTCTTTAGTGTTCGTGGCTTAATTAATTTGTCCAACCATATCTTGTTACTCCTTTGCCTGGTTTAACATAGTTACTTATAAATTAACATTGTGTAATGGTAAATATTTTGAAGGAAACAAAGAACACCACTTTAATTTGGTTGGTCCATTACATGCGGCTTCGATTATGGGTGACTGGGAAACTGCAAGGCTCATCTTCGAAAAATGCCGAGATATGGTAGGGTCTGATCTCAGTAATCTCGGCACAACACTACATGTGGTAGCGACAACAAAAGAGACCGAATGGACCTTAGCTTTCGTAAAGAATCTAGTATGTATGATGACAATGACTGAGTTAGAACGTCCAAATAAGGATGGCAACACTGCCTTTTGGATAGCATGTGCATTTGGAAAAAAGAAAATGGCTGAGATTATGATGGAAAAAAATCCCATACTCATGGACATCCATGGTAAAGATAAATATTTGCCATTATCCATAGCTGCTAAGAGAGGGTCATACAACATAGTGAAGTGGTTATACAACAATTATAAGACGATTAATCGTGTTCATTGGACGGATAGAGACATGGATAATACCCTCTTGGGTTGCTTGGAGAATGATATGTTTGGTATGTAATTCTTGTGAATTCCATTATCATAACACTTATAATGAAACAATAAGTTTGAAATCTTAATTAAAGAAGTATGGAATATCTACCATAAATCCTTAAATATTAAAATTATCATCAAGGAAAAGAACCATGCTAAAGCTTTTATAAATCATTGTTCATCAATCTCAAGTATGTTTTATTTGCAAAGAGACATTTGGCTCAACAACATTGGTAAATTCCTCTCAACCAAGAAGTGAGAGTTCAAAAACCATTGTGGATATTTATGTGTTTTTTACTATATTTTCTGCTTCAATTGTTTTCTTGTTTTCCTATCATTAAGATATAAGAGATTTTCATACATCTTATATAGATCTTGCACTCGAGATCCTGACTGACAGTCTAGAACTTGATCGGCATGTGTCTGTACATGAAGTTCTGGCAGTTTTGGCTCGGAAGCCTGAAGCATTTAAAAGACACAAAATCAATTCCTACAACAGAATCATAGTAGAAAGTAAGTATTATACATCTAAACACGCATCACTCGATGATAACATTCATGTTTTTGTTTACTGTCAATCGAGTATTGGTGTGTCGACTTTGTCTAATACTTGTTTTCAGTTTCTAGATCTTTTCATATGAAAGAACAACCTGCGGCTGAAGATGATATTGGCGCACTAAAATTACTAAAAATCATTTGGAAACATGTTGTGACAACAATGAGCCTTAATGAATTTGAAAATATGATGAGAGGGCCTCCTACTTGTTTAACTAATGGAACAATACAACATTCTTTTAGAATATTATTTGTTGCAGCAGAAAGTGGCAACACAAGGTTCATAATTGAGCTTCTTCGAAGCTGTCCAGATCTTATGCTTAGTAAAAACGATGACGGGCTCACTATATTTCATATAGCAGTTATGCACCGTCATCAAGAAATCTACAACCTACTGCACGAGATAGGCGACTCGAGTAACTATGTGTACATGTTACATGACAAGTTGGGTAATAATATGCTTCATTTAGTTGGGAAGACTTCAAAGGAAATGACATCTAAGATGTCTAGAGCGGCTCTCATAACGCAACATGAATTAATGTGGTTCAAGGTACGTATCTTTTAATTTGTATTATTTAAACGATTGCATCATAAATTACATATAAGATCTAAGGGTGTTCAAGGTCTGATTTAGCTGGTTTTGATGAAAATCATTCCAGATGTGTTCATGCTTTTAACAGTTTAATAAGATTAGTTTTAAAATAGTTTGTATTTTTAAAAGAAATTGTTAGTTTAGATAAAAAAAATCATATTTAACAAAACTTCACATTTTGAAATAACTAGATTTTAGCTGTGAGTGCTTGCGTTGTGAATTCCACTATGATCGCAAATATTAAAGCTTGTGTACGTTTTTTACCGATCCAATCTCGAGTATTTTATGAGCTGCCTTGGTTCGTTTACATCCCTATAAATACTTATACTATTATGATTAAAATATAAAATTAAAAGCTTACTATTTCAACTTTCACACTCGAACCATAACTTACAATTCCCAACGTTCCTTGTAGTACATATATATTAATTTGGTTTCTTTAAAAAATGTATTTTTTTAACCAAAAAATATTCTTTTTTAATATATTAAAAAAAATTAATTTTAATCTGAAAAGGTATAATTAATATAATTATATTTTTACTTTATTATTTAATAGAATAGAAATGCATTTATTCAAAGAGGAATACGAGAAAATTAATACGAATATAATTCACAAAAATAATATGTGTCTATTTTATTTTTATTTAATCGTATAAAAATTATAAAACTATGTTGTTTGGATAGAGGTGTCGTAAAAAGATCATAAAAACTGGCGTATTACATTGTTTAACAAGATAAGTTAAAAGATGTTATACATGTGTGTCATATAGACAGAATAAGGGTTCAAACAAGGTTCTCTTTTTCTTTTATTTTTTTAAGGGTTATTGGATTTAAATACTCTCAGTTTTGACCTCTTGGCCAGCAATACTTTCAACTGAGTAAATATTTATTAGCACTCCTAACTTTTAAAACATTTTCCATTGTCACTCTATAACAGGTGCTACATCAACAAAAATATAGTATAATGGAGTGTTAATGGAAAATGTTTTGAAAGTTGGGATTATCAATTAACATTTCCTCGGTTGGAAAGTGTTACCGGCCAGGAGGTCAAAGTTGTGAGTATTTAAATCCAATAATTTTTTTTTAATTATGATATTAAAATGTGTGCCCATTTATAACTTGAACATGTTCAACCTCTCTAGCTTGTTAACCATCATCCAAGACAATAAAATGACTAATGATTGCCTAAATAAATTTTTGTGTATGTTCATTGTAGGAAGTAGAACATATGATGCCATCTTATTTGAGGGAAGCGAAGAACAAAGATGGACAAACACCATCTGAGTTATTCTCTAAAGAAAACGAACATCTCATTTCCAAAGGATTCAAAATGATGAAAGATTGCATGATAGTCGCCACGCTTATCATCACCGTTGCATTTGGTGCAGCCTTTGCGATTCCAGGCGGCTACAACCAAGAACATGGACTTCCGGTTTTCATTCATCAGCGAGCCTTCATAGTTTTCGTTTTTGCAGACGCTGTTTCGTTGGTAACTTCCTCAACCGCGCTTATTGTGTTCTTGTCTGTCCTTGCATCTAGCGACAATCAACGTGGTTTGATGCATTTGTTACCCAGAAAGCTGTTGATATGTCTACTACTACTGATCATCTCTGTGGCAGCAATGATGGTGACTTTTAGTGCTAGTTTCTTTGTGCTATACCACAACAAGTTGAGATGGCTACCTATCTTTATTTCTGCATTTGCTACCATACCAATCATCCAGTTTGTAGTATTGCAATATCCTATCTTTGTGGATATGCTTCGCTCTGTGTACGAGTCTCGCTATGTGTTTCAGCCGAAGAAACGTATGCTTTACACCACGAAACTGAGGTTACCCTTGGATTAGCTAGGAAGTATATATGCATTTCGTTTTAGGTCTTACCATGTACTGATGATCTTTTGTTGTCTATGAAATCCACCATGCTTGCTAAGAGTCCTTTCAGCCACTTGTACTCTATATTTGTTTAATAACGACTTATTTAAATAAATTTTCCCTACCATCAAATACAACATCGAAGCCAAAATCCATACCATGAGGTCCATGAGTGGTAAGAGACTCGGTTGTCTTGTGAAAAGAGGATAATCCTTCGGCTCAATTTCATTGTTTCATCATTCCCCTCGTGATCCCTCGTGCATTTGTGTATAAAAGGCATGGGGTTTTGTTAAAAGAGTGTTTTAGTGAGAGAGGAGTATGTTTGAAAAGGTTTTTTGAAAGAGTGAAAGATGTGTTTTCATAGGGAAAGACCTCTCCTTTAAGGCAAGGAAACTTCTCTTTTATAAGGAGGTTTTGAGCTCTTATCCTGATGGGCCTACTATAAGCTTGCTATAATTGGGCTTATCCTACTCAAGGGGTTAGCCCAACAAACTTCAATCTGGATTGTTCATCTTGCCTGTGGGGAATGATAAGTTCACTAGAACATGAACATTTTCATGAGTTTCACTCGCTTAAAGCTTTAACTATAACAATTTGTTTACTTGATTACTATGAGAATGTAATAATGCAATCATGATTCAAATCATTCTAAAGAAATTATCGAAGAACGAAAAATCAAACATTATGTTAATTTGGGGATCATCAAGAAGAATGTGTTTTTGCCAAGCAATACGTGCCTTCCCTTTGCAAGATTCGGTATCACACAACAATTCTTTTTTTTTTTTTTTTGGATAAAGGACTTAGCCCGAAATGGATAACCAACTGAGAATATACAAACAAGCTCACCTCTCACTCGCTGGGCATTAACCAAAGGAGGGGAATGCAGCAAAATAAAAACATACAACCCGCCGGTGCATATCCCTCCCAGAAAACAAAGGCAAACCGACTAACAATAAAACTTACCAAAACTGCTCAAATGAATTCACGAGGACATAGCCTGATATCCTTTAGTCGAGTCTTAATCGAGTCAAAGAAGCTGATTACATTCAGCATTTAGTTTAAATTTTAGCATGTATTTTTAATTAACAAGTTAGTGGGTTTGGTTTTAGTCTTAGTTAGTGGGTCAAAATGGGAAGGTTTCTTCCCATGAAATCACGTTGCACGTTTTGTTCACGTATGCATGTGGCTTTGTGGGTTCGTAGATTATATAGGTAAGCGTGTAATTCTATTTTGAATTAATGAAGTTTTCTTTTCCCGAGTACAGAAGCAATTTCAATTTCATTATTGTGATATCTTGTGATTCATTAGATAAAACAAAGGATTTATACCAATAATTGGTATCAGAGCCGTAGGCTCATACCAGGAATGGCGCGAAGCAATTGAAGCACGGTTCATGTAATCGGACCGTGAGAAAGAACGCAAGCAGCAAGAAAATCGATTGGTGAAAGTCGATCGATTAGTAGCAAGTTGAAGCAAGACAAAGCAAGGTAAAAGCAAGATAGCAAGATAAAGAAAGAAAGAAAGAAAGCATGACAACAAATGAAGGAACTGTTGCAGTCCGCGAGCAAGGTAACGTACCACTTCAATGCCCAAAACTAACCGAAACCAACTACACTTCGTGGTCGATTTTGGTTGAAACGGTGTTACGGGCGTATGGTCTTTGGGAGGCCATAGACCCGGTCACCAGAGCAACTGTGGAAGAAAAGAAAAACTACACCACTAAAGCAATTATTTTCCAAACCCTACCCGAAGATATCCTCCTACAAGTGGCCAAACACAAAGATGCAAAAGATGTTTGGGAATCGATTCGGGTTCGGTATTTAGGTGTTGATTGGGTCCAAAAAGCTAGGTTGCAAACTCTAAGGAGTGAATTGGAGATACTAAAGATGAAGGAGAACGAGACTATCAATGAATTTTATGGTAAAATTGGTGCTATTGTGGCTAAATTCAAGAGTCTCGGTTCAAGGCTTGAAGAAGAAGTGATCGTGAGAAAATTTCTCAACTCGATGCCAAAGAAATACTTACCGATTGTAGCCTCTATTGAACAATACTCTGATCTTGAGGTTATGTCCTTTGAAGAAGTTGTAGGAAGACTCAAAGCTTACGAAGAAAGGCTAAAACTCCATGACGAAAAGGATGAAGTTCAAAGACAACTCTTGTTAACGAATGGTGAATATAAAGATAGGCAATATGGTAGAGGAAGAGGTCGAGGAAGAGGATTTGGTAGAGGTGAAAGAGGACGTGGAAGAGGCTTGGGTCGTGGGGATAAAAGTGGATTTATGTGTTACGAGTGTGGAGCATTTGGACATTTTGCAAATGAATGTACCAAATGGAAGGATAAGGAGAAAGAGGCCAATTTGATTGAATTGGAAGAGCCAACACTACTTTGAAGCAAAGACCGACATTAAACTTACAGGGGTGATTGTTGGGTAAGTTTAATGTCGGGTGGGTCACTGGTTGAATCGGATGAATCGCGGGTCTTTAGTCGAGTCTTAATCGAGTCAAAGAAGCTGATTACATTCAGCATTTAGTTTAAATTTTAGCATGTGTTTTTAATTAACAAGTTAGTGGGTCAAAATGGAAGGTTTCTTCCCATGAAATCACGTTGCACATTTTGTTCACGTATACATGTGGCTTTGTGGGTTCGTAGATTATATAGGTTAGGGTGTAATTCTATTTTGAATTAATGAAGTTTTCTTTTCCCGAGTACAGAAGCAATTTCAATTTCATTATTGTGATATCTTGTGATTCATTAGATAAAACAAGGGATTTATACCAATATATCCCTCCCAGAAAACAAAAGCAAACCGACTAAAAATAAAACTTACCAAAACTGCTCAAATGAATTCACGAGGACATAGCCTGAGATATCCTTTACAAAAAAGGGCATCTCTATACAAAAAATACGGCCCAACAAGACAGCACAAAAAAAATATACAAAATCAAGGCCCAAACCCAAAAAAGGCAGTTACAATTAGAGGTGCACAAATCGGTTTTTTTTTTTAACCGGTTCCGGTTCCAATCGGTTCCAGTTCCGGTCAACAAAGTCAATACCCGGTTTCGGTTCTGGTTCTAGTTCTAATTAACTGGTCAAAAACTGGTTTTGGGATAACCGAACCAGCTAACCGGTTGAAAACTGGTTTTGGAATAACCGAACCGGTTAACCGGTCAAAGTCTAGTAACCGGTTTTTACTAATAACCGGTTCGGTTAATAACCGGTTTTGCAACCTTCAAAACCGAAACGATTTAATAATCGAAACCAGTTAACCGCAAAATAATCAATTTTTTAGTAAGATAGACCGGTTAACCGATTTGAAAAACCGGTTAATAACCGCTTTGGTCCATTGAAACCTTAAAGTCTTAAACCGGTCCTAAACAGCCGGTTTTTTCAAAAACCTATAACCGATACAAATAACCGGTTACGAACTGGTACCGGTTCGGTTAACCGGTTTTTTTGTGCATCTCTAGGTGGAACAAGTTCCGGTTTCGGTTTTGGTTTTAATCTGTCTAAAATACCGGACCCGTTTGTACCCATCGGTTCGGGTATGACCGGTTCCGGATCCGGTTTTTTTGCCCACCTCTAGTTACAATTAAATCGGCCAACAAAAACAAGCCCCACACCAGCAGCCCACGAGCAACCACGGCCAGACGCCCACCAACCGCCCCAATGTCCCTCAGCCAAAACAAACAAGACCAGCCTTAAATCTCTTTCACGGAACCCTGAGGCAAACCAAATAATCTGCCCAATCTCCAAATGGCAAATGCCCCATCTTTTCCCCGATCATACCAAAAATCCGAAGCCCAGACAGAAAGTGAAGCAGGGACGAATGTAACCAAAGCCCAAGGACCAAACACAGCCCAAAACGCCAACCAAACACACCTACCAAGAAAAAAAAACACCAAGGAATTCTGATGAACCGAGATCTCCTCCATACAACAACAAAGCAGAACCATCAACCATGGTCATCAAAACCAATCAGACACCAAAACAAAAGAAACTTAAACCCCCTCAACCAAATCTGCACCGAATACACCAACCACTAGGTGGGCAAATCGGGGTTTTTTTTAACAGGTTCAGCTCCAAATGGTTCCGGAGTTCCAGTCAATAACCAGTTCCATTTTTGACCAGTTCAAACCAGTTTTTGGCCGGTTCCAGTTCAGTTTTTTCCAACTGGTTCAACTTTTTCTGGTTTCAGTTCCGGCTTTTTTGCCCACCTCTACCGACAACCACCCTAAACCAACTCAAAAGGAACCGTAAATTATTTTTTTATATTTTGAAGAGCCTTTCACTTTGACATAATGGGTATTCTTAACACTGTTTATTGTTTTAAAAAGTTTATAAAATAAAAATGATGAAGAAGAAAAAAAATAAAAGAAAAGAAAAAACAATTTAAGAGTAAATTACATAACACTAGCCTCTCAATCCCAACTGGAATAGAGGTATTGTTTGTGTTTATCCTTTCCTCCCAGACTCTACTGAAAAGTGAGAATATACTTAGGTAAGTTTGTTTTGTTTCTTTAACTACACACCTACATAATTTGCCTTTTATGGGAAGGGGCAAAAGAGTTAGTTTAAAAAAAAGTTAATGTGGTTAGTATACATGATCTAACTTTTATAAAATATGAAGAAAAGAAATGTTTTAAGTTATCAACATGCAAGTATGTAGACAAATGATGTTTTTTTTTTCAACTTACACCACTATCTATGCTTAGTAAAAATTACAAGGATAAAAAAGCATCATTATAAACGAGATCCAATTATAACACATGTTGTGTTTCTGGGTTTTATTTAAGAAGAGAAATGGAGAAAGTGAAAGGAAAAGTAGGTAAAATAATTTAGTTTTCCTTTCGATTAGAAACAAAATAAAAGGAAATAATTTCATCATTTTCTTTTCTTTTCATTTGTTTTTCTTCCTTTTCCATTATGTTCTTTACTTTAATAAACTCGGGAACATAGCGTTAATGCTTTAGTTTTTGGTCCTTTTTTAACCTTTGTTTATTACTGCAATTTTTTATTGTTTAACTTTTATTCTCTTTTAATAACTTTATAATTACCGGTGTGTCTATATGTATGTTCGGGTCTTTGATGTTTTTATGTTTTATTTATTTTTATTTTAAGGTTTTTCTATGGTTTGTCCCTCGTCATGAAGAGAATGTGAGACCCTTTTTTAAGGGTTTTTAAGGTTTTGTTATATGTTATTTTTATTATTGTGGACGTGGTTGTGTTTTCGTTTAAGTTTTATCCCAAAGATTTTTATAAATAGGTTTGCCTCTAACTTGAAATGAGTGTGCTAAATATGTGAATATGTCGTTTCGACATGTTCATTCTTCAAAGTTTGATATTTAGGCACAACTTTATATGTTTTTCTATATATTCTCTTGTATAATGTCTTATCTTATAGAGCATGTTAGTTGTATTCTTATGGATTAATATAATATGTACCTATTGTCATTCACATTTTGATATGAATTTTATTCATGTTTTGTGCATAAATGAAATTCCTGCTGCAACACGTGAAGCGATAAACCACAAGTTTGCTTTATGTTTTGAAGCTTCACTACCATCCATTAAAAATACTAAAAAAATATAGTTCTAAGTATATTTCACTCCAATGGAATGCGAAAAAAAACGTTACAAAGCAAATTACGGCTTATACACTAAAAGATATTGTAAGCTACACGTAGGCAAATTAGCTGGCCTTGCACTATAATCTAATAATCCAGATATTTTTTTTTAAGGATAAATGATCAAGGCAAGCTACAACCATTGATCATGTAAGCATGACATGCCATGGTGCATCCACTAGTTTGTTTGTGCAATGAATAAAGGACACATGAGAATAATGATGCTCAATGCTGGATCTACATCATAAGGTGTGTGTTCACAGAAACTTGCCCGATTTATAAACTCGCCCTATTTATATTCATGTGGTGATTTTCTCTCTGTGATTTATCAGCAAGCAAAATGGTAGTTATTGAAAGTTAAATCATTGGGTCAAGTTAATTCAGGTCAAATAAACTTAGCAAATTTTGTTTAGGTAACGCCCCAAACCCAACAAGGGGTGTTGCCACGAGTGGCGTACCCATTTGAGAAGTAAGGGGCAGCCGCCCACCTTGGACATTTTTGTTGGTAGTATATATATGTTAAAATCTCGATTGCCCTCCATAAAATTTTGCAATTGTCCCCCTTTAACTTTAACTTTTAATTTTAAGTTTTAGTTATCAAAATCAAGTGAAAAAAGACTCAAAAAAATAATTTAAACCCAATTTAAAACTAAGTTTAGTATTAGTTTTAATAAGCTAAACTACCACTAACTTTTAAATAACTCCATTATTAATTTTCATAATATATTAACATAATACTTGAAGTTAGATTTGCGTAATCGAATTAATGATGTGAATTTAAGGAATAGTTGTATTTGTTTTGTGAAAAAAGAGTTACTTAGAAAAGTCTCTCTACACGTTGTTTTGGATAAATTTCAAAAAAAATAAATAATAGAGAAGGACTTTACATGTATTGTACTTTTATTATTCTTTTGCTTATAAAATTTAGTTTGATTGTCTTTTTATAACATGACCTAACCTGATCAGATCCAACCCGACTTGAACAAAAGAGGAAAAAAACATTATATAGAAATAATCAAATGAGCTTAAAAATTTTCGCCTCCCATTAAAAAATTTCTGGTTCCGCCACTGGTTGCCACCTTGACCCATGTCCGCTGACTGGTCAGCGGAACTGCCCCCAAGGCTTTAATTTGCCCCTAAGACCCGTAAGGGGGCTAGGCCCCCTTGACTCCCGTTTGGTCCGGAGCTCAAAAATTTTTAATGAGCATACACTTTGCATCTTCGAATTCTTTAATGACAATATTTTTTTTAATTATTGACTTAATATATCGTATTGTTATTTTTTGTTGAACATTACAAAACCCAAACCGTCAACCCAACTTGGTTCTATCTAATTGAAGCGTCTGAAAATAGTTAACCCACTGAAAAATTTCCTGGATCTCTCACAAGTTGTGCTATTAAGGCTTCTCCACTATTTGTCCAAACTGCCATAGTCACATACTGATAGAGAGTGAACAAGCAATCAAAAGTAGTCACTTGTTGAAGGTGTAGTGATAAACAAAGGTCTTGTCGGTGTATCGGCAGCTACAAGTTCCTTAGAGGCGTAAGTAGTTGCAGTTGGGAGTTTGGTAAACTTTGAAATTATTATGTATGTCAGTAGTTGCGGCTTCGGAAGAACTCTTGTTCTTTAGAAGCTTTGGACTTTTCTTCAAAAGCTTGTTTGAACTGTGTTTCATATACTTAAAAGTAAATCAAGAGTATATGTATTTTGATTAACACTAGTATCAAATATAATATCCATATAACATTCCAATGGTTAAGGTACTCCATCTCTTCTATCTTAAAGGTCGATGGTTTAAATCGCACTGCACCAATCGGCGGCTAAGACAACAAAAACACTGTGTTTCATATACTTTTTGTTGCTGACTAAAAGAAAATCAAAACGAGAAGGAAATTCATTTTTTCGCGGCGACATGTCATAAGGTTATTGAAAAAAGACTTACATCCCTGTGTGGACTGACGTATTATATCTTAACACGTGTAAAGAAAAGAAAAAAAAATTCCCCTCTGTAGCGACGAGACTCTATAAGTTTATATATAGCAACGACTTTTGTCGTCTCTATAGATGTCAGGGTCATAAGTTGCTTTTCTTGTAATGTCCTGCAAAAGGCAGATGGTATATTTAGGAGTTGAATAAAATGAGTTTGTTTACACTTAAAAAAAGTTATTCAAGACACATAAAATATTGTTCGTCAATATTATCGTTTGTAATTCTTTCAGCTAGCATTGATTTTCAGATACAACTGCAAATATTAATTCTCTATTCCTTATTTCCATGTGATGTTGGAGGAATGCAGGCCAGTATATAATAAACATTTGCAAGTTGGCACGTTAATCATTTTCAAAGTTAAAAATATTAATTTTAAACAGCCATTTGCAACGACTGACTTTTTTTTTTTTTTGTAATTTTCTTGTATTAAACAACCACTCATCGATTACATAAAGACAATGATTTTCAGGTGCATCTGCAGATTAAATTCTCTTCATTGTTATTGTTATACTTTTTATGTTCATGTGTGATGTGCAGGTAATTAAGTAAATAATAAATAGTTCAAGCTCAGAATTGAAGCAGTCAGTGAACATTTGACAATGGAAGATACCTTGATGAAGCATGAGCAAACAATTGACATTTCTAGTGGCACACTTCCATATCTATTTGGTAATATGCATACTTCTACTTAATCGAACAAAATATCGAATGTATAGTTTGTTGGGGAATCCATGGTAAAAGTAGTATTTCAACTTTCTAGTGGTTGGGTTATATGCTTTGGTGTTTGGATTCTAGTTGTTCAAACCATATCATCTTTATCATCGTACTCAGTATATCTACTATTAATAAAGCTAAGGTAGAGTCTGAAGAGGATAAGATAAAGACAGTTTTACCTCTAGTGACGACACTGTGTACAAGCTATGGCATAATAGACATAGGCACCTTCATTGTCAAGCACTTCATCAAGGTTTTTATATTTATTAATCATCTACGTCGTCTATGCATCATACTCAAATAAAACAATTACATCACGCACATATTACTTTTATTCATATATACTTTTGAATATCTTTTATTGATAAAAAAAATACAAAATAATAGTGTTATTGATACACTGAGTGTATCAATAACCTAACCTCTTCAACAACTCCATGACAAAAGTATGGCCAATGGCCTACCTGTATCAAAAATTTTCACAACTATGAAGGCCTGATACTTTCAAATATGTATGACCTAATGGAAGCACCTAGTATGATGTTAGTAATTACTTTATGTTATTCATTATGTGATTATGATTTTTAAGAATGTGATTTTTTTTAGCCGGAAGACTCTCACGACGCAGCCTCTTTACCTTATTGGAGTAGGGGTAAGGTTTGTTTTCATCCCCCCCTTCAGACCTCACAAAGTATGATTACATTGGGTACGTGTTGTTGTTGTTGCTGTTGTTGGTTTTAATTTTTTTTAAGAATTAATCAAAAGCTTTCATAAAATTGAATTTGTTTAAAAATATTACTCGTTCAGCTATTGAGCCCGAGCCCAAGCTTGAGCTTTACATATCGAGCCGACTCGCAAGCCTAAACAAACTTTTTATTTTTATAACTTTTATTTATTATATTAAGTGTATATTTATAAAATTAATTATTGTTATATATAAAACTATGATAAATATATTTAAATCTTATATTTTATGTTAAATTTGGAAAGTAAAATTAAAAATATATATTTGATTAGTAATTAAAGTAAATAAATTAAACTATTAATTAAAATACAAACGAGCCGAGCTCGAGCCTAAAACAAGCTCGGGATCAGCTCGGTTTGGCTCGTTTACACCCGTAAAAGCAAAGATAAAAAATAAAGTGAGTGCAAAATAAAGATGACTAGATCACTGATAAGAGTGGTGAGTATACATCAAAATGAATTTATAGTTTTTGTGAAGATCATGGTATAAAACATGCTTGCGGTTCCATACATGCCTAAGCATAATAGGATAACTGAAAGAAAGTGTAGAGTATATGACACACAAAACGAACGTAATTTTACAACGGATGAATTGAAAGTCGTGAATCACACTTTAAGATCAAACTATTTGTAGTACAGCCAAATATTAGATCGGATACAATTCGATTCTAATTCAAGAACAAGTATGAAATTCAAGTGATTTTCGAATAAACCAGAGAATGATCGATCAATCCAATTTTGGATATACGTAGGTTGAAGAAAACCGTCTCCAGACAGTTTTCAAGTTTTATTCTTCTTAAATTTGTCACTAGACTAATAAAACGAATTTTATTTCAAAATTCGGAAAATTAATTTTTCTATTGATTTTTCAATATAGCAACTCGATTCCAACCAGGGGCTCTGCCTCTTGGACCCTACCAGAGGCTGCCGCCCCTTGGAAACCCCATTAAATTATAAAAGCTTAAACAAGTGTGCACTCCACACCCAACTTGTTTAGTGGATCTCATGATCCACATTGATTAACAAAATTAATCCAATTACACTAAAATATCTAACAGAAAGAACATAATTGTCTTAGAACTAATCATAAGCATGATAAAAAGCAAAGCATAGACACTACCAAACTTCTTTTGGGTAGAAGCAGCAGCCACTGATGTCTGCTGCTGAGTATTTAAAACATGTCTGCTACTAATGATCTTCCTAATCAAACTCCAATGGAGATCTTAACATGAATGAAGCTTTAGTTCATCACCTGAGAGTGTTTGGATGTGGCCTATGTTGTAATCCCTTCATAACTTAGAAAGAAGTTAATAAGAAGTTAGAGAAGTGTATCTTTATTGGATATATAGCCTCCAAACTAAAGGGTATAGATTGTACAATCCTGTAACCAAGAATATTATCACAATTTCTTGGAAGATACTCAATGGAACTAGAAAGGTAAAAAAAATTTGATCTGACTTATCATCTTGTTAAAACTCCTACTTATGAGTTATGAAAACACATCTACTCATGGCATTACAACCATCATCAATGAGTACACCTTCATGCATATGTTCTATCTCATGTTTCTAAAGCTCCTGCTACTAAGACTGCCACTATTAACCAGGCTCTTGATTGAAGACTCTTGTGATGGGATTCGACTCACGCTAAGGTTGTCTCCTTGCACTTTAACCAGACTTGGTATCACCTCACTCTCAAACCAAGATTGTCGGTTGTATGTGGGTATACAATCTTAAACATAATCCTAATGGGTCTATAATCACTGGATTCTTTGGCTCGTCAATAAAGGCTTTCTTTAAACGAAGTGTGTTTATTACACTGATACATTTAGCCGTTGGGCAAACCTACTATATGGATCGTATTGTTAGTTATTTTGTTTTGCATAACTAATCTTTGTGCATGTGTTGTTCCACTTTCGCATATCGCTATGTTCCTAAGTCCTAACACTAATGCTCTTGCAAAAGAAGTTGTCTGGGAGTGAAATGATCAACTACTAATTAACATTTTTTTGGTATTTACTATGAAGGAAATAGAGAAGAGTACTTAAACTTGGCTGTTCCATTATATGAAGCATCAGTTATGGGTGATTGGGAAACTGCAAAGTTAATCTTCGACAAACATCCGAATTTGGTTCGGTTTAATCTGAGTAAGAATTTTGGCACAACATTACACGTGGTTGTGACAGCAGAAGAGACCGAGTTGACCTTAAATTTTGTGAAGAATCTAGTAAATATGATGACAAGGGAGGAGTTGGAGCTTAAAAATAACCATTCCAACACCGCGTTTTGGGTAGCATCTGCATCTGGAAAAAAGAAAATGGCTAAGATTATGATCGAAAAGAATCGAAGCCTTCTAGACATCCGTGGTAATGGTGATTATCTACCATTGACCATCAGTGCTATGAACGGGATACACAACATGGTGAAGTATTTATACAAGAATTCTAAGAAGATGACGGGTGATCATTGGACAGATAAAGATAGGAGTTTGACACTCTCACATTGTGTGAAGCGTGATTTCTTTGGTAACTCGTTATTTTGTTTAATTTCCTTATTAAGATTTTTAAAAATCAATATTTATATCAATATTTTTTACTATTTTGTATCTCATTTTTTCTCTTGGTTTCATATCATTTTGTGTAGGTGTTGCCCTCCAAATCCTTGAGGACCATCCAGAACTCGCTCAAGATGTGTCTTTACTTGAAGTTTTGGCCCGGAAGCCTGATGCATTTAAAACTGTAGAAAATAATTTGATCACAAGAATCATAGTAACAAGTAAGTAAACCCGGCAAAATGGGCGGGGCGGGTTGGGTAGCGGGTCAGGATGGGTTATTTTAAAAAAGTGATCCTTTTGGTCAGGGTTAGAATGAGTTTTGACAAAAATGGTTTCGGGTCAGAATGGATCATCAAAGAAAATGGTCAATTTGGTCCGGGTCAGAACGGTTTTAAAAAACATAGTCTCGGGTCAAGACAAGTAATTTTAAAATGAAGATTAATAAGCTCAAACAATAATATTTCAAATAATTTAAACTGGTCGACATCTAGCAAATCAAAACACAAACACCAAAAATATAATCCAAACCTTCATATCAGAATCCAAAAATTGTGCAGCTCACCCAAATTAGAACAAAGCCATAGTTACATCATTTAGTCTTACGTCTAGCTGATGAGGAGGAGGTTGTCAGCTAATTCTAGATAAATCAAGTTAAGTAAATAAAAGCTCAAAGACTCGTAAATTCATTTTATTTCTTTACTGCAACATATATTTTAAAATATTTAGCATGTTAGTTTTCTTAAAAATCAAAGTAACATGGTAAACAGTCAAACAATTCTTTATGGATATGTCAATTCAAGAAACTCCCAAATCGAATATGGTTACAGTTGAAATCAATAATTTATAAACCCACTAACAAAACAACTCAATAACTATAAATCGAGTACAAAACACTCGTTAACAAGCAAGAAACACAATCACACATAACCGATTAAGAAATAGATGTCTACAATGATTACGACAATTAAGAAATTTTTAATTTCAATTTGTATAATCAACTAAATGCTGCGTCGATGTGGTGATCTAATGGCATATGGTATTTATTAAAAAAATGATGAATCAAAAATCGAGCACACCATATGTCATACCTTTTCAAAGGAAGAAGAAATAAAGCAATATTTCTACTAATATGATCCAATCGTGAATCAACAATCGTCCAATCGATTTCTTCAAATCAGCTCTCCAATCGATTTCACGATTCCTCTTCAGACGGAAAAATAGTTGTGTTCTTCGATTCTTCTTGTGTTCCTCCTCAAATCGTTTTTGTGTTCTTCCTCAAATCGTTTTCGTGTTAGGGTTAAAGAGGACCCGTTGTTTTCTACTTTTCTTCCTTCGACCCATCCTGACCCGCCTTGGTAAATTTCTTTTTTTTGTATATTGCCCATTCTAACCCTTCTAATTTTTTTTATTAACCCAATATAACCCATCATATATAAAAACGAGTAAATTACGTTTTTGGCCCCTGTTGTTTGGAAGTTTTAACCATTTCGGCCTAAAATAGAATCTTCTATCAATTCAGCTCCTGTGGTTTGAAAAACTAACGTTTTTGGCCCCCCAATCTAATGGAAATCGTTAATAACTATCCCATGTGCCCCTCACATGAGGGGTTTTTTGGTAATTTTATTCCTACAAAAAGTAACAAAACGTGTTTTACAAAGATGAAATTAGGTAGGAGATTATCTCAAAAACCCTATTATCTATGGCAACGTTTCTTCTTCCTCACGATTGAGAGTCAGTTGTCGATCAAGGCGTTCATCAAGATCAGAATCATAACATTCATCTACGTCGAATCGATCAAGATTATTCAATCTTTTTGACATGGCAACGTTGCTTCTCCCTTACGATTGAAAGTCAGTCGAGTCGATCAAGGCATTCATCAACATCGCGTTTTCCAGAATCGTAACATCCATCAACGTCGAGTCGATCAAGAGTATTTACACTGCTTAACATGGCACAAACACTTTGGTTTATTCGCAAAAAAATATGAGTTTTTCGATCCTTATGAGATTTATGGTGAGTTTCTTAACCAATAAATATTTTATTTGTTGATTTTGGGTGGTTTTTTGCATTTTGATGCTTACATCAATGTTTTAAATTGTTTACCACAGGAAACAACCCTAATATTTTCTCCCTAAAAATCAACCACGGAGGAATGTTCATGAAAAGCACTGTCAATTATTATGTTAATGCAAAGGTGGATTATGTAGACATGATTGATACAGATACATTTTCTTTGATTGAATTGAAAAGTATGCTCCAGGAAATAGGGCATAACAAAAGAGGATGCACAACCAAAAAGCAATCTGCAAGCTGACTAGCAACACAACCAACTCAACCTTAGATGAAAGGTTTTTGTCTTTTGACTAATTATGGTTTTTATCTAAGTTATTGACAATCTGTTTTTTTATCTAAATTATTGTCTTTTGACTAGGTTATGATCTTTTTGTATGAACAAACACTTTTATGGTTCAAGCTAATTGTTATTAAGTTTGTCGTGGTTTGATTATTACAGATTAAGTGTTATGTTCAAGTTTATTGCTTCTAATTTGGCTAAAATGGTTTAGTCAACAACAACTGTGTGGGCTCGGTCAATAATTTGAGTATGTTTGTTTGGTGAAAAATAATTTTAATTTAATTCACTTGTTATTAGTTCATTTGTTTTGATTTGAGTATTTTGTATAGTCATAATTGCTCCTAAGTTAACTATGTTTGTTTGGTGAAAATTACATAATTCGGTTTAGTCAAAATAGCTTCTAAAGTAAGAGTCAACAATTCAGAATCAATAATCTGATGGGCTAGTCAAACAGTAGAAGTCAACTGCATTGCTTTTATATTTAGTTCATACAGACCGATTTGATTAATTTTGACTACAAACAAAAGTCAAACAAAACCAATCAGAGTGTACAACATTTGCAATAGTCAAAATGGCTCATATACTTTATTGCATGTAGACCGATTTCACTAATTTTGACTGCAAACAAAAGTCAATAGCAATATTTCATGCAGGCCCACCACATCATAATTTAATATTTGGTTGTAATTCACAAATTTGCTGATGGAAAAAAAAGGTGGCATTTGGCAGCAATGAAATTAGACAAAAAGACCATTATCTATATGGTTATAGTCCTATCACGAAGTAAAATACGGTTTTGCCCCTCACAGCCCACCATTGTATGTTGTTTCTGTTAGACTGGTTAGATTGGGGGGCCAAAAACGTTAGTTTTTCAAACCACAGGGGCTGAATTGATATAAGATTTTATTTTGGGCCGAAATGGTTAAAACACCCAAACCACAGGGGCCAAAAACGTAATTTACTCTATAAAAACTAACCCATTTTTACCCAAAAAAATCACATGGGTTTAATTTGCCAGGCCTACAGGCATTAGTTATGTTTATAGATATATTATATATACATTCCTCATTAATAATATTCACGGTTTTATTTTATATTATTATTATTACTATTTCATTTTTTCTAACAAACACACCTGTCTCTAGCAGGATTGAAACCAGTATTTAACATCTTCTGGTTTTATTTAGTTTTTGGTTGTTCCTTGTTTTCAGCATCAAGATTTTTTCATATGAAAGAGCAACCTATGGCTAAAGAGGATACCGACTCACTGAAATTACTAAAAATCATCTGGGGACATGCTACCAGAACAATGAACCTTGATGAAATTGAGGTTATGCTCAAACAAAATGGAGTTTTATTTGTTTCTGCAGAAAAGGGCAATACGGGGTTTATCGTTGAGTTGCTTCGAACTATCCCGATCTTATGCTTGATAGAAATGAGGATGGGCACACTATATTCCATATCGCTGTTATGAACCGTCATCAAGGTATCTACAACTTGTTGTATGAGATAGGCAGCTACAGAAACAATTTTGCAAAATAAGGGACAAAGACTGCAATAATATGCTTCATTTAGTTGGGAAGAGTTCAAAGAAAATGGCAGCCAAGAGATCGGGAGCATCTCTCTTGATGCAAAGAGAATTACTGTGGTTCATGGTATATCTTCTAAAGTTTTAATATATTCCTAAACTCCTTAATTAGTTGATTGTTTGGATTTTAATAATTCAAGCTATGACATTGACCCGTTGTTTGATAATAATTCATACTAGTAGCTTGCTCAATGATAATTCAAATGTTAACTTTTGCTACAAAGGCAATCATAGTTGCATAATCAGCATTGATTTCCACTCAATTTTGCTCGTAATGATGATTGTAAACGAAATGAGAAACGTATAAGCAAAATCAAGTGAAAAACAGTGATGGGGATATTGGGATTTTCCTTGGCAACAAAAATAAAGGCTAGGATTATTATTTGTTACATTGTTGGCATGAATTATTATCAGTTAATACGTCATAGTTTGGATTATTAAAATCCAATTCACCAAATTTATGTAACATACATGATGTTTCAACAGCCAGTGGTGGCAACATCACAATGATGTCGTTGTGGTGGTAGTAACAATGAAGTGGTGTCGGCATAGACTATGATGGTGGTGACAAGGTTGGGATGGATTGTGAACATAGATGGTTTAAATTACCTGAAAATTGACTGGCTATATATGTAATTTGAGTCAACCCAAATAAAAAACTACATACAAGTATTAAATATAACTTATAAAGATTAAAAGGAGTATTTACTGTTGTGTAGGAAGTAGAGCAGATGACGCCACCTTATTTGAGGGAAGCAAAGAACAAAGATGGCGAAACACCATTTAAATTATTCAGCAAAGAAAACGAGGATCAAGTTTCCCAAGGGTTGAACTGGACAAAAGATTGCATGGTTGTTGCAACACTTATTATCACCGTCACGTTTGCTGTAGCCTTTACGGTTCCAGGTGGCTACAAAGGAGATAACGGACTACCTTTCTTCATTCATCAGCGTAGCTTTTTAGTTTTCGTTGTTACAGACGCCATCTCTTTGTTCCCTTCCTCAACTTCACTCCTAGTCTTCTTATCTGTCCTCACATCTTGTCACGGTCAACAAGACTTCATGTATTCGTTGCCCAGAAAGCTGATGATTGGTCTACTTACCCTTTTCATCTCTGTGGCAACAATGATGGTCGCTTTTAGTGCAAGTTTCTTTGTGCTATACCACGACAAGTTGAAATGGTTACCGGTCCTTGTTTCTGCATCTGCTACCCTACCGGTCCTTTTGTTTGCAGTATTGCACCTTCCTCTTTGGGTGGATATGTTCCGGTCAATGTATGATTCTCACTATCTTTTCAAGCCAAAGAAGCGCATGCTTTATGCTACAAAACCGAGGTTACATGCTAACAGCTTTCATTCTTAGTGGTTCTCGTATAAAAGCATCATTAAGAGGACATTTTTCAAAAGAGGTTGATGCGTACTTGGACTAATGATGTATGTTATTCGTTTTGATGCGTGCGATGTATTGATGATCTTTTTGTTATATCCTGACAGCCAAAAGTACTCGTTTTATGTTTCGTAACGACTTTTTTAATTAAAGCCAACTCCTATAATATACAACAACAACCTCAACTTCATTTGTTTCCCTTGATTAGAGCTTAAACTTTAATAAGCTTGTTCGGTTAATTAGTCAAATACATAAAAACTCTAATTTTTGGTCATTCAGATATTCTGGTTTTTCAAAAGCAAACATCAAACCATGTATTTTGGTTTAAGAGTAGGATGTTTGGTTCTGTACAAATGAATGTGAAGCTAGTTTAAACATTTAACATATCTATCTGGTTGCCTGCTCAAAAAATCCATACATCATTTGAATTTGGTATTGGCTTGTTAAATAGTTTTAAAAAAAAATAACTATGGGAGAAGCAAAAATGAACATGATGATAGTTTAGGGAATCATTAGGAAGAATAAAGTGCAAGAAAAAAATTACGTTTCTATTAAGCAATACCTTCCCTCTGCAAGATAAATTCCACAGCCTCTTCTACAGTGTCAACAACCTGCACAGAACAAGTAATGGAATCATTTAATGCTTCAAGAACAAGATCTAGATTTCCAATTACTTTGACCACATAAAAGCTGAATAATAATCAAATGTCAGGTTTTTCCTTTTATTTTAACAAAATATCTGCTAAGACCTAGCAAGTGCTTGGGGGATATGAGAGCAAGGATATATAGGGGATTCAGGTGTTCGTGTTTGGTGACCTTAAAGTTATAAAGCCAATAACAAAATGCAAGGCCAAATGCCACCCAAATCCTATGGCTTCCTATCTTCGTAACAAAACAAGATAAAGGAAACAAGTTATCCAATGATCATATTTGTAAGGATGTTACACAATAACAACTATAATTGTTAAAGTGCAATATATAGGAAAAAAACATGAAACATTCTTTTAGATTAAAATTCAATTATATTGATAGATGGTAGTGTTGTAATTAAAAAAAAAATTCTACAGCTGCATGTCTTACTAATAACTTGTCAAGATGAAGCTCTTGAGCAATATGATCTCATTTAGTGCAAGTTACCCTTTTGAACTGAACGTTTTGTTAGATGTGAAGTATACTGCATAGTTCACAATATCATGCAATAGCAGTAAGCCATGCAATTTTTAGACATATTTTTATTGCTCTAGGCGTTAGTCTGGAAGTAAGGGAAGGAGATTTAAGTATATAACTAGTTAATGGTCAATAGTTAGAAATATGTTGGCTTGGGTTACAGATCGTCATGTCTGTTTAATATAAAAATCCAAGTTATTTGAGTTTTTTTTTTGGCTAAAAGTTTCAATAACCCAATACCCTGAAAAAGTAATTTATAACATATTTGAACTCTCGACTTACCTGATCAGCAGGATAATCTGTATGGTTCTCTTTTCCTCTAAAAACACCTGTCCTTGTCAAAATAGAAAACCATGGATGTCCCGCCTAAGATACAAACATGAGAAAATAAATTCATACAATCCAGACTTGGCTAATCAATTAAACTTGGCTCAATTCAATAAATTCAGAAAGAAAAAAGAAAACCTGTCTTGCACCCTTGATGTCAACTGACGGATTGTCCCCAATCATGTATAGGGTTTTGAAATGGTGGGATTTCATGTCTTTGTATTCTCCATTAAGATCAGCATCACTTGTCAATGATTGATCAAGTTGCATTAGAATGGATTCCGCATTCTTGTAAACAAAAGGATTTGGTTTTCCAAACGAGGTATACTTCAATGGCTTGTGATGAATACTGCATGACAGCATGAGCACCCATAATATGTCACATGAAATGCAGTTAGTAGTGTGTAGGCTTATAAATCAAAAGGTCAACAGTTCAAACCTTACAACCCTTAAAAAATTACAAAGCAGTAAAGGTATCATACCTTACAACCAGTGTTGTAAAAATCGGGATTAATCGGCCGATTAATCGGGATTAATCGCTAGTCGGACCTAAGCCGATTAATTTTTTCCTAGTCGGTTCAAAAATCGCTAGTCGGGACTAATCGGACCTAGTCGGATTAATCGGTCCAGGGGAAAAAAATCGGTCAACAGAGCAAAAATCGGTCAACATGGAAAAAAATCGGTCAACATGGCAAAAAATCTGTCAAGAGGCCAATAATTTTATGTCTATGCCAAAAATTTCGGTCCAAGCCCATAGAAATTGTGGATTTCTTCCTTGTCTCAGTCGACTCCCAAAATCTCGATTGGTCAAAAAGCAGCTGCCCACGATCGGTCTCAGTCGACTCCCAAGTATGCTTTATATTAATGTTCGAATTTTTAAGTACTTTGTTTATTATCTTTTAAGTTTATTAGAAGAATTTTTAAGTATTATATTTATATTGATGTGTGTATTTGTATGTATATATATATATATATATATATATATATAAAAATTCCAATCCGATTAATCACGATTAATCCCTATCCCCTACCTCACCGACCGACTAGCGAGTAGCGATTTCTCCAACCATGCTTACAACCCTAGGATTAGGTTCAACTAAATAGGCTCTTTATCCTAAAAAGTCTAAGAAAGATTATTAACCATTAGATTATGAGATCAAATTTAAGGGAGGAAATTTAAAATTTTAGAGGAAAAAGTTGTTAGATGGTAATTTAGTCATAACCACTTCCCCCCACATTTTTTAAACGTTCATAACTTTTATATACAATATTATTTTTACAAAAAAAATATTATCATAAAAACGAGCATTTTTTTATCTTTACAATGAGTATAATGTTGCTACAAAAAAATTAATTTTTTTCAGCTTATTGTTGGCACAAATAAGGTTGCTGAACAGAACTACAAAAAGATAACAGTGCATCATGAACAGCTGATAAAAAATAAACTAGTGAACACATATTAACCCTTGAAATAGATGGATAATGGTGTCATTATTCCTTTATCTGTATAAAATTGTGTAAAATATGACATACTAAAAATGTGTAATCGAATTTAGTTGATGGAATGATCTAGTGTTGGTGGAAACTTTAGGATAACAGCGGTGGTATAACCATCCGACTGAACATTCAAAATGAAACTCAATATCTAAGCTTGGACCATAGCAGGTAGTGCCACCTTGTTTAAATAGAGTGCTAAGTCATGCTCAATGGCAATTGATTTCAAATACAAGTATTGCAATTGTTATATGCATTTTCAAATATAATTATGATATCCATATTTTGGCAACCCAGATGCTTTTTCTTCTATCGAGGATGAAAGCATGAGTGCATGACAGATAAGCATTACGTTTGCTAAACAGTTTGAGTTAGAAACAATTAAATTCTCAAGTTAAATCTTAGTTTAGAGTTTAAACCTTTTAAGTTTTAATTTATTATTGTCAAACACCAACAAAGATAAAGTAGGATTTATAATTTGAAAAAAGACACTAATTTTCATTTTGTGTTGGGTATCTAAAACCCTAAAGCCAACCCTACGGAAAGGTGCAGTTGTACCAATAAGTGTTGAATGACATCACAATGAAAGCACAAGGAGAAATTGTATTTCAATTGCAGTTCCCGTTCAGCAATGAGTTAAGAGAACAACTATACCATCTGAGAAAATCTCTCCTAATTATTGTTTGCTTAGAATGGATAGTGTTAGTTCTTAGTTTGTCACGGGTGCCTACAGAGTAACAATTGAGTTGTAACGCAAGCAGCAAAGATAGGGAAGAGTAGGGAGGTAAACGAAAAGCCGGGCTCAAGCTAGCTATGGCTTGGGCTTGGCTTGTTTGACTTTAGAGTTTAGAAAGCATGAGCTCCACTAGGCCTAATTAATTAATTTCTTTTTATTATTAATTTTATATATATATTTATAAATATATTTTTATATATAACATAATATATATGATTTTATTAAATTTAACATACACATTTATACAATTATTTATATATACACATTTATTTTGCTCAATAAAAATTATATAAATAAAAAGCTTGTTTAGGCTCGTGAGCCAGCTTGAGCTTGACATGCGAAGCTCGTGCTCGTTTAAGCTCGGCTTATTCGAGCTTTATACTGATCTGATCTCAAGTTTTTCACAAGCCAACTTGATTCGTTTACTATTTCGTGCTTTTGTGTATGTGTGATAGTATGATACCCTAACAGTTACCTGTTAAAAATGCTTTCTAAAGCGATCCTGAATGCCCCCATGCCAAGACGTTCAAAAGGAAACACAGCCTGCCCGGACCTTTAAAATCATCAGTGCATTCCAGTAAACTAGCTAGAAATGATAAACATGCGCTGACAAACAATGAATGCTATTAATGACCTGATATTCAAGATCATCAGCTGCAAAATACATATGCGGTTGATGCTCAGACTTTTCTCCAGGAAGACCACCCGATCTTAAAATGTCGCAAAGAACCTACAAAATTCTGTCCATCGCTCTCATTTACTATGTAAGAAGCACAAATTCATAACAAACACAGTGTCACAGCATAAGATGGATAATATAAACGTATGCAATGTAGTTGTGAACACAATGACTAATGAGGTCCTTTGATTCTTATTCTACACATTGATAAAAAGCAAATATACCTGAATATCTCTACCCCAATCAACAGGATCACTAACAACAAAAGCTGCTTTAACTCTTTCAATAGTGACATCAAAACTCAGGACTCGCTCACTGGATTCTCTTTGCTCATTGCATGGCTGTTTTGTGGCCCAGGTTTTGTATGGGGATAAAGGGTCAATGCTATTAAAGTAAGATGCATATTCGTCTAATGAAACAGCCTTTCTGTACATAATTGAAATAAAATTCTAAGATGATATCCAGAATACAGGACATATTCAAGCTTCCGTGAATCGAATATACAGTATTTTACATCCTATTAAGATTAATAATACTTACTTGAAACCATATTCAGACATCACCACTGCAGGCTCTCCTTTTCCAGTAGCAACAACCAATTCATTTTCAAGCCTAAACACAACGACAAATAAAATCATATTACAACACTTGACTAACATTATAAAACCAGAATATAAATCATAGATATACCTTGCCAGCAAGTTTTTGAAAGGCGAGTGACCCAGTACTACCTGCAAAACGTGGATATTCATGCAATGGATATCAATAATCAATAAACTAATAAGCAGAACCGATTCATCGGTCATGGTAACTTATGAATTACCTGAATAGGGTCAATATTCACTCCAAGAAGTTGACTCAACTCCTTTGCCCGTCTAGACTCAGGGATGCTTCCTCCTGATACATCAAACATCAGCCATTTTTAACTCTCTGATAGAAAGATGATTAAACATAATTATTCCACTAAACAAAGATCAAATCATCCAATTTACTCACCATTTGTCAGAAATAGGTATGGGATCTTCAGTCTACCTACAAGAGAGACAGATTATGAGGCTTCAAACCATTGCCTTGAAATTATCAGACGATATGTACACTGCAACATACATTACTACCTGAATCATCGTATAATCTCCTTAAAGCTTTAGGAGAATCTCCGATTGGACTACGTCCACGAAGTATCACACCATCGATATCAAATGCAATTCCAAACGAAGGTTTATCACAATCAAATGAACTTCAATTATCACAAAATGAGTTAAAATTACAGAAATGGTAACTACTAGAAACGAATTGCTGTAGATTGATGGACGAACCTCTTTGGTGCTGAATGAAGGTGAAATAAAACACGATAATTGTGAAATTGAATTGATGGCGTCCTATTTCTGTGCTGTATAACCCTAGAAATCGCACGGATTTTCATCCTGAATTCGAACTTTATCCCTTTCGAAGACGGTGCGGCAGAAAGCGTTGGCTCTGCTTTCACGATGGTGATGAACTAATCTTCTAATTGGATCATTATACTTTGTTTCATTTGAAATTAGACCACTCAAAATCTTGTAAGGGTGTTCGGTCCGGTTTTTACGGTTTTAGGTTAAACTATAAACCGAACCGCTAAAAATAAAAACCGAACCAAACGGAACCGTTATAAATGGTTTGGTTTCGGTTTTGGTATGTTAAAAAATAAAAAGTAAAGGCTACTTTTGCAAAAAAAAAAAAGAAAAGAAAAGAAAAACTTATATCATTAACCTGTCCAAAATTATAAACTGTGTAAAAAAACATTACAAAACCTTTATAAAATACAAGAAGACTATTACAAAACCTGTTATCAAATACAAAATTTGTCTAGAAAACATGATATCCAAAAATAAACCAGCAAATCCAAAAACAACCAACTTACTTTTCAAAGTTATAAAACATCAAACACTAACCAAACAACCAATAACTTAACTAAATAGTATATTCAAATCAAAATGCATACACACACACACATACACACACATACGGTCCGGTTCGGTTTTTTACGACCGGTTTTTGGCAAAAACCATAAACCAAACCGTTCATCACGGTTTTGAACTTTCGAAACAACCGACCAAATGTATAGAAAAAAACCGACCGTGAAACCGAACCGATCGGTTTGCACGGTTTTGCGGTTTCGAACCGAACCGTGAACACCCCTATTGTAAGCTGTGTGTTATTGTGTGTGATGGGCCGTTTATAAAAAAATAGTGTTTGATGGGGCTTGAGAGGGTCGTCATGTTTTGGTGGACGCGCCTCTCACCCCGTGACAACCGTTTGAAGCCAAAAGAAAAAAAATCAACCCTTTGACCGTTGGAAGAAGAAAAAACTCAAAGCATGGAGTTGTTGGAGAAAAAAATAATAATAATTTTAAATCACTATAAATAAATCACTCCTCTCATGATAGATAAAAAGAAATAGCATATGATAGATAATCCATGAAGGATTTGGAAGAAAAGTAAAATTCGAGACACTATGTATGCTTGTATTAATTTGAATAATATGATTTTGAAGGACAAAGGAAAAACTATTTGCCAAAATTACGAAAAGATCAATGCTCCGGTTGAAGAGGTTACACCGAAAAAAGAGAAAATACGAGCCGAGATCCGAAGCAGGGAAATACATAACATGCTTAAAGGTGATTTGGTTGAAGATGTCTGGAAAATCGAAAAGAAAATATGTAGTTTTTTTTTAAAGTATTTAATTTTATTTTAATGTTTTATTTTAATTTTATTATGTAGTTTAAGTTTTTTATCATGTAACTTTTTAAATTTTATTTTGTAATATTAATTTTTTAACAATATTACGTCTTTTTTAATTTAATTTATAATAAAAAAAATAAAAATCAAATAAGAAAATATTGAATAAATGTTGTGATGACGTGAAGTGATACAGAAGTGATAATGAAGTGATGATAACACATGTAATGATGATATAGAGTGATAAAGGGTAATAGTGTTGGTTAATTATGTGACGCATACGTGGAGTGAAGGGAGCATGATGATAACACATAGCCTAATGAAATCAATGTTTTCATAACCAAACTGGATGTCGAACCAGACGTCTTACTAGTTACTGGTAGGACCGATTGAACCGGTCAGACCGGATTTAAGAACCGGATAACATAATAAATATATAATATATTCCAAAAAAGTATATAATTATAAACATATTTAAACAAACATAATTAACTTTTAAGCAAATATAACCGTGTTAAAAAAATATAGGATTTGGTTTTTATGTTTCATTCTTTAAATTTTAGTTAAAAAAACTGAAATTCGGTCCCATCAGTGAACCAACCGTTTAATTTGACTCCGGTTCTCATGCCTACTGTGGGCAGGCTGACCAGTCCGGTTCTGAAAACATTTAATTAAATCATTATACATTCTTCAAGTAAATAACCGGATTTTGTTAGAAACTTGATTGAATTTAGTTAGAGTTAAAAGTCTTTTCGAGATTTATTCAAATGAAAACCAACGAGTATAGTTATATTATTCAAATTAAGTACAACTTATTTTTTATTGCTTTGTGTTTATAAACATTTCTTTTGTTTCTCGACTAACAGTAGTTCTCAATTAAACATCTCGATTGTTTCATATAAATTTTTGAGGTAAGTAAACCCAAAAAGAAAAATGAGATCACTCTTATACCACTTGCATATCAGTAATTCAGTACCGATGAAAAGTACTATAATCGAAACAAATATAAGTATAAACCAAATATTGTTTCGATTTTGTTGGTTTTGTACCGATATCATTTAATGTACTAAAACCAAATGGTACCTAAACCGAAAATATAAAAAATAAATACCAATACCGAGCGTGATGATGTTCGATCAGCATCAGTTTGGTACCGGTATTAGTACAATACACAAGCGGTACCGAAAACCGGTTCATCAAGCGGTACCGAAAACCGGTTCATCATGTTCATCGCTTTAGTGTGCTGGGTTTCATGTTTATCATTAATTTCTCATTTTTATTTTGTTTTATGTTATATAGTTTAGCGTTTTTATTACACAATGAGTTGTGTATTTAATATACTAAAATCTTAATACTACCGAGGCGGATCCCTTTTCTGCCTTTTAACTATATAGGATGAAAAGCTAAAGGTAAAACTCAGTGGTATCTTGATTGTGAGATAAAACATAAAAACAATAAAGTCTTGGGATCAAATCTTATAAGAAGGATTTTCTCAAAGTATTGAGTTTTCTTCAGAATTAGTGACTTGATAGATCAGATGATACTGCTTGTGGCATGATTATACTCTAGTTATTCGTTATTAATCTAAATTTATCCTTAAAATATATGATAAAAAAAAAATGCTAAAAACAAGTTTTAATCGAATGCACTATGTTTGACATCAACTGAAATTTTACATAAATTGTATTTTTGTCATTATGGCATTACCTTACAGACTGACGCTACAAAATATTAATACTACCTAGGATCTATGGTCATCAGCATTTATATTTATAAAATTAAAATATTATATTTTAAATCGAAAAAAAATTATAGTATTATTCACCAATATAATATAAAACCTAATAGAGTTAGAAATTAAAATCATCAAATTAATACCTAAAGTTATTACTGTTAACAATTGTCAAAAAATTAGCAAGATTCATCGTTCACTATCGTTGTTAAAATGTAAATAAGTTCTCGAATAATTGGATCTCCCTATGTTTGGCTACACCTAGCTTGTGCCTCGCCAAAGGCGCTGTTGTGCTTTTGAAATTTTCTTGCTTTCATCTAGTCATCTGCCTAATGAGCAGGCGCATCTTCTTGCCTTTGCGCATAGGCAAGCGCTTTTGACTACCATGAATTTTCTTATCACTAGAAAATGTCATGTGTTTCTTAATAATCATGGACGAAGCTATTTGTGAGGGTTTGTGGTCACGGGACCCCACTGAATCTTAGCTCGTTACTAAAACGTATATTGTGAGATTACTTTTGACCATGCAAGATTTTTTGAAGTAATCTCATAAATATAATTGAAAAGGAGTTATAACACCAAAATTGAATTTGGTGTAATGTTTATTGAGAGAATAGTATCATTCTTTTAAAATAGATCTAGGGTTTGAATCCAATATGAGTCAGGTTTTACCTTTTTAATTCCAAATTATAACCAGGCTTAATTATATAATTACCCCAAAATAGGAAGATTCACCCACTAACAAACTTCACTACTAAGACTCTTTCAAACTAAAAACTAGCCTAGATAATATAATTGAACATATGGCTAATTAACAAGCTACTGACCCGAACCGACTCGACCCATAAACGACCCATCAAGATTAATCCAACATTCACCCCTTAATCTTGATGTCGGATCTTGCTATTGATTTTAGTGGGATTGTGTTAAACTAACACCCCAAAATTTAAAAATACACTCTCAATACGGGTCGTACTGCTAGTATGGCCCGTCTCATTCATCGGTCAAACATTTTTCTGACATCCTATGACAATGATTGGCAGCAAGAGGGGCCGTACTGGTCAGTACGACCCGTCTCATTCATCGTACAAACATACTTTGACATCCTAGGACAATGATTGAAGCAAGACGGCCCGTACAGATCTGTACGTTCCGTCTTGATTTTTCAACCCTGACAGTGGTGACATTCTAGGACAATGATTGGGATCAAGACGGTCCTTTTAGACCTGTACGGGCCGTCTTGAGTAACTTGAAACTTTATATATAAAGTTCGATCGTTTCAAACGAACGTATCAATTTTCAAAGATTTCTAATACTAAATTCGTCGTTCTGGGATGGAAATTTTTTCAACGATTACGTGCCAGATTTGAATGAAGAGCCTCCTGTTGAGTATTCATACGGCACGATAGATCTGAATGTTGAACCTCATGTTGATATCAGTTTTGAAAGTCAAGCATCGTACGCGCAACAAAACGATTATGAGTTTGTGTATTCTGACAGTAAACAAAGAAACCCGGGGGTGACTTATGAAGGAAAAACGACCGATTCACACATTAACTGGGAAACAAACGAGGTACAGTTAACTGAAACATAGATGTTTATGATTGTATATAATGATTATTAGTTATAGTATTTATTAATTTTATATGACAGGAATTTATGTCCGAAGAAACGCTTGTAGGGTGGGTGAAAAGTCGAACAATAGACAACGGTTACATTGTAGTCAAAAAAAGAACGAATAAATCAAAGACAACAGACAATGCTATCAAGGTCTGGCTCATGCGTGACCGTGATGATGAGCATAATAGCATTGCAATCTTTAGACAGTCAGGCAACAAAAAAATCAGTTGCCCATTTCAACTGATAGGGTTATACAACGAAGTTCTTGAATCTTGGAAACTACAGGTGATTAATGACAATCACAATCACGAACCTGCTCGGAATCTAGAGGGTCATCTATATGTTAGAATATTCACTCAGGAGGAACAAGATATGGTTGAGAATCTGACCGAGCAACACATGGATCCTCGTAACATTCTTTCAAGCATTAAGAAACATAACCCTGCAAACATGTCCATCTCTAGAGATATATACAATTTACAACAAAAAAAATGAAAAATAAGAAGAAATTCGGTGATACTCTGAGTATCATAGTCAGCGTTATGTTTACTATACCCGGGAAGATTCTGAAACAAACATCGTGGAAGACATTTTCTTAAGTCATCCAAAATCGTATTGCTGGTAGTGTGCATTTCCGCACATACAGATGATTAACGCGACGTATAAAACGAACCAGTACCGACTTCCATTTATTTGAATTGTTGGCGTGACTTCCACACACCAGACGTTTAGTATTGCTCATGCGTTCGTAAGCAGAGAGCATGAGGAAAACTACGTCTAGGTTTTGGAAATGGTTAAGAGTATGTTGAATAAATGAATGGAGCCACGTGTTATCATAACAGATCAAGACCTTGTTGTTATGAGTGCGTGTCATAAGGTATTTCCAGAAGCTGCAAAATATCTTTGCAAATGGCACATAGACGAAAATATTGCCAAACATTGCAAGGAAAGCTTTTCGGATGCAAACTGGAAGAAATTCAAAGCCGTTGGGCGAATTTGTGTAACTCTCCGACAACAGAGTTATACGACTATAATTACAGTCGTCTGTACGAAAGATTTATCAAAGATAACAAAAAAATAAGCATCATATACCATCATTATTATTATCATTGGTTTTTTGTTTCATTTTAGGAGTTCTGGAGTATCTGATGCACACCTGGTTAAACAGTTACATAGATATGTTTGTAACATCATGGACCAATAGAACGCGCAACTTTGGTCAACTTACAGCAAACCGGGTGGAAAGTCAGCACTCAAACCTAAAAAAGATACCTCAGATCAACAAACATAACACTTGCCTCGCTTTTCGGTTTCATAAATGAAATCATGCAATCACAGGAGGTAAAAATGAATCATGATTTTGAAACGAGCTTGATTAAAACAATGGGTCATCATAAACTACCAATATTTGTACCACAAAGCTCTTGATTTGTTGGTCGAGGAAAAAGATAAAATAAGGGTTATGTGCGATTCAAATATGTCGTGCAGCCACCAGCTTTGGACGAGTTGTGGGTGGTCGTGCACTTTTCATATATCAAAATACTTAAACACAGGTTCTCAATACTAAATCTAAAGCTTACATGTTTCACACGTAATTACTGGTATATTATTATAAATCATGCAGATACGAAGATATCACTCTCTGAGATAGACATATTTTGGACAAAACTTAACACAACTAACCCAACATTATTAGAAGAGGAAGAAATTGGTGTTATAGGACAAATGGGTTTGGTTACAGAAGAAATAAGTTCCAAACCTCCTGAGATAAAAAAGAGTCTAATAAAGACAGTCCTGTCGCAGGTATTTCCAAATAAAAGCGACAAAAAACGCCTTTAGTTCAAAAAGACAAACGTGGTCGTCCAACTTTAAAAGTTCAAAAACTTACAGAGCAAGACGTTGTTAAAGATAGCTTAGTGTCCCAACATAGAACATTTGAACCTTCGAGGCATAGTTCGTTTACAACTACGGCCGAGAAGAGTCAGAAACCCGTATTTCGGCACAGTTGTTCCACATCGGTATCAAAAGGTAAGCAACCATCAGACTTGCAAACTCAAAACGAGTTTCAGTTTCCACGTAACATGAAGCCATAAGGACTAAACAATGTTAATCGCTTCGGTCGTCACATCCTTCCTATAATTCAACCTTACGTGATAAACACACAAGATGTCGATCCAGATGGTAACTTTGGTTTTCGTTCTGTAGCCGTGGGTTTAGGATTCCATGAAAATCAATGGGCCTTTATTCGACAACAACTCTTGCAAGAATTGGATATCCACGCAGATATGTACAGATATGTGTTTAACTCCTACGACCCAGGTATGTATTTAGCTTTATAGATCATTAATATTGGTGTTTTATTTGTTAAATATAGATCTAGGGGGTTTTTTCGGATTTGGGGTTTCGAACGAAGAACAAGACGTGCCGTCTTGCCCAGTAACGACCCGCATTGTTCATCTAATTTTGAATTAGAACAAGAACAAGACGGGTCGTCTTGCCCAGTACGGCCCGTACTGTTCAACATAGGAAGAAGATGGTCTGGTTTGAATTTATTGGGTGAGACGGGCCGTCTTGACCAGACGACTTGGTTTGGGCAAGACAGGTCGTCTTGGTCAATATGGGTCGTCTTGACCAGACGGCCTGGTTTGGCTTGGTTTTAGCCTGGTTTGGCTTGGTTTGGCTTGGTTTTAGCCTGGTTTGGGTGAGACGGGCCATCTTGGTTAGTACGGGCCGTATAAGCAACGACCTAGTTTGGGTTGTCGGAGCCCAGCGCAACACAGATTGGGCAATTCTAGTTGAGGTTGGTCAAGCTGAATGGCCCAGGGCCTCGCCTGAGCCATACTAGGCGAGGACACACCTTGGACCTGCCTGTTTGATATAGCGAATCTACTTACTTACCGGCTCATTACAGTGGAGTTTCTATCTACGCTCCGGCTCATCAGGCGTCCGTTGCTGACCAAGAGGAGGGGGATCCGCTGCCTGACATCGAGTTCTCGCTATGCAGTCAGCATTTTGAGATGAAGATCGAGAGATTTGCCGTGCTGATCGGCATCTACTACGAGCCGGAGTCGGTTATGAAGGCCTTCGTTCAGGGGCAGAACATAGGGAAAGGATGGTGTGATTAGGGTGTGTTGGCCTCATATCTCCACAGCCCAGTTTCAGAGCCACAGAGTCCGAGCTTCGACGATTCGTGACCCACTTATCTGGTACATCCACAGGTGCATCCGGACGACTATATCAGCACGTGGACAGAGCCAGGAGTGGGTGACGACGTGAAATTTGTTTATCTTCATTCATTGATGACCGACAGGCCGTGCAACCTTTCACGTTGCTTCGCTTTGTACTTCCCAAATTTCTATCACCGACAGGAGCGCGGTACTTTATGAGGTGGAGCATATGTGACACATATCACACATACCAGAGGCTTCCTCCATTTTCTTAAGGATTTGACGGCGATCCAGCCCCGTAAGCTGGATCGTTGAACGATGCTGAACATGAGCATATCTGCGGACATCCAGCGTGTTGGCTTGCGCTTCATTGGATCAGACGGCCGCATCTGGCAGCCAACCGAGATGGCAGTCGCGCAGCAGCTACAGCCGCCCCAGGACCAGGCTCAAGGGGAGATTCCAAACCCCGAGCCGATTCGGCAGGAGCCCGTCCCGTCACCACCACAGCAGGAGTAGCCGCAGGACCCACCGAAGTACAAATATTCATGTACTGTAATGCCTGAAATACAGTGATGTTACATGTTACACTACGTTGTTACTTTGATGTAATTATGAAAGCTAAAAGGCTGGAAGAAAATGACGATACTTACATTGATGTACTTATGTAATACGAAAAAAAGGACGTGACATTGTATTTTTTTTGTTACGTTGATGTAATCATTAGAAAACGCTTGTTGTAAACTATTAATTAAGCATCTGAATGTTAGTTTGTATCAATTTTTTATAGTTTATTTAATTATCATGTTATATTTTATGTATTATCACTTTCTTACATTAATGTAATTACTAACGACTTGAAAAAATGACAAGACTATACTTGAATTAAAGAGAAAAATATGATGAGTTTAATGATGTAATTTTTATAAAATAATAACAATTTATATAAAAATATGAATGTTTAAAAACAAGGGGATAAACTTAAAAAAAATGAAAATATAGGTGGTTGAATCAAAATTTTGAGGGGTAGTAGCCGATTGACATTTATGCACTTTTCACATAAAAAATTGCACTATTGTAGTTAATGTCATTTGAATTTCCTGCTAAGATTTAGTTATTCGGTTATTGAATTAATAGTGTGTTAACAATGGATGTCTTCCCTATATATACATGTGTGTGTATTATAAACTCACAAGGTTATTAACCCGTGTATTACACGAAACAAAAATAAAATATTAAATATTAAATATTTATAACTGATAATTTAGAAATGATAAAACAATATTTTGATGGATAATTAAGATACGCATTAATAAATAATCTAAATAGTAAAACAACAACATAATTGGTATTTGAGAGGTAAGATACACTTTTGTAATTCTTAAAGTTTTTTTTAAACGACCAATGAAAACATAAAATATGTCTAATATGAATTGAATAAATTTAACCTGTAATGAACCAATTGTTTTATGAAATTTGTATGTTGAATATAATATCAATTGTTAGTGAAATAAGAAAATAATTAAGATTTAAAAATTATATTTTAAAAAAGATATAATTGTAGTCTACTTATGATAATTAAGTTATAATACATTATTAGAATAAAAAAATTATATTTTTGCATTTAAGTATGCAGTTAAATTATTTAAAATTATTAACATTAAATATGAGAGAGAGTTAGTAAAATAAAAGGGATATTATCATATATCTCCTTACTAAACATCAAAATTACATATATCCCCAATGTTAAACTAAAATTACAAATATTCCAATGTTCCAAAATTGCCCTTTTGTTAGGAGAAATATGTAAGTTGTTTTTAGTTAGTTCATTAAGGGTATAATAGAAAATACATAATTTGTTTTTTAATTAAATGGATAAATATGTAACATATTTGGTTTAGAAAGAGGGAATATGAATTTAGTTTTATGACTGAGTAAATATGTAATAAATGGTTTTAGCAAGGGGATATATGCAATTGACCCAAAATAAATTGACGGAGAGATGAATATATGAATGACAAGTGTCAAAATTTAAGAATAAATGGATATGAGAATGACAAGTGGCAAAAATTATTGATAAATGAATAATGTGAGAGTGACAAGTGATAATTTTGCTATTATTTTTTTAGGTAGTATACATATAGATATAGATGTGTTACACATGATTGTATAATAGACAATATATAATCTACAATATTTACATATATTTATATAACATGTAAAAAAATTATATAATTGTAGTATTTGTATTACATGCATCAATCAAGTCTACCAAAAAATTACAATAATATATCACAAGTCTCTAAATAATTATTTATACACAAGATTTGTTGTTTATTTCTAACTTTAACTTCTTTATCAATTATCATATGACAACTCAGAAAATTTTGTTTCCAAACACTATCGACACCAATCAAATTTCGGGACGAAATTTTTTACAATAAGGGATGCTGTGACACCCGACAATTTCAGGTAAATTGCAATACTTACAAACTCTATAAATACATCCACGTTTCATACATTACACTTGATTAGAATTAATTAAGTGTGTTAAACATTTCACAAAGTCGAGTACAAACATTTACAAATAGGTAATCGGGGGAATTGCCAGACCGTACACTACACATTGATTTGGATTAATTAAGCGTGTCAAGCATACCACAAAGTCGAGCACAAACAATTACGAGTCGGTAATTCAAGGAATTACTCAATCGCATACGAGTCTCGTTCCACAAACGCTAGTGAACAAACAAATCAATAATTCAAACATACGAGCATGTTTATACGTGATTACGTGTTAATATGAATTAAACGTTTGGAATAAACAATACGAATCAAACACGAGATAAAGCGAACAAACGAAATTGAAATTATGGAAACTCTACCCTTCGTGGTACGCCACCTAGCCCGGTGAAACACGTCGCGATATGTGACGACAATTGAAATTCCCTTGACGGTACACGAAGATACCCGGAACCGGGACACGACTATTTTGTTTGTCGCGATACGCCAAGAACTCCACCCTACTCCTTGGCGGTACGTGACGAGGCCTAGGCTTCAAAAAAAATCTATAAATACCACCCCTTCTTCACAAATCATTTATTTTACCCACATCGCCTTTGCCGCGATTCTCTTGACAAAACCTTCCGCAAAAACACCATCCAAGCTCTGCAAACACTACTCTTGCCACTTCCTTGCATTCTTTGACGTTTCGGGAACGTTGAAGCTCGAAGAAGACGTCGGGAGACCCGTAGCAGCCACATCTTGCAGGAACTTCATCATCAGCCATCATCCATGCTTTGCATTGTCTGTTCTAGCTGAATCTAAGCTTCCACAACCTTGTAAGGTAGTTTTAATGACTATTCTCACTTAAAAACACACATGCAACTCCAAAACAATGACATGCACGGATTGACAGATGCTTGTGAGGAAAGAACTTGACGCGCAATATGGATTTGAAAAACTTTGTTCACTGATGGTGGTGAGTAAGGAAGATGTGAAGAAAAAGATGTTTTGCCAAAGTTGAATGTAGATGAGGGTGGGAGGGTCTTTGTTTAAGGCTTGTTGGTTTATGTTGGTTAAATGATACGTTACTTATAGGTAAAGGAGACGTAACATCGTGGTAATAATAGTAGTAAAACTTTGCATTACTAGGAGATGGTTGAGTTGGAGATTGTTGATAATGTCTACGAACCCATAAAACAGGAGGGGAGGGAATCCTTTCTTTAACAGCAGATCCAACACGGGCTGCATCCTTCGGGTAAATGGGGGGGGGGGGAACTTTGAATGATGGTTGACATTTGGGGAACTTGTCCTAGGTTTCTTGAAATATTTGGTGTCTTCTTCAACTTTGAAGAAAACTTTCTTGTCATTTGACATGCTGGAAGATAGAAAACAATGACAAACTTGGTGTGAAATGGTATAAACAAGGTTATGGAGCTTTATGTTCTTTATATAGAGCTTTAAAAAATAGATAAACGTGGTAGTTGGGGGTTAAATAAATGGGTAGTTGAAATTACAAAAAAGTAAAACCTAATAAATGCACAAAATATAAAACTTCATTCAATTTACATGTCGATAACGAACTTGTTACATACTAAAAACATCTCCATTACACGTTAAATAACGTACTTGTTACATACTAAAAACATCTCCAAAACCTGCTTAGTACCAAAACATCTTCAAATACACACTGTCTTAATACACAAAAATATAACTTCCATATACGCATCAATACGTCTGCAAAACATTAATTTAATACACAAAATAACGAAAACTCCTTAAAACACACTGATTTAATAAACAAAATAACTAATCGTCATTTCCTTGTTCTTGGAAAAAAGCTTGATGGAATCAAATACCCTTTCTTCTTACAATTACGTGAATCATGCCCGGTTACATATTTCTTGTATGTATGACAAAGCCTTGGGGCCTTAACAGTTTGCTCGAAGGCTTCTTCCAGTATACCTTTCATACGACGTCTCTTCCCGCAACCTTTGTTTCGAATACCTTGAGGGTTGCTGCAATCTAAATCTGCACCCACTGCTCCCTTTTCCCTAGTTAAACCAACCAACTGTTGTATATCAGCAACATTAATCCCTTTCTTGTTTGAATCCGCGAATTCCAAAATAAATGTGCTGCTTTTCAATTTTTTCACCTTGGAAGCAAACACTGAAAGTCTCTCCGAATCGTAACGAAGTGAATCAACGCATTCAGCCACAACATCTAAAATCTCGTTCCTAAGCAGAGACTGTGGAGATTTATCAACACCATAACGATATTGAATCTCAAACACATGCCTCTCGATTTCCAAACCTGACAAATTTAGAAAAGGTCTACATGAAGTTTTATGTTTAGCCAATCGTTGCCTGTAATGTTGGCTTTCTATTGATGTGTCATAACACAATATAAGTTGAAATAAGATATTCACGCCACTAGAATTAACCTTGAAAGAAGCATTAGAACTCTCACACCTAGATGTAGCCTTCATTAAGCAACACATTGGTAATTCTCGAAAAAAAGCAGGGACCCACTGACTCCTAATCGCATACATGTCGCTCAACCAAACATGATCCCCGAGATGGAACTTAGAAATAAGGTCGTCCCAACGTTCTTCAAATGTAGCCAGACAAATAAACAAATTCCACACTAAACGGTGAATAGACGACCTAAAGTCTGTGTTGTTCAAGAAATCGCTAGACAACTGTTTCAATATATACATTTATCGTTATTAGTATGATGGCAATGATATACGTGATTATATAAACATGTAAAACTAATGTAAAATTTAACACCTTACGGGCAGTTTTTTCATTACGTGCCACATGCATAAACGATGTCTTGAATCATGTAGAACTTGAGATATAGTTTGGTTCATGGACAGATCTTGGTCCGTTAAAACCAACAGCAGTTGTTTCACATGAGCTTTAAGAAATGCATTAAGCAAACATGTGTACGAATCAATTGTTTCATTATGTAGCAGCCCAGCCCCAAACGTAACACAATTCTTGTTATGATCGACGCCCGTAAACGATACAAAAATCATGTTGTACCTAATGAAAAAAGACAACAAAATGTACCTAATTATAACGTAACACATACGTAAATCATATGTAACAATTCAATATGTGTTTACATATGTAGTAAAATGTACATAATTATTACATAAAAAAATGTAAACCTAAAGACATTTTAAAATTATGATGTTATCACTTTTTTTCGCTGATAAAAAAAAGTAATAAAAAAGGTAACTCATAGGTATAATAACGCGTAGTAGCATAGACAAATGATGTAATATCAGCGAAACCATATGTAACAATTCAATACATGTTCACATATGTAGTAAAATTTGTTTAATTGACATTATGATGACCACCCTTCGTAGACACCTGAAGCCTGTGAGCAATTGTAGGACCTATCCGATTCAGAGTCATGTGATGGATAAACTGCTTTGTAAAAAATATTAACTTTCAGCCTGCTTTTGTGAGATCACGATTATAAGGCTCAATGAGAGGGTGGTTGTAGCACTCAACAAACTTGTATAAGGAAAATGTTGATGTCGCTTCTGTTACTTGAACACCAATATGGGCTTTGCAATCTGTTACTTGAAAAGAACTTTTCCTGCCATGCAAGGAACTCTCAACCAACGTGTTGAACTTACGTTTGCTTTGCGGTCTTCCGGATTTGTTACACCTTAGATGCTTGTGTGTTATCACATCAACTTTGTTTCTCTTCGTTTGACCAACACGAACAGAAAACCCACACTTCAGAGCATAGTTCTTGTACATGTTAATAACATCGTCCCAAGAACCATATGTAGCACCTACATGTGGTCTTGCATCGCTATCTGAGATGGGACACCAAACCTTCGTTCCGTTGGGAGTAAGGAATGTGTACGACCTCTGCACATCTTCCTCATTTTCAAAAGGCACAAAAAAAAATTAAATACTAAAGGGTATGTTATCTTTGTGTAAAATTTAAGTAAAATACTGTTAAAATCCGTGTAATCTGGTATGTTTATGGGGATCTGTTGTTTTTCGACTCTAGATCCATCATTGCAAATTGACATAGGCATGAAACCATAAAAACATCACCAACATCACCTATTACCTCGTTTAACTGCATTAGCGTGTTTTGCGTCTGGCCGGGCTCCTCATATGATGTAGGCAATGGAATGTATACATCACAATCATTGAATACGTCATATACATCGTCCAAAACCCCCCCTTGAAGGCAACACTTTATCAATAGAACACTATGCAGAACAAACAAAAAAACAATCAAAAAATTCAGTATAAAAATATGAGCAAAAGAAAATTCAAACATATTTAACACAACCACGATTTCAAAATAAACCAACATCCATACAAAAAGCAAACACTTTAAAAAAGAAACGAGAACTAGTCTATGTAAAATAACAAAATCATGAGACTTTGCAAATTAGAAGAAATAAAAGACTCATCATTCTCTCTGGACGCCAATGAGTCAAACGTAGAAATATCAATGGTATCTTCCATTCTTTAATTTAAGAACACAAGTTAAGTTGAATAAAAATGGAGAGAATATGGGGGAAGAACAAAACATGCATAAAGAAGATCGGTTTTTTTTATATGGTTTAAGATTTCAAACTTCCTAATAAAACTACATTGGTATTATCCATGATGATGTGATGTTTGCTTTAAGAAAGAAGCTTTTAATTAATGAAACACATTATGATAAAGTACATCTCATACTATATAGTACATGTGATTTGATTAAAAAATAGAACATGATGTGATATATAAAAAAACAACAAATAATTAAGGGGTGAAACACACTTAACTTTCGAAAATCTTACCTCCAAATAACAAAAATTGTATAATTAAGTTTGTTTAAACTTTAAACAATTAGGCGGGGGAAAAAAATACAAAAAAAACGTATCTATACACGTGTGTGTGTGTATGACTAAACTTAAACGTAACTCCATTGTAATAACCTGCGCCCCCAAAAATAAAATTGCAAAACTTCAAAAATGGTCAAACTACAGGAAAAAAAATACAATAAAAGGTAAAATGAGTTCTTTTGATTCAGTGTAAAATACACGGAAACAAAATCTAAAGCATATATAAAAATCTGAGCCGGAAACACAAAAAAATAAGAAGAAAAAAACTCAGCATGCACATGATGAAAAAAACGTAAAATTACCATATTAACCCTCAGGACAAAATTACTTCAAAAATGAGGTGGCAACTCCTTGACCACACAATCTTAGTTTTCATGGTTTCCTTGTTTAAACAAGGTTTCCAAATTATGAATCCCCTATATATATGTGTATATATATATATGTATGTATGTGATGCAAGCGGTCATTATACTAAAAACAAGACTAAATTAAAGCTATTTAACCTAAGCTAAAGACACAAAATCTAATCCTAGACCTATACTTAACCTAAACACCTAGTAATAATCGGAAATCCTAAACTAGACCGCTACTAAGGCAAGTGTACCTGTCGGTGGCAGAATAGCTGGTGGAAGTCCGGATATCGAACCAATGGACACTAGTATAACAAACTAAACCTAGACTGTGAACAAACTAAGTAAAAGAGGGGGTTTTGGTGCAAACTGATAACTTGATCTGACTGAACTGACTAAACACTTAATTAACAACTACACTAAAACTGACAATATAACTGAAATCTAACTGCAGTGAGGAAAAACTGGTATATCTAGGCTGGGAATCAAAAGTATGACAGATACTGACTTGGACTGACTTATGAAGGATGAAGACTAGGATCTTAAGGAACGGACTAAGGAATGCCTAATGAGACCCAGATCAGATACCAGGCAACTCCAATGGGAATCCTAAGGCTGTAATGTATGCACTAGTCTATCGGGTCACCTTCCGGATTTTCCCTATATGCAATTGCACTCTAACGGGTGAATCACCTCCCGGATTTCTCCACCCGTTTGTATCCTAAGACACTAGAGAGCTATAAAGGTGACAACTTTGACATGGATTGACACTAACACTAAGTAGATCTAAGACAACGCCCTCCCGGGTCGTTTAACTCAAATATCCCAAGTGTAAGAGACCAACCCTCTAACCTATCACCTCCTGGATTTCTAGGTTAGGTCACACATGCAAATAACAATACTTAATGAAGTCTAATCCTATTGAATGTGATCAACAACCCATAAACTAACCTAAAACACAAAGTAATAGGCCTAACATGCATCTATGTGTGGAAAGACTTTCCTAGACACATGTAGATCAAACATTCATCATATATAATCATTCAACATATGCAAAAACCATCAAAGTTCATAACTTTACAGCTGATAACAATGCATATATCATCCACAAGAATAAATCATGTCCAAAATCATCAAAGATCAAAACTTTATCATCCCAAACCTAGATATAACCCTAGATCTAGCTAACAACCATGATAACAGTAGCTAAACAGATCTGATAATGGTCTAAATACATCATAATCTACTGATTTAAACAAAGAACATGAAAAGATAAAGAACAATACTCAAACAAGCCTCCTTCTTCACTTCAACAAGCCCTAATCAAGCCAAATACTCAATGGTTAAGCTCCAGCAGCTCCAAGGCTCGATTAGGGTTCCAAAATCGCAGAAGAAGACTCCCAAAGAGGCTGGAAAGCATCCAATTTATAGAAGGCATGAAATTAGGGTTTTAGACTGAAAATTGATCTGGGGCGCACCGCCTAGCGGGGCAGCATGAGGCTAGGCAGTGCACGCGGATGATAAGGAAACTGGCGGCTGATGATGCCAGGCGCAACGCCTGGGGCCATGTAGCCACACTAGGCGTTCCACCTAGGGTTCTTTTCTTTGTTTTCTTCGCTTGATCTACCGCACTCGATTCCGAAGCCCGTTTGTCGTCATTTCCGCTCCTTTTGGACACATTCCTGCACAAAAACACTAAAATGTAAAAAGGAAATAAAATCGACTCGAAATATTTACAAAACTAACGAAAACAAACTTAACTATGTACAAAAACGGATGTGTTAAACTAACACATCAAAAATACCCACACTTAAACCTTTTTTGTCTTCGAAAAAGCTAACAAAATGGAATCATAGATCAGGGGCTTGGTTTTTTAATATGCAAAGATTTTACATTCTTAAACCCTTGTGTATTAAACGCGATTGTTGGTATAATGGTCCAATCTAAACCCAAACACCAATTTCAAGTTCCCTAATCATGATTTATTTATGTTCAAGTTTAATCATTCATCTTATGGATCCCATCCCTTGGTCAAAACGAGTTATCTTAATCCTAAACAACAGCTTTCAAGGCACAGGATCAAATCTACCGACTTAAGCCCACCTCTGTATGCAAACTACCTAGATAAAGTTTAAAATTTAAACCTAATGATGAAGATGGATGAAGGTGTGAGCATTTTGCCTTTTTATTCACTCAATTTTCTTTTGTTTTTACCTCACTTGAGCGTATTACAGCACTGTTTCACTCGGTTATGAGCTAGGGTATGACAACTGCTTTTTAGCTCTTATTCTCTCTTTCTTTTATTTGCACAGGCTCAGCTCACTTAGTGGATTGTGGAATTTTTTTTATTTCGCGGGCGCCATAAGTCTCGGATTTATTTTCATAAAAAGAGAACATATGTGCCAGGTTTAAATTTTAAGAAATCTAGGTTGTTAGTTTACAAAGGTTCCTTTATTCACTATTACTTAGTTTCAGATTTCCCAAGTTTTCCAAGTCTTAAACCCACAAGAATCCTGAATTTAAGTTTAGTCTATCAAATCCTAAGGAACTTTCTATCGGCTGGGCCTACCAACAAATCCCAAATCAATACACAAGTTAGCCTTTAAAAACCTAAGCCCTAATCATAGTCCGATCATCTTCCATTTGCAAAATGCAAGCAAGAACAAAGACATTTTTCAAGACTCTAGTTATATACATCCTAAAACTCTAGACTCAATCAGAAAATGCAAAATAAATAAATAAATAAACAAATGAATATTTACAGAAAGATAAAACTAAGGTAAAAAGTGGAAAAGACTTAGCTGATCATGCAACATTAGCACGAGTGAGTCTAATCCAAAAAGAAGTCAATCAACAGCCGGTCGTTTGCAAATGAAGTAGTCTAAGTAGCCGCCACCCGAATGTAATTGAGTACGAGTGGTTAAAACCAGACTGCAAATTAAGATCTCAAACACCCAACTAGATTAACTGAAAAATAAAAAGACTCAAATACTGACTTGATCAATTATTTACAACTGACTTAATTGAAAGAAAAATCTTTTCGTAAAGCTTTTGATTTTTTACTTTTTTTTTGTGTTTTTAACTTTAAATATTTATCAACTGAATTATTTAATAACAAATTCTAATTTATTTACAAAAATTTCAAAAATTTTATTCTAATTTACAAAATTTTATAAAAATTTGACTTGATATTTATTATGACTTGTTTTTACAAAAAATAAAAACTAAAAGGCGCCAGCCTGACATACCCATACTTAAAACAACACATTGTCCTCAATGTGGATTCAGAACTGGCGAACAAATATTAAAATTATATTTACAAAAGGTAAGCAACGAACTCCCTGAATATATGTAGACGTGTCATGAATGGAGTTGCGCGCCTTTAAGTATATACAACATACAACTCATACAACAACGATTAAAACAACAAAAGTTAAATTACAATTTACATTACAATATTACAAATACAACAGATGAATTACAAAATTAAACAATTATACACAACCACTATAAATTACAAATTTTTACAATAAATTTACAAACAACACATGATATAAATATACAACCATAATTACAACACAAACACAAATGTAAATATAACCACAACAACACAAAATTAAAATAACAACGATTAAGACATGCCAGAATAAAATGTACTACAAAATCTGTTCGAATACATGAAAGTGAAAATAAAAATACATCACCTAAGGTACATACAAACTACTCCGCATCCTCGTCCTCATCCTCTCCGCCCTCGGAATCTGTGTCAGTGTCTCCCTCGAGGTCAGGTGGAAGGCGGGGGTCTGGCATCCGAGGGGCCAACTCGATCTCGAAATGATCCGCTATGCGCCTCAGGCTGTCCTCAATCGCGTCTAACCTCTGAAGGAGATAGCGCTGGGTAATACGAGGACGAACAGGGGGGCGTGGCGGGACATCGCGGGCTGGTCGCTCCCTCCGATGAAGGATGCGGTGCGTAGATGGCGGAGGCACTGTGGGAACAGGGGCAGGAGGATCCTCCAAAATGGGCGCCCACAGGGGTGGCACGTCCCACGTGACCATCCCCGACGTCTGCATATCGTGGAGAGCGTATGGCCTCCCCGACGAGGTCTCGCAAATGATGCTAGTAAGATAGTGGCGAGGTTCGCCGGGTGGCGACCATGGAGGCAATAGAGGCAGAACACATCAAAATAGCTTACCTTGTCCTTGCCAGAATGACGCGGAATCAAGGTGCTAGTGATAATCCGATGAATGTAGCGCAAGAGAGGATCGCGGATTTGTGTCGCTAGCCGCCGGTCAGTGTGCGGAGGAACCGCAATCGTCCTCCAGAAGATGGTCATCTCCTCCTCTGTAACGTATCCGGGCCGGGCTGACCTAGATACGCCAAGCAGGAGGCCCTCAAACGGTCCAGCGGTCACCTCCTCCCTGGAGTAGATACCCATGGCGACCGCAAAATCGGCGACACTCATGCGGTGTGTCGTTCGACCTAGGGCGAACGACACTGCTCCAGGGGCGGTGACGGATCGGGCGTCGTAGTGGAAAGTGGAATGGAACTCCACCGTGAGCTCCGCATACTGCGGCCACTGACATCTCAGTAGGTATACCCACGGTGGAGTCAGCATGGAATCAAACTCCTCTAGTCGGCCGAGCCGCTCGACCACCGCTCGATCAAATCCCCTATGCTGTATGGTCTCTAACCCTGCATGTGCTGTCATGTGTGCATACTCCAGCGTGTCCGTCTCGAACCGCAAGAAAGTATGGCCGTGTAAGGATCGCAGCTGTGGAAGTACCGGGCGAGCGTGTGGAGGCGGCACGTCCAAGGGTGCTGAATAACGAATCTGACGTGGTGGGGGCGGCTGCCTCTGCGCTTGCGCCTGTGCAGTGGTCACGTGGTGGGCCCTCTTGGCCCTGGTGCCCGAAGTCGATGCATCTGCCATCTCTGCGATAATTTACAACAAGCAAATATACAAATAATTACAAACTAACTACAAGCCTAATTTCTAATTTATTATTGATTTTATTTTTGAAAAATGTTTATTTATATACAATGTTGTTTATTATGGTGTTTATGTAGAATTTTGTTTGAATTAACTTATTAATTTGTGATATATATATGTACAAAGTGTTATTCTTTATTATATACAAACTTTTATTTTAGTATACAATTAATTTAATAAGTTACAAAAATTATACATACATATTATACATACATTTTGTGTTCAATTATTTCATACAAGTGTACATTTACAACTTTTATATATGTTAAAAGTATTATACATATATGTTATACATATTTATTATATTATTGAACATACAATATTTATTAATTTAATACAAGTAATAGTACAAGGATACAAATTTATTTGTGAAGTTACAACATGATACATACATAATTTTATTAATTTCTAATATACATACTACATTTTTATAATTTACAATACAATCGTTTTTATTAAGTTTACTTTTGTACAAAATTATTTATTCATAATATACAATTTTATTTTATTTATATACTTAAGGAATTTATTATTTAAAAGTACAATATATTTTTACAAGTGTTTTATTTAAATTACAACATTTATTATTTTTAGCATACAACATATATATTTATGTTAATTTACATATACATTAATATTAAACATACATAAGTTTACATACATACATTATCATTACATATACATATACTTATTTTACAAAACATATACATATACAATTACATCTACATACAAAATAATATACATTTATTGTTATTAATTTTTAAACTTATTTATTTGACAAGAATTATTTTATGTTACCTTATATTTATACATATATATATTTATGTTATATTATTGTTAGTGTTAGCATACATACTACTTATACATTATTTATACAAAAGTAGTATTATCATGCTTATTTTATATTACACTATTTTTTATGGTACAAATATTTATTTATTTTACATACATATTCATTCATTTTTATTATATTTTAAATTATTTTTATTTTACATACACAAAAGTTATATTACAAACATTATTTATTTTACAAAGAGCTTCTACATATATTTTTTATATTATTATTATTTTCTGTTTTTATTTTCTGAAACCATTATTTTTATTATTTATGTATTTTATTTAATTTTATTTATTAGTTATTTATTTGTTTATTCAATTGTGTAACTGAAAATATAATAAAAAAAATAAAAATAAAAAGAAAAAATTTGAAAAGGGGGCTTCTGCATCAGAGGGTTTTCCCGGACAGAATTTCCGATCAATCATCAACTAGACTTAATCCCCAAATCAAATCCAGCCTGACCTAATCTAGCCAAGTTCCAATCTATTATGTAAATCGAAAAATCGAAGGAAAGAAATAGGGTTTACCGATAGTGGTGGCGGTAGTGTGGTGGTGCTGGTACGACTGTAGGTGGAAGATGGTGGTCGTACGGAGGAGGACCGGAGCAGCAGCGGTGTGGTGGTAGCGAAGATGAGCGGCTTCTACTGGCGGTGAAGACGGCGGCTGATGTTGGGGGTGAAGATGCGGTGACTCGAGACGATGATGGCGAAGGCGAGCGGTGGAGACGGTGGGTTCTGCGGTGGTGGAATCGAACGGCGATGGTGATGATGATGATGTCCAGATGACGACGCCTCCTGGAGATGATGGAGACCTTGACCGGTTGAAGGAGGCGACGAATGGTGGTGGTTGGCGATGATGAGGATGTTCACGACGGTAGTTGCGGCGGTGTGCGGCGTAGGAGGATTAGGGTTTAGGCGTAGATGATGGTGGTGGCAAGTGATGGTAACCGATGGTATGTGGTTGATTTTATTTATTTTTTTCGAATTTTCTGGAGCCGCGCGCATCGCGCGAGACCGACTACTGGTCTAAGGCGTTACGCCTCAGACTAAACGATTCAAATCCTTGTAACCATCCGCGCGTATCGCCTGTCTCCGGGTGCTGGTATCAGGCGTTGCGCCTGAGGTTAATTTTAATGTTTTCCAGCTTTTTTTTTTATATTAAAAACTAAAAGAAATTTCTAATAAAAATTAACTAATTAAATTCTAACTAAATTAATTCCTAAAACTATAACTAAAATTTTTAACTAAACTAAATCCTAGAATGATTACTAAGCAATTAACTTAATTAAGAATTCTAAACAACCTAAATTAAACTAGAACACAAAATTAAACTAAATTAATTAACGAAAATAAAATCAAAATCAATATAGAATTAAAAGCAAACAAACCTTAACAAAATTAAAGACTAAAATTAACCTAACAGAATTAAAAGAAAAATCGAGTTAAGTAACTAGCGACGTAAAAAGTAATCAGATTTAATGCCCGGTAATGTAATCAACCGTACGAAATGGTGATTCGAACGTGCCTGATGACGTACCCACACTTGAATCCGACATGATCGTGCAAACACACATACATCTCTTAATCACACAAAACTTGATGAACTCAAACTAAACTATGTACACTATATACAAGTTGGGCTGAAGCCCGAATCCCTAACCTGCTCGGGATTCGAGGGGAACAACCTCCTCATCAGACGGAATCGGGCCTCCAATGTAGGGCTTCAAACGGTGCCATTGACCTTCCACGTGTGGTCACCCGATTCCAACTCAACCGCACCATGCGGGAACACCTCGCGAACTACAAACGGGCCTCTCCACCTTGACTTAAGCTTCCCTGGAAATAGCCTCAATCTCGAGTCATAAACCAAAACGCGATCGCCCTTTGCGAACTCCTTCACATTATTCAATCGCCTGTCGTGCAGCGCCTTCGTGCGCTATTTATAACTCCACGACTGAGCGTACGCCTGTAACATCCCGAAATTTTTATACAAGTTACTTGAACTTACAAATGGGTAACGAAATTTTTATACGACTGAGCGTACGCCTGTATTCATACGGGGTAAGTATGAGGTTGCTCCCGTACTCGTTACGGGGTAAGTATGACGTTGCTCCCGTATTCATATGGGGTAAGTATGGTTGCTCCAGTACTTGCTACTGGGTAAGTATGGATCTGTAGAACGCTTCGGCGGGACAGATCAACGGTTATGGAGCCTTGTGCCGGCATAAGCCCACTGTTCGTATGGTAACGGTGGAACGTATGATGATGATGATGTAAGGATGTTATGTGCTAAGGTTATGGACTATGTGTATGAAATGATGTGTATGTTAAGTATGTTTAATGTTGTTTTATGAAAACTAGAACTCACCAGCGTAAGCTGACTTGATTTAGCATGTATGTCAGGTTGAAGGTATGATATGAGAAGGCATGGAGCTCGGGCATAGAGTCATACGATCCGGTGGTTTTTGGCAATCCGATATGTTTTTGATACAGACACTTTATTGATTTCTGTTTATCAAACTATGTTTACAATTCCGCTGCATGATTATGAAAGTTTTTAGTTTAAGAGCTATGTGTTATGATAAAAACCAACCTCTGTGAGGTGCCCGGTTTCGGGGCCTCACAAGTTGGTATCAGAGCCATAGTTTAAGAGATCTTGGCATCCCAAATGCCAAGACTTAAACTGAGAATGGGATTAATGGATGCGGATTGCCAACCACGGATGACGGATGCCACGAGTTGAATGTTTATGTATGAGTTAAGGGTTAGATGTAATGTTATGAAAGTAGTTAGTGTCATGCACATTGAAGAGATGGGATGGGAAACGTTTAGAGCCTATGAGTTGGGTAAATGGTTAATAACACTTGATCAACGTCGTTAACGATTTACAAAACTTATTCCGTGCTAAACTGATTCCTGTACTGACTCATCAATTGTTGCATCCTATAGATAGTTAGATGGCCGGACAAAAGGGTAGACCGCGAAAGAAACCACAGGAACCTGAAGAACCACATGTCGAGAATGAAGAACCTGTCAATGAAGGCGACCACGAGCACAACGAGCAACCAGAGAATGAAGAAGAGTTCACTCTTGAGCCTATCGTGGTGAAGGCTATTTCTGATGAGGTCTGCAAGATAATGGATGAGAAACTACCAGCCTTGATTGCTAAGGCACTGAAGGATGCTTTAAAAGATAAGTCAGAAGGAACTAAGGAAAGCACCAAAGAAGATGAGGTGGTGATCATTGAGACAAAGAGCGGCGACTCTATGACTGGGAAACTGAAGGGCTGTGACTACAAGTCCTTCAAAGGATGCAACCCACCAACCTTTGATGGGAAGAAGGACGCAGTGGCCACCTGCCACTGGATTTCTGCGATGGAGGCTGTTATCTCCATCAGTGAGTGCCGAGTTGACCAAGCTGTCAAGTTTGCAGCCCACTCTTTCGTTGAGGAGGCACTTCACTGGTGGAACACCGTCAAGCAATCCAAGACTACTGAGGATATGGAAAGGATGACTTGGGATGATCTCAAGGAACTGGTTACTAAACAGTTTTGTCCCAAGAATGAACTCGATAAGGTTGAAAGGGAGTTTCTGGTTTTGAAGGCTGGAAGTCTGAACCACCGCCAGTACACGTCGAGGTTTAATGAGATGGCTAGACTGGTTCCTCACTTAGTTTCTACCGAGGAACGCAGGGTGAAGTTGTACATGGAGGGTTTACCTCCGAAGGTTCGGATACATGTGAAGGCGAATGCTCCCAAGACTTATGACTCCACTGTGGAGCTCAGTGGCATAGTTTGGGATGATGTTATGTCAGCCGAGCCAGCCAAAGAAGAAGCAAAGGTGAAAGAGTCCTCCGGGACTAAGAGGGGTCGAACAGACCAACGAAAGTTTTCAAGCAAGAAGGCTAAGCGAGAAGAGATGGGCCGATGCAACAAGTGTGGGAAAAGCCACACGGGACAGTGCCTGGTGGGCACTAATTTATGTTTCAGGTGTGGAAAGACGGGGCACTTTTCTAGCAATTGCCCGAATGTTACTCGATGCTTCAACTGCAATGGATTAGGACATATGTCCAAGGATTGCAAGCTACCACGGGCCGATGCTTTGGGCTCGGGTAAGAAAGAGGAGAAAGGAAAGGAGAAGCAGAAGGCTAAAGCACGAGCCTTTACGATGACGAAGGATGATGCGATTGTGGACCCTGACGTGGTCACAGGTACCTTTTCTATCAACAATATTCCTGCTTCTGTATTGTTTGATTCTGGTGCCAGTATGAGTTTTGTGTCTTTTACTTTCTGTGATGGGTTATCTGGGAAGGTTAAGAAGATAGATCGGGTATTTGATGTAGAGACGGCTATTGGTAAGATGACCAGGGTGACTGAGGCTATTGATGATTGTTACGTTGAGATAGAAGGTCATAGGTTCCCTGTCCGATTGTTTCTTATTACCTTAGGAGGATTCGATGTGGTTTTGGGTATGGACTGGTTAGCCAAATATGAGGCTAACATTGTATGTCGACGAAAGATGATACGTTTACGTGCGATGGATGGGAGCTCCGTGACGGTTTATGGTGATAAAGCGATGTATGCGCCAAAGATCATTTCGATGATCCAGGCTGATGTTATGATGCGGCGAGGGTGTGTAGCCTACTTGGCCTACGTGATTGAGGAACGTACGGATACGAGGACGATTGATGATGTTCCCGTGGTGTGTAACTTCCCCGATGTATTCCCTGAGGAATTGCCTGGATTACCACCCGAACGGGAAATTGAGTTCCAGATCGACTTAGTGCCGGGGGCACAACCCGTTGCCAAAGCACCTTACCGTTTAGCTCCAACCGAGATGAAGGAAATGATGACCCAGCTACAAGAACTCCTTGATAAAGGTTTTATACGACCGAGTGTCTCTCCGTGGGGAGCACCGGTGCTGTTCGTTAAGAAGAAGGATGGAAGTATGCGTATGTGTATTGACTACAGGGAACTGAATAAGTTGACCGTAAAGAACAGGTATCCTCTACCTAGAATTGATGACTTGTTCGATCAATTGCAAGGTGCAAGCTGGTTCTCGAAGATAGATCTCCGATCCGGTTACCATCAGTTGAAAGTTCGAGAGCAGGATATTCCAAAGACTGCTTTCCGTACGCGTTATGGACATTACGAGTTTCTCGTTATGTCGTTTGGATTGACGAATGCTCCCGCAGCATTTATGGATTTGATGAACAGAGTATGTCGACCGATGCTGGACCGATCGGTGATAGTGTTTATTGATGATATTTTGATTTATTCAAAGAACGAGGGAGACCATGCTTGCCACGTACGTGAGGTATTGGAAATCCTGAGGAAAGAGGAACTTTATGCTAAGTTCTCCAAATGCGCTTTCTGGCTACGAGAGGTACAGTTTCTGGGTCACGTGGTGAACCCAGAAGGCATTATGGTAGATCCAGCTAAAGTGGAAACGATTATGAAATGGAGTCCTCCAAAGTCACCGACAGAAGTACGCAGTTTTCTTGGTTTGGCCGGTTACTATCGGAGATTCATTCAGGACTTCTCCAAGATAGCGACGCCACTGACGAAGCTCACAAAGAAAGACGTAAAGTACGAATGGGGTCCAAACCAAGAACAAGCGTTTTCAGTGCTGAAGGAGAAACTTACCCAAGCTCCTGTTCTAGCACTGCCGGATGGGAATGATGACCTTGTTGTGTATGCCGATGCGTCACGACAAGGGTTGGGATGTGTACTAATGCAAAGGGGAAGGGTGATAGCTTATGCTTCGCGCCAGCTAAAGATTCATGAGGCTAACTACCCGACCCACGATCTTGAACTCGCTGCAGTGGTGTTTGCATTGAAAATATGGAGACACTACTTGTATGGAGTACGGAGTACCATCTATACCGACCACAAGAGCTTGAAGTATTTCTTCGAGCAAAAGGATTTGAACATGAGGCAGAGACGATGGCTTGAGCTACTAAAGGATTATGATTGTGATATTCTATATCACCCGGGAAAGGCCAATGTGGTGGCGGATGCTCTGAGTCGCAAGACCGATCATCCTGCCATACGAGTAAAATCGTATAGTTTGGTAATAACGCCAGACTTTCTGAACAAGCTCAAGCAGGCGCAACAGGAGGGATTGAAAGAAGAGAATGTGGGTTTTGAACGCGTCTTCGGACAAGTCAAGAACTTGGAAGACAATGACCATGGGATAAAGCTACGATTCGGTCGAATGTGGGTGCCCAGAAATGGGGACATTCGAGCGAGGATTTTAGATGAAGCCCACAAGTCACGATACTCGGTACACCCCGGTGCAACGAAGATGTATCAAGATCTCCGACAGGATTATTGGTGGCCGGGCATGAAGTTTAACGTGATGCAGTATGTGAACAGGTGCCTTACTTGTGCGCAAGTGAAGGCTGAACATCAGAAGCCCTACGGATATGTGCAACCTCTAGAGGTACCGGAATGGAAATGGGAACACGTCACCATGGATTTCATCACCAAGCTACCAAAGACAGCTAAACGACATGATACCATTTGGGTGATTGTGGACCGACTGACGAAGAGTGCACACTTTCTCCCTATCAGGGAAACGTATACGTCCGAAAGGTTGTCTGAGTTGTTCGTAAAAGAGATTGTGACCAGACATGGAGTTCCTGTCTCCATTGTGTCAGATCGGGATACGAGGTTTACTTCCAGATTCTGGAGACAGTTTCATGATGCTATGGGAACGAGGTTAAATATCAGTACCGCCTATCACCCTCAGACTGATGGACAGTCAGAAAGGACTATCCAAACGTTGGAGGATATGCTTAGGGCGTGCATTATCGATTTTGGAGGAAGCTGGGATGACCACTTGCCCTTGGTGGAGTTTTCATATAACAACAGCTATCATTCTAGTATCGGAATGCCCCCATATAAGGCGTTGTACGGACGACGATGTAGAACCCCGGTATGCTGGGGTGAAGTTGGACAGAAAGAAATGGGAAACAAGGCTGCTGTGATTGATATGGCAGAAAAGCTACGGGTGATAAAAGCACGTATGAAGGCTGCACAAGATCGCCAAAAGTCCTACGCTGACAAGCGCCGGAGACCGATCGAGTTTGATGTTGGCGATCGAGTGTTGCTGAAAGTATCACCATGGAAGGGAATCATTCGATTCAGAAAGCGAGGCAAGTTGAGTCCGAGGTACATTGGACCATTTCCGATAAAGGCAAGGGTAGGGAAGGTCGCGTATCGACTGGACCTACCAGAGGAGCTGAACGGGATTCATCCTACCTTTCACGTGTCGCATCTTAGGAAGTGCTTGGCAGACGAGCAGGCGCATGTTCCTTTAGATGACATTGAGGTAGATAATCGACTGAACTACATTGAAGAACCAGTTGCCATCGTAGATACGAAGGAAAAACAACTACGGAATAAAACGGTTCGTCAAGTAAGAGTTCAGTGGAAGCATCGGAAGGGTTCAGACACGACGTGGGAATTGGAAGACGAAATGAGGAAGATGTACCCTCATTTGTTCGATATGTAACGAGGCAGGTTTCGGGACGAAACCTATTGTAAGGAGGGGAGACTTGTAACATCCCGAAATTTTTATACAAGTTACTTGAACTTACAAATGGGTAACGAATAACAAGCTCGAAATAAGATAGACGAAAAATAAACAAATTGGGGCTGCGGGTTCGTGTACTCGAAGCCTGTATTCGAAAATCCATAATTTCGAGTACAAGACACTTCCTATAAATAGTAGTGCCTTGGGAAATGTGCGAACCTTTGGCTGGAAGCTCATCTGCTCTCGAGTACACGAAGTTTAAGTCCAAGAATTTCAAGAATCAAACTTTGATCGACCAAACGAAGTAGGAAACGCACGGGATTCTACCAGGAGGATCAGCTACCTTCAAGTAAGTGATTCATGTATAGAAAGCTGGATTTTTATACAAAAGTTAGGATGGTTAAACAAAGGGTGAACTTATGCATAAAGCTCACACCTTTATGCATAAAGTTCATAACTTTGAGGTTCCAATACGTTGGTAACAACCAAAGGAACCTAGAACTAGCTCCCCAAGGTCTTAGATGAATTTCTGAGATGTTTAATGACGAAATGATGAGTACACGAAATCATGTACAGAGGGTACTCGAAATCATGCATGTATTTCGAGTACAATGTTATTTCGAGTACAGGGGCTATTTCGAATACAATGGTTATTTCGTGTACATGGAATTTCGTGTACATGGCATTTCGTGAACTAGAGATGTTTCGAGTACATGGCATTTCGTGAACTAGAGATGTTTCGAGTACATGGCAATTCGTGTATGTAGGAACTTAATGAATTTCAAGGGTTTCGAACACTTAGCTAAATTTCGAAAACTTGGATTCAATAAGGGGGACTAGTAGGCTATGAGGACTTAGAATAATTTCTAAATCTAAGTATGTGATGTGATGGTATGTGATGATATGATGTAACTGATATAGGTCCTTAAGGCCCTAGCTAAGGAGTTCGGCTAAGGTTAACAGGAGTCTACTATCAGGTGAGTTCTAGACGCCCTATTTTATGCTTAATGTTTTGGGCTGACATACATGCTTATTGTTATGTCTATGATGATATGTGCCTATGATGAATGAATGATGATATGCCCTGACCATGTATGCATGTTAAGGTGATAGTATGATTATTGCATGAAAGTATGCTCAGAATGATGAATGCATGTTAGTAAGTTATGATGATAAACTGAATGATAACATGCTATGATGATAAATAGGGATGTATGTTATGACGAAATCCTAGGTACGCTATGATGAAAGTATGATGTTATGATGATTACATGCTAGCAAAATGTGTTTATGTTGCCATGATGAATGATATGATGACGTGCGGCTAGCATGACATGTGCATGGTACTAGGATGTTATGATGACATGATACTAGCATACCCTGTATAAGAAATCCTATGTTATTAGGATAATGATACGATGCTATGATGAATGATGATATGGTGCTAGTGTGTCATGTCATGATGAATGATGGTTGCTCCAGTATTTGTACTGGGTAAGTATGGTTGCTCCCGTACTCGTTACGGGGTAAGTATGACGTTGCTCCCGTATTCATACGGGGTAAGTATGAGGTTGCTCCCGTACTCGTTACGGGGTAAGTATGACGTTGCTCCCGTATTCATATGGGGTAAGTATGGTTGCTCCAGTACTTGCTACTGGGTAAGTATGGATCTGTAGAACGCTTCGGCGGGACAGATCAACGGTTATGGAGCCTTGTGCCGGCATAAGCCCACTGTTCGTATGGTAACAGTGGAACGTATGATGATGATGATGTAAGGATGTTATGTGCTAAGGTTATGGACTATGTGTATGAAATGATGTGTATGTTAAGTATGTTTAATGTTGTTTTATGAAAACTAGAACTCACCAGCGTAAGCTGACTTGATTTAGCATGTATGTCAGGTTGAAGGTATGATATGAGAAGGCATGGAGCTCGGGCATAGAGTCATACAATCCGGTGGTTTTTGGCAATCCGATATGTTTTTGATACAGAAACTTTATTGATTTCTGTTTATCAAACTATGTTTACAATTCCGCTGCATGATTATGAAAGTTTTTAGTTTAAGAGCTATGTGTTATGATAAAAACCAACCTCTGTGAGGTGCCCGGTTTCGGGGCCTCACAACGCCTCGTCGCGTAGCTCATCCAAGTCATGCAACTGGAGGAACCGGTGCTTGCCAGCCTGTGACATATCCAAATTCACAGCCTTCAAAGCCCCAAAAGGCCTTGTTCTCAAGCTCTATCGGTAGATGACAGGCTTTACCATAGACCATTCGATAGGGAGTCGTCCCAATCGGATTCTTAAACGCGGTACTAAAAGCCCACAAGGCGTCATCTATTTTGTCGGCCCAATCTTTCCTAGTGTGGCCGACAGTCCTCTCCAGAATCCTCTTAACTCCCTGATTTGCGTTTTCCACCTGACCGCTGGTCTGCGGATGATATGCGGTCGACAGACGGTGGGTGACCCCGTACTTGGCTAGCACTTTGTCCATCTGGACATTACATAAGTGCGTGCCACGGTCACTGATCAACGCTCTCGGAGTCCCAAACCTACAAAACAAGTGTTTCAGAAATCTCACCACTACTCGCGCGTCATTAGTGGGGAGCGCCTGTGCCTCCACCCAATTAGAAACGTAGTCAATCGCGACGAGTATATACCTGTTCCCTCGAGAGGAAGGGAAAGGTCCCATGAAATCAATCCCCCAGACATCAAAAATCTCAACAACCTGAATAGGATGCTGGGGCATCTCATTCCTGGATGAGATGTTTCCTGTCCTCTGACAGGAATCGCACTTCCTAACCAACTCATGAGCATCCTTAAAAATGGTGGGCCAATAAAAACCAGAATCAAATACCTTTTTCGCTGTGGAAGAAGGTCTGTGATGCCCACCAGTAAGGCCCTCATGACAGTGCCTAAGGATCTCTAATCCTTCCTCTCTGCTCACACACCTCCTAAAAACCTGATCAGCACACACACGGAAAAGTTAAGGTGCATCCCAAATGTAATGCCTCGTGTCGGCAAAGAATTTCTTGCGCTGCTGGGATGCCAAACCCTTAAGAAGGAAACCGTTGGCCAAATAATTGGAAATGCCTGAAAACCACGATAATCCTTTATCTAGCCTATCCGTGCGACAGATCTCATCTATCCCCACGCTCATCAGCGTCTCCTGGGGAAACCTATCCCTCATCGCACCCTCGCGAATGAACTCCCACTCCGGATACTCAAGTCGCGAAAAATGGTCGGCGGCTACGTTCTCAGCTCCCTTCTTGTCCTTAATCTCGATGTCAAACTCGGACAGAAGGAGGTCCACCTAATCAGTCTTGGCTTTGCATCCTTTTTGGCAAAAAGGTAACGCAGAGCCGCATGATCAGTATAGACAGCAGTCTTAGAGAGGACGAGATAAGACCTAAATTTATCAAATGCGTAGACTACCGCCAACAACTCCTTCTCAGTAGTCGTATAATTCTCCTGGGCGGCATCTAAGGTCTTACTCGCATAATAAATAGGGTGGAAATGCTTATCCACCCTCTGCCCAAGGACAGCCCCCACCGCGAAATCACTCGTGTCGCACATGAGCTCAAACGGCTGGCTCCAGTCGGGGGCTATCAGAATCGGGGCACTCACTAGCCTCTCCTTCAGATACTCAAAGGCTCTCAGACAATCATCATCAAACACAAACTCCACATCCTTCTCAAGCAAACGAGTGATAGGTCGAGTGATAGGTCGGGTGATCTTCGCGCGACCTAAAAAGCTTCGCACAGCTTTAACACTCGTGGGAGGAGGAAGTTTGTTGATCGTCTCAATCTTAGCTTTGTCAACCTAGACGCCGTCACGGGATATCTTATGACCAAGAACAATCCCCTCGGTGACCATAAAGTGGCATTTCTCCCAGTTAAGCATAAGATTCGTCTCAACACATCTCCTAAGCATCTTCTCCAGGTTAATCAAACACTGATCGAAAGAACTTCCAAACACAGAAAAATCATCCATAAATACCTCCATAGAAGTCTCGATCATGTCCTGGAAGATGGCAACCATACATCTCTGAAAAGTGGCTGGAGCGTTACATACCCCAAAAGGCATACGGTAGTATGCAAAAGTACCGTACGGGCATGTAAAGGTGGTTTGCTCCTGATCCTCTGGTGCTATCGGGATCTGGAAATAACCTGAGAAACCGTCAAGGAAACAGTAAAACTGTTGTCCCGACAAACACTCCAGCATCTGATCGATAAACGGAAGTGGGAAGTGGTCCTTCTGGGTGGTGTCATTCAATTTCCTATAATCTATGCACACCCTCCATCCAGTGACTGTACGGGTGGGAACAATCTCCTTCTTCTCATTCACCACCACAGTCATACCTCCCTTCTTAGGGACCACATGTACTGGGCTCACCCAAGATGAATCAGAAATAGGGTATATGAGCCCAGCATCTAACAACCGAAGGACCTCCTTCTTCACCACCTCACCCATGTTAGGATTAAGCCTTCGCTGTGGCTGAACCACTGGCTTGAAATCCTCCTCAAGCAGAATGCGATGCGTACAGAAAGAAGGGTGAATACCCTTAATGTCCATCAGCTTCCATGCTATCGCCTGCTTGTGCTCTCTCAGCACAGCAATAAGTCTACTATTCTCTACATCTGTCAGAGCTGCTGAAATAATGACAGGTAGATCCGAATCCCCATCAAGGAATGCATACTCAAGGTGAGGTGGCAACTTCTTTAGCTCTAATGATGGGGGAGCCTCAACAGATGGCTTTTCAGCCGGCTCAGAACTCTCAACCTCAAAAACTGTGGGATAAACAGGAGGCTCCACTGCTATACTGCTAGGGATGTAATCAAGATAAGCCTCAATAGCAGAAGCATGGACCTCAACTCCCACATCCTCAACTCTCTCATCACTATCACCCAAGTCCTGATCTCCCAACAGATCAACTCCACTAATGTAGTCCAAGCAACGATCCATAGTAGAGAAAAATGCATCTAGAAAGTAGACCTGATCGTCCTGACCACTGGAGTTCCTCATGGACTTCACCACATCAAAGGTGACGGTATCATCTCCAACACGCAATGAGATCTTCCCCTCATAAACATCAATCATCGCCTTCGCCGTGCGAAGGAAAGGTCGTCCCATGATGAGGGGAACTCGGTCATCAGCCTGCATGTCAAGAATAACAAAATCCACGGGGAAGACAAACTTGTCCACCTTCACTAAGACATTCTCAACAATCCCCCGAGGATACTTGACTGACCGATCAGCCAATGACAAACTCATGCGTGTAGGTGCCGGCTCTCCAAGATCTAGTTGCTTATAAATGGAATATGGCATCAAATTGATGCTAGCACCTAGATCAGCCAATGCATGGTTCACAGAAGAATCGCCAAACAGATAGGGAATAGTGAAAATCCCTGGATCCTCAAGCTTCTCTGGTAGCTTATTCTGAACCAACGCCAAGCACCTAGCTCCTAAAGTAACGGTAGAGAGTGTCTCCAATTTCTTCTTGTTAGACAGGAGGTCTTTCAAGAATTTAGCATATTTCGGCATATGCTAGAGGGCCTCAACAAATGGGAGATTGATCTGAAGCTGCTTAAACATCTCCAAAAAGTGTCCATACTCCTGATCACGCTTCATCTGCAATGCACACGCAGGATATGGAAGCTTAGTCAAATCAATCTCAGGCTCCTCAGCCACTCTCTTACCCTTCTTCTTCTCTTCTGCCTTCTCCCTCCTTAACTTATCAACTGAAGACTCGCTGCTCGGTGCAGTACTTGCTGGGTCTAGCCTCACGGGCACCCCTGCAGGAGTCTCCATCTCTGTCTCCTCGTCCACTGGCTCATCATCATCAGGTATGACCGGTGGTGCTAGTTCTACATCTCTTCCCCGACCACTTCGTGTGGTCACTGCCTTCACATGACCCCTCGGGTTAGGGTCAGTGTTCGCCCTAAACGACCCTCCCAGCCTCTCATCAAATCTCTTCATCAACTCTCCCACCGACCGCTGTAAATCCAGAAATCCAGCCTGATGATTCCTCAACAACGTATCGTGCTCCTCGATCTTCTAGTCCCGTAGCTTATCTTTGTCCATAATCTGCTGAAGCATCTTCATCTGCTGCGCCATCATGTCCTCTAGCTTTTTGTCTCGATCTCTGCTACCTAAGCTCTCGGGCATGTCTCTCTCCGTGATCGGGATCTGGCGTGTCGGTGGCTTCTCATAAGAGCTGCTGTGGTTGCCCCGCCAATTCGAGTGCTGCTGCTGATGTTGTCCCTGATTCTGGCCTCGCCAATTTGAATTCTGATTCCAATTAGGGTTGGGGTTGAAAGTCCTATTCCAACCAGAATTTATGGCCTCAACCTGTGCCTGATCGGTAACCGGGCACTCATCAGTACTATGTCCACCACGACATATCTCGCACCGAGCAGCTGCCATCTTCAGCTCTTTAATGTCCTTCGCCAGTGCTTCTAAGGCGGTAGCAGTGCTCGTGTCGGGTGTAACATGGTGCATCCCTCGACTAGGGATAGGCGGTGCAATAGTGGGCTTTGCAGCCGGCACAGCTCTCCTCACATAGGACGGGTCCTCATACTCCGCTAAGGCGAAATCCTCAAACATCGCCTCGCACTCTTCTGGCTCCTTCTTGTCCATAATGTGCCCCCAGCAGCTGTATTAAATCTCCTCTTCGTCTCCAATGTCAGTCCATTGTAGAACTTCTCAACTAGGGCCCAATCGGATAGGCCGTGCTGGGGGCATCTGCTTAGAAGGGAGTTAAACCTCTCCCACGCCAAGTAGTATGGCTCATCATCGTCCATTCGAAACGAATGGATCTGATCCCGCAATCTGGCAGATTTAGAAGGAGGATAATATTTCTTCAGGAACTTAGTCTGAAGGTCAGCCCATGTAGCGATCGAGTCCCTGGGAAGAAGATTCAGCCATGTAGCAGCTCGTCCTTCGAGTGTGAATGGGAACAAACGAAAGTAGACGGCCTCCTCCAAAACTCCATTGATGCGGAACGTGTCGCATATACGCACAAAGAGAGAGAGATGGCCTAGGGCATCCTCGTCGTCCAGGCCATGAAACTGCGTCGAATTTGTGATCGTCGACATCACGTGGGAAGGGATCTGCCAGTTGTTGTTGTTGACACCCGGTCTTGTGATGGCAGACCGGGCTCCAACAACCCCATGACTGGCTAGCTCGTGAACAGTCCGCCTCGGTGGCGGAGGTGGTGGATCCATGACAAGAGAAAGGTCAAGAAAACTTACCTGTTGTCGGGCCCGCAGAATCTGCTCTGGTGATGTAAGCTCGAACTCCGGCGCTCCCTGCGATCGGGTGTGGGGCATACAACTACCGACACCCTAATCAAACAAGCAAGTAAGACTCAAATATGCACAAAGAAAAAATCCTAATCTAAGGCACAAATAACAAATAAAGGCACTAGGAAGAAAATAAAAACTAAACCTACAAAGAAAAACTAAGCTTATAAAGGGGGGGGGGGAAGAAACTAAGAAAATAAGCAAGTAAATGCCACAATCTAAGTGATTTTTGCTATTGCCTAGTATCCCAGGCAATGGCGCCAAAAACTTGATGCAAGCGGTCAGTATACTAAAAACAAGACTAAATTAAAGCTATTTAACCTAAGCTAAAGACACAAAATCTAATCCTAGACCTATACTTAACCTAAACACCTAGTAATAATCGGAAATCCTAAACAAGACCGCTACTAAGGCAAGTGTACCTGTCGGTGGCAGAATAGCTGGTGGAAGTCCGGATATCGAACCAATGGACACTAGTATAACAAACTAAACCTAGACTGTGAACAAACTAAGTAAAAGAGGGGGTTTTGGTGCAAACTGATAACTTGATCTGACTGAACTGACTAAACACTTAATTAACAACTACACTAAAACTGACAATATAACTGAAATCTAACTGCAGTGAGGAAAAACTGGTATATCTAGGCTGGGAATCAAAAGTATGACAGATACTGACTTGGACTGACTTATGAAGGATGAAGACTAGGATCTTAAGGAACGGACTAAGGAATGCCTAATGAGACCCAGATCAGATACCAGGCAACTCCAATGGGAATCCTAAGGCTGTAATGTATGCACTAGTCTATCGGGTCACCTTCCGGATTTTCCCTATATGCAATTTCACTCTAACGGGTGAATCACCTCCCGGATTTCTCCACCCGTTTGTATCCTAAAACTCTAGAGAGCTATAAAGGTGACAAATTTGACATGGATTGACACTAACACTAAGTAGATCTAAGACAACGCCCTCCCGGGTCGTTTAACTCAAATATCCCAAGTGTAAGAGACCAACCCTCTAACCTATCACCTCCCGGATTTCTAGGTTAGGTCACACATGCAAATAACAATACTTAATAAAGTCTAATCCTATGGAATGTGATCAACAACCCATAAACTAACCTAAAACACAAAGTAATAGGCCTAACATGCATCTATGTGTGGAAAGACCTTCCTAGACACATGTAGATCAAACATTCATCAAATATAATCATTCAACATATGCAAAAACCATCAAAGTTCATAACTTTACAGCTGATAACAATGCATATATCATCCATAAGCATAAATCATGTCCAAAATCATCAAAGATCAAAACATTATCATCCCAAACCTAGATATAACCCTAGATCTAGCCAACAACCATGATAACAGTAGCTAAACAAATCTGATAATGGTCTAAATACATCATAATCTACTGATTTAAACAAAGAACATGAAAAGATAAAGAAAAATACTCAAACAAGCCTCCTTCTTCACTTCAGCAAGCCCTAATCAAGCCAAATACTCCATGGTTAAGCTCCAGCAGCTCCAAGGCTGGATTAGCGTTCCAAAATCGCAGAAGATGACCCCCAAAGCGGCGGGAAAGCATCCAATTTATAGAAGGCATGAAATTAGGGTTTTAGGCTGAAAATTGATTTGGGGCGCACCGCCTAGCGGGGCTGCATGAGGCTAGGCGGTGCCCGTGGATGATAAGGAAACTGGCGGCTGATGATGCCAGGCGCAACGCCTGGGGCCAAGTAGCCACGCTAGGCGTACCGCCTAGGGTTCTTTTCTTTGCTTGATCAACGGCACTCGATTCCGATGCCCGTGTGTCGTCATTTCCGCTCCTTTTGGACACATTCCTGCACAAAAACACTAAAATGTAAAAAGGAACTAAAATCGACTCGAAATATTTACAAAACTAACGAAAACAGACTTAACTATGTACAAAAACGGATGTGTTAAACTAACACATCAGTATGTATAGGGGAGGCTCCTCAAAAAACTCTTATTTTAAAGAAAACCAAGAAAACCTTAATCTAACCATTAATCTAAACAATCCTAAACAATCAATGGTTGTAATTTGATTGTGTCATTTTTGTAAATATTAGTAATAAACATAAGTTAAATTTAAATCAAAAGGGTATTTTGGAGAAAAATATTAGCTATCTTTTAGAAAGTAATAAAGAATATATCTTTCTAGCTTAATTATCGTGATTTACCCCAAATTAGTCAAAGTGTATCACGAAATTCAAAATTCATTAATGGGGAAGACGGAAAAGAAGGCTGATATACAACAAAATTTTGAATAAACCATAATCTAAAATTTTAAATAAACCATACAATTTTGAACAAACCATCAAATTGAGTCGAAGCGTATCACGAAATTAGTCAAAGCATTGCAATAAAATTATGAATAAACCATAATCTAAAATTAGTTAACTTTTCATATAAACATACAACAACACCCAATTAACTCAAAACTTCATCAAGTAATGGTCTTAGATATATGTAATCAAAAAAATGACTCCTTTATATAACTTAGAACATATAAAATTTTGTATTCAGAGGCACTATACCAAAATCAAACATTGAACATTGATTAAGTACATGTAAGCACACAAGCAAACCTAGTTACATTGTCTTAACACATAACTTGGTATATGCAATTTTACCTGTGTATGATCTTATTAAAAAAAACAATCATACCTTCTGATTACATATTTGTAATCATACAAGTAAACTTTTTACATGTATGTAACCATTCGAGAAAGAAGAAATCAAAGTCGAATGTATGTGTTACATTTATGTAATACCATGTAAAAACCAAATACAAATCGAAAAAACATAACAAATACATATTGTTAAAGATGAAAGATGAATTTTCACTCTCTTTTTTCTCACTCTAGGATTCTCTCTGCCGTCTATCCTTACCCGCACAATGAAACCATCGGCTGAGGGATCCTCCCCTCAGCCTCTCCCACCGGATAAACCACCATGGGTGGTGGAGAAGGCTGTTGATTATAATCAGAGCCTCCTAGATAAACCTATCGGCACCATTGAGGCTAATCAGGAGGTATTGCCAGTGCAATGCCCGATTGTGGAATTGGGGGGGTCAATTGAAGGCTGTCAACAAGAATCGATCCCAAAGGAGGTCTCAGAAACTCATCCCTCACCTAGGGAGCAGAGGTATGCGAAGTATTCTGCCCGTAGGGGTGGTGTTCGAGTTCCAGTGGTCGGAGGAGCTCACCGAGACAAAAAGAAGGTCCGATTTTCTCCTCTCCTGTCGGATCTAAGAGTAAAGGAATTCGTACATGCTACCACGATAATGTTGAAGGATAAGCCTCTGGCATTGCAAGAGCACCGATTCCAGAAGCATGAAGGATCGCATGTTGTTGCCACTTCTTCCGCAGGTGATATGGAGGTTGAGAATAATGCCTTAAATGATAGTCAGGCAACAGTTTCTTTTGCTAATGTGATTCGAAAAGATAGTGATCTCCATGATGCTTGCCTCGAATTTTACCCTCCTTTGGTCCTCGGCTGATGGGAAGAAGAGGGTGGTTATTTCGGATGAATATTTTAAGCAATCAGAGGCTGCCTTCCCCAACCACCTGTTGGGATATTTCTTGGGAACAGCTATGGATTACACTTATGTGAATAAGGTAGTTCGTAGGCTGTGGGCAGCTTATGATCTTGATGATGTTACAAACAATGCCTCTGGCTGCTACTTCTTCCGGTTTAAAACAGAACAGGGCCTTCAAGATGTGTTGGAGAATGGCCCGTGGATGATTCGCAACATCCCTTTGATCCTGAATAGATGGAAACAGGTATGGGGTAAAGAAAGTGGAACCATCTAAAATCCCCCTTTGGGTGACCATCCAGGGCATACCTCTAGATTTATGGACAAAAATGGGTGTTAGCCGGTTAATGAGTGCTATAGGAGTCCCTAAGCTGATGGATAGGGTTACTAGGGAAAGGTGTCATAATGGCAGGGGTAAAATGGGATATGCCAGAGTGATGGTGGAGGTCACAGCTGATACAAACCTACCGGATGTTGTAGAGGTTGAGTATCCTTCTAGTGAGTCGGGGGTGGATAATATAGTAGAATTGGAGGTCACTTACCAGTGGAAACCACATGTTTGCACTCATTGTCAAGTTTTTGGCCATTCTGATAGCCTTTGCAAGGGGAGGCTGAAGGAGACACAAAGCAGTGAGATTTCTGGGCTTAATAACAGTGAAATACATCCCAAGTCTGGACCCCAGGCTAATAAGGATAAGTCGAGTACTGATGGAAATTGAGGGGTGCCAATTAATCCCACTGATTTCATCCCTGTTAGTCATGGGAAAACGGCTAAGGGACGGGCCAAGCAGGTAGAGACTCCTGCTAGTACCTCTAAGGAGGGGGACAAGGGTAAGGATAAGGCTAAAACAGATGGTGGGATTCCTAACAGTAACAATAAAAAGGGAGGGTTTGACTTTTCTAAGGCAGTTAATGGGGACAAGGGGAAAGTGAAGCAAAATCAGGCTTCAGTGCTCAAGTCTAAGGAAGGGAAGGGTGTTTCCCTTGGGAACCGGTTCACAGTGTTGGAAGAGGCTAATATACAGCCAGATGGATCTCAGGGGGCGGTAGGTAAAGAGGTGGTGGATTTAGATGTTGTGGGTCAAGGGGAGCCTAGTTCTAGTGTTCCCACCTGTACTATGAGCAAGGAAGTGGACATGGTCCACATGGATATTGGGCTAAGTCTTCCTGATTCTGTTATGGAGACTGCTACAGGGAATAATCAGGAGATTGGTAGCCTCTCTGAGTATAAAAAGTCAGTGATCATGGGATATATCAATGGCACTGCAGCGGTTCCTAACTTGGTTGCTAATGCTTGGAGTACAGCTGAATGGATTTACTTTCAGAATCAGTGTACCCGGATGGGATATGAACCAGAGTATTTGATTGTAGATGATGAAGCTTTCATGGAGGACAATCTGTTGGATGTTAAAAGTATTCAGCCCCTCCCCGAAAATAAGAAGCAGGCCATTTTGAAAGCCCTCAATTCCAGCGCGAAGGCTGTCATGGCTAAACATATGATGTCGTGGACAGTTGCTGAACGGGTCTTCTTCAGAGAGCAAGTCACTGCTTTGGGCCTAGATATGACTTATGCCATTAAGGATGTAGAAGAGGAGGCCAATGGGATGGCTGCCATGATGGCAGGCCAGTTCTTAGCTTCTATGGTTTCTTTTTTTGTTGTTAGGTAGTGCAGCTTTTTGTTCCTGTGTTTGTTTTATGGCTGCTGTCTTTCTTTTATGTTTGTTGTAGTCTTCTTGGCTGCTGTTTTTCTGTGTTTTCTTGGGCTTTTGTGATGTTTCTGGTTCTTGGGTTTGTTCTGTCCACCCTAAGACCCATAGGCATCATGGACGGTATTCTTCCAGGGTTCTTTGTATAGTTGGGTTTGTTGGTGGTTCTGTCTTCTGTCTCCAGGTTGTTTAGAGGCTGGGTTCACTTGGCTTGGAAGGGTTGGGATTTTAGTTGTGTTAAGGTTGTGAGTAGCTACTGGTTGCAGCCCTATTATAAGACTGAGTTGGGAGATATGGGGTTGATTCTGCTTCTTCAGTTGACTTGCAGCTTGGGTTTTGGGTGGCTGAATTTTGGTAGGGGGATTGGATATGGGGATCTGGTTGGTGGTAGCTCCAAGGCTGGTCATCACAGGACCTGGTTCCCTTTGGAGTAGGCTATGTCTAGCAGTTTTGCTGGATGGGTTCAGTTTCGGTTTGGTCAAATTGGAAAAAATGGGAGTGTAGCTATGGTGGGAGGAGTCAAGGCTGGGGGCTGCAGCAGGTCCTTGATGTGGTCATGGGCCCCATTGGGTTGGGTTTATGGTCTATGTGGGAAGTTTGGCTGTTTATCCGGTTGTACAGGGGATGGAACTACCTTAGTTCGTTAGGGGATATGTTTGGGCCTCCCAGGTTTGATCCTTACTTCACTGTTTTGGTTGTTTGGGGCTGGAGTGATGCTGCTGGTTTGGACTTGCATACAGCAATTGGGGTTTTCTGCTGTATGGCTGGTGGTATAGTGGGCTGGAAGTATGAGATGAGCTGGTTATGGGTGAATTTTGGCTTGCACCGGTATGATGATGACTCAGCCTGCGGGTTATGGGCTTATGATGTAGCTGTCCAGTTGGCTAGTTTGGTGTTGCAATCAGTTGTTAGGCCTGGTTGGAGTACTGATATGTCCCTGTGGCCGGCTGCCATTGCTCAGTGGCCTGCCCAGGGTTTATGGTGGTCTGATGTGGATGGTGTTGTGCCTATGTCCAAGTGGCTGATGCTTGTGGTGTGCAGGCCCAGGTGTGGCTCCTTTTTGGGTGGAGATGGCCCCTGTGTTTCTAGGTCTGGCCCCTGCGTCGCCTTCCCCTGCTTGGTCTTGCCCTACTGTGGCCTTTGCTTGTTCTGTCGTGGCCCTTGGCCGGCCAGGAATGGCCTTGTCTTGGCCTGCTGTGGCTTCTGTTCGGGTGTGAGTAGCCGGTGCTTCCAAGGCTTACTGGATCGGCTTGTGCACAAGTTTTTGGTTATTGGGCCTCTCTTTGGGCTTCATATGCTTCTCAGTGTAGATGGTCTTGGGTTGTATAGTTTGGGCCCCTTTTTGTATGTAGGGTGGGCTTTTGGTAACTTTTGCCTAGGTTTATTTTGTAATTGGGCTTTTGTATTTGTATGGGTTGGGCCTTACCCCAATTAGCACGGGCTGTAGTACTAGGTTTGGGGTTTTGTGCTTCTTTTTGGTTGGGCCTTATTGGCTTAGGCCCTGGTTTGTTGTGTGTAGGTTTTATAGCTGGTGGCCCATTGTGCTTGTCCTTTTGTTTGCCTCACCGGATTTGTCGGTGTTGTGCTTTTTTACGGGGGTATGCCCCTAGTCATCTTATAATTTTTTGATTGGTTGGTATACATCTTTCCGGGCAAAAGCCCTTTATCCAAAAAAAAAAGATGAAAGATGAAGAAACTAACTTTCTAGTAGTCACACCATTGCAAAAATGATGATGTCCCTTAACTACAAAATTACATGTTTAACCAACTTAAAAAATGCTCTTATATATATGTAATTAAAAAATATCTCGTTATCAAACTCAAAACATATAGAATTTTATATTTAAAGACATTATACTAAAATCAAACATTGAAAATTGATTAAGTATATGTAAGCACCTAAGCAAACCTAGTTACCTTGTGTAAATACACATCTTGGTATGTGCAATCATACATCTATATCGTCTCACTAGAAAAATTAATAAAATACAAATCATACCATATGATTACATATACGTAATCGTACAAGTAAAATTGCTTACATACATGTAACATTCAAGAAATATAATGCGAAAACAAAACCGAATGGATGTGTTACATATATGCAATATAATGCGAAATCCCAATTTAAACCAAAAAATATTATAAATAAATTACTATTACTATATATACATTTTACAAACGACATCATTGCGAGTGAATAATAATAATAATTAAATATTAATAATGATTTCAAGATGTCGTATAAGTCAAAGAAAACGGCCGGATGAGGAAACTTTGTGCAACAAGAAATAATTTAATTTATTAATAATTATTATATAATATTAGCGGAGCGTATGGATATTGATACACCGGTATATATAGGGGTGAGCACAAAATCGGGTTTATGGTAAAACCCGGATTACCGAACCGGTTTTACCCGGTAACCGGACCGGTAATATGTTATTTAAATGGTGTTCGGTCTTGGTTTTTTAACAAAACCGGTCTCGGGCCGAGTTTCGGTCTTTCATTACTATATATACAAAAGGCAAACGACATCATTGCGAGTACATAGTAATAATAATTAAATATTAATAATAATTAAATAATGATTATTATATATTATTAATACTAATTAAATATTAATAATTATATAATTTACAACGTTCGGTCAAAGAAAACGGCGGCTACAGCCATAATAACAAAAATTAATAAAAAAACAATTATTTTATAATATTAGTAATAATTAAATAATTTATTAATTAATACTAATATACTTTAACCAAATGCTTATAGCCTAATGGTATGTACCTCCTTTAATTCTATATGAGAGGTCATAAGTTTGAATCCGGAGCGAAACATATTTGCTAAGGCAAATTCAGAGGGTTTACCCAGTTTTAAGGTTCCTCCTGGGGTAAGCTCAGGCATACGCCCCTGAGCGTCAAATCCGAGGAGACGGTTGAAATTCCGTCTTGCGTGTGGTCGTACCACGATGTTCAAAGGAAAAAAAAATACTAATATACTAATTGCTTTATAATAATTAATTAACTAATAGTCAAAACTTTTGCATGCGTTTTGATTTATTGTTTTAGGATGGATTGACAGTCGTTGCAATTAGTGTTTTGTTTACGTTTTGATATTCGTGATTCTGTCACCACGGCAGGATGTGTCTAAAAGGCGGCTACAAGCCGTAATTATAATTAACAATTAATAATATTGATCATTATTATTGTATAATACTAAAACTAATTATTATATAACAATTAAATAATAATAATAATAATAATTAGTTAACTAACAGTGAAAACTTTTACACACAATGTTGATTTAATGTTTTAGGATGAATTGATAGTCATTGCAACCAGTTTTTCGTTCACTTTAAAGCCAGCAATTAATCTGCCATGGTTCCAGTGCGATGAGAGATTGAAATTTTTGACGCATGCATAAATTAAATAATTAATACCAACAATACTATTAAATAACAATAATAATTAAAAAATAACATTAACAATTCTTAAATTAAATATTGATGCCAATTAAAAAAAATAGCGATTTTATGAATGCGAATGACTAAATATATTTTTTGACATAATTTTAATTGATTAGATACCGTTTTTTGTATTAATATGGGGTTACCGCAGCAACACACGGGTAAACCCCTAGTTTTTATTAAGGATGAAAAACGAAGAAAGTAACTTCCTAGTAATCCTCAACTTGTTTTTTTTTCATGGTGCGAAACAATTACATAATTCATCTCTTCGACTCTCGTGAACAAATTATATATTTGAAGAAAAAGGCCGATCATCCCACACAAGCAAGGCAACACAAACACCTTCATCAACTTTCTTCTTTAGAAGTTCACGAAGCATGAGGTCACCATCTTTGGGTCTTTTTTCATCTCGAACTAACGCGATCTCATTTTCTATAGGCCATCCAAGAATGTATTGATGAAGTGTTTTGCAGCAGTTTTCGCTTCAACCGCATCTTCCCAAAATCTATGTGTCTCGTAAATCTTTGTGCCGATAAACGTGTACAAAAAACCTAGCCAAAGCGAGATGATCTCGATGTTCATGAAGAAACAAGTGTTTAACGAAAAGAATAACTTTTCATAAAGATGCGATGATGATCATAAGGCTTTGAGAGAATTAGGAAGATAGAAAACGGGTATGTTGATGATCCAGAAGATTTGAGAGAATTAGATAGAAAGAATAATAAATTCGTTAGATAATATATACATTCCATAAATAGGTAATCGTGATTTTACCAAAATAGCCTTTGTGATAAAAATATAAAAATATAAAAGAAATTTTCAGATTGGTCAAGAGAAGTTTTCTTAGTTTTCTTTAAAATGGTTGGTTTTCATATGAACCCTCCTCTATATATATAAATGTATATATTGTTTGATTGGGTTATGTAACTTACACAACACTTTCACAAGTTACCTTCTACGGAGTTTGATAGATGCGGAAATTCTATCAACTCAACTGACACACACTTACAAATAAGATTGAAATACACAAGAAGAATTTGAATTCAAGGTTAAAGTATATTTTATTCAAATGTAAGTATACAAAACTCTTAAACTCCAGCACACTTGCTAAGTTACAAGCGAACACATTTATACTAAAACCTACAGTTGTATACTTGTAGAAATACAAAGCTGGACAAAATATTAGAAACGAACTAATGCTAAAACTAGTATACTGTTATGGCTTAACATGCCAAACCATATTAATTACAATTAATACAATTAATTTTTTTGACTTTTAGATTAAATAACTACACTACAAAAGGTATTAATGTAAACGGTATTCTGCATGTCTGACAAAAGTGCTTTGCTGCTGACTATCAAGTGAATGTCTTTTGAGTTGGTCTTGGTAAAAGAAAGCATCTCTGAATCTTTCCTTAAGCAAGGCAGACCTTGACAAAAGGATATCTTCGGAAGTTGTTGCATCGGAAGCTACAGGGTCTTTGTCGGAAGCTCTAAATGCTGAGGAAGTTTTGAAAGCTTTGAAAGCTTGAGTCTTCTGTATAGCCTTCACAAGAAGAGAGTTAACCTTCGGAAGCATTAGTTCTTCCGAAGGTTTACTCTTTGCTTCCGAAGGTTAAGAGTCAAAGACTTGTTCAAGAGATATCTTTTGGTGAGCATCAACCTTATTTGATCTTATATATATATATATATATATTACTTTTTGTGTATGTATATAGTTATGTGTAAGATCAAAAAGTCCGGTGTTTCCTTAAATATTACAAGTTCTTGGCCTCACCATACTCCAGAAGTCCAAAGAAAGCTTTAAAAGGATGAATTTAACTTTCAGAAGCCAAACATGTCACACCCTCAATTTCCCACTAACAAAATCATACCGTTTAGGGCGTGAAAAACTAGGATTTTAGTCATTAGACATAGCGAAAGACCTATATATGCTTTTCAAACATAAGTTGGGTTAAAATTGTAAATTAACAATAAGTAGTGTTGCGGAAGCATTTGAAATCCAAAACAAAACATAGCAGTTGCAAAAATATAAATTACAATGTTCAATTTCTTAAATCAATAAATAAGCAGAAAATGATGCGTGAGACTCAACATCCTAGTCCCTACTTGCTCGTGCTTGCGCCTTAGCGTATTGAGAAAACATGCAAGTATAGTCAACATAAAGGTTGGTGTGTACACATGTTTGTATATATAAGCACAAATGTTTGAACAAACTGTTTGTAGGTAAGGTTTGCAGATCACATAATCACATATTCTATAGTCATGATAGCTAGTCATTTGTATTATTTCTATAAGCGGTCGACACCGACGCTGACTGTTTGAGTGAATGGTTGCCTTTCCACTATTGTCTAACACAAACAATAGTAATGTTTGAATTGGTCAATTAAACAATTGCGTAGATCTACCATCTACCAAGTGAGGTTTGTCAAATCCAATAGATCTATCTTCAACTACCACGCTTTGCACTACGGCAAACTAATAAGTTTGATATGTATAGACTTCTAGTGTTATGTTCTCACTTATAGTAAACAACTAACTCATGCAAGTGATATTTATCTAAAATCGTTTGATTTCACATGTTTTCTCCCCCAAAATAGTAAAAGTAAAAAGGTTCGTGTACGCACCTTAAAATGCAAATTGAATGCTCAAATTCTCGTGAACTCGCGTTGATAACCTTCTACGAGGAATCTGTGTTATTACAATAATGTGATGTTATTTGAAATGTCAGATCATGTTTGTAATCACATACATGTCAACACACGTATGTCAGATCATTTGAAACGTACATACAACGTATGCACGGCTTTTATTTCGTTTATTTAAATCGTATAAGTATATACGATTTTATATAAACGCGCGCAATTACGCGATTATCTTTTCGTGTCAAAATATAAATTTTATCGTTTTATTTTGTTTGGGATTCCATTTTGGTTCCAATGAAACTTGAACCGGTTAAAACGAAGTTAAAATGAACGAGTTATGTTCAAAAAGGTGAAATCAAATTTTATTACAAAAATGGTAGAGGCATGGCTCAAACCCACGACCTCCTGAACTACACACACACGCTCAAACCATCTCAGCCCGCTAGGGTTTCACATTAGAACTCCAAAGTTAATTGTTTTAACCTTCAATAATCGGGTTCCCCTTTGTAATCCTTAACCGAACCCATATGAGTTTAGTTGACCCGTAATCTGACTACCTTCGAACCTGTGCAACCATAGGACTTCGTATCTATGGTCCCAAACGAATTCAAGGATGGTTTTAATTCAATTATTAATCAACACAATGTCCCAATTCATATCCTACAGGGATTCAAACATGGTTATCAAAGCTCATCATTCAAGTGGTTAAATCCGTTTAAATTATACTGAAATTTCATAGGGTTTTCATTAAACCAAGGATTTCAAAACTTTCTGTGCTATTTAATTAGATTTTTATGTTCATTTGAATCAAAAACCCTTAATTGTTTTTAACTTGAACCCTTGCAACTGGTTAACACTCAATTCGTTGTTGTTTGTTAAAGTTTTCATAGGGTTTTTATTAAAATAGAGATTATGAACCTGATGTCATAGTTTAATTTGTGTATTAACCTCTTTTGATTCAAAAACCCCAAATCCTTTTGTATCTGAACCCTAGAACCCAAAATCGTGTAATTCTTTGTTATTATGTGAAATTAACATCGGGTTTTCATTCATTGGAAGATCACGAAGCTACTGATACTAATTAATTTGATTTCTAAACATGTTTGAGTAGAAACCCCCAAACCGTTTCAATCAAAGAACCCTAGAACTAGAACCCTTGCAATTTGTGGTTCATAGGCTTGATTAGGTTAGGGCTTTGCTTAAGCGTGTTAGAATGAATGTGTAGGTGTTGGTAACTACCTGGATTGACTTCGAATTCATGTAGATAGACTAGACGCTTGGGTTTCAGCAGCTCCTCGGTCCAATTCTTCGATCCCGACCTTCTTGACTCAAATTGTCGTGTGCAAAATGTCCAAAGGATGCCGACTTAGAGTGATGAGAGTTCAATTTGATTGATTGTGTTCGAATTATACCACCTCTGACTCAAAGGGTTTCGGTTTCAACTTTCTAGTTGCCATCAAGTTTAATTTGATCATTACTAACATGATAACGGATGATTAACTGTCAATCATTATCAAGTGAGTTATCTGAGTTTTTAATTCACTTAATTAAGTGTATTAATTCGAATTTCGAATTCCCCTCATGTTTTATGAACGAATTTTGACTTCTAAGGTCAAAATTGAGCATTTTAGCTAGTTACAAGTTTGGTCCTTGTAATTGAAGTATTTGTAAACTTTTTTTGTTCAATGCCAGTCCTTCTGGTTTGATTTTGTATGATTTCATGTAGTTTTGTTAACTTTTGGTTAACGAGGTTAACCCGGATATGTTGGGATGTCACAAAACAACCTTCTAAAGGTAAAATTAACCTTTGGAAGACTTAATGCTCCTAGAGAATAACTCAATCCTTCTGATACCCAAGACAGAAGACAAAGCTTTCGAAGACTATAACACATTACAAGCCTTGATGATCTGAGCTTCCGAAGAACACTTCATATTGCAAGCCTCAATAATGTGAAGGGTTGATAATGCATCTTTCGATACAAAGACTTCTAAGGAGATGCCTATGCTGGTGTGACCTTCCTATTCAAGAAAGATTCAGATTTGCTTTTTATCATCATAATCAAATCAGAAGATATTCCTATGATAGTCAGCAACATGGTACAACTGTCAGTTCAGCGGAAGACACTTTGCATTAGTACCTTTTGTAGTGTAAGCAATTAATGCAAAAGTTAATGAAGTAATTTGTATTTATTGTAATTAATATGGCTTGGCATCTCAAGCCATAACAGTATACTAGTTTTAGCAATAATTTGTTTCTAGTATTTTGTCTAGCTTTGTATTTCTACGAGAATACGACTGTAGCTTTTAGTACATAACCTTTCACTTGTATCTTAGCTGAGTGTGCTTGAAGTTAAGAGTTTTTACACTTTGCAATTGAAAGAAATATACAGTGAGCTTGAAGTATTCGGGTGTTCTTCTTATTGCTATTATGTGTGTATGAGTGATAACTGATAGAGTATTGCTCATCTATCAATTTGAAGAAGTAATTTCATCTAAGTGTTGTGCAGATAGCATAATCACATCCTAAATTATGAATCGAATCATTTAAGAAATTCAATAAATTTATGGTTTATTACAATTTAACATGATTACCTTGCAAATTTATATGCAAGTTTCTTAAAGGTTACACTATCTCGTACTTTATATATTTTTTTCTCGAAATTAGGAAGAATTTTGATTAAATTGGTGTGGATACTTAGTATTCAGTTGACCAATACTATTGGAATACGTTATTTTTATGTTTCTTGATTTCCTGATTGACTATTTTCACAAGTTTCTCTGTAAAGTGGATTGCTACATGAATACTGACTTCATCTAGAGGTATATGAAGATTTTCTCGGCTTGACACTTCTTTAGATTCGAAACATGAAATGTTGGATGAATGTTTGAAAGTTCTTGTGTCAACTCGAGTCAACAAGCCATTTAACCAATCTTTACATAGATTTTAAAATGACCTATATATCAAGGAGCTAGCTTGCATTTCTTACCAAAACAAAAGAATACTGTTTGGAAATTGAAATGACCTACATATTGAAGAATACTGTGAATCTTCCAATGGATTTATCTAGTTGGTTGCTATGACATCGATCGAAAGAAAGCCATTCTGAAATATGTATGATTTGATTACTTCATAAGTGGAGACGTTGTCATCGTCACTGGCAACAATGACATATATTGAGATTGGGGAAATGAGGATGATTAAGATAGTGACGATGATGATCGACGAAGGGAGATGGATTCTTTTGTTTTTTAGCTAATGCTATTTGGTGCTATGACATTATTACGGAAAAGTCAAGGGAGATGGATTCTTTTGTTTTTTAGCTAATGCTATTTGGTGCTTTTTAGAAACACTTAACGGTCATATAATCCGGTGACCATCGGTGTTACATTTTTTTAAGTACTTTGGACCCCATAAAATTTATCAAAGTTAGAGACTATTGGTATAAAATAAAATACTACAAGTATTAACTGTGTAATTTACTCTAAACATTCTAATAGATTATATAAATAACACCAATGATGTCTTCCCTTAGTGGTAAGACGGGGTATTGGGAAAGTGGTAGGAGACCCAGGTTCGGGGTTCGATCCTTGATCTCACTCGGTTTTACCGTCCTTCCATCGTCATGCCTTTGGACGGGTGCTAGGGTCGGGTTTTTCTCGGAAATTGGTGGCTGGTGAGCTAGAGACCACTACAAATAAAATGTCATTTAGTGGCACACGCTTTTAGTGGCACTTAACATTTGTGCCACTAATATAAGGTTTAGTGGCACTTTGTGTGTGCCACATTTGTTTGACTCATACTTATAGTGTCACTTATCATTTATGTTTTTAAATTATAATTTTAGTGACACTTTAAGTATGCCACACTTGGCTTTCAATTTTATGCCTCTAAATGAATCTAGCATTTTGACACTAAAAATTACATCTTAAAACTCATTCACTTTCAAAATTCATTATAAAAATTAAGAAAAGAATTCCCACTTAAATTTTACCATTTTTCCACAACTTTCTCCCCCTTCCCCTAAAATTCATTCCCTCTTAATCCACGTTTATACCTTTCTATCCTTTTCAGTCTTCATTAAAAAAAAACCTGCTTTTAATTCCAGCCCTAGTTTGATTTAACCTCACTATAACAATGTTAAGTCGCAATTATTACTAATTCACGAATACTAATTCACGAAAACAGCCCCTCCAAGATTTCGACTTCAAGACAACAACACTAAGTCTCCATGATTTCTATCACGGTAGGCTTCTCAATCGCTGCAAGGCCTAAGTTTCCACTTCTCCATGCCCATTGTTCATATAATGCCTAAGGTTTAGTGTTCAAATGTAATAAAGGAAACATGAGCTTATGAGTTTGGGTGTATTAAATATATAAGATGAAAGGTGAAGGGGGTTATTTGGAAGTTTTAAAATCAAATGCCCTCCCTATTTGCCCTACTCGTCGCCTTACCTTCTCCCTCACGTAAAAAACAAAAACTCAAACATACACATGAATGTGCGCAATCGAGAGAGAAATCAACAGGGAAGGATACCAGTTCTTCGGCTAATATGGTCGTAGGTGGTCACACACTCATGTGAGACAATGTATGTTCCCCATTGAAAACATTCCACCTCATCCGGTTTGTTTCAACCCTTTTCTAATTTGTTCCCCGATGAAAACAACCGGAGAAAGCTGTGATTCATGCGATGGTTACAGGTTCGAAGGGAGCCCCGGTGGCTCAAGGTTTCTAGAAACGTTTGAGTCCCCTGTCTTGTGATTTTAGATGATGATAGGCTGTGAATATATTACTAGTTACCATCCCCATGGTTGGGAAACCGTTGTCTTGTGATTAAGCTCGCCTGACCCGACATTTATCATTCAAGAAAAGTAACCCCATTTTGATTTTAGTTTCTAGGCATGGGGGCTCCAGCTCTCTATCCCAATCTAGCCCCAATTTTCGGTTTCTTCTCGTCATGTGATTTGAAGTGAGTTTAATTCCCATGAAAGTTGTTTTAATTTTGTTACGTATATACTGGAAGTTATCCGTGCTTTGGGTATTCTTAAATCGACTATAATAGTGTATCTACCTACTGCTTATCGATTATGGGGATGTTTATTTGTGTGTATTTAAGTGGAAATTGCTATTTGAATGATCATATTAAGATAACCGGTTGCTTTGAAGTTTACATTTATCACTAATTAGTATGCTTATTGGAACTCTTTACCTGCATTTTTAGATATAGCTATTCTGACCCTAAGGAGAAGTTTGGGATTGCTTATTAAAACTGATAATCCTCTTATTGTGGTTTAATCTGATTGCAGTAACATAAACTGTTAATTTGTTTCAGATGTACAGAAAGGAGATCAAATATCTCTTGAGCATCCAGAAATCATATTTTTGGATCAGTAGCCAGCTCGATCATCATTTGGCCATTGGAGGCCGCGTACATGGTACCCGACATTTAATTAGATGGTCGTTAAAAAAAAAGATTATTCAAATAATCGTATAGGATGTGATTATGTTAAAGCTAGAATGTTGACTATGTGTTTGAGCAAATACTAAATTATTTGGTTGGTATAAAAATATGTAATTAATACAATTTGCATATTAGCAATTATCAAGTGGATGTATCAAGTTGTTATGTTAGCCAAATAATTTAAGTTTTTACAAGATTCTTGAACGTTATTGTCAACTTATTACATTCAAGAGTTATGCTAAATATACCCTCTTTGTATTTTTTTTACTTGTCGTACCCCCACCTTAAGTTTTTTAAATATATACAATTAAACCTTATGTTTTTAGTTAACTAAAACGATCCATAAACCTTTAAACAAAAACGTGAGGGACTGTTTTTACAAAACTCAAACATCACGGAATCATTATCATCATCAATTCATCGTTTAAAAATCAAATCGATACGAAATCTAAGCCTAAATAACCATAGTCGAACTCAAACTCAAAGTCTATTAAAACAAGCATAAAACTCAAAATTAATTGAACCCAAACAATCATTTAACCTCTGCGAAACTCTCTACGTAAACAAAAGCTATTCACAATCTCAAACAAATCAAGAAAAAGGCATGTAAGAAACCGACGGTTCGACTTCGGTTCATCAAGCAACGAACATGAATTAGTTAGCTAAGGTAGGTGTTTCATATACAATTACACTCGTTTTTGTTCGAGGAATGAAAGCCCTATGTTTGTAACAACAATCGGGCCTCAGTTCAATCGAATTTGAACAAAGAGGAACTAGGGTTCATACAATTAAATCTGATTTTGGATGAATTTAATTTTATATTTTGTATAGGGTATGACAAGTAAGAGGGGATACGTTTAGTAGACTTTAAAGTAAAAATAATATTTGGTGTATTTTGGTTGTGTTATATAGTTGAAGAGTTGATTTTAACAAATTTATATTTAATATTTTAGGGGAGGGGGTATGACAAGTACAAAAGAGGGGTACATTTAGCCACACCCTACATTCAACTACTACGTTATATACACGGGTTTGCGATGTCTTTATGAATTTACATAATTAAAATAATTATAATATCTTTTTAAATTTATATGATTATATTAATACTAATAATATTAGTTATACTTTTTTTATATAGAAAAACTTTAAAGATAAAAATTTATAAATTTTTTTTAAAAAACACACACACACACATATATATACATACATATATATAACATTAAACATATATGTATTAAACATTTACACATTTGAAATATTTGAATTTTATAATTATTTGTTTAAAATAACATAATACATATTTTTCATAGACGCTTCATACAAAATTAAAAAAATGGTTCTTAATTTAATCATATTATTTACTAAGATAAATAAAATTAATAATATTTAATAGGAGAGAGAAGATAAAAAAATCAAAAATTAATAAAAACATGACATAATATATTTATTATGAGAGTAAGAAGAGAAAAACAATCTTTAAATGGCGCATAACGTTGACAAGTGTCATATCAAAACCCTTATTTATTATATAGTATAAATATAGATTCAAAAATCGGGGTTAACAACGGTTTGCCATTGTTTAGCATGTACATTGTGTTATTGTGTATGACCAGCAACTTACATCCATCACAATTATGTTACTTATTTGAATATTTATTCAAAATAAATTTTAAATTGCAAACAATATTTGAAGCTGGAATAATGACGAGCACAATATTAGAAGCAAGATGAGCAACTTTTTTTTTTTCATAAAAAAACCATTTAAAATTAAAATTGGCTTTCTAAAACGTGTGGTGTACTAATGTTTTAAGAACAGGTTAAATGTGGAATATAGTAACAAGTCCTTATATATTTTTTCAACGAAAGAGGGTCACGTCGTGCTACCTTTAGTTATCCTGACGATTGGTAACTAAGATTCATTCCTCGATTTCCGACAGTGAGACCGTACCCCCGATGCCCTGGAACCCCATGGAATATGTATACTCTCGCCTCCATTGGTTCAGAACCCGAAATTACGTTCAAGATTTCTACCCTCACCTGTTATCCATTAAAGTATTATCTGTGAGACTTGAACCCTAGTCTATAAGAAGAAAAGTTTAAGCCTTAACTACTAGACTAACTTTATATATCTTACTAAAATCATTCATTCTTTTTTTGTCATTTTAAAAGCATTAATGGTTTGTTTGTTGTAAAATTTACTGTAACTAGTGCGTTATCTCGCGCGTTGCGGCGAGAATTCCGCCATGATTACGAATATCAACACAATCTTTTACCTTATAGGTACAAAAGATACACCATTTATCACTTCGACATAAAACTTTAAAGTGTAGCCGTCGTAGGCCTAAATAGTCGATCACGACAATGGTGATATAATCACGACCATAAGATTGCACACTAAAAAAAATTGGCAATCACAACTGGCAATGTCACAAAATAATAAATCGAGTGGTGGTTTCAAAAAAATAATAGTATGTTAAGTATTAATAACATTTAACTATTATAATTATTAATATTATTTAAATACTACTTTTAAATCTAAATAGTAATCATTTAATTATCAATATTTTTTTTTGTTAAAATTATTATTAAATTTTAGTTGCATTAAAAAAATGCCGAGGGTGGGATTTGAACACCTAACCCCTATTTGAATTTTGAAAAACGGATGCCTACAGCACACATTGCATTACTTTGTGCTTTCCTTCGAAAATTATTTTTATTTATCTAATAATAATTTTATTAAATTACTTTTAGTATTCATGTGCCATTATTACCTTTCCTTATCTTTTTGTATATAGATAATAATAATTTACTTTGTTGACATAAGAGGTAAGGCTATAATACTTTTTATTCCTAACGCTTACATATAAAATGCTACTTTTTTTTTAATATTGAAAATATTTAATGATAATTCATATTTTCATGATTGATGCGTATGAAAACCATCAAGAAACTTACATATTTGGCACAAACCTCAGAATCATGTTAGACAATGAACCCAAATTATATACAAAGGAATAATTTATATATGTATATATACACTACTAGAAAAAACATAAATTTGTGACGCTCGATTTCATTTGTGACGCTCGATTTCATAGGAAATGCGTTGCAAACTGGATTTTGTGACGTCTTTAACACCAAACTTTTTTGAGGCAAAAAACCTTGTTTCAAAAACTTTTTTACAAATTTGCAACACATGTTGCGACAATTTTGCAACAAAGAAAGTGCGTTGCAAAGTTTCTACATATTTGCAACAATTACTCGTAACTATATTTTCACAGCTAATATATTTTTAATATTATTATAGATATTAAGTTAAATGAATCTTTTTATTTGCAACAAGTTTGTGACAGAGTGATTTTTTTTTTATTTTTTATTAGTGACACATTTGCGACTCATCTTGGAGTTTTTTATTTACCAACACATTTGAAACAATTTCTATATTTATTTAATTTTTGCTTAACAACACAACAAACTTACGTACATAGTTTGAAATATTTTAATTTAAGATTCAATTCAATTTAATTTTTACATTAAGTCATAGTGTGTGTATTGCTTTATGTGCTTATGTATGTATATAGTTATGAATCAAATCATTTAGGAAATTCCATAAATTTATGGTTTATTACAATTTAACATGATTACCTTTCAACTTTATTTGCAAAAATCTCAAAGGTTACACTATCTCGTACTTTATATAATTTTGTCTTGAAATTAAGAAGAATTTTAATTAAATTGGTGTGGATACTTAGTATTCATTTGACCAAGACGGTTGGAATACGTTATTTTTATGTTTCTTGATTTCCATATTGACTATTTTCACAAGTTTCTCCTATAAAGTGAATTGCTTCGTCAATACTGACTTCATCTAGAGGTATACGAAGTTTTTCTCGGCTTGTCACCTCTTTATATTTGAAACATGAAACGTTGGATGATTGTTTGAAAGTTCTCGTGAGTTGTGACAACTTGAGTAGACAAAGTATTTAACCAATTATTTCAAACGTTGTATAAGGACCTATGTATTCATAAGCTAGCTTGCCTTTATTGTATGGGTTTTAAAAAGATCTACATATTGAAGAATACTGTGAACCTTTCGATGGATTTATCAGGTTGGTAGCTAGTGACATCAATTGAATGAAAGCCATTCTGAAATATGTATGATTAGAATACTTAGTAAGCAGAGACGTCGTCCCTAGCATCAACGACGAAAATTGAGATTGGAGAAATGAGGCGGACTAAGTTAGCGAAGATGATGATCGATGAAGGTGACATTATTGTGGAAGAAGTCACGGGTGATGGATTCTTTTGTGTTTTAGCTAATGTTATTTGTTGCTTTTCAGAAACACTTAACGGTCATATAATCCAATGTTCACCGATGTTACATTTTTTGAAATACTTCAGACCCATTAAATTTATCAAAATCAGGGACTATTAATTTAAAATCATCGTACTTCAAGGATCAACTGTGTAATTAACTCTAAACATTCTAATAAATTATTAAAGTAATCTTATAAGACATGATTATATTAACGCTAGAAAGTTGACCGTATGTTTGAGGAAATACTAAATTATTTGACTAGTAAGAAAATATGTAATTAATACAATTTGTAAGTTAGCAATTATGAAGTGGATGTATCAAGTTGTTATGTTTGCCAAATAATTTAAGTTTTTACAGATTCTTAAACGTTATTGTCAACTTATTACATTCAAGAACCAGAGATGTCAACGTTATGCTATTGTTTAGCATGTGATTGACGCGGATGAACGATGACCACAATAATCGAAGCCAGATGAGCAACTTACTTCCATCGTAAAAGATTTCAAACTGGCTTTCTAAAAGGTGTGGTGTACTAATGTTTTAATAGGCTAACTTTGCAATATAGTAATTTCTTCTTCGTATGTAATCCTACTAAATCATTCATTTTTTTTTTGTCTTTATAAAAGCATTCGAGGTTTATTTGTGGTTTTAATCTTGTAAAATTTACCATAAGCTCCTTTGATGACATCACATGCTAAGTAAAAACTAAATTTGATAAGTATATTCACACTTTTCAATAGGATCTGGGGGAATGGTAGATACAAACATTACATCTATTTCAGTTGCGATACATAGGTTGCTCCGAACAAATCTCATGCTCAAAGTTATCGTTTGAAGATAATAATCCCAACGCTTTTAACGTTTTTTTTAATAAAATAAGTACAATAATGTTAAAATTAACGAAATTTTACCTTTTTCCTTTGATGGCTACACATATATACACAATACGCGTGCACCGCAAATAGGGCAATACTTATAATACTTTTTATTCTTAATGCATACATAGATTATTAAGTAGGGAAATTTTTACATGTAAAATGCTACCTTTTTTCTAATACTGTGAAAATTTAATGAAAATTCATATTTTCATGATTGATGCATTCGAAACCCTCAAGAAACTAGGTTAACAGATTTTAACACGAAACTAACCCGAAGGTATTTATTCTCATTAAAGTCAAACCTACGAATTGTGTATTAGAATCTTTTCTACAAACCTCGAACATCTTTTAAGTTTGGGTGGTGTTAAATTTACACCCCAAAAGCATGTCTGCACACCCTACATACGCCCCGTAGTGGCCACTATGAGGCGTTTTGGTACGGCTAGTACTATCTTGGTCAAACGACAGGGGCTTTTATTAAACCTAAATGCCCCGTAGTGGCCACTACGGGGCGTATTGGTACGATGTTCTGAAAAAGTTCAGACAGTGTCAGTTGATTATTATTATTATTATTATTATTATTATTATTATTATTATTATTATTATTATTATTATTATTATTATTATTATTATTATTATTATTATTATTATTATTATTACTATTGTTGTTGTTGTTGTTGTTGTTATTATTATGCAGATATGTCTTCTGACGAGGGTGGCAATTTCGATGACCTTGTTGACCATCCGTGGTTGTAGTTCCCTCAGGGAACGGTCACGCGTACCAAACGTGATCGGTTGCTGAAGAAATCGATGGGCCAGCAGAAGGCCATCGATTACAATTTACCGACACAGATCGGCGCGCGAGAGAGGATGACGACCATCATTGCCGACGACACGCCATGGTCTCGACTGTTTGAGATGTGTTACGCCCCTCAATATCGACTCATCACCGTCGAGTTTCTTTCCACCTTCATCTATCGGCCTATTGATCCGGATTTCCAACCACAGCCCGATCAGCCACAGCTGCCAGAGGAGATATCATTTCGACTTTGCGGAGAGTCGTACGACATGAGTCTGAGAGAGTTTGCTATTGTGTCCGGTCTGTACACCGAGGAGGAGACTCACATGCTGATCTACACGACGGCTCTTTCTACTGCTGACGACGCTGAAGTCAGTGCCTAGTGGCCTCGTATCGGCGACGAGCCGTTCGTACGTGCTGCCCGGGTCACACGTATTCGTGACCCGCTTATCAGGTATTTGCATCGGTGTATTGCCTCGTCTATTACAGAACGTGGCATGAGCCAGGACTGGTGCACGTCGCATGATTTATTTTTTTTATATTGTTTGTTGAGTGGGAGACCGTGTCACCTTGCACGGTGTTTGGCGGAGTACTTTTCTACCTACTACCACTGCCAGGAGAGATGTCTGATCTTCGGGGGGTATATGTGACCCGTATTGCTCGGTTTCACGGGCTTATTGATATAGAGCCTGCAGATATGGAGGCTGTGTACCCTGTTCGATTAGATAGCAGGACAATGCACAACATGCATATCGTGCGACGGTTCCCACATCTCGGGCTGCGGTTTGCACTTGAGAAGGGGGTCATTTGGCAGGGGGGGCCAAATGATCTCCATTACAGAGATGACGACCCCATGCCTCAGCAGCAGCCCCAGCCCCAGCCTCAGCCCCAGTCCCAGTTCCAGCAGCAGCACCCACAGGATCCCCCGCAGCAGCCCCCACCACATGACCAGGGGAGCCGCATCAGGATGTGCCACATCAGCATCCTGAGCGCGTATACAGAGCCGTGCGGCTTCCTGATCGTGTCGAGGCTATGCTGCAGACTATTGCTGATGCGACACAGCAGCTCGTTCAGCAGCAGGCGTAGATCCAGCAGCAGCAACTCCAGCTCACACAGCAGCATGCACAGATGCAGCAGCAGCGGCTCGCTCATACCAGCGAGCAGCTGACGCGACGTATGGATCGGTTGGAGGATTTGATCTCGTGGCAGGTGCATATAGAGCTTAGGCACACTCATGTTGAGGGTGTCCAGCTCCCTGCAGTTCCGCAGCCACGAGATTATCCTCCTCCCCCTCCACCTCCACCTCATGATGGCTAGTTAGTATTTTCAGTTATATTTGTATTTGTTAAACATACACTTGTATTCATGTTTATGTTTTATATATATTTGGTTGTTTTGGTTGATGATCCGTGTATATATTTGGTTGTTTTGGTTGGTGATGCGTGTTTATTATTTAAATATGTTTTGGTTGGTGATGCATTATTTATCGTATTATTCTAGTAACATCAATATGCTTAAACAAATAACGTCATTTACATATCAATTAATTAATATATTTAAATTATTATTAAATCTAATAATTAAAAACATTTTTAGCTTTCAAAACTAAAAGTTTTAAAAAACAATTAAAAATAACGAACCGAGAGACCGTAAAAAATAAAAAACAAGTTTTAAACAAAAAATATTAGATTTTTACAAACAAAAAAACATGTGTTTAAAAAAATAACTAAACTTTTTACCGTACGAGAGATGTCGTCGTAAAGTATAAACGTAACGAGAGATACATCGCAAAATATAAAAATAATTTTTAAACAAAACTATTATATTTTTATTTTTTTAACAAAACAACTATATTTTTACACCCCAAAAACATACCCAAACCCCCCAAAACATATTCAAACGCCCCAACGCTGCTGAGTATAATTTTTGTAACCCTATACACCCCGTAGTGGTAATTGCGTGGCGTGTAGGTCTGCAAAAACTGACACATAGTGTCTGATCATTTAAGGATGTCAGTCTGTGGTCAAAACGTCCCGTAGTAGCCACTACGGGGCATATGAGTGGCGGCCGGGATGTTGAATTAAAATTTTGGGGTGTGTAGATAACTCATCTCTTAAGTTATTAGCATCAAGAAAATAATGTTAGAGCAAAGTTTTCACTATTCAGGTATGTTGTCAATCAATCACACTAAGCCCAGTTTTGGTGAGGTGTTACAATATGTAATTCTTTTTTTTTTTTTTTCTTAAATCATGGTTAAAAACTTTTAAATATTACGCATTAAAAAAACCTATAAAATTTTGCAAGTTTGTAAGAGATTATTTCAAAGAGTAGGATCTTTTGTAATTTTTAAAATAGAGATACAAAATTTCCCCAAATACAAAATATGTATGAAAATTATGAGTTCAAACGAATCAAGGCAATTTGTTAAATATTTGGGATCAGATCGGTAAAAAGCTCGAACGTGTCGATCCTTAAACAGCCCGAGCTCAATCCCAAAGTGTGGCTTGTTTGGTTATCAAGCTCGAGCCAGCTCGCGAGCATTATCGAGTTTTTTGTTTATATAATTTTTATTTATTATATTAAGTGTTTATATATAAAATTAATTATTTTTATATATAAAATTATGAAAATATATTTAAATCAAATATTTTATGTTAAATTTAGAAAATAAAATTATAAATATAATTTAAATTAGTAATTAAATTAATTAAATTAAATAATTAAAATCTAAACGAGCCCGAGATCGACCTTATTTTGTCTAAACGAGCTGAGCTCAAGTCTTAACGAGCTCCGGATCGGCTCGTTTACACCCCTAATGAAAATAGTGTACTTGATTTTTATCTTGGTTCTCGCTTTACCTAATTACGAGAAGAAACTGGATCACTACAAGACCTGTTGTGAAAAATAATATATATATATATATATATATATATATATATATATATATATCATTTTAAACGAAAAAATGTTAAACGAAAAAATTACGAAAAAATGTTAAACGAGATTTTGAAACATTTTAAACGAAAAAATGAGATAAAATTACGAACGCTCGAAAAAACATGTTAAACGAAAAAATGAGAGAAAATTACGAACGCTCGAAAACATTTTAAAGATGGAAAGATTTTGAAAAAACGAGAGAAAATTATTATATTTATTGTTCGTTACGTTGGTGTAATTACGAACGCTCGAAAAAAATTCAAAAAAGATTGGCATGACTATTATAGAATTAACGAGCAAAATATAACGAGTTTAATGATGTAATTTTTATAAAAAAATAACATAGTATAAAAAAGTTATAGGTGTATAAAAATCAAGGGGGAAACTTTGAAATAAAAAAAAGAAAATTGATATATTTTTATGATGTGGGTGAATCTGATTGGCTTAAATAGGTTAATAAAAAATCCATAATGCCCTTATTAAAGCAAAAGGGAATCTATGATGTGGGTGAATCTGATTGGCTTAAATGTGTTAATAGGTTACCACAAATATGGTGGGTTCTTATTTGAACCAAATCCTATATATATATATATATATATATATATATAGGGCATGAAATTTTTGATAACCCTCATCTTTTGTTACAACCCATTAACCATCATCCAATAGTTACTTGAAAAAGGTAAATGTATAGGATCGTGCCACGTGTCAATTCCTTTGTCTTTAGTATGAAGGGCATTTAGGACATTTGTTATTTATATAAAGTTTACCCCTTTTTTTTAAACATTCATAACTTTTTTATACTATATTATTTTTTAAAAAAAATTGCATCATTATACTCGTCTCATTTTTCTCTTTAATTTCGTTATAGTCTCGACTAGTTTTTTTTTTATTTTTTTGATGTCATGTATTTACATCATTGTAACGAGCTTAACGATAACAAATTAATTAGAAATTTTTATAACAATGGTAAATTACAGTAATGTAACACAAAATGAAGTAATGTAACACAAAATGAGGTAATTTACAATGACATAATTAACGGTGACGTAACACATTATTTACAGTGATGTAATTTTCTCTTTAATTTCCGTTATAATGTTGACTAGTTTTTTTTAATTTTTTTTCTCATTGCCCATTATTAACATCGATATAACGAGCATAAATATAACACATTACTTTAAATTTTTTTCTAACAATGATAAATTACAGTGATGTAATTAATATAACACATTATTTTACTTTTTCTCTAACAATGATAATTACAATGATAAATTACAGTGATGTAATATAACACATTATTTTGATTTTTTTTCTCTAACAATGATAATTATAGTGATGTAATTTATCATTGTTCGAAAACAATTCAAACTAATTTGTTGTATTTAGGCTCGTTACAAATTAGGGATGAGCAAAAAGCCAAAAAAAATCGAACCGAAACCGAATTAACCGAAAAAACCGAACCGGAACCAAATTAACCGAAAAAACCGAAACCAAATTTTACGTCAATGTAAATTACATCACGATAAATTACGTCAATGTAAATTACATCACTGTAATTTATCATTTTTAAAAAAGTTTCAATTAAATTTGTTATATTTAAGCTCGTTACAATGATGTAAATATATGGCATCTAAAAAAAGTAAAAAAAATTAGTCGAGACTATAACGGAATTAAAGAGAAAATGAGACGAATATAATGGTGCAATTTTTTTAAAAAAATAATATATTATAAAAAAGTTATTAATGTTTAAAAAAGATGGGGGGAAAAACTTATAAAGGTAAAATGACTAAGATGACCTTTTTAATATTTTAATGAAAAGCTTATGTGTAAATTTATGATTGGTTGAAATGAGTTATGTAGTTGTAGCAAAAGATGAGGGTTATTTTTTATACCCTTCCCTATATATATATATAGGGGAAGGTTCCATTGTTAACCCTCCCTTATAGCGTTAACCGCTTAACCCTAGCGTTTTTTGCCCGAATCCTAAATTTTTTTTTCATGGTTTTTATTATGTAAAAATAGGGGGGGTTTCTTTTTTGTGTTTTTGCTAATTCATCACCGTTTAGAAGTTATTGTAAGTGTAAGTTACTTACATTTACTTACATTTCCGTATCTGATGCAGTAAATGTAAGTAAGTGTAAGTAACTTACACTTACAATAACTTCTAAACGGTGATGAATTGGCAAAAACACAAAAAAGAAACCCCCCCTATTTTTACATAATAAAAACCATGAAAAAAAAAATTTAGGATTCGGGCAAAAAACGCTAGGGTTAAGCGGTTAACGCTATAAGGGAGGGTTAACATTTGATCCTCTCCATATATATATATATATATATATATATATATATATAGGGTTTGAATCCTTTGGAAACCCGATCTAAAAGAGAAAACCCTTAAACCCTCTCTGAACCGTTAGATCAAACTTATTTTAATTTTTAATTAATTAAACAGAAAAAACATGTGGTCTATAATTAAAGTTGAATATTTTAATGGGGTTTTTGACTTTAAGGGGTATAAATGACTTTTGTGATGAGAGAGGATAGAGAAAAGAGGAGAGAGAATCTGATAGAGAGAGGAGAGAGGAGAGAGGAGAGAGAATCTGATAGAGAGAGAAAGAAGAGAGAGGAGAGAGAATCTGACATAAAAAAAAATAATTTTTTTTAAAGTAATTTTTTTAAAGTAATTTTTTTTAAAAGTAATTTTTTTATAAAAAAAGCAATTTTTTTTAAAGAAAAACAAAATATATACTCATGTGTATCAAACAAAAATTTCACCACACAAACACAAAAATTACATATTCTCAACCGTAATAAATATTACACTTGTGTATTTTACATATGAAACAAAAAATTACACATGTGTAAATTTATAAAAAAACATCAAAATTAACCAAAAACTACACATGTGTAGTTGTAATATTTTATAAATATTAACTATATAAAATATACACATGTGTAGTATTTTGAGTAAAGTGTATTTTGTGTATTAAATCTTGTAATTTTTTTTATACGCATGTGTAATTTTTTATATTTTCTTGTAAAAATATGTTTTTTTTATTTTGTATAATAAAATATACATTTAAATATAAATATTTTTTGTTTTTTAAAAAAATATGACTTTTTTTTGTATGAAAATATATATTTTTGTAGTTGTAATATTTTAAAAAATATTTTTTTAAACAAAAAATAAAACAGTACACATGTGTAGTATTCTGGAAAATCAAATATATAAATTATATATATAAAGAGAGGAGAGAGGAGAGAGGAGAGAGAAAAGAGGAGAGAGGAGAGAGAAAAAAGGTGAATATTTAATGAGTAGGTGAATAATATCAAATATTTAATTGGAGGGAGTGTGGGAAAATACCATTATACCTTTTTTATTAAATTAATTTAAATATAAAATTAGTTTGATCTAAGGGTTGAGATTGGGTTTAAGGGTTTTCTCTTTAAGATCGGGTTTTCATTTGATTCAAATCCTATATATATATATATATATATATATATATATATATATTTAGGGCAAGGATCAATTGGTATCCTACCATAATTGAGTTAATTTAATAACTCTCATCTAATTGTTAGAAAAAAATCAAGAATGCGATCATGCCAAGTGTCAGCATCTTTTTTTAATTGAAAAGAACATTTTTGTCATTTTACCTACCACTTACCTTTTCTATTTTATTTTAAAAAGTTACCCCCATGTTTTTTTAAACATTTATAAGTTCTTTATACATATTTATTTTTATAAAAAATACACCATTAAATTTATCATCCATGTATCATGAAACATATGAATGTGACATTGGAATTGTTTAATAACCATATTCAGCATACTAATCTGACTGTTATCATAAACATCAGATAGTTATTCCAATGATTATCTTAATGATTGTGATTAGTTTGAAACACTTGGATTTAATCTCGCATTTCAAAGATTGATCAAGATAATCACATACATTGTTACAATCAAATGGTTTAAACCATTATAATTATAGGTATATTTTCATGATAACCGGGCATTATAAAGGATCAAAACAAGAATTTAACCGTTAACATGTCGAGTTCTTCGTTTGTAATCATTCCTAACAATCATCTAGGCAATAATCAAAAACCCTAACTATTGCATTACGTTCAAAAACAAGATCTAATCAAACCATTATCAAACTAGTAGGTTAAAATGAATCGTTACTTAATCAAACGGATTTTCAGTCGCAAAACAACGATTAGATGTTGTAGAAACGTTTCCTGGTGTGATCTGTGGGTTTGGAATTCCATCTAACTTTAACGATTGGAATGCGACAGTCTCGAACGTAATTGTCATAGTCTCCTCATTTTAAGAAATTCCGTCCCGAAATTTAGTGAAGACTTATCTAATGACAATCGTTTATGAGAACATATGGATATTTTTCTTTCATACGATCTTCCCATTCCCAAGTATATTCAGGTCCGCGTTGAGAATTTCATCTAACTTTAACGATTGGAATGCGACTGCGTTTCAACACTTTAACTTCTCGATCCATTTCCTCTACGGGTTCTTCGGTGAACTGAAGTTTATCATCAATCTGAATTTCTCTAAGAGGTACAATCAATGATTCATCAGTTAGGCATTTTTTCAGATTTGATACGTGAAAGACATCATGAATGTTACTGAGTTCAAGAGATAGTTTAAGTCTGTAGGCTACCGATCCAATTCGATCTAGAATTTTAAATGGTCCTACAAATCTTGGTGAGTGTTTACCTCGCTCTCCAAATTTGAAAATGCCCATCCAAGGTGAAACTTTTAACATTACTGATCACCTATTTGAAATTCTAGAGGTCTACGACGATTATCAGCATAACTCTTTTGACGATCACGAGCAGCTTTAATTCGTTCTTGAATAAGTGCGATCTTGTCTGTTGTTTCTTGAATGAATTCTAGGCCTATTATCTGACTTTCACCTATCTTCGACCAGCAGATGGGAGATCTTGTCATGTAATCATCAAACTCTTGTAACAATGAATTCCATTTTCAATTGTTTAGAGATTCATGTATTACACCTTGCTTTAAAGGTTAATGGTGTCTAATTATAATATTTAAATACTTTAAATTATTCTATTAATATGAATCATGAGTATTTCCTTTCTTATCAATTCTATCATATAGAATCCATTTTGTATTAATAATAATCATTATTAATTATGCTATCTGAAAAATTTATCAAGCATAAATATAACTAATCAATCAATGCATAAATAATACCAGTAAATATAACTAATCAATCAATGCATAAATAATACCAGAAGCAGTATTCTTAGTCAAACTAAGAATGTCAAAAGTATTCATAATTGTTTTAAACAATTTAAACAATCAATGAAAAATGAATAAATGAATATTTCTTCTATTTGTCTTGTCTTCCATCTCATGGAATTCAAGACTCTAGCTCCCATCATATCAACCACCTCGAACACCTGAAAATAATTGAAATATTTGTCAATCAAGGAATATGTTGAAGTAACAAGGCATACCAGAAGATCCCGGCATATCTAAACTCTTCATACGCCTAGCAACAATATACTGAACCTCATAGACCTCGACCAATGGTCTTTTCCTTCCACTGCACACCTCTATCCTCATCTTGGTTTCCTCAACCAAGAGCATCCCCTTGAGTTCTTCAATTATTCTTCCAAAGATGTTTCTTTTGTAACTCTTTACAAAAGATTCATATTCCTCTGGTAGGGAAACAAGGATAAAGTCTTAGCAATCTCAAGGTTCATAGGATACCCTATTTTTTCAAGCCTATCAAAATAGCCTTGCAATCTATCAGTGTGAGCTACTACATCTCCACCCGATCTCAAAACCTTTGAGACCTCTTTAAGAATTTCAAATCACCAAAACCTGTTTGGCAGAAAACTCTTCTTTATCTCCTCCATCATCTCATGACTAGAGAGATACATAAGCTGATCCACATATTCATTAGATACTGAAGTCAATATGTGATATTTTATCTCACATTCATGTACAATATTTTTCATCCTCTCAGATGTGGTGCAACCTATTGGTGGCTTAGGAGAAATGGGGTTATCCAAAGCATACAATTTTCATTCTATTCACAAGACTTCTCTTAGGTGATGCATCCAAGTTGAAAAATTACTCCAATTGAATTTATTTGGAAAAAGATTTATCCTATGAGCTTTAGTTGCATCAAGGAAAGACATTTATAAAATTCAAAAGAAAGGGTTTAGTATTTCATGCTTTATAAAATCCCAAATTAATTATAGACCCATTAACAAAATTAATTTAAAATGTGAGATCGTGTTTATATAGTGAACAGTAAATTGACTAACTTTGTACATTTACCTTCAAGTATGCACATTACGATTTTTGACTGAATGATCGGCCTAAGTGTATTAGGAATCTCGGTCAATCCTTTTTCAATAAAACCATAGACCTAGTACAGGGTAAGCACTAACACTATATTTTTGGTCAAATTAATATAGAGTGTTTTAAATCTAAGGTAGCATTTAAATCAAAAATGCCTATCCTTTTCTAGTATATAAACCTATTGCTGGGTAAGCACTAACTCTAGGTTTATATATTTAGAAAATAAACATCTTGACCAATGAGTCATTTAATTACTTTAATTAATTGCTTTTATGTTTCAAAAACATTATGGACAACTAATTTGAAATGAGGATTGTTGTGCACTTTATAAAATCATTATTTTATTAATTCGCTATCTAACTGAAATCCTATTTCAATTTTGACCTGATTTGTTTTAATACCTTATCAAAACTAAATTGATCATAATCGCAAATTTGTAAATCTAATTGGTCATATTGATTTTATTGTTTTAGTTTAAAACTATTCGACAATTTGAAGCATGACACAAATCGTGCAATTTCATTTTAACAGAATCATATTTTGTTCTTGATTTGCGATAGTTTGAAACTCCTTTCAACTCTCGGCTCGATTAGTTTTAAATACCTTATTTAAACTAAGTCGGTAATTATCACGAATCATTTTAAACTAACAATTTCTAATTTTATAAAATAAACATTTTATTTTATAAACTGTTTCAATAAAATAAAACAATTTTATTCTAAAAACCCTTTTTGTAACTACAAAACTCCTTTTGTATTACTTATCGTCTTTCAATGATTGTGAAAAATATTTGTATTTAACAGTTTTATATTTCTTAAATATTCAACAACCATAAAAAACGTGTAATTATGAAACGAGCCAGAGTCTCATTTGTTCGGTTTAGCTAAAATCATCAAACATAAACCAAACAATTCTAGGGTTTACAATTTAACATCTTCAATCTTGTCTCCCACTTGATCCAAGATCTCTATCTTCATGCTCCTGATTGTCTCTATCTCCAGTCTTGTATCCATTGTTTGATTACATTTGTAAAATACAAATTACATTACAAAAAATTGAAACCTAATCTATAACATCGGGTCCAAATACCCGTAGAAATATAAGATTTCAAAAACCAACCAATCAAACAAAAAATTAAATACAATCAAATGGGTCGGATCCTAGTGTTCGAATCATAATCACAATCATCACATTCAAAGATTCGATCCTTTTGTAAAACAAAAGTTTTGACAAACAAAAACTAAAGATCGATTATTAATTACATTTAAATGTTTGTAAAAGTCGCTCTGATACCGTTGTTGAGATTTCTAGGTTACTTTTTCATTTAATCATATTCAATTAATCACATTAATTGATTTAAATCAGTTTTCACAAAACTAGATTAAACAGACAGATCAGATCTGACACAATGGAAGCATTTAGGTTTTATAAACTTTTAATTCGTAATCGAAACAATTCCCAAATCAGGATCTAGTTACAAACGGTTGAAATAACAATTGAATAAAAAACAACACAACCATAGGGTGTTTTAGAAATCGACCTTTACAAAGCAGTTCCAAATCCACACGATTGATCAAGCAACGGTCTCGCTAGCTGACTCAATACGATCACCCGAGTCTAGATCTCGTCCCACGAATCTCTGGAATGGTCCAAAAATGATTTTGGCTTGGCTTGGCTCGCAGCTCCACACAAAACCCTGTTGCGGCTCAACTTGGCCCTTGGCGTGGCCCCTTGGTGCGGCTTGTGACACCCGGTAATTTCAGGTAAATTGAAACTCTTACAACTTTGTATTTCACATTCATACTTACTGCATTTCATTTAATTATGTTTAATTAGATGATTCAAACACAAACAACTACGAAACAATAGTTCCATTGGTTTTGGAAAGCAAGTGTGGCAAACACAAACACAAACACAAACGCATAACAATAATTCGGGGAATTATTGGATTGTGAATCACATGTTGATTATGTTTAATCAAGCATGCAAACAGTTCGTAACGACGAACACAAACTATCAAGGATAATTCGAGAAATTATAGAAACACACACACGAGTCTCACGAACGTTGGTGAACAAACAATAATCAAACCACTTATGTGTTATTACATGAATGCGTGCTAAACATGTATTATATGTTTAGGATAAACGCTAAGGATCGAGCATGAGCGAAATCGAATCAACGGAATCGAAAAACTAGGAAGTAGAGCCTTTGCGGTACGCCAAGCATCCTTGGCGAGATCCCCGGCGGTACGCGAAGAATGATCGGGAGTTTTGAACTCCGAATTTCTTGGCAGTACGCCAAGGCCATGCATAAGAATCTTGGCGATACACGGCGTGTTTTGGGATGAAAACTAAATATTATATTCATCGCGGTACGCCGAGGCCATGCATGATCGGCCTTTGTGGTACGCGATGAGTCCTAGACGACAAAATCTTATAAAAAGCAACCCCAACTCATTGTGTCCGGTCTTAACAAATTTCTCCGAACTTCTACCTTTTCTTTCAACCAAAAGCTACTGAAACTATGCCCCAACCCCTTGGAAACTCTCTTCAGGCCATATCTTCCATTCTTGGTGAGCTTGGAATCCTTGGAAGCTTGGAGGAGGAACTAAGAAGCTAGAAGCAACCATCAACCACTAGATCGTCATCATCAGAAGTTGTTACTACTCAATCTCAATGGATCTTAGACGCTAAGGTAGTTTTATGCGTTCATTTGTAGTTAGATCATACATGCAAGGGGTAAAAACCCACATGCATGAACATCCACCCACATGCAACTCCATGTGGCCATTGTGCACGAATTTGTTGGTGATTTTGTGTGATATTGATATGAATATACGGATTTTAGAGTATAGGATTGATTAGATTGAGTTTTAATGAGTTATGATATTGATTTTGTATAACTTGCCACAAAAGGAAACTTTTGTTATTCATGTTGGTGATTTGTGATGACCTAGACATGTTGTCTATGTCTAGATGTTGTCAAATGCATATTGAAGTGTTTAGGAACACATTTGGGTATTTGATTTTTGTGAAAAACATGGTTTTATAGAAACTTACTATAAAAGGAAACTTTTATAAATCAAAATAGGGGTTTTGATGATTTAATATGTTTTGATGAATTGTGATAATTGAAATATGCTTAATAATGATTTTAGGCATATTGAAACTTTGATTTTTGAAAACGGACATTTAAACGGATACTTACTATTTTAGGAAATTTTATTGGGGCAAACGCCATAAATAGTGATTTATGCGCAAACGTCATGTTTTAAGTGTTTAAACGTATTTTTATAAACATACTAGAAGTAATTTTATGAAATGGGATTTCATAACTATACTCCAAAAATAGAAACTTTCTAAATATAGAAACTTTCCCGAAACGGAAACGTTATGATTTTCGAAACATGGCTTATGTGAAAACATCATGATTAGAGTCATAAGCCGCACGTTGGATTCCTACTTGTATTTATGACACATAAACGAACTAAACACAACAAACACATCACCAATAATCCATCGAATCAACACACACACTTAGTTGAGCACGCCGACACTTTGAGTTGTATGGGACATAACACACCACAAAACTCATACTCACCACCTATATGGTTATAGGTGCTTACTAGCATGTTGCTTGCATTTGCAGTCGCGAACACACGTAAAATCGGAATTGCTTATTAGGTGAGTTCACGGCCCTTTTTTATCTTTTCTACCATTGGGGGAGAAAACATTGCATGATAAACTGTTTTATAAACAATCGCTTATTTTGATTACGTATGGACATGCTTTATCAGTATACGTATATGTGTGGCACTCATCACAAAATCAAAGTCTTCCCAAACACACACCTCAGACCGTTAGTAGCACGGAGCGCCTAAAATTATAATCTTGGATAGTACTATTTGGGCCTGACAAGCCCCACTCATCGCGCCTGAGAGGCCAACCCGACTTGAGGTCGGAATGGGTGCAATATTGACCAACACACTTTGCCATTGTCTTGTGATGGACATGGCGGGAGGCACAACAGTCAGCTTCGGTACGAACCCACATATAATATAACTGTATTGACTAGTTGTCAATCGATACTGCATTGTAATGATATGTAATCCAACAACATTTACTTTAAACATTTTGATGTTTACTTCTTATGAAAAACATGTGCTCTCACCAAACTATGTGTTGACCCTTTTTACTCGCATGTTTTCTCAGGGAACTAAGGCACACGCATGAGTATCTAGGATGCTTGGATGGAGTCCATGCATCAGTTTTATTGTCTTAGGCCATTTGAGAACATTTAACATTTGTCTTGTTATGTAATGATAAATACTTAACCCGCTTCCGCAATATTACTCTTTACTGCTTTGAAAACTATTTTAACTTAAGTTTCCGCAACTTATATTTTTAACGTTGTTTTGACAACTTAAACATTTGCTTCCGCACTCTGATTTTATAAAACTGTTTTTGTCCAACTATTTGGATGTACGTACGTAACCAGACATGTAGGTCTCGCAAATGTATGACCGGAGAATGCGATACTGACAGTCACGTCGCGTACTCGGGAAGGCCGGGGTGCCACAGATTGGTATTAGAGACTTCGGTTATTTCGAATTAGGTTTGCATTTAGTGAACTTTGTCTGTAACCATTAGTCTCCACACACATAGTGTTAGTAGTGATAATACTAGCATACATGATCATCTATTATTTGCATACATGATTGTACGCATACCCTTATTAAGCGCGTTCTAGATATGGCGTCACCATCATCACCGCATGTGATTACACAAGACGAGGAGGAGCCGATAACTATAGCACTACCCGCATCACCTCTACTTGTGACTGTAGAAACGCCCGACTAGCATCCCACATCATCAGATGATCCTGTGGAGGATTCGGACGAGGATCCTGAGGAAGATTCTGATGAGGACCCTGACGAGGATCCTGAGGAGGACGCCATGGAGGAGTCTCCTGACAGTGCATCACCCATACTAGAACCACCCGAGCCTAAGAGGCAGTGTCTTGAGTCGGATGTTATTGCCAAAATGACTCGGGACCTGGCCTTGGTAGACGACTTAATCGAGTGTCTTGTAGAGGAAATGAGGTATACAAACAAACGACATGCAGAGCTCTGTAGTGTAGTCAACAGAAGGGATCGGGATATGACCCAGTTGATTTCACTATTCCAGGAGACCGAAGACCAAGCTGCCATTGCTGAAGCTAGAATCAAAGAGCTAGAGAACAGGGCTGTCATTCCATACTCGAAAGAGCCTAACACGAGGAAGACGAACCAACAGAAGATGATGATTCTGATTCCACTATCGATAATGCCTTCAATTAACTTAGCATAGACTTAGTAGAGACGGGTGGTGTCTCTGTGCTGGATATTTTGGAATCTAATTGTTTTGGTATTAAATGAATTGTAACGAGTACAACTTATTATATATTAAGACTATTATCTGTTTTTGAAAATCTTGTCTATGCAAATTTATACATGTTTCCTTTACGTACCAACCGCACACATAATCTTAACACTCCGAAAACACTCTAACGCTTATTCTCACTATGAAGATCATGGCTGGAAGACACGAAGGACGACGAAATGCGGGAGGACGTGGGAACATCAGTTTGACCCCAGCTGAAATCAACGCACTCATCAACGAACGAGTTGAGGAGGTGTTTGCTGCACAGGAAGCTACCTGTAATCGGAATCAACTAAATCAAGATGGCGAATCTCATTTCTGAATTTACCTTGCACAATGATCGCTCGATTCCAATACAATACGTTTATTAGATTTTGAACCCAACTTCTTTTCTTTGCATATCTCAAGAGCAAACCTCAACCCACCTCTCTGCACATTCAAAATGTTTCTGGATTGCAAACTCCACTCATTCAACGGTACTGAGGGTGCCGTCGGACTATTACGTTGGATGGAAAAGGGGGAGTTGGCCTTTTCCATGAGCAACTGCAGGAAAGAATACAGGGTCAAGTTCACTGCTGGAACTCTTGAGGGAATTGCCTTCACTTGGTGGAATGCCAACATCCAGAATCTAGGGCTTGATGCAGCCAATGCCCTACCTTGGGAGGATTTTAAGCGAATGATGAACCGCGAATGCTGCCCTCACGGTGAAGTGCAGAAGCTGGATACAGAATTTTGAAACCACAAAATGGTCGGTTCCAAGATCGAGGCATATGCCGTAGAGCTGGTACATCTATGCTCGGAAATGGTGACACCGGCCTACAATCATATAGAGTAATACATTGAGGGACTGCCCCCTCAAATCCAGAGAATGGTGCTTTCTGCTAAACCCATTACCCTACAACAGGCGGTACGATTAGCCCACAAGCTCACTGATTCAGCTGTAGCGCAAGGACTCTTACCACCCCGTGGTGTTGTAGCCAAACCTGCTGATAACAAACGCAAATGGGATAACACCCTGAACAAACCTTCCACTCTTCAACCAACATCACCGCAACGTAAGTTTGGGTCACCTCAAGCTTACACCCCACCTATCCCAACCACTTAGAACTCAGGAGCCTATGCAGGCAAACACCTCAAGTGCAACAAGCGTAACTTACACCATGCCTTGGGACAGTGTGCTCTATCCGATGCCAACGGTGTGGCAAAGGAGGGCATATCTCCAAAGACTGCAGGGGTGAACTGCTAGCAAAAACCCCACAGCCACAACAACAACAACTTGAAGAACAAAAGGGCTGCTTTGAATGTGGAAAACCAGGGCACATGAAGAAAGACTACCCACACCTGAAGAACAAAAACAGGAACAACAATGGTCCAAAGGGACGAGCCTTCGTGATCGGGGCTAAGGAGGCCAGAAGGGATCCTAACCTTGCAACAGGTACGTATCTCCTAAACGATCATTACACTTCTATATTGTTTGATACTGGAGTTGAGAAAAGTTTTATATCTAAGTACTTTAGTGAGATACTTGCCATAATCCCAACACTCTTTGAGGTTGAGTATACAGTAGAGCTAGCTGAGTGTAACTAAGCACATTCTGAAAGAATGCACCTTAGAGCTAGAAAATCATAAATTTAAGATTGACCTCATGCCAGTCACACTACGCAGTTTTGATGTTGTAGTGGGCATGGATCGGTTGTTTGAGAACCAAGCTGAAATAGTCTGTCATGATAAGGTTGTACGTATACCTATCCCTAGTGGAGAAACCTTAAACATCAATGGCGAAAGGAGCGACACTCCTCTGAACATCATCTCGTGCATGAAAGCTCACAAATGCCTACGAAATGGATACACAGCGATACTGGCGCTTATCACCGACAAGACCGAAGAAGAAAATAAAATAGAAGACATTCCAGTACTATACGACTATCCTAACGTATTTCCTAAGGATATACCAGGACTGCCACCACCTCGACAAGTGGAGTTCCGCATATATCTCACGCCGGGAGCAGCACCTATTGCACGAGCACCCTATCGACTTGCACCTTTGGAGATGCAGGAACTGTCCAATCAACTGCAAGAGCTGTTGGATAAAGGCTTTATTAGACCAAGCTTCTCACCATGGGGAGCTCCTGTCTTATTCGTGAAGAAAAAGGATGGCACGTTTTGTATGTGCATCAACTACCGTGAGTTGAACAAAGTGACAATAAAGAACCGATACCCTCTACCTCGCATTGATGATCTGTTCGATCAACTGCAAGGATCGAGTTACTAGTCCAAGATCGATTTGCGATCTGGGTACCATCAACTGAGAATTCAAGAGGAAGATATCCCAAAGACTGCTTTTCGCACTCGGTATGGCCATTAAGAGTTTTTGGTCATGCCATTTGGGCTGACTAACGCACCTGCCGTATTTATGGACCTCATGAATAGAGTGTGCAAACACTACCTCGAGAGGTTTATCATTCTCATCTACTCAAAGACATAGGAAGAACACAAAGAGCATCTCAATTGGCTCTTGAACTGCTACAACAAGAGAAGCTGTACGCCAAACTCTCCAAATGCGACTTCTGGATTCGAAAAGTCCAATTCTTGGGACATGTTGTTAACGAACAAGGAATACATGTGGATAAATCCAAGATAGAGGCCATCAAGAACTGGGAAGCACCAAAGACCCCAACTGAGGTGCGACAATTCCTAGGCTTGGTAGGCTATTATCGAGGATTTATCGAAGAATTCTCCAAGATAGCCCAACCACTCACATCACTCACTCACAAGGACAAGAAATATCTCTGGACTGACAAGTAAGAAGATGCAATCCAACTTCTCAAGCAGAAGCTCTGTAGTGCACCTATCTTATCTCTTCCTGATGCAACGAAAGACTTTGTAGTATACTATGATGCCTCAACACAAGGGCGATCGGATGCGTGCTGATGCGGCGAGAGAAGGTGATCGCATATGCTTCTCGACAGCTGAAAGTCCACGAGTAGAATTACACCACCCATGACTTGGAACTTGGAGCCATGGTATTCGCACTCAAGATCTGGATACACTACCTGTATGGTACGAAGTGTACTATATACACTGATCACAAGAGTCTCCAACACATATTCGAGCAGAAGGAACTGAACATGCGACATCGTCGCTGGCTCAAACTCTTAAACGATTATGGGTGTGCTATCAAGTATCACCAGGGAAAAGCCAACGTTGTGGCAGATGCCCTAAGCTGGAAAAATACCTGGAAACCCAGGAGGGTACGAGCTTTACAACTCACCATCCATCCCAATCTCCCTGAGTAGATACGCAATGCCCAAGTTGAGGCACTGAAAGAAGAAAACCTAGTGGCTGAATCACTAAAGGGAATGGAGAAACATTTAGAAGTCAAAGCTGACGGCTTACACTATTTCATTGAACGCGTTTGGGTTCCACACCACGGAAACTTACGAGACCTTGTGATGGACGAGGTTCATAAGTTTTGGTATTCCATTCACCCTGGATCAAATAAGATGTATCATGATCTGAAAGTCCTTTATTGGTGGCCAAACATGAAAGCCGATATTGCCACATATGTGAGCAAATGCTTGACTTGCGCCAAAGTCAAGGTTGAGTACCAGAAAAAATCTGGATTACTCACGCAACCAGATATTCCCATGTGGAAGTGGGAAAAAATCTCCATGGACTTCATTACCAAATTACCCCATACTCCTAGTGGATGTGATGCTATTTGGGTAATTGTGGATCGACTGAGTAAGTCAACATATTTCCTTGCGATCAATGAAAATGATAAGATGGAAAAACTAGCCAGAATCTACGTTAAGGAAGTAGTCTCGCGTCATGAAGTGTTAATCTCCATCATTTCAGATAAAGACGCCAGATTTACTTCGAACTTCTGGATAACACTGCAAAAGTCGCTTGCTATGCGGTTGGATATGAGTACATCATACCACCACAAATTGATGGCCAGAGTGAACGCACGATACAAACTCTCGAGGACATGCTACGAGCGTGCGTAGTAGACTTCGGCAACAGCTGGGAAACCCACCTACCATTGGTGGAGTTTTCCTATAACAAAATCTACCACACAAGCATCAAGGCAGCGCCTTTTAAGACCCTCTATGGCAGGAAATGTCGATCACCCATTTGTTGGGCGGAAGTGGGCGACAGTCAGCTCACTGGCCCTGAACTTGTACACAAAACAACGGAGAAAATCGTGCAATCAGAAACCGCATGGCATCAGCTCGTGATCGTCAAAAGAGCTATGCAGACAAACGCCGAAAGCCTCTGGAATTTCAGGTAGGAGATCGAGTCCTTCTCAAAGTTTCACCATGGAAAGGCGTTATTCGTTTTGGGTAACGAGGCAAACTGATCCCACGATATATTGGACCTGTTGATATCTTGAAGCGGATTGGTCCAGTGGCATACCAACTCAACCTACCAACCGAACTTGATGTAGTTCATAACGTATTTCACGTCTCAAACTTGAAAAAGTGTCTATCTGATGGGACACTTGTGATTCCACTGGGTGAGATTCAGGTAGATGAACAATTAAGGTTTTTGGAAGAATCAGTAGAAATCATGGACCGTGAGGTCAACAAATTCAAGCAGAGTTGGATTCCGATTGTTAGAGTCGGATGGAAGTCAAAACACGGACCTAAATTCACGTGGGAGCGTGAAGATCAGATGATGCGTAAATATCCCCACATCTTAAAACTAACATCGTCGAACGCCGACAACAACAAATAAATTTCGGGATGAAATTTCTTTCAACAAGGGGATGATGTGACAACCAGAAAATTTTTGTTCTCAAACACTACCAACAACAACCAAATTTCGGGACGAAATTTCTTTCAACAAGGGGATGATGTGACATCCGGTAATTTCAGGTAAATTGCAACTCTTACAAATTTGTATTTCACATTCATACTTGTTGCATTTCATTTAATTATGTTTAATTAGATGATTCAAACACAAACAACTGCGAAACGATAGTTCGAGGAGCTATCGAATCGTACATTGCACATTGGTTTTGGAAACCAAGTGTGTCAAACACAAACATAAACGCAAAACAATAATTTGGGGAATTATTGGATTGTGAATCCCATGTTGATTATGATTAATCAAGCATGCAAACAGTTCGTAACGATGAACACAAACTATCAAGGATAATTCGCGAAATTATCGAATGTCACACCCCGAGCCGGCGGGGTTGGATCAGAGTCCCCGTCAGGTGGAAGGTTCTCAGGACGCGATATCGTGAGTGATAATCAAAGTGATCAGATTGTTTACATTGCACATGATATAAATGAGAAATGCTAAATAGAATAGAATTACAAAGTTAAATTACATCCGTAACGTTCATAATTTAACAATGTAAATCTATCATAAACATCATGAACTATCTATCTTGTAACTGCACAAGATATTCAAAATAATTGTATAATGATGTTTCAAAAGTATGCAGGTCCAAAAATACTAAGTCTTCTATCTGAAGTTCTAGTCCCAAAAGCATAAGCTTCCTAATTGACCTGTTCGTCACCTAAGAAGTCATGCAAAAATAAAGTCAACACATGGTTGGTGAGTTCATATAGTTTAGAATTTGAAAATGATTTGTAAACCTTTTTCGGTAAAGACCTTAATATCATTAACTCCACATGTAATATTCGAATCGGTATGCTTATATAAAGGGCATATGTAAGGTCGAACTTACCGCCCGCTGTGACACCTCGTAATTTCCAGGTCAGCATTTATTTTATTTTAATAATAACGTTTATTATTAATTCATACGTGGCACTAGAATATTTGTATTTAGTGTGACACGTGGCACAACGGACCAAACACACCGATAATTCGAGGAATTATCGCACGAAACTCGCACGTGTCTTGAATGACGAACGTTGGTGAACGGATCGAACCACAGTACACTTACACTGCACAATTAGGTTCCGGAGAACCTAAGTTAGTAGAGCAACACTTATGTGTCGAGAAACGATGATCGTATTCGAGAAATACGAGAAAGTCGGTTCAAAACAATGAATTTGGGCCTATTGGGCTCAACCGAGACCCATCGCGGTACGCGATGGGCACCTAAATGGGCCTTCGCGGCACGCGAAGCCTGGGCGGGGGAATTTGAATTCTCCGAAAAACGTCGCGGTACGCGACGACCGATCATCTTCCACCACCGCGGTACGCGGCGTGTTTCGGGAACAGAATTATTATTTTAATCGCCGCGGTACGCGGAGTTGCTTTTTGTGCAGCCTCCGCGGTACGCGACGGCCCCAATACGCAAAAATCTTTATAAAACCAATGTTAATCATTCTGTTTCTACTTCCACCGATTTTCTCTCGACTCAGACTCTTCCTCTCGACCATCTACCCTCTGTTACACACCATTGTGCCATTGGAAGTCCTTGTTGAAGGATTGAAGTCCTTTAGAAGCTTGGAGCAAGTTAGAAGACACCCATTATCGCCTTGCACGAGTCGAAGCCGCTGTGGAGACTGTTTCTGGACGTCTTGAAGCCACACACATCTGCTCCAGCCCTATCTTGATCATCTTGCACCTTCTAAGGTAGTTTCCTAACACTATTTCGGGTTTTAGCACTTGAAATCACACATGCAAGGGGAAATACCCACATGCATCACCATTACCACTTTAGTCACGAAATTTTGATGTTCTATATATGCTATTTGGTGATTTACTTACTGATTTGATGATCTAATATCAATCTATGATGATTTTGATGTAACTAGATGGCCATTTGTTGATTTTGTCACAAAATGGTTACTTTAAACAACATGCAAGCATGATCTATAATGTTTTATGTAAATTTCAGTATTTAAATGTCCTTAGAATTGATATGTGAGATGTTCTACATGATTTAGAATGATTGATTATGTCAAGTATGGTCATTTGGTGATTATTGCTATATATAGTAACTTTAGTATTACAAATTGTGCATTCTTGATGAAATGGTAACATGCATGTATTTAGATCTATATGTTATGCTTAAAATGTTGATTAGAAAGTTAACATGATGATTATTAGTACATTTGGATGATTAAAATTGTTAAAAGCATGATTTTTATAAATGTTACTATAAATAGTAACTTTTTGTCACAAGTTTGCAACTTGATGATATGCATGGTAATGTCTTGAGTCTAACATGCTCATTTAGTGATTATTTGATGATATTGGAAGGAATATGTTATTGGGAAACTTGATTTGGTGTTATTTTCATAAGTTACTAAATATAGTAACTTTATTTTGCTAAGTTAATGAATCTTCACATGTTAGTCGTAACGGTCACGATTAATAGGCTATTTAGGACTAAGATGAGGATATTAGATAATGTAGATGGTTAAACTTGATAAAATATGCTTATTTTAGAAACTTTCTAAAAATGGAAACTTTTATGCGTAAACTATGCTAAACCGGTTATGTGTAACTATGTGCTATGTGATAACATGCTCATTTAGGATAAATATGCATGTTAGAATAATCGGAATATGATTTTATGCATGACTTGCCAAATATGGAAACTTTCCTAAAATAGGAACTTACCATAAATAGTAAGTTTCCACATAGGAATGATTTTGGTATCCGTACACTTCACACGACACTAAAACCGCACGATACACGAACACTTGATCCAAACCGTCACCAACGGGTCGTTAGGTCAAACACGATCGACACGGTCAAACACGGTCAACTCGACCTACATAACCACTTAGTGTTGTTGAACACTAACGCGGTCCGGTGAGACCCACACTTGTGAACACGAACTCGTAACACCTACATGATATAGGTGATTACTAGCCGGCGAGCTACACTACTCTTTTGAGCTAACGCATTACTCAAACTCAGGTGAGTTTACGGCCCCACTTTTACTCTTAACTGATTTGCTAAACTATTGGGGTGAGAATATACTGCAACTGTTTTAGATATAGGACTGGCATGTTGTGAAACCGTTTCTTTTTGAGTGTAACTATTATCGCATAAAGCCCTCACTTATCCTTACCGTTAATTGTTACGAACGAGTCGTTATTACGTAGTACTACTGGGTTTGACTAGCCCCAATCGGCAACAACTTTGACTGGAGGTCATAACGAGTGTAATAATCGATGTGAATTACGAGTTCAGCGATGACTCGCGGAGGCAATTGGAAACAGTCTAGTTTCGGTAAGATGACATGACACACTCACGGATCGTAGATCCAACAACTAAACTTAAACATGCCCAGTATATATCTGTCTACAATTTCTGTCTGTCTAAACCTGTGAACTCACCAACTTTTTAGTTGACACTTTTCGCATGTATTCTCAGGTAACTAAAGGAGCACACGCTAGGGCGCTCACAAGGACACACTAATGGAGTCAAGCTTACATATAGACTCATGTCCTAGGCTTGTGTGCATGTGTTCTGTTTTGAAAACAATTTAATCTTTGTAGTGTCTTGAACAAATTACTTTCCGCTGCAAATATATGTATTTCTGATGTTTAACACTTTCCGCTGCTTATTGAATGAAATTTGTATTGTTTTACAATCTGTGTGAATGTGTAACTCATATAGAGTCGTTATATATGACCATGAGCTATGATCCTGGCCACGTCACACCCACGTGGACTGTCACCACGAGTGGGAATTTGGGGGTGTGACAGACTGGTATCAGAGCCTTGGTTATAGGGAACTAGGTTTGCATATAGTAAACTTAGACTATAGCCACTGCTCTAAATTAGACACTACACTAGAACTTGCACACTGATGTTGTTATTATTATTATCGAACTGTTGTTTACTAATCTGAGAATTTATAGGATGGCCGATAACAACAGAGATGCTAACAGGAACCCGGGCAAACGCCCAGCGGTCGATGGCTTGACTGAGGAGAGTCGACGCAGGATCGACAGTATCGTGGCTCAGGTAGATGCTGAGATGGAGCGACGCGCCCAGATGCTAGCTAGGGAGCGATACTGGGGATGGTTGCCTAACCTCCTACGAGATTGGGTAGTGGGAGAGCGGGTGCCTACGCCACGATACAGGGGCGATACCTCAGAGGGTCCACGACTGCCGGCATTTGGGATGCCGATGGAGAGAGCCTTCGCGGCTCATGTTGCTGTAACCCGGCGGGAGCTTCGGAGAAACGCCGAGCTGTCTGACGAGGTTCGTGTTCTTCGCGAGAAGAACGATCGCCTGGAAAGGCGAAGCGACCGACTGGAGGAGCAGAACGATCGCTTGGAGGAACAGGTGGAGACATTACGTCTCCAGGTGTCTCAGCTCATGTCTCAGCATGGCCAGATAGTTGATGTCATGCAGGAGCATGACGGGCGTATTACTGAGAATCGGACAGATATAGCCGAGACTCAGGCTATGGTACAGGCGAGTGACGCCATGCTTAACGCATGGGCGGCACAGTTTATCGAGGAGCCGCCAGCTGAGGATGACGGACCACAGTTCGAGGCCGAGGACCTCGAAGAGGGAGAGTTTGACGAGGATCTCGATGAGGATCCGGAGGAGGACGATGACGATGATGGGGACGCAGCTAGTAACATCTCCCATGTCTCCATGGACTCGGATTAGTAGATTTTCCTTATTTTGTACTGTCTTTCCTTTTATCTCATTTTAGCCTAGACGAGCGGGATGTGCTCGGAGAACTCGCATTGTACTTTCTTTTCAAATTATTGTACTTCAAGATTGATATTAATGGAAATTATGCTTTATTATTATTATCTGCTTTATTATTACTACTGTTATTTGAAGCTTTGTTATGATAGCTAACTTGACATTTGACATGACAACAATCCTAACTTTGGCTAACACTTAGCATCTGATGACTAACACTCTAACCTCTCTATATAGAAACATGTCGGGAAGAGGAACCAATGCCCTTCGACTCAAACGCAAGGCCGAAAAGGCACGGATCGACATGATGGTCGAACGAAAATTCAACAAGGTACTCGCAGAGTACGAAGCCAACCGACACGCCAGTGAGACGAGTGGCTCTAACAACGGTACTAACTTTTGCCTAACATGACTAACATAGTATAGGCAGCCTAGACACTAACACGTTGCATTGAACTACGATGCACAGGATCTCATGGGGGAGCGGCAAAGGGATGTTCGTTTAAAGCCTTCCTGAGCTGTCACCCTCACAAGTTTCAAGGTACTGAAGGAGCAGTGGGACTGCCTCGTTGGATCGAGAAGCTGGAGTCAGTTTTCTCCATGGCTGAATGCTCGGATGAGAACCGGGTGAAATACGCCACAGGAACTCTAGAGGGACCAGCTCTCACCTGGTGGAACACCCATGTCCAGACCCTCGGACTGGAGACTGCAAACTCCATTCCATGGGAGAACTTCACCAGAATGCTGCATGAGGAATACTGTCCCCGTGACGAGATCCGGAAGCTTGAGGAGGAATTTTGGGTGCACAAGATGGTGGGATCCGAAATCGAGAAATACTGTACTCGGTTTCATGAACTGTGCAAGCTCTGCCCGGCAATGGTGACGCCGGAGTATAAAAAGATCGAGCAATTCATCAGTGGATTGCCGGAGCAGATACAGAGCATGGTAACTGCTTCCGATCACACCACAATTCAACCATTGATCCGACTTGCCCACAAACTAACTGATCAGGTAGTAGCACAGGGAAGGCTGCCAAAGAGGGGTGAACACCTGAAACCCCAAGAACCCAAGCGAAAGTGGGAGCCCAACAACAACCGAACCTTTTCACCCCAACAGCCAACTCAACACCGACCCACACCTGCAAAAGTCTTCACTGCCACCCAACCAAACAATCAGGACAAAGGGGGATATCGGGGCAACAACCCCAAATGCAACAACTGCTCATACCACCATCACGGCCCATGCCGAAGAGTTCGGTGCACCAACTGTGGCAGGAACGGACACCTGGCCAAGGAATGCCGATCAAACCCCAACCCTAACCCCAACAAGGATAATACATTGAAGGGATGCTTTACTTGCGGAAAGCCGGGGCACATGCGCCGAGATTGCCCACAGAACAAGAATGCATGTGGCAACCCAGCAAGGGGGAGGGCATTTGTGATTGGCTCTGGAGAAGCTAAAGACGATCCACATGTCGTCACCGGTACGTTTCTTTTAAATAATGTCTATGCTAGTATATTATTTGATACCGGTGCCGATAGGAGTTTTATCTCTAGCGACTTTAGCAAATTACTTAATATGACACCAACACCACTAGACTATAAGTACACCGTAGAGTTAGCAGACGGCAAGCTGATCGAGACACAATATATCATCAAGGGATGTGTTCTGACACTAGCGGGCCATCAACTAGTGATCGACCTGATGCCGGTAACTCTCGGGGGCTTCGACGTGGTGATTGGAATGGATTGGCTATCTGCAAACCACGCTGAGATCGTGTGTAACGAGAAGATTGTGCGAATTGCGTTGCCAAGCGGAGAGCAGATCTCAATCCAGGGAGAACGGCGCGGGATACCGTTAAACATCATGTCCTGTATGAAAGCAAGCAAATATCTGAAGAAGGGATACACGGCTATCCTAGCCCTTATCACCGAACAGTCAAAGAAGGAACGGAAGATCGGGGACATTGAGGTTGTTCGTGATTTTCCGGAAGTTTTTCCTGACGATCTACCGGGACTACCACCAGCACGACAAGTGGAGTTCTAGATAGATTTAACCCCCGGAGCAGCACCAATAGCCAAGGCACCATACCGATTGGCTCCTACTGAAATGCAAGAACTATTTAACCAACTGCAAGAGTTGTTAGATAAAGGATTTATCCGACCGAGCTTCTCACCTTGGGGAGCACCGGTCTTATTCGTGAAGAAGAAAGACGGTTCATTCCGTATGTGTATAGACTACCGAGAACTAAACAAGGTAACGATCAAGAATCGATACCCCCTACCACGAATAGACGACCTGTTCGATCAACTACAAGGGTCCAGCTTCTATTCGAAAATCGATCTGAGATCGGGTTACCATCAACTCAGAATACAGGAGGACGATATACCGAAGACAGCCTTCAGGACACGGTACGGACACTATGAATTTCTAGTCATGCCTTTTGGACTGACTAACGCACCAGCAGTATTCATGGATCTCATGAATCGAGTGTGTAAACCGTATCTCGATAAGTTCGTAATCGTATTCATTGATGACATCCTGATCTATTCTAAGACTCAGGAAGAACATGCCAATCACTTGAGACGTGTCTTAGAACAACTAAAGAAGGAACAACTATACGCGAAATTCTCCAAATGTGATTTCTGGATTCGCGAAGTTCAGTTCCTTGGACACGTAGTAAACGAGAAAGGGATACACGTAGACCCAGCCAAAATCGAGGCAATCAAGAATTGGGCAGCGCCTAAGACTCCAACTGAAGTGCGACAGTTCTTAGGATTGGCCGGGTACTACAGGCGGTTTATCGAGGGATTCTCAAAGATCGCGCAATCATTGACTTCCCTCACACACAAAGACAAGAAATTCGAATGGGGAGAAAAGCAAGACGCTGCTTTCGATCTGTTGAAGCAGAAATTGTGCAGTGCACCAATCTTATCGCTACCAGACGGGTGCGAGGATTTTGTGGTGTACTGTGACGCATCAAAGCAAGGACTCGGTTGTGTGCTGATGCAACGTGAGAAAGTTATAGCCTATGCGTCACGACAATTGAAAGTGCACGAAAAGAACTACACAACTCACGATCTAGAGTTGGGAGCCGTAGTGTTCGCACTAAAGATCTGGCGACACTATCTGTACGGCACCAAGTGCACAATATTTACTGATCATAAGAGCCTACAGCACATTTTCGACCAAAAGGAGCTGAACATGAGACAACGCAGATGGGTCGAACTGATAGGTGATTATGATTGTGCAATCAAATATCATCCCGGTAAGGCCAATGTAGTAGCCGACGCACTAAGCCGGAAGGAAACAACCAAACGCGTACGTGCATTACAACTTACCATCCACTCCGAACTACCAAATCAAATTCGGATCGCACAACAAGAAGCGTTGAAAACCGAAAACCTCACTCTCGAAGCCATGAGAGGGATAGACAAACAGATGAAACAGAAGGATGACGGAGCTTACTACCTAATGGACCGAATTTGGATTCCACGCTACGGGGATTTGAGAGAAGTAGTGATGGATGAAGCTCACAAGAGTCGATACTCAGTACATCCAGGTTCTGACAAGATATACCACGATCTAAAGGCAACTTATTGGTGGCCTAACATGAAGTCAGAAATCGCAACGTATGTGAGTAAGTGTCTGACTTGCTCAAAGGTCAAGGTAGAATACCAGAAGCCTTCGGGATTACTCCAACAGCCAGAAATTCCAGTATGGAAATGGGAGCAGATTTCCATGGATTTTATCACAAAGCTGCCAAAGACAACAAATGGCTGCGATACCATCTGGGTTATCGTAGACCGACTTACGAAATCGGCACATTTCCTACCGATCAAAGAAACTGATAAATTGGAAAAGTTAACCCGAATCTACTTGAAGGAAATCGTATCCAGACACGGAGTCCCAATCTCCATAATATCAGACCGAGACAGCCGTTTCACGGCTCACTTTTGGAAGTCCTTACACAAGGCACTCGGAACGAGGTTGGATATGAGTACTGCTTATCACCCACAAACGGATGGTCAAAGTGAACGAACCATCCAGACCTTGGAAGACATGCTTCGAGCATGTGTGATTGACTTTGGTAACATTTGGGAGACTCACTTACCTTTGGTAGAATTCTCATATAATAACAGCTACCACACCAGCATTGGAGCTGCACCATTTGAAGCACTTTACGGACGCAAGTGCAGATCACCACTTTGTTGGGCGGAAGTTGGGGAAAGCCAACTGACCGGACCCGAGCTTGTGCACGAAACAACTGAAAAGATCGTGCAAATACGCAACAGAATGGCAGCAGCTCGGGATCGACAAAAGAGCTATGCCGACAAGAGGCGCAAACCTTTGGAATTCCAAGTAGGAGACCGAGTACTTCTTAAAGTCTCGCCTTGGAAGGGAGTGATTCGATTTGGGAAACGGGGAAAGCTAAACCCTCGTTATATAGGACCATTCGAGATCACTAAACGGATAGGCCCCGTGGCCTACGAACTACAGCTACCACAGGAATTGAGTAGCGTACACAATGTGTTCCACGTTTCAAACCTCAAGAAATGTTTATCAGACGAAACGCTCGCGATTCCTTTGGAGGAAATCCAAGTTGATGAACAACTTCACTTCGTTGAGGAACCGGTGGAAATTATGGACCGGGAACTCAAGAAGTTGAAACATAGTAAGATACCCATTGTAAAAGTTCGATGGAACTCACGACGAGGACCGGAATACACCTGGGAACGTGAGGATCAGATGAAGAAGAAATACCCTCATCTATTCGCCGAACAAACCAACACCGGCACGTGAACTGAATTTCGGGACGAAATTCCTATTAACTGGGGGATGATGTGACACCTCGTAATTTCCAGGTCAGCATTTATTTTATTTTAATAATAACGTTTATTATTAATTCATACGTGGCACTAGAATATTTGTATTTAGTGTGACACGTGGCACAACGGACCAAACACACCGATAATTCGAGGAATTATCGCACGAAACTCGCACGTGTCTTGAATGACGAACGTTGGTGAACGGATCGAACCACAGTACACTTACACTGCACAATTAGGTTCCGGAGAACCTAAGTTAGTAGAGCAACACTTATGTGTCGAGAAACGATGATCGTATTCGAGAAATACGAGAAATTCGGTTCAAAACAATGAATTTGGGCCTATTGGGCTCAACCGAGACCCATCGCGGTACGCGATGGGCACCTAAATGGGCCTTCGCGGCACGCGAAGCCTGGGCGGGGGAATTTGAATTCTCCGAAAAACGTCGCGGTACGCGACGACCGATCATCTTCCACCACCGCGGTACGCGGCGTGTTTCGGGAACAGAATTATTATTTTAATCGCCGCGGTACGCGGAGTTGCTTTTTGTGCAGCCTCCGCGGTACGCGACGGCCCCAATACGCAAAAATCTTTATAAAACCAATGTTAATCATTCTGTTTCTACTTCCATTCGATCTCTCGAATCAGACTCTTCCTCTCGACCATCTACCCTCTGTTACACACCATTGTGCCATTGGAAGTCCTTGTTGAAGGATTGAAGTCCTTTAGAAGCTTGGAGCAAGTTAGAAGACACCCATTATCGCCTTGCACGAGTCGAAGCCGCTGTGGAGACTGTTTCTGGACGTCTTGAAGCCACACACATCTGCTCCAGCCCTATCTTGATCATCTTGCACCTTCTAAGGTAGTTTCCTAACACTATTTCGGGTTTTAGCTCTTGAAATCACACATGCAAGGGGAAATACCCACATGCATCACCATTACCACTTTAGTCACGAAATTTTGATGTTCTATATATGCTATTTGGTGATTTACTTACTGATTTGATAACCTAATATCAATCTATGATGATTTTGATGTAACTAGATGGCCATTTGTTGATTTTGTCACAAAATGGTTACTTTAAACAACATGCAAGCATGATCTATAATGTTTTATGTAAATTTCAGTATTTAAATGTCCTTAGAATTGATATGTGAGATGTTCTACATGATTTAGAATGATTGATTATGTCAAGTATGGTCATTTGGTGATTATTGCTATATATAGTAACTTTAGTATTACAAATTGTGCATTCTTGATGAAATGGTAACATGCATGTATTTAGATCTATATGTTATGCTTAAAATGTTGATTAGAAAGTTAACATGATGATTATTAGTACATTTGGATGATTAAAATTGTTAAAAGCATGATTTTTATAAATGTTACTATAAATAGTAACTTTTTGTCACAAGTTTGCAACTTGATGATATGCATGGTAATGTCTTGAGTCTAACATGCTCATTTAGTGATTATTTGATGATATTGGAAGGAATATTTTATTGGGAAACCTGATTTGGTGTTATTTTCATAAGTTACTAAATATAGTAACTTTATTTTGCTAAGTTAATGAATCTTCACATGTTAGTCGTAACGGTCACGATCAATAGGCTATTTAGGACTAAGATGAGGATATTAGATAATGTAGATGGTTAAACTTGATAAAATATGCTTATTTTAGAAACTTTCTAAAAATGGAAACTTTTATGCGTAAACTATGCTAAACCGGTTATGTGTAACTATGTGCTATGTGATAACATGCTCATTTAGGATAAATATGCATGTTAGAATAATCGGAATATGATTTTATGCATGACTTGCCAAATATGGAAACTTTCCTAAAATAGGAACTTACCATAAATAGTAAGTTTCCACATAGGAATGATTTTGGTATCCGTACACTTCACACGACACTAAAACCGCACGATACACGAACACTTGATCCAAACCGTCACCAACGGGTCGTTAGGTCAAACACGATCGACACGGTCAAACACGGTCAACTCGACCTACATAACCACTTAGTGTTGTTGAACACTAACGCGGTCCGGTGAGACCCACACTTGTGAACACGAACTCATAACACCTACATGATATAGGTGATTACTAGCCGGCGAGCTACACTACTCTTTTGACCTAACGCATTACTCAAACTCAGGTGAGTTTACGGCCCCACTTTTACTCTTAACTGATTTGCTAAACTATTGGGGTGAGAATATAATGCAACTGTTTTAGATATAGGACTGGCATGTTGTGAAACCGTTTCTTTTTGAGTGTAACTATTATCGCATAAAGCCCTCACTTATCCTTACCGTTAATTGTTACGAAAGAGTCGTTATTACGTAGTACTACTGGGTTTGACTAGCCCCACTCGGCAACAACTTTGACTGGAGGTCATAACGAGTGTAATAATCGATGTGAATTGCGAGTTCAGCGATGACTCGCGGAGGCAATTGGAAACAGTCTAGTTTCGGTAAGATGACATGACACACTCACGGATCGTAGATCCAACAACTAAACTTAAACATGCCCAGTATATATCTGTCTACAATTTCTGTCTGTCTAAACCTGTGAACTCACCAACTTTTTAGTTGACACTTTTCGCATGTATTCTCAGGTAACTAAAGGAGCACACGCTAGGGCGCTCACAAGGACACACTAATGGAGTCAAGCTTACATATAGACTCATGTCCTAGGCTTGTGTGCATGTGTTCTGTTTTGAAAACAATTTAATCTTTGTAGTGTCTTGAACAAATTACTTTCCGCTGCAAATATATGTATTTCTGATGTTTAACACTTTCCGCTGCTTATTGAATGAAATTTGTATTGTTTTACAATCTGTGTGAATGTGTAACTCATATAGAGTCGTTATATATGACCATGAGCTATGATCCTGGCCACGTCACACCCACGTGGACTGTCACCACGAGTGGGAATTTGGGGGTGTGACACCCGCCTAGCCACCGTCCCACCACATACTAATCCGCATATGACACTGTTGTTAATAATAATTAAGTATTTTTACCCCTATCATTAAACCCATAAGTTCTTCAGTTCTTTGTCCCTGTAATTACAATCATTGAAATCCCTATTGATTCCATGAGTTTATCATACAAATATGATCAACCACAGCAATTGTATAAACAGTTATAAATGCTTAATTATATAAATAAATAAACATTTAATAAAATCTAAGTCCTAACGATTGGGCCTTGGTCAACTCGAGTAGACTAGTCTGTCAATCAAGGTACTTAGTAGTTAGAGGATTCTGTAAATATCATCAAACATATGACCTACAAATCAAACGGTCTAGCTAGGACTTCTTGAAATGTAAGGTTTTTGTTTCGTACTTGATTCGTTTTGTTTCGTTGGCATATGTTATCTTTCATATTTCCCAGACTTTTCCTTGAAAATGATTTATTGTTTCGTCTGAATCTGTTACAAGATGTACTTGATTCGTTGATCATGGAATGCTAGATTCGTTGATCAAACGTACTCTTGATTCGTTGTTCGACAAACACTTGATTCGTTGAACATCGAATGTTAGTTTTGTAAAAGTAGTTTCGTTTGATTCGTTGAACTCACACTTGTTTTGTCAAAGTAGTTTCATTTGATTCGTTGAACTCACACACTTGATTCGTCAAAATAGTTTCGTTTGATTCGTTGAAATCACCCACTTGATTCGTTAAAATAGTTTCGTTTGATTCGTTGAAACCACCCACTTGATTCGTCAAAATAGTTTCGTTTGATTCGTTGGAAATGTTTAGTTTAACCCAATTATCCACTTAAATTATAAGTAGATAAACCTAGTAAAAACCTGCATAAAATTCACCTAGATATGATCTAGGTTATCATTCATATATGTAAAACATATAAATTTAAAAGCATTTAAGTAAACAATTTAAATAAACAGTTTACGCATGCTTCTCAGCCCCGTGTTTTAAAACAAAAATGTTAGAAAAGGGGCAATGAACTCACCTGTGTTGCTATGTAACTGATATATCACAAAATGCGCACTCGTTCTTGTAGCTTAGGTTTCTTCGGTTCCTGAGTTGTTTTAAAAGAATTCGAATACTATAAGTACGCGTATTAGTCGTCTTATCTAAAGTTTGGTCTCGTTGTGTGTGTAACTAAATGTCCTAGATACTAGTGTATTTTCTAAACTCAAACTAATTGGTCTAGTTTCATTACTCATTTATAATTCCCTATCCCAACATGTAGTCATGCAAGTATTAACTTAACATGTTTTAATCAATTTATTTTTAAGTTAAGACATTAATTTAGAAAATTGTTTAATTTAATTAGATAAGTTCACAAAAAAACCTTTTTCTTTTATTAAGATATTGTTTCTTGAATTTACATAACCTTTAACATGTGATGGGCCCTAGTCAAGCCCTTTGGGCCCATTTAGGCCCATTAATGTCTTTGACTTCCACTTGATCAAAATCAAGTTCCATAGATGATTCTACATAGTCCAAAAACTTATTTAAGTTAATTGTGCATCTTAAGACCTTACAAAGTTTGTGGTATTGATTTACTTGACCCTTCATTCTTCATGTTCTTGTCTTGAGCCTCATGAGCTTATATTATGTTGTTTGTGTGCTATAGGGAACACCATTGTTGTCATAAAATAACTAACCCATGATTAACTAAATATCCTTGTATCATTAGGATAATCTTAGTGGACTTCTCATGCCCTCACATTAATATCCCCATGCACGTACACATGTATGTATCCTCATGCACCCATCACCCTAAGATTACTATGTGGTTGTCAATGGCTAGGGTTTCTATTCATGAAATTTGCGAACCTTGTAGTTGTCATGTGGGCAGCGAACCTTTTGGCTTCGGCCAAAGGTTCGGTAATAAAATAGCTAGGCGAACCTGTAGGGTTCGGCAAGGGTTTGCAGCCCAAAGCTTGTGATTGTATGCGTGTAGGTTCGGCCTCCAAGGTTCGGGTAAGACATAGGTTTGTGACCTACAAGGGTTTGTGGCTTAAACTGGTTAGTTCACTAGCAGGGTTCGGTCATGCACCTAGAGGGTTCGGCCTAACGGGTTCGGCCAAAGAAGATTTCCAGGTTCGTTTAAGGGAAAATGGTTCGGCTACCTCATCAACAGGGCCTAGGTTCGTGACTATGTAACAGGTTCGGTGCATGTTTAGTCCACAGGTTCGTTGCAGGTGTGTACAGGGTTCGTGAGTCAGGGTGCAGGTTCGGGGCTCAGAGGGGGTGCAGGTTCGTTGTAGGGTTCGACCCTTATGTATTGTCAGCCCAGCAAGGGTTCGGCATTTGATCCTTGGTTCGGCTATGGACGAAAGGTTCGGCCGGCAAACCCTTAGGTTCGCCAGTCACCAAGGGTTTGGCTAGCATGATAGGTTCGGTGTTCAACAGGGTCCGTCCCAACCGGAAAAGGGTTCGGCCAAGTGCTGTAATGTGCGGCCACAGATTCCCCAACGAACGTGTAGTGTTCACGATTCATCCTCCTCATTCTAGAGCTCAACCTGTTACAAAACCCATTCCTAACACCACCTAAACGTATATAACACCTTAACCCAAATGTTTTAAGTGTTTATAATCGATTATTATGGCAATAACTGTAAGCACTCGTGGACCACTCTAAAACCAAAAATAAATTGAAAGCTTACCTAAATTTTGACGGGTGAATGCTTGAAATTCTTGTACTTCCTTAATCTACGTTGTGTGGGGATCGTTTCAACACCTAGAATGCTTGAATTGGTGAGGATTTGGAAGAGAATCTTTAGAGAGAAGGTGGAGCTTCTTTTTCTTAGAGAGAGAGAGAGAAAACGAGATGGAAGAGAGAGAGGGTTGGATGGTGGTGGTTGTGGCATTTAATTGCCACATTTAATGTTCTAAACGCCCGGTAGTTCGGTCTAGTTCGGTTTCGCGTAAAATGCCGGTTCGCGTGGTTTTTCGTTACGAAACGACTCGATTTATAAAATAAGATTTATAAAATTATTCTAAGTGGTTATTTCTAGTAAATTAACTGATATCTTTTATTTATTTTAAATTTTAAAAATATTAATTTACTGTTTAAATCGAAATGTAGGTCGTCGCGCGTATTCGTTCGAATCGTCATTCGGACGAACACGACGATAACTATACTTTTTCAATCTTGTTTTCTAATTATCGGATATCATTCAGAACGTTAAACTTGTCAGATTTAATCGTACAGATCGTCACTTATACGAATAACCTGTCAATTTAGCATTCACATAACAACATCCGTGTGTTTTGTTCTGTAAAGCCTCACATACGTTTATACATAATAATTCTTAACAAATAATCTCACGATGGTTCTGTGTTGCCAGATAATTTTCTGACTCAAGAACCATAGTTCTGAACTTTTTTTCTGTTAAATGTCTATGAACTTGTTTTTTGATAACACAATGATAATGACAAATGATATGACTAGAAAATGTACTGAAATGTATATTGTTCGTACATGTTTACTGTTCATGTTACTGTTTAAGATCACTGTTCCGGCACGGTTTCGGCATGGTTCCGGCACTGATGTTACATCAAAACACACACACGAGTCTCATGAATGTTGGTGAACAAACAATAATCAACAACTTATGTGTTATTATGTGAATACGTGCTAAACCTGTATTAGATGTTTAGGATAAATGCTAAGGATAGGGAACGAACGAAATCGAATCAACGGAATCGAAAAACTAGGAAATAGAGCCTTCGCGGTACGCCAAGCATCCTCAGCGAGATCCCCGGCAGTACGCGAAGAATGAGCGAGAGTTTTGAACTCCGGATTTCTTGGCGGTACGACAAGGCCATGCATAAGAATGTTGGCGGTACGCAACGTGTTTCGGGATGAAAACTTAATATTATATTTATCGCGGTACGGCAAGGCCATGCATGGTCGGCCTTGGCGGTACGTGACGAGCCCCAGACGACAAAATCTTATAAAATGCAACCCCAACTCATTGTGTCCGGTCTTTACCAAATTTCTCCGAACTTCTCCGTTTTCTTTCGATCAAAAGCTATTGAAACTAAGCCCCAACCCCCTGGAAACTCTCTTGAGGCCATCTCTTCCATTCTTGGTGACCTTGGAATCCTTGGAAGCTTGGAGGAGGAACAAAGAAGCTAGAAGCAACCATCAACCACTAGATCTTCATCATCAGAAGTTTTTACTACTCAATCTCAGTGGATCTTAGCTGCTAAGGTAGTTTTATGCATTTATTTTTAGTGAGATCATACATGCAAGGGGTAAAAACCCACATGCATGAACATCCACCCACATACAACTCCATGTGGCTAGTGTGCATGAATTTGTTTGTGATCTTATGTGATATTGATATGAATATATTGATAGGATTGATTTGATTGAGTTTTGATGAGTTATGATATTGATTTTGTAGAAATAGCCATAAAAGGAAACTTTTATGACGTGTGTTGTTGATTTGTGATGATCTAGACATATTAGACATGTCTAGATGTTGTCAAATTCATATTGAAGTGTTTAGGAACAAATCTGGGTATTTGACTTTTGTGAAAAACGTGGTTTTATGGAAACTTACTATGAAAGGAAACTTTTATAAATCAAAAGAGGGGTTTTGATGATTTAACATGCTTTGATGAATTGTTATTATTGAAATGTGTTTAAGAATGATTTCTAAGCATATTGGAAACTTCGATTTTTGAAAACGGACATTTAAACGGATACTTACTATTTTAGGAAACTTTATTAGGGCAAACGCCATAAATAGTGATTTATGCTCAGATGTTATGTTTTAAGTGTTTAAACGTATTTTTATAAACATATTAGAAGTATTAATTTTATGAAATGGGATTTCATAACTATACTTTCCAAAAATAGAAACTTTCTAAATATAGAAACTTTCCCGAAACGGAAACATTGTGATTATCGAAACATGGCTCATGTGACACATAAACGAACTAAACACAACAAACGCATCACCAACAACTCATCGAGTCAACACAAGTCAACACACACACTTGGTTGAGCACGCCGACACTTGGAGTTGTATGGGATACAACACACCACAAAACTCATACTCACCACCTATATGGTTATAGGTGCTTACTAGCAGGTTGCTAGCATTCGCAGTCGCGAACACACGTAAAACCGGAACTGCTTATCAGGTGAGTTCACGGCCCCTTTTTATTTTTTCTATCTTATCAGGTGATTTTCGAAACCAGAATTGCATGATAAACTGTTTTATAAACAACCGCTTATTTTGATTACGTATGGACATGCTTTATCAGTATATGTATTGTGTGGCACTCATCAGAAACTCAAAGTCCTCGCAAACACACACCTTAGACCGTTAGTAGCATGGAGCACCTACCGTGGTTATCTTGGATAGTACTATTTGGGCCTAACAAGCCCCACTCATCGTGCCTGGGAGGCCAACCCGACTGGAGGTCGGAATGGGTGCAATATTGACCAACACACTTTGCCAGTGTCTTGTAATGGACATGGTGGGAGGCACAACAGTCAGCTTCGGTAGGAACCCACATATAATATATCTGTATTGACTAGCTATAAATCGATACTACATTGTAATGATATGTAATCCAGCAACATTACTTTAAACATTTTGATGCTTACATCTTATGAAAAAATGTGCTCTCACCAACCTTTGTGTTGACCCTTTTTACTCGCATGTATGCGCACGAGGAACCAGGATGCTAGGATGGAGTCCATGCATCAGTTTTAGTGTCTTAGGCCATTTGAGAACATTTAACATTTGTCTTTTTATGTAATGATAAATACTTAAATCGCTTCCGCAGTATTACTCTTTAGTGCTTTGAAAACTATTTTAACTTAAGCTTCCGAAACTTATATTTTCAACGTTGTATTGACAACTTAAACATTTACTTCCACACTCTAATTTTATAAAACTGTTTTTATCCAAGTATTTGGATGTACATATGAAACCAAACATGTAGGTCTCGCACATGTATGACCGGAACTACGATCCTGACAGTCATGTCGCGCCCTCAGGAAGGCTGAGGTGCCACATATCTGCTTGCTCCTGGCGCTACCCTCGGTGCGGCCTGGCTAGCGGCCTGGTCGCGGCTCGATGAATGAAATGATGGTGGTGGCTTGCAGCAGCCACAAAACCACAATAGTGGTGGTATGGTCGATGGCCACAATGCGGAAGGGAGAGGAGAATTAGGGTTTTTGATTCTTTCAAATCTAGATCCACTAATTATGGGTGGTCAAAACCTTTATTTATTAAAATGGTATTTACACTTAAAACCCTTTTAAATATTACTTATTGAAACCTATAGTTATTAACATATTTAATTACTATAATATCCTTTTAACTAATTAACAATCAATTATTTAATATCTAATAAATAGTCAATGTTTAACTAAATTAAACATTACCCATTTAATCAATCCTACTATTATTATCTAACAATCTATCTATACTAATAAATAAAGGTTTCTAGGGACACATGACATGTTTCTAGAGCACCCCAACTTTATTTTCTCACATCTCTCTCCTATTAAATTCATCTTATATTAATTATATATTTTATACATTTTTAAATTAAAAAAGATTTTTGATACAACAAAAATATATTAATGTTAAAATACACACTTTTAAAAAAAACAAATTATTATAAATTTTAAAAAATGAAATGTTTGAAGAAAATAAACTTTGAAAAAATTAGGTATTTAAGAAATAATATAATTATTTTATTAATTAAAGTATTAAGTTATGAGAAATTCTAATTAAATTATTAAAAATCATCTTATAATTTATAAATTTTCATTAGTATTTATATATTATATCTCTTTATTTATCCCGTATAATATACGGGGTATTAATCTAGTTTATTAATAAATAACCTTTTAATAAAGTTCAAAATTTTATAAATAATTAATTCCTACCAAATTATTATTTCACAAATAATAATAGCCAACTCGATAAAACCGACAATTTGTGATCGTATATTATGTTTAACAATTAAACATAAAGTTGTTGCCTTCCAAAGTGTAACTCTTTGGATCATACATTTCATAGCGACGTTGAACTTTTCGTTAATCGAACACCCAATATCCAACAAATACAACTGCACCTTTTGGTGTATAATTTCTCATTTGTAACCAGCAAACTCATGCAGTTTGCTAAAGTCTTGTGCACTTTGCTGTGAGAGAAATATACATTGAACTTGAAGTATTTACTTGTGTAAACTTCTTTCTTTCTTTTAGCTAGTGTGTTCAAGTGTGATTGAGATCCTATTGATAGAGTATTCTACACGTATCAACTTGTAAAGAGAAACAATGATTAAGTGTTGTGCATTTTCCAAAACGTGATCCAACACAAATATTAAAGAAATGGAATAAAGGCATTTGTCGAACCTACCATATTAAACTCTAGAAAATATAATATTCATTTTCTTTCTCTTATTTCACATTAAATTAAAATAATCATTATCTTATCATATTTCAGGTAAAATTCATTTTATTTTTATTTTTATATTTATACATTCTAAAAGCTGGATTATATTTTATATATATTATTATTATGATTATTAATTATAAATTCCAGAATTTCACATTCTAGTGGATATTCCTATGACTTTTCAAAATCCGGCAAAAAAAGCTAACGGCCTTTGAAATTTCGGTGATTTTTCCATCAAAAATTTGAAATTCTGGAAAAAAAATTGAAATTCTGGCTGGTATATATGTATATGTGTGTCTATAGAGCAAAATCCGATCCAGTTTATCATAACAGTTCTTTACTTAAGGGGTTGGAATCTTTCTTAATGGAGTTGAATCTACTAAGTTCTGAGAAGTTGGAGTAATCCCATGGTAATGCATAAGCCCTCGGTTATATATATATATATATATATATATATATATATATATATATATATATATATAGGGGAAGGATCATAAGAAAACCACTCATTTACAAGAAAACCAAGAAAACTAGGGCATTTGAGTAATCTTACACATATTAATTTAGGTAATAAATTAGTTTTAATACAAATCCCTTAAATATCTCTTTCTCTCTTAAATATCTCTCTCTCTCTTAGTCTCTTACTATTAATTAAAACACAGATTCATGGAAAATCAGAAGTTCAGAATCTTTTACGATTTCTTGCCAAAAAATCATAAATGTTTGTTTTCTGTCGTGCCTTTTTAATATATGCGTGTGTGCTTACGTATACGTAATCAAGTTAGATGTGCACTTACACTTGGTGTTTTTAATATTTGCCTTTACACCATGCATGATTACATATACGTAATCAAGTTACATATACGATTACATTATTCTGTTTTTGTTGATCACATACATGTAATAAGATCGTATATACACACACATGATGATAAACATGTGTTTGGTTTAATTATTGTATATCTTTTTTTTGTTGTTACATAGATGTAATCAAATGATATGAGTTGTTTTTTTAATTATTTTGTTGTTTTTTGTTTGATTACATGTATGTAATCAAATAACATGTATGAAAACACACAACTAATTGTATGCCTATTACATATGTGTAATCATGTAAACTCAAAAATATTTAAATTAGTTACATATATGTAACTTTTGTTATATGTAACTTTGGTTCATGTATAATCGTAAACTAGATTCCTTGGTTACATATACGTAACCTGGGCGATTAATTGAAAAATTCAGATTTCGTAATTTGGTTTTTCTGAACAAAAAAATCTGGATTGTTAAATTTTATTTTTTTGATTGAAATATTCATTTTTTAATTATTTTTTTACATAAATTAAGAAAGAAGATATGTAATCCGATATTTTAGGAATTTAACTAATTTAAAGGAGAGAGAAATTAATTGTGTTGTCCATTATACCCTTTTACTATAAATAGTAAATCCCTTAATTAATATTATTTGCAATCTTGCCTAAACGATCTCAACCATCGATTACAATAATCAATGGTAGATTAATAGTTTTCTTAGTTTTCTTCAAAAAGAGAGTTTTCTGTGGAACCCTCCCCTATATATATATAGGGGATGGTTCCATTGTTAACCCTCCCTTATAGCGTTAACCCGTTAACCCTAGCGTTTTTTGCCCGAATCTTTGTTATTTATAAGCCCTCGGTTATATATATATATATATATATATATATATATATATATATATATATATATATATAAGCCCTCCCTTATAGAGTAATCCCATGGTAATGCATAAGCCCTCGGTTATATATATATATAATATATATATATATATATATATATATATATATATATATATAATATATATATATATATATATATATGGGATGGTTCCATTGTTAACCCTCCCTTATAGCGTTAACCCGTTAACCCTAGCGTTTTTTGCCCGAATCTTTGTTATTTTTTTGTCATGATTTTTATTATACATAAATAGGTGAGGTTTCTTTTTTGTGTTTTTGCTAATTCATCACTGTTTAGAAATTAAATTAAAGTGTAAGTAAGTGTAAATTTCTTACACTTACTTACATCAGATACGTGTAAGAAACTAAACTTACACTTACTTACATATATATAGGGAGGGGTTTCTTTTTTGTGTTTTTGCTATATATATAGGGAGAGATTCAAATGTTAACCCTCCCTTATAGCGTTAACCCGGCATTTTTTTGCCCGAATCTTTCGTTACACTTAGTAAAACATATATGTGACACAATGTTACATATACATAAAAGAAGGTATTTTAAAGATATTAAAAATTACACATATGCAATATTTATACATGCAAAATTACACAACCTGGTTTCTAACTATTTAAGAACCAATACTGGTTTAGTTTACCGGTTTTTTGTGAATCTCTAGTTACACTTGTGTAAAATATATTTACACAATGTTACATATTTGTAAAAGAAATTATTTAAAAGACATTCTATATTACGTTGTATGTAACATATATATAACGCTAGTAACACCAATGTTACATATATCTAATTTACCCTTTGGACTATCAATTACAAAACAATTATATTTTATTAATTTCTAACTTTTTAGAAGTACACTGATAATCTCATCCATTGATCAAGTCTCATCATAAACCCAAAATAAGCTTACAAAGTTTTCACAACTCACATGATTTTTCATTTTAATCATATATATATAGGGAGAGGTTCAAATGTTAACCCTCCCTTATAGCGTTAACCGCTTAACCCTAGCGTTTTTTGCCCGAATCCTAAATTTTTTTTTCATGGTTTTTATTATGTAAAAATATGGGGGGTTTCTTTTTTGTATTTTTGCTAATTCATCACCGTTTAGAAGTTATTGTAAGACTGTAAGTGTAAGTTACTTAAACTTACTTACATTTACTGCATCAGATACGGAAATGTAAGTAAGTGTAAGTAACTTACAATTACAATAACTTCTAAACGGTGATGAATTAGCAAAAGCACAAAAAAGAAACCCTCCTTATTTTTGCAAAATAAAAACCATGAAAAAAAAATTTTAAGATTCGGGCAAAAAACGCTAGGGTTAAGCGGTTAACGCTATAAGGGAGGGTTAACAATGGAACCTTCCCCTATATATATATATATATATATATATATATATATATATATATATATATCTTTGTTTTCTTTTTTTCATGGTTTTTGTTATACATAAATAGGGGGTTTCTTTTTTGTATTTTTGCTAATTCATCACCGTTTAGAAATTATTTACAACCGTAAGTAAGTGTAAGTTACTTACATTACACTTACTGTTTCAATTTGCATTGCGAATTAGCCAAAACACAAAAAAGAAACCCCCTAAATATGTATAATAAAGACCATGAAAAAAAAAACCCAAAGATTCGGGCATTTCTTGTCAAAGTTCACTGGGTTACCGTAATTACTGTGGGTTACCAACGGAACCTTCTCCTATATATTATATATATATATATATATATATATATATATATAGGGATTGAATCCTATGAAAACCCAATCTTAGAGAGATAACCCTTAAACCCTATGTGAGCCATTGATTTGGAATCTTGAAAATAAATATGTGATCCACATTTAACATGAATAAAAAATTGGGTTTTGAATAAACGTACAAATCATTTTTAATGTGGGTTAATGTGGACCACATATTTATTTTCAAGATTCCAAATCAATGGCTCACATAGGATTTAAGGGTTTTCTTTCTAAGATTGAGTTTTCATTGGATTCAATTCCTATATATATAGGGAGAGGATCAAATGTTAACCATCCCTTATATCGTTAACCCGTTAACAATGGCAAAAAATGCCCGAATCTTAAAAAAAAAATTTCATGGCCTTTATTATATATAAATAAGGGGGTTTCTTTTTTGTTTTTTTTCTAATTCATCGCCGTTTAGAATTTAAAACAATTGTAAGTTTGAGTTACACTATCCGATGTAAGCAGTGTAACGCAAACTTACACTTAGTTACACTTGATTTAAATTTGATTTAAATTCTAAACGGTGATGAATTAGAAAAAACACAAAAAAAAACCTCCTCTATTTATGTATAATAAAGGCCATGAACATTTTTTTCAAAGATTCGGGCATTTTTTGCTAAGGTTAACGGGTTAACGCTATAAGGGAGGGTTAACAACGGAACCATCCCCTATATATATGTGTGTGTATAATATGGGATGGAAGTGTACATAACCAATAAATGTTTAATAACCCGAAATAAACCGTCAAGATCAAGTCAAATATTCGAATTTTTTTTAACATCATTGTTAACACATTTAGAACACTTTTTTATTTTTTGAGTTTGCGGAAATTAATCACCGTTCGAGAGTTAACATCGTTGTAAACTCTGGAACGATGATGAATTTACAAAACTCATAAAGTAAGAAATTGTTCTAAATGTGTTTATAATGATGTTAAAAAAAGATTCAAAGATTTGGCTTAATCTTGACATGCTATTTCGGGTTATTGCACATTTAGGGAAATGATAAAAATATACCCACTAAATATGCAATAACCCAAAATAACCTGTCAGGATCAAGCCAAATATTTGATTTTATTAACTTCATTGTAAACACATTTAAGATACTTTCTTATTTTTATGAATTTGCGTAATTTATCATCGTTTGAAACGGATTATTTTTGAGTAATGTTTCAAGTCATGTCAAGAATTATCCGCGATATATCTACTGGCAGCTAGATGAAACGGATATTGATTTAAAGGGGGTTCTGATAGTTAAATCCTAAAGTTGGCCTATATGAAGTTTAGTAAACTAATTAAAACGTAGTCAACGGTCCTAACTAAAGTTAATTTAATACAACGCTTATAATAAGATGTTTTATATAATTAGAGAATCTTTATAATACAAAGGGTGTTTTACGTGCAAAATGTAAGAAGTATACGTGATAATTCATGTCAAACATTAAATCACACATATAAGAAGTTATCACGCATAAATCATCTGGATTATAATTCCATTGTGCGTGATAATTACGCGTCTGCATGATAAAACTAAGAGTTAACTTTACTATTATTATACCTGACAATTTTACAATCTTGACACATAATAAATTGATTGAAATTGGTAAACAATTATTGCATTTTAGGTTGAAATGAACAACATTATGACATAGTATGGGTTGAAATAGGTAACTTTTTAACACAAAACGGGTCAAGATGGGCAATCTAAAAACCATCTTAATATAATGGATTTCAATGGATAAAAATGATCAATAATATATTTAATGAAAACTCATTAAAAATTATTCAAATAAACTATTTGTTTAGTTATAAGTCATTTTAACTTGAGCGAAACTGATTTTTTTAAAACAACTCATTTAAACCCAAACGAATTTTGCTTAAAACTCGCCTTGACCCGCACCTGCTCTGACCTGTTACCCAACCCAACCAAACCCGCCCATTTTACCAGACGTAACTATTATTGTATCACGTGGACTCCTATATTTCACACAATGGCCTTTGTATTCATATTGACCTACTCCAACTAGCATCTCGAATTCACTATAAATACATGCACTTTATACAAGGTTGGATGCGCACATCACTAGCAATATTCACCAGCTGTTAAGGTATAAATCTTCAGATCCAACTGCAATTATTCTTCATGAGCTCGTACGTGGTGTTGATTTGAAATTAATGTTGCTTCCCATCTTGTATACTTGCAGACCTGTAGATACCATAACGTGAATATCGGCCGTACGGACGGAAAGTGAGACAGAGATGAGTCGTCGTCCACAAATATTTGGTCGTCGTCCACAAATATTTGGTAATATATACTTCTTTATGTACATTGGGAAAAAATCATGCTTCGTATAGAAATTAAGCAACAAATGCGTAATCTAAGAATATAACCATTTGTATATAATAATAGACTCGGTTATAAAAAATCACAATCTACCATCTAGGGATATGAATTGTGATCACGGATTAAGATCCATACTGGTACGTAATCACAGCTAGGCGACGACAAAAATTAAAAAAACAAATAAATATTATACTAAAATAATGGATTACAAAATTCTTTATTATTGACTTAATTTTCTAAAAAAAAAAACAATAAATTGTATAAATTTTATTTGCTTTTAGAAAAGTTGATGAACTTGATTTAACCTAAAAAACTAAATAATGTTGGCTATTCTTTTTATGTTTCTCAAGCTTAACCAATAAATTTGTTTGATTTTAGTGCAAAATTCACGTTTGATCTTTGTTTTTTTAATATTACTATTAAATATTATAATACTTTCTTTTTTACATGTATGTGTAAATTTGCCACTATATAGGTCGGATCTGCATCAAATAATAACCGACTCTTATTGTGTTAGGCCGTATAAATACGCCAACATGAATCAAAATCTTTAATTTTTTAATATAATTATTACGCATGTTCAACACTTTTTTTCTTTTATATGTGTGTATATTTATAATCGTTTAAGATTTAAATGAAGTCTAATTTGCATTGTACCGAAAACCACAAATTCTAGTGATGTAACAAAAACTTACATTGATTTAAAATGTTAAACAGCGGTGAATTTTCATATACGTATAAAGATGAAAGTGCTGCATGTGTATAATAATAATATTAGAAAACAAAGATACAAATTAATATTGCCATAGTTACATGAGCTAGTACACTAAGAATGTTTTATTAACGTATATTCACCTATATATTAGGATACCCTAAAAACTACAAAGTTAATTAAATGAGTGAAGGGTACGTGTTTCTATATATAAGTTACTAGCGTAGAAAACCCGTGTAATACACGGGTTAAACAATTGAAATAATATAATTTAATAATATCAAAAAATAATAAATATTTAATAATTATGAACTTATATTTTTAAATAAGATATAAATGAAATATTTTTAGGAGTCTATTAACTTTTACTATATTTAAAAATTACTAGTATAAGAAAATTTATATATTTTATTATTTTGTAATATAATTTAATTATTATAGTTATTAATATTTATTGGGAGAGAGAGGCGGGAAATTTGTTTTCATATATTACCAAAACACGTGTCTTCTAATAATATTTATTTATTAGAGTAGGTAGATTTTTGTTGACTTTTTCCAAGTTTTCGATTATTTTTTTAATTATCAACAACTTTTTCTATGAAATTAATTTTTAAAAACGAATAATATGGTAAAATCAAGATTTTTTTGTTTTAGATTGAGTAATAAATTCAATATTTTTTAAAAAAATTAAAGGTAAAAATAATGTTGCTTTTTAATAAAACAACACGTTTTTATGTTGTTTTCTATTAAAACAAGTTCTATGCAGTTTTTTCATGATGTATCACATTATGAGTAGTTTATGATAACAGTAATACATTTATATGTTGTATATGTTATAATGTAACAAAAGCAACAAGTGTATACATTGTTAGAAGCTAAGTCAGCACAATCTGATTTTCCTTTAGCTACCCACGTAAAATCTAACTAGGGAGGTTACCCACTCACTCATCTCTAGATTGTTGTCACTTGAGTCAGTTTAGCTGCGAAGTTCTATTCATATTCAATAGGGGTGTTCATTTTTTGATATCTGAAAATCTCATATAGTGATTTTCAATATCCGAATCGGATATTCTCAGAAATTTCGGATTCAAATATCCAAAGTCAGAAAAAAAATGAAAAATTTAGGATATCTGAAATCAGAAAAAAATTTAAAAATTTTAAAAAATTAATATTTTGGATATCCGAATATCTGAATATCCAAAAATTATCTGAAATTTCCACATACAATTTGAAATATCCAATAAATATATGAAAAATTATGTGGAAATATGAAAAATTATAAAAAAATACTATTTCAGATATCTGATATCCGAACTATTTGAAAACTTTCAAAATATGTATCCGAATCTGAATCCTAATTTCCGGATATCCGAACTTCTAGATATCCGATTTTTTAGGATATTTTTTATTCGGATTTTTTTCGCACCCCTACAATTTACAGAATCCGTCCAAAATGCTTTAATGGTAATTGAGACCGAATCATTCCTTATGAATCTAGTATATATTCTGTTTATGACCATGTGAGATTTGCTTAAGGTAATACAACATTATATACTTTACACATATAAACATAATCCTACACATGTATAATTAAAACCAAATATTGACAAAAAAATAAACAAATAACAAATAATTTTACACATTTTAATATATGGTACATATGTGTACCTAAACCAAGAACATAACCCACATAATTTTTACACATATCTTAAAAACCTATAACAATGATATAAGAATTCTCACTTTATGGTGCAACATGTAAGAGTTATATATATAAAGAGGGAAAACATAATACAAAATTACCATAGTAGCCTTGTAAAATTACCATAAATAAAAAACAATAAAAGAAACAAAGGACACGTATTAAGTTTTTATGGTTAAGTTTATACGATCAGATTTGCAAATGATATGAATTACATATATAAGTTGTAACACCCCGACTAACGACGGAATCATTGGGGTGTTCACGAAATGTAGATTGTTCATAAGCACAGGGTAAGTTAATGTAAATACTTTAAACATACATTAAGAATAATTCAAGCTTAAAATTTAAATAAACCTTAAACATCCATAATCCATATACATCATAAAAATGAAATACTAAATCCAAAATTCAAAGTCTAAACATAATAAGAAAACTAATAATCTAAATTCAATCTCTTAGCATGCTTAAGTAAAGACTACACCTGAAACTTGTTTAAAATAAAATGTCAACTATAAATAGTTGATGAGTTTTATAGGTTTTGAACACTCACACCAAAAATAGTTTAATACAAGTATATATATGGTTACGTGTGAACACAAAGTATAATGAACATAGCATTAAAGATTTAGCAAGTAAGGTAGATCAAATAGAGTCGAAGTATAAAGTTTGACCAAGTTTAACATTCCTAATAATGTTGAAGTAGTAGACTATCATCGTGGGCCACCCCTAAAGGGTAAATCAAACATAGGTGGAATGATCGGTCCAATAGATCTATCATAGCCACTAAAAGTTTAATAGTGTATGATCAATGCACATTCTTACCTAAAGTTCAATAAGTCAAAGGCCATTAATTAGATTCACATGAAAAAAATAATGTTTAAGTTTAACATGTTTCACCCCGAAAACAAAAGTATAAAAGAGGTGCTATGAATACCCACCTTGATTGAAGAGTTGGTCTTTGCAAGTAAATGATGCCAAGTGTGTAGTTCAAGCAACACAATACGATCAACCTATATTGTTTAATCACGCATAAAGTAATGTAATTGTGACTTATATGGAATTGCTAACACAACTAGGTTAGTGTAATTTAATTCCATATGTGAGTGTTTATAATTTGTTCTGTTCAAAAAGATTTGGTATGCATAACCTCTTTAAACTATTTGAAGGTTTTTGTTGTACATTGGATAATCATTTAAAGTTAATATCATATGTCTAAAATAATTTTTTTCTTTTAATAATAAATTGTTTAAATACTAGTAATAGTACTAATTGTCTTTAATAGTTAATACTATTGTTTACAGTTTCTAAGAAACAAAACCATTTAAATCGTAATTCATTTAAGATCAATATTGAAAATAATAGTTTTTTTATAATAGATACATTGTTATTTATCAAAACAACTTTGATAAAATTTATTTTCTTTGACTAAGTATAAAAATTCTTATAAAAATTAAAATTAATTAATAACTTTTGTAGCTAATGTAATATATAAAAGTTTATAGATATTTAAAATACGATTTTTATTGTTGTAAATAACATAAATTATTGTATTAATAGTTTTAAATATTCTTGATATATTTTTGTAACATATTCAATAAATACATCGAATAAAATATTTATAACTTAATTTTAATCTCATAAGTTCATAGAAAAATGATTTCTAAGAATAAACCTTAAGTGTATGTTTACATACATACATACATACATACATACATACATACATACATACATACATACATACATACATACATAAACTGAATATCTTACTATTATAATAAAGAGTAAATTACGATTTTGGCCCTTGTGGTTTGAGTGTTTTAACTATTTTGGCCAAAAATATAATCTTTTATCAATTCAGCCCCTGTGGTTTAGAAACTATCGTTTCTGGCCCCTAACCATAGTTAATTTTGGGCCAAAATCATTATAATAGTTAGTTTTGAGGGTCCAAAACCGATAGTTTTCTAAACCACGGGGGTTGAATTGATAGAATATTCTATTTTAGGCCAAAATAGTTAAAAATCTCAAACCACGGGGGCCAAAACCCTAATTTACTCTATAATAAATAAAAATCTTTTATGCCACTTGTCACAATTTTAAACATTTAATGTCACTTGTCACAATTTTATACAAATTATTTATCTCACATATTAAATAATGATATTTAAGGACTAATTATGTTATTTATATTTTTCATATTGAAAATAGTTGTTAATAAATTAAGAATCAACTCTTTTAAAACACACACACTTTAAAGTTTAAAATATATAATAATTTAAAAAAATCAAAACTTTTAAAAGTAAGAAGATATTTTAAATCGGTTTTTTGAAAATAAACATTTTATAAAAAGCAAGTTTTCTTAAAAACAAAACTTTTAATGAAATAAATTATTAACAGGAGTTTTTAAGCAACGAAATTTTTATAAAAGGTGACATTTTTTTTAAACAAATATTAAAATAAATTATAAGCAAAAACTTATTAATAATAATAAGGAAAATTACACTTTTTTTCCTTTTTGTTTAATGATATTTAAATTGATTTTTTTAACTTTAAAAATTACAGAAATGCTATTTATCTTCTTGATTATAACAGTTAGTTTTTAAGTGATAGTGGCTGAAGTTTTTAAAGTCGGTTAGTTTAACTATATGTTAAAAATTTAAAAGTTTATGTACTAATTCTATAGTTTTAAATCAAAATATTGCTTTATAATTTCTAAATTTTCATTACAAACTATTATATATTTTATATGCAATCCGTGTAATACATGGGCTAATAGCCTAGTTATTTATAAAATAGTAAGTTTTAAGTTTATAAAACATTTTGGTGAAACGGAATTTAAAAATAATTGTTTAATAAAAAGTTATAAAAAATATGGCCAAAACCGCCTGAAGACGGATTCGAACCCGTGAACTTAACACTAGGAACAAGGGTGTTTTACCAGCTGATCTAGAGCCATGCTCGCGGTTAAAACCTGTTCGATTTAAGCTTAATATGACTCTCCCGGTCCACCCCAAGTCCAAATAGTAATAAACCGAACCCTAGTTTGATTCTTGATCAAAATTCGATCTAATGTGAATCCGATGGCTCGATTAATATTGGGGCTTTTGTTAAGGGTTGAAAAACGAATACAATGGTATAAAAATCACTAACCTTTTTTCTTGATTTGGTAATTTTCGAGTATGAGACCGAGAGGACGAAAGTCGAACAATTTACGGTCTTGATTCACGATCGAGAGAGCTTTTGAATGTGTTTTGAATGCACAGATAGGAATTGAAGTGCTTAAACAAGCACTTGGATTGGTTTGTTTCTTCGGTATTGATGTTTAGATTAGTTGAGTAGATGTTGAGTTGTTGTTGCAAATGCGTCACCATGTCGGTTTCCTCGGTTTCTATTTGCCAAGCCATCTAGGCAGCCATATGACGTTCAGTAGCGCGTTGATGACGAGCCATTCTATATAAGAATAAGGATACGAATTGATTTGAAATTGGATAGAAAGCTCTAGATATTAGTAGACTTGTGACATTTGTAATATCTTTGACTTAGTACTAATAAGTTATTACAACTTATAGATAAAATGTCATTGAATACTCACATAAGATCAATTGGACTTATCATGGGAGTTGGTATTTCAAAGTTGAATGCCTAGTGTCATATTGGGATAATGTGAGTTCATGGGTTTATATAGATATCATGGATAGCATATGACATCATAACTTTATAGATGTAGTGACAAATTACTAATCAAAGTTACAACATCATTGAATGAGTATGGTCTATTGTAAAATAAGGTATGTAAGATTGTAATTCCTTTTAGATGTAGTGATGAATCACCAACACTAATCTTAAGCATAATATTATTGGATTTTTTTATCTTAACATATATATTATTAATCCAAGAAAAGTAACACCATGACCTTTAGATATAGTGATGTATCACCGTCACAATTTTAGGTATGATATTATTGACTTTCTTGAATCATAACATATTTGTCATTCAACAAAGGAAGATGACATCATATCTTGTGAGATTTAGTGATGAATCACCATCACTAATCTCAAGTATGATCTCATAAGTTTTGGAATTCTATATGCCATGTATTGAAACCATTTTGTATATGATTAACATCATATGAAGTAGCATCCAAGTTGAATACCTTTTGAATTGTTACAATTAATGCTTTTTTGCAAGACATTTGGTGTAACATGCTTTAGCCTATAGGTAAAATAGTTTCATTAAAAATCCCTAGAAAAGCAAGAGTGGCCCTTCGTCAGGGATTATACGAATTTCATTCCTAGACAGGAGTCTCAATTATCGGTATTCATCCTTACAGTTAATACATGTACATCTTAACAAACTTAATTCTAACCATATTTAAATAAAAAATAAACAAATAGTAAAATCACACAAAAGAAAAATCATTTGAATTTGTTTGAAAACATAAGGAATGATATTAAAATTGTATGCCTAGTGACATATTAGAATCATTTAATTTGTAAGGTGTTGGTGTGATATGTGGTCATACTCTCATCAGAAGTCCCCAGGAAAGCTAGATAGGTCCCATAGTAAGACGAGGATTTATGCGAATAGTTTTATAGACAGGTTTTCTAACCACTGGTACTACACTCTTCCAGTTAATACATATCCACCTCACATACTTAATTATAATGTGATCCTAAGATCAATTTTAGAATTCATATAGTGTCTAAGGAATAATGTTAGACTTCAAGCCTAATGGTTTAAATTCCTATCATCTAAAAATTATTTGCACGTTTGTGAGTTTAGAATAGATTTTTCTTAAATAATGTCTAAGTCACATTGTGTGCAGTGGTGTTAATATAAGGCATTCCTAACTAAGTGCAAGAAAAGGCAAGTTAACAACTATTCTATGGTAATATTTGTATAACATAAACAATAAGCATTGTCTATCACATAGTATATAAGGAAGTAATAAACAAGAAATAACAACATTAAATACACATGTTTGGGTTAGCATAGTTATAGTATAGGCCACCATTTTCTAATAACCAAGATCTCTATAACCATGGCTCTAATACCAATTTGTCACAGCCCGACCGATGCTGGAATGCGCTTGGGAGCGTGCTTGCATGTTTATTAGCTCATTGTGCTATTATTATGTTTTGATATTCTGGGCATCATCATTAATCGACACAAACAAACTTTTATTAAACTCAAATAAATCCATTACAATTTTCAAAAACCAAACAAGTTTCTCGTTATTGTGTTTTATTTTTCTTGATTTTTTAAGAAGACATTTTGGTTATTGTATTTTACTTTAAGGTTCCACATTTAAACATAGAAGCCTATTCATGTTGTCACATTGAACGTAAGATTATTAATTCAAATTTGGGAGCATTTTCATGTTGTAAGATTGAATATTAGGTTTTTCATTCAAATCTGGCACCGTTTGGAGCATACTTACGTAAAAGGATTGAATGGAACCTCCTTGAACAACAATATGATTAATATTATGTTAATAGAAAAAAATTAAGTGATAAAATGATGCATAATTAGCATGATCATTGCCAAAAATAAAATTAATATCCCAAAATGACTTTCTAAATAAATACGATTGAATGAAAGATTTGAATATGAGATATGAAATATGAAATGTGAATATGAAAACGATCAATCGTACGATATATATAAATTTTATTGGAATATTACGTCATTTCAAATAGTTGTATGTTCAGATGAATTTTGAATTCTTGTACCGATCATGTAGATCTATACACCACATATAGCTTCCTTATATGCTACGTATAGCACTATACGCTACGTATAGGCTATATGAGGCATACACTATTCAATAATTAGTCAGAATTATTGTACGAGAACGATTCTTAAGATATACGTATCGTATAGTGCTATACAAAGTGTATATTGTTCTATACGTGACGTATGGTGCTATATAAGATGTACGATGGGTGTGACAATTTGACTCCTATTTAGGTTTTTCAAAACATAAAAAGTTAAAAGTCAATTTTCACTATCACAAACGTTGAATTTTTAGCTATTTTTACTTTTTTAAATCTTAAATCAAACTACCATATGCTTTACCATGTGATTTTCAGTGATGTGTGAATTGTACATTCCCTTAACAAAATTTTCAATCATCTTCACACAGACTTTGATTGATCATCTCCACTTGCATTCTCATCAAGTTATTTGTCGTTATCTTGTAACGGGTACTTGTATTAACTAACATTAACTTTTTGTTATTTCTTTCAAGTAGAAAGAACAGAAGACTACCTAGACATTGGTGTTCCGTTATATAAAGCAGCAATCACCAGTGACTGGAACACTGCTAACAACATTATTCTTGACAGTCGTAATCGACGACTGGAAGGGTTTTCTGTCTCTAATGAAAACATGAGCACAACGCTCCATGTTGCAGTGACAGCAAATGAGACAGAGAGATCCATACTTTTCGTGAGGAATCTCGTAAATATCATGTTTCCAAATGAATTGGAAGTTGTGGATGCAAAAAAGAACACAGCTTTTTGTTTGGTATGTATGAATGGAAATATGGAAATGGGTATGATTATGTTGAGAATGAACATCAGACTGTTGCATATCCGTGGAACTGACGGAATGATGCCATTGCAAATAAGCTCTTTATTTGGTCGATACAAGCTATTGAGGTTTCTTTATGATAGTTCTCGGAATAATACTGATCAATATGATGATGAAGATTGGAAGTCGACACTCTCAAATTGCGTAGAGAATGATTTGTTTGGTAAGTAGTCTGTGTGTTTCTCGTTAATTACATACTTCAAATGGAACATGGAATCGATGTTCAAGTACTCTAGTCCACAAATGCAATTTATCTTTACAATATATTTAAAAATCAATTTATTACCGAAACTATGCTTAAAGATTTTGTTAATCTCAAGAAATTCATGTTTATGTTATTCCTTACGTTAAGGGGCCGTTTAGTAGCATCTGAACTATTAAGTGTTGAATGGTTAAGATATCTAAATGGTTAAGAGGGACTAAACCATTAAGTGTTGAACTAGTTAAGACATCTAAACGAATATGCAGAAAGATTATTTTACCCTTCTTACGTCTTTTAATCATAACCAAGATAAAAATAAAAAAACACAACACACAGGAACATAACTAAAATTGAAGATAGGAAAATGAAACCAGGCTTATATAGGAGTCAATATCAGACATGTTGGATCCGGTTATGTAATCTGCACAACACTTTCACAAGGTATCTTCTACTGAGCTTGATAGATACGGAAAGTTCTATCAACTCAACTCACACACACTTACAAAACAGATTGAAATACACAACTAAATTTTGAATTCAAGTTTTAAGTATATTTCATTCAAATGTAAAGTTAACAAGACTCTTAGCTCAAGCACAATCACATGCACTTGGCTCAATTACAAGTGAACATATTTATACTAAAACCTACATCTGTATTCTCGTAGGAATACAAGGCTGGACAAAATAATAGAAACAAACTAATGCTAAAACTAGTATACTGTTATTGCTTGATAGACCAAGCTATATTAATTGCAATTAATACAAATAACTTCATTGACTTTTACATTAAATTCCTAAAGTACAAACATCATTAATGTAAAGGTATCTCTGCAAGTCTGACAGACCTTCAGTGTTGCTGACTATCATTGGAATGTCTTCTATGTTGGTCTTGATGATATAAAGCATCTATGAATATTTCTTTAAGTGTCTTGGTTCATTTCAGAATAAAGTCTTCTGAAACTTTTGTATTCGGAATCCTTTGTTTTTGTTCGGAAGCTTTATCCTCCTTGGAGGACTCTGAAGATCAAGGTTATCTTCTGAAGGTACTTAGAATTCTAAGGCACTTAAGTTTCTTCCGAAGACCAATTACTTTCGAAGGGTAACTCTATTCATCCGAAGCTTGTTTAGACTTCTAGAGTGGAGCCAAGGACTTAGAATATTTGGAAAGCATCAGCCTTTATGATCTTACAGTCTCCCCGTAGGCTCGTACTTCCAAATCTTCATCTTTCTCCCATGAGGACCTTTGCCCTTCCTTTAGCCCACTTTATGGCAAATTTGCCATCCACACCATTATCAAGGTAGTTGAGAGGGTGCCTTTATAGATCAAATACAATTGGGTGAGCAACAATTATGAGCTCATTGATGTTTAGCACCATTATGCCTCCATTTTTCTTTTTGAGAGTGAACATCTTCTTCTTGGCATTGAAGCTCCACTCAACGATTGGAATATATGACCTGATAGGTTGTGGTGCTCGTTTAGGCACAGAGTCAGAGGAACTTACATGCTCTTTTTTCCTTCTTCCATTGTTTTTCTTCTCTTGAAATTTGTTTGGCATGTATGTATAATTAAGCTTCTCAGATCTCTGGCCTCTTGTTCTTCCCCTGCTCTCTCTTCCCTTGTGGCTTCCTCAGCTGCTGCAACATCAGCAGCAACATCAATTTCTTATGTTCTCCTCACATCTTCCCTTGTAAAAATCTCAGGATCAAGAGATGTAGATGTTTTCTTTGTAGGACCTTTGTTTATTTTGATCACTGAGGATATAGGCATGTTGTCATAGGAGGGACTGGATGCAGGAGAGAGAGGTTCTTTCTTTGGGAAGGAAGCCTTTGTTGCAGCTGTACACATCACCTCCTCTCCTGCTCTATCGCTGAAACAGAGAGAGGTGTATCAAAAATAATTCTTCCCCCAAGCTGAAATTAAGGGCCTCCCTTTGAGTCTGGATTTGGTCTAGTGAAGGCAGCTCTCTCTGGGATATCTTACTTTTAATATCTCTCATGTGAAGATTTATGGTTGAGTTCTTCATAGGACCAAGCTACTATCGAGAAAATCCATATTTCACTATGAACTCCTTCATCTTATATATATAGGTAGTCTCCTTTTGTTTCTTGGAGAGAAATGCCATAGCTTTGGATGCAGCAGCGGCCTGTTCAAGCTGTTGCACCCTATCCAGCTCAGTAGCCATTTTGGGTACCGACCAGAGAAGCATCTGATCAATATCAAAGCCTTTCTCTTGGAGAAAACCAGAGAGTCTGAGAATCTCTTCATCCAGGGAGGTGTCTGGTCGACCCTTTTTCGATCAATGGCCTCCTCTCCTCTTGAGCAGCTTCCTCATCTGGGATAGTTTCCTTTTTCCTTTGTCCATGATGTTTAACCCAGAGAAGATAGATCCTATGCCCTCACAAGTTGGTTCATCGGCCAATTGTTCTTCTGAGGAAGAAACCTCAAGAATGACTGGCCCTTGGAGAAATTTGCAACTTCGAAGCTAACCTTATCATTCACTGCCCCCTCCAGTTGACCAACCATCTTAGAGGTTTCCTTAAGAGTCTCCTCAAAGATTAAAGGATCGGAGGAGAGGTCTTCAACAGCCAATGTCCCAAGAGGGGATGTAGGTTCCATGGAGATAGAAGTTGTTTCCTGTACAAGATTTTCCATGGTAACCTTGGTTGTAGTCCCAGCAGGGGACTCTTGGTCCCCACAGGGGACCTAGGCTCCATGGAGATGTTGGATGGATGTAGATTGTGGGTATCTCCATGGAGACCTCTACAGCTTCAGAAGAGGAGGAGGAGCTTGAACAATGAAAGTGATTTCCCAAGAACTCATCCCATTCACAATCTAAGTTGGATATGAATTGAGTTGGTTCTTGAGATTTCTCTTTCTCTCTTTCAGCTGGGGACCTGATTCTCCCCCTTTTTGGTAGCATCAGCATCGGGGGTAAGGAAGGACAGCTTGCTAGGATCAGGTAGGAATGGGGTCCTATGATGGATGGTGGAACTGGAGGTCCAAGATTGTTGCATTTTTTTCCTAGACCTGCAGCCTCAGGGTAGCTACTTCAGTCTCAATATTGGCTACCATGGCTTGTAAGGTGGTGTTAGTAGCCATCAATTCCTGAATGATGGTGCCCTCATCCACCTGAGTGGAATCATGGGACGATGGAGTCCTGAGCCTTGCTCCTGCATTGTCCTGATGAATCTGAGAAGGCTCATCAGTAATGGTAACCTCCACCGTATTGGCCCCTTCTAAACTTCTGGGGTCAACCTCTGTAAATGTAGGCTCCGGGTCAGGGAACCTTTCTTGCAACTCTGTCACCACTCTCAGTAAAGTATGGGAAATGAGAGAGAGTGGGCCATACAAAGCAACTAAAGAGGTTACTTGAGCATGGGTAACTGGATGGGTGGGGGGCATTGATGGTGAAGATATTCCTATGGACCTGGGAGACTGTCTTGATACCAGGGGTGTCCCTTTCTATATTCTCTGGGATGTATGGTGACGTACACTAAGGGCTTTCAGGCAGGTGAGGGGTAGCCACTTGATCCAGAGGAAGATCTTGTGGTGAAAAATAGGTGCGGTCTGCACCTTAGGCAGAACTGGGCCCCTGCCATTTCTTTAGGCCTTTTTCTTTTGGGTTCGGAAGAAGGTGCCTGAACATCTTTAGAGAGATTTTTAGGGGTTCTTTTTCGTTTGCATGAGATTTTGATTGGGTGTGGAGTTGATGGAGAAGGTGTGGGTTCAACATCTTTTGGGTTTACAGAGTTGTCATCTTCAGGAGCAAAAAGCTACATAGAAGGAAGAAGAGAAGTGAAAGTCCCAGAAAAATGGGCACTTTTCTTCTTCAACTGAATAAAAACCTGGCAGTAACCAAGGGAAAAGGATATGTATGTCCAGTCAGTGAGAGCGAAGAGCGTAACTCACTGTTGAAGATATGTTGCAAAAATCTGGGACACATACAAAATTTCTTTGAGGACGAGAGATTGTCCACTAAATTATTGAAAAAGAAGCTGAAAAATTAAAAGGTTGGTGGGAAACCAAACAGTAAATAGTCGTAGCTAAATCAGAGGGGATTTGATCCCAACCACGTGTTTTATTTGAAAGACAATGTAGAAAAACATGTATGAGATATTTATAATTATAGGACACTCTGCCTTTCAAATAAGTAGTTGAAAGAACAGGACCCTCGTATCCCACTGACCTAAAGGTCACTACTACCTCATCCCTTGTGAATGAGACCCTTCCCCTGACATCATTAAGGTTGAGATGCCGACACATGGTCTCCATAGATATGGAGATGTGTTGGATCGGGTTGTTTACCTCAAACAACACTTCACAAGTATTTCTCTCTTACAATATAACAGATTCGGAATATCTGTTAGAAGGATCTCACAAGCACTCAATGGTGAACAAATAATCTTTGAATGACAATAAGAACACAAGAACAAATTTCAAGCTCAAAGATATATTTCTCTCAAAATATTACAAGTGTAAGCAGACAAGCACAATCACACTTAACAAGTTTA